>CM061276.1:48907500-50107500 GCA_030848825.1 Tadarida brasiliensis
TTATGCATGCTATTGACTTCAAGGGCCAGACTAATCACGCTGAGACTTAAGTGAATTAAGAGAAAAAAATGCAAACCGTCCCCAGAGACTCCTTCATGACCCCAGCTGCTGTAAGCTGCAGGGGTTCCAGAATACTCTGAGTTGAAGGGAAATCTGGAGCTTGAGGACAGGTATGTTCTCTGGTCCCCTCGTTTCTCCATTTGTAAATGGTGGGGGGGGGGTGTCTGCTCATTGGTTCCAACAAGGACACCTGTCAGTGTTCTCCCCTCACTGGTCCTCACCTTTGTACAGATCTTGTCGATGAAACACGCTGCACTTATTAAGGAATAACAAATTAATTTCCCCAATTTTGTTAATAAAAGACATTTAGAAGTGATTGTGCAATAAACACAGTATTAAGCCCCCCAGCTTAATGAGGTGGCTGACGCTTTAGTTAGACTTGGCTGCATTATCGGCTAATGTGCGTGGGTTCCCTTAGGTTTTCTGAATTTTTGCCAAGAAGGCACAGGACCCAGTGCTGCTTCTGTGGGCCTCCGAGCAGGAGTCGTTGCTATCAGTGGGCCCTCAGGAAGCTCCCACTCTGAGCTGATTCTGATGTACCAAGGGGGCGGGGCAGAGTGGGCAGAGGAGGAGAGAAGGGAGGCAGGGCTGCTGTGGGGACGCTTTTACCTTGGGGACTGGAACCATAGAAGATCCCTGGGGTCTGGGTCCACCCACACCTGGGAGATGGAACATATGGTCCCAACCACTCCCTTCACAGGGAATGCAGCAACAGGCAGTGCATGTGTGTGCATGTGTGTGCACATGTGTGCATGCGTGTAGTAACTGGAAAGTGGGCTTACTAGTGAAACACACGCCTGCCAAGGGAAACAGTCGGCTGCCCTCCTTTCTGTGGATGTGTCCTCTCCTGCTGCACACGACGTGGGACCCTAATTTTAAATCAGGAGGCTGGGTGGGCATAAAACCACAGGTAGGGAGTTCAGTGGGTGGTTTCAATGACTCTCTTCAGACTGCAACTTCCTAGAAGTCTTAGGCCCTCTCAGGGATGGAGACCCCCTGCTGCCCCAGATCATGCTGGGAGCAGTCACTGACACGCGGCCTCTGGGGTCCGCCCCGACTTGTGCCTGCTAGCAGGGGACTCCCTGGTATACGCGATGCTGCACTTCCTCCCTGCTCTGGGGTCCAGGGCGAGTTGAGTCTTCTCTGCGCGTGGTGGGCCCCGTGGGCCAGCCCCCAGCACTGGCACAGGAGGAGTGCCCCCTCATGCTGCCAGCCTCCTTTTCCCACCCCGTTGGTTTCGGCCTCACCCGTGCCACCTTCAGGCTGGGGTGGCAGCCAGTCTGGATCTGAACGATGTCACGATGAGTCCAGCCCTGTACCGCCTCTCTGAGGCCTTGCCCTTGAACTCGAGGGTCTCAGCTCCTCCTGGCCCACCCTGTTCAGACAGCTGAGCCAGTGGGCTCAGGGAGCTGGAGCAGGGAGAGCTGACCCCAGGGCGGGCCACCCTGACCCCAGCTCTGCAGGTGTCTGCACCTGGAGGCTTCCCTCTCCGCCAGGAGGCTCGGGGCTCGGCCTCTCCCTGGTTCAGGAGCTGAGTAGTGAAGGGCCTGTTTGACTTTTTCAGTTACTTCTCCCTGCTCGTCACTGTAGCTGCCACCGAGAGATGAACTCCTTTCGTGTCTCCCCAGCTGCCAAAACCACCGCACCGAGGCCGAGGACTGGGTGAGTGGTTGCTGTGAGCCTGCGGCTTCACCTGCTTCAGCCTCGTGGCCGCCACAGCCCGGCGCTAAGCAGAGAGCTGGGGAGATCCCCCCTCCCAGTCCCACAGGAGGTCCACGGCAGCCATTAAACTTTGAATCTGCTCCCACCACCCACTCTCTACCCCAACCCCTGCCCCTGGTCTTCTGGGCAACCTGCTGCCCCCACCCCATGCTGGGCCCCCACAGCAGACATGTCTGCCACCTTTAGGGGTCACGTCAGGCACCCTGCTGGGCCCACCGCAGGCCCTTCCCTTTCTGCAGTGCTGCTGGCTCTGTGTCCTGTCATCCCTCCTCTGCGGTGGCCCCTTTCCTCTCAGTCTTGGGCTCTGTTTGCTGTTTGTGGGTGTTCTCCTTTTTCTGAAACAACGAGGTGCCCTGCTCATACCTCGAGGCACTGTGGACCTTCTTCTTTCTGCTTTGGGTGTACATTTCTTGTCTCCGCCCAAATGGTCTGCCAAGGAGAGGATGCCAATCTACCCTACCGAGTGGGAGCCTGTCACCTTCACCCCGAAATCAGGTTGCCTGCACTTAGAGTAAAACCTCCCATCTGTCCCATCACTGACGAGGCTCCGGTCACGCGGCCCTGGTCCTGGCCCTCGGGCGGTGAAGCTGGCTCCTGCTCGGGCCCCCGGCCCCCCCATCGCTGCCGACTGGTCCTTCCCATGGTTTGGGTCTCAGCTCGGCCTTCCCTGACCCCTCGCCTGACCCCTCCATCCAGCTCCCCGGGAACTCTCCACTGGGATGTGTCTCCTGATCTATTTTCCTTCCTGCGTGGATCAATTTCAGAAATCACCCTCTTGCTGTTGTTATCAGTTTCCCTTGACATCTCTGTCCTCCGCTGGGACGCAAGCTCCTGGTGAGCGTGATCTGCCCGTCGTGCTGGTCGCTGTGTCCTGTGCCTAAGGGAGTGGGGGGCACGCAGGAAGCCCCTGCCCACAGCGCGGGGACAGTGGCAAGGGTCAGCGCAAAGTCCTCACGTGAACGAACCAGGTTAAAGGGCCCCTGCCCCTCAGTGATCGGCCTCGTCAGGGGACAGGCTCCCAGCACCTGCAGGGGAAAGGGCCTGTCGCCTCGAACAGAATCCCTGGGGCGCTGTGTCGACAGCCTTGGTAACTAAGAAGGGTCTGCCCGGCCCTTCGAATGTGACTTGTAGGGAGAGCAGAGGCCCAGAGTCCTCATTCTCAGCTGTGGGGTCCAGGTCACGGGAGTGGGGAGGCCGCACCTCACACCGCAGACGTGTTGATGGAAAACGGGAGAATCTGCCTCAGCAGCCGAGTGTCAGAGGGGCGCACGGCATCCTTCTGACAGTTGAAAATTGCAAATCTGAATGGTTCCTTCTCACCTGTCAGCTGTCCAGCCTCCCCTGCACAGGTGGGTCCCCAGCCTCGTCCTCCCGGGCAGGGTTTCCTGTGGCCCCAAGGCCAGCGAGCGGGTCTCCAGTGATCCCTTGTGGGCCGAACATCCAACACCTCCGGTGTCGCAGACGCGTGGGTTCCAGGCCGTTTCACCGGGACTCTCAGTCACAAGTCCTTTCCGGAAGGAAACACAGGGGCTCGACACGGAAGCGCTGTGGCGTGGCAGCCGCTCCAGCCACGGCCGCATCCACGGGCTCTGCCTGTCTCTGCTTAGTTTATTCCTCATGCGGGCTCTCCCCGGGGCAGCTGTTGGGGCAAGGTGGTCCCTGGATGCCTCAGATTCATCCGTTTAATTTAATTGTCCAAACATTCTACTCACTGTTCCAGCCACTCCCCTTTCTCTATCCCCTAAATAAACAAGCACACCCCTGCCTTGGGATATTTGCACTATTTCAAGAGCCTGGGAATCCCTACCCGTTCCCCTTCACAGCCACATTCTCACCCCTGACCTCCTACAAGGCTTTACTCAATCTTACCTCTCAGCAAGGCAGAACCTGACTGCCCGATTGATTTAAAATCAGACTGCATCTCCCCAGCTCCGGTCCTCCTGGTGCTCACAGCCCCGCGCACGGCGATCGAGGCCTCCGCTGACTCTCCCCAGGCCTTGCTCTGGCCTCTGCTGCCCTAGCACCCACCTCAGTGTCTGCTTTGTTCCTGAGAATCCAGCAGAGTCCTGCCACACAGCAGCTGCTCAGTTTTTTGGATGGATGAGGGGAGCAGAAAGAAAGAAATTCTACATCCAGACCTCGGGATATACAGCAGTGAACAAAATGAACGGAAATCTTGCCCTTTTGGACCTGACTTTCTGGTGGGGGAGGCAGGCCAAGAAATGAGGTTTTTAAGACGTACTAAAGAGAGTTTCAGGGGCGAGCGCTGGGCAGGCAAGCGCCGCAGATGCCCGCAGTCAGGACAGGACCTTGTTTCTGTCACACGCCGGGAACCCAGCAAGGACGGAGCCCGTTTCAGTTACTCTTGCTGACGTGGAGAGAGGACTGCACTCAGCGAGGCAGCAGCAGCCTCTTCCCGATCTGCTCAGGGGCTGGGTTTACTTTCAGGTCACTGCCTCCTCGCTTCTGGAGTGAATGTGGGCCGCCTCCTGCCCCCACATTCCCCTGACATTCATGTGATGTAAATGAACAGATACACCCACCTGCTGGGTGCTGCTGGGGTTTGGAAGGCCCTGGGGCCAGCTGCTGCATGGAGGGGAAGCCGCCCAAACCAATAAGCGGGTATTGATATGCATTGACATCAACGTCATTTCGTATGGACATGAGGATTTTATCAAGACTGGCCTGGGGGGGACATCCATCTTCATATCGACTTAAAATAGAAGATATTACAGGACGGGTGTCCTAGCTCCGAAGTGTAGACCTCTGCGTGCAGATACAGATGTGTAATCGATATTTCATCATCAGATTATGATCTGGCTCCCAGAGTTTTGCAAAAAGACCTCAAGATGAATAATGGGAGCAACCACAATATTGAAGCAGATACAAAGATTTCCTTGAGTTTTAATTAGAGTTGGGGGCCCCTGTTGGCCTCCTGTGTGAGCAGCAGGAAAGGACCCCCAGTCTGGAGGAGGGGTACAGGGGACGAATTTGCAGACCAGAGGTTGCCTCAGCTTGGCTGCTAGTTCCGCATCAATCTGGACACGCCCAGGGCCTGTTCATTCATCTGAACAGAGGGCATTGCTGGAGCCCTGTCCAGACCCCTGGTGGTCCCCCCTTCAGTGCTCTGTGCACCCTTCTGCCAGCGTCACCATGCCTTTGCCCCCTGTGGTCAGCAGGTGCCACTCCTGGGCTCCTGGAAGGCTCTGGGAGGCCTGGGTGTGAGGCCCCAGGGGCTGCTAGGAAAACCCCTTCCTGCAGACGGGACAAGTCCACACCAAGGTTCCCCGGGGCACAGGTGGGGGCGGGGGGGGGAGCTGCCCTCTGGGGCTTTGCTCAATCTGCTCGGTCAGTGCCCCTACTTCCTTGCCTACTCCCATTCCCCCGATTGTCCTGGGGGGTGTTTCTGAAACCCCACTCGTGCCCGGGAAGCGCTGTCTCCGGGTCGGCGTCTGGGAAACCTGACTTGACTTTTTTTTTTTCTTTTGAGATACATTTTACTGGAAATTATTTTCCTTTTGTTTCTTCTGAAATATTACATTTGGGGTATCAGGCCAGTGCTTTTGAAAGTGTGTGTGGAGACAGGTGCTCAGCCCTGGCTTTCATTCGCAGGTAATTGAGGAGAATAACAACGTATGCTCTGAGAACAGGACACGTGCTAATGAGTGAGGACCGAGGGGCGAGGTGCCAGGGGCTGCGGAGCCCGCTGAGGACCGCGGGGGAGGAAAGGGCTCAGTCTGTCTGGTCTGCACCCACCCTGGCCCCGCTCGGTCCACAGCCACTGACTGAGCAGCTCCCACGTGCCAGGCGGGGGCGGGCGCTGGGGGAGAGTGAGAGAGGGAATGGCCATGTCTCTGTCAGCGTGGGGCTCTGGGTGAGCGATGAAAACGGGGAAGTTAAACAGGAACCATGATCTCACGTGACCAGGAGTCCGGGCTCTGGGACTGGAGGACACGGCGGCATCTGCGGGGATCCAGGCTGGGCTCAGGGAGGGTCCCCAGGCTGAGGGTGACGGAGGAGAAGGGTGCAAGCTGGGAGTGGAGATGGGGGTGAGGGGCACGGGACGCGAGGAGGCAGCGAGGTCAGTGGGGTCGCACAGGTCACAGCACCGGCCTGGCACTTTGTTCCAGGGCAGGGACATCAGCGATGAGGTCTGGCTGCAGAGAGGAGGAGGAGACGGGCGTGGAGGGCGGGTGCTGTCCTGGACGAGGGGAGGGCCCCTGTGCTTGCCCCGCAAGAGCCGAGGTGGCTTTGAGGGCGTGGTGACGACGCGAAGGAGAGAAATGGACCGATGCTCAAGTTGGAGCTGGGAGCCCAGGGTCCGAGAGGCGCCTGGCTGGGCTTCAAGGACACTCGTGCCCCCTGCTCCCCGCTCCCCGGGCATATAGGTTCTGCCATCGAGGAGGAGGAAGTCCAAGGTGTGCAGAGGGCAGCGTCCCTTACTCTGTGCCCGGGAAGGGAGGGGAGAGTAAAGCACAATGTGGTTGGGAAACACTGGGTAATCCGCACGCTAGGGTAAGTTACATGCAGTGTCCAACGAGTGGCCTTGATTTCCCGCGCCCCATGGAGGCCGAGGCGGGCCACCGGCGTATCTGGACCGTCACTGTTTGAGAACGGAGAAACGGGTCCTCATTATTTTTGGCCGATGGGAAGGTTGGAGGGGGAAAGTAAGGGAAGTGTTTAGAGACGGACATCCTAGAAAAACTAACATTCTGTCCACAACGGGCGGTGACGTCAGGGGAAAGGGTCGCATGTGGGCTGGGGCCTGCCTCTGCACCCCTCGCGCCCCTCCTCAGCGGTGCAGGGGTCTGGGAACCACTGCTGCCGACCGACGGCTCCTCCTGGCAGCAGGAGCAACACTTCCTCCCACACTTGGGACCCCGACACCTGCCCGAGTCCGGCACGTGACAGACACTAGGGGTCGGCTGAGACTCGTGTCCTGGAATGGACTTGGAACGTGGCTCCAGCACACCCCCACCCGGCCGGTGCACTTCCCAGACGCCAGTGTTCCGCGAGGGGCTCACGGGTGTAGGGAAGCGGCGGCTCTGACACGAACCGGCCACGCGTGGCCCTGGGCCCACCTCCCGTCACCTGCAAATACTCTAAACATCGCATGAGCCCATAGAAGTGGTTCTATATTGAAAAGAAATACTAAGTTATTGAAAAATACCTAGCAATAGATCCTGACACTTGAAGCAGAACAGCACAGACACCAGTGTTCCCGGCTGCTCTCGTCGGCCCCACGCCGCGGCGGACACTGCTCAGGGCAGACACCGTTTCTCCCATGCGGCTCAGGCCTAAGTTCGGCTGCCTGAAGACAAGGCAGAAACCCAGCTGTCAGTTTTCAGCCGTAATGTAGCTGGCTGGCTGACTGAGGGCTGACTGACAGAGTCGGCTGTTCCCTCATTCATCCGGGGCCCCGGAGCCTCAGGGAGGAGCTGGCAGTCTGCACGACGGGAAGGCCAAGGGCCAGGACTCAGCGAGGGACGGGGGCACGAAACGGGAGGCAGGTGTCTGATCACACAGGGCCTGGGCGCCATGGGCAGGGGTGTGGATGCAGGCTGCTCAAATGGCAAATAATAACATCGTTTATTTTTGAGAGAGAGAGAGAGAAACACTGATTTGTTGTTCCACTTATTTATGCACTCATTGGTTGCTTCTTGTATGTGCCCTGACCGGGGATCGAACCCACAACCTTGGTGTTTTGGGACGATACTTTAACCAACTGAGCTTCCCAGCCAGGGCCCACTGGTTTTCACTTTAACAGAATGGCTACCACATCGAGGGGTTGATCGAGTGCGTTTTCAACCCCACGGAGAAGACCTTCCGTGGAGTCAAGCCAAAAGAAATAATGCCAAGAATCGTCTTTTCCTCCTGAGTGTCAGAACGGGAGCTGCTAGGGTGTTGGGCAATTCACAGGGGGAACATTCTGCCCCCAGACGGCTGTGTGACGTGTCTTCTCTCTTCCCTTGAACCTCTGTTCAAATGTCACCTCCCCAAGAGCCTGCCCTCGCTACCACCTGTCACCCAATGTCCTTCCTGCTCCAGTGCTCCTCGCGGCTCTGACCGCCACCTGGCGTTACGCGTCTATTGTTCATTCCATACTTCCGCCGCCCCACCAGAACGAAGACCCCAGATCAAAGACTTCGCCTGTTTGTTTTCTGCTGTGTCCCCAACATTCAGCACAATCCCGGGCACACGGCAGGCGCTCAGGAAACACATGCTGGATGAGTCTGTTGGAATCGGGGCGCCTGGATGCTGCTGCATGCGTTTGTTGGGGTCCCAGGGTCTCGGAGACCCTCGCGGTCCCCAGTGTCTATTTCCCAAGCACATACGTGTCCCTCCTAATCTTTCTGCCTCGGTCACTTTTAATGTCCAGACAAGCACAACCGATCAACAAACCGCACTTGGGATGGCATTACATCGTTTGTAACCCAGGATGCTCTTTCCGTTCCTAACGACCTTTCAATTTTTCATGAATCAAAACGGAGGACACACATAATGAATATAAATCGCAACCCGACTAAAGGGGACGCACAGTCTGCGGCTGGCCGGGTCTGCGCCTGGGGGTCACGACAGAAACCCAGCAAACGTTCGTGAACACGCCGATGACATGTAACCTTGGCTGCATGACGGCGGAGCACCAGGGGTCCTGCAGTTTCCTAATTACTGGGCGGCAGCAGACACTCACCTCCCAGACGGCCACCTTTGTGCAGAGGCACACTAACGTGCCTGCTTTGCCCGAGTGCTTGCTGAGCGCAAAACCCGTCACGCAACCATCTCCACTCCGCCAGACTGTGTCGTCTTGGGAGAAGGTATACTTGAGAGACTGCCTTACGAGCAACGTGTAAGGGACGCCACTCGTGCAAAATCAAACCTGTCGTCCGCTCAGGGATTGCGTGTTTGGGGGTGCTACTATTTGAGGGTGCAGATTCCACGCAGCTGCCGCACACCGGCGTCGCCAAGGTGATATAGCAGAACAAGGAAGAGCACAGGGACGGGTCTGAGCGGGGACCGTGGTCAGGAAGATCTTCGCAGAGGCCCACCTGGCTCCTTGTCTCCCACCTGTGCAGTCTGGTCTCAGGTGAGCCAAGGACACGCCGGTTTGCAAGGAGAGGCCACGCAAACCAACCTTCCCCGCCTGCTGGCTAGAGACTTCCAGGGCACAGGTGCATCCTTTGACACCGGGGGAGGTGGGGGTATGGTGACGTGCTCAGCTAGGCTGGCTCTGGAAAAACAGCCAAGCCCTGGTCTGACAGGTCTGAGGGGGGCTGCGGCGACAGGAGGGTTTGTTGAGGCCGCAGAGCGTGCGGCGCTGGGAGTCTGACCGCTGCTCGCTGCTCTGAGGTCGCCCTCCTCCAGTGTGACCGGCTGAGCAGCAGAGGCTGAGCGGGTGAGCCGGTGGCGGTGGTCCCCACCCACTTCCCAGCAGTCTCAGCCCCGGCAGGTCTGCAGCCGTGACGGGCTGGGCTCTGAGAGGGCAGAACTGCAAGCCAGGGGCAGCAGTGGTCTGGCAGAATGTGCCGACGTGGGGCCCGGTGGTTTCCAGGCTTTACAGTGTGCAGGCCAGCTCAGGCTGGGGCCCCAGGAGAGACCCAAGTGCTTCGTGGGGAGAGAGGGAGCCTGGGGAGCGAGGGGAGAGTGAGATGGGAGAGGACGGTGGGCAGATGAATGGCGGCATTAGGGCGGCTGCCAGGGCGGGTGGCTGCACTGGAACCTCAGAGCGAAACTCCGAAAAGCGTGCCTCGGAATTCCCTCAGCCGCGGTGAAGGAGCTGGGATTTATACTCATACATCCACACGGCCGGTGTGGCTCCGTGGTTGAGCGTTGACCCTGCACCAAGAGGTCGCCGGTTCGATTCCCGGTCAGGGCACATGCCCAGGTTGTGGGCCCGATCCCCAGTGGGGGGCATGCTGGAGGCGGCCAATCGATGTTCTCTCTCATTGATGTTTCTATCTCTCTCTCCCTCTCCCTTCCTCTCTCTCTAAAATCAATAAAGAAAAAAAATTTTATACTCATACACCCCCCAGTCGTTGGTGAGGTGCTCCTGGAGAGAGATTAACTCCAGATCCTTTCAGCCGCCCATACTTACGGACAGAGTGGGTCCCAGCTGTCTAAAGGCAGCCTGTCTGACAAAGAGGCCGGGAATGTGAGGGAGCCCCAGCAGAAACGGCTTCAAAAGTCACCCCAAGGGCTTAGGGCTCCCTCCAGTACAGACGCAATCCACACCCACCGAACCTCTGAAGGCTTCACCGCTACGATCACCACATGGGACTCACGTCCGCGCACGTATGCGCCCTGCTCAATGTGACTGAAAGGGAATGAAACTAACACTCTGCGTGCTGAGCTTGCCACTCTATGGAGATGGCAAGACAGATTTCTTGCTAAAATTTAGGAGGTATACACGCCCTCCTCCCCTCTGTCATATGTCTAAGTGTGAGAATCAAGAATTCACAACTAGTGCTAAAAAAAGAGCTGAACTTGGAAGAGAAACACATCACAGACCACAGAGTGAGAGCCGGAGCTATGAGAGAGGAGGGCAGAGGGCTGGAGATTTCATGTTTTATAACTTGAAGAAAAAAAAAAAACCCAAAATAATTTTGGGTACCTTTAAACACCTTCCCCAGGGGAAGCCTGAGGAATGTACATCTGTGCTGGAACATCCTGACTGTCAGATGCAATCTGGTTATCAGACAGGGCCTCGTTCTGCACGAAAATTCATGTTTTAAAGTGAAAGAATTCCTCAGCCTCTCCACTTCTTTTGATATCTTAGTGAAAATCCTCTTTTAACACATACTAATGAAAATCATAATAATTAGCATCTATGTAGCGCTTATTATTTGTGAATTGTGTCACATATATTAACTCATTTAATACTCAGAACGAACCTGTGATCGGCCATTATTCACCCATTTTACACAGAAAGCTGAGGCTCAGAGAGGTTATGTGACTTGCCAAGGTCACCCAGCCAAGGCGCTGGGATGGGAAAGCAGCTCTGACTCCAGAACTCACTCTGCATTATCTTTCTCCTGCGTGTCCTCCTTACCGTGACAATCAGATGTTCCTACCAACACGAATCCCGTCCTAACTGCTGATATCCCAAGCATGCGGTGGCCTGGCATTTCACTCCGAGGTCAGTGCAACGCCCGGACTTGGAAAACCTCAACAGAGCTCATTTAGGGAGGACAGAGGCCTCAGCTTCCCACGGCCACACGTGGTTTCTCCACCAGGTCAGTGTACTGGTAACACCTTTCCAGTTTCATCTCCTGCCGAAGTCACCTGCTCTGTGAACCTACGGACACCCACGTGGACGCAGACGTCAGCCACGGGACTCCACGTCGAGAAGAGACATGAACCGAGCGAACGGTGCCGCTTCTGTCGGCTTCCACGGGCCCTTCCTAAACAAAGGCAGGACGTGTGTGAGGATGGAGCCGCCGCTTAGAAACCACTCGAGCGGCTGCTTCAGTCCACGCGGATGGTAGTGTGAGCCTGAGTCTGAGAAAGAACCGACCTTTTCCCAGTGCGGCTTAGAAACGCAGAGCCGGAGGGGCCTCTCGTGCTTCTCAGCGTCTCTCCAGGAGGAGACGAGAGGGAAGAGCTCCCCGCGACGGCGCTGAAAGCCCACGGTCCCCTCTTCCGGCGCCACCGTCCCGGGTAAGTGCGCAGATGGTATGAGCACGGATGCACGTAGATGCTATTTCTGCAAGTTGAGAGGAGGATGCTTTTCCACTTCTCACACTTAGGGATTGATAAAATATAATGCTTTAAGAGCCAGCAAAATCCACTGCTACACACACAGAGAAGACCCTCTTCTTTCTCTGAACATTTAGAGAATTAGTCTAGAGAAGGATCACAGCAGGAACTCCCCAAGGGCAGATTGGATAAAATGGTAAAAGCGCACCTGGGGAACTCTTACGTATGCACGCGTGTGTGTGTGTGTGTGTGTGTCCACACACACTTATGAGAGAGTCAATAACTTCAAGCAAAAGCATTCGAGAACGTATCACTCCATCCTCACGTGTTCATGCCTAGTAGCAGCAGCCTCGGAGGTGCCAGGCCAGCCGTTGAGAGGCTGGTCTGGAGAGCGTGACCGGTCAGCGTGCCTTCGCGGATCTACTCGTAAGCCTCGGGCGGAGCCTTACTGCTCCACGGCATGGTGTGGGGAAGTGCAGCATGGGCGCAGGCCTCTGGTCGGTGCCCACACGCCTCCGCCATCCGCATACTGGGCGGGTAGGCTGAGGGCCACCCATGGGTGTCTGAGATGCCCCTCTGTCGGCCGACAAGTCTCCAATTTTGGACAGGACTTCGATGTACTGAAAAGAACTCTGATGAGAAGACTGGGAATTTTCGTCTTTGGTTCTGTAAATCCTTGCTTGTCTCCTTAAATAGCCAACTAGAGACACATATAAGGATGTGCCACTGTGCGCAGAAGTCCCCAAAGATGGCATTATGTAGACTGAGACCATGGAATAAAAAAATAAGCCGATGTAAATTTCAAAAGTCCAATAGCTGAGTCACACATTTACAAACTACAGTCAACCATCTACTGTTGGTTAAGCTTTCTAACAACATCTTTTAAAAATATATATTTTCCATTGATTTTAGAGAGAGAGGAAGGGAGAGAGACAGAAACATCAACACTGATCAGCCACCTTCTGCACGCCCCCTGCTGGGGTTCGAGCCCTGACTGGAATCAAACCAGGACCTCCTGGTGCATGGGTCGACGCTCAACCACTGAGCCACCATGAGATGCTAGGGCAGTAATGACCCAGAAAGATGATGCTAAATAAAACATTAAATATGATTAGATTGAATAATAAAACATCATTGTATGAAATACATAAGTAGTATAATTATAAATACAAATTACAGCAACAAATTAAATAAATAGTAAAATAGATAAATACACTTAAAATGCAAATAAAGTGGTAAACAAATGGTGTGTCTCTATAAACCTGAAACAGCTCTGCAAACTGAGACACCTGTGCAGTCGGAACACTACGGAAAACAAGGATCGAAGCTCGGGGGCTCAGGGAAGGCGGAGACATACTATGGCGTTAATGGGCCCCAGGTAATAGCTCCACGAGAAAGGCGAGAGGAGACCCCCAGTACTATGATAGGACATCCTCAGCATCAACTTGGTGGCGGGGAGGGGCCACTTCAGAGGCAGAATTTAAAGTAGAATTGAGGAAAACTGATCGTACCAAGCGGGGAGAAAAAGAAAGTGAAAAAATACTGGCCAATAGCAGGAACGAGAGAAACGGCACCACTGTGTATCGACAGAAGCTACAAAGATAGCAAGGGTGGCATGTGAGAACTTGATGCCAACAAATTTGACAACTTAGGGAAAATGGACAAAGCCCTTGAAAGACACAAATTACCAAAGCTCACTCAGGAGGACATGGGTAACCTAATAGCCCTATAGCTACTAAAGAACTTTTTAATTAAAAATCGTCCCACAGCCCTGGCCAGTTCGGCTCAGCGGTTAGAGGGTCGGCCCGCAGACCAGAGTTCCGGGTTCGGTTCCTGCTAGGGGCACGTTCCTCGGTTGCCGTTTGTCCCCGGCCCCGGTTGGGGTCGTGTGGGTGGCAGCCAGTTGATGTGTCTCTCTCACATCGATGTTTCTCTCTCTCATTCTCCCTCCCACTCTATCTGAAGATAAATGCAAAAAATGTCCTCAGGTGAGGGGGGGAAAAATCGTCCCACAAAGAAAATTCCAGGCCAGAAGGCTTCATTGGTGGATTGTATCAAATCTGGAGGAAAAAATAATACCAATTCTATACAACTCTTCCAGGAATTTGGGAAGGAGCGAATGTCTTCCAATTTATTCTATGAGATTAGCCTCATCCTAATACCAAAACTAGACAAAGGCATTACAAGCAAAGAAAACAGACGACCAACATTTTGGCAAATTGAATCCAAAAATGAATAAAGAGTACACTATATCATGATAAAGAAGGGTTTATCCCAGGAATGCAAAGTTGGTTTAATATTCAAGAATCAACCAGCATAATTCACGGTATGAACAAGCTGTAAAGAAAAACCACTTGGTGATCTTAACGGGTGCAGAGAGGCTCCCACAGTAACAACCATTCCTGGGAAGAGCGCTCGGTAAAGCAGGAGTGGATGGGACCACCCACAGTCCAGTAACGGACATCTACGAAACATCCACTCACACACTGCGGTGACAGACCGAACGTCTCCCCCTCAGACCAGAAACAGGACGGCGTCCACCCTCACGGGTCATGGTGCGCTGGGGTTTCCAGTCGACGGAAGATGCTGCGTAGAAGAAATGAAAGGCCAGATTGGGAGAAGTAAAACTGTCTTTATTTACAGATTGTCTGAGTAGAAGACGCAGCTGAAGTACACAAATGCTGCCAACACTAATGTTGAGTTGAACAAAGCGGCAGGACATACGATTATTAGGCAACGTCAAATGTTTTTATGTATGCTAAACATGAATAACCAGAAATTGGCATTTTAAAAAAGATGCCGGCCCTGGCCGGTTTGGCTCAGTGGTTAGAGCGTCGGCCCACGGACCAGAGAGACCCGGGTTTGGTTCCCGCTGAGGGCACGTACCTCGGTTGCAGTTTGTCCCCGGTCCCGGTTGGGGTCGTGTGGGTGGCAGCTGGTCAATGTGTCTCTCTCACATTGATGTTTCTCTCTCTCTTTCTTCCTCCCTCTCTCCCTCCCGCTCTATCTGAAGATAAATGCAAAAATGTCCTCAGGTGAGGATAAAAAAAAATAATAATAATAAAATAAAAATTAAAAAGATACCATTCATAACAGCATTGAAGGATATGAGATGCTAAGAAATGACTTGGGATAATGGAACTGACGTCTTCACAAGGTCTGAGCCGTTTCGGCAGGAAACCGTGTGCAGCACCATCTCGGGGCCGGGAGGCTGGAGAGGATCGGTCCTCGGGGAGTGAAGAGGTCGCCTGATGGGACTGAGCCTGAGACCAGCGCCAGACTCCTTCCTCAACAGCCCAACCACGATGAAGCAAGAGGGAAGGGGACGGCGCAGCGAGACGCCGGCAGACACTGTTTAAAGGTGGAATCACCCAGCGAGAGGCTGAGCACGTTAGAGGCAAGCGTGGGGCTCCCGCCAGAGGCCTGTGGATGGGTACGCTATGCTGCCTGCCTCTGGCCTAAGGCTGGGAGAGAGGAAGCCGGGGTAGGAAATAAATGCAGTCATTTCATAAAACGATGAAACTAAAACAATGAAAATAAAAACCCTATATTGCGTTACTTAATTTTTCCAACTGCATGCATGATTTCAAAGCATGTCACGGAAACCATGGGTGCCTGTGGGCCTGGGGCCTACAGGGAGGCAAGTGGGCTCTCGGGGACACGGTGGCTGCGGCCATGCCATCCGGTGTCGCTGGCAGTGCCCAGCTGGGTCCTTCCTAAAATGGCATCAGTTCCACTGTCTCTACCCCTGCCCGCCCCCATCTGCCTGTGAGGAGCAGCCTTTGCTGGGTGTGGCTGAGGGACCAGGGCTTTGTGTCTCGGACCAAGCGGAACCCAGCTGCCTCTTCTGGACACACGAGCAATGACCACACCACGAGCACTCGCCGGCACGCAGGGTCTGTGCGATCAGCCGTTCACTCTGACAGGACGTGCTCGATCAGTGCGTCCTCTGGGGACGTGGGACAGACGTGTGCTTTGGAGGAAGAGGCAACCTGACCCAGCATCGCTGGGGACATGGGTCGGGGGAGAAATGTCTTGCTGCCCTCCTGACTGAGCACGCCCTGTCGCTGGGACACCGCTGGGACACGCCTATCCACTGCCCACCCAGCATTCTAACCGTGGTCCCACGTGACTTTCGGGAGCATGGCCAGACCTCAGGGGCAGAGAGCCACTCCCTTTCAGTCCTCTCCCAGCTCTTCTCACATCACGGAGAAGACGTTCGTTGGCGGCCCGTAGGTGTCTAACTGTTCTCTGTCCGCAGTAGTTACGAAGGCCCCTGGCTCGGAGCGTCCCCGCCTCACGATCACCGTGCGTGTGCTTGTTTGCATGGCTGCTGTCTACTGTAGATGTAAGTAAAACATCTGTGGTAGTGACAAAGGTTAAATTCATCTTTGTAAACGAACTTATTTACGGTGAAGAATTGGTGGTGCAAGGAGATGAACAGACAAGCACCTGGAGGAAGGCTCCGGCAGTATCCGTAAGGGCGGTCTCCCGCGCTGAGGCCGGGGGATGCCAGCTCCGACCCGGGTCCCCGGGTCCCTGCGGCTCCCTGCAGCACACGGCGGGACGAACGGCCTCATTTAGGCTGGCCGCGAGCAGCGCTTTCTGGTTGAGAAATTCTGAATTTGCGCATGCTTTTTAGTAATCTCCCAATTAAATGCCATGGTTGTGAGATATATCCTAGTTTGAAGTGCACAATAAAACCCGGGATACAGCCTCAGGAGCAGTGGGGCCAGAGTCCAAGCACTAGATGGCTGGTAAACTGCTGAGCTGGTCTGCTTTCCTGCCCCAATTACACCTGAAAAAACACCTCTCACATCGTTGCACTCACCACCTCCCCATATATGTTCCCTCAACTTCAAGCTCTCAACTCAAATAAATGTGCGGGAGCAAAGTTTCCCAGCAGAGCTGGGCTGCGGCCAGGCGGTGTGAGTGGCAGTTCTCCCGACAGGGGCCGCTCCGACGGCGGGGGGTGGATGGCCACAAGGTCAGAGCAGTGGCCTCGGCTCCAAGCCTCACAGGGATGTGATTATTTGGACACGTAACCAGGACAGTAAGCTCAGGGTGATCATCGTAGCATGTTTACAAGGACATCTGGGGACAAGGACAAGAAGACTGAGAAAAATAATTCCAGGTCAAAAACAACGCCAATAAGATACCACACACAAATTTCAAAGACAGGCCATGGTCTGGGAGATCGCAACAAATCCATCAGCTACGAAACGACTGGCTCTGTATGTGCACACACACCTCCTGCAGGTCAATAAGACAATAACCCGATACGAAAATGGTCGAAGTGTCTGAATAAGCACATCAGAGGGGGAAATGCCAATAACCGATACACATACAACAAGTGCTTCAATCTCATTAGCAATGACAGGAACGCACACTAAAATGATGACCCACCATGTCGCCCTGCTACAGGACACACACTCGACGCCTGAGAATGTGCAGAGTCAGTGAGGACGCGGGAAACAGGACCCCTCCCTGGCTGCTGGGTGTGAAATGGTGTCTCCAGTCGGAGAGCAGCTCGGCCCACCTGCCGGACGGTAAAACGCGCAGGCCCCGTGGCCGGATCCCCCCGCGGGTTGGGCCGCAGAGAGGCGTGCCCGTGAAGGAGAAGTCACACGCGGCGGTGTTTCACACACGAAGATCGGGAAAACAGGCAAATGCCCTGCGCGAGGCATCCACGCGCCGCGGGACACGGGGGAGACGGAAACCAACCAGCAGAGCTATGGACTAACGTGGAAACAGCTTCAAGAAATACTAACGAGCGAAAACGCAAGCTGTGGAAAGACTTAAAACAGTACACCAGCATGGGAGCACTCTTAAGAACAATGCTGCTAGGTGGTTACTGCTCTGTGTTTGCAGGTGTTGTGCTTACAGGATCGAGCATTTCAGAGGACTCAGACTCGAGGGGTCACAGCCTCCGGGAGGGTGGAGGGCACACGGGAACCTATATTGGTGGTAGGGGCCAAGGTGACTTGAACTTATCTGTAATATTTCAATCTTTTCAAGGAGCTGGTATTTATGCATGACTTGAGTGATTTAGATAATACTATGCCCCCACCCAAAATAACAGTTAAGCCCTAAGAAGGCCTGAGAGAAGGGGACAGAGAGGTCAGCCCAGCAGTGTGGGGAGTCTGTTATTACACTGAAAGACCGAGACAATTAAGTGTCTTCAATGAACCACGTGGCAGCTGTCCACCTGGGGCTCCCGGCTCCTGGGGCCCTGTCCCCCTCACTATGACGAAAGGTGAAGGACTCAAAGCCACAGTCTAAGATCACCACGGCTGGAGGACATCCAAAAACAAAAGACTCGTGCAGATGAAAGAATCTTGCTTTGCTTCTTTATTAAATTGTTGTATCCACAGACAGCACTTCAGCAGCCCGAGTAAAGTCCGCTAACACAGTCCCGTGGCACTAATACTGTGAAACAACCCCAAACGGCAATGACCCCGCCGTTCCTCCTGGCCAAGGTCTGGAGACCGCGGTGCCTTTCACAGGGAGCACAACCTGGTGACGTGCAGAGCCACCCGGAAGCAGATCCTCGCCCAGATGTCCTGAAATTCACGTCCTCGTCAACTGCCCAGAATTCATGTCACTTACGGGGAGAAGCTATAAACATACACAATCATAAAAACACATTTAGACACCCTGAACAAAATCAATTCCGTATTATTTTAGTTTATTATTCCTCGTAGAGTTCGCGCTGGCCTTCCTACTTTGGTATTTATTTATACCCAAGAAGCAAAAGCACATAAATGCCACACTTGGGATAACGCGAATGCTGGAATTGAGTGGAATACATACAGCATCTGCCTTAATTTCAAAAGCTAAAGCAGCCTTTAGGAATCAACCTCACATAATAGAGGGCAAAGCTGAAGGTCACCGTATTATTCATTTAGGGAGGCACTAATAAGGATTAAAATTAAGGTTTATGAGAGTCGAAGATTTGTTAGCATGGGTGGCTTCTGCCTTCTCAACAGGGCAGGACGAGGTGGAGAAGATAATTGTGTAAGAAAGAACGCACCCCCCACCCCCCGAGCTCTTTTTTCAAGAGGTCCTTGGCTATTCACAACTTTGCTGCTCTTATGAAAAATTAATGCCCGCTTTCTCTTCAACAGAAAAGTGCCTCATTTAGTAGAAGATGAACAAAGAGGCCTGGATGCAGAGGAGAGCCCCGCATGGGAGGGGCTCCTCGCAGCAGCCCGTTTCTAACTGGGGGAGATACCCTGTTAGTTCAAGGACAGCAAGTAAATAGATGGTGTGCAGCCTGTCACAGGCCACAGAACAGGGACAACAGCCAACACAGAGGGACATGCCAACGGAAGCAGCCTGCCCCCCCGCCCCGGCGGGCTGACCCTCGCCTGCCCGCTGACCCCTCTCTGCCTCGCACGCCGAGCGCCGGGCTGTGCTTGCAAGCTGTTGTCAGGCAGGCGGATTTGCTGCTGGGGGTTCACAGGTGAGAGCGGTTGCCCCTCGTGCACCAGCAAGAACAGAACAGAGAGGATGCTTTCAGCTGAGCTGCCAGTGCTTAGAAAACACACGGGAAGCATCACCGCCCAGCACGGCGTCCTTCGCGAAGGGAGGGGGTGGGGTGGGGTGGGGGCAGGTGAGCTTGTTTCCGAATGCTTTAGCCAGGTAAGAAACGAAAATAAAATATTTCGGGTTCATATCCCATCATGTGTACGTATCAGTCTTCACTTCAATACCCGGTTGTTGTCGTCAAAGGGATTTCTGGTGAAATTCCACTTCCACCGTTGAAAGCTCTACATCTTTCCATCCTGTCTCCTCGTAGTTGAGGAAACGGCAGCAAAGGGAGGCTCCGTCAACTGTTAGGTGGTCAGTGGGGGACCAGGTTTCAGCCTCAGCGCTCTCACTGTGAACCCAGCTCTCCACGGTCCCCACGCCCTAACCCAGGCACCCAGGCAGCCAGGGACTGTGGGGGAACAAATCACATCATGTCCCCACCTCACCCTAAATACACATTAATGAGAGAATCCGATCGCCATGTACTTGGCACCTGTGTGGCCTTGGCCTTCAGAGCGTAGAGGAGCGGGGAGGAAGAGCAGACAGGTTCACACAGGTAACCCCGGAGCGCCGCTGGTGAGGGGCCAGACTTGGGAGACGTGTTCAACACCATTTCCTTCACTTTCGGGTTTTGAAATCACTGATGTTTAAGTGTTTGAAGAAGGCAGGCATGAGGCTGGCGTGGTTCGGGTGCACCCTGGGGACCTACAGACGAGAGCCCTGCCTGGGCCAGTTTCTCTCAGCTGTGTCTGTATCGTTGATGGCACATGAAATGACAATTAGACAAATCAATGCCACACTGAACTTGAGCACAACAGAGAGCACGACACCTGCGTGTTCCCTCATTTATAAGATCTGAACACACTTGAGGGACAGTGACCGCCAGTGTCTGCTTTCTCCATGCCAGCCGCGGTGCTAGGGTGTTCGGACGTGTTATCACTCAGTCGTCCCACCGGAGCCGGGACCGGCGCTATCATTACCCCATTGCACAGATGAGGACACTGAGAAACCAAGAAAGTGGCATGCCTAAGTTCTCAGTTCCAGGGGGCAGAGCTGCGATTCAGTCTGCTATGACTTCTGTCTGAAGAGAGATGCTACTTCAAATCATTTTTAAACGCCTGAAATCATCTTCCACATCACGACAGGTAGCAGATCCCAACAGCTAGAAAAATCCAAAAAACACAGAGCCCTGAGTAAATACTTCCAAAGAGTCTACAATAAAAGGCAAAATCAATTCTTGCTTTAAAATCTATTGCAAGGATTTTACCACTGCCAACATTTTATTATTAGTACCAAAAAAAATCATTATCACAACGACACAACCTTCACAACAACATAAAAATGAACTTTGTTCCTTAAGGAAAATGCTATAAATATGCATAAGAAAATATTTTTCTCCCAGAAATGGCCAATAAATCACCAAGTAATATACATCAGTTTTGGTATCTTTTCCTAGCACTTAACACATAGTAAGATTTGTGATCAGTTCAATAAGGATGAGGGAAGCCTGCTGAAAGCCACCACCAGAGCCTAAGATTTAGGACTGCATGACGAAATAGATCAGGCAAGGTTAACAGACAAGTTATAAATGAGGAGTAAATTGCAGGCATATATCTAGTAAACAAAAGATTATTAACCAGAAATTATAAAGAACTCCTACAAATCAATAAGATCAATGATCCGATTGAAAAAAGCATAAAGGAAATTCGAGTGGCCAATAAACATGGGAAGATGTGGAGCCTCACTAGGGCAGGGAGCACGAACTAAAACCACAGTCAGACACTTCCAGCCAAGGAGGCGCAGAGGGAGACACCGGCTCCCTCCTCCCACAACCACATTGAAATGACAACTAAACCACAGAACAACCATCATTCAGAACCGCCTGACATCGAGCTGAGCGGAAGTCCTACAACTACGAAATTAAAGCAGCAGCCACATGGAGACTGGGAGGAGGGCGGAGGTGGAGGGGCTGGTCCCACACCCACGTGTGGTGGATAAAAACCAGGGGGACACCTTGGCTGGGAAGGTCCTCCCTGAGGAGTGAGGGGTCCCCGTTCCACACCAGGCACCCAGCTCAGGGTTCCAGTGCCAGGAAGAGAATCCCCATCACTTCTGGCTGGAAAACCAGCGGGAACTGAGGCTGAGGGAGGCTGAGGCTTCTGGAGCTCCAGGCAGCTCCTCTTAAAGGGCCCGCACACGGACTTACTCGGACTCGCACCCTCCAGGCAGCTTGAAAGGCACCAGAGTCATACGGGGAAGGACTGAGTTGTTTGGCATCACGGCAAGAGCTGGAGAGGCGGCTTTCTCTTGGACAGACATGCTGTCAGAGGCCATTGCTCCTTTGGTGAGCCCTTCCCCCATGAGGCAGGCAGACAGCTCCCATATCTGGGACTCCAGCAACCTGGCTCACACTGTTTGCCCTGCCCTGGTGATTCCCTGAGGCCCTGTCCAACCCAACTTTCAGGCCCACCCAAGCTATTTCCAGTGGTTTTACCATAGGATTGGCCTGCTTCAGATTTTCCTAAAATCTCTCAAACAAACAGCATCTGGCCTCAGCGAGCCCCATACCTATCGCTAAGTGGCCCCAGCCCTGGCACTAGAAGAAGCCAGCCTTGGTTCACAGCTTGGCCTCTCCTGGGCACCTCCAAGCCCAGCACAAGACGCAGCCATCTGCAGATCACTTTGTAGCTTATGCTGGGTGGCCCCGGATAGAACACAGGCAGAGGCTGACCTTGCCCCAGAGCCAGCACACCCAGTGGACAACTTTGGACCACGTCGAAGCACCACCACCCAACCACCCCCCAAGTGACACACTCAATGAGTGGACTCAGTGGGTACCAGAGCCCTGCTGAAGTAAGTCTTGCTCTATGTAGTGGGCTCATGCACAGCTGATCCTCCAAGGCAGTCAGAGGTCAGTAGGCAGTGGGCACAGCCAGTCCTTGCAGCTGATCAGCCTGAGTAAATCCCTTTCATTGACATGCCAAAAGCAATCAAGACTCAATTACAACAGAAGGGTGTACAGTCCACATGAGGGGTGCACTTCGAGGGCCCAGCTGGAGTGATCATGGAGGCTGTGCCATTGGACCCTACAGGACACCTACTACAACAGGCCACCCTAGGAAACCTAGGAGACATAGCAACTCTACCTAATACATAAAAACAAACACAGGGAGGCAGCCAAAATGAGGAGACAAAGAAACATGTCCCAAATGAAAGAACAGAATAAAACTCCAGGAAAAGAACTAAACAAAACATAAATAAGCAATCTAACAAATGGAGAGTTTAAAACACTGGTTATAAGGATGCTCAATAAACTTAGTGAGGGCCTCAAGAGCATAATAAAGGACCAGTCAGAAATAAAGGATGCACTAACTGAAACAAAGAATAATTTACAGAAAATCAATAGTAGAGTAGGTGAAGCCAAGAATCAAACCATCGATTTGGAATATAAGGAAGCAAAAATCACCCAATAGAACAAGAAGAAAAATGAATCCAAGAAAATGAGGATAGTATAAGGAGCCTCTGGGACAACTTCCAGTGTCCAACATTAGCATCATGGGTGTGCTGGAAGGAGAAGAGAGACAGCAAGATATTAAAAACCTATTTGAAAAAATGACAGAAAACTTCCCTAAGCTGGTGAAGGAAACAGATAAACAAGTCTGGGAAGCACAGAGAGTCCTAAACAAGATGAACCCAAAGAGGTGCACACCAACACACATCATAATTAAAATGCAAAAGGTTAAAAACAAAGAGAGAATCTTAAAAGCAGCAAGAGTAAAGCAGTTAGTTACCTACAAGGGAGCTCCCATAAGACTGTCAGTTGATTTCTCAAAAGAAACTTTGCAGGCCAGAAGGGAGTGGCAAGAAATATTCAAAGTGATGAAAAGCAAGAACCTACAACCAAGATTACTCTATCCTGCAAAGCTGTCATTTAGAATCGATGGACATATAAAGAGCTTCCCAGAAAAAGTTAAAGGAGTTCATCACCACCAAACCAGTATTATATGAAATGTTGAAGGGTCTTCTTGAAGAAGAAGAAGAAAATATGAACAACAAAATGGCAATAAATACGTATCTATCAACAATTGAATCTACAAACAAAATGAACAAGCAGAACAGAAATAGACTCAGATACAGAGAACTTCTGGATGGTTGCCAGATGGGAGGGAGTTGAGGGGATGGGCGGAAAAGGTGAAGGGATTAAGATGTACAAATTGCTTGTTAGACTGACGAACCTCAGAAGGAAGAGGGGTGCAGGAACAGATAAACCAAAGAACTTACATTCACACATGCATAATCAAGGGATCCAGACAATAGTGTGGGGAAGGCAGGAGGGGGTGAGAACGGGGAGGAGGGGGTCAATGGGGGACAAAAGGGGGGACCTCTGCCATACTTTCAACAATAAAGATAAGTTTAAAAAATAAAAACAGCCTGGTTGGTGTGGCTCAGTGGATTGAGCATCATCCCATGGACTGAGAGGTCCTGGTTTGATTCCCAGTCAGGGCACATGCCTGGGTTGCAGGCTCGATCCCCAGTGGGGGTTGTGCATGAGGCCACCTATCGATGTTTCTCTCTCTCTCTTCCTCTCTCTCTAAAAAATTAATAAAAACTGATTTAATAAATAAATAAATAAATAAATAAATAAATAAATAAATAAAAATAAAACCACAATAAGATACCTTTTTTGGATGGGCAAAACTGTCCAGTTGGCCAACATCAGATGTTGGTGGAAGTAGGGAAACGAATGCTTTCCTACACTGCTGGTCAGAGCGTACACAGACAGCCAGTGTGGGGTGGAAGGGAAAATGGGAAAATTCTATGATCTTTACATTGTCTGACCCAGAGAAACATGGGCGCAGATGCCCCAAGGGGTATGTCCAAGGACGGTCACTGCAGCACCGCTCGGAGTACACTGGACACAGCTGAAATGTCCATCAGCAGGGGGATGGAGAACTACACTGTGGTATGTTCATGTGACGTGACAGTTAGGGACACAAATCTAGATTTAAATGCAGCTCGTGGACAATGATAAGGGGGAAAAGTTGCAGGGCAAAACACAGTGTGATAATTATATAAATGTCCAAAACCCACACAAATGATATTATGTGCTTCCAAGGAAATGCATATACATATGTAAACGCGTATAAATGGCTGGAAGGATATACACCGAGTTCAGAATCACGTGTATTTCTGGGGTCAGGGGACTTTGGACGGATACTTACAGGGAGATTTAACTCAATAAGGTGCTTTTTTTTTTTTTAAAGGGAAAATCCACTCATATCATTTATATAATTAAAAATACTGTTTATTACATACATAGAAAAAAGGGTGAATCAAATGTGCCAGTGATTAATTCCAGGTGGTGGGAACATGTCTGGTTGCACCCCACCCCCATTTAAAAAAGACATTTATATTTTTTAATTTACCAAAATAAAAAATATGGAATTTAAAAGCCAGTGGAAATGAGGTGTGGCTTCCATCTGCACCTGCAATCTCACACTGCACCCTCGCCAGGAGCTTTCCTTTATTTCTCTTACACGATCACGCTCTGAAACAAGGACAAACCAGTCGGAACGCTGCGATCCTCCAGGTCTTGCCACAAAAAGGAACATAACGTATTTGGACAACGTGTTTTTCGTTTGTTTGAAAGAGCTATAGAGTCAGGGGCATACATTCTGTACGTATTACTATTCAGAGATCAAGTTGGTAGGCTGCAGCTTTCACGGAATCCGACAAAGACGTTTCTCCTTTGATTCAAACGGCAGCATCAATGGATGCAATAACTGCCGCCCGGCCAGTCATATCCAAGAGGCACTACCGTCTGGGGGTTTAGAGCTGAGCCGGTCAGTACAGTAACGACATCACCTTATTTAAATTTAAATGAATTAAAAGTGAGTACAATTAAAAACACAGTTCCTCGGTCACACTGGGCACATTTCAAAGGCTCGAGGGCCATGTGTGGCTCGCAGCTCCCGACTGGACAGCTCAGATGTGGAACATGTCCTTCATCACAGAAAGTTCTGCTGGACAGAGCTGCTTCTGAGCTTGCATTCTAGAGACAAACTCCCTGGATGCTGGTTCCAACTCTACCATGTATGAACAACCTGTTTCTATTTGTGCCTCTGGCCTCATCTCTAAAACAAGGAAAATCAGAAAACCCTCCTCACTGGGTTGCTGTGAGGATTAGATGACTTAATATATGCAAAGCTTGTAGTAACATAACAAATACCATATAAATGTTCTTATTGTCCTTCAGCTGTCTTATTGACAGCAGGAAAATGCCTCATGGGTCTCATCACGTCTCACTTCCAGGACACCAGAGCATGGCAGGGAAAAGTGAATCTCTGATCACCAGGAGATCCTTAATGACCTGAGGTCAGAGTGGCTCTGAGTGTCTAGGTGACATTGGGTCATAGCTTGATGATGTTTTCCATTGAAATTCAGAAATTTTCCATTCATTCATTCATTCATTCATTCATTCATTCATTCAACAAACATTTATTGTGTGTCTCTTTTCTGTCAGGCACTGTTCTAGGCACTGGGTGTATATCAGTGAACAAAACAGATCCTTACCCTTGTAGAATTTATATTCCAGTGGTGAACACAAGCAATTGGCATGCCATACAAGTCAATTAGATAGCATGATGGAAGGTAGTATGTACTATGGAGAAACAGAGGAGCTACAGGACATCTGAAGCTGGAGAGGGGTCAGGTTGCAATGTGAAAAGGAGGTAGGGTCGGGCTCACTAAGAAGGTGTCATTGGAGCAATTCCATGGAGGAGGTGGGAGAGTAAGCATCGCACACATTAGAAGGAAGGGCACGCAGGCAGAGGGAACAGCCCATGCAAGGGCCCTGAAGCCAGAGTACGGCAAAGAGTGCGGACGAGAGGAGTAGGGGGAACTCGGGGAGACGCGGGAGGAAGAGAGTGGAGAAGGGAAGGTGTGGAACCAGTTGGCCAAGACTTGGGCTTCCACTCAGACTGAGAAGGGACCCTCTGCATGGTGTTGAGCAGGAGTGACAGGATCTGACTGAGGTTTCGAAGGTCATGATGGCTCCTGCACGAGGACAGACCACAGAGGACGGAGGCAGGGACCCTGTGAGGAGCCTCTGCATTCCACTGCCACCTTCCTGCTGCCTGTGTTTTCTTCTAGGCGTTTTCTGGTTTTGGGTTTTACATTTAAGTCTTTAATCCACTCTGAGTTTATTCTTGTATATGGTGTAAGAAAGCGGTCTAGTTTCAATTTTTGCATACATCCGTCCAGTTTCCCCAGCACCACTACTCCATTGTATCTCCTTGCCTCCTTTGTCATAGACTAATTGACCGTATAGGTGTGGGTTCATTTCTGGGCTCTGTAGTCTGTTCCATTGATCTATGTGTCTGTTTTTATGCCAGTACCATGCTGTTTTGATTACTACAGCCTTGTAGTATAGTTTGATTTCAGGTAGCATAATATCCCCAGCTTACAAATAGACAAATGGATAAAGAAGTAGTACATATATACCATGGAATATTACCTGGCCACAAAAAGAATGAAATCTTACTGTTCATGACAACATGGACGGACCTAGAGGGTACTGTGCTAACCGAAAAAAAGTCAGACAGAGGAAGCCAAATGCCAGACGATTTCACTCACATGTGGAATCTAACAAACAAACAAACAAGCAAACAAACAGAAACAAACTAACTGACACAGAGAAACAGTGATGGTTTCCAGGTGGGATGGGGGTTAGGGGCTGGGTGAAAGGGTGAAGGATTGAGAAGTACAAACTGGCAGTTACAAAAACAGTCACAGGATGTAAAGTACAGCATAGGGAGTACAGTCAATATATTGTAATAACTCTGTATGGCGCCAGGTGGGGACTAGACTTACCAGGGGGATCACTTCATAGTTACATAAATGTCTAATCACTATGTTGTGCGCTTGAAATTAATATAATATTGTATGCCAACTAAAATTGAAAAAAAAAAACATTTAAAAAAATACACATGAAAAACCTCACAATGACAATCCCATCACCTTGAAGACAGCGGCTCTGGGTCTGCAGAAGCCAGGAAAGAGAGAATCAGGGAACTCAGCTGAATAGCGATTTGTCAACTCAGAACAACTTCCTTGTCCTCCAGGAGCTAGCATCTGCCAAAATGAGCTCAGCACCCAAGAGCCAGCCCACGCACAGCGCTTGGGGCTGGGTGGGTCCAGACCACAGTGAGAGATGCTGACACCACGCCATCGAGAAGTCGAGAGAAGGGCCTGGGTGGGCCAAGTCCAGGAGTTCCTCCTGCACGGGAGAAGCTTTCAAAACCCTTGTGACACATCCCTAAAATCCACGACAGGAGTGGACACAAGTGTTTCCTAGGCTCACACCCAATATCAACTACACGTCATTTCTGTGGACACCTCTTTTTAGCCACAGTGTACATACCCTGGCCTCGGCAAGCACATGCTCTTGGCATCCGATGTCTACAAATGCCAAAAATCTTACCTAGAAATTTAGAATATTCATTAGCATTCAAGTCCTCATCTGAACTTGTAAAAAACAATGAAGCAGATCCCTATATTGTTTTTTTAAAATAATTTTTCTTTATGATTTTAGAGAGAGAGGAAGGGAGAGGCAGAGAGATAGAAACATCGATGAGAGAGAACATCGATTGCATGCCCCCCACTGGGGATCAGGCCCACAACCTGGGCATGTGCCCTGACCGGGAATCGAACCAGCCACCTCTTGGTGCATGGGTCAACACTCAACCCCTGAGCCACACCAGCCAGGCGCAAATGCCTATTGTGGTAAGAAAGTGGCAAGTCAGAAAGGTACAATGGGCACTTACAGTAAGTGACGGGTGCAGCTCGGGGGCCCGTGCCAGTGGCCGCCACGTGAGGGCTCGGGGCAGCTCTGCCACGGTGCTGGTTCTCACGGAGCGAGGCAGCGCCGGGCGCCTCTGTCTGAGGCTGGGACCCGAGGGCCGCCTGAGCCTTCAAAGCGCAGCAGACGCCATGCTGTCCAAGGCCCCACCTCAGCCGCCGTGAGGACACAGGCCGTCACAACGTGGCTAGAAACCACCTTTCCTTTTGCCACCATGCTGTTAATGTTGGGGGTCGGTGGGGACCGGGGGGGGGGGTTGGCGGAGAAAGTGAATGCGGAGGAGGGGGCTTCTGCTCTCAGTCATGTGCATCTTATTTATTTGTTTTTCTTTATTGATTTTTAGGGAGAGGAAGGGAGGGGGAGAAACATCGATGAGAGAGAGCATCGACTGGCAGCCTCCTGCATGCCCCCCACTGGGGATCGGGCCCACAACCTGGGCATGTGCCCTGACTGGGAATCGAACGGGCGACCTCCTGGTGCATGCGTTGATGCCCAACCACTGAGCTACACTGGCTGGGCAATCATGTGCATTTTGAAATTAGGGTTCTAGTCATGTAATTTTTAAGGTAAAAAATGAAGATTCTTCTCGTACGGAAACACCCAGGAGTTCACCAGGAGGATGGAAAACAGAGGGCTCCACGTTGCACAAAGGAAGCCATAACATACCCACAGGCGATGATGGGCCTCCGCCCGCAGCCTTCTTTTCTTCTTTTCTGAATCTCGGTCAGGGCACATCAAGGTCATGGGTCCTGTGGGCTGGGGCACTCGGGATATAGTGACAGCCCCGAAGGAGATGTTGGACACAACACAGACAGAAGGGCTGCTGACGTCCTCACGGAGGCTTGTGCACGGCACACCTGCCCTTCGTTCTTGCAGACCCGCGGTCCCCTCCAGCGAGCTGGGTCAGGGGCTGCGGAGCTGAACTCCGGCTGGGCCCGTGGAGCCTCAGCAGGGTAGGGGCGGGAAGAGGCTGGGCACCTACAGCCCCTCCTCTCCTGAGGGGTTGTCCAGGGCTGGCTGTGTCTCTCACATGCTCTGCCTCCTGTCCGGTGACTCCCTCTCCAGGCCTGGGGTTGTTGGTCCTGAGGTGCTGCACTGTCCCCTGTGGTTGCCACACACCCTGCCCCCGATGTCCCTTTCACAACTCTCCAATCATCCAATCTGAGCGTGATTTTAAAGTGTTCATTTCTTCGAGGACTCAGACAAACCATCAAAGGGCGTTCTCAGAGGCTCTTGTCTGGGGTTTACTACCTCGTGGTTCTTGATGGGAAACGGGGGCCAACACCCCTGGAAGCCACGCGCTCACTTTCTCAGCCTCCCTTGCAGCTCATGTCAATCAGATGGAGTTGACTCTTGACACGACCTGGGACAAACAGGGGCTGCAGAGACCCCATCTGGCCGGGGTGGCCGAGCGGCCACATCCGCTTCCAGAGGGACAGCTGAGTCTGGCGTCAGGCCTGGGTCGGGGGTGCGCCAGCAGTGGGCTGCTAGCAGAGATTTACGTACTGCTCCTGCTGCCGGAGTCCCATCGGTCTCGCTGGCCAGCCCAGGATGGCTGAGAGGAAGCCAACAGCTGTCGGTTCAGTCCTTTCCTGCCTGAACAAGCCGGAGTCGTGGGTTGTGCCGAAAACCGATAGGACGATCGAGCCAAATCATTCTGACCCAGACTCACCTTGTTTCAGGTGAAAAATAAATCCTGTTTCAGCATCTACTCTGCTTCCACGGCTGTGCTGGGGGTGACAAAGCTAATTACTGACAAGTGAAGAACCACAGTCACACGAGAAGCACTCTCGCGGACCCTCGCTTTGGGAGCACGGGCGCGGACGCAACGGCTCCGCCTGGGAGGGACGTGGAGGGCTCAGACAGGCAGGAGCTGGGGAGAAGCGCCAGTGCAGGGAAGCAATGGCGGCGTGAAACTGTTTGACGTGCCCGGAGAATGAGACTGAGCTCAGAGGGGCTGGCGCAGAGCCGGGCAAAGGGTCCCTGGAGGTGAAGACGGAACGTGAGCTGGAGACTGAGCATTCTCGAGGCGGGCAGGAGAGGCCACTGTCACGGGCTCTGGACGATGGGGCGAAGGGCAGAAAGGTAGGAGCGAGAGACCCATGGGAACCGTGGAGGGCTGTGACCAGCAGAGGCGATGGGATGGCGAAGAAAGGCAGAGACTTGGGAAGCGGTAGAAGAGACACAAGTGAGGGGCTGCTGCCCTGCTGGGTGTGGAGGGCCGGGGAGGATTCGAGATGGTCTGGAAGTTCCAGCTCGAAGGAGTGGGGTGTGTGTGTGTGTGTGTGTGTGTGTGTGTGTGTGTGTGTGTACGCAAAGTTTCCTATTACTGTAGGGAGTTCACCAAGGAGTACAGATTTGGTGTCAGGGAGAAGTTACATGCCCAGCCCTTTCTTATCTTAAGGATGTCCTGACACGTCATTTTGTTTTTGATCCTCACCTGAGGATATTTTTCTATTTATCTTCAGACAGAGTGGGAGGGAGGGGGGGGGAGAGAGAGAGAGAGAGAGAGAGACATGGACATGAGAGGGACACATTGATTGGTTGTCTCCCACACGACCCCGACCAGGGCTGGGAACGAACCACAACTGACCGGAATCGAATCCGAGACTCTTTGGTCAAACGGGCCAGGGCGTGTTACTCGTTTTTATATGCTGGGATCTTGCCTCTAATCACTGCTTAACAAAGAAAGAATGGAGTTGTTTCAACCCGGTTGCTATCACTTGATTTCCCTGCTATTCATGGACTATTCTACGGCCGATGGCATGGGTCTACCGTAGCCTTACATCACATGGTCACTGGGATGTTCCTAGGCTGGCAGTTAGGAAAGGAAACTTCTTTAGGAGGGTTAAATGCAAGCTGCTACAATTCTCTCCACACCAACATCCTTCTCACCTCAGGGTGTACACGTAACCTGGATCCTCTTTTCTCATCCATTGCCAGACCCACCAGCACCTCTGGGAGGTCACTGGACCCCAGGTCCAACACCAGCCCTCTCCCTGGCCCAGCTGCCGTTTGACCTCTGCTCCATTCGACCCGCTTTCTCCTGCCAAGTGCAATTCTGAGAGCTGACAAGGGCCAGCTTGGCTTCCTTGTTATGTAAACGTCTACAACTTCAAGGGCCTATTTGGCTCTGGCCCCTGGGAATGTAGTCTCATTCTTCACAGCATTTCGTCTGTGCTGTGAACAACGAAGTTCTTCTCATTGGCTTTTTGGTAAGAAGTGTGTGGACCTGGGGTCTGGTGACATCTTTAGATTTGGATTCTAAAAGGGCCCTACCCCGGTGCACTTGGCTAATGCAAACACATTTCACCAGTGAACGCCTTTCATTTATCAAATTCTCAGCCGGCACAGACGCCAAGGCCACGCCGTGAGTACTACTTTATAACGCGACTCATTTCCGAAAGCACAGAGCGCTGATTGGTGGCTTGAGACGTTTCCTGGAAACCACACATGGGAACAGCTTTGTTATCCCACGCCGGGGAAACAGAAGATGCACGGCCCCTGATCTCGCTCCCTGCCTGAACAATCCTCTATTATTTAGACACATAATGTCTGTCTCTCTATCTTTCCCCACCTACAATATAATCATCACGATTCTACTAGACCATGAGCTCTTTGAGGACAGAATCAGGTTCTAATCCATATCTAAATTCATACCTCCTGGCACAAAAAATATTATATGGTTGGGGTCAAATCAAAGTTGGCTGAATTCATCAGTCACAGATGGTGAGAGCTCTGGGGAGCGGGGGTGCCCGGCTCGGCACATAATCGGGCAAGTGAAACTGCTCCCCGCAGCCGGCACCCGGGACAGCGCCGGCGGCTGTCGCCGCGAGACGTGGAAATTCCATGTGAATGGACACAGCAGACGCATGAATAAGGAACGCAGCCATCCAACCCACAGTATCTCGGAGATTTGTTAAAAAGTCACAACCAGGCTACATAAGCAATAAGTAATGAAGGCTGAGCATAGGGAGGAAACCAAGTATCGTCATCAATGTTATGACAAAGTTAACCCAACACGTAGCGATGACGTGAGTCACCCGGTGCTACCACCAGGCGCTCACAGCAAGCCGTCCACACGGGTGAGTGGGGGAGTCTTTGCTTGTGTTCAGCCAGCTCAGCTGCTTGGCATCCCCTCTGATTCCCCACACCGACCACAGCCACCAGGGGTGACAGGCTTCTCCGACGACACGAACAACTCAATTCCCAGTGCACGGTCATAGAAGCTCTGAGTGAAGTCAGTCTCGGGCAGGCAAGGCCTCGCACCAACTCCCCCACCTGACACACAGCAAGCAGAGCGTATGGGTGCCTGTGACCTTGGACTGCTTCGGTCTACTTCAGGGACTCCCAACTCCAACAGCTGGACCTCTGCCTGAAGAACTTTCTGAACCTGAAGGACGAAAGAAAGCCTCTATGACCCCAAGGAGCACACTGCGATCCAGGGGGGAGGAACCAGCCCACCCAGAGGCTCTCATCCTTCCTAACGGGAGCCCGTGAATGAAGTCCTGGTCCCTCACCCCTCAGCCGGGGCAGCCATGCCATGGCTGCATTCTACCCCAACCCAGAGCCCCCGCGGGCTGCCCTGTGGTAAATGACCTACAAATGCACCTCTCTCCGCTCTCCCACGGTACTGGGGGCTCACCGCCCACAGACACTGCTTGCACCTGAATCCTGGTCCCCAGGTCTGCTTCTGGGGCGCTCAAAGGAAGACACTGCTCCAGTGAGAGGGCTGGAGCCTGACGCATTGCCCTCTCCTCCTAAGGGCCTTCCCACTCCCACTCACACACAGACACAGACACACACACACACACACACACACACACACACACGCTCAGCCCGCCAGGTGCCCTGGATGCAGAAGAGCTGTGCTGGAAGCCTGTCCTGCTCCCCAGGGCGGTTGTCACCATGACCTGGCACCCAGGAAGACGGAAGAACGTGGGGTCACTGGGAGGACGGAGACAGTTCTGGGTGTAGTGGCTGAGGCAAAGCGCCTCTCTTGCAGCTGGCCAGCTCTACCTGCGTCTGCTCTGGGATGGGGTACCACACAGAGATGCCATGCTTAGGGGTCTCTTGTGCCATCACTGCTAAGTGGGGTGCAGTTTAGAGGGTTCCTCATCAGAGATGCACAGGGTGTTAAGTTCCAAACCAGAAACATGAACACATCGAACACCCCTCAGTAGTGCCAGGAGACACCTGAGCCGTGCTGGAGGGCAGGCGACGCTGTGGGGGCGGACCGCCCAGTGCCGCGGCCATTCTGGGACGGTGACTTGAAATTTCTGGACCTTAGTTTTGTGACACAGAGGTAACGCTATCCCCCCTTTTTTCTCATGAAACTGGGTCTGAGGCTCATGCGACGCACGCCTGGGAAACGCGGTGGCGTGACCTGTAGGAGCACCGCCGCTGGACACGCACTCCGGGGGCTGAGGTTCTGCCCCCGCGTTCCAGCAGGGCCCTGGGCAATCGGTCTACTCTCCTTTCTTATCTGTAAGCTGAGACAAAAATAGTGATGGGGAGGCCATCCCGATGATTAACTGAAAATGCATGCAGAGAACGTAGCGGGCGCTTGGCACTGTCGCATGGGCTCTTAGAAGTGATCTGAGACACAGAGAAGCATGTGGGCGCTCAGGGCACTGAGGACACGCCGGCCCCTGAGAGGTGCGGTCAGAGCGTGAAAGGTGACGGACTGGGGTATGTCAACACGGTCCGCTTCTCTTTGCTGTCGATACGGTGGCTTCCCGTTATTAAAAACTTCTGTAGTGGGTGTTCAGCCGCGTGAGGCCTAACATTTAGTTCCAGCGATTAGATTAAATGTTTGCTCTGCATGGCATTTGATTGCCAGGTTCTAGAGTCCCTGCTTGGTGAAGTCTCCGTGCACTTGTAAGAGGCGAAAGCTGGTTCTCAGACCGCAGCGTGAGGGTGCCACTTCCCGAGTCCGCACGTCCGACCGCGCTTCGTGAGAACACGGCGCCTGCGGCACGGAGTTCACAGGGCGAACGGACCTTTACTTGGTGAGGAAACCTTGAGTGGAAGGGATAGGACGTAAGTTTAGGTGTCTTTCACGATCAGACCCTTCCGGCTTAAACATCGGGTTTAAGACGTTACTGCCTTTCTCTTTCCCCCCTTCTCCAGTCTGCTAAGTACACGGCTGAACACATTTCTAATTTATAGGGTCTGTCAGCAAAGGAAAATGTAATTTGGTAGCCAAATCGATATTAAATATTATAAACTAAAATTTTAGAAAAATTATAAACTGAATACACAAATGTGACCACTTGCATTACAGAATGCTTACCTCTGCTCTCCCATATGGGCCCATTCATGCCAAGGCTCTTTTTCAATCCTCACCCAAGGATACATTTTTTTCTATTTATCTTCAGACAGAGTGGGAGGGAGAGAGAGGGAGAGAGAGAAACATTGAAGTGAGAGGGATACATCGACTGGTTACCTCCCGCACGACCCCGACCAGGGACAGGGACGAACCACAAACGAGGGACACGCCCTTGACCAGAATCGAACCCGCGACTCATTGGTCCGCGGGCCGACGCTCTAACCGCTGATCCAAACCGGTCAGGGTGCCAAGGTTCTAACATAATGTGAAAATTAGGCAGATACATTTGGGGGGCGGGGGGCCAAGAGCAAAACAAAACTTTAAGCAAAATCTTACACGTCTCAAATTCATTAACTAAGTTTTAATACTCATAGTTCATTAGGTTGAAGTTTGGATGTCTGGGCATTTCTACTCAAAACATGATCTCCGAGGGACTTCCACATGTGTGGAATGCAATGATCACATGACACTTTGCATCTGCTGACCCACGCACACCGCATGAGAAAAGGCCAGTCCAGCGTGTCCAGAAGCTCGGTGAAGGAGCCAGTGCTTACTAGACGAAGCTCTCGGCAGGTGTCACAGATACGTCAAGCCAATCAGGTTGAAGCTGCGAAGAGGACCCCCGAAGGGACGAAAGTGGGGTGGGAAGGAGCAACAGAGTAAAGGACTTCTTGTTAAGTGATGAGAAAGAAACATGCATAACCTAGCTCAATAAAATTCGATTTAAAAATATTTGAAACTTAAATCTTCAAAATGACAAGAAAATATGAATGAGGCAAAAATACACTCATTTACTCATCCAGTCCTGTCAAATCCCAGATCGGCCAGAGCGGAGAGTACAGTCCGTGTGTGCAAACCCACAGGTTCACTCTGCACACTCGTCTCAGTGCGTCATCAGTACAGGTTCTCAACAGACAGTCTGGTACACTGTACAGCATATGTCAGCTGGTGCAAAATAAGCATTCTTCCTGCAGCTAAAAAATTTTGGATGGTGTGAAAATTAGAAAAATAAATACCTTATTACTATGTTGTGACCAGGTTTAAGGCGCATGAATTTTACCTTCATCCAGTAAAAGGTTAAAACCTGGATGCTAGCCCTGGCTGGTTTGGCTCAGCGGTTAGAGAGTTGGCCCATGGACCAATGAGTCACGGGTTCGATTCTGGTCAAGGGCATGTACCTCAATTGCAGTTCGTTCCTGGCCCTGGTCGGGTCATGAGGGAAGCAACCAGTCAATGTGGCTCTATTACATCGATGTTTCTCTCTCCGTCTGTCTGTCTCTCTCTCCCTCCCTCCCACTCTGTCTGATGATAAATAGAAAAGTATCCTCCAGGAGGAATAATAATAAAAAAAAAACCCTAGATGTTAACAAGAGGTATAGTACCAGTAACGCATCATCCCTCCTTTCCCACACTGCCAGGCGACAAAGTATCACTTGTGTAATTGCCGGCAGGTTATTCTTTTGCTTGCCTCTTCTAGGTGCATCTTTGTAACAATGTTTTTAAGTGGAGATATAACTGTTGTCATTTGAACAGCTGTAAACATAATGAAAAGATATGACGTGAATGCCAATAGTCCTTTCTGGCAGTAATATACATGCAACACTATTTAGGGACAGAGGACAAAGAAGAAAAAAGAGAGGTTTATCACATTTGAAAATGTAAAAACTAAACCTCAGTGCTTAACAGGAGCAAGATTTCACATTTAGAATTAATCAACGCTAACTCCTAACTGGAAACAGCCCCTCACCATCGCTGGATTCGGCAGTCCTCCTCGGAGGGCCGTGTTGCAGGGGAACGTGGACAGGCTTTTAGAGCTGGGGAGGGAAAATAACCCCATCTCTGCTGGCTGAGTGACCTTGGGCAAATCCGTTTACCTCCATCAGACTGCATTTTGACATCCAAAATTTTGATGTAATAATACCCGAAAGCCTCATGTTGACGTGACTGTATTTGTGAAAAGGGTATTGGTTTTTAAATAGACGGCACTCCGCAAATGCAGGCTATTGTTTTGTATTGCCAATTGTCAAATACACTATTTGATGCTATCCAACCAGACATACTTTTATAGGCTCCTAATTAATGGTCTTTTCAATGGTTAAAGCTTTATGAATAAGATGATTTTTCCTAATGGGATTAATCTGATGCTTTTCTTAAACATGTAACCTTGAGTCCACCTCACAAAATAATGCTTTGATTAGACTAATCAAAAGGGTGGGGAACCTTTTTTTTTCTGCCAAGGGCCATTTGGATATTTATAACATCATTTGCGGACCATACATTATCAACTTAAAAATTAGCCTGCTATATTTGGTCAAACATTTAATGAACTCACCCCAGATGTGATGGCTGGAACCCCTTCTCTTTGGTGAGGCGTGTGACGTTAGCTGGTACTGTTTCGCGGGCCTATACGGCCCTCGGGCTGGATGTTCCCCACCCCTGGATCAGAGCAATGTACACAATAAAGGTTACCCTGGTTTCAGAGAACTCCTTTTGAAACAGATGCATCATGTTGAGAAGGAAAGAACTGTACTTCCAATTACAGATGATTAGTTGACAAAGGCTAATTGCAGTCTGTATGAGAGGCGCTCCTCCCGAGTGGCCGGTGAGGGTGAGGAGCAGAGAGAAAGGCCTGATGGTACCTGGACGGATGTGGATTTTAATAATGTTAAAAGGAAGTTTCCTGTTGGCATCTAAGAAAACTCTATCAAAATACATTTATGGAAGTTTAGGGGTGGGGGAACCCCAAAACTTATCAAAGAAGGTTAAAAAGTCATCATCCTAGACAAAAATCAATCAACGTGCTGACACACCCTCTACCAGTCATTTACTGTCAACAGCTACAGAAATTTTATCATTTCTGTACATACAGCCTATAATTTTGCATGTCACTTTCTTCCTATTTAATATCAAGCGACTTTTAAAGGGCAGTCATTTGGAAATTGTCTCAAATACATGAGAAAATACATGTCAATGGAAATAATTCAGTGGACAATGGGAGCATCAGGAAGAGGCCCCGTTTTCCCCATCCCACTGAACAGAAACCAACGCTCTCATTCAGAATGAGGGGGAATAGTCAAACTGACTTAGGTCTTCTAGTTTAAAAATATGTAGGCCCGTCTAGCAAGAAAAGAAAGCACGGCCTAAATGTGCAGGGGGTCACATCTTCGCCTCCCGAAGCCCATCTCCCCACCAGCTCCGGCTTCGGGCTTCCCAGGGGCCTGGCGGGGCGATGCAGAGCTCGGGGAGGAGGGTACAGGGCCCCTGTGCTGCGCTGCCAGCCACAGGCTCTGGAGCGGGGCTGCAGCGGCAGGCGGGTTTCTGGGGAACAGAGGGGACCCTGTCCACAGCCTCAGCAGAGCCCCACGTGTGCACCCGCGTGGTCCCCCATCTCCTCCATGGGGTCGGACGCTGTGCTGGTGACCCTGTACATTCATGGGCTGCTGTACACTGGTTCTGCGTGTTCCAGAGAGCCCTGACTGTGGCTTCGGGCATGCTGAGGACGCACCGAGTCCCACACTCACCTTCCGCGAGGTGTGCTCCCGGCATCAGGGCCGCTTCCCCGGGAGAGCATTCCATTTGAAGAACGACTGCCCCAGCACGATACAAAACGTCACTTAGAAGATGTGGGAGGCCCGGGAGCTCTCGGTCACGGTCCCACAGCAGCGTCTGCCCCTCCCGGGTCCCCAAGGAGATGAGGGGAGAGAGCTCGTCTGTAGGAGACACGAGCCGTGTTCATGCAGGCGCAGGAGCGGGACACGGAGCCCTCCCAAGGGGCGTGTGCTGTGCGGCCTCCGACAGAGGGTGGGCGAAGGAAGGGCGCGCACACAGAAACCCAGCCTCCAGCACCCATTTCTGACCTCGAGCACACACACCACGTTCTTCTCCCAGTGTGGTTTAAAGTGGAATATCTTTATGACAAGGCATATTTAAAGGACACATTAACATTTACTTTAAAAACTTTTCCTAGGCTTAAAAACCAGCAATCCCCTCTCCGCTGACCACGTACCACTGTGACAGAGGAGTTACCGTCCCCTTGCACAGCCCTGGAGGTCACTTACATTTACAAACAGAAATAGCCCTGGCCGGTTTGGCTCAGCGGTTGGAGCGTTGGCCTGAGGACCAAAGAGCCTCGGGTTCAATTCCGGTCAAGGGCACGTACCTTGCTCCCACCCCGGTCAGGGTTGTGCGGGAGGCAGCCAGTCGATGTGTCTCTCTCATAGTGATGTTTCTCTCCCTCTCTCTCTCTCTCTCTCTCCCTCTCTCTCTCTCTCTCTCTCTCTCTCTCTGAATATGAATGGAAGAATATCCTCGGGTGAGGATTTAAAAAAATAATAAAATAACAACAGAAATAAAAATAAGATTAAACATTAGAAATAAAAGTTATAATGTTGACGATTTTCTGATTAAATCCCAAGATAGAAATGAAAAAAAAAAATGTTTTCATGTCATTAAAAAAATGTAGCAACTCCTGAGGTGTGAGGTATTTTTTAAGGCAGTTTCAGCAGAAAAATAGTCTGGCTCCCATAACTGTGTGGACCAATGAGTTGGGGATGATTTAGCTTTAATGTTACAGTGGTGGAATTCAAAACGAGAAGGACACGGTTGCCACAAAACCAAATCCCTTCCTGAGCTATCACCCACAGAGGGCAGGAAGTTCTGTCGCTTTTTTCACTGCTGTATCCCCAGTCCCCACACCAAACACCGGTCACACAGTAGGTGGTCAACGCACATGACTGAATGTGTCCATAAATACAGCCGTGTTTGAAAGGCTGTGCCAGTGGCGTGGACGCTGGTACAGAGGTACACACACAGTCTCTGTTTAGATTTGGGCATGAGGCTTTTGATGAAATATATCCACAAAGCCAAATGAAGACATCACTGCCTAAACTTCTGTGCCTCAAACGAAGGAAAACCAGGGGCAGAGAGCCAGGTGAGTACCGCCGTGGTCAACCTCCAGCTGGGTCTGGAGCGAACATGGCGAAGTCGCACCTGGGTTCCAAGTCTGGCACTCCGACCACCGGCACAGCTGAGGAGGGACGAGGGCACGCTCACAGGTTGGACGGGGTGCCAGGGTCAGGCTCATTAGGCAAACACAGAACCGCAGTGCTCATGGACTGTCTCAGGGCAACCTGCCCTCCCCCGGCTTCCTCAGGAAAATGCAGGCAGTTGATAAGAATTAAGGTTCAGATCTTAAGGGTTAAGACACTCCGACATTTAAGGTTCAAGACTCCCCAGGTTCAAGGTCCAAACTTCTGGTCTTGACCTACAAAGGCCACGGAAGTCTGTCCTACTGCAGTAATGCCCCATGATCTTGACACTATTGGCCATTTAAATATTGGGACCAATTTCCTGGTGAGGGCAGAGAAAGTATGCATGAAGTGTTATAATATACTGGCAAAGCCATAAATAAATGTTAGTCCTTCTGCACTTACTAAAACAGTTCCAGTGTGCAGTATGTTAGCACAACCACCGGAGGAAAGGGGGATCCCACGGCCCGCTGTGGACGAGTGAACACTGGGAGGGAAGGGCCATTTCCACTGAATGTGTCCTGCCTTCGGCTGCTGTTCGTGGACAGCCTACTGGTCAAAGGTTACTTTCCAGCCGCTTTATGCTTCCTAACTGGCCTGCAATACTGGTCTTGTAGGTATGAAGGGTAGTTCAGCTGAATGGATGACTAAAAGGTTCCATCCTGACCACCTACATATTGAAATATGCTTGACTGTGGCTTGCTTTCAATTGGTGATTTAAAAATGTAAAACATCATCCATTTTATAGAATAACAATGAGATCCTTATTTGGTGAGAACATACACAGATAAAAGTTTGCAAGCTTAAAAACTGAATAGCAGGAACTGCCCTGCTTTTCCAATCAGAAAACCATATTTTGGTAAGGTTTTCATATTTTAAAAACTCAAAATAGCTTTATGAGTTCACAAAACAATACTGTATTTTCTCAAAATGTTAACATATCCTTGTACTGCAAGTATATAGGATGTAATTTATTGGAAATTTAGTATTTGCTACTTAAAATGCTTCTTTTAATATTTTCACTTCAATATTCTGAAAACAGCGTAATTACATTTATCAGTACTTAATTTTTAAAACTGATGATGAATAGTTGTGTTTGAGATATAGTATAGCTTTGGTAATGTCATCAGCTAATCTGAGTTTGTAATAAATGAGGGTTTAATTCATCGCGAATTTTTTTCTATGACACAACCAATGATTAAACAACTAATGGTTCCACAGAGGATAAATGTATCAAGTCTGCTGGTTCTGAAGGTGAAGCAAGATTCTGTCCTGACACAGTGCATCACTGAGATCCCAGGAGGAACCAGAGTAAACACAGAAGCTCAAATGGAGAGATTTTGATGAAGGAACAAGCTACAGAGGTGTTGGCAGGGTCAGGGGGATCAGCACCAGAGGCAGGGGACCCAGAGGCTGGCAAACCTCCCACCCTCAGGCTGAAGGCACAAAGGGAAGAAAGCGTGTTGCTGGAGTGGCAGCTGTGCGAAGTCTTTGAACAATTGTCGACGAATGCCAGGTCCCGGAAATTTCCCTAGGATCTCTCCTAAAGCTGGTGACAACGCTCACCAAATGTTAAGCCAGCCACCCACAGATGATGGCAACACTCACCATTTCTGTGATAAATGTCAAGTGCCCCTGAAGTACACACCTGAAATGTTCGTTTGAATGTCCTCTAATCTATTAAGTTTATAGGTGCGTGCAATTTTTGTATACCTTGTGGTTATAAGGCAAACATAAACAAATACAGAGGATAATTAAAGCCACATCAGAATGTAAGTAATACCACTAAGACGCCTTCGTAGAACCGGAAGTCTTAAATGGAAGTTCTCCCGGCATGCCTCTCGGACTGCTGCTAAACAAAGTCCTGGACAGGGCACAGGTGTGATTCACCTTTGCAGTAGCCACAGGCCCTAAAACAGTGCCTTGCACATTGCAGGCCCTTGATAAATGTTTGCTGAATTGGCCAAACCTTGGTTTGTCCCCACAATCAACCACCCCAAAAGCACAGATAATTACTTCTTGGAACAAGTCCAGCTACAGTTTGATGTTATCTATGTGGTTTTCCCTCTCAGGAGCAGCTCTGTAGGATTGTTATGTTTTTCTCCTTTGACCTTAATGTCATTGATTTGAATAAGAGCTTCATACAAAATTTCTACCAATGCACGTACCACAGAAGGTTCAGACACGGTTTTAAAGAGCAAGGCCGGGATCTCTCAGTTCAGAAGACATACCCTCTCTCCTTCTAAGCATGGGCTGAGAAAATGCACAATTTGGTATTCACACAAGAACTAAAGACATTTTGAATATATTATTTGATTTTTTTAAAGAACAAGGTTTTTGTTGTTGTTTTTTTGAAGAATTAAAATGTTTACCACAAACCAGGCCTTCATTCAAAAGCGTTCCCTATATTTAATAAAAGTGTCCAATTACAGAGTTAATTTAGAATGTACTTTTAAAACTTAAACAGCAAAAATGTTGCATTAAAATGAATCTGAGTAGGAAAAAACACACGCTCAGAAACACCAAGGTTTTGGTGAAAGTTAAATTGTTTCATACTTTGCACAACTTAGAATCATTCTCATACATTATAGACTAGATCCAAGCATTAATTTAAAATAAACTTGACCCTTGAAATCCTAAATTTAACACTCTTCAGAACAGAATAGCCCTTCTCTTCTCCTTTATGGGCAAATGAACTAAAAACTAGGGAATGGTACAGTCTGGGACTTTGAACCAAGACTAAAAAGAGATGAAATACTGTTTGATGCCCACCAACATTAGAGAATCCATTTTGATTTAATAAAAGAATGAGTTTGCTTCATATCCTGGGACAAAATATTCCCCTTTTCCTGAAAATGTTCCCTCGGTCCCACAATAGAGGACAGTTGTTTCTTTCCAGGGGGCGGGGCCTGGGTGGGTAGGGTTTCCATGAATATGGGTCACCTCCACTTCTCCAAGTTCATTGTGGTGGGAAATTCAGAATGCAATGAGGGGGAACCCTTGACTTCATCAAACACACGGCAGCATTTGAAACAGCAGGTAAAGGATGTACATATAGATGCATTATTTCAATCTGGCAGGTCCCTAAATCTCTATACCCCATTGAAAGCTTCAGACAGGTGGTTTTAGAATGCTTTACTAATACTTCAAAAGCCTGAAAACCCTTAGCAAGTTAAACCCTGTTGTCTTAAATTTTAGAAATGGCCTAACTCAATCCTTTTGTTTTTCAAACTTTCTCAAATTTTCATTTGTTTTCAGTAATCAACAAATAATGAGGAATTTTAGGTACCTAGCCACAAAGAAATAAAAATTTTCACCTTTCTAGGAGCCAAAAAAAAAAATGAAAAGAAAAAAAAGTCAAGTCCAACAAAATGTCAAAAATATTTTTCTTTTTCATTTTTTTTTTTTACAAAGTAAAGAAATCCTTTTGAATAGAATGTTACAATTCCTCAATTATTTATATTTATGCGGTTCTACCACTGAAAGTGCATTCGGACTTTGACGCTAAGCCTTAAGTGACATCAGTGTTGACAGTACCTGATCTCATGTTTAGCTGAGGACTTGAAGCTCCGACAGGACCAAGACAAACCGCTCTGGGTACTGCACGGGTCTGCATCGCCATCCTTCTGGGGTGCAATCTACTGCAGCAGACCCCTTGAGCAGGACTGAAGCAGCCGTGTGTGGTTTCTGCCCAGCATCCCCTCTCCGATGTTCTTCTGGAGACCTCCCCTATCTGGACAGCGTGGCGCTAACATCAGACCCCTTTCCAGAGGCAGACACCTGGATCCAAGCTCAGTCAGCAGAACTTGTTGAGAGAGGGGCAAGCACCTCAGACCACCCCTGTAAGAACCACCCTGAGACTTTTGCTGTAAATACTAAAAAAAAAAAAAAACCTCTTGTTTTCTTGCTAGGAGTAAGTTGGTAGAAGCTTCTAGGAGCTATCATATGGAAATACCCTGCTTGAAAATAAAGAAATAAAGCCCGAACCAGCAAACAGATCCCGATAACGTGACTGATGGATCCAGCCACACCTTAACTGGCAAGACCTACCCACAGGCTTCTTGCATCAACCAAACGAAGTCCTTAATAAGCCAGCTGGAACTTGGTTTTGTCACTGAGTCTAACAACATGACAACATTAAAAATAACTATGACTGCTGTTAGGGTTTCTAATGGATTTTCCTCCTTGTATACATTATCTCATTGAAATCTCACAATTCAGGAAAGCACACATCTGTCAACATTAAACCAGCAGTTATTATTTTTTAAACACACACCATGTGGAAGAGAGATGAAGCATGCCAAGGCGGTGATCAATCTGGAATACGGTGGCCAGGGAAGTCTCACTCCTGAGGGAGGAAAGTGGGGTTACATATCTCAGGGCACTCACCGGACACCCATCAAATGAAAGAATATAGGGCATCCACCAGGGCCTGGCGGTGATCCTTGCAACAAGCCCTGGATGAAAAATTAGGAGGCTCTTGAAAGAGTCGAGTCAGGGATGATGAACCTCAAACAGGTGGTACTATAACAATGGCTCAAACATGCCCTCCTGGTTTGGCTCAGCAGTTAGACTGTTGGCCATGGACCAAAAGGTCATGGGTTCGATTCCCAGTCAAGGGCATGTACCTCGGTTGCGATTCGATCCCCAGCCCCAGTTGGGGTCACTCGGAAGGCAACCAATCAATGTGTCTCTCTCCCCCCATCCCCTCCTCCCTTCCACTCAATCTAAAAATTAATGGAAAAATATCCTCGGGTAAGGACTAACAAACAAAGAGAATGGCTCAAACAACAGGACATAAAGATGCAGTCAAGTTAGATGTGGGGGGTCTCTAGGGGGGTGCAGCTGTTGTCACTGAGAAAGGGAAAGAAGGAACGCACAGAGTTTGGGAGGCAAGGAAGGAGTGCAAGTATGAGCCAGTTAAACATGCCTGCAGGATATATAAGTGAACAGGTCCAGCAAGCCCTTAGAATGACAGGTCTGGACTGCAAAGAGGCTGAGACTGGAAATGCAAGATGAAGAACCCTGGCATACGGATGGCAGTTCAGGCTTGGGCCCTCCAGAGCTTTACCATGAAGAGAAGAGGAGGGGACTGGCCACCATCTCCCTCTAGGGAATCTCAGGCGTGCAGGTGAGCTCCATGAAAACAGGCCTTCCCCCAGACAGGGGTGGCACTCAGTAACTATGTGAAATGACAGACTGCAGAGCCACGGCACTGTGAGAGAGCATCCTCTGGCTACCTGTGCTTCTCCAGGTACCCTCCCAGGTTAGGGCTGCCTGTCTTGGCCACTACACTGGGCGCAGCCTCACTATCCAGCTCTCACCTCTTAAATTAGTTCATGTTCTCACATTAGGAGTAATCGCAGCTGGCAACGCTTTCTGGGGATGTCTCAGAGAGATGAAAACTGTTTTTGTGTCAATTTAATGTAAAATTCTTGCCTGTTCCCTGCCCCTTCCCTTTCTACTGGCTGAACCCAGTGAGTGCTGCAGGCCTCCGAATGGAGATGGGGTCAGAGACAGGGGTCCCGCCCCCCCCCCCCAACTCTTTAAAGACCTATCAATGTCTGTCTCAAAGTAACAAAAGGGATTGCGAATGAACAGAAAGGCTTGGCTGTTGGCGATTCCAAGGCAGGTCTCCTGGCTTGGGGGAGAGCGTACCCTAGGGGGCGCCGACACCGGGAGGCTGAAAGGAGGTGCAGTCATCCCCTGCCCACTACTCTCCAGATCCCTGGGGTGGCGTCTGGCCGCCGCCAGTTGCACATCTGTTCTGGCTCAGCTGAGCACGTTCAAGGCCGCCTGGCTGTGATCAGAGCGCCACGTGTCCGGTTGGGCAGTATCCCAACCCGCCTCTGCTTGGGGTCCCGAGCCGGTGCTTTTGCCTTGGACTTGATTGAGAGGTCCACTCACTCTCCTGCCTCCACCCCGTTCACTGGCTGCGTTCATCATTCAAGGTCTCCGCACCCCAGGCTTCTTCTTCCCAGCTCCGCAGCTCCTTCCTCTCTCCTTCCACTCAGCAAAGCTGTATTTTTACGTTCACGTTTGTGACTACCTGCCTGTCAAGTTCTAAGTCAATGCCTGACGGGAAAGTTCATTTAGGGTCAAAATTACCCTTGAAAAATCGCCCATAAATCACAAGATTTCGTGTCTACACTCAAGACAATGATGTGCAGGTACCCGTGGATGAGACATGCTATAACGGTGCACACGAAATAAAAGGTAAGGATGCAAAGTATACATTTTCAGGACGAGAGAAAACATTATGTGGCAAAAGAGCTTGCGTGCGACGCCACGGTACTGTTACTGCCTCGCGTATTGGATGGTAGGAGGCACGAGAGCATTCTCAGCATTTGCCCCAGTGCCTGGCACTTTGTACGCGTTCAATGATCTAGCCTGGATACACGAACCAACGAATGAACGAATGCACACTCGATCTGACTCCGTGGCCCGCAGAGCAGGCTCTTCCAGAGGCGGACAAGGGCTGCGGGTCCAGTCCTATCCTCGTGGCCGTGGGCCGGGTAAGGTGAGCGCGGAACAACAGGCCTCGAGTCCCGGCCAGCCCCGCTCCGGGCGGCAGCACGTGCACCTCCCCCTGAGGCCACCGCGCACGCCCCGCCCCGCCCCACCGCGCACGCACGCGCCCTGCAGTCGGCCGCCGGGTCAGCCCGCACGCCGAGGCTCACCCCTCGAGCCTGCGCCCGCTGGGGGGCGCTCCCCTCCCACCCCGCGTGCCTTCACGCGGGCGCCGCACGGCCCTTGCGATTCTACTACCAGCCCAGGGCGCGCGCGCCTCCTACCTGCGGACCGGAGAGGGAGGCGGGCGGAAGGGCTGAGTTGGCTGTACAAGAACGTGGTAGGAGACCGCAGGCGAGAGAACGAGCTGCCGCGGCGGACGGTTCGGGCGCGCGCGCGCGTCCCCGGCCCTCGCTCCCTCAGTCGACTCCGGGCCAGAGCCCAACCCTGCTGCCGCGCGCCGCCCGCCTCGCCGCGCCTAATAACAACGGCGCCCGGGGTCAGGTGGCCGCGCGCGGACAGCGCCGCCATTGGTCCGGCGGGGAGCGCGGCGCTCCAGGATTGGCTGGGGGGCGGAGTCTCGGCCAGGGCGGGGGCGGGCCTGTACAGGGAGGCGGGCAGGGAAGCGGCGGGGGCGGGGCCAGGCAGCGGTCCGCGCCTTTGTGCCAGGCGCGCGCTCTCCGCCCGCTCCGGCTGCAGCACCGGCTGCATCAATAATTCAGAGCGGCGGCGGCGGCGCCAGCGGCGGGTGCGGGCAAGAGGCGGCGGAAGCAGCGGGGACCGAGAGGCAGCGGCTATGCATCCAAGTGCGGCTGGGCAGCCGCGGCTCCCCTGAGGCCCGGGCGGGGCTCCGGGAGCATTGCGCGGGGGGCACGCCTGTTCAGGAGTGCAAGGAAAGCAGGAGTGTCCAGAGCGGCATCGGCGGAGCTGCGCACGGAGCTGAGGAGGGGGCTCCGGAGCGGGCCTGGGGCGGGGGGGGCGGCTGGCGCAGGCGGCCCCTGGGGTGGGGGGCGGGGTGGGCGCCGCTGCCGCGATGCTGGGCGTCGTGGAGCTGCTGCTGCTTGGGGCGGTGTGGCTGGCGGGCCCGGCCCGCGGGCAGAATGAGACGGAGCCCATCGTGCTGGAGGGCAAGTGCCTGGTGGTGTGCGACTCCAACCCCACGTCCGATCCCACGGGCACAGCTCTGGGCATCTCTGTGCGCTCTGGCAGCGCCAAGGTGGCTTTCTCTGCCATCAGAAGCACTAACCACGAGCCGTCCGAGATGAGTAATCGCACCATGATAATCTACTTCGACCAGGTGAGTGTTACATGTAGATTGGACTGATAGGGGGTGGGAGAAAGGTGGAAGGTAGATGCCCGATATTCTCCAAGGTCTCTGCGGAGGCGCGTGGCAAGAGTTCGGATTGACTCTTGCCTACTCCCCTTCGTCCCCGTCTCGTTACAGGTACTAGTGAACATCGGGAACAACTTTGATTCAGAACGCAGCACTTTCATCGCCCCGCGCAAAGGGATCTACAGTTTTAACTTCCACGTGGTAAAAGTCTACAACAGACAGACCATCCAGGTCAGCCGCCGCTTCAGGGCCAGGCCCGGCCCCGGTAGGGGCTACTAGCCGCAGGAGTGGGGGCACTCGTATGGGAGTGGGAGATAAAAGGGTCAGCTGCATGTGCCCTGGGCTGTTTGGAAAGACGAGTAGCAGGGCCTCATGCTTCTGTAGTTTAGGCTGCCCCTTGCTTCCCCTGTCTTTGGTTCTTGGAACCTAGCCCTCTCCCCAAAGGCAGTTTCTCTCCTCCGCCTTGCGAGCCCCTGCAAAGAGGTTCTTGCGCTTTCCTACGACACTCCAGGGATTTCCCGCAGAGATGGCTGTTAGCATCACAGTTCCCGCTTCTGTAAGATTCCCCTGACCCTCCCCCGCCCCCGCCCCTTTAGCACCACGGACAGTATCCCGGTTCCTGCTCCGAGCCTGCGAGACGCCTGTGCGCTAGCTTTCGGCACCACGCTCGGGGGCCTCCCGGCGTTCCTTTGCGGACTCGCTCTGGATGTTTGAACTAGCAGTGCGGAGCTCAAGCGGGTGAAGGGTGGAGGAAGGAGGGAGGGGGCGTAGTGCCACTCCCTCCTGGCTCCAGTCTTGTCCCAGTCCGCTGGCTCTCCCCAGGTTCTCAAAGGTTTCTAGGTTTCCTTTGGGCTGAGACAGAAGGTGGAACGTGCGCCAGGAAGAGGGGTCGTGTGGGGCCTTTGGCTGCTGATAGCACTGCAAGGGCAAAACCAGGCGGTGGGTGGCGGGGCGGCTGACGCTGGACGGGAATGAGCCTGGGGTTTGGATGAAGCAGGGAAAGCAGCTCTGTGCGAGATTTCTCTTCAGCCAAAAAAGCCTTGCTGGGCTTCTCCACCGTGTCCCGCCAGGCAGCCAGAACCGGAGGAGCCAGAATTTTTGTTTTCCCAGAAGCGCCAAGAGCGGAGTTGTCTGAGTTTCAATTTGAGCAGTGGGGGTGGGGGTGGGGTGGGGTGGGGTGGGGGGAGGGGACTAAGGTCCACCTATGGAGCCCTTAAACTGGATAAAAGAGCGCCCTCGGGATTCGCTGGGTGCGCTCAAGGAATGAAGGTGACTCAGGTTAGGGGGCAGATCCATCCTCTCATCTAGGTGGGCGCCTTTTGCCCCCATTGGACCTTCAGCAGTAACCTGCAAAGCCGCTTTTCTCCCCACAACCCCGTCACACCTCGCTTCCAGGCCTTTATGACTGTGAGCTGAGCGGTGCAGGGTCGCGTCCCCACTGCCGCTTCCGCACCGCCTAGGTTGCACCTCTGAAGCAGGCCTTTCTCTTTCTCAGGTGAGCCTTATGTTAAATGGGTGGCCGGTGATTTCAGCTTTCGCTGGTGACCAGGATGTGACACGGGAGGCTGCCAGCAATGGAGTCCTAATCCAGATGGAGAAAGGCGACCGAGCATACCTCAAGCTGGAGCGGGGGAACTTGATGGGGGGCTGGAAGTACTCGACCTTCTCCGGATTCCTCGTGTTTCCCCTCTGACTGGCTCATCTCCGGAATGGAGGCCGGGAAAGGGCCAAGGCAGGAGGGGACGAGAAAGCGGCTGAATGTAGAAGAGACAGCGGCAGGACTTGAAACTTCCCACACGCTCCCCAGCTGCGTCCAGGTGAAAGGTGTGCGCAGGCGGGAGGACAATTTGTCAGTTTACTCATTTGGAGAAATAAGTTCCACTTAGCTCTGCGCACTCCCATTTCCAAAAATAGGCTCGCCTCCCCCATTCCAGCTGCAGTAATGAAGGAAGAGAGCCCGCCTTGCCCTTGTTTCTTACCCCATGTTCATGTCCACGTTCCCCACAATTTACAGGAAAGAAACTTTGTATTTCACTGTATAATGTGAAATCTCCTCCTCCCGGGTCCCCTGCTGAAATCTAATATGCCCCTCCCCCATTTCGTTGATGGGGGTAAGGTTTTTATTTTTACTTTTTGATGGGGGAGGTAGTTTTAATTTGGCGAGTATTGCTCTACTTAAACACCGCTCAAGAGTTAATTAGCTGAAGATACTTCGTCCTCGGCTGCTTGTTAGCAGAGAAAGGACTCACCTTAGCGGTGACTGGTTTAAAAATATATATATAAATATATATCATTTGTACACGAAGAACTCTTCCCAGTGGAAACTGGCTGTATTTCCATGTTTCTATGTCCTATTCGGAGTGATCGTGAAATCCAAGGCTGCTTGATGTTCTGATGCTTGTCGATGCCCTCGTGTTCTGTGGCTCCACACAACCGCCAGGAGGTTCTTCCGGACGCTCCCTCGTTCTCTGTAACATACGTGTGAATAGCCAAGATTTAAATTTGCTTTAATCCAATAAAGTTGAAGTGGGACTTTTATTTTTCTGAAACCGCTTTCTAAACTCCCCACACCCTCCCCAGCAGCAAGGTTTGAGGGCTGGAGTGCAGAAGGGCCGGTTCCGAGTGTGGGAGCCGGGTTAGCATGCGAGGGACCCGAGCCAGGCTGGCCTCCGGGGCTACTGTGCATCGCCGCCAGCGCTCCTGCCTGCGCCAGGCCTGGGGCCAGCCCTGCGCTCGCCTGTGTTCTCTACTTTGGCACAAATGTAAGAATTTGACCAATGTCTTACTAGGCCAGGTGGGGCTGCGGGCCAGGAAGCAAAGTTCAGGTTTTTCCAAGTCCAGGTGCATCAGGAATAATCCCAACCAGGGGAGCTGGAACCAGCCTGCCCTGAGCGGCGCGCTTCCCAAGCCTCTGCCCCTGGGTGTCTCCCACCGCCGTGCACTCCTCGATTCCCCCAAGCAGCGTTTTTGTACCACCGCTCTGAATCCCGGGCCCACCCTCCGCACCACCTGGGCACCCAGGACTGGGGCTCACCTCGGGACTTTGGGTCAGGAGGTTCCTCTAGGAGTTTTGATTGTATCGGAACATAATGTGAAAGCAGAATTGAAATAAACGACTTCGTTTTAAGTCTGGAAGTCTGACACAGTCGCTGGGGCAACGGGGAGGTTGGGTGCTGGGAAAGCGGGTGGACAGCCTAGGGCATCTGCCCAGGAGCCTTGGCCTGGATGGGCCCTTCTGGCTCTGGTCCTTTTAGAGGCTTTTTTGCTGGCCCAAGATTCAGGGGTGAATTTAATTAGCTCCTGGAGGGTGGGGAGAAGGGGAATTAATAATAGCATAATAAGCAAGGTATCTCGATTTGTTTCTGTGGCTAGTCTGAGAGATTCACAGAGCAAGCAAGCGACCTTCATTGGAACTCGAGCTGTTTCTTCTCCGCACGCAGTCTGGGCACATCCCGGTGGGCACTCCACCACCCCAGCAGCCGCCCGAGGGGGATTGGTGGGGACTTCAGAAGTGGGCAGTGGGCGGGAGTGCTTTTCTTTCCCGCCCCGCAGTTCCCCTCCCCGCAGGGCAGTCCCCAGGGAAGTGGAGGTGAAGTGGAATAGGGGCCCTAGAGGACTTTATTTTTAAAAATTGATTCTTTTTACTTAAAAGTGTTTTCTCGGCTTTCTTCTGTTGGGAGGAGAGGTTGGGAGAGCGGGAAGGTCAGCGGTGGAACTAGCTCAACCCAGCCCCAACCGCTCTGCCTGCACGAAGCCAGCTCTCCAGCTCTGCTCTGCGCCCGGGTGCTCTCCACGGAGCAGCCGTAGCCACCACCCAAGGAAGCTGTGCCCAGAATGCGCTTGGAGCTCCCTGGGTTGCAGGCGGGTGGTCACCGCTCTGTCTGAGGAGGGGACCACCTGGGTGACTGTCCAGGCTGTGGGACCACCAGGCTGTGCTCCTCCTGGGTGACTTTGACAAGTCCCCTCTCTGGGCCTCAGTTTGCCCACGTGTATAAAGACAGAGAGGGATCCAAACATCTCCAAGTGTCCCTCCAGCTCCAAGGCCCCAGCCATCCTGTTTCTTGGCTAGGGCCGCAGTTCTTTGCCTGGGTTTAGTGAGTCCTGGCTGCAGCCCACGCTGATCCGGCTCCTGAGGGCCAGCTCCTGAACACTAGGCCTGAGACTGGGCTGGTGGCCAAGGGCAAACCTGTCCACTCAGCCCTCGGGCTCACTTTGAGCCCCTGCTCAGGGCCTGGGAGGTGTATGCACAGGGGATTACATGCTTCAAGTGGGGGCAGAGAGGGGAGAGTCACCTTTTGATTCTGCTCTGGCTCTGCTGCCCCTTTCTGGGGAAGAGCCCCTGGTTCCCCAAACCTCTGACCTTGGCATTGGAGACCCTTCTCAATCCGGTTCCAGCCACTGCTTCCTGCTGATCCCCTCCCCCTGCCATCAAGGAACCCATCTCCCATTACTGTCTCCAAGCCTCTGCCCCTGCTGTTTCTTTGCTTCAAGTTGAAGTACCCTTTGTCTCCTCTGCTTTGCAAAATCCTGATCTCTCCGGGAATTTAAGAGGTTCAGCTAACAGGCTGCCTCCTCTGGGAGCGGTCCTATCCATTCAGCACAGGCCCTGCTTTCCCAACGTCCACCACCCACCTGCCCACCCGGCCCTGTTTGGCCCAGAAGGGTGCTATCTGGGGGGGCCCATGGGGCAGGCCACCAGCAAGTGCTCAGGAGTGCTGAACTGGCACCCTGCCCCCGAGGATCTGAGGAAATGTGGGGTTCTCCACCCCAGTCTGCCTTCACCCTCAGGTCTGAGCCTCTCATTAGCTTGGGTGGGGCCCTCCCCAGGGACCTGGAGTTTAGGGGCCTCTCTGGGGCTCAACCCTCGCCTTCCTCAGGTGGGGTAAAGGTGGGGGTGATTGTTACCTTTGCCAGAGGCAGGTGAGTCAGCCTTCCTCTGAAAATTGTGCTCCAGCCGGAAGGGAGCCAGAGACTCCAACTGGTGTGTTGGGGATTGAGAGGGAGAGAGAAAAAGGGCCATCGGCCTCAGGAGAGACCACCTGCCTGTCCCCAACCAGAGGCAGGTGTGGCATTCCAGAATCTTCACTTCACAGTGGCTTCCTTTACTATTTGGAACCCTCCAGGCCCTTCTAGATCGAGTCCCTGCCTCCTGCTTTCATCTCAGATAAACCCAACCGGGGTGGAGCCCTCAGGGGTTCCAGGGCCTCCCCGTTCAGCTTCACCTGCAGTCTGACAGACTCCTCCCCTGCCCAGGTCACCTGGGTGACTTCCTTTTCTGCTGCCTCAATGGTAAATGTCACCTCCTCAGGGAAGCCTTCCTCACCCCAGACAGGAACAGTGGTTACCCCTTCCTGGCTTCCCTCTTTGCAGTATGGTCTCTCTCATCACACTGCCTCCTCTCCGCGGTTCTCCGAGGGCACAGGCTGTGTTGGGGGTCTTATCCAGGGGGTGGGGTGGGAGTGGGGGGACATCAGGGAGGTTTCTAGGACCCAAGGAGCCCCGACCTGAGTTCTAGGCCTAGGTTTCCCAGGAGGCGCACGGTGCTTCTGGTACTGCTGGGCCGGCGCTGGATCCTTGATGAGGGGCCGGTCGCTGGCATCTGTGCTCACGGAGCAGCCGCTCGCTCCTTCGCCTGGGCCCCCGCGGTTAGCGGTTAACGGAGCAGGGAGCGCTCCCTCCAAGTTCGCAGGGGCGCAGGGGCGCCAACGCTGACAGCCGGGAGGATGGGCTCCTAATGAGAACATAATTGCCCAGATAGAGAGGGAACATCCCTCAAGCTCCTTAATTGTTGCCTTAATGGGGTATGAGTGGGGGAGAATGAAGGGCAGGCCAAGAAACAGGACGTTTCCTTGGGTGCTGGGCCGGGTGCTGGGGCCCTGCGGACCCAGACGAGGGTAGAAAAGACCGAGAGGTGCGCGCGCGCACCCTGCCCTTGGCCTCTGGCGTGACGTGTTGTCGGAGAGTACTCTCTTCCCCAGTTTGATCTTATTTCCCTCAACTCCCCAAAGTGAGGTAGAGCTAGAAGATGCGTGGGGTTTCCTGATCAAGGCCTCACGGAGTCTAAGCCTTCCCGTCTCCCGCTCCCCACGCAGTCCTCCTCGCCACCACTGGCTTTCAACAAGAGTGAAAACTTGACCTCCTCTGGGGGACGCCAGCGCTGCCCTCAAACAGGGAGGTCCAGCAGGGAGGGGAAGCCAGGTGCACCTGCTGTGAGCCAGGCCCTGGGGGAGGAGAGACTCCCTGGGGCAGTTACAAAGGCCTCAGGACTGCGCGGGGTTCCCGGTGAAGAAACAAGCGCCCTCTCTGAGCCTCAGTTTGCACACATTTCAAACGGGGACGATAATGCCTTCCCAACAGGGTGGTTGCGAAGATCATGCTAAAAGGTATAAAAAATGCTCAGCACTGCCTGGCACGTAGTAGGCGCCGAACAAATGGTGGCAGCAATAAGGAGCAGTGGGCACCTGGGCATCACACTGTCACAGAAGCAGGACACAAGGGGACATGGAACAGATGGGAAAACTGAAACCAGAGAGGGGGCGGGACACAGAGCAAGTGAATGGAGGGATTAGGAAGAGATCCTTCGCCTTGCTTTCCCCTCACACTCATCTCCCCACCCCCTCCAAGTTAGTCCCGAGAACAGGGGTTTTACCCCGGAAGTGTCTCTCCTCTCCAACCCTGTGCTGGTGTATTTCCGTGGACCGCTGTGGATGAATATTCTGTCTGCAGGTCTGCGGGTCTGTTCCCCCCACCCCCAGGGCAGGAGCCCTGTCTGCGTGCCCGTGTGCTCATCATGCTTGGTCCAGTGCCTCCCTTGGTGCCAGCAGAGAGCAGGTGTGCTCTGATTGTGTCATGGTGAAACCTAACTGTGCCTGGCAAGACTGCAGGACATGCACCCACAGGGAACCCCCCCTTCAGGGGAACCCCCCGGACCTCTCAGTGCCTCCCGCCCCCATCCCCCATCGCTGACCCGAGTGCTGACGGTGCGGACCGTCACAGGCAGCGAAGCCGCCGGGCACCTGCTCTGGCTCCCACCTCTTCCCATTCCTCTCTGAGCTCAGCCTGTCCCTGGGGTGTCCCAGCCTTGACTCTGGGAGAGCAGCGAGCGAGGCAGCAGGGAGGAGGCCCACTGGGTGTGATGGGATGTACGGGTTGGTGATCGGATTTGCTGCCAGGTCCTCTCACTGGGAAAAGGCTTTTCTGGGCACAGAGCAGGCTGCTTGCTCTTCTGGCAGCGAGGACGTAGACAGCTGAAGTCAGGGGAGGGCTTCGTGGTCATAAAGAAAGGATTTCCAGTTTTGTGGCCACAGCCCAGAGCCTAGGGAGGTCTTTGCTCATCTTGCTAAACTCTGAAGAGTCAGGGAAGAAATGCAGGAGAGGGACCGGGATCGCCCCTGCCGCACCCAAGCAGGCTCCACTCTGACCTTCAAGGCTTCACCTGCAAGGTCCTCTCTTACCCCCACCCAGCAGGGCCTCACCCTCTGCTGACCACCTGAACTCTCGGGTGCAGACCGCAGCCTGACCACCCTCTGGGGGGCGCTAAGCTCTGTTCCCCATAGGAGCACAGTGCCTGGAACAGTGTCAGGGCTGGTAGAAGCTCTACAAATGTTCCATGAATGAATGAATGAATGAATGAGAGCACATGCGTGGGTGGGCAGACGGATGGTGGGATGGCTGGCCCTCCAGACTGCATTCCACGAAGGCGTCCACCTGGTTATTATTACAGTTACATTCCCAGTGCCTAGTCCAGTTCCTGGAATAGAGTCAGTCTGGAAAGTATTTCTTGAGTGACTGAAGGAGAATTGCTGTACTTTGGCCATGGGACTCCCTGCACCCTGGGACTTGTGCACCTCTCTGCGTCCCCGCTACCCCACTGAACAGCCACGTTTATGTTATAGCAATGGAGTTGCATTGTAGCGGCCCATGCGTGCTGCGTGCCCCATACATCCCCACAAGCTGTTGGCTTCTTGGAAGGCAGCGGCCATATTTTATTTTCCCTAAAGGGCAGGAATACCCTGTCCTTCCCCCAACACCTCACAATGTGATTCGGTGTGGGTTGATTGGTTCTTTTTATTTATTTATTTTTCTTTATTGATTTTAGAGAGAGAGAGAGAGGAAGGGAGATGGAGAGAGAGACAGAAACATCAATGAGAGAGAACATCGATTGGCCGCCTCCTGCATGCCCTCCACTAGGGATTTGGCCCACAACCTGGGCACGTGCCCTGACTGGGAATCGAACTGGCGACATCTTGGTGCATGGGTTGATGCTCAGCTACTGAGCTACACCAGCCGGGCGGTTGATTGGTTCTTTAATGCATGCTCAAGCCATGAGGTCTGTGGTTATGGGTGGGGTTGAAGCTCCTGCTCGTGGTGCCAATCAGCTGGTGAAGCCCAGAAGGCTTTTCTGTAGTGCCAGCATGGTGGCAAGGTGTAGACGGTAGCCACACAATGCCCGGGCCAGCGACAGGGCTGGTATTTCCCCAGCAGACCCAGGCTTGTGGCTGGCCGTGGATGGGGTCTCTGGGTTTGTGTTCTGGACAAAAGCAGAACCACCTCTGAAATCCACTCACAGACCCTGGAGGTGGAGCGGTCGAAAGAAAGGCAAGAATTCCTCCAAATCTCCTTCCTTCCACGGACCCAGTGTCCCGCTGGGAGTTCAGCCCACAGAGCCCCCTCGGAGGCTCTGTTTCCTCGGGTGAGGCGCCGAGAGCCTTTTCTCCCACCATCAGAAATCACTGCAGACTTCCAGGGAACCTTTCAAAGGGGGAAGAGGGACTTACTAACAAAGGAGAGGCACCTGGGCATCTCTTTCTTCCTCATTTGAAAGGAAGCTGTGTGCTCTGCCCAGATCCTGTGTTGGAGAGACTCTCCTTTGTGTTTGGAGAGACTCAAAAATAAACTCCCCAATGTGTACTTCCGCTGAGCAGTTCAGATGATTTTATAATGACTGAGTGGTTCCAAATTTGGAATTAAAATGCAGCTGATGAGAAGCCTGTTATTTTACTAACTCATCTTGATCAAGTCGGTCCATTTAGGTCTCGGAAATGCTGCAAATGCTCTCTCTGTCTCCTCTTGAAGGAGTTCATTTCAGGCAGAGGGTTGTTTACCTGTTCAGGGAGAGGGCACATTAGCAACACCGACCTAGCTGAGGGTGCGGGCTCGGGGCTCATCCGTCACTGGTATCTGTCTGCTGCTTCTCCTGCCTCGTCCTCTGGGCTCTCCGAGCTTCCCACGTGGGAACCTGCTTGGCAGGTTCCTGAGCCTGTGGACGGAAATCATCTCCCACACCAGCATGAGGGACGGCGGCCTGTTTGAGCCTGGGAAGTCTGGAGCTCTTTCCCTGGCTTGTCGAAATGCGTCCTTGTCTCTGTCATGAGACGTTGGGGTCCAGGCTTAGGGCAGAAGTGAGCCTGTTCCCCCAGGAGCAAAACCGCATGACTTCTAGGGTCACATCCCAACGAGAAGCCTAGGACGTGCAAGATTCTCCGGGCAGCAGTGGGGTCTTCATGTCTGTTTCCAGCTTAAAACTGTCCCCAGAACCCTGCCTTCTAGCCCCAGCCCACAGAAAAAGCCATCTGGTGACTGGCTCTCAGAGCTGTGACGTGTCTTCTTCTGGCCCCTCTACATTCATTCCCCTCTCAGAGCCGGAGTGGGCTTCTCAGACATAAACCGAACCAAGGATCCTCTGCTTAAACCCGGCCAGTGCCTGCACCATGCCGGGCCTCCGTGACCTGGCCCCTGCTCACCTCCACAAACGCATCTTCTGTGGCTTTCCTCTGTGCGAAGTAGCCCATTCTGGCTTTCTGTCCGTTCCTAGACTCTGCCACGCTGCCTCCTGTCTCAGAAGCTTTGCACATGTTCAGCCTTTGGGGGTAAGGGATATTCTTCCACCCCCTGAGGCTTTGTGTGGCCATTTCCTTCTTTTCTGGGTCTCAACAGGCCACCCTTATCTCTCTGTGACACTGAGCCCCTCTGCCATCTTCCCAGTTGAGCTCTATTGCACCTCCCCCTCCCCACCCCGATGCTCACGTATCTGTTTGCTTCCTTGCTGTCTCCCTCTCCAGGGACAGAGGCCTGGTCTATCCTGGGAGTCATTGTATCCCCAGAATTTGGAGCAGAACCTGAAACGGTAGAAGCTCGATCCGTATGTGAATAACTGAGTGGCAAGCCAGGCATCCGATCATGCTCCCCAGAGCTCAGGGCTTCTGCTCCGCGAGGGCACATTCGTCCATCTTCCCATGGGTCCCTTTGCTCGGGAGCTCAGGGAGCCAGGGAACATGCCACCCACCAGGAGCCATGTCCATCCGAGGGGAAGCCATGAGGTCAAGGATGGGGGCTGGGAAATTGGTCTCCACAGGCCCAATGAATGGGTTGTTTTTTGCTTGTTAATGTCTGTTGTTAAAATTGCTTAATTCAGCTAAGCACGCTGTTGGATTAGGGAAAACTGAAGTGAGCTATGAATTATTGAATTTTTCCACTGAAGTTATTCTGCCACAAATAAGCACAAGCAAGAGAACAAAGAGAAAAGGGACCTTGGTGTGGGGTGGAGGTGAAAAGCAGCCAGGATACCATTCCTGGAACTGGAACTGTGCTTGGAGCAAAGGTGAGCGGGGCGGTGGGGACGGAGGGCAGAGGGGCAGGGCTCAGAATCCTATGCAGAAGAGAGAACACAGCTTCCCGACTCTCTCCAAGGTGGGAGAAGGCAGCACTGGGGGCAGACATGGCAGCAATGTGAGTCTAAGGCTGATGAAAAAAGACCTGTGTCCTCATTGCAGAGAATCCACCATAGAAATCCCCAGGTAGCCTGGAGCTGTCAATCAAACATCTATTCAGCAACGCTCAGCTCTCAATGGCTGCCGCAGGCCCAGCACCAGCTCTGCTCTGCAGGTCCCATAGAAAAACCCAGGCAGGGGGTCTGCCTCGCCCACAGCCCAGCTGAAGGGAGCAGAGCGTGGAGCAGGATGAGATATTGGGGTGAAGGGCGTGGCTCTCTGCTGTACTTGCCTTCATCCTCTCCCTCCCACACCATCGGGAGGGCCTCATGGTCCAAGTCAATTTTCATGACCTTTGGGTTCCACCCTCCTTTACATGGTTAAGAACAGGCTTTGAATTAAGTGGAGCTGGGTTAGAGGGCTGCCTTTGTCACTGTAGCCATCAAGACTCCAGAAACTCACACTAGCCTTGGTGTCACCTTCCCAAAATAATTCATGGGCTCCTAGAACCAAGGATGCATAATCACAACCATGAGAGCCACAGAGCAACTGTTTGCAGAGGGACCCATGAGCCATGGGGGGGGGGGTCTGACTTGAGCTGAGATCTGGAGTGTGACTAGGAATGGGCGAGGCCAAGGTTGGGGCCAGGAAGAGCATTCCAGGCAGAAGGAACAGAATGTGCAAGCCCTGAGGTGGACACCATGGGTCTGTGTAAACACTGGGAGGACTGAGGAAGGGCCAATGTTGCCCCAAGTTGGGGAGAAAAGGGTGGTCAGGCTGGCTGCTGGGAGGAGAAAGACCTGGAAAGGGACGGGATTGGGAGCAGGTGGTCCAGTGACGAGGCTGTGGCAGCCATTGGGCTTAGGGACACAGGAAGCTGGGACTGGGGTACAGACAGCGAGGTTGGAGAGCAGTGGATGCATTGGGGAGATATTTAGGAGTCAGACCCTTAGGATTAGTGATGGACAGAGGGAAGGGAAAGAGGGTATCAGGGGTGGTCTCTTTGAAGTCTCCTAGATTTCGGTTATGCTGCAGATGGTCACCATTGCCACTCCCAGAGAGGAAGCTGGAGCTGGGGCAGCGGGGATCGTGAGGTCCGCTTGGGACATGTTGCATTTGAAGTTCATTTGAGACACCATGTGTCCATGTCAAATAGACAGCGAGATAGCAAGTCTGGAGCCCAGCGGCCAGATGCGAGCTGCACGAATCAACTCGGGTCTCACAGCCATTAATAGGTCAAGAGCCCTGAGCAGAGATGAACTGGCAGAGGGGGAAGCTCCTAGGAAGAGCTGCCGTGTTACAGACATTTAAATGGTTTTTGTTGTTGGTGTGTGCGTGTGTGTGTGTGTGTGTGTGTGTGTGTGTGTCCTGTAGCCAAATCTCTCTTCTTTTTTTTAACTCATCTTTATTGTTGAATGTATTACAGATGTCCCCCCATTTTCCCCATTGACCCCCCTCCTCCCCAATCCCACCCCCCTCCTGCCTTCCCCACACTATTGTCTGTGTCCATTGGTTATGCATACATGCATAGAAGTTCTTTGGTTTATCTCATCCCGCCTGCCCTTCCCCCTTCCCTTTGAGGTTCATCAGTCTAACACCCAATTTGTACTTCTTAATTCCTTCATCTTTTTCACCCATCCCCCCAGCCCCCACCCATCTGGCAAGCAACGAAAAGTTATCTGTATCTATGAGTCTGTTTCTGTTCTGCTTGCTCATTTTGTTTGTAGATTCAGTTGTTGATAGATATGTATTAATTGCCATTTTATTGTTCATATCTTTGTTCTTCTTCTCCTTCAAGAAGACCCTTCAACATTTCATATAATACTGGTTTGGTGGTGATGGACTCCTTTAGCAAATCTCTCCTCTTGAGGTCGCTGCTATGATTGGTAGGGTGGACCTCACCTCGCATTAGCTCCTGTTGTCGCCTGATGCATGTTACCGTCCAGAAGGGTGACGTGGGTGGGAGTGGGGGCGGGGGAGAGGGCAGGGAGCCGACTGAGGCACAGAAGGTGGTCTTATTAAGCTCTTCTCCTCTTCACCCCAACACACATACAAGTCAGGCCTGACACTTTGATCGAACTTCACTTCTTTCTTTCTAAAGCCATCCCCGGAAGAATGACAAGCCTGGCCCCCGACAGGAGTGGGGAGGACAGCATTGGCTGCGGCGTGAACGCAGAGGAGAGAGGACAGAGCAAAGGACGCAGCGTTCATCCTGCAGGGTCCTGGAGCACCTGCCGCCTTGGGAGCCAGACGACAGAAACCAAGGGCTTTAAAAATAGAGCCTCTTCACTGCTCCAGGCATGGAAAACAACCAGACTAAAGCCGACCTTCCTGGTTCTAAGCATCTGAACCCCACGGAGGCAAAGCAGGCCCCTGGGCGCCAGGGAGGAGCGGAGGGCAGCTGGGCAAGGAGGAGGGGCCGCCACAGGCCTCTGGGGCTGGAGCTCTGTCCCTGCCTCTGCAGAGAGAGCAGGTCCACTGGCCACAGGGGCCTTTGATGCAGACAGGGTATCTCTGGAGACAGCAACAGGACAGGCTGTTTCTGGAACAGAGCAGGACATGTGCAGGGGAGCACAGGTATTGTCTCCTGTTCACAGGGGATGCACTTCTCCTTTTTCAATGCCACAGGCCTGCTTCTCTGGGGAGGCTTGGGCCCTGGGGAGGGGACTAGGCAAGGCAAATGCTGTCAGTGCTATGGAGGTGGGAGGTGCCAGTCCCAGGGGATCTTGGAGGAAGCCGAGGGCTTCAGGGAGGTGGTGACTTTGTTTTTGTTTTTTTAAATATGTTTTTATTGATTTTTTTAGAGAGAGAGATAGAAACATCGATGTGATAGAGATATATTGATGGGCTGCCTCCTGCATGCCCCCTACTGGGGATCGAGCCCGAAACCTAGGCATGTGCCCTGACTGGGAATCGAACTGGGACCTCTCAGTCCATGGGACAACACTCAATCTACCGAGCCACACTTTGTTTTGGGCACTTTGTTTTGTTTTTAATAGACTTCATTTTTCAGAATAATTTTAGATTTAGAGAAAAGTTGAGAAGATTGTACAGAGAATTCCCCTATCACCCCTCACTCAGTTTTCCCTATTATTTAAAAAACAATTTTTTTTCCTTTATTGATTTTAGAGAGAGAGGAAGTGAGAGGGAGAGAGAGATAGAAACATTGATGAGAGAGAACATTGATTGGCTGCCTCCTGCATGCCCCCCACTGGGGATCGGGCCCACAACCTGGGCATGTGTCCTGACCGGGAATCAAACCGGCGACCTCTTGGTGCATGAGTCGACGCTCAGCCACTGAGCCACACCGGCCAGACAGCTTCCCCTATTATTAATATCTCTCATTAGTACAATACAATTAATGAACTGATATTAAAACATGATTATTAATAAGGTCCATGCATCATTTAGAGTTCCTTCGTCCAATGCCCTTTGCAGTTCCAGGGTCCCACCCAGAATGCTGTACTATAGTTATTGTCATGTCTCCTTAGATTCCTCTTGGCTGTGACGGTTTCTCAGAACTTTTCTGGTTTTTGATGACAGTTCGAGGAGCATGGGTCAAATACGTCCGTGGAATGTCCTTTTATCAGAATTTGCCTAATATTTTCTCATAATTAGAGAGAGTGTGGGTTTGGGGGAGGAAGACTCTGGAAGCAAAGTGCCTTTTTCATGACATGCGATCAAGGCTATAAGCCACCCACATGATTTATCACTGTTGATACCGACCTTAGTCACCTGGCTGGGGTCTCCAAGGTCCAGTTAGTCTCCTCTCTGCCTTTTCCACACCGTATTCTTTGGGAATCAATATGTGTAGTCCACATTTCAGAAGTGGGGTCTTCTTCTTCCTGAATTAATTTCTCTGCAAGGGAAATTTGCCTCTTCTCCCTCATTTACTTATTTATTCAATCATTTATTTATATCAGACTTGTGGGTATTTATTTTACAGTTTGGGTTATAATCCAGTATCGCTCATGTGTTTTTTCTCAGGCTGCTAACGTTGGCCCCTGTCCCTTTGACATCCCCCCCAGTGTAACTGTTTTCTTTAACTTCCTCACGCGTTTGCTCTACAAGACGCCGAGGCTCCTCGTGGACATTTCCGGACCCAGTCGGAGAATCGGCAGCTTCCAGGATGGTGTTAGAAACCAAAACCCGGGCACCGGGTGTGCTCACTACTACCAGCATGGCCTCTAGGGCCTCTCAGCTATAGGACCAGAAAATGTATGTATGTTTCCAACCATGTCTGTGAGTATTTCTAGATGTAAACATCTGTGTTGATATTAAACTAAACATGAGTTCATACCGACGTCCCCACCTTGAATCTATTACCACGTGAATCACCCTGGTTTCCCCCCCTTGCTTATCTATGAATGTCCACTCCAACAGGGAGACACCTGGCGGCTGCCATCCAATACCCATACACCTAATTGTTCATTTCCAGTGTACATGCACAGTGGTTTCAGAATTACTGCCCTAAATACCCCAAAGGGAATAACTTTATCAAGTAGAGTACACGGCTTATGTGAAGTTCTTTTTGCCCTTAGTTTGATAGTTTGTAACTGTTTTCTGTTCTTTGCACTCATTTTTTTTAAATCCTCACCTGAGGATTTTTTTCTATTTTCTTCAGATAGAGTGGGAGGGATGGGGAGAGACAGAAACATTGATGTGAGAGGGACACATCGACTGATTGCTTCCCGCATGACCCAGGCCAGGGCCAGAGATGAACCGCAAATGAGGTACATGCCCTCGACCAGAATCGAACCCATGACTCATTGGTTCACAGGCTGATGCTCTAACCTCTTGGCCAAACCTGCCAGGGCCTTTTCTGGTTTTAATTGAGCATTTTATATGATTTCATTTACTCACCTCCCTTTGCCTATCAATTATACTCCTTTAAAAAAATTAGTGGTTTTGCCCTGGCCGATTTGGCTCAGCGGTTAGAGCATTGGCCCACAGACCAAAGGATCGTGGGTTCAATTCCTGGTCAAGGGCATGTACCTGGGTTGCAGTTTCTATCCTCAGCCCCAGTAGGGGTTGTGCAGGGGCAACTGATCAATGTGTCTCTCTCACATCAATGTTTCTCTCTCTCCCTCCCTCCTTTCCACTCTCTCTAAAAACCAATGGAAAAATATCCTTGGGTGAGGATTAACCAAAAATAAAAAAAATAAAAACAAATCAGTGGTTCCCTCAGAGTCTGCAGTATACATTTGCAACTGATCCAAGTCTGCTGTCAAATAACAAGGACCACTTCCCAGGCAGTGCGGTTACCTCACAGCAGAACATTCCCATTTCTGCCCATTCGTTGTTTGTAACAGTGCTGTCACTGATTTCATTTATCCATAGGCTATAACCACGTTGAACAATTATTTATGAGATCAATTAAGAATATGAAAAAGAGCTAGGAGAGCGTGGCAGCGGGCAGGACTGGAGCGAGGGTGAGTGTGCGAGAGGGTGAGCGAGTGTGAGAGAGAGTGTGAGTGGATGTCAGAGTGGATGAGCATCCGTGCAGCAGTGCAGACACTTAGGGCAGAGGGTTCTGGTGCTGCGGGCAGGGAAGCAGCTGGCTACCGCTGTGTGCTGCTTGGCAGGGTGCTTCTCTCCCTCAGGGCTGCAAGGCCCTGCCATTTTAGAAGATCCACTGGGTCCTCCCTGGGAGGAGGCAGTGGGGAGCAGCTAGAGCCCAATGCCCCGTGGCCACAAGTGCACCTTACACCATTGGACCAGCGGCTCCTGCTGTGCCAACATGGGCCCATGCACAGTAGCTGCACCGCCAAAGCACCTGTGCCTGGCAGCAGCGGCATAGGTTGGGAGCTGAACACTGCCCCCAGCATCAGCAGCAGCAGCAGCAGCAGCATCTGGCTCAGGAGCCGAGACCCTCCCCTGGTAGCAGCAGCAGGTTGGGAGCAGAGCCCCACCCACAACAGCAACAGCAGCTCAGGAGCCAAGCACTGCCCCTGGCAGCAGCAGCAATGGATCAGGAGCCGAGCTCCACCAGGCAGCAGTGGTGCCTTGGGACTGGTGCACCCCAGCAGTGCTTACAACAATAGATGAACATGAGCCACCAGCTGTCAATTGTCCCAGACCCACAGCAGGTGAGAGGCACCAGCACCAAGGGCTGCACCCCAGAACAGAACCACTGACCCCATAGACACTGCAGCAGCAAAGAGCCACCTGCCCCACCACTGCAGACACTGCTGAGAGCCACTAGCACTCCTGGACAACTGGACTGAATCTGAGACCCAGCCCTAGCATGACCTGACACCCCTGGACATACCAACCTTCCAGCGTGACCTGGTGTACCCTGAACTACTAGGCCACAAAAATGGTGAGACAAAGAAACAACCCCCCTATGAAAGCAAAGGAGGAATTAAGGAATGAAACGAAATGGAGGCAATCAGTTTGTCAGATAAAGAATTAAAAGTAATGGTAGGAAGGGTGCTCAAACAACTTAGTGAGAATTACAAGCAACTTAATGAGAACTATAAAGAACTCAGCAGGAGCTTGAAAAAAGAGGTAGAAGCTATAAATAAGAATTAAGCAGAAATGAAGAATAACATAGCTGAAATAAAGAACACCTTGGAAGGATTCAATAGTAGATTAGAAGCAGCTGAGGACTGAATCAGTGAGATAGAAGACAAAGTAGAAAAAACACCCAATTAGAGCAGCAAATGGAAAAAATTAAAAAGCAGGAAGAGAGTTTAAGGAAGCTTTGCAACATGAAACATAACAGCATTCACATTATATGGGTACCAGAAGGAGAAGAATCAGAGAAAGGAATAGAGAACCTGTTTGAATAAATAATGACAGAATACGTCCCCAATCTGGTGAAGGAAGTAGTCACACAAGCACAGGAAACAGAGTCCCACTCAAGATGAACCCCAAAGGACCATACCTAGACATATCCTAATTAAAATGGCAAACATTAAAGACAAAGACAAAGAGAGAATCTTAAAGGCAGCAAGAGAGAGACAGAAAGTTACCTACAAGGGAGCTCCCATTAGACTGTCAGCTGATTTCTAAATAGAAGGGAGTGGCATGAAGTATACAAAGTAATGAAAAACAAGGGACTAAATCCAAGACTATTCTACCCAGCAAGGTTATCATTCAAAATTGAAGGTGAAATAAAGAGCTAAATAAAAAAAAGATTAAAGGAGTTTATTACCACCAAACCAACATTGCAAGAAATGCTAAAGGGACTGTTATAAGAAGAAAAAGAAGGGGGGCGCACTGGCATAAAGAATAAAAATGGCAACAAATAAGTACCTATCAATAATAACCTTAAATGTAAATGGCTTAAATGCTCCAATCAAAAGACACAGGGTAGCTGATTGGATAAGAAAATATGACCCATATATATGCTGTCTACCAGAGACCCATCTCAGAACAAAAGACTCATACAGGATGAAAGTGAAGGGATAGAAATTTTTTTTTTTTCATGAAAATGGAAACAAAAAAAAAAGCTGGGGTAGCAATACTTATATCTGATAAAATGGGCTTCAAAATGAAGGCCATAACAAGAGACAAAGAAGGGCACTACATAATATTAAAAGGATCAATCCAACAAGAGGATATAACCCTGGTAAACATATATGCACCCAATATAGGAGCACCAAAATATATTTAAAAACTGCTGGAGGACTTCAAGGGAGAGATTGATGACAATACAATCATAGTAGGGGACTTTAATACCCCACCGACATCACTGGATAGATCTTCTAGACAAAGAATCAACAAGAAAACAGAGACCCTAAACAACACACTAGATCAGATGGATTTAATTTTTATTTACAGAACATTTCACCCCAAGGCTGCAGAATATAAATTCTTCTCAAGTGCACATGGGACATTCTCAAAGACAGACCCCATTTTAGGACAAATCAATTACAATAAAAGCACTCAAAATCATTCAAATACAGGGATGCTAATAGCATGTTATTAAACAATAAATGGGTTACAAAGGAGATCAAGGAAGAAGTAAAAACTTCCTGGAAACAAATGAAAATGAATACACAACAACACAAAATCTATGGGACACAGTGAAAGCAGTCCTGAGAAGGAAGTTTATAGCATTACAGGCCTACTTCAAGAAACAAGAAAAATGTTTGATAAACTATCTGGCCTTACAACTTAAAGAATTAGAAAAAGAACAAAAAGAAAAACCCAGAGTTTGTAGAAGGAAGGAAATAATAAAGATCAGAGCAGAAATAAATTACATAGAGACTAAAAAAAACAAAAACAAAATATCAATAAAACCAAGAGCATGTTCTTTGAAAAGATAAACAAGATTGATCAACTTTTACCCAGACACACCAAGAAACAAAGAGAGAGGACCCAAATAAATAAAATCAGAAATGAAAGAGGTGAAGAAACAACTGATACCGCAGAAATACAAAGAATTGTAAAAAAAAATACTACGAACAATTATATGCCAACAAATTGGACAACCTAGGCAAAATGGACAAATTCCTAGAATCATATAAGCTTCCAAAACTCAACAGGGAAGAGTCAGAAAACATGAACAGTCCAATAACAACTAAGGTAATTGAAGCAGTAATCAATGAACTTCCAGCAAACAAAAACCCTGGTCTGGACAGCTTCACAGGGGAGTTTTACCAAATATTCAAAGAAGAGCTAACCCTATTCTACTCAAATTATTCCCAATAATTCAAGAGGAAGGAAGACTACCAAGCTCTTTTTATGAGGCCAGCATAATCCTAATCTCAAAATCACATAAAGACACTACAAAGAAAGAAAATTACAGGCCAATATCCTTGATGAACATAGATGCCAAAATCCTCAACAAAGTCTTAGCAAATTGGATCCAGCAATATATTACAAAAATTATTCACCACAACCAAATAGAATGTATACCAGGGATGCAAGGCTGGTACAATATTTGCAAATCAATAAATATAATACACCACATAAACAAAATGAAATATAAAAATCATATGATCATATCACTAGATGCTGAAAAAGCATTTGACAAAACCCAGCACCTATTTTTGATAAAAACTCTCAGCAAAGTGGGAATAGAGGGATCATACCTGAACATAATAAAATCCATATAGGACAAACCTACAGCCAACATCATACTCAATGGGCAAAAACTAAAAGCATTTCCCTTAAGAACAGGAACAAGACAGGGATGTCCACTTTTACCACTCTTATTCAATATAGTACTGGAAGTCTTAGCCACAGTGATCACACAAGAAAAAAAAGTAAAAGTCATCCAAATTGGAAAGAAAGAAGTGAAACTATCATGCAGATGATATGATGTTATACATAGAAAACCCTAAAGACCCCACCAAAAATCTACTAGATTTAATAAATGAATTCAGCAAAGCAGCAGGTTACAAAATTAACATCCAGAAATCAATAGCATTTTTATACACCAATAATGAGCACTCAGAAAGAGAAACTAAAAAAAAAAATTCCATTTACCATTGCAACAAAAATATGACGATACCTAGGAATAAACTTAACCAAGGAGATAAAAGACCTGTTCTCAGAAAATTACAGGACATTGAAAAAAGTAATAGAAGAAGACAAAGAAAAAAAAAGAAGAAGAAGCATATACCATCTTCCTAGATTGGAAGAACCAACATCATTAAAATGACCGTACCACCCAAAGAAATCTATAGATTCAATGCAATCCCTATTAAAATACTAACGGCATACTTCACAGAGCTAGAACAAAAAAAATTTATATGGAACCAAAAAAGACCCCAAATAGCCACAGCAATCTTGAAAAAGAAGAACAAAGTAGAAGGGATCACAATACCAGATATCAGGTTATACTACAAAGCCACTGTAATCAAAACAGCATGGTACTAGCACAAGAACAGGCATATAGATCAATGGAACAGAACAGAGAACCCAACAATTGACCCAAGGCATTATGCTCAATTAATATTTGACAAAGGAGGCAAGTGCATACGATGGAGTAAAGACAGTCTTTTCAATAAATGGTGCTGGGAAAATTGGACAGGTACAAGCAAAAAATGAAACTAGACCACCAAATTACACCATACACAAGCATAAACTCAAAATGTATAAAACACTTAAATATAAGTCATAAAATCATAAAAATCCTAGAAGAAAATGTAGGTAGCAAAATTGCAGACATCACATGAAACAGAATTTTCAACAATACATCACTTAAGGCAAGAGAAACAAAGGAAAAATTAATAAATGAAGCTACATCAAATTGAAAAGCTTCTGCATAGCAAAAGAAACCAGCATCAAAATGAAAAGGGAACCCATTGTGTGGGAGAACATATTTACCAATGATACATTGGATAAGGGGTTAATTTCCAAAATATATAAAGTACTCATACAACTCAACAAAAGGAAGACAAATAACCCAATTAAAAAGTATGCAGGGGACCTGAATAGACACTTATACAAACAAATGGCCAAGAGACATATGAAAAATTCTCAAGGTCACTAATCATCAGAGAGATGCAAATTAAAACGACTATAAGATATCATCTCACACCTGCTAGAATGGTTACCATCAACAAATCATCAAACAACAAGTGCTGGCGAGGGTGTGGAGAAAAGAGGACTCTAGCACACTGCCGGTGGGAATGCAGACTGGTGCAACCACTATGGAAAACAATATGGTGTTTCCTCAAAAAATTAAAAATGGAACTGCCATTTGACCCAGTGATCCCACTTCTAGGAATATATCCTAAGAAGCCTGAAACACAATCAGAAAGAATATATGTACCCCTATGTTTATAGCAGCACTGTTTATAATAGCTAAGATCTGGAAATAGCCCAAGTGTCTGTCAGTAGATGAGTGGATAAAAAAGCTGAGGTACATTTACACAATGGAATACTATGCAGCTGTAAGAAAGAAAGATCTCTTACCCTTTGAGGTGACATGGAGGAACCTGGAGAGTATTATGCTAAGCAAAATAAGCCAAGCAGATACCACATGATCTCACTTATTTGTGGAATATAATGAACAAAATAAGCTCATGAACAAAATAGAGGCAGAGACATGGAAGTAGGGATCCAGATTGACAAACCTCAGAGGGAAGAGGAGTGGGGGAGGCAGAAAAAGATAAACCAAAGAACTTATATGCATATATGCACAACCAATGGACACAGACAGCAGTGTGGTGAAGGTGGGTGGGGAGGCGGGGAGGAGAGTGTCAATGGGGGAAAAAAGGAGGGACATCTGTAATACTTTCAATAATAAAGATAAATTTTTTAAAAGAACATGAAAAGTAAAAGGTTTTATTTAACCTTTATTCCTTCTCTGATGCTTTCCCTTTTATCATGTAGATCTGAGTTTCTAAGCAATACAATTTTCCTGCTTCCTGAAGAATTTCTTTTACCATTTCTTGCAAAGTGGGTCTGCTGGCAATGAATTCTTTCATTTTTATTTGTCTGAGAAAGCCTTTATTTCCTCTTCACTTTTGGAGGATAATTTTCCTGGATGTAGAATTCTAGGTTGGTGAGAATTTTCTTTCAACACTAAATATTTCACCTCATTCTCTGGTTGCTTGCAGGGTTTCTGATGAGAAGTCCACTGTGATTGTTATCCTTGCTGCCCTAGAGTTAAGATGTTTACTTGTCTTTGGTGTCTTTCAAGGTTTCCTCTGTCTACGGTTTCCTGAAGTTTAAATATGAAATTGCTAGGTGTAGAGTTTTTGGTATTTATCCTACTTGGTGTTCATCCAAACTTCCTAAATTAATGGTGCCTATCATTAATTTTGGAAAGTTCTCAACCATTTTTACTTCAAGTAGTATTTTTCTGCTCCATTCTCTTTCTTTGCCTTCTGGTATTCCAGTGACAAGTATATTAAACCTTTTGAGGCTGTTCAATAGTTCTTGGCTATTTTGTTATTTTTTGTCCCTTTTTTTTCTCTTTGTATTTTAGTTTGGAAATTTTCTATTGACATAACTTGCAGCTCACTAGTTCTTTCCTTGTCCACATCCAATCTACTAATCAGCCAACCAAAATCATTCTTCATTTCTGTTACAGTGTTCTTTACCGCTAGCATCTCCTTTTGACTCTTTCTTAGAGTTTCCATCTTTCTGTTTACATTACCCCCTGTTCTTGTATGTCATGTTGTTTTTCTTTTTTTTAATCCTCACCTGAGGACATTTTTCCACTTTTTGTTCAGATAGAGTTGGAAGGAGAGAGAGGAAGAGAGAGAGAGAGAAACATCGACGTGAAAGGGACACATCGAGTGGCTGCCTCCCGCACGACCAACCAGGGCCCGGGACAAATTGCAACCGAGGTACGTGCCCGTAGCGGGAACCGAACCCTGGTCTCTCTGGACCGCAGGCCGATGCTCTAACCGCTGAGCCAAACCGGCCAGGGCTGTCATGTTGTTTTTCCACCAAAGACCTTCAGATATTAATTATAGATATTTTAGATTTTTTGTCTAATAATTCCAAAATCTGTGTCACGTCTGAGTCGGGTACTGATACTTGCTTTATCTCTTCAGACTGTATTATCCCCTGCCTTTTACAATACCTTGTCATTTCTTTGTTGAAAGCCAGACATGACATGTTGGGTAATAAAAACTGAGTTAAATAGGCCTTTTAGCATGAGGTTGCAGATTTACCCGGCTAAGTGCTGTCTATGTTTGATGTTTGCATAGGTGCATGGGCTTCAGATTTCTCTAGGCTCCTTGTTATTATCTCTCCTTCTCCTTGGATTCTCCCAAAATCTCATTCTTCAGTAGAATTGAGTCTTGTAGCTCTTTCAGCTGTAATCCACTATTATTACACTGGCGTGATATTGTGGTGGTAAGGTGTAGGGGAGGGGAGGCATTCTATCATCTTATGATTAAATCTTTGTGTTTTAGCGGGGTTCTGTCCGTGAGCTGTGACCTTCACAAGGATTTCTTTCTTCTTCTCTCCCTTCCTTGGGTGAGATAGGGAGGCTGGAGGGGGCTGCTGTTGCATAGTTGCCCTTCTGCCCACGGGAGATAAGATTCTGGTAGATTACTTTAACTGGAGCATAGGTCTTTGTCTTGGAGAATGCACTGGACATATTTCAAAACGTCACTTTTCCCCCTCTCTTTGCCAGAAATAGCAGGTTTTGTCTTGGCTTTTTCACCATGAACATCTGGTGGGGTTCCTGGAGGTAAAACCCACACAAGTGTGAGGCCCCGGTAAGACTGGGGCTCCATGATTCTCGCTCTCCAGCCAGGCCTCACTCACCCTGCAGCGGTTTACCAAAAGTACCACTTCAGTGTCCTGCTAGTTTGTATCCCAGTGGCTTCTGCCCCAAGCAAGCTGATCTTGGCCGTGTTTCTCTGTATGTGCCTTTCTCTCCTGATATTGGGACATCAGTTTGCCCCACAACCTCGGTTCTCTAATAGGTCCAAGAACATACATTGATTTTCAGTGTTTTTCACTTTTTTTCTTGTTGTAAGAATGGGAGTGACGACTTCTAAGCTCTTTACATGTCAGAACTGAAACCAGAAGTTGAGAAGGTAAATTTTCTTCTTTTTTTCCCGTTATTGATTTTAGACAGAGAGGAAGGGAGAGGGAGAGAGAGCTAGAAACATCGATGAGTGAGAACATCAACTGGCCGCCTCCTTCATGCCCCCCACTGGGGATCGGGCCCACACCCTGGGCATGTGTCCTGACTGGGAATCGAACCGGCGACCTCTTGGTGCATGGGTCGACGCTCAACCACTGAGCCACACCGGCCGGGTGAGAAGGTACATTTTCAGCTGGGTCCTGAAGAACAAGCATGATTTCTCCACGAGCCGGGGTGAATGTAGCTGAGAGCCCACGGACCCACCCAGGCCTGCGCCGCAGCACCTCCTCGTACTCTTGCGGGGTTTTCCCCAGGAGTTCACCTACAAAAGAAAGTCCTGTGAGTGGACATTGGTTGTGTTTTGACCACCCAACTGTCCGTGCACTCTACCTTTTGCAACAGCCCTCGATTTTCAATGAGAGAGGCACCCCTTCCTTGCCCCCGCCCTCCCCCAGCAGTGGTCTGTGTGCTTGATGTGAAGCCCATTTCTCCTGGGCCCTTCAGCCACGTGACTTTGGCCTGACCAATGACAGTCTCAAGTTGTCCTGGACACAGTGATTGGTTCGGGGATGTTCCTATGATCCCGCTGGAGCCAATGAGATGTGAGAGGAAATACGGTCTGGGGCTACTCGCAGGCATAATGGATCAGAAGGGAGGAGCTTGGTGACAATCACACCAGCATGGAAGAAACCGGGTCTGAACAAAGCGAGGAAAACGATGTCCTGGTGATGTTTAGGCTTCTGCTTCCAGCTGTGCCTGAAAACGCTTAGATTCATGAACTTTTCACTCACAGGACCCTTTCGTTATGGGAGTCCCTTTGCATTTGAGCCACGTGGCCTGGGTCCCGCCAAAGTCCCAAGTGATGTAGAAATCTACCTGCAATCAACTACCTTAATCCAGAGAACAATGCCATACCCAAGGGGATGGTTCTTACATGGAGGAATTTCAGACCTCAGGGAGATACAGTTCAAGCCCCACCAAACATGTGTGCTACTGGGGCGAGCACTTGTTTGCTGAGGGCGTCATATCTGGGGGCTCTTTCCACCTCTTCGTGATCTGCTCTTTACCCAAATTTCCCTGGGCTGTTTTCCCAGCTTACTCATGCATGGGATTTTGAAATGTCTAAGCCATCTGCTTAAAGCTGAGTCTGCCTCTCCCTGTCACTTCATGTCCCGTGGAAGCCTAGCCCAAGCACCTTCTCTGTACCAGCCACAGTGCCCAGCCGACAGGACTCCACCTGGTCCTGGGAGGAGGCTGTGGCCTGGAGGGCAGATGAAAGCCGGACTGAGACTGGGCGGTTTGTCCTCACTGACCTTCTTCTTCCCTCTCAAGCCCATTCCACTGCTGTTGCTCTCTGACCATCTACTATCCCCCACCCAGGCCTCCTGCTCCCAGAAAACGGCCCTGTGTACTTACCTGACGCACCTACAACTGTCCCCCTGCCCCCGCACCTGCCCGAGCTTGCTTCTAACTGTTATCCCTGGGAAAGCTGATCCGTGAACCGGTCCATGCTGAGACTAGCTGCCCAGGGCACTTCCTCTCCGAGGGGCTCGGTTCAGTGGTGGAGTCTGAGGCATGGAGGAGGGGCTGGCTCAGGGACCCTTTCTCCTGTTCTTCTCGCTGAACTAAGGCAGTGTCCTTACTCACAGATTCTGGAAGGGACAATGACTGGAGAGGTGGAGACAACTACGTAGAAAGCTACCAACAGAGACTGGGCTTTCACTGCGACAGTGACCCTGATGTGCTATGAGACCTCGGACAAGCCCTTTTACTCTCCGGGTCCCCAGCCCCGCCCCCTGCACAATGGAAAGGATATTTCTCTTTTGCTGAACTCTCTGGGGACACAGAATAAATGCCACAAGACAGAAAAGTGTTTTAGATGAAAACCGCCGTAAAATAAATTCAAGGTGTTATTATTTTAAGGTGCAAAATCAGAACTTATAAAACCAGGCATAAAAATGTCCTGCTGGATATATTTTCATTCTGGAGAAAATGAATGGCTACATCTTGGGCTTGAATTTTCCACAGCATCAGTCCCAGAATGTCAGAGCGGGAAGCACCCTGAGAGATATTTAGTGCCAGCCCTCCCCACAGAGAGTGGGAGGCCCAGAGAGGGAAAGGGCTTGCTCAGGGCCACACAGCAGGTTAGGGACTCAGCTGGGACTGGGACCCCTTGGTCCTGATGCCTTTTTCTCTATCCTCTTCTTTTTCACGGGGATGGCAGAGCCGCAGCACTCAAGCCTCTGGGCCGTCTCTCAGCAGCACCCGAGGCTTGTGGACCTGCCGCGGCACCTGTCCGCGGTGGAGAGCTCTGACTTCCAGGCAGAGCGGACCCTCAGAGGGAATTCCTGCTGCAGTTGCGGACCTCAGCTCCCCAGCACTAGACTGGCTTGGCCCAGAGACCCTGCGGCTGGTCGCCTCTCCATCGCTGAGCTGGCTCCCGTGCTTGGTGTGGTTTGAGTGCAGAAGTAATTGCAATATATTGAGGTTTGGTATTGTAATAAAAATAGGGGCCATTACAGCCACCATTTATGTCATTAGTATTTAGTGGTGGTGTGTTGCCGCTTTTTTAGTGCTCATAAAACTGTCGCTGCTTGCAGATATGTCACGGCGCTGATATAAATTTAAAGGGTTGGAAATCCATAAGTCATAAAAACTAGATAGTAAATAGCAGCAGAGCAGGATGGACAAGCACTGTTGCATTAGGCTTGCAAATGCTTATGGATTTGCATGTCTAGTGCTTGCATTAGCATAATGAGAAGCACATTTACATTACATGGACTTGATTCACTAGGCCCTTGTAAATAAAGTCCACTCAGCCCAGATAGGGGGAGTTTGGGCCCCCGAGGAGGCATTGGTGCAGGACCCAAGGGGCAAGCAGAGTCATTTCCTGTTTCTTCTCTGTGGTGTGAACTAGGTAGAGAAACCTTCAGAGTCACTGATAATGCCCAGATGGGAATGGATCTGATGTATAACAGTGGCCACAAGCAATGTAGTGCTTACCAGCCACTACTGAAACATTTTTACATATATTAGCTCACCGAATCCCCAAAACGGCCCTATTATTATACCCATTTTACAGATGAGGAAGCTGAGCTACAGATACGATAAGGAAATTTATCAGAGTCCAACTATTAATAAGTTGCGGGACCAGGATATGAACCCGGGCAGCCTGGCTCCAAAGCCCGTTCTCTTAGCCACTACACTGGTTGCCTTCAGTCACTCCATGCACGCATGCAGCCAATGCATGTGAAACGCCTGCTACATACCGGGCTCCATGCTGCTGTCAAAGAGAAAAAGGTAAAGGTTCACTCTCTTCTCAAGAAGCTCGTGTAGACTATTGAGAAATGGTGGAGAAATGAAGAAGAAAGGAAGAACTCCCACAGTGTGCTCAAGTTGCCAGGAAATGTGGGTCAAAGAAGGCTACCTGGAGGGGCTACCCCTTAAACTGAGACTCGAAGGCTATGTAGGAGTCCAGCACCCTCTCACCGAGCTCAGTTTTCCATGGATGAACCCATTTGATTTGCACACCAGCTCTCTGAGGATTATTAGTCCCAGTTCCCAGGTGAAGACAGGAAGGCACAGCGAGTTTCAGTCACTTGTCAGGATTGGATGTTGGGCAGGGTTCCTTCACCTGCTTAGTCTGGCCCTTGAGCACCGAGTTCTTCTGGGATGAATATTTCTTGTTCCCAACGACCAGAGGCCATTCCTGGCCAAAAGGCCAACCCAGAGATATTTTTGTTTTCTTCCTTCCTCATTCTTCTCTTTGCTCTGAAGATGTCCATGTCTCATTCCTCAATGCCTAGAGCTTCCCAGTGGGGTGCCATGCCAGAACCTGTCTCCCCAGTAGCCCCCAATCTTTTGTCTTCATCAAAATTGCCCACCTTGCAAGTGGCCACTCTCTCACTGAACTCTCTGTGCCTTCCAAGGTGTTTCCTTACTGAACAAACTAATCAGTGCGAAGATGATTGTGGTCAGTACTGATTATGGCTCGCCTCCTGGGGACAGAATGCAGGAGCTGCGTGTGCTCCTCAAATTCATGAAACCCAGGGTTCTCTCTCAGGCTCACCGGAGAGAAGGGACCCACCCAAGGGACCAACAGCTCAGGCTCACAGGAGAGAAGGGACCCATCCAAGGGACCAACAGCTCAGGCTCACAGGAGAGAAGGGACCCATCCAAGGGACCAACAGCTCAGGCTCACAGGAGAGAAGGGACCCATCCAAGGGACCAACAGCTCAGGCTCACCGGAGAGAAGGGACCCACCCAAGGGACCAACAGCTGGAAAGGTGGTGGGGTGGCCTCCAAGTCAAGTCTTGTAGTGTCAAGCTCCATACTTCACCAACTTCTGGTTTTACAGTTAATCCCAGAGAAAGGTGATGGGGGTAGGACCCACAGCACGGAGCCTGGTCAGTGGTGGAGACAGCTTGGCCGTGCTGGGGCCCTCCACCCGAGAATAGAGCTAGCTTTCTGGACGTGTTGGAACAGGCCACCTCCCGAGTGGATTCAACACGACAACTTTCTCATACCTCTCCTGCGTCCCTAAGATTGTGAAAATCCTACCCTGAAAGGTGACCTCTGACACTAATCCATGATAGCCACAAGAGTCAGCCACGGAAGCATCGACATTCTCTCACGAATAAGGTACAGAGAAAGGAGACAAAGGGTAACTTCCATTGTGGTATTTGGGTTAATTCCTGGGGCAGACCCTCTGCCTGGAAAAGTTCAGCCAGAGTGCGAGTCTGAGACCAGGAGCTGGTGCCACTGCCGCTAGGAGGCCCCTCAGTAGCTGTCCTTGTAACGTCTAAATGAACGTGGACGTCCTAATCGTCTGCTTACTGTGTCCTTGGTTCATTTTCTTGGTGGAGCATTTAAATATCATGGCAGGCCCTGGCCAGTTTGGCTCAGCGGTTAGAACATTGGCCTGCAGACCGGAGAGTCCCGGGTTTGGTTCCCACTAAGGGCACGTACCTCGGTTGCGGTTTGTCCCCGGCCCTGGATGGGGTTGTGTGGGTGGCAATCACTCGATGTGTCTCTCTCACTTCGATGTTTCTCTCTCTTCCTCCGTCTCTCTCTCCTGCTCTATCTCAAGAAAAATGCAAAAATGTCCTTGGGTGAGGATAAAAAAAATAAATGAAATAAATAAATAAATAAATAAATAAATAAATAAATAAATAAATAAATAAATAAATACCATGGCAGTCCTGCTGGTGTGGCTCAGTGGTTGAGTGTCAATCCATGCACTAAGAAATCGCCGGTTCAGTTCCCGGTCAGGACACATGCCCAGGTTGTGGACCTGATCCCCAGTGGGGGGCATGCGGGAGGCGGCCAGTCGATGTTCTCTCTCATCGATGTTTCTCTCTCTCTCCCTCTCCCTTCCTCTCTCTCTAAAATCAATAAAGGAAAAATATATATATCATGGCAGAAGCAGTGAGACTCTACAAATCCCAGTCTAGGGGAGGGGACGCTGGGGGCATCCTCCAAAGGCAGGGGCTCTGCTTTGCCTGAACTGAGCCCCGGGATCTCCGTCAGGCTGTAAGGAGCTCAAGGACACCAACCACTGTGCAGCACAGCTGGCCTCAAGGTCTTCCCTTACCCAGGAAACCCATGAGCTGCTTACAATGAGTTTCCAAACGTGTGTTTAGGCTGGATTTACGTCTGGGTTGCTGCATATTAAATGCTGATTATTAAAGGCATTTGCATGGCTCTTTAACAACGATAGATTGTGTGTCTGTTACCTAAGTCTCAATGAAGGCTTTATTAATTCATTATTATTTTATCAACATACAATAAACTGTTCTATTAAATCTAAATTAGACAGATATTTGGGGAGGGATCATCTAAAAAGACCTCAGTTGAGACTATCCCCAGGGAAGGACTTAATGAAGTTTCAAACAGCTAATAACCCTCAGTTCATAAATAAACCATGGATATTTAAAGACCTGCAAAATACGAAAATGAGATGTTGAGATTCAACAAAGGAGGCATGAGAGAACACTCTGGGAATTCCCCTCCTTGTAGCAGACATAACCTCTACCTTCAGACAATATTTATTGGGCACCTGGGAGAATGTGACACTCCTGGGGACTTTGAGGTGAGCTCTGCCCTTGGTCCCAAATTCGCTAAGGAAATGGGCAGAGACCGCCTTGAAACAATTTTCTCCTTCTCTCAAATAATCCACTTTTGACTTTAAAATATATTTTGGTTTGAGAGGTGAGAGATGAGAAAGAAATTCTGCCCTGATGTGAGAAGCGGCCGTTCCTTGACAACCCTACTTGGTCCGTGGAAAGCCAGATCCCCTAACTGCACCGTCTGGAGCAGCTGCCTCATTTCCAGGGCCCAGGGTGACATGAAATGCGGCCCCTTGTTCAAAGCGTGTGGCAAACATGTTAACACCTGGTGAATATAGGTGAAGGTCATATCCGTGTTCCTCATACGTTGCCAGGTGCCATTGTCAATAATTTAATATAATTCTCTATAATGTGTTAAAAGTAAAATATATATAATTTACGGAACACTGACCCAAGGATGGGGGCGCCTCCTAAGGGGGGGCCCTGTTCAACTGCACGGGTTGGACGACCACACAGCCGGCCCTGTGCGCACGGCGCCCTGAGCCGGGTGGATGGTGCATAAGAAGCAAAGGCTTTGAGGTGAGAAGTTCCGATTCACTGGAACGTGAGAAGTGCCGGCATTTGGACAGACCGTCGTAGGGAGAACAGCGAGGCTATCGGTGTAAGTTGGAGCCAGATTATAAAAGGCTTAAGTGCCGGGCTAAGGGGGCAGGAAGCTATGAAAAGCTTTAGCGCAGAGGGTGAAGACCTCAGAAGTTCCAGCTCACTGATGGGCAGAGGCCAAGGACTGACTCGGGGACGCGTTCTTCCCATCGCAGTGATCTGTGCTTCCGCCGTGATGCTTGGACCCAGCACCGGCTTTGCTTTTGTCTTTTCAGCTGGAGTTTCCCACAAACACCGGGTGCTTTCTCGGGTGGTGACTAACTACAGTAGGATGGAGTCTTTCTTTATTGGATTTCCCTGAAAGAAGAGCCTGAGACACAGGCTTGGGCGTAAGGAGTTGAACTGTGGGCTGAGCCAGGTAAGCAGAGCGAGGCCTCGGACCTCCCTGTGAAGATCAGGGAGCTGCACTGGTCCACGGACTGTCCTGCCCACACACAGGCTGAGCATGCCGCTGCGGGTATTATGTAGCGTGCACTTTGGGGCTGAGCTGGATGTCAGGGTGGAGAGAGACAGTTCAGAGATGATCCCCTGAAGAAATGGGGTGTCGTTTACTGAGATGGGTAGAGCGAGACGAGAACAGGTGTGTGAATGGGTGTGGGAGGGCAAACGGTTGGGCATGACGAGTGTGAGATGTCCATATGGCCGCAGGTTGAGGTGGCCATGTGGTGCTGGCTCTTTGGTGAAGGCATTTTGGCTGGAGATGAAACGTGGTGAGAGTCACGGGCATAGAGATGCTTGCTGAGACCCTGGGAGAAGTGACCCACCTGCAGGGTCGGACATTGCTCAGGAAGCACGGGTGTGCTGTCCCTCCTCTGTGCCTCCTTTCCCTCCACCATGGAGACCAGCGTGTGGGTCCCCTGGAGGCTTGCACAAAGGCAGAGTGAGGGACCCCACCCCGGAGCACAGGAAGGGCACAGTCACAGCTCAGCCCTAACTATCGGCTCCTCTCACACAGGCTCCTTATTTCTGAGCGGCGTGATGCGCTGGGTTGTGCTGGGGGACTGTCATAAACAAGGTGGACATGGGCTTTGACATTGAACTCATTCCCAAGGTAGAGGCCACACTGATTCATCTCGCTCTCAATGCCATGAGCCGGAGCGGAAGGCACCTGAGTCCCACACACAAAGCGACCGTGAGCCCATTTGAAGCTACAATGACAAAAGACCTTGGTTGCTAGGAAGAAGGCAGTGGAGAGGCCCCACATTGGCTGTTTGCCAGGGTGGATTAAACATACATTGAAATATGAATCACTGGAGGCCTTTGAGAGACTATCGCCTGACATATAGAAGTCACATTTCTCTTCCAGGGGAAAACAGCAGCGAGCACCAATTGTTAGGGGACGCTGTGTGAATGGCAGGCCTCACGCAGCCCTTTGTCCCACGTGGAGCATTCCCACTGCACAATGACAGTGTCTGCACAATGTCTGCAAATGCGCACAGGCGGAACCACACACACACTAGCTACTCATCTGCAGAAATTTCAGAGCTTCCTTTGAACTCCTATGAAGAGAAAGGGTTCTAATGACTTCAACTGCCTTTGCCTCACTCCCTAAAGTGTTTCTACCAGGGAAGAGTTTTCAAGTCATCATGACATCAGCCTCAACCGTGACATTCCTTTATGTGGGGTTAAGAATCCCAGTTCTGGTTTTAGATAGGCTTGAGTCCAAATTCTGGCTCTGCCACTCTGGTCGTGAACTAGTGACTTCATCCTTCCAGTCTCACACATGTCATTATGGAAAGTGGAAATGACAGTGCGCTCTCAGGATGTGCAGACTTGTTAGGAGTGGTAAGAAGTGTCATGCCCAGAGAGCCCTTAGCACAGAACCTGGAATGTGCTAGACACCCCTTGAGTGTGACTGTAACTGGCATCCCACACCCGAATTTGCAAACGAGTTGACGGAAGTCACCGAGGTTCAGTGAGTCAGCCAAGACCTCACAGCTGCTGTGGTGTCAGAGAGTGAATGTGTGGCCAATCCATGTGTGAGGGCCCTAACCCCCAGTGTGATGGTATTTGGAGACAGGGCCTTTGGGTGGTAATCAGGGTGAGATGATATCGTAACGGTGGGGTCCTCGTGATGGGATTAGTGGCCTTAGAAGAGGAGGAAGAGCCCCCCACCCCCTCTCTCTCAACATGTGCATGGAGGAAAGGCCAGGTGAGGACGCTGGAAGAAGCTGGCCACCGGCAAGCCAGGAAGAGAGCCCTCACCAGGAACTGAATCTGCCAGCACCTCGATGTTGAACTTCCAGCCACAGCTGTGAGAAATAAATCTCTGTTGTTTAAGCCTCCCAGTCTGTGGTGTCTTGTTACGGTGGCCTGAGCAGACTCAGATGAGTGGTACATCCCAACTGGAGCTCACACTCTGGCCCCAATCTCAGTCAGGCCCTAGGAAGGGGCTCGAAGGACCCACAGGTATAACAGGAATGAGGAAGTGGGCCTGGGCTTTGCCTCTTGTAGCCTTGCTTCTTGGTGGCCCTGGGATTCTGCCCAGGGGCAGAGCGTTTCCTGACACAGTGTCAGTGTCCAAGCCATCAAGTGTGGGTATGGCCTTTACTCGCTCACTGTGCGTTCGATTCACATTCGTTTTCTACCCACTCATTCTTTTTTTTTTTTTTTAAATTTTACCAAATCCAAACGTCATGTAGCATCCACTGTCCAATGGGTCCCCGCTAGGGAAGGTCCACCCCGTGTCCAAAGGCTGCCCGTACTGATGCAAGGGGAAAAGGCATGACCTTCAAAAATCAACAAGAGCAGGGAAGAAACTCTCCTGTCTAGTATCCACTCATTCTTTCAGCGGTTTTCATCCAACCTCAAGTCACCAGCACTTTTTGAGCACCTGCTCTGTGCGGGTCTGTGCTAAACAAGGGAAATGCGATCTCCTTGCACACTTGCTGGGTCAGACGGCCTTGGGGGCGCCGCACATTCGGGGTGTGGGGCGCTTCCTCCCCGTGTGCTCCTCTCGAGACTTCGCACCACACCGTACCAGATCTCATCGAGGTGCTCGAGTTGTTCCCCGCCTGGCGTCCGGCTCCAGCCCCAGTCTCCGCAGAGGGAGGGTTCCAGCGCCTGCCCCTGTTGCTCAGGCTTGCCGGGTCCCCGTATGTATTTGGTGCTGCTGCTGTAACACGTTCCCACGAACTCAGAGGCTTAAAACACACACATTTATTCTCTGTTGGTTCTATCGGTTAGCTAACGTAGGACAAGGGTCTCACCGTGCTAAATGCAAGGCGTGGCCCGGGCTGCATTTCCTTCTGGAGGCGCTAAGGAACGATGCATGTCCTTGCCTTCTCCAGCTCCCAGAGGCCACTCGCATCCCTTCACTCCTGGCCCCTTCCTCTCAGTCTCCAAAGCCAGCAGCGTCACCTCTCCGAGTCTTCTGGGTCCTATCACCAGAGAGGGTTCTTTGCTTTTTCAGAATTCATGTGTCTACATTGGACCCACCTGGAATATCCGGGATAATCTCTCCTCTTCAAGGTCCTTAACCTTAACCCCAACTGCAAAGTCCCCTTCGCCATGTAAGGTAACCTCACAGGTTCCAGGACAGGGCGTGGCACCTCGGGGGCATTCTTCCACCGACCACATCCCTCCACAGGTCTCTGGCCGGGCTGGGCAAGGCCTGCAGGAGGGATTGCGTCTCAAGCTAAGAAGAGCGATAAGTGGAAGTTTAGTTTCAGCACAACGGCTGGAAGCTCTCCACTCCGTCAAATTACCGTTCCATCAGTTCATTTTAATCACTCCTCAGGAGGGATGTAAACCCCGTGTTGAGGGATACACAGCAATTTTATTGATGACAAGTTTAATTGTTTCATTTTTCCTCACTGTCTCCAACACAGTCGACTCTTAATCAGCGGCCGCTGAAGTTCTAATGAAGCCAAGTCCACTTCCCCGCAGTTCACGACTGGCGGGAATAATTGGGCTGAGACCCCATCCACGCACCGCAGCGCCGCTGGTATTTTCCTGAGAACCGGGCTTAATTGCTTTGCTGATGGTGTTCAGTGCTCCTGAGGGGGTGGGACGGTGATGCTGCCCGCAGATGCTGGGAAATGATCCCCCAAATGTCTTAGAGGGGTCTTCCGAGTCTGTCCAACAGGCAGTGAGGAAGGAAAAATGAAACTGAGCGTGTCTTTTGCAGCCAGGGCGCTGGGGAGTGTGTGGGAGCTGTCACATGGACACTGCGGGCCCATCACGAGCAACACCGGCATTCACGTCAACTACGCCCTCCCTGCCTCTGAGAGCTGAGCGGTTCCGCGTGGGTGTGAGTGTGAGTGGGTGTGAGTGTGAGTGTGTGTGAGTGTGTGAGCAGGTGTGAGTGTGTGAGTGTGTGTGAGTGTGTGAGCGGGTGTGAGTGTGTGAGCAGGTGTGTGTGTGAGTGGGTGTGAGTGAGTGTGAGTGTGTGAGCGGGTGTGAGTGGGTGTGTGAGTGTGAGTGTGTGAGCAGGTGTGTGTGAGTGGGGTGTGTGTGAGCGGGTGTGAGTGTGTGAGCAGGTGTAAGTGTGAGCAGGTGTGAGTGTGTGAGCAGGTGTGAGTGTGTGAGCAGGTGTGAATGTGTGAGCGGGTGTGTGTGAGTGTGAGTGTGTGAGCGGGTGTGAGTGTGTGAGCAGGTGTGAGTGTGTGAGTGTGAGTGAGTGTGTGAGCAGGTGTGAGTGTGTGAGTGGGGGTGTGTGTGAGCAGGTGTGAGTGTGTGAGCAGGTGTAAGTGTGTGAGGAGGTGTGAGTGTGTGAGCGGGTTTTGAGTGTGTGAGCAGGTGTGAGTGTGTGAGTGCATGTGAGTGTGAGCGGGTGTGAGTGTGTGAGCACGTGTGCTTGCATCTGTGTTTCTGCAGTGCGGCTTCAAGGAAAGCATTTTAGCATCAGGTGGCTGGCTCTGGCCCCTGAAGGGGAAAGCTCCTGATGGCCGACCTGGGAATTCAAGTGGCCATTGTCTCAGCCCAGAGAGGAGACAGAGATTGGTGGGGCTGGAGAAACTCTAAGATCACAGAGTAAGACTTGGAAGAGCCCTGCCTGGTTTGCTCAGCAGTTAGAGCACTGGCCAGCGGACCAAAGAGTCACGGGTTTGATTCCCAGTCAAGGGCATGTACCTAGGTTGCAGGTTTGATTCCTATTGATGTTTCTATCTCCCTCTCTCCCTCCCTCCTTTCCACTCTATCTAAGGAAAAATAATCTCCGGTGAGGATTAACAAACAAACAAACAAACAAAAGATTTGGAGAAGCAGAGAGATTCCTTTCTATTCTCTGCCAGCCACCACAATTTCACTTTACCCAGTGGGGTGGGGTGGTGTGGGGGGGGGTTGGGGAGGTTGGGGTGGTGGGGGTGGTGGTGGAGGGGGTGGTGGGGGGTGGGGTGGTGGGGGGTGGGGGGGGTGGTGGTGGGGGGGGGGGGGGTGGTGGTGAGGGGGTGGTGGGGGGGTGGTGGTGAGGGGGTGGAGGGGGGGTGGTGGTGAGGGGGTGGTGGGGGGGTGGGGGGGTGGGGAGGTGGGACGGTGGTGGGGCGGTGGTGGGGCGGTGGTGAGGTGGTGTTGGGTGGGGGTGGGGTGTTGGGTGGTGGGGGGGTGTTGGGTGGTGGTGGTGGTGGGGTGGGGGGTGGGGGGGGTGGGGGGTGGAGGGGTGGTGGTGAGGTGGTAGGGGGGTGGTGTTGGGTGGTGTTGGGTGGGGGTGGGGGGGTGGGGAGTGGGACGGTGGTGGGGGGTGATGATGGGGGTGTGGTGGTGGGGTGGGATGGTGGTGGGATGGTGGTGGGATGGTGGGGTGGGGGGGTGATGGTGGGGGGTGGTGGTGGGGTGGTGGGGGGTGGTGGGACGGTGGGGGGTGGGGTGGGGGGTGATGGTGGGGGTGGGGGGGTGGTGTGGGGTGGGATGGTGGGGGGGTGGGGGGGTGGGGGGGTGATGGTGGGGGTGTGGTGGGGGGGTGGTGGTAGGGTGGTGGGGGTGGTGGGGGGGTGGGACGGTGGGGGGGGTGGGATGGTGGGGGGGTGGTGGGGGTGGTGATGGCTCTGACAGCAGTAGCCGCTGGGTTTGCTCACTCACCATGGACACAGATCTGGCCTACACTGTCTGTTATTCCTCATACAAACCAACCGAGCAGCTGCTGTTGTCATCCCATCACAAATACTGAGTCAAAGCACAGAGGTCACAGAGCTTGCCCAAAGCCACGGAGGTGTGGGATGGGAAGCTAGGCCAGCAGGACACCAGAGCCAGTTCTCTGAGCCCCTCTACCGTGCTCAGCCACAACAGCAACAGAACAAATAAACCCTTTTCACTGAACATTGCGTGCTCCAGGCCTAGTCCTAAGCACTTTGTGTCCACCATCTCATTTAACCTCAGAGGCAACCTGGGAGGTGTGCTCCCATTTTGAGAAGAAGAGGAAGGGAACTGAGGTCTGGAGTGAAGTCACTCAGCTGGGGCTCAAGCATAGGTCTGTCTGCTTCGAAACGGGGGCTTACAGGCAGCGTTCTGCCACAGAAAGGACCCAGCTGCTGAATGGGGATCGGCAGTGGGGTTCTCACGGTCAATGTAAGCCATGAACTGTGTGGTTCTGGACCTGGATGGGGTGGGAAAGGACTGAGGCCTGCCTTTGAACGTCTTAGAAATGGGAAACACAAATAAAAGACCCCAGAGTCTTCACCTGGCAACAGTGGTTCTGGAGACCCGGGTTCCATTGCTGTCTCTGGCACCAGCCTTGGGAAAATAATCCAAGGTTGGTGAGCCTCCGCCACAGCGTCTGAGCTGGGCTACCGTGAGGGTGAAGTGAGATCACATATCCATTCTTTTATGTTAGAAATGTTTACTGAGCTTCTACTCCAGCCTTTGGGAATGCAGCAAGAACCACAGCGGGGACTTAGATTCTCATTGAGAAGTCAGATGATAAACAAGTAAGCAAATCAATACATAAGAGAGTTCTTGCTTGCGATGAATTCTACAAAAAGTAATAGAGTCGAGGGAACGCCTAGGGTGGTGGGGAGTGTGGGGGGTCAGGAAAGGCCTCTGAAGGAAGGTGCGAGAGCTGAGCTATCCACGGAAGCCAACCATGCAGGCATCTCAGGGGATGTTAGGCAAACATAACAAAATGTGCAAAGCCCTTGAGGCAGGAATCAGCTTGGCTTGTAGAACGGGAAGAAGGCCAGTGTGGCTGGAGAGTAAAAAATGAATCAGAAGGAGGTGGGATGTGAGGTTGAGAGGGAAGCACTGAGCAGATAGGTCACTCAGGACCTGGAGAACCAAACTACCAAACTGGGATTTCTTTCTCATCTCAGTTGGAGTCCAGTCCAAGAGCCCTAACAGGACATGGCAACTTCTGACTTACTTTCGTAAAAGGCATTTTCAGTTGACTTAAGGAGACAAGTCTAGAAATGGGGAGATCCGTTAGGAAGCTCCCACTGTGGACCGGCTGAGGTCTCCGCAAACAATGGATTGTTTTCATTGTTATCACCCCAGAGAAGAGTTAGCACCTGAGGAGGCACATGGCCCCATTTATAGGGAGCAGGAGCAAAAAAAGGTCTGGCCAGTCCCACAAAATGTAAGATGCACATTTTCAGAGTCAAGGATTCAGGAATCGTTGGGTTCCTTAATGAATAAAAAGTGGTGAGTGTTGGAAACAGAAAAGGAAGGAGCCTGGGTGATAAGGACAGGACACTGGTGATTGATCGGTCGATTTGTTTACATCAATTATGACCGTATGATTTCTGAGTCATTTCAACAATAAATAACCAAAAGCGCCCTTGAATGGATGAGTCTGGGAGGTAGTAATGTTATCAGAACCTTGCCCTTAGATTCCCAATAGCTAGGCAGGATCTCAGCATTGGCCGACACACCTCCCAACCCACAATGTTGACATCTCTGAGCCAGGAAGAGCAGATAAATAAATGTGTGAAAACAGTTAGTGAGAATTGTGTGAGTGTATGTGTGTGTGTGTGTGTGTGTGTGCATGTGTGTGTGTGTGTGCATGTGAGAGAGAGAGAGAAAGAGACTTCTCTTATCTCAAGGCATGATGGCACTTTTATTTGAAAAAATCTCCCTGCTGCTTTAGCTAACGGGTAAATCCAAATACAATAAAAAATTGCAGAGGGAAAAAAAGTGCAAAGAAAAACGGCATTCTCCTGGCATTTGTTTCAAGGCTGCAGAATGTGGAGTGTCTTGACAGCATCGAGAGATTTTTCTCCTTTAAAATAGATGTCGGAAAACGGGCTTCATTTAAGCAAATCAATATCTTTAATTTCGGCCAGTTGCTCTGGATTTAGTGCCCGATTTCCAGGGAAATGGAGAAGGAGTCAAGCCTCGTAACTTTGCACAGTCTTCATGAAAAGGAAGCAGAGGGCTAAGGGTGACACGGTGGCTTTTTTGAGGAATAATTGAACGTTCTTCGACTTCTTGGCTGCTTGTGAAGCCACAGTGCATTGAAGAAAATAGGGAAAGGCAGAGGACGTATTGAGAGAGAGAGAGAGAGAGAGAGAGAGAGAGAGAGAGAGAGAGATTATAAATATTATGGTCTGAAAAGGCCTCACTGGAAAGGTGACATTTGAATAAAGACATACAGGGCACGGGAAAGTGGGCTGGGTAGAAATGAGGGAAGAGGACCCCAGGCAGAGCGGGTGATGGGAGCAGCCTTGAGTGTGGGCTGGGGAGCCAAGTGGGGCTGGATTGGGGGTGGTGGTGGAGGAGAGTGCTGTCAAGTTCAGAGGTAAGAGTGTCTGGACCACGTGGGTCTTTGTGGTTCACTTGAAGGAATTTAGTTTCCTCGCTCATGCTGAGCGAGAGGGGGAAGCTCTTCGAGGGTTTTGAGCAGAGACATGATCAACCCTACACATTAATAGGATCACTGTGATGTTCTGTAGGAAATATCCCCAAGGGGAGCAAACTAGAAACAGGGAGAACTGAGGAGTGGTGGTAGGTTGGACCAGGACTTGAATTAGTACAAGTGGCAAGAAATGTAAGAGCTGGTTGTTCTGTAGAACTGGTAAGATTTCCTGATGGCTTGAGTGTGGGATGTGAGAGAAAGAACAGTTATTGATGACGCCAAGGATTCTGGTTGAAGCCATTCAAAGAACAGAAATGCCACTAACAGATATGGGGGAGTTTTGGGGAGGACCAGGCCTGGGGGATTAGAGATCAGGTGTCCAGCTGGGACATATTGAGTTTGATATATCTTTTATACACACAGAGATGTTCAGACGGAGAAGTCTAAAGTCAGGATAGAGGTCCAAGCTGGAGGTACAGATTCGGGGGTTGTCTACATTTAGATGATGATGTAAAGTCATCAGACTGGTTGAGTTCAACAAAGGAGTGAGAATGTGTATTAGAGAGAAGGACTTTAAAACTGGGCCCACGCCCGGCCAGTGTGGCTCAGTGGATTGAGCGTTGTCCAATGGACTGAGAGGTCCCAGTTTGATTCCTGGTCAGGGCACATGTCCAGGTTGTGGGCTCGATCCCCAGTAGGGGGCACGCAGGAGACAGCTGATTGATGTTTCTCTCTCACATCAATGTTTCTGTCTCTCTAAAAAAATCAATAAAAATATATTTTAAAAAATAAATAAAACCGAGTCCAGGGGCCTTCAACTTTTGAATTTCATTGCCTTAATTATGGGAGAATGAAGGCAATTGAAAGAGATGAAAGAGTGAATACAAGAAGAACCTGATGATCTAAGCTCTCATGGTGGACTTACATTTCTGTAAATGCTTCACTTTTTCTGTGCACTAAGGCCAGGGTCCATTTGTTTGTTCTTCTATTCATCCATCCATCCATCCATCCGTCCATCCATCCATCTATCCATCCATCCATCCATCCATCCATCCATCCGTCCATCCGTCCATCCATCCCAACTACTCAACCATCCATCCATCCAACCATCCCTCATAACTTTCTCTTTCATGATATGTCTGAAAGAGCACTGAGCATCTTACAAAACTGGATTCTCCTATGAGTTTGTCTCTGGTGAGTTACTCACTGAGCCCCCCAACTTCCTTGGCTTCAGTCTCCCCAGTAGTCAGCTGAGAGTATCATCCTATGAAATGTCTAAAAGCACGCCCATGCCGGTGTTCTATGATTTAGGGGCCTGAGAAAAATTTCAGAGTCCTTACCTGAATTATCTAACATGGACCCAACTGGGTAAATACGGCAAAAATTGCTCTTTGCCTTGTACTACTTCCTCTATCCCTGACTGTGCATGAAAGGGCACACATACGAAATAATGTGAATCTTGCTGGTCCGCTGTCTCTAGGTTCCCAAAGCCATTTTCATCTAAATTCCTTGAGCTTCTCTCTGCTCTGAGGATGACTTTGCTCTATTGAGATGCTGACACGCAGAGGTTGGAAGGTTTGCTGAGCAGGCACTTTGGGGATCAGAGTGTGACATTGTCCGGGGCAGAGCACCAGCAGTTCTTATTGGGACCACTTGGTGATGGACTTCTGCCAGTTGGCTCATCTCTTCTTGTAATATTGTTATTTTAGCAACAACAAAAGGCCAGCAGGTTTTAGAAATATGTATCTCAGAAGGTGTCTTTGTCATCAGTCAAGTTGCGACAGCCCTCATCCATATGCATGATACAACACTAACTTATAAGTTTGTCCTCTTGGTGACTTCTTTGGAGAACACAAGCTGGTGCCTCCACCGACAGAGACCAAAGAGCCTTATCCTTGCCCTGTCCCAATATCTGACCCATTTGATGGAGTTGGAGTTGGTGTCCTTCTTGGGACCTTCATGTCATTCCAAGTTTACTCTGTGGTGAGAATCCTATACCTTTACACTAACTGTCCTCGGCCCTTCAAGCCATACACTCTTTGCTAGTACTAATTATTAAACAGATGATTACACCCAACATCTGGATAGGTCAGTCTTAGTCTAGGTCACCTTGGTGACTCCAGTTATGGGTAATGTGTTTGAAGCTTTGGCATGGACCAAGGAAGGTGTGCTTAAACCTTGGCCATTGGTTTCCAGGCAGATACTGGGCCTCTGGCCATGAACATCTTTATTTATGATCTTCCTTTCAACTCTCTCGGGCAAAGCAGTTGTCATAATAGAGTAGGTGCAATTTATTTTGGTCTTGGCAAAAAATGTACCCCTTCCCCAGGCTTTCATTTTCTTTCTCACTCTTCCTTTGACGTTATTTGTCAAATGATCTGAAGATAATTTTTAATACCTTTACATCATACTGAAGCTAAGTTCTGCTGGGTTATTAATGATTAAATATCTTCTAGTCATCTGCCTGCACAGTGTGTTACAAAATATCCTGAAAAGGAGATTAATTCCATTATGATTTTGAATAAGAAAATGACAAGAGAATCCCCTGCAGTCTTTAAAACTGAGCAGTTGCACCAAAAACCTCTCATACATCTGGAAAATTGTTGGTATCATGGAAAGGACTCGGATCTCTCCTTCCAAGGTCATGTAGCAGATATTTACTGAGGCCTCGTGGGATAGTAGCCCGGTGTGGGCTGTTGCAAAACTTTGGTTAACCCTCAAAATCACATGGCTGGTCTTCGAGAAATGCTCACCTCATAGCTACTGAATCTGAGTTTTTGTGAGTGGAGCCCAGGAACAGGCCTTCATGGAAGGCTCCCCAAGTAACTCTGATGCAGCCAGTCTATGCCGCTGGTCTGGAATCTGCATGTAAGAGTTGGCGAGGACGCTCCTTGCCGGAAGAGGGTTTCCGATCCCAGAGTCCCAGGATTTACCCACAATGCACTCTCAGACCATGAGGGCCCTGTGGCGTGGGATGATGCGCTTGTTTCTTAGTGAGATCGTGAAAGTATGTTTTGTAAACCGTGACAGATGTGGAGGTTGAGTCTGTATTAGAAACAGGCTGTTCTGAAGGGAAGACTTGCGATGGCTTCACGAGGACACAGGTGGAGAATGAGGCTGCCCATTCAATACAATTGGCAGGTGACACGTAGTTAAACTTGAGATTTTTCAAGTGCTTGAGGAATGGAGATTCTGCTCTATCTATCTATCTATCTATCTATCTATCTATCTATCTATCTATCTATCTATCTATCATCTATCTATCTATCTATCTATCATCTATCTATTTATCTATCTATCATCTATCTCCTATCGATCAATCTAGTCTAGTGTGGGTTTATTCAGTTGGCTTTCACTCTATTATTAATGATATTCCTAGCACACGTGAGGTGAGCAGGGTCAGGCATTGTCAGTGAGTCCTAGCTCTGCTTTGCCAGTTCTTTTTTGGTTTTGTTTTGTTAATCCTCACCTGAGAATAATTTTCCATTGATTTCCAGATAGAATAGGAAGGAAGGAGGAAGAGAGAGAAAGAGAGAGAGAGAGAGACAGAGACATCGATGTGAGAGAGACACATCGATTGGTTGCCTCCTGCATGACCCCCACTGGGGCCAGGGATCAAACCTGCAACCCAGGTACGTGCCCTTGACCGGGAATCGAACCAGAAACCCCTCGGTCCACGGGCCGACACTCTAACCGCTGAGCCAAACCGGCCAGGGCTCTTTACCAGCTTTTTCACTTCAAATAAGTCTCTCCTCCTCTCTGGGTCTCAGTTTTCCCATCTGGAAAGAGGAGATTGGGTCTGATAACCTCTGAGGTCGCCAGCCCCAGCGCTCTGTGGAAACATGAGCGCACTTCCGTCCCTTAGCTAGAGTAGTGCAGTGGCCACAGCGAAATGACTCTGGTCGAGGTTGCCAGCAAGTTCATGTTTGCAAGGCAGAGCCACCTAACAACCTCCCCTAACTTACCTCTGAACCCTCCTCCTCTTCAAAACGCTTGGTGTCCCGGTTACGCTGCCTGTTACTCCTTTGGCTGGAAGGCTCCAGGGGTCCATCCTCGACTGCCTTCTCCACCTACGTGCGTCTCCCTACTGCCCTTATGGCCATCGCTGTGCCATGGCTCCGGCTCGCTCCCTCGCTCCTGGAATTCTGCCAGGAATTCGGGTTTGTGTTTCTGAACACCTCGTTTGCATTGCCACTCTCTGCCCGCCTGACTTCTCCCGAGTCTTCTCACATCAGTAAAGGGCATGGCTATTTACCCATCTAATCCGGCAAGTATCTGGATATCACCTAACATTCCTCCCCTCCCCCTTTCTCTTGCTAGCCTCGGCACCAGCTCTGACGAGTACCTGACTGTGCGAACGGCTGTGAAATGAGGGCTGGATAGGGCCTGGAAGAGTGGGGTGGGTTTTATGTTTCTGCTTGTGTTTTCTTCCCCAACTGTTAAAAATCGTGGTCAAGTACACATAACATTTACCATCTCAACCATTTTGAATGTACTGTGGTTTTGATTTGCCTTTCCCTCATAATTAGTGATGGTGCGTGTCTTTCCACGTGCTGATGGGCTCTCTGTCTATCTTCTTTGGAGAAGGGTTTCCTCCAGACCTTTGCCCATTCTGAACCGAGTTGTTTTGTTGTTCGTTTTAGGAGTTCTCTACATATTCTGAATATTAATCCGGTATCACATATACGACTAGCAGATATTTTCTCCCATTCTTTGGGTAACCTTTTCACTCTGTGAATGGTGTTTCACGATGTCCAAAATTTTTAAATTTTCACAAAATCCAATTTGTCCATTGTTCCTTTTGTTATCTGTGCCTCTGGTATCATATCGAAGAAACCATTGCCAAATCCAGTCATGAAGATTTTGTCTCATTTGTAAAGAGTTTTATTGTTTTAGGTCTTATCATGAGCTAATTTTTGCATGTGGTATTTGGTCAGGGTCAGCTTTATTCTTTTGCATGTGGCTATCCAGCTTCCTTGGGGCCATTTGTTAAACACACTATGTCTAGCTCTGTCCCCTTCAGTCCAAACTTGCCGCATTCCTGCTGAGATGGTCAACTGGACCTACAGGTCACACGCCTACTCCTTCAGCAGATGGTGGTCGAGCCACACCTGTTCCCTCCAGGGTACGCGTCCCCATTTTTTTGTAATATGGATAGGCTGAGAATTTCCCGAATCTTCAAGTTCCAGTTACGTTTTGCTGAACAATTCTTTCTTCAATGTATTGCTTTCTTCTTGCATTTTACTACAAGCAGCAAGGAGACATCAGATCAGGCATTCAAAATGTTGCTTCCAGATCTCAGCTAAACGTCCAAGTCCATCCCCTTCAGGCCTTCAGCCTCTTCCCGTGTCTGGCCCTCTCACCGGGGAGGCCCCCAACCTGAGCCAAGTCAGTGGGATGCTGTCTGCGTTCCTCCTCCTTCCTTCCTGGTCTGATTATTATGTGAGGGGCCTCTGGCTCCTTGAAAGAACGCAGAGCCTGGTGCAGCATCGAGTGTCGGGCAGACATCAAACAGCCTCTGAAAGGGAGCCACGCAGAGTCGGTCTCGCTCTGTCATGAAGGAAGACACAGCCCCAAACTCCAGAGGCGGCTTAGACAACACATGGCCTCCTGGTCTACCTGAATCTCTCTCTTCTCCACAGCCACTGGCTGGTCTCCTTGAGCTTTGACAGCAAAGCAGAGGATGCTCACAACCCCCCACACCGCCCCCAACCCCCACCCCGTCGTCCTGCTATCCTGGACCAATCACCACTCCAGCTCGGCTTGAAGCCTAAGCTCAGCTCCCCTCCCCCCTCCCTCCACCTTCTGATTCCTACCTGTCCAAGGGGATGCTGCCCAAACCCTGCCTCCTTCAGAAAGATGCCCAATGTGCTGGCCTTTAGTTTGCCTTCCGACTTGATCTGTTTTCTCAGCCTGCTTCCCAACACCACTGGCTTCACTACATGCTTAGCGGGCTTGCCCAACCCCCAGAGCCGAAGCGTGGCGGAGCAGCGAGCCTTGGACACCCACAGGCCAGAAGATGAGGGGCAAAGCTGTTGGGACTTTGTGCACAAAGGTAACGGTGCCCGAATAACAGAGTGTCCAGCCCTGGAGGGAAGATCTCTGGTCTGGATGTGGGGATCAAACTGGGGAGCCCGTCTGCTTTGATGTCCTAAACCCCACTCCAGCTCAGGCCTTGTCAGGAGCAGGAGAGCTTCTGGGTGGGTTTCTCCGTCACTTTCCTCCATTCCCCCATCAGGAGTACTGGTCTAGGATCGCTTAGCAGCCGCAGATGATGGAATTGTTCAATAGCATGGATTCGAGGACACTGACCTCAGCAATCACCTTCCGGCACAGCAGCTGGCTCATGCTTGGCCTCACTGAAGTAAAGAACAAAAGGCCTTGCTGAGCACCAGTGAGGCAAGGTTGGCCCCACGGGAGCGCATCTCCCATATTGCTCCGGCCAGGCTGGCTCTGCCCAACTGCTCTGGGAGGTCTCCAAGGGGCATGGCTGCAGTGCCAAGACTACTGAGCACATCAAGATACTCACTGCCATGAAGGAATTTACTCATTCATTCATTCATTCATTCGCTCATTTGCTCATTCACTCATTCACTCGTTCATTCATTCATTCATTCGCTCATTCATTCATTCACTCGTTCATTCATTTGTTCACTCATTCATTCACTCATTCGTTCACTCATTCATTCATTTGTTCACTCATTCATTCGTTTGTTCACTCATTCATTCGTTTGTTCACTCATTCATTCATTCATTCGTTCACTCAATTCATTCATTTGTTCACTCATTCATGCATTCACTCATTTATTCAGTCATTTCTTCTTTTTTTATTCTTTATTTAAGGGTCTGATGGTCTGGCACTATGCTAGACAGTGGGGATGCGCAAAAAAAGACTTTCTTAATGTTTTATGGGACCCATTGATAAGTGAGGAAAAAGACATTAGTGAAATAAGCACATGAATTAATATTTTACTGGGAACTGGAGAATCCCTGTGAAGGAGAGAATGCCGTCGCCTACAGACACAAAGGAGGCTTGCTGGGAAGGACGGAGTTGGAGGCTTTCCCTGGGCAGTGAGGCTTGCTCTGGGAACTGAACAGTTAAAAGGAACTGAGTGGGTTAACAGATGAGGGGGAGGATAAGAGTAAAGCATGTGCAAAGGTCATGAGGCAGGAAAAACTTGGCACTTCTCAGGAAGGAGTGGAAGGCGGATATGGCTGAAACGAAGAGTGAGAGGAGAGATGGGATTGGGGGGCCTAGCTCTGCAGGACATTATAGATGGTGAACCCCCAGGGCCTGGAATCATGCCCTGGGCAGGCGGCCAGCGGCCTCCCACGGAAACACCGACTCTACTGTGGAAACTTCATACCCAGTAGTGGTCATTCCTGACTTAGAACATTCACCCCATCCCTGATAGCATGCAGTCGTTGATGACGACCGACGAGCTGAAAATACCTTGGCACGCACCTCACCCACGTGGGCTGGAGAGCACGAGCACAGAGCAGACCTCAGCCCCCCGTCCACTCCCACGCCACTCGCCTGGCCGAACCCGAGACACACTGGCCCTTCGCTCTCCTTTCCATGTGCATCGTCATCTAAGAGCACACTCTCGAAAAACAAGAACAACTTCTTTTTTTAAACAAACGGTTCTCAAGAGGGTCCCGTGGAAAGCAAAGCCGTGCTACGGGGAAAAACACAGACACGGCCGACAAGATCGCACCGGCTCACGACCCATTTCGTCTCTCAAAGCCTTGTCTTCCCCATTTACAACTAAAAATGCTTTTATTTTTAAATTGATGCGTTCCTTCCTTCTTTTTTGGAAAAGATAAAACCTGTATGGTCTCAAACAAAAGATACAGAAGTGTCTACATATAAAGGTAAGCCCACCTGCCCGAGTAGACAGCAGTAGCCTCACATTGAATAAGCTGGCGGGAAATTAAGGTCATTCGAGCACTTTTTAAATGTTCGCAAATCATATAACGTTATCATGAAAAATTAGAACATATAGATGAGTAAAAAGGTTTCTGAAGTATTTTGAGCACCCATAACATACCGACCCCTGTGTCATACACAGGATCCCATTATGTCCTCATGAAATCTGTGAGGAGAAGGGATGCCGCCCAACCTGATTCTGTGAATGACGTGAACCGCAGCACGGGGACATCCGCACCCAGGTGTGCACTTTCAGGTCCGCAAACTTCCGAGCTGTCTCCCACTGTGCAGGGGCCCTTCTGGCTCCAGCTGGGTCCTAAACCCTCCCTGCCCTAAACTGTGAGCAGCCGGGAGGGTGGGGGGAGGCCTGGGGTGGAGTGAGGGTGTGTGTGTGTGTGTGTGTGTGTGTGTGTTACACTCCCTTCCACGGGGGCCTCTGTGTGTTGGATATTGCATTTTGGGGGGCGTATCTCCCATTTTGAAAGGGGCTGGAAACTGCTTTGGTAGAAGTTCTATTTTTAATCACTTTCCTGGGTTCAGGGCCTGGGTAGTTAGCAAAGAGCAAACTCATACCCCGCGCTGTACATTAAGATTTAATGCGCCTTCCTTATTTACACCTAAATGAGGTTTTTAATGGTTTAATTAACAAAATATATCAGTTTGCTTCTTTAAACCTTGCCTCTCAGGGGCCACACTTCTTATCCATTTTTAGTGTTTAATAAAAGATGAAAACCTTCCTTTCTCCCAGCTAAGTCTTCGTCTTATTAGCCCGGACTCGGGGTGCCGTGGGCCGGGCATGCTGTGCAGGTCCCAGCAGTGTTCTCCACTAAGTGTGCGTGGGGATTGCAGAGGAGAAATCGGAGGTTGGAGCAGTCCCGTGACCTCAGCAAGGTCACAGGCGAGGCTGCAGAAAGGGGCTTGGGTCTCCGCCTTTCTTTTTTATTTTATTTTATTTATCTATTTACTGATTTTAGAGAGAGAGGAAGGGAGAGGGAGAGAGAGATAGAAACATCGATGAGAGAGAACATCGACTGGCCACCTCCTGCATGCCCCCCACTGGGGATGAGGCCCACAACCTGGGCATGTGTCCTGACCGGGAATCGAACTGGCGACCTCTTGGTGCATGGGTCGACGCTCAACCACTGAGCCACACCGGCCGGGCGGGTCTCCGCCTTTCTGATTCCACTTCCGTCAGATGGCAGGTTGGACCAGCCGTCCTTGGGAGCCCTCCGCCCTCCGCTTCCGTGACCTTTCTGGACAGTCTCCCCGTCCCTCTTCCTCCCTTGGACGTGGACGGGGCTGCCCTCCTTTGTGACAGAAACCGCCCTGAGATCGGCGGAGTGCTCTGTTGTGCAAGTTTCAGAATCGTCCAGTCCCGCTCCAGCCTGAGGGTGGCCAAGGAAAGTAGCTATAGCAACCGCTGCCGGCAAGGACAGGTGCAATTTAACCCTAATTAATGGTCTCTCTACGCACAATTATAATTTTGTGTAAGAAGCCAAAAGTGGCAAAGAAGCCATATTAAGATTCCTAGTGGGTTGACAGTAATTACCAAATAATCGTTATGGGAATGAATGGGCTGGTCATTAGGGTTTTATTATTTTTTACAAAAATCTTTGGGAATGAGGATCAAGGTCTTATATCCACCAGGAAAAGCCCTGAGAGGCACAGCTCCCCAAGGCATTGAAGCAGGGACTCTAGAGATCCGCTGAGTCTAACCCCTTCCCACAGGAAAGATGAATAAACACCCCCCAACAAGACTTAAAGACAGTCACCCAGGCTCTGCTTGTTCGCCCCCCGTGCCGGGAGCCTCATTCCTCGAGTTGTAGAGGAATCCATTATTTCCAGATGGCCCCTTGGTGTTAAGCGCATGGGCTCTGGAGTTGACTCTGGGTCCGATCCTGGACCTACCTGTCGGCTTGTGCTTCTCCCAGGATCTCTGGTGCTTCCGTTTCCTCATCTGTTGAGCAGGAGTAGTTGCGATGCTTACGTCTCAGGTTGTTGGAAGTACTCGGTAAGGTGGTAGATCAAAGCACCCGGCCAGGGCAAGAGCCCTCCGATGTTCCACGTGGTAGTTGCTGTTGACATTGTCCTTCACCTGCAGGTGAGCCTGTGTCACTGCACAGCGTTTCTGCGACCTCGGAAGCGGCTTCTCGGGTCCGCTCCCCATCTGCCGGCAGCACAGCTGGGTGTTTCCTGTGTCACACTTTTGGCGTCTACGATCCTTTCATTTTGAAGGACGCCTCCGTACGAAAGCTCTCTGACAACCACGACTGGTGTTTGACTCTGTTTTCCGGGTGAGAAAGCCGAAGGGCAGGCAGGCAAGTCACCTGTTCCCAGGTGGGGCTGCCCGGCTCAGCAACACACACAGGGTGTGCGGGGACATTTGACTGCCAGATAAACAAATGCATTCTTAGTAGAAGGGTGTCCCACATGTTGCTGATGGGAGGCACTTATTTACCTGTAATTCAAATGCTGCATTTCTATCTGGCCACCCTATTCCCAGGTCACATGAAAGGAGAAGGGACCAGGACCTTGTGCTTCCATCTCACTTCGCTGCCCCTTCCCCGGACCAGGGCTTTCAGACGCGTGGTTTCTGGGCATCCACTTCCTTCTTCCTGTGAGCAGGGCGGACTGTGTTCAGCAATCACCGGGTTCTTTCCTTCGGAGCCCCACCGCGGCCTCAGGACAGCACGTGGGAACGCGTGGATCAGGGCTGGCCTTGGATGTGAAGTCCGTTGGCCGTCCTGGCTGGACCATGCTGCTGTGCCCTCAGGAGTCCTGGGAGGGAGTTCGTCTGCACCTCCCCAGTCTCTTCAGTGGGTTTGCTGGTGTCTGAGCCTTTCCACACTGAGCCCTACACCTGGGCCCGGAACCCTTCCCAGGTAAGAGCCAAGCAGATGACGCCAGGGAGGATCAGGTTTAGACCCGGGGTGGGGCAGGGGCAGGCTTTCCTATGCTTGAGGTTGCCGTGGGCCTTCCCTCCGGTGGTCTGCAGACACATCTGCCCATGGCTCCAGGCAGTCTGCAGGTGAGGTGGACCAGGTGGGGACCAGGACACAGCCAGCACTTCGGCCCCAGCTGCTCTTTGTGTGGACCTGCATTATCAGATCTTCCCATTCGTCCAAAGAAGCCAAACTCTAGATGTTTTATAAGAAACCTCCTGTTTTGTAAATAATAGTTTCAAATGTTGCCAAGGACCTCAGGTGGGCCAGCAAAGCATGGCGTTCTGCCACGGGGATGGGGGTGGGGTAAGGCAGGCCATGCTTTCACAGTCCCATAGAGAACTCGGCTGCCGCCCAGCTCGAAGGCACCCGAGGCTGGCCTACCTGGAGACCTCACTCCAGGTTCTCTGTGCTGGGAGATGGGGATCAGGTGGGCCCCACCTCACTCAGAGCAACCAAACAGGTTAATAAAGATTCCAGCCCCGCTAATCTATCATCTTCTGGCACCAAATTACGTACGTATCCTATGATCATCACAGAGCTTTTGGGTTAATTGCAAATCAGGGAGTTAAGATTATTAATGCGAGTGGAAGCTTACGGGGGTGGGGGAGGGGAGGGCTCAGACCCAGCTGGCTCTTGTCTTGCCCCTGGCTGGAGGACCCCCCTGCTGACCTCCTGCCCTCTCCCACGGCCGTGATGTTCCCCAGCTCCCCCTGTGGCGTGTGCGTGTGCCTTTGAACCATTTCCCAGGAAGTCTTTGTAGCAGGAGCATTAAAAGCAAACGTACTCATTACACCTGACGGTGTACAATCCATGCAGAGGAAATTAGTAACGATTAGGGCGTCGTTAGAGGGAGATGTCTCTCTTCGCCCAGAATATTGACGGCAAAAACCCAGCAGTGCAGATAACAAATGGATGAGACCTAGACACACAAGGCACTGTGGTGATGATCAATGTTGTCCCGAATGCACCCCAGACACCCCCAAAGCCGAGCAATGTGCAGCTGTTCCAGGTCTTTTTAGCTGCTGCAAATAAGCTTTTGGATATCCTGATACATTCTTTCCATCCAGTGATTTTCCAAACTCCCTCGGAATATCTGAGTGATGCGTTTTAAGTTTTCCCGAGGTCGCACACGGCTCTCCATTGTGTTGAACAATACACAATTTTATCTTCAAGGAACTCACATTTTCGTGAGGGGAGACGGATCAAAAACAAATAAACAAGCAAATAAAATAACTGCCAAGTTGTAAAACGGCTAGGAGAGAAATACACAAGGAATGGTTTGTCTAAAGAGCCCAGGAAGACCTCCTGGAGGAAGTGGCATTTAAACGGATAATGCCTATGAAGACAAACGCCAAGCCCCGTGAACAGCAAGCCGGGGGGGCTCCAGGCAGGGAAAGAGCATGTGTGGAGACCCTGGAGCCGGGGTGAGCTTGGTGTGCTCATCAAGGGCCAGTGAGGGGGGAGTCCTCCGTGCTGTGGAGGAGCTAGGCAGGGGCCAGGCCATGCAGAGCTGTGTTCACCGGGGTAGAGTTCAGAGTGGAGTCCATAAGCAGGGAAGGCACCGGGTGGTCTTAGGCGGAGGAAAGATGCGACCGGGTTGGTGTTCTCGGATGGCTCTGGCAGCTGTGGGGAGGGCAGGCTGCGGGGAGTGAGAGCGGGCGCCTGGAGGTCAGATAAGACGCTTCTGGGTGAGCCCGGCCAGTGTGGCTCAGTGGCTGAGCATCAACGCATGCACCAAGAGGTCGCCAGTTCCATTCCCAGTCCGGGCACATGCCCAGGTTGTGGGCCTGATCCCCACTGGGGGGCATGCAGGAGGCGGCCAATCAATGTTCTCTCTCATTGATGTTTCTATCTCTCTCTCCCTCTCTCTTCCTCTCTATCTAATATCAATAAAGAAAAAAAAAAGAAAAAAGGAAGCTTCTGGGTGAAATGACGGCCGTCCTGAAGCAGAGGTTAGGGACAGAGAGAAGAGCACATACTCAGAATGTCTTCGGGAGGAACGAGATGAAGAGCAGAAGCAAGGGGGTCTCCTGGCTCTGGCTGCAGTAACAGGAGGATGATAGTCTCATTTGCTGACGTGGGGAGCACGTGATGGGGGCTGGACAGCGTGCGTGGCAGTGGGGCACCACGAATTCGGATGGAAGGCTTGACCAGGGCCTTGATGAGAGTAAAGAACTGGAACAAGGGGGGGACTGAAGACGTCTGAGCTCAGGAAGGACGAGAAGGCGGTGGCTGGCACATGTTCTGTGTTCTGGAGATGGTGGGCCAGGGGCTCAAGTGGTTTTGCTTATTCATGGGGTTTAGACAAGTGGCCTTTGCCCAAACCAGCCGGGCTTGATGTGCACTAGGGAAACCACAGATACACACATCCGGGGAGATCTGATCAGTAATTCTTCCCATGCAGTTAGACACAGCGGCCCAAGAGGGAGCGATGGCATGATTTAATCACGCACGACATGCCACTGAGGTGCAGTCTGGCTAACAGGAGTGATTACCAGTCACGTTCGGAGCCTGTGACTCGCTTTCAGTGATGGTATGAGGAAGGAGGAGACAGAAATTCCCATTATACTATGACAACAAGGTCTAGATGTGTGTCGTTAATGCCAGACCAGGCAAGGTCTGGTGCACACAGCAAGGTCCCGAAGTTATCACACCCACCCTCCCCACACACAGCCTCCGCAAGGTCAGAAAACCTGAAGTAAGCAACTGTGCCATCTCTTAGCCGGATATGGTAGGTGGCTGAGGAGAGACGGACGAGTCGGGAGACTCAAATCGTAGTCCCATCTCAGCCAGTACGTCTCCACATGGGACCTTTGACAAGTTCACAGCCTCTAAGCCTCGTTCATGCACCCATTATGTCAGAAAGTATGCATTGAGTGCCAACTACATACCAGGACACGGGAAGGCACGGGGCACACGGTCCCCGCTCTCGTGGAGCTTACAAGTGAAGCTGTCTCGTCAGGTGCCGGCACCCCCATCGGTTCAATGAGCTCAGTGGGCCAGATGCTCTCCCTTTATTTATTAACCTTCTGAAGTTAAAAGTAGGCATTCAAATTATAAATTATTCCTAAGGCTAGTCCTAAAATATCCAAAACTCTCTTGAAAAAGAACTGGAACGTCCACTACCTGGTTTGAAGACTTACTGAAAGGTTTGGTAACAAAGACAGTGTAGTGTTGGCATAATTATTGGCAAATAGATCAATAAAATAGGATAGAGAACCCACACTTGTGCAATATTCGATTTCCAGCAAAGGCAGCAAAGCAATCCAGTGGGGAGATGGAAGTCCTTTCAATGCGTTGTGCTGGAGAAACTCTACATTTGTGTTAGTAGCCACGATTCTCAGCTCACGTCACTCCCAAATTAATGCAAGATGTGTCTCAGAGGTACATGCAGGAGCTAAAAACCACAAAGACTTTTAGAGAAGTAGGCACAGATAAACAGGTCACAGAAAGCTATTTTAATTAAACAAAAAAGATCTTTAGAATCTATCAACATTAAAACTTCTCTTCATCAAAAGGTTAACTGAAGAAAATGAATAAGCAACCTACAGATAAAAAGGAAATGTCAAAACATATATCTGTAAAAGGACTGTATTCAGGATGTATAAATAACCCCTATCATTTAATAATAAAAAGACAACAACCTAATTAAAAATGGGCAAAAGACTTGAATAGGCATGTCACAAAAGAAGATATATAAATAGCCAATAAACACATGAAAAGTGGACACTGTTGGTCATCAGGAAAATGCAAATGAAGCCCCCACTCCCCCACCCCCGTCTCTCCCCAGTGGATAATAATGAGATACCACTTTATATCTATCAGAACGGCTAAAATTAAAAACACTGACAACATTAAATATTGGTAAGTTTGTTGATCAACTGGTATAGTCATTGAATGCTGTATTACTCAACAACACAGGCAGCAACATGGATGGAGCTCAGCAACATTATTCTGAGTGTAATAAGGCTTGCATGAAAGCGTGCGTACTGTATATTTATTCACGTGAAGTTCTAGAGCAGATGAAAGGAATCTACAGTGGGGGGAACTCAGAACAGTGGTTGCCCCATGAAGAGTGGGAGTACAGATTCACTGGGAGACACGGGGGGGTACCTCCTGCTGGTGACGGCAACATCTCGGTAGGGGCTTGGGTGACACAGTTGTTAAAACTCAGAATGGACCTGAGATTTGCGCATTTCATTTATATGTAAATCTTACGTGAAAACAAGGAGACTGTAAACAAATGTGGAATTTTAATTAATGAAATCCATGCTGGACTATTTAGGGGGAAATATATGATGTCTTCCATTTCCTTTGACATATCCCCGGAATAAGATGGATTAATGGGTGGATAGGCAAGCGATAAAGCAAGCACAGTAAAATGTTAATGGCAGACTCTGGATACCTTCGTTCATTGTAAAATTCCCTTAACTTTACTGTATGTTTGAATATTCTCTCCATAAAATGTTGGCAGTAAAAGAACTCTAAAACATTTTTGGAAAAGAAAAAATTCCAGAGCCACGGTTGACTTTCCGGGTGACCTTGTCTCCAAGCCTCCCAGACATGTGGAAAGATCCGCACCCTTCCGCATGGGAATGGGCCCCTTGCAGACCCTCGAGGGTCTCTGAGGTCTGCGGACAGGCTGCAAGCATCCTGTATCTGTCGGCCCCACCTCCACTCTGCACCTCCTTCCTCCCCTCCTTCCAAGAACAGCTTTGATGACCACATAAAATAACCAAACAACAGAGGCAGACGGCACTTTACAGAACATAGCTTAAAAACTCCCCGATTACATATTTACTGCAAACCCATCAGACAATAGATGGCTGTGGGTCTGTAATGAGGGCCGTTTGAAAGTCAAGTGCTCAGCAAATTTGGCCGGCGGGCACTCGGGGAGTTCCAACCTCAGAATTACCGAGTGTGGTAATGAACTCGTCAGGAGAATCCTCTTCTGCCGGCTGCACCCGCCCCCAGCAAACCACCCTGGGCACCCACATGCCTGGGTGGGAGCCGACTCTGCGTCTCCCCTGGAGCCCCATATCCTCAAGACCGCATGTCATGGACACAGGGCTCCCTGGGCCGAGTCCCCGAAGATGAGTGGGAACAGGGATGAACAAACGAGGGGAGAGGCAGAGCCTGCAGTCCGGAGGGGCTGCCGCGTGAGCTTCCGTCAAAGGGAAGTGGTGCTCGCCAGGCCCAGGAGGACTGATGTCCTCTTCTGGCTGGAACGGCGGGGCGGGCACAGCCCAAGGTAGGAGCGTGGCTTGCACCTTTCTCCCTCTGTGATGTGGGGCAAGTCCCTTCCCGTCTCTGAACCCCAGGATCCCCTTCTGCAAATGGGGCTGCAAATTCACTCCACGGCTTCCCACCCTGGGCCTGCAAAGCCGGGAGACACCTGAGACTCCACGCATTCGGGCAGACTGGTCACAAAGCAGAGAGCGTGGCTTGTGCCTGGAACTGTCTACTCGGTGTGGTAGCTGCGTCGTCACCTGCAGGTCCAGGGTGCTGACTGGCAGGTATAGATGTTTTTAAAATCTAAAATGCATTTCTTTCCTTTAAAAAATACTGTGAATTCCTTACAAAACTGGGACACGACACCTGCTATTCGCCAGACTCTTTGTGAAGCATTTCGACTCTACTATTCAATCAAACAATCTTTGTTCATAAGCAATGTTCCGATCTCACAGATGAGCAAACCGAGGTTTGGAGAGGTTGACTCCTTGCCAAGGCCCGACAGCTGGGAAGGAGCCGGTGATTGCAGGCCCGGTCTGCATTCTCCCTACTCGGCGGCACGGCCTCCAATCCGCTCAGCTGCCTGCCACCCTAACCTTGATGAAGAGGTGTCACGCCTTTGTAGTGAAAGACATATGTACTATGTACATCTTTAAAATAATTTTTTTTTTTATTGATTTTAGGGAGAGAGGAAGGGAGAGGGAGAGAGAGAAAGAAACATCGATGAGAGAGAACATCGATTGGCCACCTCCTGCATGCCCCCCACTGGGGATCGGGCCCACAACCTGGACATGTGCCCTGACCGGGAATCGAACCAGTGACCTCTTGGTGCATGGGTCGAAGCTCAACCACTGAGCCACACCGGCTGGGCTGTACTGTGCACATCTTAAATAAACTAAAATATGAGAATGAGTTCGTTGTGAATAGATGCTGTTTGTAAACTGTCAGGTGAATGAAAAAAGAACAAGAGAGGAAGAGAAAGGGCGAGGGAATGAGCCGAAGCCACCCACGGCCTGTGTTGGCCTCTCCTGGCCACACCCCGGATCTCCGAGGGCAGGCTGGGAGGTCTGTTTCCAAACAATACTTGACCTTAATACTTCTCCAAGGACCACTGTCTCATTTCTAGATTGTGTTCGGTGGCTCCTTAAACGGCCAAACTGCTCATCTCCACGTTGTACCAAGTCCAGTGAAAGAAGCAAAAAGAAGACGGTTTCTCCGTGTCCTTAGCTGCCAGGTCGGCGCTGCAGGTTCTAGGCCCGCCGCGCCCGCCGTGCCAGGCTCGCCCCGCAGCAGAGCCGGCCGAGGCTACGCAGACAGCGCCGCTGCAGGGCACGTCTTCGCGGATGCTACATTGTATCGGAGCCATTAAATCCCCATTAAAGGGATGTTTGAAGGCTCTTTGCCATAAGTGGCAGATGTTATGAATAATAACGCACAACATCCTCCTGAATTCTATAAAGGTGTGTTCCATAAAGCTTTCACATAAATCTTCGACAGAGCGGAGACCATCGAGCTGTGATTAGGGGAAGTCTCTAATCGTGTGAAGCCATTAGAGAGAACGGAAGCAGGACTGGTAGCCTCAGAAATAAAATAAAAATAAAGCAAGAAGGTGAATGCATCACAGATACAAAGTATTTCCTCGTTCAAACTTTGGATGGTTTTTCTGCTGGGGGGAGCCAGCCAAGTCTATGTAACACATACACACACGCACAGTGGAAACTGAAACTGCCATCATTCACCGAAATTTATGTAAATGAATATGCATTCCTTTACATGAAAAATTGGCAACATCTGCGCTCCATTTAAACAACCTGATTTAATGGAGTCACCGAGAGATAAAGAGCAGGGTATGGGGAGGGGCGGGGGGAGAAATGACCTCATCCACCCTCCCCTTAGAGTATCTCGAAAAACAAATAAAATAAAATATAGGTTACAGGCAAACTAAACAGCGTTGAAAATATTGTCCCGGAGGACTCGGCTTCCCGGGAAGCAGAGGTGTTTAAGGAGAGAGACAAGAGCCAGCGGCAATAAACACTGGCTCAATAAAACTTAATTAACCCCTTGGGGCCTTGGCAGGGAAGCTTGTCAGCAGACAGACAGCGTGAGACCCCAGGGCCTGGCACCAAGGGGTTAATCCAGCCTTGCTGGGTTGAGGGAGAGCCAGACGTAAAGGCACGAGTGACCCTGTGCGCATGCACGAGCACAGATGTGCACACACGTGTTCACACGCCCAGCACACTCTCACCTGACATTGGGATCGGTGGCTAACCACGAGCCCAGAGTCTCGGAGTCCCATCATTTGAGGGCTAGACAGTACTTCCGAATAGTCTCGGCCGCACCCCTACCCGCTGCAAGGGGTCTCCCAGCCTCTGTTTGAATCCTTGCAGGGCCGGGGGGCTCACTTTCTCTCGGGGTAACCTATTCCATCCCAGGATCAATCCGACTGCTGGGGCAGTTCTTTCTCACACCTGTCTGCTCTGACCGCCTGCCAACGATCTGTTTCTACTGCAACTCCTGTGCTTTTTCTGGGGTATTGAGGACGAGCCAATCACATCCAAGAGAAATGCCAAGTGCTTATGTTTCTACCTGCCAGATGTCTGACTAGATGTTCAGATACAAGCCCCTGCTCTTACATAGATAGTAGGGTTGCCTGGAAGTTCGCAGTCTCGTGAGAAAGAGTATACCTCCACAAACACGTGAAGTGTTAGGTAGGAAGGGCTGATGGCTGCAGGAGCTAAGAGCTGGGGGAAGCCTGACGGACAATCAGGGGAGGCTTCATGGGAGAGGTGGCATTGGCTTTTTGGTATCTCCCCAGGGCTGGTCTGTGTAACTCTGGGGGGATGGTTGCTGGTTTCAGGGGGCACACGGCTTAATGGGTCCTGCAGTTCCTCTTTAATGCTTTCCTGTATGCCAAGGAGAAAGTGCCAGCATGTGTTCAAATACTAGACTTCAGGTTCCGAGCCCTTGGCGGGGAGCATCAGGCTAAATTTCAGTAAGTGCTTTTGTTGTGCTTATATTGATGCTTAAAAGTGAATGGTATTCGTTTTCTATTGATGAATGTGCTATAAAACTTCTTTCAGAATAAATTTTGAAGTTTTAAAGTGGTGAATTAACAACCTAAGTATCCTTTGACAGATGATGGGATAAAGAGGTGGTATATATACAATAGAATACTACTCAGCCATTAAAAAGATAAAACGTTGCCATTTGTGACAACATGGATAGATCTTGAGAGCATTGCTAAGTGAAATGTCACGTGGGAGAGGGTAAGAACTGTATGGTTTCGCTCAGATGTGGGCTATACAACAGAAAACAAATGAACAAACAAAACAAAGGAACAAGCTAAAAACCAAACTCATAGATGCGGACATCAGAAGGGTGGTTACCAGAGGGGAAGGGGGGGTGAAGAGTGTAATGGGGGTCAATACACAGTGACGGAGGGAGACTAGCCTTTGGGTGATGAGCACACAATGCAATATGCAGATGATGTAGCACAGAACTGTACCCCTGAAACTTACATAATGTTATTAACCCATGTTACCCCAACACATTTCATTATTAAAAATGGTGAATTAATTTGAAGAAAAATATAAAGTCAGTCGTACAGGCGTTGTGTGGTAAATCGTGAGTTAGGTATACACGTCATAGGTTTGGGAACCGCACTGGCATGCCTCCGAGAAGGACCCAGTGAAACAGTGCCGTCTCCTCGCCTAACCTGGCTGCCTTGGGGGTGGCTTCAGGGAAGAGTCCGAATTCTGCCTCTGGGCCCCTCCTTTCTCAGCCTGCCCTGGGGAGTCCGTGGGGATCTGCAGCTCCCCGGGATCAGCAGATCAAAGGTTTATGGCCAAGCTGTGGGAGGAGGAGGTAGGAGGCCCAGCCCATGGCAATAAAAGTGAGCTAATATTATCCTGCCGCACGCAGTTCTCCTGAGCACAGCAAATCTGCAGGCCACAGCTCACCTGGGCACCTCGGGGAGAGCGGGCGGGCGGGGCCCACGGTGTCCCCTCCGCCAGTGCCAGGGAACCAGCAGCTGCTCTGCCAGGCTTGTTTCTTGGCCAAGGACACAAAAGGAGGGGCCACTGGTTATCCCGCCTCACTTCTGTCCCTGCTACCGATGCACTCTGTGGTTTGGGGCCAGCCACTTGCCTTCTCGTGCCCACCGTGCCATCTGCAGGAGGCAGGTCATTAAGGCAGTAATTAGGCTGAACACAGTGATCAAGTCATTGGGGAAAGAGCCCATTCAGCTTCTCCTGCAGTTTAAAAATGGTGAACTTCCAGGACAGCCAGAAAGAAGCAATTCCAGACCGATTCCGCAGCAAAACTCCCGCCCGAGTCTCCTCTTCCTCCGTGGCCTCCCACTCGCTCAGCACATTGAGTGACGACTTGACTGCTTCAGACCCTCGGGGAACTTCCTTTTGTTCTGCTGCTCAGCTGGCACAGAAGTGCGAGCCTATCTTTCTTCTCCTGACTCAGGCTTGACCCACTCAGTCTCTGTACATTCCCCCCATGTTGAGGGAGGTGGGGCGGATCTCAGTCAGGCTCCACCTGAGCCCACAACCAGGGTGTTAAAAGCTCCAGCTGTCACCAAGAGAGTGAGATGTGGGGGGAGGCCACCGGGAGCCACCAGGTGCAAACTGTCGCATCCCAAACCTTCATCCGGCAACAAACAGGCGTGCTCTCGGACTCCTGTTCCATCTCGAGTCCTTGTGCCCGAGCCTCCTTCCACCCTGGTGTGTCCAGGGAATTCTGCATCATCTTTGTAGTAAGGAAAACTTTGCTTTTGTCAATGAATCAGTTTTGATCAAGCACAAAGACCCCAAGCAAACAGAGTGTTCTGTCCCTCCCATAGGTGACATTGTCCCATTGGTAGTTCTTATAACAAGGGGGAGAAGATACGTGACCTGAGACCATTCTAGTTCTTCTACCTCGGCCCCTTTGCGAGCCGTCTCCCACGGGCAGGAGTTGCTTCCTCTGCATGGATACGCTCCTTTTCCGGGTGACCATCTCTAACTAGATGGGTGATCTCGGACCAGCCACTTTTCCTGGCAGAGCCTCAGTTCCCTCAACTGTCAAGTGAGTTGATGACTTTAGCAAAGCTCATGGCATATGTGCTAAGCAACCTGAGGGGTTTCGTGTCGTCCTTCAGGGCCTCGTTGACTGTCCCCAAGGCTCTGAAACAGGAGGCCCTGTCACCCATGCTCAGGAACGCAAATGAGTCCTTGCTTCCAGGGGTCCTCAGTGGTGAGGGGCAGGGGCTGACTCTCTCTGGGGGGTTTAGGTTAGCCCTGCACCCCATTCATCCAGCCCACAAGGACCTTCTGACTCAGGTTTGGGGAGTTTGAAGATAATTTCTTTTTTTTTTTTTTTTTTAACTTTTTTTCTTTATTGATTTTTAGAAAGAGGAAGGGAGAGGGAGAGAGAGAGAGAAACATCGATGAGAGAGAACATCGATTGGCCGCCTCCTGCATGCCCCCCACTGGGGGTTGGGCCCACAGCCTGGGCATGTGCCCTGACTGGGAATCGAACCCGCAACCTCCTGGTGCATGGGTCGACGCTCAACCACTGAGCCGCACTGGCCGGATGAAGATAATTTCCATGCGCTTCCTTTACTTGGTCCATCATGAATGGAGCTGTCATCTTTGGATTTCTCTGAAGTATAGCCGCTCTGTGGACACAAGAGAACAAGCAAAGTGACAGCGACACCCCCACGACTCCGCCCAGGGCAAGACACTTCGCTGACCTCCCAAGGTGCCCCGAGTAGCCCCCCTGCCCAGCTGAAGCGTCATGACTGTGTGTGCCCCACAGTGCCCAGAAAATCACAGCGGGCTCAGTGGAGGTGTGGGTAAGCAGGATGGGGTAGAAGGAAAAGCAAAGGGCACTGGCCAGCGAGTAGGAAATCTCTGCCCAGTACCTTGCTGCCGTTTGGCCGGTCAGCTGTTAACCGTGGCTTTCACACGCCTGCTCTGTACGAGGGTCGGGCTAATAATGCTGCCTCAGTGGTCTCTCTGGAGGATCAGATGAGATAATGTGCACCCAAGTGCGCAGTACACTGTTAGGTGGGGCGCACGTGTGAGGGGTTTTGTTCTTTGTGAGAGTGGGGTCCCCTGAGCCCCACAGCCCCTTGAATGGATCAGTCTCAGTCAGTGAACATGCCGACACACAGAGCACAATGTAAGCTCGAGAGCTAATAACCAGATCAACAATAACAGGCGTGAGGAGGGAGGCCAGCCTGGAAAATGTGTTATGAGCTGATCAGAAAGGAGAAAAGAAATGAGGTCATTAGCTTAATTAAGGGGCAGGAGAGAATGATGAAACACATCTCCAGCAAAACCAAATTAAGCATTTAGAAGATATTAAAAATGCATTTGAACCCACTGGTGATGCAGCTCTAACAACATTTTCTGGGGCTGTAGTCAGCTATCAAGTCAGCCTGAGATCAAGACGACCTATCGTTTCCCACCGTGACAGGCCCCTGCCACCCACAATCTGCCCAGCTAAGTTTTCTGACTTCTTGTCCTGTGGTCTTCTAGCCACTCCGTCCCCAGAGATCCCCCTGGGTCCGTGCGTCACAGACACAATTTCAACTTTTGGCAAACCTGGCTGGTATTATGTATTCTCAAGATCTTGGTTTCTTTTAAATTTTGTGTCCCCACTTTGAAAAGAATCTAAAAGATTTAACGTGGCCATGTTCTGGGTCACGAGGACGTTTTTATATCATTCTTGAGTGCTTCAGTCACATCGGTACGATGACATGAGTCGTCCGCTATTAGGAACGTGACCAGTGAGAACAGACAGCCGGCGGTTACAGAACACCTACTATGTCCCGGGCACTTTTCTAAGCACACAAAGGACCTTGACTTGTTCAATATTCACTTGTAGTGAAGTCTCTTTGCATTTTCATCACTATGACAGAGGAGAAAGCTGGGCATCGCTGTTTCCATTGCTGTCACCCAAGTGTATACATTGTATACATAAGAAAACACTTTGAAACTGACAATGGCCGATGAGAATGGGATCAGGGTGCCCTAACAGACAGCATACATCTGACTTTGCAGTAATTTAAAAAGAGAACAGTGGAGGCAGCAGATGGGAAAGTGGACATGATAAGCTCGAAAAATGTTGGTGCCTCCAACCAGCACCATCTTTATATAAACACCATCAAAACCATCAGCAAGTCCTGTCAGCAATATTCCCAAAGGATAGCCTGCGTCTGCCCACCTGTTCATCTCCATGTGATCGCCCAGGCCTTGACTGGAATTCAGAGGGAGACAGACCCTCACGGGCGAGATCCCTGGTGTGAGGGGCGTGGGAGAGCTTCGTGGGACTTGACCTGGGCCTCCCGGTGTGGGCTGGATTCAGAAGTGTTCGTAAGGGGAACTCAAGGCACAGAAGTCACTTGAGCGGGTAGTGAGGAATGAGGGCAACAGGGTTAGGGAAAAGGGAGGTGTTTGGGGCCTCCAAAGACTTCTCAAACTGGATGAAGAAGCCAGAGGAGAAGGTGATCTCAAGAGGCAGAGAATTAGCCTTCAGGCACGAATACCTCCTGCCGCAGGTGGTGGGTTAGACTCTTCCTCTCTCAGCCCACAGCTCTGCACCCCTGTGTCACTTTCCCTGTCGGGCAGACCCTGTTCACAGGGCGGCCGGGGCGTCTGTCCTCCTGCCAAGCAACCAGAGTGCAGACTGTGTCTTTGCCGCAGAACCTTCCAGATCTTACCCGAGTTAGCCAATGCCGGTCACATCTTCACTCCCGAGCTGAGCCCGGGGCTCAGGGGATGCGATCTTCTCAGTGGTCAGGACTGAGTCATGATTCCTTTTGAAACGACACAAGCCCGTGGGCCAAGCATGAAGAAGGGCTGTTCCTACAAAAAAAAAAAAAAAAAAATTGAGGTGATGTCACCAAAAAAGGGAAGGTCAGTGCTGGGAAGGTGAAAAGCATATATTTCTGTCGTGGGAGCCGATCACCACGCAGGAGATGGTTTGATATTCTTTAAACTCTTGGAGCCCAGAGAGTGTGTGTGCTGGTGTTCTGAAGACCAAGGGAGATGCTGAACACAACCCCAGGGTGGAGGAGAATTTAGGAGGAAAACGCCCGCTTCCCCCGCAGAGCGGGCTGCCTGTCCCAGACTCAGCAAATGAAGCCCAAGCTCTTTAGCCCTAGGAGAGGAAAAACTGCACAGACAACCTGCTTCCTCTCCGTGCATGCTGAGCCTCTGAAAAAGTTATTTAACCTCTCTCAGCAGTGAGCCCCAGCTGTAAAAATAGGACGGTAGTCCTTGCCCATCCAGGGCTGCGGGCAGAGCTGTGGGCAGGCCGGAGAGAGAGCGAGGCACCCCACCAAGGCGGCCCTGGAGGTGGGCAGGACGGCGCAGAAAGTGGCCGCTGGACTCTGGAGTCTCCACAGACTCCGTCATCTGAAAGGTTTAGACACCCCTTTCCCCAACCCTCAAAACACTTGGCAATGTCCTCTCCTGCTTCTGGTGGTAATGAGAAAATGAGATGTTTCTCTATGTGCTTCCTGTGAATCCTCAAACCATGATGGCAGGATCTGGGGACCTCCTGAAGTTGGTGGCACTATTCCAAGTGCTGGGCCTGGAGAAGGGCTCTCCGGTGCTATGTTGCGTGACACACACGTGGGCACATACCTGTTCCTGAGCTCAGAATCTAGCAGGGAAGGAGGGAGAGAGAGGGAAGGAAGGAAAGAAGGGGGTGGGGGAAGAGCGAGAGAGAGACAGAGTTTGACTTTGATGATATTGTTTGAGCCCTGACTAGTCTTTACAACTGTATGAACTTAATCTAAAATTCTTTCCGTGCTGAAGCCAATTTCAATGAGATTATTTATCCTTTGCAATAAAATGGCACCTAACTAACTAATTTTGTTGTGAACCGGTGCTTGAAGTCTGTCTGAGTCACAACCCGTGCCGTGCTCAGCAGGGCCGTTCGGAGAAGGGGCACTGCCAGCCCTCGACGGCAGCAGAAGGCTCCCCAAAGAACCGAGCCTACAACTCAGCCAGGCGTCTGTCCGGGCGGCTCTCTAATTCCCCCACGTGGGGAAGTCCAGGCATGTGTGTTCACTGACCACCTGAAGTTCTCGGCTACTGCCAGTTTTCTTCCATGGCGGGCCCTCTCCATCAGCTCTTCCGAAGAACTTCCACCTTCCAGATGAACTGCTCTTAGAACCAGCCCTCTCCAGCCTCCCCTTCAGTGAGTCCCAGGAGTCCAAGTAGCTTAAATGGCTTCATTCCTGAAGCGAGCTTGAAAATGGCTCATTCGAAAGCATTCAATCTGCAGACTCTCTTCAGACCATTAGAAATCCCACATTGGGTTGAGCCCACGATTCTGCCTGTGACGTGGGCATTAAGAGACAATGGGGGCAGGGAACATCTCCTCCGCCCCATCTGTCCCCACTAGGATTTCAAAGACTTTGATCATTTTTTTTTTCTCAGCCTTTATATTTCCAGAACAAAGTGGCCCATTTTGATCTATCCTTGGATGGCATTCCTGCTCCTTGATCATTTCCGATGTCCTCCTCCTTACTTCCTCCAGCTTCTTTATGTCTTTTAAAGATATGCCCAGAACTGCATACGATATTTCCAGAGATCAGAGAATCAGGCTTTTATCTTTACTCATTGATGTTAAAAATGTGATCATGATAAAATAAATCACTCTGAGGAATTTGTATTAGAATCGAAGCCCAAAGTCATCCATTCCTTCCTTCGCTCCTCTCGCTGGGTCACTCGGTCAGACATTAGGGAGAGCTAGCAGGTCAACAATGACCTGCGTGCTGTCTGCCCAGGCTTGCGACAGGAGACCTTTGGGGATAGCGAACAGAGTGAGAAATTATTCTCTTCCCTCCAGCTGTATATAAAAAAACTGGTCATGAAGGACCAACTTACAGGAAGGCACCAACAATAACGTCTTCCGCTAGAATTTCACGTGAAACACGGAAGTGCTTTTTCACCTGTTATTTCATTTGAGGCCCACCCGAATTGCGATTTATAATGAGGGGCTGAGAGGCAGGAGGTGGGGATGCTTGAGGTTCACATGCAAATCGTCTGTCAAGGTCCTGAGCCTCGACCCTCGACAATGACTCTGCTTCCCAACCACTCAGAAGAGGTCTTAAGGCTGAAGTTCTGAGACACACTACAGATCTCAACTCTGAAGCAAGTTACAGCCTGAGAGAAACATGAGAATAGAAAGCCTCCATAGTATGAGTGCCTGAGGGGTGTAAACTTTTGAAATAGAACTCTCCCAGTTTAGGGTCTTTCTGGAACCTCCTGAGTGGATCTGGAGTGGTCTGAGCTTACCTCCCATGTCTACTGGGTTCCAGGAGACCATGGTCTGTACTGCACTGACTGCCCCTGGTCATCTCCTCTTCATCCAAACACAAAACCCTGATTTCAATGGACACATGTCCCCTCTCCCATTCTCAGTTCAAATGTAAACAACTCTAGCCTCTGGGTCCACAAGTGGGCATGTGGCCTGACCCTGGGCACTCAATCCACTATTATCTCCATTCCTCTGAAACTGGTCCAGAGATGGGTATATGATGTGTGGGTCAATCTGTGACAATAAGGGTCCCTGTGATTTCTGGGAAAGTTGGAAAAGGCAAGTTCTCTTTCTTCCGGGATTCTGAGCTGGCGCGAGGTAAACCTGTGGCTCCTGGTGGCCATCTCATCACCACGTGGGCAGAGGCAGTCTGAGAACGGTCACACAGAGGAAAGCAGAGTGCAGAGGTGAGCTAGATGGGTGAGGAGGTGCACTGAGCACCCCTAAGCCCTGCACTTTCAGGTACAGGAGCTGGTGATGCACCTCTGATGCATAACCCACCTTGACATGAGTTTCTGTCATTTGCAACCAAAGAGTCTTGGCTATATGCTCACCCGCATACAAATGACCTCCTGGTGGCATGAGCATCTTTCTCCCTTTCCCTCTGCACCCCACGACCTTGTCTTCCTCCAACAATGACCTGCGTGCCGGAGCATGTCTCCTTTTCAAATTCACCAGACTCAGAGCTCCGTGGGGATTGGAACCTCACCTGCTTCACTCACCTCCTAATGCCAGCAGAGTTCGGTGGTAGAATCCACTCCACCTGGGCACTGGGGATGGTGCCACATTTCCGCAGGGCTGGCTGAAACGACTGCGAAAATCATTCTCCGGTTTCAATAACCTCATATGGTACTGCAAGTACTTTGTTACTAAAAATAGTCCAAGTATCCCAGGTGCTGAAGTTCGTGAATGGCTGATCTTGTCCTAACCTGTGCCAGGTTCAAGGTGATCGCTATGGCCTCACCGTACTACAATTCCGAGATGTTTTCTTGAATGGGAATAAAAAGGTGTGTGGGCATTTCAAATAACCAAATGACACAGAGCCTTTCGAACTCTGCGGTGGCCGGTAGCAAATGTCAATGACTGAGCTACATTGTATATTTGCTGAAATCACTTATATTTTAGTGCTTTGGAGGGGATGTTATCAAATACGGTCGTGGAGACTGGAGAATGTCTAATGTTCATTTTAAATGTTAATGTTAATTATTTTTTTAAATTTAGAAACCGTAAATCTACTTTTTTAGCAAATAGTTTCAAGAGTTTTAACACATGTGCAGATTCGAGTAACTCCCACCACAATCGTGACCCGGGGCAGTACAAAGAAGCCAACTGTCCCCGTGTGCTGCCCCCTCTGTAGTCACAGGCTTTTTCACTCTAAATTCCGGACCCTACTGGGTCATTCTCTTCCCTATACTTTTCCTTTCATAGAATGTCACACAAATGGAATCACACAGCATGTCACCTTTGAGAGTGGCTTTTCCACTCGGCGTAATGTCTTTGAGATTCATCCATGCTGCCGTGTCCATCAACAGTTCATTCTCTTTTCACATTGAATGTATTGGGGTGACACTGGTTAATAAAATTATACAGGTTTCAGGGGTGCAATCTATAATGCATCATCTGTATATTGTACTGTGTGTTCAGCACCCCTGTTCAAGTCTCCTTCCATCACCATTTATCCCCCCTTCACCTCTTCTACCCTCCCCCTTCCCTCTGGTGATCACCACGCTGTTGTCTGTCTATGAGGTCACACAGTTAGTAACAGATGGACCAGGATTCTGACTCAGGTGTGGGCACTTTTACTGTAAAGCTTAGAATAATATTCAACACCAGCCATTTGTTCCTTACTATAGAAAAGGAAGAGACAGGCTCAGAGAAGCAGTGTGACGAGTCAGGATTCAGACTACAGAACTGAAAGCTAAGCTCCGTATCAACTACTCTCTGGGAAATTCATGTGGCTAGAGATGCAACAAGGGCTCAACAAATATTTATTGCAAAAACGGGGTCTTTTCTAAAGGAAACCCAAAGGAATGACTGTATCCTAATGGGAAAGCTGGGTTCATGTTTCAGAACCCACAGCATCGCTTCTTAACGCACACGTGTGTTGGTCCACCCCTTGGCGGATGCATTTCCCCTTCCTCTTGTTTCATTGATTACAACATACAGGCATTCCGTTTCCTAAGAGTTGTCACCTGGAGCAGCCACATTTCAAGCTGACGATTGCCCAGGATTCTCCATGGAAGGGCGAACTGAAAGCCAGGGAGGTGTCCTCTGCACAGCAGTCCCCAGAACCTTCAAGCACAGACATCGTTGCTGCAAGCCCGGAGCCCTGTGGCAGCTCTCATCAGAATGGAGGACATAAACACATCTGAGGTTCACAGGACTCCACTCCAGGAGGCCGGCCCCCCCCAGATGGGAACCTGTTCGCCGTGGCCTTTGAGCCCTTCAGGTGGAATAAAGACGTCCCTGTGACAGTAGTCTAGGAAAGGGGAGTAAATGTAGTGGCCTCGATCAGAGAGCTTTCTATAGCAGCGAAGATTATAATAGAAGAAAGTGCACGGTGACCCCCACTTCGCTGCATTTCCATAACAACGCAGCTTTGTGGCTTCAGCGGGACAGGAGTTTTACAGGTGGTTTATTTATGGCAGGTTTGTCAGTGTCAAAGACAGGGGAAGGCTTCTCTCAGATGCATTGTCCCAGGTAATTGATAGAAGATAAATCCACCAAACTGATCCACCTTGGGAAATCTTTCTACCAGATGGTTCTCAAACTCTCTTCCTAGCGAACTCTTTAAAATGTATCTTTATTGTTGAAAATATTACAGATGTCCCTCCCTTTTCCCCCCATTGACACCCTCCTCCCCGCTCCCCACCCCACCTTCACTGCACTGTTGTCTGTGTCCACTGATCATGCATATATGCATATAAGTTCTTTGGTTTATCTCTTCCTGCCCCCCACCCCCTTCCCTCTGAGGTTTGTCAGTCTGTTCCCTACTTCCATGTCTCTAGATCTATTTTGTTCGTCAGTTTATTTTGTTCACTAGATTCCACATATAAGTGAGATCACGTGATACTTGGCTTTCTCTGACTGGCTTATTTCGCTCAGCATAATACTCTCCGGATCCCTCCATGTTGTCTCAAATTTTTAAAAATATATATTTGAGAGAGAGAGAGAGAGAGAGAGAGAGAGAGAGAGAGAGAGAGAGAGAGAGAGAGCGCTGTACCATCAAACAACACACACGTCACTGAAATTGACTCGGAGGTTTCTTGGCATCTCAGAAATGTTCTGTCCTCTCCTTTGAGCTGTTCCTTTCATGTCTTCCCTTTGGACGTTTCAATTTAGTGAACACAGAGGATATTCAGATGTACAGAGCCAGTTAGGCTCTACCCTGAAAAGACCCCCCTGCCACACACACACACACACACACACACACACAGCACTACTGTTGCTAATTGCAGGGAAAAATAGGGTTTTGTAAAGCAGGTTTGGAAATAATCAACCCCAAAGGCTGGGTGTGAGCTGGATTTTCATCCTGTAAATAGACAGTATGGTCAGAAGACTTTTCCCTAAGAGCTTGAGATTGTAGATTCCACATGTTGTGGGCTAGGGCAGGGGATCTACATCCAGTGTCCACCAGGAGTCACCTCACATTTCCATTAAAAAGCTGTGGTACATATATACAGGGGAATATTACTTGGCCATAAAAAGAAAATCTTACCATTTGCAACAGCATGGATGGACCTAGAGGGTGTTACGCTAAGTGAAATAAGTCAGGCAGAGAAAGACAAATGCCACATGATTTCACTCATATGTGTAATCCAAAGAACAATATAAACAAACAAACAACACAGAAACAGACTCACAGGTACGGAGAACAGACGTATCTGATGGTTGTCAGAGGTGAGAGGGGTCAGGAAACTGAGTAAAAAAGGTAAAGGGGTTGAGGAGTAGAGATTGGTAGCTACAAATTACTCATGGGGTGTGAAGTGCAGCAGAGGAAATGCAGTGAATAATACTGTAATAATGATGTATGGTGACAGTTGGGGACTGGAAGCATCAGGAGGAACGCTTAGTAAAAAATATGAATGCAGTACACCTGAAACGAATACAGAATTGTACTGAATGCAAACTGTAATTGAAACGAAAGAGTCACCCACGTTTCCCCAGACCTCTCACTGGCAGCATCTGGCCTCCTGGAGCTTTTGCACTTGGTGTCTCAGAAGTTGCTCACCTTGCTCATGGCTGAGGGTGCTTTAAACTTACAAAGGACATTTTTAAAAAACCGGAAAAAATGCACTGGCAACAACCTCAAAAACAAGAACTTCACCCCACTGAGTTTTATGGGTTCTGGTTGCAGGCGGCGAGCTCACAGATGGCCAAGAGTGAAGTCACCAACTGACGGGAAGAGCCTGCCTGGTGCCAGAGAACCACATGGTCATTAAAAAAAAAAAAAAAGATCCACACCAAGCCAGGTGTCTCAGGCTCTAAGACCTGAAGTCAAGTCAGAAATAGGTTCAATTGTTTACTTCCTTGCTTGGCAAGGCCTCAGAGAGGGAGCAAATGTCAATGGACCCCCAAAGTGTGATGAGGTCTTCCTCAACTTTCATGAGGTTCGCTTCTGTTTGTAACTTTCCTCCTGCACCAGTTTGCTTGACATATATTTTCTTGGAGATTTGGGGCAGGTCATGTAGATTAATATAAAACAAAAGCATATTTTGAAGAATAAGTCTAAAAGCAAATTAAATGTAGAGTATTGCGTTCCTTTCATTTTCAGTTTTTTGGTGTTAATTTTTCTGGTTTTTTTTTTATTTTTTATTGCTGGGTTATTTGTATGAGATTAGATCAATTTTCATTTAAAAATTATTTGGTAAATTGTGAATTTAACTAACATTCTCATTTTTTCCCAAATGACATACTTTTCCTAATAATAGTAAATTATTTATTAAACATTTGTTTGTTGTTTTTTCATCTCCTATTCATTCTCCCAGGCATCTAAGGGTATAATATGCAGGTCAACGAGATATGATTTTTATGCTTAAAGCATTCAGCATGCATCAGGATAAAAGCAAAATGAAAGTGAATGAACACAACAACAAGTAGAATGTAATAAATGCCTCAAGATGTTTCAATAAATGACGTGTTTGTTTAACCAACCCAATTTTTAATTTCACTGTCTGGTATGGACTGGAGAGGCTCCTTTGTTCAAAGAAGAAATTAATAAGTAAGTGAAGCAAGGAGTCATTTGGCTGAGATTCTCTGGGAGTTAAGAGAAAGCTGAGATTTGTTCTCTGGAGCAGAAGTCAGGGAGAAGAAAATGAGAGAGTTGCCATTTGAACCTTGGTTGTGGAGATTTGCGTATTTGGAGAAGAGGAGAAGGGCTTTCCAGGACACGAGAGCAAGGTGAGCATAAGCTCAGCAGTGGGGTAATGAGAGATGTGTGTGGCAATGGGTAAGCCATCCAGATTTGCTGAGCAACTTTCACAATATACTCCAAAACACATTGGAACAAAAATAAAACTAAATAAACCAGGCGCTTGATGCCCTGGAGGGATTAGGAAAATGTGGGACGCAGCCCCACTGAGAAATGGTTCGTCATGTGAAGCCGGCCAAGTCCTGGAAACATCAAAGTCAGACAAAATGATATTAAAAGATGGAGAATTATCTAAATTCTCAGGACCTTGGTTTCTTCATCCATAAAATGGTGTTACTAATACCTATATTACAAGGTTGTTTTTAGGTCTATAAATTAGCTGGCACATAATAGACACTTGATATATATCTATTATTTTTGTTAATAATAATAAAAACAATAATAGCAGACATTGTTTAGCCAGGTGTGGCTAAACATCACAATGCAAGTACCATTCATTTAAATTCTACTGAGCTTATGTAATTATAGATAATAAGACATCTAAATAACTTGCCCATTAAGTTCATCCTCTATTTTGTGATTTACCTCATGCATTGATCTGCTCAGCTGCACCTGGTTAGAATGTTAAACACTGTCCTCACCAGAGATTTAGTGCATTTTATGTAGATGAACATAAAACCAAATGTTTTCCAAGGAAGCAAGCTAAAGAAGAAAACAGGAGGGCAGCATAGCGTGTTAGTGAAGGCGGCAAATATTTTGGAGCCAAATCTAAATTCAAATCCCTGTTCAGTCTCTTACTATTTCTGTGACCTTGGGTAAATTACCTAACCCCTCTAAGCCTTGATTTACTTATTGTAAAAGGGGGATGATGATGATGATGATGACGATGATGACAGCTATAATAACAATAAACAACACAACAGTAACAATAATATCTATGTCATAGAGCCAATATTTAAAGAAAAGAGCCTAGGACAGAGTAAGTATTATTATTATGATCTTATTTTCTTTATATATTCTCCTTAATAATTTCAACATCAGGTGACCGGGACTTGCGGGAAGAATGGGTTTTCATATGTGGTGATGGAGAAGAGAATGGCTTGCTATTGGAAAATCTGAACCCTTATCCTGGCTCTACCACAGCTCATTATAGGACCTTGATTCCTTAACCTTAGTTTCTTCATTTGTTAAATGAAGAAGTTAGACTAGTTAAATTCCATCTCTAAGGTCTGTATTTTAGGATTCTGTGCACCTACTATATGGAATTTCCCACCAAACCGAGTCTGTGTATATTTTAAGAGAAAATTTGAAAAATCAACCAAAATCAACCTTTTCACATATTTATTGTTAAAGAATCAAAAACCCATACAAAATAGTAGAAAAAGGCTTACCTTTATCTTAATGCAGGCTGTCATAGAGGAACCTACACTTCCCTCTTTAACTCAGGTCTGTATTCTGGATAAAGGTTGTGTTCTATAGGGTAAATTCAGTGGGAAAGTTTTAGCCTTTCTAGATTTTTGGCAACATGAGTAGAGACCATTCAGGTTGTTTACTGAGGTTTTAACTTAGTAATGAGATGGATGTGTTAAATAGACTCAGACTAAGTCTTTGAATAGCTGCTAGCTCTCAGGATTGAAAGCTACCCCAGAACCATTTGAAAAATCCTAGATATTATTGATAGAGACAATTTTGAGAACACTTTTTCATAATGGCCCCACAGAGTTGGGGATAAGTATTTTCAAGCTTCCCCAGGCACTGCATCTGTTTTTCTGAAGCCAAATAACAGAGGCATTGTCTGTCTGGTTTTCTTGGTGCATGTTGGAGCAGAGCCTGGACCCTGTGGTGTGCCACATACCTTAGCCACTTTAATCCTCAAACAAAGACCTATGGCAAACTAGGGCTTCACATAGGCAAAAGAAACCAGATATGTTCTATTTCTAAACAGAAGCCTGGACAGTCCACAAAAGCCTGTGTTCTCTTTCCAGCACCCTGGACAGCTCACAAATCTGTAGAGTCTTTTCAGGACCCTAGACAGCTCACAAAAGACTGTGTGATCTTTTGCGAACCATGGACAGCTCCTATGGATGGCTCTCAGTCATCTATGACTCCTAAAGGCAGTCCAGGCCCAGACTAGGGCCAGGCAAATGAAACATCTAGGATACATTTCAAGAGTTAGTGCCTCCTTAAAATGTGCACCCTAGGTGCCTTGCTTGCCCCTCCTAGTTTTACCCCTGTGGCTGTCCATCATTCATCTGTTCGCTCAGTGAATCTTCACTGGGTTCCTAGTAAGTGCCTGCCACAGTGCTACATGCTAGCAAAACTAATAAAACAGTCCCTCTCCTCACGGGGTTTTGTTCCTCTGGGGAACTGCAAGTCAATATGTCTGGAATCGTTCGCAGAGGTGGAAGCGTTTCAAGAAACACTTTTGGGCAGAGAGCAGGAAATAGAACATGGATGTATTTGTGGACTGCATTCAGCAGGATAAAGCTTTTTGAAGCTCCATGGCATTTCATGTTCCATGACCATGGAGACATGTCTGTGCTGTTTGCCGCCGTGAACACAGAGCCTAGCAAAAGAATAGATAGACGCTGAGTATTTATTTGTTCAATGAACAAATAATTTTAGGCTATGTTTGACAGTGAGCCTCTGGATTTTAAGAAGAGTAGTATCTTTGTCCATTCTGCATTGTATAAATATCACTCTGACAGTGTTATGGGGGATGGATGAGAGGGAAGAGAGCTCACACGCAAGAAGGCCAGTTATAAGATGATTACAGTGGTTAAAGTGACAGATCATAGAAGCCAATATCCACCCAAAATAGATATGAGCAACAGGGCATGAGAAAAATCAGAATATAGAATTAACAGAAGTTTAGTAGGAGATGTCAATTTTGTGAAAAAGACAATTCACTGTGGGATAGCTTTGAGTTTCAAGTGGCTGGGAAACAGCAAAGCACAGGTACCTGGGGGACAATTGTTCTGGAAGAAAGCCAGAAGTCCAGGCTGGTGAATACAGATTTTCTTCCAGAAAGAGTTATGGGCTTCATGGAGTCATTTACTCTCTCCTTGAGTACATGAGCAGGGGTCTGAAGTGTATTAAGAGAGGCAAATAAAGGAGAATAGCAAAACGAGGCTGACTAAATTCTCACACCCGTGTCACTTACATCTTGAAGGATCTGTGTTTTTGCTCATAGAATAAAGGTATTGGTTCAGTTTATCTCTTTCTTCCTTCCAAATTGTATGTTCTCTGATTATTCTCATTCAGCATTTAAAAGCCTAATGTCTACAAAGGTAGGGTATGTTTTTCTAAATTAGTGAAGCTGGCAGGTGGGGTTTAGGATAATTCAGAGACTGTATGTTCAACTTTATCTCCCTACATTGTACACACAGAGAACATATAGAGTACTGTGTATGTTCACTCTTTACCTCCAGATAACTATTGTCACATGAAAATTTAGACATCAGAAGGTTTTTTTAAAAGGCAAGTGAAGCTGCTATGTTACATTCCCTTGGTCCAGTTCATATGTAGGGTAGGGGACAGGGCACGTGAGCTCCTAGTCATCTTGTGGTGACAACAAGCCACTTTTGTGCCTCAAGAACTTTTCTCAAGTTTTGGGATGAACTGGTTTGCATACAAGTGAGGTCTAAAAATGTAGGCAAGTTAACCCAGGAGGCAACCCTCGAGAGACGTGGGATGGGATCTTGTGGATAAATGCTCCCGCCTGTTTTTTTTTTTAAAGTTAAATTTATTGGGGTGACATTGGTTCCCCAAACCATACAGGTTTCAAGTGTACAACTCAATAAACCATCGTCTGCACACTGTATCATGTTCCCATAACCACAAGCAAAGTCTCTTTCTGTCCTCCCCCCACTTTGACCACCTCCACCTAGACCCCACCCCCTTTTCCTCTGGCCACCACCACACTGTTGTCTGGGTCTATGCGTTAAGTATATATGTTTTTTGGCTAACCCCTTTATCTTCTTTCATCCAGTACCCTTTCTCCTCTCCCCTCTGACAGCTGGCAGTCTGTTTCATGTATCCATGCCTCTATTTCTATTTTGTTCTTTGTTGTCAGTTTATTTTGTTCATTAGAGTCCACATATAAGTGAGATCATATGGTATATTTCTTTCTCTGACAGGCTCATTTCACTTAGCATAATACTCTCCAGGTCCATCCATGCTGTCACAAAAGGTAAGATTTCCTTCTTTTTTACAGCTGCATAGTATTCCATTGTGCAAATGTACTAGAGCATTTTTATCCACTCATCTACTGATGGGCACTTGGGCAGCTTGTCATCTTTCTGGTGGATAATTCTCGGAAGCATTCTGTATGCTTCCCAGAGGGTGGAGTGGAATTGAACCCTCATTGCCTTCAGCAGAAATCTTGATAATTCCTTCTTATATTGTAAAATGTAGAAAGTCTCCATGAACGTTTTCAAATAACTCTTATCTCCTATGGCTGGAGATGGAATGGGCAGCTTCCACAGATCTCCTCCACTAAAGCCAGGACCATGTCAGGGAAGGAGTGGGACCCTAGGCATGGACTTGGGACGTTTGAGTAGATGCGTCTGTGAAATTTGAACTCCTTGATTTCCCTGAACTTTCCTGAGAACTAGACACAGCCCCTTCTCTGTTGTTAGAGGAGAACAGCCTCTCTCCAGGAGAACTTTCCTGAAATGGATGTTTCATCTTCCTGCTCCCTTCGTACTGACTTTAGGCATCATCTTCCACATAAACCACCCACACCCAAGCCCTTGCCGCCATTCCTGCATTCTGGGGACACCAAGCTATGACAGAGGCTTGCTGCTTCTAGGTGTGCCAACTTGTCGAGAGAACCTGGACATCTGGATTTCTTTGAGAAACTCCCAATTTTTAAACGGCAGCAACTAATTAACGAAGAGAAGATGGCATGTTAGCCAATCATAGCATGGCTATTAGTCATTCTTGCTCCCAGGAACCCCGGTGGGAAACTTCTGTTGCTCACAATGTCCCATATTGTTTAGAACCCGAGACTTTGGTCGTATAAATTGGTTGGTGGGGTAGATAAAAGAAAGCTGTGTTCATGGCCTTCCCCTGCCTCTTAAGCAAAAAGGAAGGCAAAATGAAAAGGAATACATTTAGACCAGCATATTAGGCGTGATCTGCTGTCCATGCGCAGAAGGATGTGCCATTCAATTTTTGTCTGCTCTCAGTGGAATATATGCAACAACAGGTGGGTTACGTACAGTCACCCCTTCACAGACTGGAGCCTGAGTGCTTCCTGAGCTGGGATGTAGACATACGGAGTTGGGGCGAGGTCCCTTGTCCACCGAGAGCTTGGGTCTGTCCCCAGAGATCAAGCCACTGAACCGGTTGTCAGTCTCAGGCGAGGGCTACTTGAGAGAGTAGAAAGCATGCAGCTGGTGCCTGAGTCTTCAGCGCTCACATCCCCTGGGAGTCCTGCTTGGTCATGTGTATCTAAGCACACAAACTTGGTTACCCAGGAAACCAAGGCCAAGTGGGTTCGGATGCGTTTTCTACGGCCCTCGTGTTCAGCAGATGAGCTGTTGCCAGAGCGGCTCGGCGGTGAGCATCTTGAAGACGAGGGAATCACGTAGATTCCTGCACAAAGGCACGTGATGAGTGTGATCAAAACGGTTTGTGGGACAAACGCCGCGGAAGAAAACGGCCATGATTCTGAAGGGCGTGTGCTTTGGAATGCAAAATGAGGGCAGATGTTCATTTGTTTGAAGATAAATGAAATGCCTACTATGTGACAGGCAGTGTGCTAGGACCTGAGGAACAAACAGGAGACGAGACAAAGTGCCTGATCTCATGACTTGACATTCGGTTGGGAAAGACAGACATTGAATCTAACAAATAAACAAACAAGGTAAGTTCAGTTGCTAATAAGGGCCATGAAGGAAATACAGCGTGGAGCTGTGGAGCAAGGTGCCTGGCAGTGTTTGTAGGATGGGAGAGAAGCCATTGTATAGAGGACAGTAGGGAAACCTCTCGGCGGTGACATCAGACCAGGCTTTCAGGGCCCGGAGGGTGAGCATCTACAGAAGGGCTCCAGGCAGAGAAAATGTATTAAACCCACCCTGGCCGGTTTGGCTCAGCAGATAGAGCGTCGGCCCGTGGACCAAAGAGTCGTGGGTTCGATTCCGGTCAAGGGCATGTACCTCAGTTGCGGTTCGGTCCCTGGCCCTGGTCAGGTCATGCGGGAGGCAACCAATGGATGTCTCTCCGCCCCTGCCCCCTGCCCGCCACTCTATCTGGAGATAAATGGAAAAATGTCCTCAGATGAGGGTTAAAAAAAAAAAAGTAAAAAAAATGTGTGAGACCGAAAGTGTTAGGAGGCCTCTGCCGATTCTAACAGACCTACCTTCCACCTGAGGCCAGAGAAGGCTTTGGAAATAGGAAGAGAAGTCTCAGGGAGTGAGGTTGAAAGAGCCAGTCAGAGAAAGACAAATATCACATAATCTCACTTATATGTGGAATCAAATAAACAAAATAAACTGACGAGCAAAATAGGCCCAGAGGCATGGAAGCATGGACAGACCGACAGACCTCAGAGGGGAGGGGTTGGGGGCATGGGAAGAGATTAACCAAAGAATGGACACGCATGGCCCATGGACACAGACAACAGTGTGGGCAAGGCCTGGGCTGGGGCAGGGGCTGGGTGGAGGGGGCAAGTGGGGGGAAATAGGGGACATCTGTAATTCTGTCAACAATAAAAAATAAACTTAGAAAAAAAAGAGCAAGGCTTGGGCCAGAGGGAAGAAATGCTGGTGTTACTTTCCTTCTTGGTCAGCTGGTGGCCGTGTCACACACCACTGTGGACCTCAGTTTCTCCATTTAGAAAGAGGGGGTTAACAACCCCTTATTTTTATTGATTTTTCTTTTTTAGGGAGAGAGAAACATCCATGTGAGAGAGAAACATAGATCGACTGCCTCCTGCACGCCCCCTACTGGGGATCGAGCCCACAACCCGGGCATGTGCCCTGACTGGGAACTGAACTGGGACCTCTCAGTCCATGGGGCGATGCTCGATCCACTGAGCCACATCTGCCAGACCTTTTTTTTTTTTTTTTTTTTTTTTAAAGCTATTGAACCTTTTGTTCAAAGGAAATATAAAAACAGGGAGGATCTGGAGCACAGTTAGTAGACCCTGGATGAAATCATGCTTAAAGAACCCTCCACCAGCCCCAGAATTTAGGATTCCAAGGGTCCCACCCCCTTGCTAAAGTCTCAGATCCCAGAGTGGCCCTGCCTGTGTCTTGCACGCCTTCCTGTCAAACTGCCACCCCGAAGCTTGCCCAGTCGAGGCACTAGATCCCGGGCCCCCCTTGCCTGGGCCCCTTTGTCTTGTTTTGTGCTTGCAGAATAGCCAGGGCATCCAAGGTTTGCTAAGTCACGGTGAAGGGGGTCTTCTCAGCTCCGAAGCACCAGGGAGCCCCAGCCCACAAGAGAACGCAGGGAGGTCAGGCCTCCTCTCAGACCAGAGCTGTGCCGTCTCCACACCCAGCAGCGCCCGTGGGCAGGATCTCAGCCCCAGAGGCTCCCTCTCCTGGATGCAGCCGTGGGCCACGGGAGGGGTACAGGCACAGACGCTCCCGAGCCTCACGGGCGGCCTGCAGGGGCTCCGGATGCTCTGGACCCCTTCTTCTCGACTCTCTAACATGGCAGAAGTGGGGTGAGGCCGCTCCACGCTGTGACTCCTGCCCCTTCCGTGCCCCACTCTGACTCTGCAGGTGCCGGGCCAAGCAGAACCCAGCACGGGCTACAGGAAGTGGGGCCCACGGTTCTGCTGCATCGGCGGCTTTCCTTTGCCGAGCACCGGGAGAAGCCTCCCCATCACGCCCCTGGGAGCCGCACACACCCAGGGGAGTGATGAAGAGCCCATTACATGTTTAAATGTACAAGAGTGTGGAACTGCACCGGGAATTCGTTTCTCTGAGCATGAGAGCAGGGGAATCTGATTATGTAAATAATGCATAAATCCCCAGTGTAAAAGGTAAATGTTCATCAGCCTCAGTAACTCAGGTTAAGCTTGGGGCTTAGGATGTGAGGAGAAAGCTAATCCCTTTAACTGAGCATGCTCAGTGATACCTTTAAATTACACTTGAGGGAGGCAGAGGGATGTGGTCCAGCCCTTTACATTTCTAGGCCTCATTTCCTCATCTGACTCCCATGGGCCATGGAGCCCAGTCTTCCTGCCTCCTGGGGAAACAATGAATAGCTGGAGTTGGCCGCAGAGGGGGAGAGCACCCTGCCCGCTGCTGGCCACCACCTGCACCGAGGCCACTGCATCGAGTGACAGTGACACCGGGGAACGTCCAGAGCAGCGTGACACCGCAGTGGCCACCCGGTGCATGACCAGGGCCTTGTCCGCTCAATAGGCTCTAAGGCCATCTGAGCGAGGCTGCGTTCCTACCAGGATCGTACTTGGCGCGAACTTCGTGCTAGTACCGTCCACGGGGGCTTAGGGATAAAATCAGCAGAACAACAAAAACGGGTCCTTCATCACCAGCACTGGTGTGGATCTTGCTTTTGGAAGTCCCCAAACACTGGGACATCTGTAACCGAGCGAGGTGAGGTGTGTAGTAGCCGATGACAGAGCAGAAGGGCCAGGAGGAGGGACCGCCTGTCCGCTCTGCTCGCTGCTCTGTGGCCTTGGATGTCCCCCTCTCTCGGGCCCCTGCTGCCATTCGTGATCTACCTGAGGCTTCTCCTCTGTCAACGGTGCAGGTCTAGGGTTAAGGAGAAGAGCAGAATCCTGTTAACAAAAATCAAAATCGGTCCAGCCCGGCTGGTGTGGCTCAGTGGTTGAGCGTCGACCCATGCACCAAGAGGTCACCGGTTCGATTCCCCATCAGGGCACATGCCCAGGTTGTGGGCCCAATCCCCAGTGGGGGGCACGCTGGAGGCAGCCCATCGATGTTCTCTCTCATCGATGTTTCTATCTCTCTCTCCCTCTTCCTTCCTCTCTCTAAAAAAATCAATAAAGAAAAAGAAATCAAAATTGGCTGATGCATTAGGCATGGGGTTGGGAGTGGTGGTTGATTGCAAAAATGGCCATAATCCTTCACTTCCTCCCTGTATCCGTCCTTTTTTGCAAAATGACCTTATATCTCATTCGATCAGGAATAGCATCTACTGCTCCTTCCTTTAATGATGGGATAGGCTGGGACTTGCCTCAGCTCATGCAGGGCAACAGAAATCACTGTGTGCAGTTCTGAGCCAAGGCCCCAAGAGGCTTCCACTCACTCTCACAGATCCCTGCCCAGCGGCTAGGTGAAGGAGTGAGCTGTCCCCCTGAGGCCACCCCAGATCAGCCAGGCCCCAGACAACTTGGCCGATAACTGCAGATTCATGAGTGAGCCCAGTGGAGCTCAGAGGAATCACCTCATTCAGGAATCACCTAGTCCAAATTGCTGACCTACAGGATCATCTGTTCAATAAATGCTGATTGTTGTAAGCTGCTAAGATCTGAGGTGTTTTCTTATGCAGCAGAAGCTAGTTGACCCAGGGATAAAATAGGAGGTTGGCTTGTTACTGGATGTGTTTTGGGGGCTCCGGGCACTATAGTGATGGAGCCAGTTGGATCAGAGCGTCCTCTGGCCTCCCTTGCCCATCTCATTCCAGCTTATGATTTTGTTTCCTGGTCCCATTCAGCGCCTCCCCTAGCACAGACCCATGACTTTTCCACGTTCTGGATAATGGACCTCTGAGAATCTGATGACAGACGAGGCGTCATATCTCAGAAAAGAATGCGTTTCTCCACATTTGCAGATACTCTGTACACAATCTAAGACTCAAGGGCCCGGTGTGAACCCCTCTGCCCAGGTGAAGACTTCGAGGGACATACCTCTCTCCCCAACTCTTCTCCAATCACTGTCTTATCTTCCACTGTTCAAATGTCCTAGTCCTCTGATCTTTTCAATCAATGCACAAGACAATTGTAGAACAATAGTCCATTAAAAATGCAGAGCCCTTGGAAATGACCTCTAAAACATTGCCAGACATAGTGTCTCAGTTAATTCTCTTAACACCCCTGAGAAGCATGTGGGAAGGACCTATCATCTTTGTTGATGTGATGAAGAGACTGAGCCTCATCCAAACATGTTACTGCCCGAGATCAGTCAGCTCGCCAGGGGCAGCATCTGGGACCTAGCGCCATTCCAGGTCCCTTTGCCCTTCGAAGACGTGGACGGCCAATGGGGATCCAGGTGGGGAATGCTGATCTTGCATGTGGGGAGCACTGGGAGGCCCGTGCGGCCAGATGGAGAGCAGTGAAAAGGTGTTAGGAGTTGAGGTCAAGAGATTGGAGGGTCCTATGGAAGATCTTGGAAGCCTACACTCCCAGACTGTGGCTGGGGAGATGGTAATATTTTAAGTTTAACCTCACTTAAGAAAATTCCATCATTAATTGCATCCGTCTATATATATATCCTCCCCTCGGCCTCTTCCCAAAAAGGAAGGACTCTCAGAGCCATTCACACGGTCCAAACTTAGAATGCTTTCCACTTCGTCTTAAACATGCCAGGCGATACCTGTCGCAGCAAAACACAACTCGTTGAATTTTTAAAGCTACCAGGAGAAGAGCAGCCTGACCCGGAGACTCTGTGTTCTTTGAACCAATTCAAAAAGCATTTCGGAGCACCTGCTAGGTGCCAGGCCCTGAGGTTGGTGAGCGTGAGAAAGGACTTCAAGTTGAGCTAAAGGACTTGAATTCTCAAAAAATATTAGAGGAGACGGAACCATCTCCTCACCTTGTAGACTAGTCTGCAACCCTCGGAGGTGAAGAGTTGATGAGCTCAGTGCTTTCCGTCCCTGCCCGGCCCCACTCAGAAGGAAACATTTCCTCTGTTGTGTCTGTGTCCCCCACGGGCTTAGAGCTGGAAAACACATCAGTGAGAACCCACAAAATACTGTGATTTAGCTATCAGCTTTTTTAGGGGGGTCTTTTACACTCATGCATGGGCTCTCTGAGGGTGGGCCCATGTCCGTACATACCGACTAAATTTACTTAAATAGCCACAAAACACAGAAAAAGCACAGAGGTGCAAACAAGGGTCTTTCAAGGTACGTGAGTGGGGAACCGAATCATGTCACATGACTGCTGTCCTTAATAAGGACTCAGAGCACCACCATGCTAGAAAATGTAGCAGCTACTTAAAGTGTTGAGCTATGATCGGCATTGCTCTTGCTGCCATCGTTATAAAAATGTCACACCTCCAAGCAAGAGTGTGTGGCTGGGAGGAGACTCTGGAGCCATTGCAGAATTCTCCCCCATCTCCGTGACCCAGAGAGCTCCCTGCTCATGCCCTCACCTCAACGGAGAGAAGTTCCTTCTCTTTCTCTGAGGAACATGGACTGCAGCGCACCCTCGCCCTGCGATGTTTGTCTTTGACGGGTCGGGAGCCATGGGGTTTAATGAGAACATTCTCTCTTCCAGGAGTCGGGAGCACACATCTGCACTGTTGCCATGGCTCCACCAGCGTGTCTGGCTTTCTGCGAGGGCACTTCCAACCTCACAGCCCTTGTTGTGTTTCCACATTGGTCTATTATGTACTTGGGAGCTGGAGAAGAGGGCATGGCTGGGCATGGAGAGCCGCAGTGAATGGGAGTGAACAGACTGGGGACACGGCCGAGGTCGACACACAACAAGCTCATTCGGTGCAACTAATTCTGATCTTACAGGTCACTGACTTCTTACGGGAACCCAATCAATACCCAGGTCTCTTTCGAGCGAGGGCCGAAGCTGAGGTCCATTTCTTATAGGAATAGATGAGGAGTGTCTCAGTGAGGAGTCTTCTGGTTGAAAGCAACATAAAGCAGCTCCAGCCAGCTTAAACAGCAAAATAAATTTGCTGGGAGGAGAGTGGGGCCTCTCCTGGGACCCTAGAAAGACAGAATAATCTCGTGTCTGGAGAAAGCTGGAGCAGGGCATCTTGGTGACTCTGAGTGATGCTGTCTTTGACTTTCCGACAGTCATTCCACTTTCTACCCTCACGTTAATGTCCTTTGGAAAAAGTGTCTTTTCTCTTTTGGATACAAGCTGGTGGAATTATAAACAAGGACCATATTCTGCCCTCTTTAAGGTGTCCCATCAGGTGCTCCTCCCCGAGTGTATGTCTCAGTCAGAAATGTAAAGAGATTTGGACAGTCAGGCCCCATCCGTTCCGGCTGTGGCATCCGACCGGCCTCGTCCCACAACGCTATTTCTGAAGGTACCGTTTCCTTTCTTAAAAAAATGTTTTTATTGATTTTTTTAGAGAGAGAGGAAGGGGAGAGAGAGATAGAAACATCGATTGGCTGCCTCCTGCACGCCCCCCACTGGGGATCGAGTCCGAAACCTGGGCATGTGCCCTGACTGGGAATCAAACCGGGACCTCTCAGTCCATGGGACGACACTCAACCACTGAGCCACACCAGCTGGGCTGAAGTTACTATTTCTTAAAGCCCTGGATTTACCTTGGTTTAGCGTTTTTCAGATTTTTTTTTTTTTAACTTTCTCAATAATTCTCCAAGGTATCCACAGACTAATACTACCAATTCCAGTGAATAAACAGAGTGAGTCCCTTACCTTTTCTGGCAGCATGGATGGACCTGGACAGCAGTATACTGAGTGAAATAAGCCAGTCAGAGAAAGACAAGTACCATGTGATTTTACTCCTATGTGGGATCTAATGAACCAAATGAACGGGCAGACCAGACAGACAGACTCGTGGACCGAGGGCCAGCGGCGCTGTCAGGTGGGGTGGGCTGTTGGCCTCAGGTGACGCCTGTGGACCCAGCCCCCCGCGGTCCCGGGATTCCCGGTGAGAGAGCAGCATTCTGTTCCTTCTCTGCCGTCACTGCACGGGAAAGTCCACAACATCCTACAATCACCGTTTCTCGGCTGAAAACCCCCTCTTGAACAACCGGATATCTACATGTTAGAAAATGCATCCAGGGGCTGACCTTCCCACCGATCCCAGAGCTCACAGGGCAGCTGGGCGGTTTCTACAAACCCAGACGTGCTCTTAGCCGACGGCCTAGCCTGGCTCACGGCTGCCCTGCAGCCTGGACTCCGCAGGCCGCGAATTACCGGAATCATCTCAGGGTCGGACAGATCCTCGAGAGCATGACTTCCGCCTCCTATGTCTTAGGAGACGAAGACCCTGAGGCTCAGAGAGGATGAGCGACTTGGCCCAGGCCCACAGCCACCCAGGACTCCTGCCTCCCATCTGCCGGGCTCTCCCTGTGCCGGGCCCCTTGCCTCCTCTGTCCCTTCCCCTCCCCATTTCCACGTGGACACGCCTTTCTTCTGCCCAGCAAGATGCACAGAGCCTCAGCGTGTCTTGGAGGCCGGCCCCCAGGGGGACAGAGAGCACCTGCAACTGGGTCACCTCCGTAGAACCCAGGAAGGCACGTGTCGTCTCGCACCCGGGCACAAAGCTGTCACCTTCGGGGGTGCAGCCACAACACTTGCATTTGGGCTGCCAAGTACAAGCAGAATCCCTCTGCACTTGGAAACCAAGCCCTTCACCCAGGCTGCCTCCCTCCGCACCTTCCTGTGAGCCTGAATGTCTCGTCTCTCTGCTCTCAGCAGCCCCGGCCCACACCTTCAAAAACCAATCAGAAAAGTCTTTCGGTGACACTTCCCCCGGCTTTGTGGTCGCTCTCTTCCCCCTCCCCCGCCTTCAAAACATAGCGGAGAAGCCTCTATTTGGCTCTGACAAGAGCCCCTGGTATGTTTTTCTCCCTGTGTTTTACTTGTCACTGATCAATAGACTTAAATGCCAGGCCTCCATCACGGCGGCGGGCTTTGATTGCCCAAACTGTCTTGGCCAGTGGAGCTTGTCTGCTTGAGCTCTGAGGCTGAGAAATGTCACCCTAGGGAGGGGCCACGAGCCTCGGTCAGGGTGCCAGGGCCGGGGGCGGTGACAACTCACTCAGGGCCTCTCCAGGCATCCCTGGGGGTTACCACAGGCGGGAAGTCAGTCCTGTCCGTGGCTGTTTGCAGCCACAGGTGAAGTGTGTCACGGTGCAGGCACGGTGAGGGGAGCATCCGCAGTGCCATGGTAACCCAGCCTCATTCACCTGCTTGCTGTGCCCCCGAATCCTGGCCTCAGCCGGGACACTCTTCAGCAGTGTGACCCTTGGCCTGTCACGCAGCTGGTCTGGGCCTCAGTTTCCACAGCTCTCAAACAGCTCTCCCCCCTCCCGACAGCCCGCGAGGTAGAGGAAGCCGACGGGAAAGTGCGAGAAAGTGCAGCGTGCCACAGGAACGGGACGCAGGTCATTGTCGCCCTCGCTGAAACTCGCTCTTCGCTGCGTTTTCACGTCTCGTCCACTTCCTTGCCTCTTGCTACGAGCACAAACCTCACGGAACCAGGTGATTGGCTTTGGTAAGTCTGAAGCTTTCGCCCCTTCCAGGCCCCAGGAGGGCCCAAGAGGAAGCCAGGGACCTTGCCCCCCACTCCGGCAGGGGCAGCCGCCACACAGCCGGGGGCAGCTGACTCACCTGCACCTCATCCTGCTAACTCACAGCGGAATCACACGTTGGGGGTTAGGGACAGGGCCGCCCGAGTTCGGCGAAGATGTTCTGCTTTCTTTGGGTGGATGTTTCCAAAATTGGTGTTTCTCGAAACGGACCTCACTTCCTAACCCCGAGCCGCTTGGTAAACCTGAGGCTCTCGCTCTGACCCTCCCTCACGGCTCCATCAGTGGGACTTCTTCCTTACACCCAGCGTTGATTCTTCAGGGCAAAATTAATTTAATCCACTGTTCCTCAAACCTGCCTCCCCATGGGGCTCAGGCCTCACCCAGCTCCACTGAATCTGAGTCTCCGAGAAGCAGTCCTGGCACTTATATTTTTCAAATAAATATCCCAGGGGATTCTAATCTGCAAAGTGTTGATCGAAAAAAAGTCAGCTTTCCCTTCAATATTTAATTATAAAAATTTTCAAACATACAGAAAAAAAAAAATCAAAGAAATTTAAGTGAACATCAGAATACCCACCATCTAGATCCCATCACTGACATCCTACCCCTTGTTTTATTACGTATCTATCCACCAATCACTTCCTCTCTCCATCCAGCTCTCCGGCTTTATTTTGAGGACATTTTAATGTAAATTGCAGGCATGAGTACACTCTCCCCTAAAATGTCCCCTAAATACTGTAGCATGCGTATTATTAACTAGCGTTCAATGTTTGTTTACAGTTCTTTCTTTCAAAGTAAAATTTACAGAGTGAAATGCACAAGTCATAAACGTGCCATTGAATGAGTTTCACCAAACACCTGCACCTTGTCACTTAAACCCTTCTCAAGAGATGGAGCATTTCATCATTCTAGAAAGTTCCCTCATGCCCAGATAATCCCTGCTCCCACCCCTCAGAGACAATTACTTTTGTTTGGCTTGGTCCACCATAATCAAAACAATCTCTAAAAAGCAGCAAAAAATAATAGTAATAATAATTTTTTTTTGCTAACCAAATGATAAACTTGTATTCTGCTCCCCAATATTTTAAAGAGTAGAGATGCTGTAGTGAGAGCTGTGTGGGGTTTCGGGTCCTGACCCCCGGGGCTGCATGCTGTCCCCTAAGCATCCTCTGAGGTGTCTCTCTGGCACCCTGGCATGCCCAGAAATACCTCTTGAGACTGCTACCCTAGAGGCTTTCTCCGGCGGTAATTGTCTTCCTCCCTCTGGCGCTCAGAGGGCCGCTTTATTCTGGGGAAACCTGCTCTCTCCTAAGTAGAAAAAGATTCTTGGTTCCTGGCTACAGCTTGCTACAATCATTTTACAAAGGAGGAGGATAAAAAACACAGCTCCGGTTATTGTGTTTTTGGGGAAGTTTTCTCGTTCATATCTGGGCACATGGGTAGCACAGTTTCATTTCACGGTTCTCAATAAAGCTACCTGAACTCTGATTGTCTCAGCAACCTCCGGCTACTTCCCCAACACGCGCCCTGTAATATAAGTCTGTAATTTTCACTGTGCAGCAGGGGCAGGTTTTATGGGCTGGGGGACGCAGCAGTCTCGCCTGGCAGCCTGGTTGCCACAGGCTAATAGCATGGAACAGAGCTCACCCTCAAAATGTCAGAGAGATTGAGAGGACAGCCCCCTCCCCATGCACTCCCCATGGGTCCTTTGGATGACAGAGGAGAGTGGTGTCTAGACCCTTCCGGCCATGAGCCATCTACCAAGCTCTTTTGACAGGGCTGCTCATCTCTCATTTCAGCTTCCCAGGCTCCCAGGACAACCGTTGCTCACCCACAGGATCCTGGGGAGTGTTACTGACCCCCAGCCTGCTTCTCCTGGTCTCGGTTTTCCATTTCCACAGCTGCTTCCACACCTCTTCTTGAGGCATGCGTGTAGTATTAATACACAAAGCAGGTGTGCAGTGATTGTTTGCTCAATCGTTACATAAGAGACCAGATGCACTGTGACCTCATTGTCTGGCACATTTGCCGGCCCACGCCAGATCGCTGTCGCCCGTCGCAGACGGCCACTCACAGCCTCCGGAGCTGCTGCAGGGACTCTCCTGACTTTAAAATGGAAAGGGGGTTTGAAGCAGTCACAGCTGAGGTCATAACCACGCCTCAGCTTTCCGTTTTTGAACAGTGGTGTTATTAGTGAATGAGGATGCCTGGGAAGAACAGTGATGGAGCAAGGCTCACTCTTCTGATGTGAAACATGGCCTTGTGTTAGCTTATAGGTCAGACTGTGCTTGATTAGAACTACCCACCCATGGAAGTGTTGGCTGAGCCTATATCCCTGGCATGAGATTCGAATGCATTTGCTACAATGCAAACACATTTAGCAGGTGGAAGACTGTCCACAGATGCCTGAGTGCTAGAACAGTGTCTTTCCTTTATTGGCTTTGAATCTCAGCTCCTGTCCAACCAGGTCAGTGGGGAGTTCAACCTCAGCTGTGAAAAGTGCTACCCCCACACCCCAGACTTTGCTGAGCTGCTGGCGCTTTGGTCACTGGGGTAGTCATCAATGCTGTTTACTAAATACCCTGGTCCCCTTTTTGAACCGTGATGTGACCCCAATACCTACCCCTTTTGGGTCATTGAGGCCTGATGACCAGCTCTAACCACTGTGAGTGGAAGTGATGAATCTGATCCTTGACCCCACGAGACAGAACTGTCAGCCTGTCTGTACCTCACTCTCCTTGGACAAAGCAGGGAAGTGTGGCATCATGGCAAAGCTTTGGGCTTGAATTAAAATCCTGACTTTATAACTGACCTGCTGTGTGGTCTTGAGCAAATAACTTAACATGCCTGAGCCATCATTTTCTTGCTTGCTATCCAGGATGCTTCCTGCATGGGGTGTCTGAGGATTCAGTGGAATCGTCTCTATAAAAGCCCTAGTAGAGTGCCTGGAATGTAGTACAGGCTCAACCAATGTGAGTTGCCTTTTGCTAGCCAGTTGTAGTCAGTTACCTCATTTCAGACGCCTGGGTAGAGGTGTGGGTGGCTCTGCACTGTAGACAGTGACTGTCTCCCTCAGACACTGCCAGGCTTGCTGCAGTCACGTCAGAACACAGGACTGAGGGAGACTCTTACCAAAAAGGAAGCAGGTGCCACTTCTCTGTATCAGGCTGTTATTTCAACGGATTGCTAAATGTCAAGAGAATGTTTTCCTCCTGCGTTTGGACCTCACCAAGATCATCTCTCTGTGACCCCAGGGAGAAGGGGTTGGCAGTCTTCATTCACTGGCAGGCTGCACACTGTGCCTTGGAGGAGTGGATTTACCACGTTGATGCATTAAGACAAAAATTAAATCTCTAGCCCTGGAGGTCTGTATGGATTATGGTATTAAAAGTATGTGTGTATGCCTTCATTCACTCAAAGATATTCATGAAGACCCTATTATGTATCAGTCACTGTTCTAGAATCTTAGGTTCAAGGATAAACAAAAGAGATAAATAATCCGCTCCTGTGGAGTTTACATTTTAGTGGGAGAGACAGACAATAAGCAAGATAAGTGAGCAAAATAAAAAGGAAGTTAAATAGCAATAAATGATCAGGAGAAAGATGCAAGCAGGGAAGACAAATAAGAAATGTAATTTGGACAGGGAGGCCTCATGGGAAGGAGACTCTTGAACACATGCAGATGGTGAAAATGCCCCTATGTGCCCCATCTCACACCACCTTTCCTAATAAACTCAAAACAATGACCAGGACGTGCATGTGACTGGTACCGGGAATAACCAGAGGAAGAGTGAGCAGACAGGAAGCACATGCAAAGACAACATGATAGATTTTAAATGACCACCAAGCCCTTCATCATGGCAGGCTCTGTCCGTGGTGCTGAAGTTCTAGGGCCGTTAGAGAATCTGCCACCGGGGAGCATAAGACCTAGTTGAGGAAAGGGATCCAGACAAATATCAGTAACAGTAAATACTTATATAAAGTGTACTGCCTGTCAAGCCCTATTCTAAAACTTTATTTATTAAGTCATTTCATCGTTACCACAACCCTAGGAGACGGGGACCATGTTTACTCCTCTTTTGCAGAGGAGGCAATCAGGAAAGAGAGAGGTTAATTGCTTTCCTCAAGTTACACAGAGAAGCGAACAGAGCCAGGAATCTGAAGTCAAGAAGCCTTGTTCCACAGCCTTTACCCTTAATTACTATTATACATTGCGTGTCTATAAGGAAATAAAATGGGTGATTCTGATACAGAATGAGAAGGGCTAGGGCAAAACTTTTTCACATCATTGATATGGAAAGATACGAAAGTAATCAGGCTGAGAGAGGTTCAAGGATTCAGGGGTGGAATCTTGTGCTCAGCTTCCTAGGACTGGGGCACGCCTGGGCTGCCCAGGAAGAGAGAAGTTGGACATCACGCCTGGCAGGAAGCAGGAGGGTCCTTGTTCACACATCGACTTTGTCACCCTGTGTGAACTCGAAGTGTGTGGAGGAGGAGCTGTGAGCAGTGTTTGTTTCTGACAAACACCTTTGTTCTTTGAGCTCCCTATTTTTAAACTTTTCAAGCTGCGCTAACTTCAGGTGTGACATTTCAAAGTGGTTGCCCAGCTTTCTATCAGGTGAGTGAGGGGAAAGGGAAATGGAAGCTGGAACTTGAGAGGATTTATTTAGACTTGAAGAAACAGTAAGTAGTATTTAGGAGCGGTACTTCAGCTGTCTGGTAGACCTCTGGTGAGACTTTGGTGTGGCAGAGGGTAGGAAGTGGGGGAGGGGAGTGGAACATCCTTTAGATCTTCTTCTTCAGACACGATTGTAACCACTGGCTCTTCACTCCGGCCTGTACTGGGTTCCTATCCTCCAAGATACTCATGGTTGCACTGCAGTGGTGATTTCTGATGCATCTTCATTTCCTGTACATCTTGTCTTCCGGGTCCATTCTGAGTTTCAAAGTCAACTTTTCAAGACCATAGTTTGGTTGTCAAGGGGAAACATTTTCTACATTCCAAGGGATGTTCAATGTATAAACCAACACCCAGCTGAGTTACCTTGGACCTAGACCTTCATTACTGGCCATGATGGAGAAAATTCAGGAGCGGATGTAAAGAGAGAGAAGAGTGAAGGTTCTGGACCACCTCTTGGGGAGACGTAGGCAACATCAGGAATACTCTCGTAAGTTTGGAGAACTTCCAGATCAGGGAGATTTGCTTTTTATTTTGGGGGATTCAGTCTGGAAGACATTGCAATCCTCTAAGAAAAGCTATCATGTTCAATATGGAGCTGGACAATATGGTTTTGCCCAGTTTGCAACTTGGACTAGCAGAGGGGATTATGTAAGATGTGGGAGGGCTGTCATGAGCATCTCTCAAGTCTCCCTGTCTCTACTGGGTCACAAAAAAAGCACAAAGATCTCACAGGCTTTCAAAGGGGAGCAGACTGGTAACTAAGTAGCATCGCAGGCCCCCTGGAGCTTGGGTGGGACTGTGTCAGCTGGGACAGGGAAGCCTGGTTCTTTGGGGCACGACACATTTTAGCACCATGGTTTCAGTGGTGGGTATGAGAACATGACCACCCCTCAAATAAGCAGGCCAGAACCAACCTCGCCCCCCCCAAAGAAAAACAGGTCCTGGTCCTGAAACTCCTGCTACCACAGAAAATCACCAAACCCCCCTTGAACTCAGAATCCTTGTTGAAATATGAAAGCCAGCAAAGGTGGAGAGGAAACAGCCCTGATTAAAATTTGAATTTTCTAAATGTTTACCCAAGAATGATAGTAACCCTCTGACACTGATATAGGCACCAATACGTTTAAATTCCGCATGCCCCATCACCTTTCAGCAGGATGGGCTCAGAGGAAACGACTCAGTTACAAAATATAAAGAATGCTATATTGTTGCACATTTGAGTATGGCGTCTGAACTGTTGAGCTCTCGAGTTAGTCTAATTAAGGCTATCAGACATAAAACAAAAAGCAAGGAGATGAAGGGGTAGGAGCTAAACCGGGGGGCAGACAAGAGCGTGTTGGAAGGTCTCGGGGTGATCTGTGTGATCTAGTAAGCTTGAGGAGGGCTTCCTGGAGGAGGAAGAGTTGAGCTGCTTGGAGGGGTGGATAGGACTGTGGTCAAGTCACATTCCACCTCGTGACTGGAGGTTGGACCATTTCTATCTGCCCTCACTGGCCCATAGTTTTTTGTTTGTTTGTTTGGTGTGTGTGATTCAAGTGATATTATGGATACCAAAAAGCCATGAAGCCAGTTTTAAACATTAAAAAGAGATTCAGGTGTGCCCTAGGTGACTGGCACATCCCCTGGCGGACCTTCCCCTTTCCACAGACTGGGAGATAGTCCTCAGTGGCAGGTCCCTGGGCTTGGCGCAAAACAGAGACCTGGGCGCAGGCTGCTCTCCTGCTTCCTCTGCGGTCTGCAGGCAGGGAACCTTCTTCCCACCTGAAGCAGGAAAACACTTCACAGGCACGGGGCGCCCTCAGGGAGAAGTGGGGGCTCAGAGGGCTGGGATGGAAAGGGGAGCCAGTTACATGGGGAAAGTGAAAAGGCTGTGAAGAGCTCTTACTTGTCTCAGGGCGTGGAACTGCGAAAGGGGTCAGCTCTATCCTGCTGACATTTACCGTTTGTTTTAGAGCTCGCTGGGGTCTGTCTTCAGGGACTGGACCTGTAGTGATGAGAGCCTGGGTAATACATCATGAGCCAGCACGTGACATCAAGCATTGCCGAATGTTGTACGTGGACCATTTCATTTGATTCTCATGATGACCCTACAAGGCAGGTGCTACCACCATCTACGTGTGACTTGAGAGAGGTCAAGTCAGTAACCAGAAGGGAGCAGAGAGTGACCTTGAACATGAGACCAAGATCCCACGTCCAGGGCCCTGAAAACTTAGCTGCAGGGGCGGGACCAAGGTGGCACACGCCAGCCTGTCAGGTCAGTGGGTGCCCGTGGAGAAGGACAGACCTGAGCCTCGGTAGGACAAACGGAGCTGCTACACATGGCCGAGAGCTGAGCTTGGTGAGAAGCAAGGCAAGAGCCTCATTACTGGGAAACGTCAAGGTGTTTTCCTAAATGCAGACTCGAGGAAACTGGACCTCGGTGAAGAATTGCTGGCCACAGAGGATGAGCGAGAGGAAGAAGCTATACCTCGGTGTCTGCATTTCCTTAAAGGTGTTATGTAAAGTTTCATATTGAGATGAGCTCATGAGTCATGCTGTTACTTTAATAAAGTGTTCTAGTTTTAGCAGTTAGAGGTATTGTAGTGGGTGGGGTGTTCCGCCCATGCCCGGCTCTGCTCTGCATCACAAGGCAGGTCACCTAGGTCCCCGTGGCAGTGGTCCTCCCCTGGCTCAGCACAGGCAGCACTGATGGGGAGAGAGAAGCCCGGCTGTCTCCCCTCCACCATCTCTCGCAACATCCCCACTAAGGGCTGTGTCTCCTCAGATGCTCTGGCTGTTACTGGGTGGCCTGCCCATTTACAGCTTCTGCTGGGTGGCCGAGGCCTGGGCTCCACAATCCCACAGCCTCCCATTGTCGGCCTCGTGGCCGTAGTAGCTTCTTGCTATCGCTAACCTTTGCTAGCCTGCCATCCTTTGCTTGGCTTCTCTCTTCCTCCATCCCCCGGGGAACCAGTTAAGTTGCCTTCATTGGCCATATCAGAGCTGGTTCTTTTTTCCTGATTGAACTCTGATCGATATGTTCCCTCAACGATCAATTTCTGAAGTAATCTGCCATCAGAAATGTCCACCGTATAGAGCACAGAGTGTCAGTGTGAAGGAACCTGAAGGAAGGGTCTATAACAACGCAAAGGTGTGTGATATTAATGCCAGCCGGGAGCATTAGGGGTGACATTTAACTTGGCCACTGAAGATGCCGGTGCTCGAGGAATAAGAGCATCATGGATGGGGTCTGTGTACACAAAGCGTGATCAGTGAGATCCCTGGTCTTACTGTAAATAATGTGTGGGCAGTCGATGAGAAAATGAACGAAACGGTCCAGCACTGTGCGTGTAAGCTTCTCAGTCAAGGTGTAACCGAAGGTGCAGATATAAAGGGAACGTCAGGAAAAGATTAGCTAGTGGGTGTGTCTAAAAAGGCAGGTTAGGGGGTGCCGGAAGGGGTGAACCCAGAGGTATAGGAGGGTTCAACGAAATACAAGCTTGAAGGCATGGGCATCTGTTGTCACCACTGACTCCAGTGCCTGGCACCTGAAGGGTGCTCGATCAATATTGCTGGTTCAATGAGGAGCTACTGACACTTCCGGTCAAGGGGAGGGGTGCAGACAGAGCCAGACCTTGCCAAGCTCACTCTGGCTGAAATGTATCCTCTGGCCTGGGCTGGGCAGGGGGAGCAGTTAGAAAGCGACTGCATGAATCACAGGCTTGAGGAAGACAGGAGGATTCGGGCCCATTAGATATAAAAAAAAAATTAGAATTGCAGTTCTCAGATATGAGAGCTGATAGAAAGGGTGGGCCTGGCACCCAAGAGATTGGGGGCACAGAAATGCCACTGTGACTATACCCACACCGATCAAGCAGGGACCCAAGGAGGGCAGGAATGGGGGAGATGCATTTTTAGTGGTGACAATTATTTAATACCTACCCTTGGATCCTCTGGCCTTTTCTCTCCTGTTATTGTAAAGACATTCATTTTTCTTCAAACCCAGTAAATTATTCTCTGTCAGCTAGCTGCGGGGTGGGGGGGGCAAAGAGAAGATCTCGGTTTGCTCTTGGCTTTCCCTCTGTCTAGTCCAAACACTGGAAATGTCAAGTTTGCTCACTAATTAAACATGTCTGTCTTGGACAGCACTTGTATCTTTCACTGAGAAGGTGTAGATTTCCAGGGAGACATTACACATTCATGTTTCCAAATACAGCATTTTGAAATCTCCCTGTGTGACACAAATACCAACTTTGCGGAAGGTCTCCTGATAGGAAAGACACCTGTGTAAGGCAGCTCGGGTCTGGCAGAGAGCTGGGATGCGCTCTGTGGTGCCCTTTCATTTATTTCCTGGGAGAGTGGCTCCGGGAGCCTCTGTGGGGCCAGCCCTGGGGCATTTCTGGATGTCCATGAACCCGACTACACAGCTGAGGCCTCCCAGGCCTGGGTCATGGAAAATCTCATTCCCTGATCAGGTTGAAACGGTCCCCGCCGCCATCCCTGGTGTCTGGGTGGCCGGGAACTGACAGTTTTGCAATGAGAGCTTTGACCACGATTTTGCAAAGCCTTGCTGGAATTCTATGTGGGAAGTAGTATTATCGCAAACATTCCACAGATAAAGCAATGGGGCTGGTAGTCTTGAGTCTTTGTAGAATGAGATACTGATGACGTATTTTCTAGGTGCTAACGATACTCTGGACACTGTGCTGGGTACCCGGACAGGACTGTAAAGAACACTGACAGGGTCCCGCCCATGAGCCTTTAGTATGGTGGACAGTGAGTAAATAATTAGGTATTGGGGACTCAGGCAGGTGAGGTCACTTGCCAAGGACAGTTGTGGCTGGTTAAGGGGCCGGGCCTGACCACCTGACTTCAGATCCCGAGTACACCTTCTAGGGCAGTGACACAGGGACCTCAGAGACGGGAGTCAAAGGTGTGGGTGCCATTGAGTCCTACGGGGTCAAAGGGAAAAGGTCTAGAGCAGTGGTTCTCAACCTGTGGGTTGCGACCCCTTTGGGGGTCGAACGACCCTTTCACAGGGGTCGCCTAAGACTATTGGCAAACACATATTTCCGACAGTGATTCACAACAGTAACAAAATTACAGTTATGAAGTAGCAACGAAAATAATTTTATGGTTGGGGGTCACCACAACATGAGGAACTGTATTAAAGGGTCGCGGCATGAGGAAGGTTGAGAACCACCATCTAGAGGGACACGGCCCAAGTCTGCTGTGTGTGGAGGCATTTGTGCTATGCCCGGCGGCCAGGGGGGCAGAGCGGCGTGGAGAGGCCCCCGCAGGGCATCGCTGTCTCCTCCCGCCACCACGCCCACTCCCCACGTGGTGAGGGCTGGAGAAAAGAAAGCACCAGGGCTGAGGGAAGACTGTTTGCGGCCAAATCCTCTGGGCCTGTTCTCAGTCTCAGCTTCCCCGCCTGAACATTTCAGCCACCCACTGGGTCAGGAGTCCCCAGCCCTGGGGACTCCATGGATCGCTAGTCTTTTTAATGTGTGGATGAGACAATGGGGGTTCAAGTTAGGACACTAATGATCTGTGTTTATCAAACCTTATTCTCTACTATTATCGGCTCCTGTTAAAGGCATTTCTATATCAGGTAAAGAAAAGAAGGAACCACGTAATTTATGATAATACGAAATGAAAAACAACTCTTTCATTTTTTTTTATTGATATTAGAGAGAGGAAGGGAGAGGGAGAGAGAGATAGAAACGTCGATGAGAGAGAACATCGACTGGCCGCCTCCTGCATGCCCCCCACTGGGGATCGGGCCCACAACCTGGGCATGTGCCCTGACCAGGAATCGAACCGACGACCTCTTGGTGCATGGGTCGACGCTCAACCACTGAGCCAAACTGACAAGATGAAAAACAACTCTTTAAATTGAATTATTTTAGCTGAGAAAGAATCCTTGCTTTTCTCTGTGGACTATGGTGGAAAGTGGACATGGGCCAGCCCCATCACTGGACCCGGGCCCAGCAGCTGGGAAGACGGGCTCCAGGCCCCTTTCACTGTGCTGGCAGAGGTGTCCCCCAAACAGCCTGGGGTCTGCGCTCTTGTCGGAAGCAGACACATCCTGGCGGCCCCTGTTTGCTGTGCCATCACAGAGATGCCAGTGTCCCTGCCAAGGCAGCTCCCTCCAAATCCTGCCATATGGGGGCTGCATTTCCTCTGGGCCTGGCAGCTCTTCCTCTCATAACTTCAGTCCCCACTGAGAGATGTGTCCCTGTCACACTATTTACTGAAACTCGGCCACTTAATTAAAAGCGAGAGCTTTTGTATCCACTCCAACAGGGGCTTTAGAAATTCCAAGCACTGTAAGGCCACCAGATGGGAGAATGGGTCAGTTGACCTGGAGGCCTGTGCTCCCTCCCTTCCGAAGGACCGCTCTGTCCGGGACACACCTGTTGTCCCTGGTGGGTGAGGGTGTCCCTTCCACCACCAGCTCACCATGAGCACAGGACAGGTCCACTTCAGCACAAATACGACTTGTTTCCTGGGAGGTTAGCATTAGCAAGGCGATGATTTAGATATGCACCTTTAGACAGAAGTGGCCCCGGTGTGAGGGGCGGGGATTGCTGATGGGCAGATGCCCTGGGAGGGGCGTTCGGGCTGTGAGGAGGCTCATCGAGCCCCAGGGGGTAGGCAGCGGCTGCTGGCACAGGTCTGGCCCAGCACTGTGGGCTTGTTGGCCTCTCTGGAAGCTTCCGTTGGCTTTCCTAGATTCACCCCCCATCCTTCCCCCTCCGCCCAAGCCTCTGAGGCTGATCTGTGGGAACGGTGCCACCATCTAGAAATCAGACTCTGGCTCTACTGGCCACAGATTCAGACGCAGGCTTTGGCATCGGGCTGCAGCTTTTTTCAGGGGCTGAGCTTTTCCACCAACCTGTGTGATCCTGGGCCAAAGACGTCCCTTCCCTGGGCTTCCGCTTCCCATCTATCCATCTAGTGGGGGTGACGATAATGCCCGCCTCGTAGGGTTTCTCTGTGAAGATGGCAGAGCCGAGCAGACAGGAGCTTGCAGCAGCAGCCACCAGTGCACAGTGGCCACTCTCATCTAGCCTCACGCAGAAGAGCAGCCGTGGTGTCATCGGTACTCAGTGGCCACTCTCATCTAGCCTCACGCAGAGCAGCAGCCGTGGTGCCATCGGTACTCAGTGGCCACTCTCATCTAGCCTCACGCAGAGTAGCAGCCGTGGTGTTTCCGTGGAGAGCTCCAAATGGGTTCTCAGAGAGAATCACGCTTGAGGTGGGTGACAAACCTGATCAGGGACATCCGCTTTGGCTTTGACAATGAACTTTCTTCGCCCGACTCTGTCTCTGCTTGTACATTCACAGCCAAGGGGTCAGCCCACTCTGGCCACAGTCCTCCCAGGGGCCCATTTACACAAAGCAAGTATAATTGTTACTAATGGAAACTCAATGGTAACAAAACACTTGGCAAAAATGACAAACTTCAGTTGAAACATTTAGAGATGACGTAACTGAACAGGTCTGTGGAGTTATCAAACACACACATATACTCACGCACACAAACACACACATGTGCACACCTCACTGAAAAGGTAACACACTTACGCTATCACAGGAAAGGATACAAAATATTGCCTGGGGACTCAGAGGCGAGAGATACAAGGAAACATAATGCACTGTAAATTAAAGTCATTTATAAAGTGCGGCCGACACCCAAATAGAAAGGAAAATGATTAGTCAGCAAAAGTGGGGTTTCTTGTTATTTATTTACAGGATGCTTCCACGGGACAGGAGAGAATGTATTTACTAATGGCTTGGTGGGTGCAAATACAAACATATTAAAGTTGGGCACTGAGGACATCTAGCTAAATTATTTGCCTGAAACTGATTTTGTTCATTTTAAGCCCATGAGGCCCCTCTGGCATCCCTGGGAAGGTCTGCGCTCCCACGGGTGTAGACCTCCTCAGCTCTGCTGCTGGCCTGCCCAGCTCCACGGACACGCGGCAGAGAAAGGGTTACTCTCAGAGGTCACCACAGCTTCCCCCTCTTGCCTAGCTCCCCTGCCCTTATTCAACAGTGTCAACACGCTCCTTGTGCTGGGTTTTTCTGCCTTGCAGGTGAGCGCGCTGGTGCTTGAGGGGAGCCCCTCTGGCCAGGGAGCAACGGGTTGGGTGCATTCCCTGTACCTTCTGCTTCCAGAAGGGGTGCGTGTTACCTAGCTGTCAGCTGGGGGCTGTTGTAAGGCTACTGGGAGCAATGGAGAAACCTGGGAGAAAAATAAATAAAAACTTAGGCAAGAGCATGGGTTATATACTGGAAAAGACAGTGTCACTGGTAGAAAATAGTTGAACAGTGTGGACAGGGAGGGGCAGGGGGAAGGACACAGGAACCCGTACTACCCCGACTTGAGAGAATGTTCAGGAGAATTTTGAGAAGCTACGATGAGATCATGTGTGTAAAACATTTAGCACAGAGTGTGGCCCCTGGGACATGCTCCATAAAAAAGTGACTAATATCATCATTACAAAATGAAAAACATGAATGATGAGAACTTGTCACTTGTAATAACTCTTCTGTTATTTAAGCAGCTTACCTGAATTTTGGAAGCATATAGGATGTTCTAAAGCATGATAAAAAATTAGAACCCAACGGAGGCCCCATGGGGACAGTTACACAAAACAAATTTAAAACCAACACCAGCTACTGCCCTGGCTAGGTGGCTCAGTTAGCTGGGCACTGAAAGGTTGCGGGTTCGATTCTCGGTCAGGCCTCATAGCTAGGTTGCAGGCTCAGTCCCCAGTCAGGGCATATATGGGAGGCAACAGACTGATGTTTCTCTCTGTAAACACATCCTTGGGTGAGGATTAAATAATAATCATCATAATAATAATAAGATAAATAAATAAATAAACCAACACCGGCTACTAATATTTAATGAAGGAGGCATCTCCTAAGATCCAGGAGAAATAGAAAGTCACATGATGTTCGCCAGTTTGAAAATCTGATTTAGTCTATTTCCCACCCTACGATAATGACACAGCCGTCCCAGGGCGTGACCGCATGGCCATACCACGGGGGCACACAGGTCTCTGGGTCTCTGTCGAATTTGGTCCACGTGTTTTAAGTGGGATAAATGGGCAAGTCACAATTTTTGTTCTCCCTTGCAGGAGAGATTCCATCTTGTTCTTTAACTATGTGTGCTCAATGCAGGGAGAAATCCATATGCCCAGACAGCACGGTTTGAAGTGGGAATGGAAGGCTGGTGGTGGATTTTGTTGTTGTTATTTTTTTTTCTTTATTTATTTTTTAGAGAGAGAGAAAGGGAGAGGGAGAGAGAGATAGAAACATCGATGAGAGAGAACATCCATTGGCTGCCTCGTGCGTGCCCCCCTTTGGAGGTTTGGCCCACAACTGGGCGTGCGCCCTGACCAGGAGTCGAACCGCAACCTCTTGGTGCATGGGTCGACGCTCAACCACTGAGCCACACCGGCCGGGCTGGTGGTGCATTTTGGAGACTGGCAGCAGGAGATGTCATTACGTGGGTGCTGCCCTGGTCTTCGCTCTTCCAGTTGCATGCCCTTTCCTGCACGAAAGCCATCGCTGTCCGCTGGCCGGCCAGTCAACAGGAGACATTGGGCAAGGATTGGTATTTGCTTAAGAGAAATCTCCCCGACTGACCCAATTTCTGTGATGCATAGGAAAAAAAAATGACAGAAGTAATATTTTTGTTCTTGTTTCACTTTCATTCATCTTATTTGATCAGGGCTGAGCGAAACTGACATCTCATCACACTCCAAAGTGTGTTTCAGCACCAGGTGCATCGGAGGGTGGCATTTAAAACACAGACATCGCAGGAACAAATGTATTTGCCAATCCCATCCAGCAATGTAAACCTGACCTTTCTCCTGTAGACTTATTGACATGGCCTGTTTTGTATCATATTTTATTATGGTGCCTTTGGAAGGATTGAAAGTCCTTCTCCTGGAAAACAACTCGGTTGGGGCCAGAGTGGCCAATATGCCTTCCGTTCATAGTGAGACAGAGAGAATTAGAAAGCCAGCCACTGGCAGGATTAACACAATTCCTCAAAGAGTGTGTTTAATTAAAAAACACCCGGTACCAGCAGTGTGGGCCTGGAAGAAATTTCCAGTTGGCATGCGGTGAGAGCAGAGGAATTACATCTGAGGTTGCTGTCATTTACTGGCTGTGGGTACATCACCGGTTCCTTGCATCTGGGAGTTCTGAGAGGTGCCCCCGCTCAACGCAGGGATCCTGTCTCATAAGCGCTCACTGGGTCTGCCCTGAGATGCCCAGTGCCACCCACCACTTCATCAGGCCAAGCAGCTGCAGAAATGATCCATTTGTGCATTCGAGTGACAAAAACCTGTGAGTTCGGGTACTTCTCAAGGCAGTGAACAAAGAAGCAAGAGCCCATTGCCAGGGAGTTTCAGGCTCCTGGAGGCAGACGGTCTATAAGCTAATGAAACACTATGCATGCGATCATCGTGGAAAGTGAGGAATGTTCCTTACTGTGCATGATGGGGAAAGACAACAGGGAATGCCTGGGGTGCTGAGGGTGCTGGGTGCTACTTTGTACAGATTGTCGTTCGGGGAAACTCTCTCCTGAGGTAGAGGGTGGGTATTCGCACCAAGATCTGATGAATGAGACCAAGCCAGCGGCATGGGAGCTAGACCAGAGGCTGTTTCGGGTGACGCGCACTGCAAGTGCAAAGACCCTGGGGTAGACACGTGTTTGGCGTTTTTGAGAAACAGAGAGGAAGCTAATACGAAGACAGCTTCAGGTGGGAGGCAGGCAGGCTGTGAGATGAGCCCGAGGGGAGCAGGACAGATCAGGTAAGCCCACCTTAGGAGACTTATCAACTGCACTAGGAGCTGTTGGAGGGTGTGACGCAGGGAGGTGACAGCAGTGAACTTAGACTTCCGTTTTAAAGTGTTTTTTTCTTTATTGATTTTAGAGAGAGAGGAAGTGAGAGGGAGAGAGAGATAGAAACATCAATGAGAGAGAACATTGACTGGCTGCCTCCTACATTCCCCCCACTGGGGATCGGGCCCACAACCTGGGCATGTGTCCTGACCGGGAATCGAACTGGCGTCCTCTTGGTGCATGGGTCGACGCTCAGCCACTGAGCCACACCGACCCGGCTGAACGTAGACTCTTTTAAGAGGTTCCTCTGGCTACAGGGCTCAGGCTCAATGGCAGGGGGACAAGTGGGTAATGACAGAAAGCCATTGTGTGGCTTTTGGCGCCAGTTATAGCAGGAGGGGGTGGACATGATCTACTGAGCCGTATCTGTGTGCGAACCTGTCCTTCCGGCCCCACCGCGACCACCCACAGCGCAGAGTGAGTCCAGCCGTCTAGGCCACTTCAGACACTTAGTAGCAGTGTTTGCTTATCATTCCTCATGGCCTCTCTCCTCTGGGCCTCACTCCTTCCACCTCCCCTCCACCAGAGAAGAGGTTCAATCTCCCGCATCGCCCTTCCCACTCTTTTCCGGCTCTGTTCCATCTCCTTCGTTCTCTCATTAGACATAGAGCCAAACACAGGGCCAATACCTCATGCGTGGGCTGCCATTTTGCACCCAGTCTCTGCCCTAGCGAAAGCTCCCTCACCCCACTCTGAGCCCACAGCCTCAGAGGCAGTGTGGACCCCACTCCTGGCTGAGAGGCAGAGGGGGGTGGAGCTTCTGCCAGTCCGTGTATCCCATCCCCGACTGTGATTGGTCCAGACACTGTCACGTGATCCCACCTCAACCAATGAGGTGCAAAGGGATTCTGGCTGGGAATGCTGGGCTGAGACCTGCATTCCTCGACACTGAATTCACCTGGAACTGTGGAGTCTGGGGAGTTCCCATCTGAAGACCATGGAGGGTGGGTTTGCCTGAGAGATCTGACTCCCTTCCCAGCAAACAAAGCGAGAAGAAAGAGGCAGAGCTAGATGGCGTTTGCTCAAGGGTAGAGCAATGTCTGAAGTCGAATCCTGGGTACTTATGTGAACCAACAATTTTCTCTTTTCCTGCTAAAGCCAGGTTGCATCAGGTTTTCTGACACTTGCCACCAGAAGAATCCTGACAGGCCCATCAGAGAACACTGGGGCCACCGCTCCCCTGAACAGGTCATGCACCCCATTCAGTGCAGCCTCCAGGGGTCGCCTCAGCCAGCAGACCTTGTCCTGTGACGCCTTTGTTTGGCCGATGAGCGCTCAGGCTTTCCTGCTCAGCAGTTTTCCTCTCGGCGTCTCTCTCAGCGACGCCCTCTGAGGGTTTATGTAAAGGCCTGTTATGAATTTAGTATTTATTAGGCCTGCCTTGTGCACTTGACATGTATCCATTTTTGCCAGAGAGGCAAACTCCTGAGAACCCACTGTTATGACCCATTTGGGGAGAAACGGCAAAGAGAACCAATAAAACCTAACAAAGCTACGTCTGATCATTGCCAGAAACACCCATTTGGCTCCTAGTGAGCCCGAGGGGAGGGGCTGCGCGTCCCGGTGCTTCCGGCTCTTGGGTCGGTCCTGCAATGCCTGGAAAGGCCTCCGCAGCCCACAGTGCGGCCGTTGGTGAGGGCCTCTGAGGCTCGTGTCCACTGTGGCTCTTGCAGCTTAATTGACTGAAGTCAGGGAGCTCAGCGGCTGGGAATGGCCTGGCCCTCGGCCGGCTGACAGGGAGGCCGCATCGATGAGCAGAGGGAAGGCCTCCTGCACGCTGACCTTCGGAGATAGGCAGGGATGATGCCGATACCCGGCCTGCAGCCTTCCAGACGGAAGAGCCAAAACCACCGTCTGGGGGCTGCTTCACCTATTGGGGAAACTGAGGCCTTGAGAGGGGCTGAAACGTCCAAGAGGACCCAGTGAGTTAGTGGCTGAGTAAGCCGCCAAGCTCTCTGTTACTTAAGCCACCAGGGTGCGAAGTGGTGGAAAGGACCTGCGGACTGAGCTGTGCGGCTCCCCTGGGGCGTTGAGCTCGGGTGGGCCGTGGACAGGGAGGCTCCCACATTCACACGGGGACCCTGGAAACAGCAGTCCTAGAGATGAGATGAGGAAGGGCATGGGGCGTCTGGCTTGGAAGGCAGGAGATCAGCCTTCTCATCCTGACACGTTCCCTGGCTGGACAGCTCCGAGCAGCCCGCCGCGCCTCCAGCCCGCCGCGCTTCCAGACCGCCGTACCCACCCTGTACCCACCCGCAGGGGATGGATCACGCCGAGCGTGCAGGGCCAGGCACCGCTCGGCCACGTTCTGTGAAGAACGCCTTTAAACCGTGTAACATCCCTGAGCGCGACCCGCTATGGTCTCCAATCCGAAGAAGAGACAGCCGAACGCAGGCAGGGTAATGACTGGGCCACGGCGACCCAGGGCACACGCGAGCGAGCAGTCTGGCTCCAGAACCCATTCTCAGCTTCTGTGGTCGTGGCCACGTGATAATAAAAATTAACAGTAAAATAAAACTGGTAAGTAATAAAATGTAAATGAAAGAATACATCCCTCACAGGCTTCTCACGCAGTTTCAGTGACGGGATAGGAGTGTGCCGACCGTGTTTTATTGTCTGAGGCCTCGCTGACTTCGGAGGATCTGCCCCTCCCAGGGTTAGCCAGTTCCTAGAGACAGTAAACAGCTGACCTGGGGAGTGTATTTCAAATATACACCAGCCCACCCGGAGCCCACCCCCATCCACCTCCTTCACTGGGCTCTTACACTCCTGCCCTAATGACCCCGGGGCCAGGTACAGACAGCCAGGAGCAGCCTCTGTTTCTCAGTGTCCACAGCCTCCCTGCCCCTCTGCTTCCTGTCTGACCTGGTGTCCCACCCCCAGGGCACAGCGTGGCTCTCTTGGGGACTGCGAGTAACAACTCTCTTTTCAATGAACAGATCTGCTGATCTGTCGGCTTATCACACCTTACATTTTCTGTCAATACGCTTCATTGTAAAACAATCACGGAAAGCTCTCTGCTTAATGCAATGCCGAAGAAACATGTTATTACCCTACCCGTGTGGAGAGAAACAGTGTGTACCGAATACAACGCGTGCCTGGCGTTTTACATACACAATTTCACTTCCGTGTCACGGTGGTGACAGTGGAAACCTAGCCCCACTTCACGTGAGAAAACTGAGCCTGGAAAGGTGTGGCGTCTGGTTGCTCACTCAGCCGGCAGACGGCGGGCTCCAGGCTTGACTCCTGACTTGGTTGCTCGTAAAGCTTCTGCCCTGCTCCATCCAAGAGGGGACTGGCAGAGGACACCGACCCGCCTGCCAGAGGGAAGGACACAACCAACAGACGCCAGAAGAGAAGCCTCCGCTCCTCTTTCCACCTGGTCGCCGTCCCTTTCCGCTGCGTCCGAGATTGTCCTCCTCCGGAAGTGTTGCCTCCCACCTGCCTTTGCTTCTTATTCATTCATTTCCCAGCACTTCTGTGAGACAGGGCGGGAAAGCCTGGCTTTAAGTGGCACGGGCTTCCATTGCCCCTTGGCCTGGATCAACACGTCCACTTGTTCCAAACTGGCAGCTGGGTGTCCATCGCCACCTCTGCCTGCTCTCCACGTTCTCGCTGGAATTCCCTTGGCAGGACAGCTCCTCGGGCTCAGCTCCTGCCCCTGTCCAGGGCCTGGCCAGCAGGGCGGCACTCTTGCACGCCATCTCCCACGAGATGGACTCCATCCACCGTGATAGACAATTCCCTTGGTGTGAGATGTTCCGACGAGAACTCACGGATGAACGCTTCGGGGAGGCATTGCCGCCGTCCAGCAGAAACAGGACTACGCTGGGGCAGGGACAAGAAGGGCTCGGGTCCCTGGGGAAGGAGAAGGGCGGCTGCCTGGAGCTGCCCGGACGACCTCCACTCACGCCGGAGGAGCATAACATCTAGCACACAGCAGGGAGTGACTTGGACATGGGTGTCCTTGCCTGCTCTGTCCCCTCTCCGTGGTTTCAGCAGCCATCTCTTCCTCTCGGGGAGCCCTCCGCTTCCACTCGCAATGCCTGTGGTTTCAGGGGGTCAGTACCACACCCCCGGGGCCAGAACTGACCAATTGTATAGTTGCAACTGTTTCAGAGGCGCGCACATATCAATTCAAGTTCAAGAGACTCAACCTCGGGATTTGAAGTGGAAGGGGGGGCCTTTCCTCAAGGTGGCAGCTGATGGGAGGTGTCTTTGGGATGATGTTTGGACAGTGACCTCCGAGCCTCCTGGTTCTCTGCAGTCAACAAGCCGCGGGGTGTCCACATTAGGCTATAGGTAATATTGCTCAGAAATAGGATTTGGGGGGAGCAACATCCTTGCTAATAAAGATGGGCCTGCTGGCAAATTAACTAATATCTCGGCTTGCACCAGGCCTTCACTGCCTCGGCAGACGACTCCAATGAGATAAATTACTTTCCCACCAATATAAACATGACTGCAATCAATACAGTTAGTAAAGAACAGGGTTTTTTAGAAGAAAAGAAAATACCAATATTAAATACATTTATATTGACATGAAGCCAGGTTGGTCTGAGCGTGAGTGAGAGCGTGCGAGAACCTCTGAGCCGGGTGTCTCCCGGCACCCCACGTGGCTGAGGACGCACCCTCTCTGCCCCAAATGCAGGCTCTGGGGACACTAGGGGGAGACTCATGCCAAGGAGAGTTAGAATTTTCCAGAAAAATGTTCTTCAGGGACGCAGGTCCCCTTTTGTTAGAGGTTCGAGTTCCCTGTTCTTCCTTGGGCTGTGAAGTCTTTTGCCAATTACTTTGCTTCTCTGGGTTTCATTTGTGTTGTCTGCTAAGAGAAAGTAATGGCCCCCATGGGGACACCCTCTACGTGATGCTGTGGGGATCTGATGACCACACTGGAACAGCTTTGGAAATCATCACGCCTTCGACGCGTGGGAGGTGGGCTTTCCGTCCTGGTCGGCCCGTGACTCCCTCCTCCTCATTTAAACAACTTAAAATTGCCACCAGCCCCTGGGAGTAAGACTGGCCAAAGCAGAAGCTGCAGAAGGAAAGTGGTTGGAAGAACAGAGGACGATAAGACAACATCAAATACTTACTCAACACTGGTTGCGGGTCGGCCCTGGGTTAAGCCTCTCACGTCAGTTATTTTACTCCATTCTCACAACAGTCCTGTGCTGTCACAGTCCCCGTTTGCTGGTGAGTGAATGCAGGCGGAGTGAATACGAAGGCGTGAACAGGAAAGGCCTCTCTGAGGAAGTGATGTTGGAGCCAAGGCGTGAGCCCTGCGGATGTCTGGGGGAGGACATCCCTGGCAGAGGGGAGAGAACGCGCCAAGGCCTTGAATCAGGAACCTCCTCGGGTGTTTCACAAACCAGAAGGCCCGCGTACCTGCCAGATTGGGAGGAGTTGTGGGAGATCAATCAGAGAGGCAGCGGGAGACTGTTGGGGATTCTGAGGATGGCGGCAAGAGGATGGAGTCTGATTCTAGGTGCAGATGTGGCGGCTGTGTGAAGTCGATAACACAGTGGGCCCAACGTGGCTTGTGAGCTGCATAACATTAAACTGATGTATGTTATTGTATTCATTCATCATTCATTCATGCATTTGTGCGTTCATTCATTCATGCATTCGTTCGTGCATTCATTCATTCGTTCATGCATTCATTCATTCATTTGTTCATTCATTCATTCGTTTGTTCATGCATTCATGCATTCATTCATTCATTTGTTCATTCATTCATGCATTCATTCATTTGTTCATTCATCTTTCATTCATTCGTTTGTTCATTCATTCATTCATTCATTCGTTCGTTCGTTCATTCATGCATTCATTCATTCATTCACTCGTTCATGCATTCATTCATTCATGCATTCATTCAACACTCCCCTGCCACCATTAATCCATTTCCAGGGTGCTTTATTCAAGGAGCTCAGATTCAAAATGCCTCCAGCTGTTTCCCGGATTCCAGATGGACTGTTAACGAACCAAACTCTGTCCTCTGAGGACTCGTGAACTAAGAAGCCCGGAATAAGGCTGTCCCGGGGAATCCCTCCTCCTGATCCCTTCCCAAACTAACAAGACGTGAGCAGAAGGCCTGCTCCCTGGGTGTGAGGAGATGCGTAACGGGCCTTTGCAAGGTGGGCCGTGAGTGCTTTGAGGATGGACTTGGAACAGTTCCAGAAAGAAAACCCTCATCCAGAGGTTTTTTCCCTTGGAATTCAGTCTAGCCTGGAAAGAAATGACATTAAATTGTCTACCCCAGCACCGAAGGGGAAATGCAGAAAGTGGATTTACAAACTTACGGAGTCGAGACCTGAGGATTTGCACAACCCCGCTGGCTTGCGGGCCTCAGCTCTGGAATCGCCCTGTGTGTATGCAGGGAACAGAGCAAAAGAGACGCCCTCAGGGCACAGTCATCGCAGCAGACGGGTCCAAGCCCGGACGGGACTATGGGGCGGTCACCCAAACCTGGAGGCCTTTACACATAAAAAGTAGGAGAGAATGTTTTTATTATCCTTAGTCTAAGACTTTGTCATTTTGCCTATTCCATGGATTTCATAGTTCCTCATGGTTCCTTGATTTTGGTTCTCTTGATTACAAATAAAGTTAAGCATATTTTTAAAAGAGGGAGGGATATATATATATTTGTAAATAATGGCTTTAAGCACAGTACAGCAACGGAAAGCAAATACGTGTCTGGTGGGTCAACTGTCTCTTGTGTGTTGATTCGCTCAGCAGGCAGGTATGACCCTGACACACCTGAGAGCTCTGGCCCAGGGGGCGGAGTCAGAGCCAAGGAAGGAAGGACAGAAATCTGGGCTGCTTGCAGAATTAAGGAGCTTAGACCAACCAAGGAACCGGCTGGCGCAGTGGGGGATGAGGCTAGAGAGGTGGGTCTCCCACCCACACCACATCTGCAAGGAAGACAAGACCCTCCTTAACCGAAGGGCCTCCACTCGAACCCTCACACCTGCGCAGTAGCAGTGGAGACTCACACTGTGGCCACGGAGGGGTGCTGGGAGCTTGCCTCTGACAGCTGTCCCACCTAGGACCAGACCTGACCTCTGTCTGCGTTTCTTCCTCCGGGCCTGGGCCCACCAGAGCCGACTCAGAGCCTCACCTCCACCCACATGGCAGGGCTGCCCTGATCAAGTTCATACAGACCGCTCAATCGGGCTCTTCTCAAGCAATCCGAATTGCCCTGTCGGGATTCCTCTCCAATCGCTGAGATGTGGCGAGCCCCTGGCACGACTCCATCCTGGCTTCCACAACCCCCATGGATGCCGCAGGTGTCTGTGCCCACGGGTGTGTGCGTGGATGTGTGTACATGCACCGACACTCATCCCTGCAGCACACACAGCGTCACTCCCTGCACCACCCACCTCCTTCCTGTGGCCCCTCCTCTGGGCGCCAAGCTGGGCCTCCCAGACAGGCTGGAGATACACACACTAGTCCACATCCCTCTCCTGCTTTCCAAGAATCTATGAACACTGCTCGATCTGGGGCTCCCTCCCCTCGCCTCTGGCGGGATCACAATTCCCTCGTCCTTACTCATTCTGTCCTATCCCCGAATACCACGTGTCTCTTCACATGGTCTTTGCACATGCTGTTCCCTCTGCCTGGAATGCCCTTCCCAGTCCTGACTGCCTGAAGAGCTCTCAGTGCAAGTCATGCTCACTCCTTGTGCTGAGCTGAGGCCGGGGGCCAACCAAAAGAGTCCCAGTGGCCAAAGTGGTATTGGATTATAACTCACGTATAAAACAGACATCCACAAGTCCATGCTAACATACATGCATAGACACATACATGCATACATACATGCATAAAGGAGAAAAGACAAGGCTCCCATGCAGAAAACAACCCAACAGCTCCTCCCTAACCTACAAGGCCCCGTGTGGCTTCTCTCCTGCCGCTCTTCCCCTCCCGTGTCCCGGCTGCACTGCATTGCCCGGGGGCTTTGCATCTGCAATTTCCTTTGCCTGGATGGAACATTCTGCCTCGGGTTCTTAGGTCTCAGCTCCAATGTCACCTCCACAGAGAAGGTGTCCCTGATTACCTTGAACAATCCCTTTTGCTTTGCCGTTTTATTTCTGTCATAGCACTTAGTATTTCAAACATGATTTTATATTCTTATTAACTTGCGTATTTGTGTTCTTCCCTATTTCACAAAATGAACCTTGAGAACAGTAACCTTGCCTGCCTTCGTTGCCACTGGGTCCCTAATGCCAAGCACATAGTAGGTGCTCAATAAGTATTCATGGATACCGAGTAAATGAATGTTTGCCGATCTCCATATTGAAGCCAGGCACAGTGCCAAGCCTAGCGTAAGGATGGATAGTGTTTGTACTGGGCACGTGTGCGTGGGTTAACATATACATAAATAAGTGGGTTGATAAATGAGCAAAGAAAACAAGAACTGAGTAAGAATAAGTGATTAAAATATGTCTACAGCATCCTGGGCTAGCCCCGTGTAATGCGTTAGTCGTGAAGGCGTTAATCCAGGTTAGTTCTGGAAAGTTGACCTGTATGTCGGGCCGTGGAAAGCCACCCTGGTTGGAGTTAATGGGAGAGCGGGACCCCAGTGTTTTCAGACGATGTTTGAGGTAGGAAGGAAAGGGTGCCTGTGAGCGTCTCCAGTTTAAACATTAAATGAAGCTTTTGAAATACATGATTTGGAGAGGATGCTGTCGAGATGGAGGACCAAGGTATAAAAATAGATGGATTTCCTTATTGAAATGACTCCTCGTCATATTTTTCCTGTGTGGCATAGTGATTAAAACTCGTAAATTACCAGCAAGTGTGAAGTGAGCGCAGTGATGCTCTGAGCAGTTCCTCCGGCTCAGGTCTGGGTCTCCGGCCATCGGGAGGCTTGGAGGCTGCGGCCAGGCTCTGGGACTGGGAGTGCAGAAGCCACGATAAGGAAGAAGCTCATGGTCCCCAGATGCAGAGCGAGTGAGTTCTCAGCTCCTGGAATCTGCTCCTGACAGGGACGGCCCAGAGGCACAAGGGGCCGGGAACACCTCACTCCAGGATGGAGGCTTCTCTCAGGTTCTGCGGCTGCCATGTGCAGCGTGCTGAGTGGAAGGACCCTCAGAATTCAGCAGATGTCTGCAGTGCCACCCGGTTTGGCCCAGTGGAAGGCATCTGAGCATCCTAGAGGAAGTGAAAAGGCCTTGCCTCCCCGGTGTGGTCCCAGTGAGGCTTAGCGTGGAGAGTTCGAACCTAGGTGTGGAATCAGCATCTTCCTAGGGTTTTAAAAATAGAAATGTCAGGTCCCAGCCTGAACCAATGAGTCACATTTCTCAGGATGGGGCTCGAGGAAGCTGTGCTGGTAAGAAGCTCCTGAGTAATAAGCGTACTTGCCTTCTCTCCATCATCAAAATGGACAAAAGCGCAGAATTGGGATGCCTGAGAGCAGGAAACACTCAGGAGGAAGAGACCTTGTTCAGAGTGAAGCGGGGGGAGGGGGGGAGCCCAAGCAAATTGCAGTGGTCCCATGGAGCTGAGCAGAGTTTGGAGTTTGCGCTGCTGATGTGGCTAGAATTTGTGGGGCAGGGGACTGGGGAGGAGACTATGGAGGGAGAGACCACAGAAGCAGTGCAGGCATGTCCCGGGGGACCTTGGGTGACGAAAGTCCAGAGCAAGACTCAGTGAGGCCAGCAGGGAGCAGCTGCTGAGGCCTGAGCTCGCCAGGGGCCCAAGGCTGAGCTGCAGCCCAGCTTAAAGGCAGAAGCCTTGGTGCTAGCTCAGGGCAGGCTGCAGAAAGGCCTACAGAGGATGAGAACCACGCCCTGGGGCAGGGCCTCTCAACCCTTGCACTGCTGACATTCAGACAGATAATCCTCCGTGGTGGGGGCTGTCTTATACCTTGTAGGGTGTTCAGCAGCAACCCTGTGCTCTACCCAGTAGATGCCAATAACCCCCACCCCCCACGTGTGACAACTCAAAATGTCTCTAGACATTGTCACATGTCCCCAGGGGACAAACTCACTCCCAGCTGAGAACCACTGCCTTACAGTCTGGCCACATATGACTGGTGATGAGACTGAGACAGGCCCAGTCCATCAAAAAATGAAACGAAGACGAACAGGATCAGGAGGGTTTGTTCGCGATGCTGGGTCTGCGCTAACTCACAGCGTTGGAAGGAAAATGACCTAACCCAGCAGCCCCGGGTATCGTCCACAACACCAGCACACGAGAACACGAGGCGAGGCGAGCAGAGCCGAAAGCGTGATCCCTAGTCAAACAACTGGTCGTCAAAGAGTTCATGACGCTATACCGTACGTTTGCAAGTGGCTAAGAGGGTTGATCACACAAAAAGTTAGAATCATATGAAATAATGGATGTTAACTAGACTTATGCTGGTGATCATTTCACAACATATACAAATATCAAATTATTATGTACACCTGAAACTTATACAATGTGTATGTCAATTATATTTAAATAAAACTGGGAAAAATGGTGGTCAATAGAAACAGACTCTTAAATGCCACAGATTAGATAGATAGATAGATAGATAGATAGATAGATAGATAGATGATGGGTAGATAGATAGATGATAGATACATAGATGATAGATATAGATGATAGATAGATGATAGGTAGATAGATATTACTCAATTTGTTGGGGTGACATTGGCTCACAAACCATACAGGTTTCAAGTGTACAACTCAACAAAACATCACGAGGCACAGGCATTCGAATGAACAGAAGGCCCCTAAATCAGCTGTTGTTCAAAGACTTAAAAGAATAGATGGATGGAACGAGCAAAGAAGTGGAGAATCCCAGCAGAGAAATGGAAACTATGACAAAGAATCAAAGAAATTATAAAACCAAAAGCTACGGCATTTGTAATGAAAAATTCACTAGATGGGGCTTACAACAGATCAGAGACTGCAGAAAAGCGTCACCAGAAACAGGAAGATTCGCCTGGAGGGCCTGCTAGGTTGCAGGGGTCTGGGTTCCACCCGAAAGTCCCCATCCCGTGGGTCTGGGGTGAGGCCTAAGGACATGCATTTGTAAGGAGCTCCCCAGAGGTGCTGATGCTGTTGGCCCAGGGGTCACACTCACTCAGAATTACCTAGGAGCATCCAAATACTCTCCACAACTGAGAAACGCAGCGTTTTCATTTATTCTTAGTAAACCCTGATTCAGAGGGATCACTCTAACATTGACAACTACTAGTGACCATACTAGTGTCTAGAGGGGGTGGCAAGAGGGACCAGTGGCTGCCTCCAATGCTATAACTCTTCACCTTCTGGGTTAAGATTTCCCTTGAAAATCTGGTTTAAAATATCATGTGAGCCATTTCCACTGTAAAAATGCACAGAATGTCTCCAGCGCCTGGCTGGGGTGGAGTCCAGCCCACACTTTCATTGCTGCACGCTCATTGCTGCACCTTATCCAAGAACAGGGTGGCCGGGCTCCCCGCTCCAGCTGTGTGACTTTAAGCTAACTGCTCACCCTCTCTGGAACTATAAAATGAGGCTCATCAGCCCGGCCGGTGTGGCTCAGTGGTTGAGCGTCGACCCATGCACCAAGAGGTCGCTGGTTTGATTCCCAGTCAGGGCACATGCCCAGGTTGTGGACCCAATCTCCAGTGGGGGGCATGCAGGAGGCGGCCAATCGATGTTCTCTCTCATCTATATTTCTATCTTTCTCTCCCTCTCACTTCCTCTCTCTCTAAAATCAAGAAAGAAAAAAAATTTTTTTTAAACGAGGCTCATCAAACCCTCTTTTGATCCCCTCTTGGGAAGCTGGACAACAAGTCCTCACTGTCATTCGACATTCTTTTTTTATTGTTTAAAATTTTGGCCATATGTAAATTAACACACAAACACACCACACATTCGTGCATTTTAGTTTTTTCCCAAATAGGAGCCCTCTATCTTGTCATGAAATCCAAATCAATTGATAAAACCTTTAACACGCTTGTGCGGCGCATACAAGTGGAACGCTACAATCTGTGGCCATGTCGTTGCAACGATGAAATCTCACGGCAGTGGCAAATACCTCAAGCTAAGGAAGTGGGGTACAGATATTACGCATGCACCACCCTCCCTGGGCTGTTTGGACTCGAGTGGGAAGGTGTAGGTGGAAGAACTCTGGGAAAACTTGTAACTTGTCATCAGCGGGGAAAGGGTATTTGCATTGGTGCAGCCAGTGGGGTTGGCAATCCTTCTGAGGGCTCCTGAAAGCTCCTTCCTGCCAGCGGCCGAGATCCAGTCCCCGGGCACAGACTCTTCTCAGGTGGGGGGCAAGTAGGAGGCTCTTAGAAAAAACTCAACTCCTTAAAATCCACCCCCTCTTCCTCTCTCAACACACACACACACACACGCGCGCGCGCACACACACGGCAGCCGGGAGCTGGCCTTTGCTGGCCCTCGTTCCCCAGGTCAGCAGTAGCTCCAGAGCTTATGTAGTGAGCTCACCATGTGGCCCCAGGGGTCAGTCCGTGGGCACCGGGCAGCGCAACCCATGCCCACCGCATGCGACGAACAGGTGCTCGGGCTCAGCTCCACCGCCCTGATGTTTTTGTCTCCTGCTGTGGCCGTGTCCTCAGCCCAGCTGCCGTCATTATTGACTGTCCTCACCTCACAGCACCAGGTAGATGGAGCCTGGCCGGGAATCCAGGACACCGGGTCCTGGGTCCCAGCCTGCCTGACTCACGAGCATTAGGTCACGTCCCCTCCCCTCTGGGCCTCAGTATCTCCCTGTACAAAATTTGGACAGTTGGATTAGACTGATGGTTCTACACCTTTTGGGGAGCTGTGCGCCCCTTTGAGAATCCAATGAAGCCATGAGGTCCTCTCCTCCCCAAAATACACGTAAACATACATGCATAAGTAATGCATATATAATTTTAGGGGTTCAGAAATCTCCCAGAGCCCATCCATAAATCCCAGGACAGCCCTGAGTCTCTCTCCAGTACTGACAACTGCACAAGGTGGTGATAAACTCTTCTCCTTCCCTCTATCCATGTGTCTGTCTCTCCCTCTCTGTCTGTCCCTCCATGTAGATCAAAAGAGTCAACAAGTGGAGAAACTCTTCAAAAACTGTGAAGTGCTGTGCACAGGTGAAGGGTGGTTCTTACGATCAACATGTTGCTTCTCTATACCTTCTTGTAACTCCATGATGAGAATACTACCATTTACTAAGCACCTACTTTGTGCTAAGTGATGTACCAAGGACTGCCCATGGATTATCTCATTTAATCTTCAAAATAATCCTCTGAGGTGGGTGCTATTATTACCCCCACTTTAAAGATGAGAAAACAGATCACAAAGAGTTTAATTACCTCACGCAGTCAGCAAGTGGCAAAGAACAGATACGTTTGGGTCGCGATAAGAGCCAGATAATGGAAGCCCAAGTTGTCGGCCACAGTGGTGACTTCTAGCCACTGGAGGAAATATTCAAAGTGATCCCTGGACTGATAGAACAGGGTATGTACTCAAGGACATGTGTGCGTGTGCACACACATGCACATGCACACACACATGCACATGCACACACGCGCACATGCACACACGCACACACTGAAGAACTCAAGTCAGACCAGTACAGATGGTTGTGACCCTCGGGGCTGTCTGGGCTGAAGAGCCGAAAGAGCCGGCAGAGAGGTTATGAGGGCTCGCACTCCCTGGAGGAGGTCAAACTGGGCTAAGCTTGAGAAAGGGAAGGATAAGCACTAGTGAAAGAGGAAGAGGGTGACCTTCAGGCAGAGGACCAGCTGTGCCAGCAGGGAAAGGCAGAGGGAGCCTGAGGGTCATTCCTGTTCAGCAAACATGTAACGAGCACCTACTCTGTGCAGTCTGTTGCCGCAGGAGAGGTCCTGCCCTCCAGCTGCTCAGCGTCTAGAGGGGGTGGCAAGAGGGACCAGTGACGGAAGTCCATGCGACTCAGGCAGCCGAAGGGCTTATAAAGAGCCCATGGTCATGATGTAGCCGCCAAGATGTGGCTTTGCAGTCAGTGGGTGCTGGGTTTGAATCCCAGCTCTGCCACTTACTGGCCAACTTGTTACTCAACTACACTAGCTCCTGTTTTCTCATCTGTAAAGTGCGGACAATCCCAGGATATGACTTTTACTTAAAAAATTTTTTTTTCCTTTATTGATTTTAGAGAGAGAGGACGGAAGAGGGAAAGAGATGGAAACATTGATGAGCGAGAACATCGACTGGCCACCTCCTGCATACCCCCCACTGGGGATCGGGCCCACAACCTGGGCATGTGTCCTGACCGGGAATCGAACCGGCAACCTCTTGGTGCATGGGTCCACGCTCAACCACTGAGCCACACCGGCCGGGCCCCAGGATATGTCTTGAAGAATCACTGAAAGTATTAAATGAGATCAGGCACCTAAAGGGCTTAGCACAGTGGTGAGCACAAATGAGCTTTCGATGGTGGTGACGGCCACCCCTTGTCATTGCTCACTGGACTGAAGTTAGTAGCGTGGTGCCCGGCACACACTGGGTACTGAGGGATTAGCGTCCTTTCCCTGGAGGCTGTTTCCCATGCCCATTCATTCAAGACAGAAAAAAGATGCTTTATAATGTCAGAAAGGAAACAGAATTTCAGCTGCACAGATTCTGAGAGCTGGGCACCTGTCAGTGACACCTGGGAACCCTGACAGGTGAAATTAAACACAGGACATTTCACTTGGCTCCTTTGAAACGCAAAGAGAGAGACAAGCCCACATCTCGGCTTTGTTCTTAATTGGTCACCTTTTGAAGCACGCTGCTTCCTGGTGACCCCAGAGTTAATACACAGCCAGTCGCAGCCCCGCCGTTTCAAGAACCAGTTTATAGGGGGGTGGCTGGGGTTTGGGAGCGCATGGCCCATCCATCAGTTCCTCTTTTCCTGGGAGGAATGGTTTCAGGACAAGGGATCCTTTTGAAAGTGAGATCAATAACTACAAGTTCAAACTTCCCCCCAAATCACCTCAAACACGACACGCCCCCAGTGCCCCATTTTCTTGCCCTCCTCCCAAGCCAGTGCCCTCCCACCCTTGGCTGCAACATCCTCTTGGCTACCTCCGTCTCCCCACCTTTAATCAATCACCAAATCTGATGATTTTACGTTCAGAGTCTCCCCGCCCCATTCCCGCAGCCCAGGCCCATCTGTCTGCTAATGAGGCACTCTCGCTGTCTCCTACGCGCTCCCCTTGCCACCGATCTTCTTCGTCCCTCTCCAGCTATTCTCCGTGTGGCTGCAAAGGAGATCCTTCTAAAATGCAAATTCAGTCCCATCATGCCCTGATTAAAACTTTCCAGAGGCTCCCTGTTAACTTCGGCACAAAGTCGCAGCTCCAAGGCTGCCTGCCACCCGCCGCCTCGCCCCCACCCCCGCACCGCGTGGCTGCTTTAGGGAGACCAGAGGCCCTGAAATACGCGGGCTCTGCCCAGCCATGCCCATGTGGCTTCCAATCCCAGGATGCCCGCTGTCCTTGTTGGCCTGGAAACTCCGTCCCTTCCCGGCCGGGAAGCTCAGCTCTGTCATCTCTCCGTGTGGACCTTCTCCAGCGGTCACTCTCACAGAGCTCCGTTTCGATGCTGAGTGCCGCTCACTGGATGAAACTCTCTAGTCAAATCTGTTCTCTAGTTCAGACTGGGAACAGCTGATGTCGGGTCCTTGCTTCTTCACATCCCGAGTGCCAGGCCCGCTTCCCATGGGGACATTCGTTCACCATCACAACATTCGTATTAGGTGGGTACGATCACTGCTCCCATTCACGAGAAGCAAACAGGTCAGAGAGGTTACATAGCTTGTCCAAGATCACACAGGTGCTAAGGGTCAGAGACAGACTGAGCTCAGGTCCAAGTGCATGGAAAGGCTCAAAAACAGATGTTTCCGTATTGGCTTTTGATAAGATGCTCATTGTTTTATATCACACCCCCCCCCCCATACACACACACACACATCCTGAAAATACGTTTAGAACAAGAACCTAAAGGGTTCTAATGGAAATATATAGGTATATATTTATGGTATTATAGGGATTGGATCTATATGACTTCTTTCAAAACGAAACTCACTTAACCATGAAGTCATGGAAAGTCTGGCTTTAGGCACCCGGGGTTCCTACCAACTCCGATCATTTTTACGTGTTGCATGAATTTCCTCAAGCAGAAAGCGTCGGGTGCCTGCGGCTGGTGCGCACTGGAACGGCGGGTCCCAAGGGGCCGGGAGGGGCAGTGACTGCGTCTGCTACAAACAGTCACAATAACGACGACAAGGTTCCACTCGCTGCGCGCTGGCACTGTCTCAGGCACTGTGCCGAGCACGCGCCACGACAATCCTCTGACCACTTGCCCAGGGTGGCACACCACCAGCCAGCAGACCGGGGACCTGACCCCACGTCCGCTGCGGCCACAGCTCATGCTCTGGTCGCTGTCACACCCCTGCTGCACACTGCTGCTTATTATGGTCTGCTGAGACATAAGCAGGTTCAGTGGCTGGCAGGGACACCAAGGTGGGGCTGCTGCGGTCGGGATGTCTCGTGACCAGCGTGTTATATGCACGGTGGGGGAAGGGGGGCTGTGAAGACCACTGCACAGATGGCCGGGGTCCGACCACGTGGGCCAGCCTGGGTCTCTTCTCCTATGTGCATAATGTCCCCCTGAGTCCCCCTGAGGAGAATGAAGACCCCCCCGATCAGAGTCCCGAGGGAGGAGAAACAACAGAGGTCAGGGAATAGGAAACACCTGCATTTTTTACAAAAAAAAAAAAAAAAGTCCCTGGCACTTCTCTGAGCCTGGCATTGAAAGAGTTAACCCGAAACTGCCTCCGTGATGAATGGCTACAATACTGTCGACGTAATGGGTTTCCTATTTAAATTTTGTGAGGATTTAATCAGTTGGGCGCAGCTGTGAGAGACGCACCATAAACTATGTTGAAAAATATGTAGACATATACATTTATCTGCTACAAATTAAGCTCACTTAGAGGTGGTCTTAATGGCCCATGTAGCCATCATTACAAGCATAAATTCTAAACTGTCTGTTTCCAGTGAATTTGCTTTGAGAAAAAAATTAATGCTCATCCTTAACAGAGCGCGGTAATAAATGAAAGGACCCTGAATTTGCAAAGCGCTAATAGCCCGGCCATTTTTCATTAGGATCCCCACGCTGGGTCGTGCACGGAAGGCTGGTTTTGTGGGGAATTCCGTCGCCCAGGCTGGGGAGGGACGGGGCTGGCTTTCTGGAGGCCACCCTCTGGGCTTCATCTGATCCGCTCAGAGGAAGGCCGAACCTTGGTTCCGAAGCCAGGCCTCCAGCCTGCACGCCCCTCGGTTCTGGCTGCCTCCTTCATCCAGAGTTGCGCACGGGCTTGCCGGGCCATCCTGGTGGGGCTTAACACACACATGGCCCAGCAGTGAGCACACACCTTGGTGCTCATGACAATTCACAGCAAATGGAAGTTCTTCTACTTTCTCTTGGTCCCAGCCCAGGAAATGGGACAAGGTGTCTGGGGTGTGAATCCCATCTTATCCTGGCCACGCCCTTCTCCTGGTAGACACCGAGAGCTACAGAGAGGTCCTCTCATTTCTCTCCTCCCAACTCAGTTGGTCCTCACCTTAGAACAACCCTAGGACACAGGTACAATTACTTCCCCCACTTCAAAGGTGGGCGCAAGGCCTGGGTGGGGCTCGGGCAGGAGGGGTACCAGGCGCTAAGTCTAATAAGCCCGCACTCTATATTTGCATGACCCTGACATTGAACGCCTCCTTAAACTTGGCCCCTTAAATCACTTTCTTGCTTCACCCTAGTCCCAGCCCTGGATGGGGACCCCAAAGCACAGAGAAGTTTAATAACTTGCCCAAGGACACACAGCTGCTCAGAGAGCTAGCGTTGGACTCAGTCAGCTCACTCAGTTCCGTGGCCCTTCCCCCCAGCACGATGCTGCCATCTGGCCCGAGGAGCTCCATTTCAGGCGGCCCGAGATGGGCCCTTCCTGTGAGTCCCGCTGTCTGGTAGTGACATTCACATACTTTGTCTTGTCTCGTTTTCTTTCGAGCACCATTTGCTTTCAGAAACAATCCTATCCACTCATTTTTTGTGTGTGGCCTGTAGGCCTCACTAGCCTATTGGCCACTTTGTCTCGAGATTATAATAGGGCTCGACACAGAGCAGGTGTTCAACAAACTATCTTATTCAACAAACGCACCAATGCGAAGTTGTCCGAATAGCCACGTACCTGGCCCCAGGCACCCAAAAGATGGGGTAGAACCATCTGGAAGGTTGGGTTTACTTTTCCTCCAAGTGTTAGGTATTCCCACAGCTCAACCATTCATGCTGGAAAATCCACCCAGATAGAAATGAAAGTCTGGGTTGGTTTCGTCTGGTCCTTTTCTGGCCGTCAGAAATGCAGAAACACGCACATTCACCAACATGTGTGATGGCGAGAGTTGAAACATTAAAATGCTGAAACCAGAATCTTAAACAAATAGACAAACGACCCCACTGAACCCTGACCAGCAGCAAGGACCCCAGCCCGGCCCCCGGAGTGTCCAGGGAGGCATGCTCCGTAGCTCCCTTCCAGGCCTAGGAGATGGCTCCCAGCTCTCTCCTCCGTGTCCAGCCTGCTGGCTGGCCCAGCATCCCCCTCTGAGACAAGTCATCAAATGGGGAGACCAGGTCTCCCCAGCACGCCCCTCCCCAGGTCCATAGCGAACACCAGGGGAGGCGAGGAACTGGGCAGATACAGACTGTGTTTCCGCACGATGGAGCAATGTCCACGGCTGTGGAAACTGTGGAACGTTAGCATCATTGCCTTTGAAACAGACGATGAGATTAGGAGCAGCCAGGCAGGTGTCTGTCTGAGCTCAGTGTCTGGGACGGGTGATCCTGGGAAGCCGCACTTAGCTCACCCTGGGCAGGGGCCACCGGGCAGGGGCCACACAGGGCAGCTGGGCAGACTGGGGAGTGGGCGGCAAACGCAGTATTGAAGTTCCGGGCAGAGGGGGCCAAGCTGGATTGAGGGATCGCAATGACAACATGACCAGACAACGTCACAGATATTAATTTTTTTTACAGCAAATAGGCAGAAACTCAGACCTGAACCCATGCCGGATACCAAAGCTGGGGACCTCTGTCTGCCCAAACAGCTTCCAAGTCAGCTCCCCTGTGCTTGTGAAACCCCAGGCCCGGCCCCCTCACCTGCTCGCCTGGCATCGCCTCCCCTTGGACGCTGATGTCTCGTCCTGCCCCCGACTGCCTGGGGGGCATGGGAGCATTCTCAGAGCTCCCGAGGGCACTGCTCTGCACCCAGGTTGCCCCTCCCTCACTCTGTGGGCCCCCACGCAGCCCCGGTCCATCGGATTCACCCGCTGCTGCTCACCTCCCAGCCCAGGTAAGCACCGAGGGTGCTTGTAACAAGCCAATCAGGAAGGCCCACGCCAGAGCATCCCCACTGCGAGGCGCTCAGCATCACCTGGGGGTGGTTCAAGGCAGATTCTGATTCAGCAGGTCCAGGGATTTGCCTTTTCAACAAGTGCCCAGGTGAGGCCCACAGTGCTGGTCCTGGGACCGCTCTTGGACAGGGCGGGAGGAGAGGTCTGCGTTACCCAGTCAGACATGCCCAGAGCTGGGCATAGTGCAGAGGGGTGGGGCCCTAGCCCAGCTCTTCGGTCATGAAATGAGGCCCTCGGGCTGCCTCAAATTTTGTCACTCCCTTTCGCTTGTTTTCAGAGCAGGTGGGCGGGCAGTCAGCCCACACTAGGCCTGAGAGCATTCTTCTGGATGCTGTGCATGTGTGCCAAGTCTCACCCCGAACGAGAGGCTGCTGGGACCCAGGCTGTGTGGGGAGGGGAGGGCCAGGGACCAGCACAGCCCTGAGAGGGAGGCCAGCCTGTGCGGTTTGCATCCCAACCCTACGTTGACAGCCTGTGGGGCCCTGGGCAGGGTACTCGGCCTTCCCGTGCCTCGAGTGCCCCGGTCCACATGGAGATCGCGACAGCCCTCCCCTCACGGTGTGGCCGAGGAAACACGGTTCCAGCTGAGCCCGAAGCACTGGGTCGTGTCCGCTGTTCTCGCTGGTTATTTAACGCACAAGTGGAGATGCGTCCCGGCCAGGCCTTGACCCAAACAGTAATTTCAGGGCAGAGCCCAAAGCCCAAACTGGAGACTTGGAGGCCAAGAGAGAGCTGCCCCCAGCTGTTATGATGTCAACGACACAGTCATCTGCCTGTAATAATGTTTTGAACGAGAGACTTGTTTGCATGTGAACACAAAGCGATAGAAATTTGAGCCATACATCTCCACAGAGGCCGGGTGCCAACAGCACTCGGTGGTACCTGAGACCCTGGGCAGGTCACCTTGCCTGGCCTGGCCCTGTCTGGGGCCCCAGAACCTCTGCCTCCCTGCTGTTCACAACGAGCCCCTTTCCACCACAACGGGGTTTGTGTGAACGAAGTGACTTTGGAAAGCACCTAAGGAGGGGGGCTGGTTGCCAGGGGAACCAACCATGAGTAGAGGGGTGGAACTTCAGTCCCACCCCCCCTGATTTCCAGGGAGAGGAGAGGGGCTGGAGGCTGAGTCAATAACCACTGACCAGTGATTAAGTCAATCATCCCTATGTAATGAAGTCTCCATAAAACCCAGAAGGAGGGGGTTAGAAGAGCTTCCAGGTTGGGGAACCAGGATGCTTCCGTGAGCCATGATGTGGGGCCCCACTCTTCACGGGGACAGCAGCTCCTTTGTTTGAGACCTCACCCTCGCCATGTCTTCATCTGACCAGTAATCGCCTAAGTAACATGTTTCTTAGAGTAACCCAAAGAGGAGGCCATGGAAACCCTGAATTCAAAGCCAGCCAGTCAGAAGCAGAGGTGACCACGTGAACTTGAGATTGGCACCTGAGGTTGAGGGCGGTCTTACGGGACTGAGCCTCCCACCTGTGGGATCTGATCGTGTCTCCAGGTAAACAGTGTCAGAATGGAGTTAACTATAGGACACCCCACTGGGTGTTCTTGGGGGACACCTTCTGCCCTGCTCCACGTCTGAAGTGGTGACTAGACCTTTAGCAGTCCGCAACACAGCAGAATGAATGAGTCCTTCTCCAAGAGGGGCATTATGTCCCCGCTGGGTCGATGCATAATTGAGTCAGTCCCAGCTAATAAAGTGCGTCTTGTCTGGCCTCAAGAAATGTTCTCCAGGGAGCGAGACCCCTGCTCTCTCCAGCTCGGCCCACCCGTCCCTCCTCTCAGCCCAGGGTCTCTCTCAGTCCTCGGCATAGCTGGTCATCCTCCTCCTTCAGGCCTCACCTTGACACTGTCTTCTCAGACAGGTCTGCCCAGGCGCCACGAAGCAGACACGCAGGGCCCACCCTTTCTCTCAGAACGCCCTGTTCGTTTCCTGCGTGGCACCTGGCAGCTTCTAACCGCGTGCTTTTGTTGGTTTACCTGTTTTCTGTCTAGCAGTGGGTGCCACGAGGGCAGGGCCATGTCTGTAGGACTCCTGTCCCATCCAAGCGCCCAGCCCAGGTCGTCCTGGCTGACGTGTGGACACACCCTCTGTGCTCTTCCTTCCCCCACGACCCAACAAGGCAAGGACCGTTCTTAGACCCACTTTTATAGGTAGAGAAACTGAAACAGAGAGACATTCGGTAGTCTCCTAACTTTAGACACTCACGTTGTTAATTTCACAAACTTTGTCCCACCTACCGGTCCCCGGGGTTATTAATTAGTTAATGCTTTAAATACACGTTGTTTTTAAATTTATGAAAAATACAGTTGTCTAAACACAGTCATTAAAAAATTCTAAGTGGAAGATGAGGAATATTAGGTGGTAACATTAAAAAAGCAACACAATCAAAACAAAATAGTGTAATTAAATTCAAACCAAACACTGTTACCTAGTCTCAGCCAAAGGGCTGCTCTGTTCCAAAGGGAGAAAAGTATGTTACAGGGTGTGATGCTAAGCTCAGCCCTCTCCCCGCTGTAATACAGAGTCCGTGAAAATAAAGTTGAAAGGGAGTAATTCTCTCTCTGGACGAATCAATTTTATTTAATGCCATTGATGCTACAGGTCACCCTACACCATCAGTAGCACATGTCACCCTCGGGGAGATGCTTGGGGTCAGGGAGGAAAGGGCAGGGCTTTGGGGTCCTTGTCCGTCACCCGCTAGCTGTATGACTTTGGGTAAGTCACTTTTCTCAGGCCTGTTTTCCCACCTGTAAGGTGCAAGTCTAGACGAGGATTTAGCTCCTGGTGACCTCTCTGGTCCTTCTGAGTCCCAGATTCTGCAGCTCAGTCCAGGGCGAGTGATGTAACTTCCAGCAAAATGCTGCACATAGCGGCCCCGAATGCGCCCTGGAAAGGTGGTTCTAACACCGTCGTTGGCACACAGGGCTCATCCCCGGGCTGCAGGCAGCTTTCACGACTTTCTGGAAAGGCCACGTCCCTGGCACAGCCGTTCAGACGGGTGCGGAAGGCTGTGGGCTCGGGCGGGAGGAGGACTCAGCGAACAAAAGCCAAAACCGGCTGGAATCCAGAAAACCGGACTCCGTGGACAATTGGAGTGGCTCACTTTGTTTAGAAGGTTTTGTAACCAGAAGGATTATCTGCAATGATAAAATTCATCCCTCCCAGCCTTCAAATAAAGATGTCCCCGGGAGGGTATTGATGCCCTCATTGTTGTTGGAGAGAGAAAGAGAGTGGCCTGCAGATCCCATTGTGTGCGGAATGAAAGGGCTGGGCAAACACATCTATTTTCGTATTAGCTCACCGCAGACCATGGCCCCCCAGATCCGTCCATTCTTGGGCCACAACGGGTCCCCTCCAGGAAGCCGGCATGTGCTTCCAGCAAACAAGCTCAGGCCTGGACCCCCTCGGGGCAGGGGCCTGATTTGGGGGCACCAAGAAATGCAGGCGCCGTGTGCGCCCGGGACAGCCAGGTTTGCATTCTCCGCACACCTGGGCCCCTCGGCTGCCCTCCCGCCCTCGGCTCCTCCGGCTACAGCAGCCAGTGGCCCCCCACTGTTCTTCTCTGCCTATCAAATTGTCTCCAGTCACCCCTGGGGACACAGTGAACCAAAGAGGCCTTGCCCACGGACGAAGGATGGCTCCGGAGCCGCGAAACCAACAGCTTCATCCTCTGCACTAAGCAGTCACCACTTACATTTCCCAAAGTCTGCTTGGGGACCCCAGGGTTCCACCAGGATGGCCAGAGGCAGGATTTGAGCCCCAGGCCAATCGGCCACCACCTGGTCTCTGAACAGCTGTGCAAACCTCTGACCATAGCAGCCGGGATGGGGGCCGGGAGCTCGGCTCCAGGAGGCCGGCAACCTTGGGGTGCAGTCTGAGTTCTGTCACGTATGTCCTCAGCGAGCCTCAGTTTTCTCATCTGTAAAATAGGGGTAGTAGGGGTAAGAGCTCACAGTGCAGAGGAGAAATGAGGTAAGCCCCTTCTGCCCTCAGCACAGGGCCTGGCTCATGGGCAGGGCTCCTCAAACTAGCAATCGGAGTGGTGAGAACAGCAAGAGCCGCTCCCCGCGCTGTGCCCCCAGGCCTCGCACACACCCCTCCCCTCGCTCCTCCAACACGACTCTAGTCCTGGGAGGTCAGCCCCGGCAATGACGGCCGCGCCCCTCTGGTCCGCTGGTGGATGAGGCTGGGAAGCCCAACCACGCAGAGAAAACAGAACCAGGTCCTCGGGGCCACCCACCCAGCACCTTCTGCTGCCCCCGATTCCCACCGCACCCTGGGGCCCGGGGCCCCCACTCTGCTCTGAGCTGTCCAGCCCTTTGCCAAGCCATCAGGGTGTGCAGCGGACAAGCTGACCTCAGAGCTGGTTTGAGATTTAGGTCTCTAAGTACCAAGTCAGGGGGACTTTCAGAGCCTCGCTTTTCTCACCGGTAAAATGGTGACATGTGAATAAAGGCGGTTTCCTCGCTGGGCCACTGGGGCATCGAGGAAGATGACGTGTATGGAGACACCCAACGTGCCGCAGACACCGGGGCGGGCACAGCTTGGAGGGACTTGTTCTCTTCCTGATCCTGCATCCACCCCCAAGGGGAAGACCTGCATCTCGGGGAGCCTGTTATCGGAGCCAAGTGGAGAGTTCAACACCCGAGCTGACGGGGGGCCGAGCTGCTCCCACACCCACAGCCCGGCAGATGGTCTCAGCCAGGTGGCTGGGGGGAGGGGGCAGCCAGGTGTCTGAGAGGCGGAGTTCACCGTCCACCTCCATGCCCTCCCCTGGACCGGGGGCACTGCCCAGCCCCGACAGATGTGCGGTCTGGGAAGGTTTCCAGGTACAGAGTGGGGAGAGCGGGCCATTAACCCCACGCCAGGACCTGCTCTGGCTGAACGGGAAGTAGGTACGGTGTCTCGGTGCGTCAGGCTCCCCTGCTGGCGCCTCCTCACCGTCACCCAGCCGGCTCTGCGCTCTGCACAGTGGGGGGTCTGCTCTCCAACACAGCAGCTCCTGCCTCTCCCCTCCCCCGCCCCAGCCCCTCGACCCCACCCATCCTCCCATTTTCCCCGGGATGTTAGTCCCACCTGCTGAAGTGGTTCATCAGTTCCCACATCCATCCCAGCCACGGAGGTCCTAACGCCGCCCCTGCCAGGACTCTCCGTGCTCTGGGTAGAGTTTAGTGTCACCGCAGGGCAGGGAGGGGAGCAAGTGTGGCGGGCTTTTCAAATCCTTTGGGGCAGTACCTGCTGTGCCCACATGAGCGGACACGGCAGAGAGAGCCTGGAAAGTCCCGCCTGCTGGTGCACTAACCTCCTGGGCCTCTGCTCCGAGGGCCCAGGATCAAGCGGAAACGAGAGGGAAGGGTAACCGAGCAGTGCGGAGACCCAGAGGGTGCTCGCGGGGAAATAGGGCACGCATTTCCTGCACTTGTCACACCCTTTTCACCCTTCTAATGGGGCGGTGCAGGGCTTGGGGACTTGCATTCGTGGTCTGGGGCTGTCGTGACAAAGGCCACGGCTGGGGGCTTCCACGACAGACACACGCTGTCTCACACTTGTGGAGGCTGGAAGGCCAAGATCAAGGTGTCGGCAGGGCTGGCTCCTTCCGAGGCTGTGAGAAAGGCTGTGCTCCCCGGGGTGTGCGTGCCGTCTCCTCCCTGCGTCCTCACAGGTCTTCTGTGTGTGTCTGTGTCCAGATCTCCCTTTGTAGAAGGACACCAGGCAGATTGGATCCGGACCCGCCCCGGTGACCTCACTTTAGCTGGATTACCCCTGTAACGGCCCTCTCTCCCAAGCAGGCGCGTTCTGAGGTGCTGTGTGGGTGTCTAACCAAGTGCCCCTAGCCTCGAGGAAATGCTACATTAAAATGAATCAAGATTTCCATTGCAATTAAAATTCCTTTGGTAAAGAAGCTAAAGATGTGTGAGAGCAAGGACTACGAAGCAGAATTAATCATTCGGATAATAGCAATGGATGTTATTTTACGTTTTTAACAAAAGGGAGATTTTTTTTTTTTTTCAAGCTGGCTTCTCCTCCAGCCTCCATTTCTTTTGTCTTTGCAGGGAGCAGGCAGCTGAGGAGTAAAGTTTTTGCAACTGGGAGCCCTCCCCGTCTCCCACTGCAGCCGTTAAAGAGACACCGAGGGACCGAGAGGGAGCAGACTCCAGCGTCAACCTGTCTCCAGCCCCCACACCTAAAGGTCTTCTGTCTGCAACAGGGAATCAGCACAGGAACCACGTTCTTGTCCAGTGAGCAGCGTTGGCTGATCAAATATTTCCTGCTCAGGGTAGCAATTCAAGAGAAAAAGAGAGAGATTTCCTTCTTCAAAAATATGGGGCAACGGCTCTTAATCAGAGAAGCAGGCCTTTCTTCTTAGTGGCGAGGATCAGATGATATGAAATTCTTCTCAGAACGGCACATAATGAAGGTAAAAGGAATCATGGGAAAAGTCCCCTTCTGTGACTGTAAAATTCGGAGGGGAATGGGAAAGCTGGGTTGTGATTTAGCTCATTCGTCTGAATTGGGATCTACTTCTTCTCAGAAGAGGAGGTTCTCTTTGAAGTCAGAGGAGTAACCCGAGAGGACTGGCGGCCTGAGTGGTGGCCCTCACACGCGTCCACGTCCTGTCCGTGGCACCTTTACGCTGTGGTGGGCGGTTCCCGCGTCGGCTGGGCTAAGCTGTGGAGCCCAGCAGTCTGGGCAAAGGCCGGTCTGGATGTTTCAGTGAAGGAAATTCTTTGATGTGATCAACATTTAAGTCAGTCGGCTTTGAATCAAGCAGATTACCCTGCGTGGTGGGGGGACCTTGCCCAATCAGTTGCAGGCCGTAAGAGAAAGCCCAGGTCCCTCCAAAGGACAGGAAATTCAGGCCGTCTTTAGACTCAAGACTGAACATCAGCTCTTTCCTGGGCCTGTAGTCTGAAAGCCTGCCTGGAGATTTCAGGCTTACCAGCTCCCATGATCACACAAGCCAGTGCCCTGGAATTTATTTTTGATCTATCTGTCTGTCTGTCCACCTACCTACCTATCCATCTACAAATCCTACTGGTGCTGCTTCTTGGAGAACTCTGACTGACACATGGCAAAGGGGACTTGGCAGATGGGATTAGGAACCTTTCACTGGGAGATCGTCGGGATTATCTCAGGAGGCCTGATGTAATCACCGTGTTGCTTATAAAGGGATCTAGGAGAAGTCAGAACCAGAGGAGCAGACAGCGTGCTAACAGGAACAGAGGGTGAAGTAATCCCACTGGAGCCTCGGGCACTCAAGCAAAGCAGCGACACGGCAGACAGGCTGGGCTCCCAACCCTGCTGCTGCCCTGACAGATGACCAGGGTGCCTGGGGGCCCTGGCTCAGCTTCTCTGAGTCTCCTCGTCCTTATCTGTGCCCAGCAGGGCTGACGGCCGTGCCCACCCCGTGGCGTGTGCAGATGACCTGAGATGACGCACCAGGCCCATGACACGCCTCCAAGGACAGCACAGTGACGTAAGCAGTGCCTGAGTGGGCGCTGGTTTCACCACGGCCACTTCCCTCTGGCTTCTCCTCCTGCCGCGGTCGAGGGTGGACTGTGGGTTACCTTCGCCTCCAGGAAGGTCATGCCCAGTGCCCCTTCACGGAGAGAGGAACACCCCCCTTCACACATACCCCTTCAAAAGCGTGGCTGCTGACGCTCCTGGGTCTGAGGGGGCGGCCACCAGGTTCGAGTGGGAAAGAAGCAGGGAGAGAAGGTCTCTGAGGACCGCAGGAGAGGAAGGCCGGGGCCCGTCCTCACCTCGGTGAAGAGAGGACAGCATCCCACCCTCGGGAGAGCAGCACAGAGCCGGTGTGGAGGGACCAGGAGGGCTGGGGTGGGCTTCCCCCGAGACCCTCCAGGGCCTGAGATGTAAGGGCTGTGATCTCTCGGGGCTCGGGAAGACCCGGGACTTCTGCATGCCCAGGGTGGGGAGGGGAGACTCGCCTGCCGCTCCAGCTGGGCCAGGGTGGGGACATGGTGTGCCGCGTTTTGTCCTGCGTCTGTTGAGTTCCCGCTTTGTGTTGAGGCTACCTCGTTCATCGCCATCCTTCCCTGTCGTGAAACGTCTGCGAGTGACGAGTTCCACAGCGTGTTGCTGTGCGACCTGGGACCGACGTAAAGAGCCTGGTGGAGAGCGCACGTTTGGAGGAGACAATGCGGGGCTCAGAGCTCGCAGACATGAATTCACCTTTGCTCTGGCCGCCTCATCACAGGCCAACGAGTCTCGTCGCCCCCCGTGCCTCGGTTTCCTCATTTGCAACACCGATGAGCTCGAGCTCTTTGTGTGCTTGCTGAGGCGATCCAACGAGAGAGCTCTGGTGTTTTGAAAAGTCAACCTCAGCCGGGCTCTGAGAGCCCGGCCGCCACGGCCCCGCGTGCCCCGGCTCCCAGGTCGCGGGAACAGAAGGGTTTGCCCCTCGCGCTCCGAGTGGAAAGGCAGAGAACCGCAGCAGGGCTGAGCATCCGAAACACGCGGGGCTCCTCGTGTGCACGCGCCTCTCCAGTGCTGGGCAATAACCTAAGGCAAATATCAGGAACCCAGGGGGGAATTTATGCAGAAAAAAGCCTCCCAGTGCACTCCAGTGTAATTAGGCAACGTATAATTAATGTCCTCCCCTTGCAATCAGCTGACGGGGGCACGGGGCACCATTGCAGAGGCAGCAGAGGTGCCAAAGGTCGTGCGCTCCCGCCGAGGTTTATTCGCATTTTGTGTTTTACATCACTCGGCTTGTCTCAGGAGACAAGAGAGATGCGTGTGTGTGTCTGTCTGGCCCCAGAAGTCTGTAATTTCCTTGAGGGAAGGGGCCGTGTCATGTTGGTCTCTGTGCCCTCTGGCACCTGGCACGATCCTGACATGTCATTACTCTGCTCCAAACTCGGGGACAAAGAGTGTGTCGCAACGCCTGTTCTGAGAAGTCCTCCTGAAAGACCGAATCCCCACACTGCTCCATGGATAGAAAGGGGTCTCATGAGTCTGATTCTGAATGGAGTAGATGTTCAGTCTGTTAATGACATGGTGCAGGGGTCCTTGGTAATGGCTTCTCAGAGTGGTCCCTGGGGCCTGCTGGGCATTCACTCACTCAGTCATTCAACAAACGTGTACGGAAAAGCTTTCCCGGGCCAGGCGATGTGTGGGTGCAGGGGACACGGTGATCAGGCTTTCAGGCCCCCTGTGCTCATGAAGCGTATGCTCGAGAGAGGAGGCCAAAGCAAACGCCTGCGGTATGTTGACAGTGGCGGTTCATGTGGTGCAGACACCAGAGAGGGGCAGAGAGAGCCTGGGAAAGGCCATCTCGGGGAGCCACCTGGAGGAGGTGAGCAGGGGAGCCACAGCAAGATCTAGGCGAGAGTGCCTCCAGTTAAAGGGAGCCACGTTTCCAAACCTGGAGGTGAGGACCAGCGTGGACCAGGGACAGAGAACAACTTTGCTAGAACACAGATAAGGGGAAGCCGGGTAAGAGGTGAGGTCAGAGAGACAGGAGGTGTCACGTGATAGGACCACGTGGACTGCGGTAGAGTGTGGATTATATCCCAGGAGGAAGGGGGTGCCCTTGGAGGGCTGGGAGCCAGGGAATGATGCGGTCTGGTCTGCCTCTTAGGATCTCTCTGGCCGTCGTGTGGGGAAATGACCCGGACACAAGTGGACAGTGGACAAGTGGCAGTTGACTTGGGAGGCTGGTGGAGGAGAGAATGATACCCTCCTGAAACACAGGGTGGGGTGGAGATGCAGACGAAGAATACAGAGTGGGCTCCTGTCCCAGGTGAGAGAGGCTGCACCTGGTGCCTCCCCTGGGCCCTTCCAACCCGAGGTTTTCACAGCTCGGAGGGTGTGTGATTTGATGATTCCAAGCTCAGGGTCTCACTCCCCAAGGCTGGGCCCAGTCATTGGCCCGGCCATGTTTCTTAGAGCAGAGTGGTGCAGGGGGGAACCCTCATGACCCTTCCTCATCTCGAACCTCAAAACCAGTGTCTCTTCTTGTAATAGACACCCCAGTATCACGACCTCAATCCCAGGCCACCAGTTCAGGTGGGCAAGAAATACATATTTACTTACCCATGCAATGAATGTGGCAAGTCGGATAATGGGCACCCCCAAAGATATCTACATCGTGGTCTCCAGAACCTGTGACAAGGGGAGTTCAGGTTGCAGGTGGAATCAAGATCGCCAATCAGCTGACTCTAGGATTCTTCAGGATTATAGAGGTGGGCCCAGCATTGTCATAAGAGTCCTTAAAAGCAGAACAGGGCCCTGGCCAGTGTGGCTCAGCAGTTAGAGCATTGGCCTATGGACTGAAGGGTAGCAGGTTTGATTCCCGGTCAAGGGCTCGTACCTGGGTTGCAGGTTCAATCTCTGGCCCCCATTGGGGTTGTGCGGGAGGCAACCAATCAATGTGTCTCTTTGACATGGATGTTTTTCTCTCTCTCTCCCTCCCTCCCTCCTGCCCACTCTATCTAAAAATCAATGGAAAAATATCCTAGGATGAGGATTAACAATAATGGGGGGGAAAGCAGAAGAGGGAGGTGGGAGGGAGGTGTGATGATGGAGGACTCGACCGGCCATCGCTGGCTGTGCGGAGGGAGGAAGAGGCCTCAAGTGAAGGATGGCTGGAGACTTGCGGAAGCGGAAAGACAAGGACAGAGACTGTTCCCGAGAGTCTCCAGAAGGAGCCAGCCCTGCAGACGTCTTGGTCTTAGCCCAGTGAGAACCCATGTCAGGCTTCTAACCTGCAAAACTGTAAGATGATAAACTTGTGTTGTTGCAAGCCACTAAGTGTGTGGTATTTGTCCAAATTTCCTCTTCGTATGCGGCCATCGGTCATATTGGGTTAGGACCCAACCCAAAGATCTCACTTTACCTTAATGACCTCTTCAAAGACACTGTGTCGCCCAACCGGTGTGGCTCAGTGGTTGAGCGTTGACCCATGCACCAAGAGGTCGCCGGTTCGATTCCTGGTCAGGGCACATGCCCAGGTTGTGGGCCCGATCCCCAGTGGGGGCATGCAGGAGGTGGCCAACTGATGTCCTCTCTCATTGATATTTCTACCTCTCTCTCCCTCTCCCTTCCTCTCTCTAAAATCAATCAATCAATAAAAATAAAGACACTGTGTCCACATGAGGTCACATTCTGAGCTACTGGGGGTAGGACTTCAATGTACACATTTTCAGGGGACACAGCTCAGCCCATAGCTAGGTCTTGGAAATCAAGGAAATGCAATGGTGTATTAGAGCCCTATTTAGCTGCCTCGAGTCTCGGGACTGTGGCAGGGCCCCTCGAGCCCCAGAAGACAGCAAGCCTCGGCATCCAGGGGGGCTGCTGTCAGCCCTTTGGTCCAGCAAGCTTCCAGGAGCCTGTCCCGGGGTCCTCCTCCTCCACAGGGGCGCAGCTCCCGCCCCTGATTTTCCGTTACTAGGATGCCCCTGAGCTCCGCCGCCCTGCCTCTGTGTGGGTCCTCTTGTCTCTCCCTGGATGGTGTGAGCTAGCTCTTCTCCAGCCTGGCCACCCCATATGTCCCAGGACCCCCGATGCGTGAGCCAGGGTTCTATGAGACACGGGCATGGTGGTCAAGCCTGCTCCCTCTTGAAGGGGACGGTGATTGGCAGACACACAGGGACAATGTCTGGGGGCTTAAACCACAGACACGTATTTTCTCACAGTTCTGGAGGAAGTCTGGACACGGGTGCCCAGAGGGAAGCCACGTGAGGACACGGAGGAGACAGCTGTCCACACGCCGCAGAGAGGCCTCAGAGGACAACCCTGCCAACACCTCGGTCTGGGCCTCCAGCCTCCAGAGCTGGGAGCGGACAATCTCCGCTGTGGCAGCCCCAATCCGGGTCCTTCGTTACGGTGGCTGAGCAGACCAACACGGGCTTTCTGACCCTCTGCCCTGTGCGCCTGTGGCCGAGGGAGCATAGCTCCGATGGGCATCATGACCCTTCCTTCTTGCCATCTCCTGGGAGTGCCTCTGGGAAACACGGCCTCCCGCCCTCCCTCCCAGTGAACACTAGTCTCCTCATTGCTTACGCCTCCCCGAGCCTGCCTAAGGCTTCAGTTTCCTGCCTGGATTTCTAAGCTCCAAATGCCGGCCATCTTTCCCTTGAAAGAGCAGTCGAGTCTTTTCTGGAGAGAGCAACACGTCGCTACAGCACCTGGAGGGTTGCTTCTCTCATGCTCCGCGCTGTGTTCCAGTCCTCCCGAGCCACAGACCTCGTGCCAGGAACCCCCATGTCTCTTCCGCAGTAACACCCCAGAACCGTGTCCCGGAAGCTGCATGCCTTCATCACTGGTCGTCACAGGATGGTGCCATGTGGGCTGCTGAGAAACCCTTTCCACACCAATGGTTACGTATTTATTTTAATGTAGAGTAGAGGAAAACAAAGTCGCCACAGGAAACCTGGGATTTCACAGATAGCATTGCTTACGCGGAGCCTAAGGTAGGTGCTTGAATGCACTACGCAAATACTGCCGCGAGGGATACGCCAAAATTCAGGACGGTAGCCCGAGAAGGGCCTAAGCTGGGGATGCAATCGTCATGGCTACGTGTGCGTAGCCTTGTCTGCGTGGAGATGGCGGGAGGCAGCCTGTGAGTGAGCGGGTGGGGAGGGCGAGCGGTTTCCAGTCTGCCCGATGTGTCCAATACGCCGGCTTCCAGTCTGCCCGATGTGTCCAATACGCCGGCTTCCAGTCTGCCCGATGTGTCCATTACACCGGTTGCCAGTCTGCCCGATGTGTCCATTACGCCCTCTCTGTAATGGACCCAGGAAAACCCGACCTCCGACGTCCGTGTCCCTGGCTGCAACACACGTAGATAACTGCCAGGGGAGGTCCACGGAGCTCTCGGGGTTCATGCTGTCGTGGGGGCTTTTGCTTCCAAGTCCTTAGGTGTTTCAGAGGCAGATCGGGGCTTTGTTTCTTCCTAACTCCCCAGCCGTGTCAGAGGCTGGCAACCTCAGCTGTGGAATGAATTTGGTTCCGTTTCTGCATTAGACAAATGCAAGCCCTGTCCCTGAGCCCCGACTCTCAGCAGCACCCTGCAGGAGACACAATGGTCACAGACACCCAGTAGGACCCACCCCACTGAGAAGCTGACCATGGCACCCATGAGGGCATGGGGTGAGGATGCAGGAGCCACGGATCTCTGCCAGTGGTCAGTCTGCAGTCCCGGACGTCCAGGCAAGTGTGGAGGCCTGTGTCCCCAAGCACCGGGTGACATGCCAGCAGCCAAGTAGGCCAGGGCTGTGTCTTCCTGTGCAGCCAAAAGGTCACTTAGCTGCAAAGGGTTAGGACTCCCTTATTTGACTGAGTTTTAGCTTGTTAGTTCTAAGGAGTCTTTAAAAATTCGAGTGTTACAGGCAAGCATGCAACTATATAGACCTTTCCTGGTGTAACTGTGTCTCCGGCGATATTTATCCAATGGCATTTAAGGCTCATTAAATGTTGAATCCTGAGTCACCTGCCTTCAGCTCAAAATAGTTTCTCCATGTGCCTTTTGTCTCCTACTCCATTTTCATGGAAATCGTTCCATTTACCTCTCCGTTTCCTTCTTCCTGCTAGCAACACCCGAGCTTTAGCTGTCTCCAACGCAGAATCCCGTCATCTGGAGCTGAGTCGGACCCTGATGGATGTAAGGTGCTAATGGTAGAAGGGGGAGGAGCCCCGGTGGCATGCTCCCCCCCCCTTCCTGCTCTGGCTGTGTGTAAGGACACCTCCTGCTCACCGGAAATGTCACCGCTGGCTGGTAGCTCCATGTCTTGGGTCTTAACCCAGGAAAGTCCCAGGCTCTAAACAGGAAGAGCAGAGAGCCCACCCAAAGGCAGCAGCCATTACTCATAGCGCATACATCTCATCTAGCACTTAGTAAGGGCAAGGCGCTATTCCCTTCGCCCCTTGTCTGGTAGGTGAGGAGATTGAAGCACAGAGAAATTAAGCAACTGGCCCAAATCATACAGCAATAACCTGTGCAGCTTGGATTTGAACCCAGGCCATCCAAAGCCAACGGAGGACTCCGCATAGCAACATCAGACAAACAGCCAGGCCTTTGGATTTTTTCAGGAAAGCCGGAAGACTACACTTGTACATTTCAGAAGCCCAGATTTTTAAATACTGGCAAGTACAATAATGTTTCGAACACGGCAAGGGCCAAACAAAATACGCCCACGAGCAGAACCAAGCAGTCACCGAATTCACACACTTCCGCAGAGGCAAGAAAGGCCGGGCCGAGGAGCAGGTGGAAATTGGTGCTGGGACGCAGGCTCCATGACCGAAAGGGCATGGTGCTCCCCGCGCTGGGCTCCTCCCGTCCTGACTGGCATGTTACTCTGAAGAAACGGGTTTGGGGAAACGGGCTTGGAGACTGGTTGACACGGGCACAGCCTTAAATCAACGCAGCCAGCGTAGCAACCAGCTCAAGACATGTCAGCTCTCATTAGCCTGCGGATAAATCTGCCTCCGCGAGGAGCGGGCTGGGAGAACGCCAGGGGAAATGCCAGGCAGCGGGAACATATGTCGCGCCCACAAAGAACCCCTCCGACAATGGGTGTCTTCCTCCTCGGCCCCGCCCCGGGCACCTGGAGCAGAAAGGCTTTGTTTGGGTCCCTCCCCCGCCTCCCCAACAGGGGACCAGAAGATGCGTCTCATCATCCATGGTGGGAGGTTCCGCTGAGTTGCTGACACAGCCGAACAGTCCTGAAATGTCATCAGGAGTAAATGGCTTGACGATGCGAAGCAGTCGTTAGGATGTGGTGCATGTTTACGCTATTTACATACTTTAACACCCTGGTATGAACGAGTCTGCCCTAATCCTACAGAAAGGCTCTGGTCTTTGTGTGCATCCTAAAAGCTGATGTCTGCCCCTCTCCTCTCGCCTCATTCTGTGTCCGTGTTCCTGGAAGCCCAGCCGGCTGGACAGTGGGCTGCAGGAGGCCATTGGAGGAAACTCGGAGAGAAGGCAGCTCTGCCCGTGGTGGGCAGCCACGGCTGGCGGAGGGGCTGGGGGCAGCAGGCGTTCTGATAAATGGGTAACGACACCTACAACAAACCCCAAAACAAAGTCCCAGATTTGTAGCATTTGCCGGTTTCCATGGAGTAGACACTCCCACTTGCAAGCTTCCAACACGGAGCACGGAGTTGGGAAGAGACGAAGCCTTGGCTCTCGGGGGCCGAGCTGTCCCCAGCACGCCGTTAGCTGGAGGTCACGGCCACTCTCTGACTGGCTGGCCACAGCTTTCGCCTCTCTCTGTACGCACACAGGGCTGCGGCATAAACCTATGTTCTCTTCCAGGTATTCCCCGAGATGTCAGGACCCGGATCTTTCATTGTGCCCGAGGACTGCAGCTGAGGAGTTGGGAGGGCATCACCTCACCCTCGCTGTTCAGAGGGAAACTGTGGCCCAGAGTGGGAGGGATTTAGACAAGGTCACACAGCGATCTGCATCCACGTGAGAGGCTGGAACGCAGCTCTTCCTGTTCTCAACATGACGCTCCTTGCTCCGCGATCCTTTCCTGTGCGTCCTGATTCCTGCCCAGGAGAACCGGCCTCCCTGGTGCCCCGCGATGCCTTCCCTCACCGGCCCCCATGTGAGTGTGAGTGGCATGTTGGAAGACGGGCCTGGCAGACTCACTGAGCCCTGTGTGGGGGTGATGGTTGCCGGGTAACAGATTCAAGAGTCTGGTGGGGCGCATCGTGGTGGGGAGCCCTCCTTGGCAGATACGGGTAAGTGGGTGCAGCAGGAAGCAGACTTGGCAATGTCTGGTGTGAGGGTCCTGAGTCAGAAGCGAGGCGTACCACCTGAGCAGGAGGGGCTTGGGAGATGTCACGGCTCAGCCGGACCTGGGAGAAGGGCTGGTCCGTGTCCTGTGTACTCGACAGGGAAACGGAGGCCTCAAGCTGGGAATGGACGTGCCCAAGGTCACATCACGAGCTGGTTTCAGAACCAAGGCTCCTGGACGTGGGTGGGGATCTGGGCTCCCTGTGAGCCTCGCTGGATATGAAAGAAGCCTCATCGCAAAGCAGCCCGAGCGCCAAGCGCAGGAGGGTCAAGGACAAACCTCCTGGGATGAGTTGCACTGGGCTGTCCCCGCCCACCAGGGACCCTTCCCCTCTCTTCCTGTCCGGGCCCTGGGGGAGGGGAGGGGGCCAGGAAGCAGGGAGATGGGTGGGAAGGAATGATGCTGACATCACGGGGGGCATGAAGTTCCACGGGGTCACTCGGCTGAACAGATGGCAGGCAGAGATTGGCTTTAACTCACACATGGTTGAGTAAATCATGTTTAAGTTTCTCATGCCAGCCTGGGGCGCCAAGCAGATCGCTGGGAGTGCAGGTGCCTCCACCTCCTGCCCATATCATCTGCTGCTCCCAGGGTTTTCATTTCCTGCCCTGTTTGTGCTTTAGGGCATGGCTGGCTGGGCAGGAAGCCGGGCCCTTGGAGGCGGGCGGCGTCTGCGGGAGGGGGAGGGGCAGACGCGCTCTTTGCACCGTGCGCCTGGGGCGTCCCTGTCAGGTGAAATCACAGTCGAGGGGGTTACAGGCAAAGTGCCTGGGGAGTGGTCACGTTTTCATGCTTTTAACAAAGACCCTCACAAGACAAGACCGAGGGGTGTCCGTGGTCTCCGTGGATGAGATGGTTTCTCCGTCCGTCCGTAGATCGAAGAGCTGGGGCAAGTCCCAGGCAGGCTGCTGAGTTCGGACCCTGACTCAGCCACACTTCCTTAACTCCTCGCAGCCTCGGTTTCCCCGTGTGCCCTTGAGGGTGCGGGCATCGCCGGTCGTCCTCAGCGGGAAGAAGGCTGAATGAACGGAGCATGTATGGACGGAAAAAGACAAATGAAGAAGCACATGGTGGGTGAGGCCGAAGTCTCCGGTGCGGCGGGGAGGGTGCCCTCACCCATCACGCTGGAGCCCGACCCGCTCAGGCCTTGGGCCGCAGCCGCGGAGACTGCGTGGCCCACGCCCGCCGAGCTCGGCTCTGAGGGGAGACCGGCATGTCATGAGCGTGCTCTGGGGTCAGTCTGCCGGAGCTCATGTCTCTGCCTCTTAAAAGCTGTGTCACCTTGAGCTGGTGACCTCTGTACCTCAGCTCCCGCATCCATCAAGCAGCGTCGTACCAGCAGCCAGCTCACTGCGACCTGTGGGGGAAAGAACACGCGAGCCACGCCAGGAGCGGGTGCCCTGCCCCAAGGACTGTCCCCTGTCAGCTGGTGCCATCACCCAGCGCTGTGCCCGGGGCACAAGGAGAAGGCTCACCCCCTCGCAAGAAAGGGGTCAGGGAGGGCTTCTGGAAGAACAAGTAAAGAGTCAGCCAGGAAAAAGCAAATTCATTTCTAAAAATACTGTGGCACCCGGCCAGTGTGGCTCAGTGGACTGAGCGTCGTCCCATGGACTGAGAGGTCCCGGTTTGATTCCCAGTCAGGGCATGTGCCCAGGTTGTGGGCGCCATCCCCAGTAGGGGGCGTGCAGGAGGCGGCCGATCGATGTTTCTCTCCTTGAAGTTTCTGTCTCTCTCTCACTTCCTCTCTCTAAAAAATCAATAAAAACATTTTTTTTTAACTCCTCACCCGAGGATATTTTCCTACTTATTATCAGATAGAGTGGGAGGGAGGGAGGGAGGGAGGGAGGGAGGGAGGTACATCGATGTCACAGAGCCACTCCCGCTGGCCACCTCCCACACGACCCCACCAGGGCTGGGGATGCACCGCAGCCGAGATTCGTGCCCTTGACCGGAATCGAACCTGAGACTCATTGGTCTGCGGGCTGACGCTCTAACAGCTGAGCCAAACAGCCCAGGGCAACATATTTTAAATAAATAAGTAAAATAAAAAATACTATGGAGCCCGGCCAGTGTGGCTCAGTGGTTCAGCGTCGACCCATGCACCAAGAGGTCACCGGTTCGATTCCCGGTCAGGGCGCATGCCCAGGTTGTGGGCCCGATCCCCAGTGGGGGGCATGCAGGAGGCGGCCAATTGATGTTCTCTCTCATCGATGTTCCTATCTCTCTCTCTCTCCCTTCTTTCTCTAAAATCAATAAAGAAAAAAAAATTTTTTTTTGAATACTATGGAGCAAGGACTTGGCAAGAGTGAAGTCTGCTTTCCTGTGGTCAGCAAGCCTGCTCTGGGCAGGTCAGAGAGCACCTACTTCAGGCTCTGAGGTCCACGCACTTCCCGTCACGACCACTCAACTCGGCTGTGGCCGTGCGGACGCAGACGACACAGAAATGAACGAGCACCGCAGAAAATGTTAATTTCGACGATGCTAACTACATTATCATGCTGATTATTCTGTAATATGTACAAACAGCGAATCATTATGCCGTACACCTGAAACCAATATAACGTTCTCTGTCAATTACGGCTCAACAAAAAATCTTCCATTTTGAACAGGGAAATTTCGCTTTCATATAATTTTCACATCACGAAATATTACTCCCCCCCTCCAATCACTTAAAAATGTAAAACCATCCTTTCCTCTTGGGCCATTCCAAAAATAGGTCATGAGCGGGACTGAGCCCGCGAGCCGCCGTTTTCAGACTCCTGTTTGACAGGGACAATAGACATGGAATCAACGGGAAGGTGAGGTGTCGGAGAGTGGCCAGTGCTCAGGTCCTGATACTGCGAGGCTTCCGCAGGGGGCGCTCTGGCTTAGTTAAGGAGGAAGGCTCTACGAGGGCTGCACTCAGCATGATCCGATGACCACCTGCTCCAGTCTGGACAGAAGGACCCACCGAGGCAAGCGCCAGGCCTCGTGTTAAGCGCAGGAAGGCCAGTGTGTGGCTGGAACGCGGGATTTGTGCGGGAGAAGGGAGGGACTGCTGGACAGGAGGAGGGAGATGCAGACGGATAGAGATAGCTTGCGATTATACGAAACCTACATGTGACTAATTCAGTGTCTGTGGAACTGGCCTTGGTTTGATTGAAGGAAAATATTGGAAAAGGGATTCACTATGTCAATACCTTTTGTGATTTCTGTTTGTATGTCGGAACAAAAGAAAGCAGCCGTGATCATCTACAGACGCGAACGGGTCTGTTTCTGCCGTGGAGGATGGCCCAGGCTGAGTTCTCCAGGACCCAGGCACGGGCCATGCGTGGTCTCTGGCATGGCTATTAGTAAGTCACAGTGGAAATGGTGGGTTCGGCAGCCAGAGCCCCCCGGGCGTCTGAGTTTGCTAATGCCTGCCTTGACTCTTGGGTGCCGTCAACAAAACATGGAGACCAGAGAAATTGGTCAAAATGTCAGCTTCCAAAGTGAGGGTGGGGTCTGGCATTGATGCTCGCAGTGGTGACATGAGTCCTGGCCCCTTCTCTGGTGGTCCCTCTCACTGACCTTGCTGTTTTGGTGGGAAAGAGAATTGAAGACTTCAGAAAGAATTTTGATAATAGAAAGATCTATTGAAAAAGGCTTCCTACACATCCCTGGGTTGAGGAACAGGACTGAGGGGACGCTTGGGCAGTTGTACCAGGTAAGTCTCTAGATCCTTAGAGATGGGAAATCTGGACTCCCACCTCCGTACGCACACGCACGCACGCACACACATGTGTGCACACCGTTACACACATGCACAAGCACACGCGTGCATGTGTACACATATGCACACACACGAGCACACGCACACATACACATGCACGCACACACGCATGCATGCATGCACACAGTGCCCATAATTCCACACTAAGTGGTGTGCACAGCCCTACGCAGTTTCACGGAGCTTCATCAGTTAAATAAGTGCTTCTTCTCCTGCCATTCCGCAGCTGTTGCCATCTGCCTAATTTCACTCAATTAACTTTTACTTAAAAACATTAAGTTTCTTAATGCTGCAGCATCGGCCCAATTGTATGGTACATTGTGAGCGTGAAGGAGACAGATCACTACGTTTGCCTTCCCTGGGAACAACGTCCTCTCAGGAACCTCAGGCATCAAGCCAGGCAAGGGTGGCCGAGGGGCCTGGGATGGGGACAGAGCCGGGCATCCTGTGCCCACCTGGCTGCGTGGCGCCCATCTGCGGAGCTGGGCAGGACCTTGGAGTGAATTACCCTGCAGGCTGAGTGGGCTTTCCAGGGAAGGGAGAGGGTCAGATTGATTTCGAGACTAAGGATTGAAGAGACCAAGGGACACGTGGGAGCTTGAACAGAAGGGGAGGGAGAGAAGGCCTGCAGAGACCCAACAGAGAAGGGCTGCTAAAAGTCTCAGCAGAAGAGTCGGGAGGCCCATTCCCAGCCCAAGCCTCCGCCACCTCTGGTGACATCATCTCCAGCCTCACAGCCTCTGGTCAGTCTGCAGACGAGACCTGATCCCAGAACTGGGCCAGCAGGAGATGCTAACCCTCAATCTAAATGCTGCCCACCACTGCAAGGCCCTGGGATCCGGCCCTGCCCACCACTGCAAGGCCCTGGAGTCCGGCCCTGCCTACCTCCCAGCCTCATCCCCCACAGCTGTCCTGGCTCACTCTGCTCTGGCCACACTGGACAGAGTTACCCAGAGAACACGCCCAGCAAACCTTGCCTCAGGGCAGAACCTTCGCAGTTCCCCTGCCAGCACCGTTCCCCTGCCTGCAGGCTCTTCCTCGGCGAGCTTGCTCCTCCCCCTCCCGGTCCCTGCTCACCCTGCTCTGTGTACAGCCTCATCTTCTCACTTCCTTATCTATAGCTGAAATGTCACTTCCCAGCTGCCCATCCATAACCGTGACCTCATGGGGTTGTGGCGAGGCTGTCTGGTGTCATCTCTCAAGAACAGGGCTTGGCATAGTGCCCGGCATGCAGTAGGTGCTCAGTGAATGGTCACTACTCTTTTTGTTACTAAAGCAAGGACTTTCCAAAGAGCAGAAGGCCCTGAGCCCTCCCTGTGCGGCCGCAGCTGACTCAGCAGCAGCGTGGAAACTGAGCGGTTCTCGCCCAGCTACTCCCGCTCTCTGCTCCCCGCCCAGGCTGGTCAGGGGTCTGCTCGGCAGCTGCAGAAGTGTGCATCCTGTCTGCATCCTCTCCCAGGCCTCCGCTCCCTCCCCACCCGCCAATCATGCCACATGGCCGCGCCTCCTGCCCGAGGAGCCCGCCGTGCTGCAGCCTCCCAGCACACGCAGGGCGCACACATGCTCGCCTGGCCGCCTGGCATGCAGGTCCGTGTGCTGCCGTGGCACAGTGCCCACTCCCTGGCACAGCTAGGCCAGTGCGTGGACTGGCAGATGGCAGCAGAGGGGGGCCGGGAGGGGAGCGAGAGCGCCTGCTGTGTCGAGGTGAGGGCAGGTGGGGGCGTGGGCAGGCGGGGGAAGCTGGGCGGGCAGGCAGGAGATGCTGCAATGGCGTGTCTGTGGAGCGAGCTCCACTGCGGTTCTGGGTGGGTCTTCCCCAAGGCCTGGCTCAGTCCAGCCCCGGCCATGACTCCCAGGCCATCGGCTGATGAACTGAAGCCCGCAGATGAGGATGACCCTGGGACTGAGAGTCTAGGGGTGCTGCGTTCCTCTGCTCCCTGGCCTGACACTAGCCGCACCCCAATTCCATCCAGTCACATTCAGCAGTGACTCGGGCAGTGTCTGCTCCAGCCCCAGCCCCCCAAACTGGCTTGGGGGCCTGTGAGAAGGGCTGGGCTGAAGTCAGGGCGCTGGGGCTGGTCCCAGCTCCGCCTCCGGAGAGCCAGGCCTTAGCCCCTCACAGCCCCGGATGCCGCTCCTGGGGTGGGGTCACAGGTGTTCAGCCTTGACAAACGGTAGGGGGCTGTAGAAATGGGGGGCTTAACCACATGTCCTTAGGAGATAAGCAGGAGACAAATGTCTACGTGGCATCTCAGGACTTGGGGGAGGGGTGTGCCAGGTGGTAGAGCTGGGGAAGGTCGAAGAAGAGAGGGGAGAGTTTTTACAGAGACCTCTTAGCAACGTGGCCATGACCTCGGTCTCCAGTCAGACACACCTGTGTCTCAGTCCTGGCTCTGCCATGTGTCACCTGTGGGGCTGTCATAAAGTCACCTGAATTCCCTGAGCATCACTGTCTTCACCTGAACAATGGCATCAGAAGAGCCCTACTCCTGGAGTCCTGAGGAGCTGATGAGATCAGCAGGCACAGAGCTCGGGCCGTGGAAAGATCTGTCTTCACTGTGGTCCCAAAGGACCGCAGGAGTCAAGAACCGGTGACCACGGCTGGTGCTTGGGGAGCACGGCTCCGTGCGAGGTGTTTGCAGACGTCGCCGTGGGTAAGCCTCACAGCACCCTGAAGAGTGGGTACACTGTGTGCCTTCCACCGACGAGAAAGAGGAAGCCCAAGTTATGTGCCATACTCAACAGTGCGTCGTCAGAACTTGGACCGTGGAGATTGGAGCCCAGGCCATCTGATCTGAGACCCTCTGTCCCTGGAATGGTCCTGTGCCCACCTCACCAGCTTCCTGCGCCCAGCAGTGAAGCAGATTTCTCTAGGGAACTGGACTGGCAGCCTATTAGGTATCTTGTCCCCAAGGGCCCCAGGAGGACAGAGTGGGGCCAGTGCCCCTCTTTCCCTGTGACCTGTGACCTGGTCCCTGCTGACTTCTCCAGTCTGCACTATTCCTGTTCACTCCGGCCCCCTCCCTGCTGCTCACATTCTGCAAGCTCGTTCTTGTTACAAATCACAATATCACACCGCCCCTGACCCCCCGCCATGCCACTTGTCCCTCAGATCTGAAATGATCTAGCTGATCTGTTTCCTGCTCAGCTCTCTCCCCGCCAGAGAATGTGAGCTCCTGAGAGGAAGGTTTTGTGCACATGTTGACTGAGTACGCCATCCCCATCACTGAGGGCTGTGCCCCGCACGAAGGAGGCGCTCCATGAACCCTGTCAGCTGCTCATCGGAAACACCGAGGGATGGAGGGCAGGAGGCAGGGCGGGCGGGGTGTGCCTCGCCCCGACCAGCACAGGCCCCAAGGGGCCTTTCAGGACCCAGTCTGATGTTCCCACCTCATGCCATCTGAGCCCGGGACACTTGGTCCCGAAAGGCCCTTCTGTCCACATCCCGCACTCGCTGTGTTAGGAGACAGAGCCGCGGGGGCTCCTCGGAGGTGCCGGAAAGCCCTCCAGCCTAAACACACACGTGGGACAGTGGGTGTCTCCTTCGGCACCTAAGCACCGCGCCCCCCACAGCAAGGCTGTCTCTCCTGGCATAGGCGTGGCAGGCAGAGGCAGGGCCGGGTGAGGGCCCCAAACGTTCTCATCACATCCTCAGCTTCCAGACACTACATGGTGCCGTCCAGTGCTCTGAGTTCTCATCTCAGCTCCATCCCCAGCGTGCTCTGTGACCCCAGCTTTGCCTCCCAGTCTGTCCGCCTCCCGTTGTTCAGACCTGTGAAGGGAGTGCTGAGTCCCACGCCCCAAGGTCTTTCCCATCTCAGGGTTCCTGTTCCTGCCAGGGCTGCCTGTCGGACGCGGAATCGAAGCAGACTCGCTGACCAGACGCGTCGTCGGGGACTTTATTGAGTCATTTGTACAAAACCTCCTGGAATAAACCATTCACTCAGGGCATGAGACCAGGGGAGAGAACCAACTGAACCGTGTCTCATTTTTTACATTTCCTAAACCCCGAGGAGGTGTGCTCTGTTTCAGAGGTCTTGCGAACACCGAACCTACGACGTGTGTTCACGGCCAGCTTTCAAGGAGGCATGAAGAGGTTCACCGCGATGCTGAAAACTCCTGCCTCACCGCGGACCGTCAGGAGAGGACCTGCCCGGGAGCGACATCCCAGGGCTTCCCACTCGGACGGATCGCGGAGGAGGCGAGGGGAGGGGACGTGGAAGGAAAGCAACATTCCCTGTCTCTCTGCTCTCCGACTCGTCTTCGAGTCTTTACGGGAAGAAACGTAAAGGCCACTTGTTTCCCATTCAGCTGCCACCTCTTCAGCAACTTAAAGCTGTGACACTTGCCTGTTCCATCAAGGTCTCGGGCAAACTGACACTTTCTGGAGCAGACTGGAGCGCTGGCCGACCGCAAAGACCTCCCACAGATCTCCTGTCCACGTCGCTGCAGACAGTGGAGCGCGTCTCCAACCGGCTCTGGGCCGCTCCTGTTCCCGGCTCGAGCAGGCCAAGTAAGAAGCAAGGTGAGCGGGAAAGGCCTGGGATTAAAGACCTGGGTTCTAGTCCTAGCTTCTCCGCTGACCAGCCTTGAGTAGGAGACTTAATCGCTTGACCCCTGTATAAATAAATAAATGAATATATATATATTCAAAGATAACTTCCATGAAAGACTTACCATATATTTAATTACAGCTTTCTGTAAAAAATACAAAGGAAAAGAGGCCATGGATATTTCTGGATTCCCGGGAAGCAGCACATCTGGAGAGCAGGCCAGAGGTTGGGCGGGATGGCATCAGAATAGCCATTCTGCACTGAGGACTACGGCTCTCGCCACCAGCTCATAGGCATGGTAATTCCATTGACTCCTCTCAGCAGCCCTGTATGATTATAGCCCCATTTTATTTTATTTTTTTCAATTTTTTTTTTTATCCTCACCTGAGGACATTTTTGCATTTATCTTCAGATAGAGCGAGAGGGAGAGAGGGGGGAAAGAGAGAGAGAAACATTGATGTGACAGAAACACATCGACTGGTTGCCACCCACACAACCCCAACCGGGGTAGGGACAAACTGCAACTGAGGTACGTGCCCTTAGCAGGAACTGAACCCAGGACTCTCTAGTCCGCAGGCCGACGCTCTAACCACTGAGCAAACCGGCCAGTATATCCCTGTTTTATACATTAGGAAACAGACTCAAAAAGGCTAGGACGCCTATTTAAAAATCACACACAGCCTGGCCACTCTGGCTCAGTGGTTGAGTGTCGACCCATGCACCAAGAGGTCGCCGGTTCGATTCCCGGGCAGGGCACATGCCCAGGTTGTGGGCCCGATCCCCGGGGGGGGCATGCAGGAGGCAGCCAGTCGATGTTCTCTCTCATTGATGTTTCTATCTCTCTCTCCCTCTCCCTTCCTCTCTCTCTAAAATCAATAAAGAAAAAAAAATTTTTAATAAAAATAAAAACCACACACAAAGTGAATCCCACAGCCTCCAAAGCCCACACGGTCCCCTACCACAATGCTCCGTCCCATTTCTGTGCAGGACAGCTGGGCGCGCCTTGCTCCTGGCACAGAGACTTTCCGACCTGGAGTAAACCCGGCCCCCAGCCCCCAAGCAGACAGATGTTCAGTTTCCTTTCAGTGCATCCGAGCTCAAGGCATCAGCCACACCCGGCAGAGGTGAGAGGCTCCAGGTTTGCCTCAGCACGCAGAGGGAGGTGACTCTTCCTCCCCCCCTTGTGGCCAGGTGAGTCACACGCTCAGAGGAATCGGGGAGGAAACCTGGGTGGCGTCTGGAGACTGGGGTGCAGAGTCAGAGGGAAGCTCTCCCTTTCCCTGCAGGCATCTGCTTGGGCGGTGGTGAATGATTTTCTCCGAGGATCCCGTTTCCAGAGCCCTGTGGCCCTTTACCTCAGTGGACACATTCAAGCAAAGGAAAAGTACCTTTCCTTCCAGAACTCCCATCCGCAGTGTGCAGGGCGTCTCTTTGTCTACTAGCTCTTTTCTCCCTTATTTACTTATTGCCCATATTTGATTAAAATGTCTTATGTTCTCAGGAGCCCCCCTTCCCCCAAAGGTCACTTTGCACGGCTCGATTTAATTAACGCGTGCCGACTTGAGGATGAAAGGTAGGAAACAAAAGGTCTCCTTTATCCAATCTGAGCCCAAATCAAATCATATTAACACTTCACCTTTTGTTCTTGCGCAGGAAAAGGCTGTGGTGCATTGTATCAAAAGTTATTGAAATCGTTAGAAAGAAAGAAAAGGAGAAGACACCGTGACAGTGGGTTTGGGTGTCCCCACGTCCTAACAGGAGAGAAGGAGGAAGAGAAGGAAGAGGGAGGGGAGGGGGAAGGGGAGGGAGAGAGGGAGAATGCTGTACCCTAGCCTTGTTTTAAAATCAGATCAAGAGAAGACAACCATTTTTCACAAAAGCACGTGAATACCCTAAAACCACCTCTGTTTCCAGAAGGATCCCCAGGAATGTAAGCGTGTCGCCAGCCCCCTGGGAAAAAGCCTGGCACAGGGTAGCAACTCACTAAGTGTTTGTCAAACACACTGATAAACAAAATGCAGGCCGGCTGGGTTCTCACCAAGTCTGCCTTTTTTAAAAAAATGTTTTCCTTTATTGATTTTTGATTTTTAGAGAGAGAGAATGGAAGAGGAAGAGAGAGATAGAAACATCGATGAGAGAGAACATCGATTGGCCGCCTCCTGCATGCCCCCCACTGGGGATCGGGCCCACAACCTGGGCATGTGCCCTGCCCGGGAATCGAACCGGCGACCTCTTGGTGCAGGGTGGACGCTCAGCCGCTGAGCCACACCAGCCGGGCTCACCAAGTCTGCCTTTAACTCACTCTGGACCCTGAGCAATCCCGGCTCCTCCCGAACCTGGCCAGCTCTGTGTGTAGATAGAAAGACACTTGTCTGGCTGGGCCAGCAGGGAAGCTGTGAGGATAAAGCGCAGGCGGGAGGCCCAGTGGCAGCTCAGAGCATCACAGAACACAAGCCACCATGCCTCTCCAGTCAAAACCCTTTCACCATGAAGGATTAAAAATCAAAAGAAAGGAAGAAATGAGACTATGATCACCCGGCAGAGGAGCGGAGTGGAGCAGACGAAACACCCAGCATGAGCAGACGATGTCAAGTTCTGGAGAGGACACGGTGGCTGGGCCATGTGCTCGGACATTTCCGATGCTTATGACGGCGCAGCAGCCTGGACTCCGAGGCAGTAAACAGACAGTGTGCGCTACACGGAGGCCCTTGCAGAGGCTAAAGCTCACCAGGTGTGCACTGCTGTAGGGGGCGCTTTTTAAAGACCTGGCAGGTAAACCTTCCCACAGGCCAGGGCTGGTCAGCAAAGAGCTCCCGTGGCTCAGCAGGGCCCAGGTGGCTCAGCAGTGAGGCCAGCTCTCCACCAGGTGGAAGAGGCACCCCCTCCCCTGCCCTGTCCCCATCCCCAGTCCCTTAGCTCACACAGGTGTTCTCCCTGACAGCGGAGCTAATTACAGGTGTGTCTTCTGCCTGCAAGAGGGACATGAAGTGTCTTCCTCAGGTTGCATGTGACAGCATCTACAGGCTGAGAACGGGGTCTGCTCCAGCTGGAGACAAGGGGGAAGCTCTACGAGCCTTCAGGCTGGTCCCCTTCCCCGGAACCGGAGCGTCAAACCCTGCTGGTTCCACTGGTCTGGCTCCTCCCCAGCCTCTGTGAAGCAGGACGACATGGTCTCAGCAGCCTCAGCCATTGCCACTCAGGGAACATGAGGAGAGCCGCACCTGCCCTCCCTGGTGCGGGCACTGGGGGTTGGAGATGCGGTGCCCACCCCCGGCGGTCCCGCCCCGGGCTGCCCATCTCGGCATCCCGCCTGCCCTGCCGTCTGCTCACTCTTCACGGCAGCTCTCCATCAGCTACTTCATCTGTTATTAACATCCCGATAGTCAGGGAAGCTGACTAAGGGATGCCATGGAGGAGGAGTGTCCTGAAAGGAAACAGGATAACCTAGAAAGGAGGTCTCCATGCTCTGGGCCGCAGACACGGGGGAGACTAAGGCATTCCTGGGCATCCCCACTGGACAGTCCGTAAATACTGGCTGAGCACCTGCTACGTGCCAGGCACCACTCTGGACATTTCAGATTCGTCGGGGAACAAAACAGCAAGACCCCTGCTCTTGTGACATCAGAGTCTAGGTGGTGGGGGAGGGGCACAGGAAATAAACAATGGGCGTAAGAAACAAAGTATGTACTTTGTCACAAGGCAGTGCTATGGGGGGTGGGGAGCACGGGACTAGGGAGACTTGGGAGGGCTGGTGGCAGTGCCGCTGAGTGGTTGCGACAAAGAGAAGTGGCCAGCCCGGCTGGGGGTGCAAAGGGCCAGGGCAGGGCCGGCTTTCACAGGATGCTATCCCCCAAGGAGAGGCGTGTGTTCCCACAGTGGAAGGGACAGTCAACAGTCACAGAGGAGACAGCAGGAAATGAGGAGACTGGAGAGAGGTCTAGACTGGCTGAGTGGGTGCACGGGATGCAAAGTGGGGACCAGATTACAGAGCTCCGTAGCTCTAGCAAGGGGGTCGGATGTTGTCCTGAGCCAGCGGAGGGCTGGAGTTGTGCGACTAGAAGCCAGGACGAAGGAGAGGACTGCGGATTCCCGCTCTCTGCCAAGTGCACGGGACCATCGCTGTCTCTGCCTCCCTGAGGGTAGCTGTGGCCCCATGGCCTGCTTTAGCCACTAGACTGAGAGCAGAGTGTCACATGTCCCTTCTGGTGCAGGCTCTTGAGAGCTGGCATGCCATGTCCTGATGACTGTGCCGCCGCGGACTACCATGTCCGCCAGCCCGAGTCCCCAGCCAACAGCGGCCCGCTGGCTCCTGCCCTGTCCTGTTAACGATGGCCGGGAGCTCTGCTGGTCTGCTCGTCTCCAAACTGCTGAGTCTCCAGTTCTCTTCCTTGTATCCGATCGTGCTGTGAGGTGGGCAAAGCGGGACAGAGACTTCACACCGCTGATGCAGAGACCGAGGCACAGGCGAGTCCACGTGTCTGAGAAGACGGGGTGCAGCCTCGAGGCTGGGCCTTCCAGGCCGTCGTCCACCGGTCCCGGGACCTGATGATGACCGCTGGGTGGTGAAGAGGGGAGACGGTCTGGGACAGAGGCCATGAATTTCTAACCATTCTCCAATCATCAGGGTGACCCGCTATCCCCTACACCAAGCTGGGGACAGGGAGGCTGGGGTACCTCCCTGAACCCTTCTCCAACCTCACGCCCCACCTGCCACCTTCCCTCCCTCCGCTCAGACTCAGTGGCCACCCAACAGCCTCACTCATGGCTCAGGCCGCTGCCGGCCTCACAGCTTCACGCTGGCCCTCCCCTGGTCGCCTGCTCCAAATCAACTCTTCCTCACGCTTCTGATCTTGGCTCCGGTGTCACCTCCTCAGGGTGGTCTTCCATGATTGCCAGGACACGTGCGGTGTCATCTGCTCCACACGCCCTGGCCTTCTCCTGAGCACACCCATCACCCATGTGCTCACCTTTGGATAATGTCCCTTTCTGAACCACACACAGTGAAGGCAGGGTCCTTTGCTATTTTCCTCATCCCAGCGTTTTGAACTTAATAAGCCATGCTAAATATTTGTAGACAGAATGAATAGACTGTCCAAAGCTGTCCAAACAAAGGGATTTTTTGTCCGTCTACATGAAATGGAAATTCCACCTTCTGCAGTTGAGACGGATACCACAGCTCCTCTCACCTTGGCTGCGTTTTAAATAAAAAGCCCCGGTCCCCAGACACGGCGGGCGGCCGCACAGAGCGCTTCCCGAGTAATGAACTTCCCCGGCATTATGGCCGCATTAAATCGTGTTAATCAAATGGGAAGTGTAAGCATGGGAAGTGTAAGCGGGTCCCCCGTCCGCCCCCCCATAATCCTTCCTGAGCTGTACACTCTCAGTGGGAAAATAAAAAGGCTGATGCAGATCAGAGTCCGGAATGGATCAAAGAATAACAGGGTTTGGATTTGTGCTAATTTTGCACGTACAAAAAAGCCTCCTCGTCCTCTTTATTTAAGGGCAGAAGCAGGACAATAACACGCCGTCTGAAGAGCAGCCGTGAGCAGCCGTGGGGCGTTGTGCTCAGAGGTTGCGGAAACGCCACTGTCAGGCGCCCCTGCTCCGCCTCCAGACAAAGCCCACTGGCCAGACCTCCCCGGGCCGGATGCGTATTTTCAGGGTGTGGTGGGCGGGCGGGGGCCCTGCTTTCCCGGGCACCAAGCAGCCATCAGTTCAGGACTCAGCTGGATCAGCTCACCCTTCACTCCGCTTCCTGAGCAGTTAGGCACCGCCGGGCAGAGGCACGGTGGGACGGCGGCCCAGCTGAGCATGTTCCTCGTCTGGCAGGACGGTGGACATGAACCAGAGGCACCCTCTGCAAAGGAGAGCGTGCTGTTGGCATGAAGGGAGCCTCAGACGGGGGGCGGGGGGCCCAGGGCGGGAATGGGTGTTAGCCTAGGGGGTTGAGCCCCAGGCTCCACACTGTTCTGCGCTGAGCCCTGGCCCGTGGTGGACACAGACAAGCAGCTTTTGAAAGTCCCCTTCAGGGTCAAGGGGTCTTCCAATTTCTGGGCTCCAGAGAAACTTCCCCAAACCTAAGTGTCCTCCAGCGGCATCCAGTGTCAACTTACATGGTCAATTCCAAGTTGACAGAGGTCCTTCAGAACAAATCTGGATAAGGAGAGAAGTCCCATATATCTCTCCCTACACTCTTAACCCAGAAGGAGGCCGGAGAAGCTGCACGATCTCACCCGTCTGCAGGGGCCGGTGATGTGGGCAGGCATTGGAGAGGGAAGAAACGGCAAGACAGAAGCCGGCCACACAGACGAGGCAGGTTTGCATCAATGGCGTGCTCGTCCCTTGAAAGTGGGCAGCTGAGAAGGGCTCAGAGCACAGCTGTCAACCAGGATGGACACAGCAATCCTCGCACGGAGCCCTCACTATGTGCCAGGCACAGGGTGCTCGTCATTCCACCTGTGATCTCACCTGTAGTGCCCACGTAGCCGTATTTCACAGGGAGGTGAGTGGCGCTCGGAGGTTCAGTAACTTGGCTGAGTTCACACTGTGACAGAACCAGGTCACTGATTCACCCCAAACCCACTTCATGCCCACCAAAGCCTGCCCAGGGTCTCTGGGCGCATCTTCCAGTGTTTTGTGTTGTTTTCTATAAAAGCCAGAGAGAAGCGAAACATAGGCGGCCCAGTCGCCCGATGTTTTTAAAAAAGCAGTGACATTTTTCAGACCGTTAGTTGCTATGGCAGAGTGTGCCCTTTTGGTATTTGGAGAATGTAAGAACCAGCAAGAACGCAAGGCTGCCGTGGCATTTCATGTGGCACTGATCAGGGGCCTGGATGGTGGGACACAGCTGCGGAGGGGAAGGACCCTGGGCTGGGAGCGGGACAACCTGGCCCCGACCCCCTCGGCCATCAGCTCGCCGTGGGCCTTCAAGAGTCACGCTTATCTTTCAGAAAAATAAAGTGATTTGTACCCTTGTATTCAGTGATCAAAAAATGACTGTAAACAGCCCCCCAAATAGTACTCGCTCCACAACTGTGCAGGAGCATCCGGTGTCCCCGAAATGGATCTGGAGTGAGTCACGGGGAGAAGAGGGAGGGAAATGCTCCTCGCGTAAAGGCCGTGAGGGCGGCGAGAATGCACCTCCCCGAAAAGAAAGGAACCAGATTTTATATGTGCATGTGTGTGTATACACATGCATGCATGTTACACACACATATTTATTGTATGTGTATTACATGAATGAGGTAGGTAAATATACTTTCTTCTAATTATTTATTTGTTTAACTATTTCCGGGCGCTTTATCACATGCCCTGTGCCAGGCACTGAGGAAATAGCAACGAACAGGAGAGGCACGGTCGCCACTCCACTGAGACTGCGTAGCAGCGGGGGCGTTAACAGACATCAAAGGCTCGCCCCTTCCCGTGGCAGTCCGTGTTCTTCTCAGGACACGTGTTCATGGCCGCGTGACATTCCGTGGTGTGGGTTACGATCATTTAGCTCACTAGTCTCCTACGGTTTGGCGTTTAGGTCTTTTCAAATTCGAAGGACTGCACAAATTCACATGTGCATTCATGAATATTTTCTTAGGGTGGAAGCAAAGACGCAGAAGAGTTGTATCCAAGGGAACATTGCTAAGGTCTTTGCTTGCGATTATCAAGATTCCTTCCCAAAAGGGAGCCCCAGTTCCTACCTCCAGCCACAGAGCAGGAGACTCAAAGCTAAACATCTTGGAATTAAACCAGAAACCAATAACAAAGATATCCTGAAAAAAAAAAAAATCCTCAAATGCTTGGAACTTAAACAACACACTTCTATATAATCTGTGGGTCCAAATGAAATCTCAAGGGAAATTGCAAAATAGTTTCAACAAAGAACTGAACAAAAATAAAGTACAATGTATCAAATTTACGGGATGCAGCTAAAGAGCATAGGGAGACATGCAGCATTAAAGGCTTACACTTTTAAACAGAAGGTCTCATATTAACAACCTAGGTTTTTGGTTTTTTTTACCTTTAAAAAACAGAAGGAGAGGAAAATAAACCAAAAGCAAGTAGAAGGAAAGGGACAATAATAATAAGGGTAGAAAAATAAGGGTAGAAAACAGAAAAATAGGGAAATCAATGAAAACAAAAGTTGGTTCTTTGAAACTAGCAATAAAATTGACAAACCTATAACCAAACTCTTAAAGAAATAGAAAAGACACAAATTACCATCATTAGGAATAAAAGAGAGGCTATCAGTGCAGACTACACAGACATTATAAGTTTACTGAGGGGGAAAACATTTAATGAGGGGATACTGTGAACAACTCTTCACACATAAATTTGACAGCTTAGAGGAAATTTCTTAATTCCCTGAAAGCCACAAACTACTAAACTCACACAAGAAAAAATAGATAACCTAAATAGTCCTATCTATAAGAAATTAAAATTATAGTTTAAAACCTCCTGGAAAAGATTTTCTAAGCCCAGATAGTTTCCCAGTGAGTTATACCAAACATTTAAAGAAGAGTCTGTACAAATTCTTCCAGAGAACAAAGAGGAGGGAACATTTTTCAACTTACTTTATGAGGCCAAAACTACCTCGGTACCAAAATCAGGAAAAGAGAACAAAAGAAAATGACAGACCAATATCGCTCATGAATATAGACACAAAAATCTGCATCAAGATACTAGCAAATGGAGTTCAGCAATATATAAAAAAAGAAGAATACATCACAACCCAATGCCATCTATCCCAGGAATACAAAACTGATTCAACATTTGAAAATCAGTCATTATCATCTTCCACGTTAACAAATTAAAGAAGAAAAAAATCACGTGGTTATATCAATTGATGTCCCCCTCCCCGACCCAAAAAAAGCATTTATAAAAACTCAACATCCACTTACGATAAAAACTTCCAGCAAACTAGGAAAAGAAGAAATTTTCTTTAACCTGATGAAAGGCATCCACAAAACGAAAAGAAAAAACCTACATCTAACCTGATATTTAGTGGTGATAAAATGCATGCTTTCATCCTAAGACTGAGAACAAGAAAAGGATGTTCGTTCACACAGCTCCCATTCCACATTACGCTGGAACTTTTATCCCAGACAATAAGACCCAAAACAAAAAAGGCCCAGAGATTGGAGAGGAAGAACTCAAACTGTCTCTATTTATGAGTAACATACATGATCGTCTACAAAGAAAAATCCCAGAGGAATCTATAGAAAGCAAAAACTAGAACTAATAAGTGAGTTTGCAAAAACATGAGACGCCAGGACAACACATTTTTTAAATCCGCTATATTTCTGTATTCCAGAAAGGAGTAACTGGAAACTATTTAAAATACTTTAAAAATTAACATATACAATAGCTCCCCGCCTCCCCCAAAGAACGTAGCTAAGTGGATATAAATCTAACAAAGATGTGAGCAGGCTATGAATGCGAAAACCACCAAACACTGATGAACAAAATCAAGATCTAAATGATGGCGGGACACACCGTGCCCATGGAGGGAAAACGCAACATTAGGAGACCAGTTCTCCCCAGACTGATCTGGACATTTAACGCAATTCCAATCAAAATCCCAGTAGGGGTTTGCAGATAGAGACAAATTGATCCTAAAATTTGTATCGAAAAGCGAAGGTGCTAGAGTAGCCAAAACAATTTTTTAGAAAGAAGAAAGTTGGAGAAGTTAGACTATGCAGTTTAAGACTTGCTATACAGTTACAGCAATCAGAATGGTATTTGTTGAGCAAAGGATAGACACAGATCAATGGAACTGACAGAGAGGACAGTGATGGACCCACACAAACACAGCCCCTTGATTTTTAACAAAGATACCAAGGCATTTCCATGGAGAAAGAATACTCTTCCCAACGAATGGTGTAGGAGCAGTTTAACATCCCTTTGCCCAAAGAAAGAATGAATGAACAAGTGAAAAAAGAGAAAGGAAGGAAGGAAGGGGCATTGGCATATACCTCACACCTTATGCAAATATTATCTCAAAATGGACCAAACATAGTATAAAATATAAAACTTTTAAAATAATATGTAGGAGAACTGTACAAAGACTATACAAGACTATAAGCCTCTGGAGGGCAGGCGCTCACCTGTATCCCTAGCACTACCTGGCGTACACCAGGCGTCAACATTTAACGGTCAAAGACCAGTCAACAAAATAACTAGAATGTAGGCTGCACGAGGGCACACATTTTTTTTAAATTAATTAATTTAATTAATTATTTCTAAATTACAGTGACATACAATATAATAGTCGTTTCAAGTGTATGATGTAGTGATTCGACGTTTATGTATTTTAAGTGATCAGCATAAGTCTAGTACCAACTGCCCCCTAGACAACGCTATTCGATACGATTGACAATATCCCCTATGCCGTACATCATGTTCCCACGGTTCATTTTATAACGGGAAGTTTGTACCTCTCGATCCTCTTTATCTTTTTCATATTTTTTTCACTGCTGAACCCCAGTGCTCAGAGAAGTACACATGGCTGACACTCAATACATATCTGTTGAAGAAATGAATGAATTGGGGGGGCATCTACAAGGGACCTGGTCCCGCACTTAGGTCTGGAAATAGAGCCATAACAGACCAAACAATAAGCCCCCACTCCCCAGAAGCACCTGGAGCACACATGTCATTCACCTCGGGAACTGCTCCCACCAGCCACTCTCAGGAACAGCAGACAGGCGCCTGAGAACCCAAGGGCACACCAGGCCACCTTGCTTCCCGCTGATCGGCCCCTTCTTACTGCCATCTGCTCCCTGCGGGATGTTCCTCGAGGGAGAAAAGAAGGAACCGAATAAAATTAAAGATGTTGCCAGATGCTCGCAGTAGAAGTGACATCTTGGTCACATCCTGGCCCACTGGTACATTAATTGGTGGTGGGAGGATGGGATATCAGGAAAAGACAGGTGTGAAACATGGGCTTTCTGGAGAGGGCCTCACGAACAGATTGAGGACCCCAGTGGGAGGTCACAACATCTCACCTGGGGATACTGGCCCAGCGCATGGCCAGAATAAAACGGTGCAGATGCTTCCACCTGCTTCTCCCTTCCCACTCTACCCCTTGGCTCTGGAAGGACAGACTCTGAGCTTCTCTTTCCCACACAGGTGGTTTCATTCCGTGGCTGGTGAACACCCTGCCCTCACTCTGCTCCACCCAGTCAACAGGTACCTGTGGAACATCCCCACCAGGAGGTCTGGGCACGGCTCAGTGACCATGCTGAAGAGGCAGCTCTCTGCTCCCTCCCTGCTGCCCCCCTTTGCCCGCACCCCCCATCCCATGTGGTCCAGGTCACCACCACACACTCCATCCCCTGAGCTGACAGTGCAGCCACCCAGACTCTTCCCCGCCCCCTACACAGCGTGTCACCACGGATGAGGGATGGGACGGGGCTGCAGCAGGGCCACGCAGGGCCCCGACGCAGCAGCCAACTCTCCCGCACCTGGGTCCTGAGCCGAGATCCTCGCGGCCCCTCTCTGAGGCCGCTGGCGATTCCAAAAGATTAATATTGTTTACATGAGCTATTAGTCTCGATGCAGGAAAAGATGAGCCTGGGAGACAAGAGCCTTCGATGTAAACAACTCATTTCAATCTCAGGGTGTCGATTACGGCTGCAGACACACGATTCGGGGAGAGTCTGCCAAATCCCTGCTAGGCGCTGCCCCACATCCTAGACACTGTGGGATGGGATGCGAGCAAGGCCGGGTCTTCCCCCAGGAGCGGGGGGTTTGCGAGGACAGCACCGGCGACAGGTGAAGTGTGAGGATGCTACAACCAGGGCTCCGGACTCGGACCGTCTGGGTTTAAAAACCCCAGCGGGGCCCCACCGGTGAGGGGCCAGGAGCCAGACGGAGGCATCAGCCACATTTCTTTTGCAAGCAACCTGACCTCAACGGTTTCTTCCTCCTCAAAGTGAGGCGGACACGGTGCCTCCCTTGGGGCTGTGGGGAGCATTGAGTCATATGGTACATGCAAGAGTCCCAGCAGGCAGGACGCACTTGATAAACAGTGTGTGTATTCTTGCCACCACCATCATCATCTGTCGTGATCACTACCGCCATCACCACGAATACCAACTAGGACTTGGAAATAAGCCAGAAAGGAAGTCAGAGTTCTATGGGAATAAAGAGGAAAAAGCTTAGTTGGGGAAATCCAGAGAGGCTTTCTGGAAGAGGTGGCACTTGAGCTGGACCTTGGGGAATAAGTAGGGGAGTGGGGAGGGTGTTCTCAGAGCTCCAAGGCCAGCGGGCATCAAGACCTGGAGCTGGAGTCCTTCCTGCCGCTCAAACCACCCCCGTTTGGTGAGGACCATCCCCTCGAGGAGGAGCCCAGCGGCCCACGAACCCAAGCTCTGGGCCTGGGCAGGAGCACCACGCACTTGCTCAGCATTCCGAGAGAATCCACTCACTCCACTCTGCCAAGAACAAGTCCTTGTTCTGGTTCTACTCGGCCCGAGAACCACAGGGAACATTCAGAACCCGGGAGACAGAAACACTGTCCAGACAGTCATTCCTCTGAAACAACCATCCGTACTTTCATATCTCTGATGCACTAACACTCTAATCAATAGGCCAGTGGAGATTCGCCCGCTGCAAGTTTAATAAGGAAAACAGTTCCAAGGAAAGATTTGGAAAGCAGAGATATCACCTGCAGGTGTGTGAGACTGCGGGGGCGGGACCGGGCTCCTCGCTCCTCCCCGAGGCAATGAACCAGGCTGAGCCTGGAGCTGGTTGTAATTGCAGAGATGGGAGCTTCTGGCGGTTTTTCGGCTCCCCCTCCCCACTCCTACCCTGCCCCAATCAACACAGCAAGTCTCATCGTCTGGGAGGGAAACTCCACTTTCTGGCTGTCTTTGCAAGTCAGGCTTCCCCGCGCCTGGCCTGGCCTGGCATGTGGGCAAGTTTTGCTCCCATGTCAGAGGCGTGAGTTTTGGAAGATCAAAGCAAAGGCCTGTTGGCGGAAGGCAGGTGGGAAAATTGATCAAAACGAATCCATGAAAGAGATATTCCTGGCAGGGTTGGGACGCCCAGAGAGGCTGGGCAGCTCTGGTCAACGCCTTTCCTCGTCCTGGGCCGTGTCCTCTCCGGGACGCTGGGATTCCCCTGGGGCCAAGGTCAAGCTCAGTTCACCCGGCAACGGCCCTGGCTCCTTTGGGAAGTAGTGTGGCCACCAAGTGTCCATAGCAGTGCGTTGACGAGAGCAATTCCCTTCTAGACTAATCTATTTGATCACTATCCCCGAGGGCCTGCTGCGTGGCGGCTCTGTGCTCGGCCTTGGGGATCGAGCTGTAAACCATGCAGACCAGCTATGGAGCGCACACAGGGAGACCTCATCTCATCGACGTCGTGTGCTGCCCTTCACAGATGCCGTGTTTCTACACCCTGAAGGCGAGACCCCCCACCGACAGAAGGACGATGCACCTTACTGCAGGGCTCACCCGGTCGCGTGGTCTGGGGAGGAACCGCCGTGCCTCTGAGGTACGCGTGTGTCCCAGTGGAAGGAGGCACAGGATAAATACTAAACACGTACATGAGATCGCAGTGACACTGCGAACAGGAAAATCTTTAAAGGGCTACTAGAGATGGAAACAGTATTTCTGGAAAGGAAATAAAAAAGGAGTGAGGTTAATTTGGGCTAAGATTTGAATGAAAGAAAGGAGTTAGGTCATGTGGAGCTCTGTGGGAAAGGAGTTTTAGGCAGAGAAACCGGACGTGCAAAGGCCCTGAGGTGGAAGTGAGCTTGGTTAGAAAATAAAGAAGAACTTCTGTGGGTGTGGTAGTAAGGGGAGAGTCACGTGAGAGAAAGAAGAAGTCAAGATAAAGCCCATGAGGGAACCTGTGGGCTCACAGTAAGAAGTGATGATGGGGACAGTGGCCCTGATTTATGCGCGGGACGGATCTTTCGGCTGCTGCATGGCTAACGGCATGGGGGTGGGGTGTCCGGGAGAGGGGACACAAGCAGCCGGAGAGGAATGCTGTCGTCCAGGCCAGGGGTGATGAGCACTGAGCCAGGTGGGAGCGGAAAGAGCGCGAAGGCCATGGAGCAGGGCTGTTAGGGGAGAAACAGAGGATGCAGAGGTGACTCGGGCTTGACTTCAGCAGTTGGTTGATTGGAGTCTGAGATAAGGAAGACAGGAGAGAAAGCAGCGTCCTTAGATGTCTAATGTTTGAGATCCCACGTGGCGTCCAAGCGGAGCTGTGAGGGGGGCATTTGGAGGTGGGAGGCGAGAGCTGGGTTGTGGGAGTTGAACCTCCGGACCAGCCTTCCAGGGGCTAGCGCTGGCGTTGCTCTGGGCCGGCTCCTTGCTGTGCTCAGCCCGCCTGAGTCACCGCGAAGTGAACGAGACTCGAGGCCCGGTCGCCATCAAGGACAGGTCAGGCAGCCCTGGATCCTGTCTATCACGGGACAACCTAGATTTTGTTTTTCCTGCTGATGGCCGTTGGTGAACATCAATGCTCGACTTACTCATTCCCGGAATTTCCCAGTGGGTATCCCAGAAGCTCACTGAGGAAGAAACTTAGCAAGTCACTACCGGAATCTCCTCCAAGCTTGCCGAGACCATGAGACCAGCCTTGAGTACCCCCCCCCCACCCCACCCCACCCCCGGGCTGTGCTCTCGGAAGAGCTGATTAGTCTTGGGAACCGGGCTTTTCAGAGGGCAGGCATGGGGTCACGTTGCCCAAATCTGCAGCTAGGTGCTAAATCTTGGGACTATGAGTAGCCGAGGGCCTTTGGGGTGCTGTGGAGGGGCTGCCGAGGGGTCCCAGAGCGCCCCCAGGGACCCTTCGCTCTGGCCGGCCCACACCACGGGTTAGGGCGGCAGCTGCTGAGGTTCTGGAAGAAGGTAACAGAATGCGTAACTTGACATCGGCGATCATTCTGCTCATGCTCCCAGGTGTCTGCAGAGATGCATCTGGGTTAAGACTTATCACCCTCCTGAGACCCACAGCCACACACAACACCCGCCAGGCTTTCTTTATGGGCTTTCTTCCCTGGTCGAAAGAAAACAACCCCCCCCCCCAAAGGTGGAGAGAAGAAGGTCCGTCCTCAGGCCCTCCATCCAGGGCTCCGGGAGCCTGCCGGGTTGTCTGCCGCCCGCCTGCCCCTGCCACCCCCCATCCCACCTGCTGTCACGACTCAGGGCTCCTGAGTCACCCAGCTTTCATTTGGGCTAATCTCCACTCCTGACGCAGGTGGATGTGATGGTGATAAATCAGAACCAGGACACAAGCTGTCAGGGATGGAACAGGAGAGGCTCGTCGGTCTAATCAACTTTATTAGCCGCGAGTCACAGAGAAGTCTCGGGCAGCCCTCCCTCCCCTCTCCTGATGCCCCCTCCAGTCTCCATGAAGATGCCAGCGAAGCAGACGCCCTGACGGGGCTAAGCTGGCGATGAGGAGGTGGAGAGAGGCGGCGACCCCGCCTGGCACCCAGGGCACAGTCACAGACGCCGCTGTGGTCAGGCTGACAAGCGTGGAGATGGCAGCCTGGTCTGCGGGTGGGCTTCCGAGGGTCTTCTCCCCCTGTGGTTGGGGAAGCGGTGTAGTTTAGAGACCTGGCTTCTAACCTCGAGGACCCTGAGCTGGACAGGAGGGAAAGACCCCAGCTCAGCCAAGGTTGCGCTTTGGGGCAGGGAAAGACCTCTGGCAAGCCCTCCCCGGACAGAGGGAGAGCAGGGTGGAGAGGAAGGCAGCCTTGCTCCCGCTACTGCAGCTCCTGGTTCTCGCCCAGGCCGTGCCTTTTGCCCTGGGGTCTCCCACCTGCGTCCTGGGGATGTGTCCTCCCGTTCCGGCCTCAGTAGCTTGCGTAGGTTTCTACGTCTTGCAGCCACAGCAGTTTTGGCTTTTTTTACAGTTTACAAAAATTGTTATTCCGCTCACACAGGGCTTTGTCTCATTCACTCCTGCCGACGACCCAAGAGGCAGGCAAGACAAACTGCGTTATGCCCATTTCATGGATAAGGATAATCTACTCGGGAGAGGTTGACTCGCCCGAGATGCCGTTCGCGGGTGAGCTGGGCTAAGCCCAGGGCACGACTTCCCTGAGCACCCCGCCCCAGCCAGCGCCAGGCGCCCCGCTCCTCGCCGGGCTCCCCCGAGAGAAGCTCGGTCACGGCCACAGCGGTCTGGACCAGGAGAGTGCTCAAAGCGCAGTGTCTCACAACAGGCACGTCCGAGCACGTCCCCGGTCTGGGCCTCCTCTGAGCTGCCTGGTGGACCCACCATGCGGCGTCCTACAGGCCCCCCAACTCCACGGCAATCCCACCTTAACATCCAAACACTGGAGCTGAAGCTAAAACCCCGAACCACATTCCAATCCCCATCCTTCCCGTGGAGGTCAACACCCTCATCGAGTGGCTGGTATCCTGCCAGCCTGTTCAGATGCACGTACACTCACGCGCGCACACACACGCACACACGCGCACACACGCGCACACACACACAGAGGTCTAGATAGATACAGATATATAGATGTATGCGTGTTTGGTTTGGTTTTCTGAAACGTTATATCCTCCATAGCATTTGACAATTCACTTGTTTTCCTACTCAGGATGTCTTGGCCATCTTTCCACGTCAGAACACTGACCTCCGTCTTTTTGACTGCTGTGTAGTATTCCACAGGCTGGCTACCCCATAATTCGCTCAGCCATTCCTTGTTGCAGAGCATGGGGCCCTATCTCGCTTTCATTCCTTCACTTGCAAATGGCACTGCAGGGACACTCCTGGGAAGGTCCTTCGGAGCACCTGGATGGGCTCCTCTGGGACAGGCGGAGGGCCAGACTCACTTCCATCCTCACCCGTCCCCATCCACCAGCATCCCTGCCTTGCCAGGAGCAGCTGCTGTCCCCTCCCCCAACACCGAAATCCCCCTCCCCCAGCCCTCCTTCTGGGCTGAAAGCCGAAGGACTTGCTGTGTTTTCTCTGTTTATCAGCTCTCTATTGCCATGGTGGGAACCGCCCACTCAATAAGGCAAAGCAAACAAACTCTCACAAGCCCACAACCCACTCCAAGCACATGGCCCCGGTTTTATTTCCTGATTAAGCAGTCAATCACGGCCGTCGGGACGCTTTGCTTCTCGTCTTTCCCACATCGTGTGGGCCCAGAGCGGCCAGTGGGACACCAGGTAAAGACAGGGGCTGAGATAAGCTGAGGCAGGTAGGCTGCCCTGAGCCTGAGTGGAGGGGACCACAGAGGGTGCTCAGGTCAAAGGGCACCGGCCAGAGCTCCTCCCCAGGGCAAGAGCTCTCGTGGGTGCCCGGTGCGTTCTAGTTGGATGAGTGAACAATCAATGAATGAATGCAGGCCTGAGGTGGAAACACCAGAGGCATGCTGGGAAGACCCCAGATGCAGGGAATGGCACAGTGGAACCGGGCGGATAGAGCAGACGGACCTGCAGAACCAGGATCAGTGGTGCAGAGAGGATGGTGCACTGCCCAGCACCCATCCCCCTTCCGCTGCCACCAGACCTGGCCCCACCCCCCTCACTGCGTGGGACCGCCAGTCAAGGTGCTGGGCTCCTCACCCCAACCAGGCCAATTAGTCCTGCTGTCTCGTGACAATCTGCCTGAGCAGCATGGACAGGGACAGAAGATGCTGGCTGCGGGCTCATCCCACCCGCGATGACGAACATTTCGTGTTGCCTTGTCCCCCAGGACTGGCCTAGTTATGTCCCCTCCAGGCTTTGCGATCAGCTCTTCCTGTGCGCAACCCCTGTCCTTGTGATAAATTCTTTAAAAAAATAAAATAAAAATTAGATGAGCCAGAGGGGTTTCTGTCACTGGCAACCAGATAATCCTGAGTCATACAAGGTCAAAGTTGAGAAGGTTGGAGGCAACAGGGTCTTGGGGGGTTTTCTAGAAGTCTCCCTGGACGTGCGGATTGCTGTGTGGTCCTGGCAGCCTGAGGTGCAGGAGAATCAGCCTGGTGTTTGAGACCAGGAGAAATGACGCCACTATGTCCTCCCCAAGTACAGCCCATCAACGCTGAGCCCAGCAGGTGGGGCAGTCATCGAGTGCTCTCTCCCGGACATTGTGTCTCTGGTCTCAAAGCCTCCAGCCCACCCCTGCCCCGCTGGGCCCTGCCTCTCCCGAGAGGGGCCTGGATGCTCTGGGCAGCACTGATGAGACCCCGGAGCCTCTGGCACAGCGAGCACAGTCAGAGATGTCCCTTCTCGTCACCTGAGGCTGCCAGCCCAGCCAACAGGACGTCAGGTTGGTGTAAGAAGCTACTTGACAGGCTTCTCTGGGAAACTCTCCCTCTGGCTCCCTCTTGATCAAGTAAAGCCCTCCCACACCATTGTCAGACAGCGTTTTTAAAAAGCATTGCTACTTCATTTCCCGCTCTGACCGGCTCTGAAGTCTCACTGGAGAGAAAGACCAACACAGACAGAGAAAGGGGATGGAAGGAGGAAGGGACAGGCCATGGGGGAGAGAATGAGAATCGGAGTCTCATCAGGTCTCCTCTGACACTGCACTGGACAGGAAGGGACCAGGGGACGTTGGACAGGGAAGAGCAGCCGGTTCACCTGATGAGCTGAAGTCGTTAGCGGAATTCTCGAATCGTGAGATGCGTGCCTTTGGTTTTTTGGCTTCCAGGGTCAGAGACATGTGTCAGCCCCTCACAGAGGTTACACGGGATACCTGTTAGGACACAGGGCAGAGTGGGGAAAGCTGGCCAGCCCCACTCCAGGACCCAAGACAGAGAAAGTGGGTAGGGGCAAGTCGGGCACCTGGACCTCACGGTCCCCCTCACCGGGCTGCCACCATTTCCACGGCCACCACCTCTCGTCTTCCCTTTGTTTTCTGTCTCCTAACACCTTTCACTCCTTTCTCTCTGTGCCTCTTTGTCTTGGACCCCACCTTCTGCCACCGACTTCTCAGTCTCTATAGCTCAAGTTCAAAATCCTCGAAGGGGAGGGTATGATAGATTTAGCCAATGGCCACTCGGTGTAGGAGGCCTGGCTGGCAGCACTGGCATCCCACACTTTGCCATGGTTACCGTCCTGCCCGGGGATTGGCTGCCCAGCTGACCCACCAACTGCGGCCAAGGTAGCAGGGCCATGTGGTACAGACAGGCGGGCCCCCTGGAAATGCCCCTCGGGAGGAGATGAGGTGGGCTGCTGGGGGCTGTGTCCCTGGAGGACAGTGTGTTCCAACTGTCTGTCACTGTCACAAACACTTCCACAGGTTCCATCCGGAGGGCATCTCTCAGTGACACCAGGGACCAGAAGGGCCGTGTGTGGGAGCAGCAGCTATGACCATTTAACAAAAGAAGTCACAACGTGCAGAGAGGGCTGGTCATCGTAGACGTCAGCCCAGAGGCCCAGGCAGGCCAACTCTCTCCCTTTAAGCAGAGGGGCACTTGAGCCCTGCGGGGCCGAGGAGGGGGAGAGCTCAGGGGGCTCCTGCTCTGAGCGGGCAGACATGAAGACCTCGTCTCTGCAACACGAGGGCTGACCATGGGTGGCAGGAAGAGCCGGGGAGACCACGCTCAGAGGGTCCTGCTCCGTGCCCGGCCCACCACTCTCAGAGGGTCCCGCTCGGTGCCCAGCCCACCACTCTCAGAGGGTCCCGCTCGGTGCCCGGCCCACCACTCTCAGAGGGTCCCGCTCGGTGCCCGGCCCACCACTCTCAGAGGGTCCCGCTCGGTGCCCGGCCCACCACGCTCAGAGGGTCCCGCTCGGTGCCCGGCCCACCACGCTCAGAGGGTCCCGCTCGGTGCCCGGCCCACCACTCTCAGAGGGTCCCGCTCGGTGCCCGGCCCACCACTCTCAGAGGGTCCCGCTCGGTGCCCAGCCCACCACGCTCAGAGGGTCCCGCTCGGTGCCCGGTCCATGGCAAGGTCTCCATGTGGTTTGCCTTTTTAAATGATCTTTATCTGCATTAAAATAATGTTTATTCAAGCCTTCGATTTTATCGAGATAGTGATTAGGACGATTGGCCAAACCCAGAAGCACGGACCTGGGGAGAGGAAGGCAGCTCCGAAAGCGACTGGGCTGGGGAACAAAGCTCGTTTTCCAGTCCACCTCCCAGCGTGTCTGCACCAACTCCCCCCACCCCAGCCCTCCCCGGCCCGTCTGCGGCCTGTGGAAAATGCTATAACAAGTCACATGGAGAACTGCTCGTCCTCCATCGCAACTGGGGCTCTTCCTGCCCAGGAGACTGAGGCCCAGCTGGCTGACCGCAGGCTGGGGCGTCTCCGCTGGGGCGTCTCCACTTCGGCCGTGCAGCGAGGCCTGGGGGGAGCAGCCTCCGTCTCCAGGGAGGGTGCAACGTGGGGGCCAGGGTCCCTCCCCCAGGCTGCACCATGGTCCCCCCTGGCTTGCACCCTGACCAGAGGACAGTCGTGGACGGGTGCTGGGAGGTGGGGACGGTGGGTGGGTGGGGGTGCTGTCACACACTGTGAGCAGAAGGCATGGTGGCACGGCAGATGTGGAAGATGGGCAGTCTGTCCCTTCCCGACAGCATGAGAGGCCCTCCTTCAGAGAAGGTGACCTTGGATTGTGCTGTTCCTCCTGACCCTCTCCAAAGAAAAACGGCTTCCTCAAGATGATCTCTTTATGATACCTAGGCCCTCTCCTTTCTCTCACTTCCCTCAGATCAGTCCCTCCCCCTCCTCCCCTGTCCCTTCATGTCCTCTGGCTCTCACTGCGTCGACTGGTCTGCAGGCCTCACAGAGTGACAGAATCCAACAGCAGGACCTCCTCTTCGTGTTTGTGCATTAGGGCAGTCTGAGGGCCAGAGAAGGAGAGGCGCTTGCCAAGGTTAGGCCGCACAGAGTGACGGAGAAGAGGAAAACCGAGAGCCCCGGGCAGGGTCCAACCCCAGGTTCCTTCCCTGCAGGAGCGGGCCTGGCTGAACTCCACCAAACGCTGCTGCTGCCAGTGAAGAGGCCCGTGGCCAGATACGGGTAGCAAAGATTGAACAAGGACAGACATGCCTGCTTGATGCAGGACTTGTCAGAGCCTTTTATGTGTTGTTGTGCATAGGACATCTGGTCTGGGGCGGGGGAGTGCGCTAAGATTATTTTCCAGGCTTACTTGACCTTTCTGTTTCACGACCATCTTGCAGACTGACCTGTAGCACCATGCGATGCTGCCCCGGCCCCGGCCCCAGGAATGGCGCCCCCGTCCACCTCCGCCCAGGAGAGGAGCAGCTCTTCCCCATCGAGACCCCGGGCTGTTCCTCGGAATGACCAGCCTTGAAAAATAAAGCTGCAGCGTAAAGCAACCTCAAAGCTAACCAAACGCTTTCCTCTCCCTCATTCGAGTTCCAGAACTCTACGGTTAATGAAAAGTTTCAGGGTGGAAGGGGCGCGGAGAGGACAGTTTGCCCTGCTCCCGAGACTCTTGCCACACTTCAGCTCCGAGCAAATTAAACCAGGGCCCTGAGACAGAAGTCCTGGATGAGGAGCGGAGAGCAAGCGATGGGATTCGGGGCTGAGCCCGGGCCAGCCGCAGTAATAAACGCAGCGTGGACGCAGAAGCTTTGGCAGAACTTCCCCGTAGCGATCATCTCCACGAAGCCTCTGCCCACCCACACACCCTTCTCCCGTTCTTTTAATCTGGAGCTACTGAGAACCAGTATTTTTCTCACCTTTGTAATATGAGACACAAGTTAATTAAAATCAATCCTACCCCAGCCTCAGCGCGGCCCTGCTGCGTCTGCGGCTCTACCCAGTGTGTTTTGGGAGCCGTGGCTATTTGGAGACACTGATAATTGCGTTAATTTTAGGAGGCCTTCGCTAAGCCCCGCAATTAATTACACGGGCAGCAGACAGAGCTGTGACGCGGCAGATAGTGGGATGAAGAAGGCGGAGACGCCCGGAGCACTCACAGAACCAGGGCTGCTTTCACTGCCCACAGACATTCACACGGTGACCCTGAGAGGCACGGACACCTTGAGGGTCTCCCGAACCCTGAAAGGGAGGGGGCTGTGTGCGACGTTCGCCGGAGAGCAAGTTCACTGGGCTCTCACTCTCAGACAGCGGGTCGTGTGGGGGGGTGTTTTTGACATAGCTCATGAAATCAGAGTTTCTAGTTCATTCGTTCTGATCCCATTTCCACTCACTACCCGTGAGATGAGCAGAAATCCCCCCCCCTCTCTCTCCATCCCCTGCCCCATTTCTCAGAGCACGCACACGCAGATAACTTTTCCATGACTATAAAGATCAGGTGCAAGTATATGCGTATGTAAATAGTTAAAAAATGGGAACACAGAGGAAGACGTAGCCCAGGGGGGAACTGTATTTAACGTGGACAAGACAGAGGAGTGTGTGCGGCTGGGGTTACCTCTGCCTCTCTGCTCGGGGCCGCTGTTTCTCGCCGATCTCACAAAGGCCCGTTTGGGAGGCCAGCAGCCTGGGCCAGAGCCGGTAAATTGTAGACATGTTATCTGGCCCACGTGGAAACGTAGACTGACACCAACATGGGCTTCTTCCCAGGGGTCCCTGGGATGGGGGTTCAGCCATGCAGACGGGAGCCCAGGCCCGGAGACGCGGATGGGCCCGTGCAGCTTGAACCACCTGACTCCAAAGCCCAGGCCCTCAGTGCAGACACCTGGTGGCTGTGGGAAAAGAACGATTCAGTGCTGCCAGGCTCTAGGAGCCAGGGAGACCCCTGGGGACCATCTGATTCAGAACTGCAGTCTCTGGGTCCAGCACCCACCCAGCCTGGCACAGGCGAGACCCTCAGTTAATTGGCACGGACGCCTCTATGCTCTGCAAGTTACCCCTCACCTGGGTACCTGCTCTTGAAGGAGGAAGACAGTCCAGGTGACCGATCCAGGCCCTTCGGGAGGTGAGCCAGCGTGCCCCTCAGGCCAGCGGCACAGCCCCCCCACAGGCCACACTTACCATCTCTTAGAATGCCCGGTTCTTCTTCTAACCAAACAGGCCCCTGAGCTTTCTCAGCAAATGTAATATTAGGGCTGGAATCGCCTTTCTGTTACAGCCTTGCTTACTCGAGAGAAGGAGGATATTTTTACCAAGGCCTCCCAGCTCCCCGAAGGCAGAGGGATACAGACGCTCCCTCTGGCTGAGAGAGTGAGAAGTCGTTTTTTAGTGCCTGTCCACGTGGTGGTATACTGTACTAGACGGTTTCGCTCTGTATTTCAGCCTACATCGATTTTGCTCGAAGATTTACAGTAAAGCTGTAACAAGGTGAGTCCCAGTGTTTCCCTTGCCCAGGTAAGCACGGCAAATCACCGCCACACAGAGGCCCCCTCCCGTGTCCCTGGCAGACACTTCCGATCACTCCTGAGGCTCTCTCCCGACGACCCCAGAGATGGCCCAGGCGCCTCCGTGTAGCTCTCCCGGCCACCTGCGCTGGCACAGGGATGAAAACCAATTTCTATTTCTGCCGAAGAAGAGGAGAAGCTGCGAAGAACAAACAACAACAGAGGAGACAGACATAACACCAGATGACTGGGAGAAAAAAACACCGCCACGGGGAGAGTCGAGTGCTTCGCCGTGTGGACGGATCCGGGAGACAAGTGATGGGACCTGATGGGGGCCACCGCCTCACCAGCTCTGGTGACCGAAAAGAAAGCGGCAATGTGGGCAGAGCCAGAACTGCACACGGGGCCAGAGACAGCCGGTAGTAAGTGCAGAACAAACACAGCAATCGCTGACCCTGGGCGTTAGACTGTCAAATAGATACAGATATGCATACACACAAACGAACACTTTCCAGTCATACTGACAACAGCTGACTTTGGGTGCCTGCCATGTTCCGGGAGCCGGGCCAGCACTGCTCGTGCACTTTGCCATAGAGAGTATTATTAACCCATTTTACATGTACAGAAACTGAGGCGTGGGCAGGCTACATAACTTGCAAGATCAAATGGTTAAAATGTGGTTGAATCAGGATTTGACCCTAAACAGCTCCTTCCTAAATCAACAACCTCATATTGCTGTTAGAACCCTGCAATATAGGGTTCTCCTAGGGGGGAGCTAGCCCTGGTCGCCCCGTGTCTGGGAACTCCCCTTCTCAGGGTGTGTTGTCGGCCCACTCACCCATTCATTCACTCATTCACTCATCCACAGCTGTGTTTGTGTGCCGCTCTGTGCCAGGCACTGTGTAGACACCAGATGAACAAGACAGTTGAGGGCCCTGAACTGAAATTAAGAATCCTTTTCCTGAAATTAAGAATCGCGCAGCAGCTAGGGTACCCTAGACCAAGCCCTTCCCGTGACCTGGGAAACGGGGCTGGGATTTGGGGTGGGACAGACTGGCGGCAGCTCAAGCTCACCCTGTGCTGCTCTGAGCTTCACAGAAGCAGCCCACCCGCCTCACACCCAGCGCGTGCCTGGTGGGGTCAGCGGCAGCTGTGGCCCCTCTGGGTTGGGCGGGGATCAGACCCCTGTCCGGTCAGACGAGTTCCTTTGCTCCCAGACGATTCTGATGTGTAGCCGAGATCAAGAACTACCAGGATGCAGGAAGTCCAACAAATGCATTGGAAGATGGGATGGCCCTGCCCCCTCGGCACCCCTCCCCCAACTCTAACATGAGGAGTGGGGTGTCCAAGGTTCTTGGCCTGTGACGTCCCTGGTGGGGACCAGCTGCAGATCGATGCTATGGCGATTCTGCACGTCAGCCCTCCACGGACGGCCTGGCAAAGCTCTCGGACACAGGCTTGATCCCTCATTCCAGGCGAGGACCCAGGGGACCAGGGGGCAGACCTGGCACCAGCCTGCGGACCCGGGGGCAGTAGCTGTGTGGGTTGATTTCAGAGACTATTTTGAGGATCTGGTTCCAAAGCTTCAGTCTTTAAGTTCATTATCAGTTCAAACGGGCGCAGTGGGTATTAGGGTCTTCTGCTGATGTTAGAAAAAATAAAATTACTTTGGCTCAGTTCATAAATCTATAAAGAGAGAATAAGCCCTGACCTGGTTTGGCTACCGTGTGGGCTTTTACAGGTGAGTGGATTGAGTTCATGGTTTCACAGGTTCAAGCCCCTGAACAGCAGCCGTAATGGGGAACATCACTTAGTCCTCTCCAGCCCGGTGGGGGGCAGGAGGGGCCGGAGGGGCAGCAGGACTCCTGGGGGCGGGGAGGGGCCAGCAGGACTCCTGGGGGGGAGGGAGGGGCAGCAGGACTCCTGGGGGCAGGGAGGGGCAGCAGGACTCCTGGGGGCAGGGAGGGGCAGCAGGACTCCTGGGGGCAGGGAGGGGCAGCAGGACTCCTGGGGGGGAGGGGCAGCAGGACTCCTGGGGGGGAGGGGCAGCAGGACTCCTGGGGGCAGGGCACATTTTGTGGAAGGTGAGGAAGATTCCGTAAAGGAAAACTCCCTTCCCATGGGTCTCTCCTTTACTTCTCTGACACCTCACTGTGACGCCAGCTGACTGTCCTACAGTTCATCTCAATTCTGACACTAAGCAGAGTTCCCGCAGACCCCACAGGTTAAGAGTTCAGTCCCACAAGACTAACCCCCATTTCAGATGCCAATCACGAGTAGCAGGTCCCCAGGTTACCCACAACTTCTGTCTGACTTGGCTATAAAGCGGGGGTTCCCATGACCTCCTCCCTCTTGGATTCCCTTATTTGCTAGAACAACTCACAAAACTCAGGGACATGATAAAGGATGCAGATGAAGAGGCAACCAGAGCAAGGTGTGGGGGGTCCCGAGCACAGGAGCACCCGTCCCCACGGAGTGGGGGCACCACCCTCCTGCGTGCAGATGGGTCGCCAACCCTGAAGCCCCCTGAATCCTACACGGCTGGGGTTTCTGTAGTGGCTTCATCTCGGCGGCATGACTGGCCATCAGTTTCATTCCCAGCCCCGCCCCTCGCCCCTCTCTGGAGTCCTCGGGCTGGGGGGCAGGGAGGACAGCTCCAAGCAAGCTTCGAATCATGGCTCAGTTTCTCTGGTGACCAGCTCCCATCCAGGAGCCACCAAGAGTCGCCTCGTTAAAACAAAAGACACCGCTATCAGGAAATTATGAGGATTTTAGGAGTTCTCTGTCAGAAACTGGAGTCAAACACCAAATGTTGGAACAAAAGATCCCCGAGCACCCCTATTTACCAGGGTTTTAGGAGCCCTGTACCAGGAACCGGGGCAGAGACCAGCGTGTCTGTTTCTCATCATCTCCCAGGTTCGCAGAGAACCTCCCCCCGCGGCGCCACCCCACACCCCACTGTGTGTGCCCACAAACACTCCCACGTGGGCGGTCAGTGGAGACGGTTCCAAAACGAGGCCTCAGAACACAAAGGTGAGAAGCATGGGAAGGGGAGGCCTGAGGCTGACTTGGACAGGTGACAAAGGAGAGTCGGAGGCTGACCTGACCTTCTGCTCCATGGACAATGACCTTGCGGACAGGTGACCCCGACGTCTCCTGGAGGGGAGAAAGGTCCCGGAAGGGAAGGATGAGCCGGCACCCCCTCCTGGGCAGAAACAGCTGCAGTTCAATTAACAGCCTTTCCCCTTCTGTTAGGGTTTATTAGGTCTGGCTGCTAACTCACTCCCTTCGCAAGGATTCCTGACAGACCTGGTGGAAGAAAATGTGTCTGCAGGGAGAAGCCCTCGGAGAACTCCCGCCCTGTCGGGCCCCATCCGTGGGCCCCTGGACCCCACATCCTCACAGAAAGATGCCGTTCAATGACACCCTGAAGCTGCCCCCGCAGCTCCTCCATCTCGTCGTGCTGGGTCTGTCCTTCAAGACACTTGTCCTCGTCTTGCTTACTTACCTTCTTCACTGATTTGTAGTCTTATCTGTGCTCTGTCTCCTAAACCTGACTGTCAGGAGGCAGGGACCTTTCTGGCTTATTTGCTGTTGAATAGAAGCCACAGAACAGGGCCCTATCCATCCAAGGTGCCTGTGTGACCCTGGGCACGGGAGGCCTCGGGTTCCATCTCTGTCAAAGTGGAGTAGCAATTGTTCCTACCTCGTAAAGCTGCCGTGACTATTAAATGAATTGATGGATGAAATGCACTCCAGATACTGCCTGGCAAATGAATGCTTCCACCGTAAACCCCATGAAGGGGGAAAACGCAAATGCCCACCCAGCCAAGGAGATTCCTGAGGTCATCTGCAAGGCAACATGGGCCCATGATTTATAAAAGAAGGGGGGGGGGGTAGGGCTGAGAAACAAAAACAGCAATTATCTGTTCCTGGAAGGTCGTTATTTCTAAAGAACACTGCTGGACAGCTCAGTTTGTTTATAAAAACAAAAACGTCCTCCCTGATAGTCAGCCAAGCCCTGCCTGGTTTTCCTCCCCATTCTGTCCATCGCTCTTGTACTTTGTCCTTGAGGAGTCTGGAGAAAGGTCTGCCGTCAGCGTGGGCTCGAGAGCCCAGCAGACCCGGGCTTGACCGGCGCCGCCCTCTCGCATTGCGGCTTTGTGCAAACTGCTCGACCTTTCTGTTTCTCGGGCCCCTCGCCAGTAAAATGGGGTAATAAGTCCTACCTGCCATCATTGTAAGGGATGAGAAAAATAATGCACATAACAGCCCTTCAGGAATGTAAAGCTGCACCCTAATACCATCTTCTTGTTCCCAGTCATTCTTTTGGGTAGGGTGCTATCCAGATCCCTCCCATTTGAGAGGACTTGTGTTGACCTTTGCTGGCCTGCCTAGGATGTGTCTCCCCTTCTTTGGACAATGGCATCTTGTTTGTTTGGGGGGGACCACCTTTGCATTGCACATGGTCTACTAGGACTGTCAATCACAGTGCCCTGGTCTCCGCCTACCAGGTTCAGCCAATCAGATGCTCTCCCCTCTTGAGCTGAGTGATCCAGAGATGACTGACAGGTGCTCATTCACCTCGACTGGAGAGATGGCCCTGCCTTCCAGCCCCCTGGTCCCTTCATCCTCACTTCCTCAGCCTGGAGCTCTGCCTTCCGATGATAACGTGAGCCACTAATAAAGCCCTTTTCTGCTTGTTAGAGTATATTCCCCTTGCCTGTAACCAAGGAATACTCACAGAGCACGGCGCAGACGGAAAACTCGCGTTCGCGGAGGCGTTGTGGGCATGGCTGGGACACGCTGAGGGTGAATGCTGTGGGTCTGGTGAGGTGGGAAGCCTTAAGGTGAACCCTGCGTTAGGGAACCGGGGGAAAGACCTCACTGAGGGGAGGCCCTCATGCCAGCGTGTCTGGGGAAGCCCTCTCAGGTGGTGGGGTTTTAGGGAAGGGCTGTCCAGGCTAGTTGCGGGGAGCCATCTCCAGGGCCCCACCTGCCCGAGATAACCCACACCTAGACCTGAGGGGACACGGGAAGGTTCTCTAGCTGGCACCACTCCCAGACTCGGAGGGAGAAGTGCTAAAGTCTGTTTCCTCCAAACGCTCTGGAATGCACCCAGGGGCACCCATAAAAGGAAGTTGGCACACACCTCAGGCGTGAGGCCATCTATTTCCCTAAACGGGGGTCATAATTCCTACCTGGATGTCTCTCTCAAACTCATGACACCAAAGACTGAATTATTAAGTAAATAAAATCATAACTGAGGGCCAACACAGAGCTAGTGGCCGCACAGAACAGTTTTCTATTGTTTGGGAGCTACGCGGCGGCTCCCTGTGAAAACTTCCAGAACTGCCCCTTCACCCAGCGATGACAGGGAGCACCCTGCTCTTCAGGCCTTGCTGTTCGTGGGGCGGGTTTCCACCAAGTAAGACAACTCAAGAACGTAATATTCTTTCCCTCAAGATGGTCTCAAACCTGGAGGCAGTCCCCACTTATTGAGCTCATTGTCCGGGCTCCCACGGCGGCATCCCTGGTTGCCTTTGATAGCTGTGTGTCCGGGCACCACTTAGATCCCCCCAAATCTGATTATGATGTCTGGCTAGTGTGATCCATTTTTTTGGGAAAGTTCTGCAGTTTTCTTCCATCACTGTTAGATTTAAGCCTGAACTCCAGAAACGAGTGGTAGAGATAGACACTCTCAAACGACTCCTGTTCTGCCTGTCCGGACCGTTCGTCACTCATTTCACAAATGGCCGCTAAGCTTGGCTCTGTGCCACGGCCGCGCTTGTTGAAGGGCAGTCTGTGTTGGCCAGAATCACCGCCATCCGGCCTTCCACGACTGCACGGTGCCCCAGAGGGGAGGAGTTTGGCAAAGAGGCCCACAGATCAAATTCGATTCTCAATTGTATCTTCCGTGCGCTACAGAAGAAAGAGAAGGAGGTGTTGTGAAAAGGAATAACTAAAGGGTGATAGATGGGACGGTGCGGTATTGTCCTGTGACTGGCTTACTTTACTGTCACTTTGGAAAGGTCCAGCAAGACATCAGCCACCACACCAGTGAAATAATTCAGTAGTCGTGTGTGTGTGTGTGTGTGTGTGTGTGTGTGTGTGTTCTAACACCTCCCACAGAACAGTACTGAGGTTACCTCTCCAAAACTCTTGGAGGGCTGTCGAAACTCTGACTCCACCGGGCAAAATCTTCCTTTGTGTTCCCTGGCCTTCTGTCTGTGTGGCTGGTGGACACAGAGGCACGCCCTTGCAAAGGTGACAGCTGATGTGCCCGTCAGCCCTCCCTCCCCCCCTGTTTCTTGGTTGTGGTCGCGGGAGCACCAGAGACCCTTCAAGACCAAGGGCGACCTTGGTGATGGAAGCCACACAGCCCAGGATGGGGGGCGGGGCAGAAAGGGTGAAGAAGCTGGGGCCCTGATGAAGGTGTAGCTCCCACATCAGCCCTGGACCGCCCACGTCCAGGCTCCACTCACATGGGAGAGACACTTGCGCCTGCCTGTTTATGGACTTATTTCTGGCCTCGTCCCCACGAGCAGTTCTCTGCGGTTATAAGTCTCAGAACGCTCTGGGTCGGAGCCAGGCCGGCTGCTAATGAAATGGGACAGCGCCCTCAACCCCGCCTTTGTCCCCTGGCGCACAGCCCCTCTTGCCGGAACCCCAAGGAGCAGAAAGCCCTCCAGCTCCGTCAGTGTCTAAAGGGCACCGTTCCAGGAGAGAACCTGGCTCCCCAGGAAGAAGGAGCTGAGCAGACAGCCTCGGAGGGGTGTCGGACGTGCACACACACCCTCGCGTTCTTTCCTGGTGCTGGCTGCTGTTTAATAATATTTTCAATGCTAATTTGATGTAAGTCTTGCTGCCTCCTGCAGTAAAAATAGGCTTGTCCGGCTCACAGCTACCGACCAATTAATCCAGACAGACAGGAGGTTGAGTATTTAAGAAGGGACTTGTCAGACCCTATGAAAGCGACACCACGGCAACCAGGGCACACCAAGGCGCCCCAGCCTCGTCTGCCAAGCCCAGCACAGTTGACAGAGCAGCAATTAGCAGCCAGTGGCCTTTGTCAGCTCCGGAGCTCTGAACGCAGCTGGGAGGGCGGTTTCTGGGAGACGGCAGGGCCGGAACACTCACCTCGGAGACGCCAACGCCCAGGCACAGCGCACGCTGCCTTCCTGAGAGCCGGCCCCTGGGTGCCCTGCCCCGTTTCCAATGCCCACCCCTGCCCCCCGGAGTCCCACAGGCCCTCCCGGCCAACTCTGGGGGAACGGCACACAGAATCCTGGAGTCCCAGGCTTTGGGGAATGATCTCCCCATTTATATTCGTTTCCTAGGGCTGCCGTGACCGAGGACCACGGGCTGGGGGCTTCCACGACAGACACACGCTGTCTCACACTTGTGGAGGCTGGAAGGCCAAGATCAAGGTGTTGGCAGGGCTGGCTCCTTCCGAGGCTGTGAGAAAGGCTGTGCTCCCCGGGGTGTGCGTGCCGTCTTCTCCCTGTGTCCTCACAGGTCTTCTGTGTGTGTCTGTGTCCAGATCTCCCTTTGTAGAAGGACACCAGGCAGATTGGATCCGGACCCGCCCCGGTGACCTCACTTTAGCTGGGTTACCCCTGTAACGGCCCTCTCTCCCAAGCAGGCGCATTCTGAGGTGCTGGGGGTTAGGACTTCAAAACATGAATGGCGGGGAGCACAATTAAACCCATGACAAGGCCAAACACGGCTCTGCTGTCAGCGGGCTGGAGGGGTGTCCTTCACAGAACACTGGCAGGTCCTCACTCTCTCGCTACCTGTCCGCCTCCGCTCCCGCCCCCCCTTCACTTGGCTCAGCCAAACCCTGCTGTCCTTCAGACCCGGCTCCGATCACTCCTCCTCCAGGAAGCCTTCTCGGACTGCACCAGTCCATACAGTGCTGCTGTCTGGCAAGCCACCTTCATTTTGTCATGGGAAAGCTACGGTCCCCAAAGGAACACAGCTTGTCCGTGGCCACACGGCAGCGCCCTTGCCACCAAGGACAGAAAGCCAAGTCAGCCAGGTGCAGAGTGCTGCTGGTGAGAGGGAGCTAAGCCGCGAGCTCACGACCTGTGCTCGTCCACGCCGTCCCTTCTGTCTCCTGTGGCCCCTCGAGCGCGGGCACGCTGTCCTCACAGTTCATTGTCTGACTGGCGGGAAGAGGGGATGCTGAACGGTGTGGGTTTCCAGCCGCACCTGAGCACCGCTCCTCACGCTCAGGGGCCACAGGCTGGCCCAGGGCCTGCCTCCTGGCTCCGTCCAGGCGCTCGGTCTGCCTGGCCTGTCTCATCCTGCTGTTTGGGGACCGAGTGTGGGAACCCGTCTTAACTGCTCCCTTTGCAGACTTCTGTCTGGAGGCCACCCGGACCCCGTCTCTCGGAAGGCCACGTCTCCCCGGCCCTGGGAATCGTACCTGCGGCGAGCTCACAGTGTGTCCCGGGCGGGGGACTGCCTCGCCCAGGGTTAGGGTGTCCATGGCCAGTGGCAGGCTGGCGCAGGGACACGAAGACCAACCCTTTGTCTCTAACAGGGACAGCTCTGCAGGACCACCCAGCTCCAGAGCTCCCCGTGGGATCAGCTTCCCTCCCCACCCACTCCCGCCTCCTCCCCTCCGGCCCTCCCCAGCCCACCTCCCACACCGGCTGCTGGCAGGAGCCCACGGACACGGGATCTCCTGTGTCGGGTGAAGAAGCGTGGCAGATGGTGCCGGTTCCTGAGCAGAACTCGGGAAGCGCTAACCTTGCTGCGTGCACCTGCGCTGCTTCCTCGACTCGGCCTCACAGAGACACCTTCTCGTGCTGCTTGTGTTCTCCACGGAGAGGGGGGCCTCCCGTGGGGCCCCGCCACTCACTAGGCCGTGCTGGGTGGGGATTCCGACTCGCCTTCCTGGTCCGGGCCAAGCTCCAGCCACCCACCTCTGCCTGGTGATTATCCCATGTGTCCCTGCAAGCTCTTTGAAGACACACACAAAGGCTGTGTCGCCAGGCAGACAGCAGGCGCTCAGTAAATGCTGGTTGGCCAATGGGTTGGTCGGCTGCTCCGGAGGAGGGCTTTCTGAACACGCTGGAACCAGGCCGGTAGCCGGACGCGCAGGGCCCGTCTAAGGGCTGAGAGACCCCCACTGCGGCTCCCGCTCCCACACCTGGCTCACCAGTGTTTGCCAGCAGACGTCTGAAAGTCAGGGTGGGAACGTCCAGCCGCGAACTGCTCCCTCCTACCAGGATCACAGGAATTCAAGGGGCAGAGGTGTGCGTGTGTGTGTGTGTGTGTGTGTGTGTGTGTGTGTACGCGAGCGCGCCCACGTAGGGTGAGACCCAGCTCCCAGGGAGGTGGCCGCTATCACTCTCCTGAGTCGCCCTACAGTGTCTGTTCTCCCAGCGGGTTTGGCAAAAGCAGAGTTGATTTGGGAATGTTCCACGAGGGAGCTAGCTGCTGCGGCGTCTGCAGGAAATCGGAAACCAAGTCAGCCCCGCAGCCGGTCTGATCCCGCGCCCTTGCCACCTGTGAGCCATTCGATCTAACACTGAATTTGATCTCCCCTTAAACCACTCGCTAATTATTTCAGGCCAGTCTCAACTTTGCAGCTAGACTAAGCTCCCCCTAGATGGTGAGCAGAGACCTCAGCGTCCACTCCTGCATGCCCAGCACCCAACACAGTGCTGGACATGGGGGAGATGCTCAAAAACAGGCTGCTGACTGAGGAGGGGGTCTGATTCCCACACCCTGGGGGCGGCTCAGAGGCACAGTCCTGGCTGTGTCCCATGGTCCTGTCTCTGGGCCTTGGTGGGGAGGACAACGAGGGGACCCTGGAGGAAGGTTGCTCCCCAGAAGCATTTGCCTGGAGTGGTGCATTTTTAACGATTTTTAAGGTACTAGGTTGTCATGACTAGAAGAATGTGACAAAAAGACATTAGAGGAAGCACTGAGAACACCATAGTTCGGTCCATCCGACACATCACTCTCCTACCTAACATCCCTCCAGACTGTTCCCCTGATCGCACCAGAGGCTCTGAACTCCTCACTCTGGCCTACGACGCAAGGCATGTCTGCTTGTTCTTTCCGCGTCTCTTCCTCATTCACTGCACCCCAGCGTCTTCCTGCTCCTGCATCACACCAAGACAGCTCCCACCCCAGGGCCTTTGCACATGTTGGTGCAAGGCTCTGTCTTCACAACTTTGCATAGCTTGTTGAGGCTTCATTTATACCCAGTAAAACACATTCCCCGGTCCTGTGAGTGTTTAAGATGCAGAACATTTCCATCACTGAAAAAGTTCCTTGAAGAAAAAGAAACTTGAAGGACTAATACTTTCTGATTTCAAAACTTACTACAAACCTATAGTAATCTGAACGGTGTGGTACCGGCATACAGAAAGACAGATGGACCAATGAAATACAATACAGAGCCCTGGAATAAACCCTTGCAAAGGATAAGGAAAAGGCTTCCATGCAATTGACCTTTTCATATTTCTGATGCTCTAAACAAGATCTCTCGTGACATGGAGAATGTTTATTCATTCATCATTAGGCAGACATTCATTGGCCATCTGGGAGCCTCTGGGAATCCAGGATGAATAAGAGAAGAGATACACTCATACAGTAGAATGCTGTGTTGCAATTTTTATTGCTTACTCCTAGCTGAGATGGTAATATACATACACATACGAAAAGATCCTCAATATCTATTGATAAGTTTTCAAAATGTAACAAACAGAATAGTATGGATCACACATACCATTTGTGTTATAGAGAGAGGAAGCTAGAAAATGAAGGAGTGAGGACAAATACACCTATTTTTGTGTCAACTCTCTCTAGAAGAATCATAGGAAGTTGAAATGAGGGTCACCTCTGGGCTGGGTGGGGTGGGGGTGGGGAATGGGTGTCCCCAAATTGAGGAGGCTTTTCATCATAGATCCTCTCGTACTGATAGAATTTTTTAAAATAATTTTTTTTCCTTCATTGATTTTAGAGACAGAGGAAGTGAGAGAGAGATGGAAACATCGATGAGAGAGAACATCGATTGACCGCCTCCTGCATGCCCCCCACTGGGGATCGGGCCCACAACCTGGGCATGTGCCCTGACCAGGAATCGAACCGGTGACCTCTTGGTGCATGGGTGGATGCTCAACCACTGAGCCACACCGGCCGGGCCTGATAGAATTTTTAAAACTGCCTCCATGTGTTACCTACCTCTCCTTCCAAAACTTTTCAAAGGAAACAAAAACAAGAAAATTCAGGATCAGATAGGAGAAACAGGCTAGTCCTTATACAGTCAGCGAACAACATGGTCGACGCAAAGAGAAAGTATCCACGTAGCTCTTTGGGTTCTGGGAGAGGGATGCCAACTGGGGTTCAGAAGTCAGGACAAACGTATTGGAGGGAGAGATAGTTTGATTGACATCATTTAGCCGTCAAAAAAAAAAATCCAGAGGCCCGAGAAAAAGTCCATAGGTCCCGTGTGCCTTTGTTGGGACAGTTAAAGGCTAATGCCAGCTGTTCCCAGCAGAAATGTCATCCCCCATGTTCCCCAAGGGTGCTTAGTTATCAGGGCAAATATTAGGCCAGTGACTGAGCCAGCCCAAGCTGGCCGCAGTTCAAGTGAGCACCGGCAGAAATCACTTCTTAATCAGCATTGCCACCTTGCCACCCGCCCCACATCTCCGACGAGGCACAGAGCTGGGTAAGACCTCCCGGGCGGGCTCCAGTTCCTCAGCGTTGTCTATAAGTGCTTCCTTTCTGTCCGGTGAGACAAAATGTCTGAATTCCAACCTCACAGGAACCCGTCCATCCCCTCCCCACCCCCATTCTCGAGCAACCTCTCAAAACAAGTACTGTTTTAAGAGAGACAAGGTCCTTGCTGACATCTCTCTTTAGAGAGCTCCATCAAATCCTGCACTTGCCCAGTGTCCTTTCCTTGGCCACTGGTAACCAAGGAAACAAGATACTATGGTAACACAGGAAGGAGAGAAAGAGGCATCCAGGGCCCTTCCTCGCTCGCTCACTCTCCTCTCTCCTGGAATCGAGGCGGCTACCAGGGCAGAGAGAAGGCTGGTTTCTCAGCTTCCAGGGGGAGAGGACCAGAACACCCACATGGGTGGCGCTGACCCCCAGAGCCTCCCATTCCCCAGCCTGAAGATGGTGCCGCAGGGCTCTGCCCTTCCCAGGCCCCAGGGCCCAGCCCACTCCAGATCCTATGATACAATGTCCCAAGTGCGAGATGTGAAGAACACAGAGATGTTTACTGAGATGAGCAAAGCCCCAAACATGCTGCAGCTGTGACATACGACAAAATTGCCACATGTTTGCACAGCCTTGTTGAAGTCTGGGGGCCTCTCTGCCTCCGCCCTCCTGCTCCTGGGCCAGCCCCCCACCACCTGTGTCTGCTTCGCAGACGCCCACCTCCCCCTCAGGCCTGCCTCCCCGCCTCCCTCCCCCTGCCTCGAAGCCGCCCTGTCACTCTCAGGACAGACGGAGTGGATGAAGAGAAACATCCCCGGCTGTGCTGCCTCTCGGGCCCTGCCCCCTGCACTCCCTGAGGTCACGTCACCCACTCCCTGTGACCCCACTGCCCAGGCATGGTGTCAGCCCGGGGACCTCGAGCTGAGACCAATGAGACCTCTGCTCGAAGGAGGTCACAGTGTTACAAGTTGTGAGACACACCATAACGTCCCAACTAGTCCAAGGGCGGTAGCCGAGGGCAACGGGGAACCTGCCATTTAGGCCCCAATCTTGTGTTGGTTGAATCTTCTTCTACAGCCTTAGGCATTCTGGTTAGAGACTTGGAATATGACCCTCTGGCTCTTACACTGAGTCCTCAGCAGAAGCCCCTCGTCCAGTTTTTCAGCACTGACCACCCCCCCCGAACAGTGGTCACCGAGCTGATCACGCAGCCAGAATATTTTGAACATAGACCCCTCTCCCCATATAAGCGCACATGTTATCTGCAAATCACATACATATGCAACTATATTAATATTTTGTACAAGACAAAATGCACACAAAGATGGGAATTTAAATTTTCTTTTTCCTTTATTGAGTTTTAGAGAGAGAGGAAGGGGGAGGGAGAGAGAGATGGAAACATCGATGAGAGAGAACATTGATTGGCCGCCTCCTGCACACCCCCCACAGGGGACCAGGCCCATAACCTGGGCATGTGCCCTGACCAGGAATCAAACCGGCGACCTCTTGGTGCATGGGTCGACGCTCAACCACGGAGCCACACCGGCCAGGCCAAAGACGGGAATTTAAAAGGAGTGACAGTATGTTATAATGTCTTTCTTCCATCACCCCAGTGGACTGTCTTGTGCACCCCATGCTCCTCTGCTCCATCCCTGTGAGTGACTGAGGACCTAGCTTTGTCCCTCCTGGCTTGTAGGTGCATCACCCTGAGTTGTGCCTTCACCTTCAGAGCGTCCTTGCTGCGTACGTGGCTGTCCCCACATCCAGATTTCCCTTCTTATAAGGATGCCTTCATACTGGACTAGGGCCCATCATCCCATTTCCAAATAAGGTCACTGTTATTGACTGAACCGTGCCCCCCACCCCACCCCCGCCCAGAGGTCCAGACGTTGAAGCCCTAATCCCACTGTGACACTATTTGGAGACAGGGCCTTTAAAAAGGTGATTAAGGTTAAATGAGGTCATAAAGGCAGGGCCCTAATCCAATAGGACCCGTGTCCTTAGAAGAATAGGAATCGGTCCCAGAAGTGTGCACCTCCAGAGAACAGATCACAGGAGGACACGGTGAGGAGGTGGCCACCTGCCAGCCAAGGAGAGAGTCCTCTGGAGAAACCAACCCTGCCACCACCTTGCTCTTGGACTTCCAGCCTCCAGACGCGAGGATACATTTCTGCTGTGTGAGCACCCGTCTGCAGCGTCTTGTTACATCAGCCCAGCAGACTCATACCGCCACATTCACAGGTACTGGGAGTCGACACACTTCAACCCACAGCAAGGGGCCAGTGGGGAAGGGGGTCACAAGCCAGGCCTTCAGACCAACGCGTGGGCGTGAAGCTTCTCCAGGGTGGGCAGGTTGGGGCAGCCAGGAGAAGCAGGCAATAGCCCCCTTTGCCAGGCTGCCTTCTACCAGGGGACAGGTGGCCCCTCTGTGGGGTGTGCAGACTGCTGGGTGTGGGCTCTGCTCAGCCACTAGTTCCAGAGAAGTCTGTATTCGCCACAGCAGTCTCACGCTGTCTTCTACTCCAGGGCACCCCAAACACTTTGTAACTGTTATTTCCAGAAGAAGCTGCTGCTCCAGAAAGAAGCCCAGGAGCGTCTGCTTCGGAAACAGCGCCACGGCCAGGCTGCTCCTGGAAGAACGCGGCGGGCCCTCCCAACGCCGACTGAAAGGACGCCAGATCGGGTGTTTGTTTTCCAAACAAGCGCGGAATGTTTGTCACTTTTGCTGTTTAATTATGACCCAAGAGGCTTGCTAACACTGCATATTCTGTCTGCGATGCCTGTTTAATTTCTATATTAAAGAGACACGATCACCGTATAGTTACCAAGTAACAAGTGTTTGAACCTCAATAAATAACGTTTTTTAATAATAAGGTTCTGAAATGCATAGATCACATCTCCCTGTTCATCCTCCAAGAAAAAACATTTTAATTATCTATTGACACGTACTGCACCCAGAGCAACGTCTTTTTAAGAAATAAATGGGTTTATAGGCGAGCCGGGTTAATTAAAAGCCAGTGGAGTATCACAAGTGTATTTACTGGGGAATATGCACCGTAGGAGGGGAACGGTCCTCACACAGTTGTCAGAATCCCGTAAATGTATTGTTTAATAACCACTTGGCACTTAATTACAGCGAGATGGTGAGAGCTTAAATCCACACTAAGTGCGCATTTCAGGTCTCTCTCCTAAATGGCTTCTGCTCCGCGACATCGACTTCCCAGGTCAGACCACACCACGCAGTGATGGTCTGGGCGACTGCTGGCCAGGAGCTTCCCGGGCCCGTGCACCTGCTGGGATTTTGGACACCCAGAGGGGAAGTTCGGGTTCAGCTCCAGAGATGAGGCCAGTTCCGAGGAAGCTCTGCAAGAAAACTACCCACCGTGGCCTCCAAGGGTCTTCACCTACCCACTTTTCTAGATGCAGCACCCCACTCTGTTCACCTCTCAGACCCGGGGTGCGCCCCAGCCCCACTTCCCCCGCCACGGGCCTGCGTGATCCCGAGAACGGCTGCTCTGTCAGCTGGAACCACAGGAAGAACGAACAAGACGCCCCAGCCGACGCAATGGCCAACAGCACACACACGAAACAAGCCCTTGCTGTTCAAGTCACGGCGGTCGGGGCGTGTTTGTTATTCCAGCATCACTAACCGATCCTGACTCACACACTTCCCCTCGCCAGTCCTGCAGCCTGGCACGGAGAAAACGCCTGGGAATGCCTGCCGATGAATACAAGCTTGAGTCCATCGATAGATCTCCCCTTCGTTCTCCTCTGGAACACTATGCAGTCCTGGGGACCCTCCTCCAGGCCTCTGAGGGAATTTAAGAATCTCTCTTTGTGTGGTGTACACAAGAAGACTCCTGCGAAGCTGAGAGGTTTGAGTTCTGGGTCCTACTCAGAACCTCCTGGGATACATTGACTCGCGGTTAATATTGTGAGCAGCTTGGCAGCCGGGAAGGGTTTGGGAAAAGAGTCACAGGGAGCAGGAGCAGGGAGCCACTGAAACGTGTGTGTGTGTGTGTGTGTGTGTGTGTGTGTGTGTGTGCTGGCCTTCCCCTCATTCATTCTCTTGCCTATGGCAATGGCACCCCAATTTTTTCCTTTGGGGAACCTATCTCAATCCCCACTCTCAAGTCCTGTGGTTTCGGCGGCATTGACCGTGCTCCAAGCTCTCGCAGTGAATGTGTCATGTCAAAGTCACAAACCAAGGTCATGACAGAGCCCAAACTAGAACAACAACAACAAAACTCTCCCAGTGTTGGCCCAGCCTCTCACTCACCTGGTGGCTCCAGCCCCGAGCCGGTGCTAGGCTCTGGGACTCCAGGGGTGAGAGCACTCGACGGGGCGTCTGCTGGGTGGTGAGATTGCGTCCAGCATGCCCTTCACCACAGCACCTCCCCCTCCCCCACCCAGAAGCCCCACCCTCCCCACGCTGCCCCCCTCCCCGAAGTCTCCGCAGACTGCTGCAGCCGTCACTGACCCTCCTCCCTTTGTTGAATTCCTCTGCCAGAGGCTCCGGCACGTAAACAGAGGCTGGACAAGTAACCCAAAGAAGTGGCCGGCCACGGTGAGGGCTCCCTAGCTTAGGAGGGACCAGGGGGTGATTGGGGTGAATGTGTCATGTCCCACAAATCCCATGAAGCTGGAACTGCTTGGCTCGTGGGGTAGCCAGGGCACTCGACAAACTGTCTCCTTCTCACCCCAGATCAGAGAGTTCCAGACTGGCCCCTCCAGACACCCCACCCCTTTCCAGATCCTAACATCTGGCTCCCCACCTCCAGGGAAGGAGAACAGAAAGTTCTGGAAGTGACAGGGGCCTGCACCACTCACAGCTGGACACAGTGGTCGGGAGCCACAGGGAGAAGGAACCAACGAGCCAGGAAGCTGATTGCATTGCTCCTGGCAACCACACGCCCAGTGGGTCGAGTCAATACTGTGGCGGGGCTGTGGTTTCCTGAAGCTCACACGGGAAATCCATACTGTCCTCGGGAGCGACCACCTTCGGCTGGCAGCACGCCCCTCCCGTCCTGGCCAGGGACTCAGAAACCCAGCCCAGAGGTGGTGAAGCCGAGCCCTCGGGCTGACAGCCTGAAGGGAATGTGGCATTTCACCTGCGCCCACTCCCTCGCCCTCACCCCATTGCCAGCACCTCTCAGCCCCGCAACTGCAGTCGCCTCCAAACTGACTGATATCCGCCTCAGCCTCTCCTCTTCCCAAAACACCCCAAAAGTAATAGCTGACCCTTATCGGGCCCTTACCAAGTGTCAGACTGTCTAGCAAATGGATGAAGAAATCCTGAAGAATGCCCCGATTACCGGGGGCCCCGCGGAAACCCCTCTGATTGGAACCCGGCCTCACGCCAAAGAGCACAGCCAAGGTCGTGCCAACAGCCCCTCGCCTTCGCAGAGAGCCTGCAAAGTATCTTCCCAGCCACCGGTTCACTGGGTCCCTACAGCAAAGGAACTATAGCTACGCCCATTGTGCTGATGAGAAAACTGAGGTTTAGATATCAAGGGACTTGCTTAAGGCACCAGCCGGGAAGGCTGTGATGGAGGGCTTGTGTAGCTACTCCGGTGTTCCCACCATCACAGCGTGGTGGTGACATCCAGTGCCCACGTGCCCTGAGCCAAGTGGCCTCCCACAGAGTGGCCATGGGTCCCGAGTTCCTTGTGATCTGACTGTCAAGACCCCTTTTTGAGAGTGGCTGGGAACCATTTGAGATTGCAGGTCTTCTCTGAAGCACAGGACAGGGGTCCAGGGGGACCAGGGGGAAAGTGTCTTATTCTGATTTTCTGGCTTCCCGCCCAGCCCAGCAAAGGGAATAAACAACTGCGTCCTCCAAGTGGGGGCTTTGGCTCCGGTGACAACAGTGACGGAAAGCCTCCCCGGCAAACAGTGTGGACAGCATGTCGCTGGGCTCGGATATGTCATCCAGACCTCGGTCCACAGCCCAGGGAGGCTGTGCCGGCGCCCCTGTCGGTGTGGGCAGGAGGACAGGACACAATGGATCCAATAATCCCCTGAAATGCAGCTCCGCAGACACCTCGACTCCGGGGCCGAGAAGCCAGCGGTGTCCAGAGCCAGCCCCGCAGGTCTCCCCGCGCTGACAGCTGGCCGCAGGGCCCACGCAGGCTGGGGCGCGGCCCGCAGGGCTGTCTCCATTTTAACCTCATTGTGTAGTCAAATAAAGCGCAGACGTCCCCGCTCCCCGCTGGAGAAGTCAGCCGGCTTCAATAACGTCTCAGTGCTGACAGATAATTCAGAGACATTGGGGACTGCACCACCTGGGGACCGGCCTTCACGGCCCAGCCATCAGTTACCGCGCGCGCCAACCAGGGGCCCTGCCAGGCCCCGGGCCCCTCATGCCTTTACGAGCAGGCTCCAGCGTCTTGGAAAATATTGCTTGAATTTATTTATATAATCACGTTAGGGCGGCAGTGAGTTATTGTGAAGTCAGCATTCCTCCGTCTTCCTCCCCGCTAACCCTTTGCTTGCGACTCTGCTCCAAGGACTCCGATTCCTAATACAATTACACGCGACCTGGTAAAGGGTAATCCAGACAAAAAGGAAACCCCTTCCTGCACGGTGCTTTTCACTCCGAGACACCCTTCTCCTACAACCCAGCGCGGACATAAATCGATTAGCTACCGATTTTAGGGCCACCTGCATTGAAGAACACACAGGCTTTCCACACCACCCTCCCAAGTCCCTAAGTCATCTTAAAGGTAGACGCTGCCTCTCCTGGGGGCACCAGCCCTTCAGAAGTCTGGGTAAAAGCAAACATCCTGAGCAGGGTCGGCTCAAGTGGCAGCAGAACACAGGACAGCCACCCGCCTGAATCTACAGGTGCGTCTCATCCTGGTATCACGACGACCGAGGCTCAGGCTGACTCCTCGGCATTCGCGCCCCTAGCCTCCTGCCCTCTCGCTTCCACTCGCCACGGGAAAAGTGTGAAAACAAGTGAAACGGCGCTGCACGCTCTGGGGATGTGCCTCTTGGGGCGGTTCACGAGGCATAACATGGAACCTGCAGAGAAGGGTCACAATCCTGGGGCACAGATTGGGTCTGAAACAAACACTATTATAGAAATCACCTAAACACAATTTATTGGATTTCCAATTTCACGTCCACCTATAGACAAACAGCACAGCCCTCACTATGGTTACAGAACATAATATAAATGGTATTCAATGGAATGCTATAAAAGTAAAGACACAGGACACCTGAGTGGGTGGAGATTGTGAGGGAGTGGAGAGGCAAATGGGGAAAGTTATGATTCATTTGGAGAAGAGAGGTGGGAATGTAGGGGCTGGTAAAAAGGAAGCTTTGCCGTGGCCGGTTCGGCTCAGGGGTTAGAGCATCAGCCCATGGACCAAAGAGTCTCGGGTTCGATTCCAGTCAAGGGCATTACCTCAGTTGCAGGTCAGGGTCATGCAGGAGGCAACAGATCAATGTGTCTCTCTCACATCGATGTTTCTCTCTCTCTCTCTCTCCATTCCACTCTCTCTGAAGATAAATGGAAAACTATCCTCAGGTGAGGATTTTTAAAAAAAAGGAAGCTTCATCTGTTATCAGGTGAAGCAGGAGGAAGTCACAAGACAGTGTCTGGAACTGATGGACTGAGAAGCCGCTGCACAGTGAGATTATGTAGACAAGCAGAAGACACGGCTGGAAGAACTAAAAACAGAAACCACTGAGCTGGCTGCTGCCATGTGTGCTACGGGGCTGGAGGACGAGATAGTGCTAACGCTGGGGGTGTGGACAGTGGCTGCTGGGGTAATGGTCATGCTCCCTTTCTTGATCTGGGTGCTGGTTATAAAAAGTTCCATGGCCCCTACAGGCAGAACTCAGAGTGATATGTACAACCCCCTGGGTGGTAGATAATGAGTGGACTTGGGGAAGCGCTTTCTACACATCAAGGCCGCCAACAACCTGGGTAACGTTCACTGTTGTTGGAGACGCTCACGTCAAGGAGACCAAGAAGACACTTCGCCAGGTGACCACGGAGGCCGTTTGCTCGTTGCTGAGACAGCAACTCTGGGGCACTTTCTGAGGGTCTGCACACAGTCTGTTCGGAGACACCTGCGTTTTTTACATTTTTCTTTACTTTTTTTTTTTTTTTTTTAACTCTGTGGTCCAGAAAGAAAATTCAAAGGGTCAATAACTGCAATGAAAATACGTACAAATTGGGACAAGAGTAAACCGTGAAGGAGGAGCGTCAGAGGAAGCCCCTTCCTCCACACTGATGTTGAAGGTGAGCGGTCAGTGGAGCGACCCTGAGCAAGAGGACACGCCCGTTGGACCGAGCCAGGCGTGGCCGTTTCATCACCTGGGGGCTGCCCTTCACCACCACAAAATCAGTTACTGCCTGCCACGCAGGGGCCGTGTGGATGACCGATGGCATCGGGCTTCCAGACCTGGGAAGTTAGGATGTCTTCCGCTCTGAGACCTCTGCACCAGCCCCTGGGCCACCTCGGGCCCATGGCCTGTTTCTGCACAGCCTGTGAACCAAGAATGACTTGACATGTACACATGATCGAAAAATAGAAAAATAAAACTAAAATATCATGTCCCGTGAAATTCAGATTTCGGTGTCAATGGGCGAAGTTTTATGGGAACACAGCAATGCTCAGCATCTCTATACCGCGGCTGCTTTTGCCACAACAGCAGAGTCGAGTGATTTCCGCACAAAGCCTGGAGTGTTTACCGCCTGGCCCTTTACAGGCAACGCTCGCCCAGCCCTGCTGCACTCCGCCGCTGCTGTAAACAGCACGAGTTGACCCAGCACTTCCAGCTCCCGAAGTACTTGCCTCACCGTGCCATTGTTTTCTCGTTGAACATGCTATCAAAGGAACTCGGAACCGCAGAATTAGAATGCAAGAATTTACCATCATAGGCTGTAAACAGGTCCTCATTTACAGACTCCTGCTTCCTCTCAACCCCTGATTGTACATCTGCAAAGTCTGGAGTCCAGAGAAAGGGCCCCTAGATGCTTCTTGACCGACAGGCCCTGTGGCCAAGGGGACTGCTTCTCCAGGGCGCCACAGGACTGGACTGTAACAATCAGGAAGATAGTTCTGACAGGCTACCACCCTCAGGGCACTGCAAAAATAGCAGAGTGAAACACCCTGGAAAAAGGCACACTTACTCATTCTGGAGCGTCAGCCTGAAGGACAAGCTTCCGGTGGCCCGGACAGCTGGAGGCTGCGGAGGCTCTGCCGGAAATGCAAGCAGGGGGACACTATCTTTGCATACCCCCTTGGCCTTGCTACAGCTCACTGATCCCTCCCAGAAAAGAGCTTATAAACTCATCTGGTGCCCCAATATTTGCAACTGTCACCCAGGGAGCACCTCCAGGTCTGGTCTGGAGACCAGCAGGGCTTACAGTTGTGGCCCCCAGGACTACGTGTATTTGCATACGTCAAAGGCTGCTGCCCAAGGGTCTAGCTTCCAATCAGCCTGGAAGTAGGTGCTACGTGAGATTTCTCCTCTTGGAACAGAGAAGTCTTGGTACATCTTCAACAATGGGGACCTAGTAAGGATAAATTGGGCTGTCTGGACAGTCACAAAGGTTTGAGAGACCACCAAGAGCTAGGGCAAGGTTGCACAATAAGGATCATCAACTATACAAGGCTACTCTCTAGAGAAGTAACTGTTTCATCTACCACATAGAAACAAACACAAAAAGTCAAGCAAACAGATGAAACAAAGAAATATATATTTTCCAAGTGAAAAAACAGCACAAAATGTCAGAAAAAGACCTTAGTGATACAAAGATAGGTAATCTACCTGATGCAGAATTCAAAATAATGATCATAAAGGTGCTCACCAAACTCGGAGAAGAGTGGGTGGACAGAGGTAAAGGACTGGAAGGCGGCTAGTAGTTTCTCAGGTGCACATGGGACGTTCTCCTGGAGAGGACACATGACAGACCAAAAACAAGGCTCATTAAATCAACACTGAAATCATGTAAGCATCTTTCCTGACTACAATGGTATGAAACTAGAAATCAATTACCAGAAAACTGGAAAAAAAAATACAAATATGTGGGAATTAAACAACACGCTACTGAACAACTACTGGCTTGTTAAAAATGTTAAAGGAGAAATCAAAAAAATACTTAGCGACAAATGAAAACAGAAATATGACATACCAACATCTATGGATAAAGCAAAATTGATTCTAAGAGGCAAGTTCATAGCGATACAAACCTCCCTTAAGAAAAAAGAAAAAATCTTAAATAGAAAGTCTTAACTTCACACCTAAAGGAACTAGAAAAAGAAAAACAAATAAAACTCAAAGTTAGTAGGGGAAAAAAATGAAATAATAAAGAATCAAGCAGCCCTGGCCGGCTTGGCCCAGCAGTAGAGCGTCAGCCCATGGACCGATGAGTCTCAGGTTCGATTCTGACCAAGGGCATGTACCTCAGTTGCAGTTTGTCCCCAGCCCCAAGCGAGTCGTGCGGGAGGCAACCAGTCGATGCGTCTCTCACATCGATGTTTCTCTCTCTCTCCCTTTCTCTCCCTCTCTCTCTCCCTCCCACTCTATCTGAAGATAAACAGAAAAATATCCTCAGGTGAGGATTAAAAAAAAAAAAAGAATCAAGCAGAAATAAATTAGATAGAGACTAAAAAGATAATAGAAGAGATCGACAAAACTAAGAGCTGGTTCTTTGAAAAGATAAACAAAATGAACAAATCCTTAGCCAGGCCCACCAAGAAAAAGAGTGAGAGGGTTCAAGGAAGTGCCCCTACACCACTCTGCACCCCAACATCGCCCCAGCCCATCCTGTGCCCAACCAGACCCTCGTGGAACTCGTGGGCCAGAACTCAAGCACAAGAGCCCGGCCTGCCCTGCAGGGAAGACGAAATAGTCCTCCCTGAACTCATCCAACTGTCAACCTGCTGAACTCGCTGAGGTTTTGTTGAGGGGAAATTACAACGTGTCCCAGTGGTCCTGTCGTTGCCCTCAAGCACGTCCAGTCTTCCCTGCTAGGCAGAAGAATGTCTCATTCTGGTGTTTGGTGGGGAAAGGGCTGAGGAGAAGTGCCCTGGGCCTGGGTCACCGGGGAACCAACAGCTTCTGGGGCCACGGCAGGAGCACAACTAAATGTCGACAGATCCCCCGCTTATCAGATTCATCGCTTTATTGCTTGTTTGACAAATCGAATTTTGGTGAGTTGACTCTGGCCAGCTTCCAAACAGAGCTCAAGTCTGTGGCTGGATTTTGGACCCCACTCATTTCAGGGATTGTCTGTAGCCCACTGAAGCCAAGGACCCAGCCGAGCCCCCGTAGAGGCCCTGGTCCTCCTGCTGGGTCCGGCCAGCCTGCCCACGAGCGAGCGCTCTCGGAGGTCCCCGCCCATGGCCTCCAGGGCACTGAGGCTCTGCTCCCTTGGCCTGTGGTTGTCGTGGAGACTGTGCTCCAGGGAGAACAGAGGCGCTCCAGCCTCCCCAGGCTTCCTTGGGGACAAAGGAAGATTCTTTCAAGTGCTGGGCCTTTGGACCCAAACAGCAGCTTCTTCTGTTGCACAAAGAACAGCATTCACCTGATAAACTCATCATAGGGTAGTTGTTTGAGGACAGGCGGACCCCACCCATCACCCACAGGCCCACCCCACCCCCAGGTGTAGTATGCCGTAAGTGAGGAGCTCTGACCTCAAGACACCTCGGCCTCGGCCTGGTGACATCCCCTGGTACCCCACACACCTCCACTTGCTTGAATCACCTGTTAATACCCGAGTTCTGAAGTCCGTGCACCTGGATTCAAACCCTGGCTTCTTAAGCCATAGCAGTCTCGCCCGCGTAAATGATTTCAGCCCCCTCAGCCTCGGTTTCCTCACCTGTAAATCTGTGAGCTAGCATTTTTTCAGGACCTAGTTCAGAGAGTAGTGAGGGGTCACTGAGATCATCTGTAAAGCATTTGGGCAGCACCTGGCCCAGAGAAGGGAACACCATGAGTTAACATGTCCTTTGGGGTAAAATCCTGCCACAAATAAACAGTGTTCCAGCTGAGGGAAGGGCTGGAGTCCTCCGGCCTGTCCATCACCGGAGCCCCGAGGGGCAGAGACGATGAGCCAGAGGGGCCGGTGGGCTGGTTATTTGTTCGGCCAGTCCAAGTGACTTATTATAGCAGCCCCCGGCAAGGGAGCAGAAAGGAAGAAGATAAAAAAGTCATAGCATCGATTTTTCCAGCACATGAAACCAGCGGTGTTATTTCCAGATCCATCCTTTCTGAAATTAAATAAAGTTTAGCTCAGTTTGTCAATTTGCTGAAACCCGTCTCCATCAACTTGCGGCTTTGTGGTGGAGGGGCTTGCGGAGGGTTTGTTCCCGCTGCATTAGGAGAAGCGAGGGCTTGTGCTGACGTCCCGGAATCGTAGGAGCTTTGCAGCCCCGGGAGGCGTCCGTGTGCACGCGTTCTTCGTAAGCATCGGGTGGGCATTTGAACAAACGGGGCTGCGGCGAGAGTCCTCGGGAGTGGGTCAGAGCAGTGCAGGACTGGACCCTCTTATTCAGAAACACGGTCCCCGCGGTGGGAGAATTCTCTGCCTGCCACATAGATACATTTTTGGAAAACCAGAAGCAAATTCCTCTTTTAGTTCAATTATGAGATTTTTCTTTCCTTCAAAAACAATAAATGCGCAGTTATTTCGGGTGAGAAAACATCATCTTGAGACTGCCTCGAGGAAAGGTGTTTTCCAAGCCCACACTCGCCCAGGTGAGGGGCTAATAAAGCTGCAGAAGGGCCAGGCAGGGCAGACAGGAGTAATAAGTGACCTGTCAGTCATCCTAACAGCCAGAGCCAGTCGAATGGGCTGGGGGAGACTGCACACAGTTCCCAGGCAGGGAGTGGGGAGGGGTTAACAGGAACCCGTTCCAGAGCCCCTGTTCAATGAAGGTTCAGAAATTACCTCCACACTGCCCGGGGCTTCGGCTTGCCCCAAAGGTCGCTGATCACTGAAAGGTCAGCCACAGTTTCCAGGAAGAGCTCAAGGTGGCCAAGGATTGACCTTTTATTGGAAGTCATGGTCCAGGGATTTGTGCCATTCCAAGTGGTCCGGGTTGTCCAGGAGTTTGGTCCTAGGTTTGGTGGGATGTCCAGAATGGTCTCTAGAGGGCCAACAGCTCAAGTCAAGTCTGTCAAAGTTGGGTTCCCACTTATTCTTCAAAGCCTGAATTGAGTGCCCCTACCTGTGTGAAACCGTCCAGAATATTCTCGAGACACATTTAACCAGCGTCCCCTCCCTGTTCCCAGGACATGTCACCTATGTCTCAGCGGACACCCTCCAGCACCCAGCACTGCCATGACCGGGTAGGTGCCCACCTCCAGCATCGACCACAGGGCCTGGGATGAAGAAGAGGGGCCCGGCCAATGCTGGCCGACCGCATGCATGAACAAATGCAGCCCAGGGAAAGCCCTCCAGGAGATAATGACAGGGGTTTGGCAGAAATTCTGGCTTGAGCTCGTCGCCATGTGCTTTGTAGTTGGAGGAATTTTGGAAAACGAGGAAGAATTGTCTAAGTAAATCACAGCATAGCCGTTCAATAGGCTATTGTGCCGCCAGTCACAATGACATCGATGTGTATTTATTGCTTTGAAAAGATGTTAGTGATGTGTGATTAAGTGGGAAAAAGCAGGTTACGAAAGATGTTATAACGTGATCCCATTTTTATCGGGGGGGAAAACATTTCTCTCTCTCTCTCTGTCCCTCTCTCTCTCTCGCTCACGTGTACACACACACACAGCACGTGTACTGGCAAGAACGGGCCTTTCCCATCAAGCATCCTCCAAACCACAATGGCAGGTGAAGGGCCCCGGAGAGACTGAGCTGTTCCTGTTGAGTTTTTTTTTTTTTTTTTTTTGAACACTGCTTCTGCACCTCTTTATGGAAATCAGTAAATCTCGCTTTAACGGCTGCTATCGACTGGGGAGGGCTCCAAGGAAGGTGCAGCGAGGCTCGGCGGCTCCTGCAGCGTCCACGCGGGCGGGCGGGCGGCGCTGGGACGGGGCGGCGCGGTGCGTTTGCTCGCTCGTTTGCAGGCACGTGCACAGTCCGTGGCCGCCCCGTCGCCGCCGCTCCCTCACGCAGGGCTGCTTTGTCAAGACAGACAGGCTCCGGCAGGACACTCTTCCTCACTCATTAACAGTGATCAGTAAACCCTGTGGTGTTCATTAAAATGTTTCTGTGCTGCTCAGCAACAACATTTTTTCTTTTGAAAGCCAACTTCGGCTGCTGTGAGGTCAAAGAAATATGTAACAATTATGGAAAAGGTACTCTCCACCGTCCTTTTTCACTTTGAGTGCGTCCTGGGGCGGGCAAGCAGCTGTGATTTATACCCACGCAGACCCATGAGCCTCATTAGAATATTGACTGGGGTTGCGCTCAGCTCCAACCGGGCCGTGCAAACGCCTGGCCAAGAAAAGAGCCCAAAAGTGACAGCCCTCCGCACAGAGGAGCCGGTGACTTCTGACCCTACCTGGGTTTGCTTTTATGACTTTCATATCCTTGAAGTTATTTAAAAGAAGATGAAATATGACAGGTGCTGGGGTTGGCAAAAGCAGCGAGTTGATTGCATTCGGGCTGCCGGTGGGAACCCATCTCTCCCCACCACCCCGGACGTCGTCAGCACATTTGAAAGTGTTCAGTTGGCTGCCGTCCTCTGCAGGTCTCCCTGACCTGTGGCGCACACTCGGTCTGTACAGGTGGAGCCCGCATCTGTTTTCTGCTGGCCAGCTTCTTTCAAGTGTCTCCATGCCCCAGTCTCAGTGCGTGGAGCTCAGACCAGCCCGGCTCATCCCCGCTCCTCCCATCCGGGGACGGGCGCAGCCGAGTCTAGCCAATCAGAGCACATCACCTGGCCTGAGTGATTGCTTCACGGACAGTCATGTGACTCACACTGGGCCAATGAGAGCCTTCCCTAGGGCTTTTGGCGTAACTAGGAGAAAGAGGTTCCCTCCTTCCACTGTGGTTAGAATCAGGCCTGAGGTGAGCCTGGAGCCCCCATGTGGGGGGGAGCCTGCACCGTGGAGGAGTCCAGCCTAACAACAGCTAAGGGCAGACATGAAACAAAACTCTGAGGGCCTTGTTTGACGACTGGAGGCAGCCGTTCCTGAAGCTACCCTTGGACTTTTTAGTTAAACTGAGGCAATCCATTTCTTCGGATAAGCCATACTGACATGGGTCTCTGACATCATCAAAAGATGCCGCCCTGGCCGGTTTGGCTCAGCGGTTAGAGCGTCGGCCCGCGGACCAGAGAGGCCCAGGTTCCGTTCCCGCTAAGGGCACGCACCTCGGTTGCAGTTTGTCCCTGGCCCTGGTTGGGGTCGTGTGGGTGGCAGCCATTCGATGTGTCTCTCTCACATCGATGTTTCTCTCTCTCTCTTCCTCCCTCTCTCCCTCCCGCTCTATCTGAAGATAAACGCAAAAATGTCCTCGGGTGAGGATAAAAAAAATAAAAAATAAAAAGATGCCAACTAACACAGATGCCTTTTTCCTAAAGCCTGAGGGGCACAGAGAAGAGCCCCTGCCTGTAGAACCTTCCCCACAAGCTCCCTAAAACCACGCCGTACCCCGGAGTCTGCCATTTGCTCACTGTGTCTCCTGAATACAGTCCTTACATTATCATTTGCACATGAATCCGTATCTCAGGGTCTGCTTCTTGGGACCCCAAACTAAAAATGTGAGGATTAAATGAAAGAATTTGTGGAAAGTATTTAACACAATGCTCGGCTCATAGTGTATGTTGAATGTTATTCTTGTTCTGGTTGCTGTTATTATGAGGCTGGAGGAAGACCCTGAACCAGGACAGTGTCCTGCCATCCCATCCTGTCCCCTTCCCGCCACGCCGGTGTCAAACGTGTACCACAGCTGACCCACCAGGTGATTTTGATTGTTAGGCAAGTTAATCATTTTTAAAGTTATGAAGTTACAGCAAGTGGGTGCCATTTTCTATCTATGGTAGTGGTCATAAAGTTTCTTTATACAATAAATGCCTCTAGGTTCTAAATAGGAGTCCTTTTTTTTAAGTTATGCAGATATGGCAGAAATCGTGGGGTTGGTATACTAAGAGGAAATTCTGAACCGGCCCAGACCTTCCATGCACACGGCTTTACAGTCACAGCTAAGGTCTCGGAGGACCGGGCAGAGACGAGCCGGGAGCCAGAGCGCCCTTCGCGGCCACTGTCGTGCACCTTACGTGCTGACCTGGGGCTCTGCCGTCGCTGGAGGGAGGGGGGAGGGGGGCGATGGGCTGACACATGTGGCATCTGTGGGCTCTGGGAAGAAATGTCACTGGGGTGCCTCGGCCCAAGAGGAAGACGAACAAGAACACAGAAAGTGAGGAGCCACCGCCTGGAATGCCTTCCAGGTGGGATGGAGATGCCCAACACGAGGATGTTCCCGGAGCACCCCCCCCCCAATCCTCACACGGCTTTGCCTACCTTCAACGTGGGCAAGGGAGCACAAACTCATCATGTGCTTAGAAAACAAAAAAATATCTGCAGAGCAGCAGCTGTAACCACTCCGTTCCCTCGTGTGTCACGTGGATCATGACTGCCTGCAAGGTAGGTTCGTCCAAGTATTAAAGGAGTTCATTCACATAATGCGCTTAAAACAGTGTCTGGCGCATGGTAAGTACTCAATCGATGCTGCCTGTCGCTATCAATATGTCCCACGCCCTCGCCCCTGGGTCACACACATGCCCCTTGCAGCCGGTGTGAGAAGAGCCACGCGCTACTGGAGCTGCCGAGTGACCCGTCCAGGGCCCATCGTACTGACCGACAGCAGCAGCAAGCGCCACAAAGGCCATTGCATAACCTGATGACAAACCTAAAGACAGCGTTCTAATCAGCCACCAGCAGCATTTAAATCCCTCCTGAGCTGGACTTGCTCCCCAAAAATGGGCACCTCTTTGGGTTGACCGCCGTCTTTCTTCTGAACCCTGGCGGCAGCACGGGAGCTGGGACCGCTGGGACTCGGCGAGCATGTGACCCCAACGCAGATGTGACCAACCTCGTGGGACCGCCCCTCCACGGGGACGTTCTGACTCCTCCAGCAAAGCACGTTCTCCTCTCCAGGGTAGACACAGGGCCTGTGACAGAGGACATTTATTTCTTTAAGTCCTCGTGTGGAACTTTGAGATACGGTGATCTCCAGGAATCCACAGTAAGGAGATGCCCGTCAGGCAGCCTTTGCACAGCGCACTGCGGGATGGCCACTGAGCGCGCGGTTCAATGAGGCATGGTGGGTGCATTAAAAAAGACTTAGAATTAAATGGGAAATTTTAAGAGAGTTAGAAATTAATGGTGGCCTTTAAAAGAATTAGAATTAGAGTCCGCCCATTAAAACAGATCAAATGGCCGTGTGTGTGCTAATGTGCGGGGTCTATCAAACACCATTAACGAGAGAGCGTGCTGCAGAGCCGTGCCTGTGTTACAGCCCCACTGGTGTACATTTGAGAGCGTGTACATCCGAAGGCTGGTCGAGACCACAGGAAATTACCGCCAGGTTCCCTGGGGGATGGAATCCGAAGGGGTAAACGGTGTGGTCAGGAACTGGAGAGAGGAGAGCTGTGTAGTTTCCGTGATTTATGTTCTCACGCCATCTACACTTTTATCATTTGTCAGTGTTACATTTACATTTAGGATTTATTTTAAAACGCTAAGGAGCAGTAATTACGTGGCCTCGCAGGAGCGGCAGACAACATGTCTGGACAGTCTAGGTGACATTATTGGAGTAGGGAAATGGAAACGCTTAAGCCTCCTCCCAGGAGAGGGGATCCACCTGACCGAGGGAGAGCTGAGACCCTGCTGGGGCTGGCTCCCCCCAGGGGTGTGATCAATACACGAGGGGGTCTTTTTCCGAGCCCTGGAGCTGTGGCCGCGTGGGGATGCGTGAGCAGCTCTGCTCGGCCATTGGAGAGACGCTGGCCGGAGAACACGCCTGAGCACCACGGGAAACCGCAGCCCCCGGGAAACCGGCCATTTCATCCTGCCGCTGTTTGCTCGGCATATTATCCATGTTGAGTCTCTTGAAACTTTAAAAAAAATTTTTTTTCTTTGTTGGTTTTAGAGAGGAAGGGAGAGGGAGAGAGAGATAGAAACATCGATGAGAGAGAACATCGATGGGCTGCCTCCTGCATGCCCCCCACTGGGGATCGGGCCCACAACCCGGGCATGTGCCCTGACCGGGAATCGAACTGGTGACCTCCTGGTGCATGGGTCGATGCTCAACCACTGAGCCACACCGGCCGGGCTGGAAACATTTTTAATGGCAGGATACTAACCCGCTGAGGGTCACTGCTGCCAGACTGTCCCCCAATGGCAGACATTTAGCCTGATTCAGGGTTCCAAGGATGAATTGTGCCATGAAGGGATAGACCTTTTCCAAATTCAGCATCACTTCCTTCGACTAGACCTCCAGAAGTACAGTGATTGTGTGAAAACCTATAAACGCACATTTAAAACTGTTTTCACAACGGGTGGACTCTGGATGTGAAATCAGGAGAGCTGAGTTCGTCGTTTCCTGCTTTCTGGCTTTGTGACCCTGGATGATGCACATAACCTCTCTGGGTCCCAGTTACGCCATGTGGACAGTGTGGATGTGAGAGGAGCATGGACTCTCGTAACTCAGCTCAGGGCTGGGACCCTGCCTCTGAGAATGACCTTGGGAGAGAGAGACAGAGGAGCCGCCAGGGAGTCCCACCTGCTGGCATTCGAGGGGAAGGATTTGCCGCTGAGAGATGGGCTGGTAATGAATTTTCCTCTCTCCTTTCAAGTCTTCGGAAGGTTCATGGTTGGATTAATAGTGTTATGAATTGAGTTAAACAAGGCTTTCCTCCCCCCAGGACTTCCGATAGCGGAATCAGATGAACCCGTAATTCTCTCCCACCTGCAGCAACTTTATTAAAACCCGTCTTAGTATAAAGAGCAGAGCAGAGCTGAGGGGGCCGGGGCTGAGGCCAGGGGTCCGGGTGCTGGCAGGAGCTTCTGGGGTCCGGAGCAGAATGCCTGAAGCAGCGCGGGCACCGGGCGTTTATCCTGGCCCGTAAGCAACGTCTTAGAATTAGAACATGCAGATAAAGCTGACATCTCCTTTGCCATGCTCCCCAGCCCAGCGCCCACTGTTCACGGAAGTCATCAAGGACTTGGGATGGAAAGCAAGGGCCGGTATCCGTGATATTCTGATGCTTTTAAGCTACCAGTTGGATGTGTGTGTGGTTCTATCCTTTACAGAATACCAGTACAGATAAATGATTGATGGGTGGGTGGGTGGATGGATGGACTGATATCTTACCCTCGGAAAATGTGTAGCATTATTTTACATCAATTTCTTGGCATAAACGCGATCCGTCTGTGCATGTTATTTAGCCGTTCACCACGATCCCTGTTGACATACAGAGGTCTAGGTCAGTCTTTGCAGCTGCTGGGTAAGTGGCCGTCATTTGACGACCCCGCATTTCATTTAGCTTTCTCTGTTCTTGGACACCGAGGTTGTCTGCGCGGTGCAGAGCCCCTCGTGGAGCCTGGGGCCAGGTGCACGCACGCAGGGCCCCTCTGCAGTGAGCATGGAGCACTGAAGTCACCGGGGTCCCCAAACCTGGGCAGGGGAGGAGGGGGACAGTCAGGAGCAAATCAAACAGCCGGCAATTCCGAAGGCATGATCTAACCTTCCATCCAGCCAGCCTCCTGCCTGGGAGCAGGGAGAGGAGGAGACTCCACTCTACAGAGAGGAGAGGTGACTTGCTCAATGTGGAGAGCCTGTCAGAGGTGAAGGGCAGAGAAATCGGGACGTGGCGTAGTCAGAGGAGGTCAGGGGAGGAACGAGGGTGGATCCGACTCCCTGGGGGGGCAGGGGCAGGGGCAGGGGGAAATGGCCACCACTCTCCCGAGGGGTCCTGGCCCCAGCAGCCCTTGTGTTGTCTAAACACACTGACAGCCCAGAAGAACTCCCACAAGCTCTCACTCGCTGTCACCTAAGCGGAGTGATCCATGCTCCTCTGTCCGCGCATAATTAGCTAATAAGTTACACATGAGTAATGGTCTCTCAGGAGGCAGCGGGAAGGACAGGTGCCGCCCCTACACAGGCCCTAATTTTCCTTCGGGACGATCACTAAATCATGACTCCCTCTGGAACCTCCGAGTCCCTTCCTTTATCAGCGCAAGGCTCGCCTCGGCTTTGACGAATCGACACTCGGAAACCGCCAAGCCGAGCCCTGTGCCCCCAGCAGCCTCTGTCATCAGGAGAGCTCTGTCTGTTCCGACACACATCCGGTGTGCGGCGCGACCTTCAGCAGCCCTTGTGCAAGAAGCAGATGAGAAGGTGCCTCGAGCGTGAGTGGGCAGCGGGGAGTGAGAACACAAGGGGCGCTGGCGGTTCCGTCCCAGAGGCCCAGGGTTGCTTCAACCTCAGAATTCAGGAATTGCTGACCTAGACCTGAGGCATGTTCTCCTAAGCGATCCCCTGCTGGGCAGTGCCCTCGGCGGACCCCCCATCTGTCCCTTGCTTCAACAGTGTTTGACGGAACAGACCCAGGGACGCCCCTTCTTCCAGCTTCCCGCCACCCTCCAATCTTTCCAGTCGCCACCTTCAGAACCACTCAGCCATCCTCGGCCTCTGGGCGGGACCAGCCCACACCAGTTTTAACCTTAACTCCTGTTGCCGAGCAACCGTGAGCGCCCAGATTCCTCAGAATTACTCCCCCAGGTGGAGGCCCCGTTGACCCCCTGGCCGTTCTGCACCTGCGACCTCCACACCTCCTCTCCCGGGCTTCTGTTTCCACCGCGACGACGGGGCTCTGGGGCGCGGGCCACCGCTTCCGAGAGTTGGCCGAGGAGACGCGGAGGGTGCCCAGTGGTTCTTAACGATGCAGAACCATCGAGGCGGCTGCACCCTCCTCCAGGACATGCAGAGGCCCCCCAAGAGGAGGGGTGACACTCAGGATGCCAGGGAAGCCGCCGTGGTCCTGGAGGAGAACCTGACCCAGGCCCTTCTGGACCTGCACAGACCCTCGCTCTGTGACTTCCTGGAGAACCCCTTCCTGGACGAGCAGGGGAACCTCGTCAAGAAGGGGGGCGACCCCTGCCTCACCTCGCAGGCCGGCGGCCCCCAGGCGGGCTGGGCGGGTGTCTCTGAAAGGCTCGTCCTGGAGCGCCACCAGGAGCCCGGGGAGCCCAGAGGCCTTGGAGGGGCCTCTGCCTCCCCCGCTGTCTGGCTTCTCCCTGAGGCTCTCCCCAAACCACTAGCTGTCCTTTCACCACCCTGGAGCCGTCTCCCACGCCATGGGCCAAATGGAAACAGGAAAGTGTTTTGCAGCAAAAAAGAAGAAGAGGAAGAAGAAGGGGAAGAAGGAAAAGGAGAAGGAGAAAAAGGAGGAGGAGAAGGAGGAGGAGGAGGAACCCCAGGGGATGCTAGGCTTGCAGCTACTTGCTAAGAGAATGGATATTCTTTTTGGTCAGGCCCTACAGCAAGGGAGCAGAGGCCTCTGTGTGTGACCCCACATATCTGAGCACTTTGGGTTACCCTCCTCCTTCCCAGAGAAACTGGAAGTGTCTTCTCCAACCTCTCAGAGCATTATCACCCCATCTCAGAAACCTTAGGACACGGAAAACCTTAGGAAAACCTTAGGCTTTCCCCTATTGCCCCCAGATCTACCCCTGGCGCAAGCTAAGAACGTCCGACAGGTGGATGTACCAGGGAACTGGGGTGCTCCTCACTGGGTGCGTGCACATTAGGGCTTTTTCATGGCAAGCAATGGAAACCAACCAAATGGTTTAAGCTATTTGCAAGATGAAAAAATCTGGAGATAGGCTGCACAACATGTGAATATACTCAACGCAACTGTGTACTTAGGAGTGGTTAAGATGGGCGGGTGTGGAGAAATGGAACCCCACACACTATTGGGGGGCATGTAACATATGCGGCCCTGGTGGAAAACAGGGTGGAGGTGCCTCAAAAAATTAAAACCAGAGCTACCGCCCTGGCCAGTTTGGCTCAGCGATGGAGCGTCGGCCCGAGGACCAAAGAGTCTTGGGTTCGATTCCGGTCAAGGGCACGGACCTTGGTTGCGGTCTGTCCCGGCCCTGGTTGGGGTTGTGCAGGAGGCAACCAGTTGATGTGTCTCTCTCACATGGATGTTTCTCTCTCTCCCTCCCACTCTGTCTAGAGATAAATGGGAAAATATCCTCGGGTGAAGATTAAAAACAAAACAGAACTACCATATGATCCCGTATTCCCACTTCTGGAAATACATCAAAAAGAACTGAAAGCAGGATCTTGAAGAGCGGTTTGCACCCACATGTTCAATGAGGCGTTATTCCCAGTAGCTAAGAGGTGGGAGCCACCGAAATGCCCGCCCGTGGCTGAATGGATGAAGAAAATGTGGTCTGTGGAATATTATTCAGCCTTGAAAAAGAAGGAAATCCTGATACAGGCTACAACATGACTCACACGAAGGAAGGCCATGGTGCTCGGTGAAATAAGTCCATCACAAAGAGACAAACATTGCATGATTCCATGTATACGGGCCATCTAGAGCCTTCAAGCTCAGGACAGAAAGCAGAACGGTGGTCCCCAGGGGCTGGCGGAGAGGAAGGTGGGAGGAGGGGGTCTGCTGTACAACAATGTCTGTGGTTGACAGAATCATACTGTACACTTGGAGATTGTTGGGAGGGTGGATTTTATGTTACAGGTTGTTTTGTTTTGTTTTTTTGTTTTTCAAAATAAAAAAGGAATATACTGTGCAAATATTTCTATGTCAATAAATACTAAATTATCCAAAAAATGGTTAAGATGGTAAATTTTATGTTATGCTTATTTTATCACAGTGAAGCATTTTTTGGTGTGAGCCAAAAAGGAGATTTAAAGGCTCATGGAGTTACAAAGAATTATCTGGGGGGGATAGATTTAGAGAATCAATCATGTAAAACACCAGCTGCTAAGAAACTACTTATTGTTAGGAGAATACAGACATGCAGCCCGGCCGGTGTGGCTCAGTGGTTGAGCATCGACCCATGCACCAAGAGGTTACTGGTTCAATTCCCGGTCAGGGCACATGCCCAGGTTGTGGGCCCGATCCCCAGTGGGGGGCATGCAGGAGGCGGCCAGTCGATGTTCTCTCTCATTGATGTTTCTATCTCTCTCTCTCCCTCTCCCTTCCTCTCTCTCTAAAAATCAATAAAGAAAAAAAAAAGAAGAAGAAGAATACAGACATGCAAAGCCGCAGACTACCGCCCTGTCTTGGGCACCCCCCTTGACTCTGTGCCTCAGTTTCTCCATCTGGGCCATGTCTAGGCTGGAACAGTTCCTTGATCTTTACAACTCTTTAATCGTTAACCTTGTATGACCCCATCTCTAGGTTTTCTTTTCCCGTCTCCTTTTTCCTTTTTCCTTCTTTTGTTTTGGTAAATTCTTGCAAAAAATAAAATCAAACCCCAACCACTTTCCATATGGCCCCTTCCTGGAGGCCAGCCAACTCCCCAGCTCCCCAGGGCGGGCGCGATGCATATGCATGGGCCAAGAAGACTGTCCAGCCCCCCCGCAGTGTGATCGCGGCCTGTCGCCAAACGCGCCCATGCCAGCCGGCCTCAGCACCACCCTCCCTCCCCGTCGGGCCCCAGATCGCCACTGCGCTGTCACGCCTCGGAATGAGTGGCCCTCGCGGCAATTCCACAAGCCCAGTGCGCACACCGCAGACCACACGGGTGTGGACGGGAGAGAAGGGGGTACCCGCGGGTTCACGGAAGGCCTCGAACTGAGACCCACACTGTCACCAAAGACGTTCCACATCAAGTCCCAGCGATGCACAGATGACTCAGATAAGACCCTCATCCTCCAACCTGAAGCCTGGGTTCCCTTGCCAGATCCCCCCACCTGGCGTTCACTGCAAATTAAGTTCTTAAAAATAAATCCTGTGATTGCCCTGTGAATAGCAAATTATACTGTGGGACATGGCCACCTGCGGCAGAGGACGGGAAGGGAGTTAAGTCGGGATTATGCGTGAGCGCGGTCTCATTCAGACCGCAGTCGGGACCCTGGCCTGCGGTGTGGGAAGTTCTGAGTGGTATTATTTTGCCACACATGTTCTGATATTTTGCATTCATCAGAATTATTCGGTCGTGTCTTTTGTGGGAGCAGAGCAGTGACTGTGCTGTATTAGCTTGAGGGTCCAAGCATTGAGTTGTTCAAAGGAAACATTTACAATATATGACTTGTGTTGCCCTGTTTAGGCATTTCTTGATTTTTTTCAATGCAGAGGAAGAATCACTGTATGGAATTTAACCAGGTTTCCATCATTCCTGAGAGGCTCCTGTGGGAGGCGCTGTCAGGGAGTTGGGATGAATCACACGCGAGTCTACCCTTGAGCTCACCGGGGAAGAGGGAGACAAAGGGTGTATGTAGCAGCCAAGACTCAAGGCGAAATCGGAGTTGTGCAGAAAGGTGGGGGGAGAGATACTGGAGGCCTGCTTGGAGGAGGTGGCCCTTCAATTGAGCCTGGAAGGAAGAAACTAAACTTAGTATTTAGGGGCTGGAAGAAGCCATGGAGGCCAATTATTCTAACCCCCTCTTTTGCATAAACTGAGGTATAGAAAGAGGAAAAGTTCTCTCCAAGTAACATATTAACATCAAATTAGTAACTAAGTAGCCATTGGAAGTGGGAAGCAAAGGGCCGGGCAGCAAAGCAGAGACAAGAGGAGATGCTCCAGCCAGAGGATAGGGATAAGCAACAGCTGGGAAGCTCGCGAGTCTGCAGTGGCCCTTTAGCGGGCATTCGCTTCGCTCCCCTGCCTGGACCCCGGCGGGGGGCTCCTCTGCTAGCTCCCAGGGACGTTAGGAGCAGAGGTGACTCTGGGGGGATCTGGTCCAATGCTATCATTTGACAGACAGGGAAACTGAGACCCGCCCTGCAATCCCCCATCCCACATCCAGTCTCCCTAAACCGTTCGTCTCCTGCTAACCACCCGAGCCCTGCCTGCAGCCCGTGGTGCTGGGGCCTTCCCAGAAGGAAGCCAACACCTTTCCAGGAGCTGACATGCCCCGGGTGCTGCTCTGTGTGCAGCCCCGCCTACTGAGGGATGTCCCTGGGCCACCTGGGATTGGACCAGATCCCCCCAGAGTCACCTCTGGTCCTAACGTCCCTGGGACCTACGAGAGGAGCCCACCCAACAGGGTCCAGGCAGGGGAGCAAAGCTAATGCCACCTGGCAGACCGCAAACCAAACCCACAGTCTGTGCGCGCCCACTCCGGCATCTTCCAGCCCCTCCACCCGCCTCTGTGAACCCAGGTGTCCCTTGAGGCTTCCTCCCCAGCAGCCCCCAGCAGCCCCACAGATCAGTCGCCAAGCCTCCCTCCTGTGCTCTCCCCGGGCCGCTGGGGTGGAAGCAAGGAGGGCGCGCCGGGTGCGGCTAGACAGGCAGCTGGGTGCCCGCAAGCACCTCCAGGGTGAGCTCATATTTAAAACCTCCTTTCATATATTTTTAATAAAACAACTGATACAAATTCAAAACCAACTTCATAAATCAAACATTATTCAACGCTGGTGTCTTCAAGGTTCCCGGCTCGGGGCTGGGAGCGCGCAGCTCTCCAGACGGGGTCTGCGCGCGCAGAGCTTGAGGTCTGTGAAAGGTTTATTGGATTTCATAGTCCCTTAAGGGGAAACCCTTAAATGTCTTTGCAATTATAAGTCTAATAACACTTTCAGCCCTTGGACACAGCCTTGACTTGACAGAGATAAGGAACTAGAAGTTGCTCAGTCAATACCAAGCTATTAATCTCTGTCACCTCGCTGTCACTGCGGCTCAGGAAAACAATGTCGTTTCTTGACCCAGGTGCAGGCATGGAGTGATTTTATTCAGAATGCCAGCATTCATCAGCCCAGATTCCACCACCCCTCACTCCCTAGAAGAATTCCCAGATCTTTATCCGGCCTGAGTTGACACCCTTCCAGTCCAAAGACTGTCTTTGTCTTGGCCCATTATTATTATTTAGCGCTTATTCAAGTGTAAAAAGCCTTTAGGAATAAAGTTTTTCCGGCCCAGGAGACCTGGCAGACAATCACGTGATGTTGCTCCTTGGTGACCTGAGTCAAGGACGGGCTGGAAGTTCCCCAAGCAGTGTTTGTTTATATATTCAAATGAAGGTTACTTTTTATCCTGCCTCTGCACAGATTTGATCCGGGTGGGGCTCTCCCCCTCCCTCATGGCATCCTCCTCCCTGACCTTGAAAGAAACCCAAGGAATTGTGTAAAAGAAAAGCTAACAAATCCTAATGAGAACCGAGCCTGGGGGCCGAGTGGTGTCCAGCTGAGCAGCCGGCTATGCGGACCCCTTCCCACACAGGGATGGGGGACACGCCTGCCTTTGCCCAGCTGGGACCCAGCCTCTAGAGCCCAGGGTGGGGTGAGGCGACACTGGTGGGCACCTGCCCTAGAGCTCAGGGTGCCATCAAGGCCCGGAAGTGCCTGTCAGGCTTCCACAGGCCTGGGTCTGTCTTCAGGCAGGTCGGTGGTGGAGAATCTCCTGCAGCCTTTGCACCTCTGTGGAAAGCCTGGGGTGCAGGGGGAGGGGAGGTCAAGCAGGGCTCTGGGCCCCTAAAGTTCCAACTGTACGTGTCTGCAGGTGCAACTCTGCATCAGAGATGAGGGGGGTTGTGCTGGAGCCCTCGGAGGTCTTCGAGCCTGGACCACCTCAGCTCAGCCTCTTCTGGGTCATCCTCCTGCCCGACTGTGCTGGAGGGAGATGCTCCGGCCTTTAGGAAAGGTTGGTACAAAGAGCAGCCGCGGTGACATGCTTCCGCCTTCACAGGAAACTAAGCACCTCCTGACGAGTTCCTGTGTAAGGATCTCAAACAGACGAGCATCCAGTTTAAAACAAACCCTCTATCTCCCCTGAGAAAACCCCGAGGACTTCCCCCTTTACCTTTCGGTTCCAGGAAGCTCAAGCCCAAATCACCAGGTAAGAAGTAAAACTTTTCCAAGGCACGGAGCAGTCACTGAGCCGTCCCTTCTCACGTGTCCCCTGCAGACCCTGGCACGGACCCTGGCACCGAGGTCCTCGAGCAATTTCTCCTGGGCAAGTATCAGCTCCGTAAACTAAAGGAGAGATGGCAAGAGCTGTGTCATTCACCATGGAAGCCACTAGCCACGGGTACTCAGCAGCCACGTGTGACCACCACATCACGTGGCACAGACAGAAAACCTCCCCATCACTGCAGGGAGCTGTACTGGGCTGTGCTGACCTAGAACATGTCAAGACAAAGGGATTATTCGACCAGGACCCATCCTCTTGGAAGCTGCCCCACCCGGACCTTAGGAGTCTGTCACTGAGGCACAGGGCACGATTGGCATGGAAGAATCCAAGGAGCTTGTGTTGATCCACGTCCTAGGAGTTACCTGTCACAGGTGAAGACTGACTCAGGGAGAGGGGCTTTCACAAAGACGTGATGAGCCAAACTTCCGATCTAGCTCCCTCCTCCGGTGACATGGTGCAATGGGAAGGTGGCCGGAGAAAGGACACCATCAGGAGAGCCAATAGAGTGAGCTCCCCACCGTAGCTCCTCCCCCACTGCGACCTTTGCCTCCCGTCCTAGGAGCTCCAGCATCCCCCACACACCGAAGATACAGAATTTGCCAGCTCTCTGCCTCTAAATGATGCTCAAGTCGCCTGACCAAGGAGAGCTCCAGATTCATCAAGGTGGGGGAGGAGACTCACACGGTCCCTGTCACTCAAAGTCACCAGGCTCTGGGAGGAGGGAGAAGGCCCTATGTGAAGTTAGGCAGGGGGCTGTGTGTCTCCGTTCTGCAATAGATCTACCTTGAAAGTAAATGCAGACCTCACTTATAAAGTGACGGCAATACCCAGCCAGCTTTATACAGAGATCTGGCTTTTACAGGAAACTTCTTAGAGTGTTTCATTTCTTTCGAGAGCCCTGGGACATAGCTGCTATCCACATGCCAGAGCTCTAACATATGAGGGTCATATTGTGAGGAAAAATACCTGTCTTAAGTCACATGGGTAGACACTCAGCTGGCCTGCAGATTCCAAATTAACAGAGGAAATCTGTCTCTGAGTGGAAATCATATTTCTAAACAACACTATTACTAGGCAACATTTCTTGCACATTCATTATTCACCGGATGCACCGCTGAGCTGTCCACACATCTCATTTATCCCTCACCATGCTCCCACACCACAGACACTGTGAGCCACCCCATTGTAAAGATGTGGAAACTGAGGCTTGGAGAAGTTTGACAGTTTGCCCGAAGTCACCCGGCAAGTAAGCAGGAAAGATAAAGGTTCGATCCCATTTGCGGTTAGAATGTGGGTTTCTAGGATACATTATGGGGTCATAATCTTTTCGCGTTTGAATGAGAGAACTGAAAATTTAATAGAAAAACGTCAAAGCAGAAATTAGCTTCTGTAGTAACTTCTAAATGGCTCAACTGAGCAGCTCTCTGAAAACTCAGATGATTAAAGATGTGGTCCAGTGTTTCCTAGGGCGGTAGGAAATTGCCTTTGTCTCCAGAAACATTTCTCTCCCTCCTGATCACTGGGGTGAGACCCGGGTCAGAGGCCTGGTGGGAGAGACTCCGGCCTGGGCTTGAGATGGGAGAAGGTGAGGCGTCTTTGACCAGCCCCTATCGCATCCATCCCCACATGGCAGCCCGAGGGAGCCAGGCCAGACAGCGCCGCGTCCTTCCAGCTGCAGCTGTGCGTGGGGGCCCCGGCCTGGCTCCCGTGTCACACGGCCCATAAATCAGCCCTCCAGCCTGCTCCACTATTGCTGTGCGTCTCTTTCAAGCAACTCTGAGGAAAAATGGCTCCATCTGCTCACTGCTATGTAATAAATAAAACAGAATTGGAGCAAAATGGATGGAAAGCAATTTTTGAAAGATGAATTTTTGAAAGAATTGGTCACCATTTGTGCACCAATCCTGGTGCCGGAAATGGCTGCCTGAGACCCTGCCAGGCCCAAGGGCTGGAGGAGGCATTACAGTCGTCCCTCGTTTATCGCGGTTAATCCGTTCCAGACTCTAGCGGTTGCACCTGGCGTTGAAGGATTTCTGGGGTGCTCAAATACATAGGCCTACAGTCCACACGTACAGTAATTCTAATTTTAATCGTAATACAAGGCTGTATAATTGACTCAGACAACTGAGCACACGCTGTATCATTTTCACTGTCTCGATCAACTTTTTAATGAATATATTTGAAAAAACTGCGATAGAGTGAAGCCGCAAAAGTCGAAGCACGAAGTGGCGAGAGACGACTGTAATGGAGAGAGAGAGAGAGAGAAAGAGAGAGAGAGAGAGAGAGAGAGAGAGAGAGAGAGAGAGAACTTCCTCATGAAGGGCTGGTCAGGAAAGGGTTCTTGCAAAGGACTTCCCATTACTCACTCCTCCCCTTTCTTCTCTTTGACCTTTTCCTTATCTTCTCCATCACCATGTTCATCATCACCACCATTATCACCATCATCACCACAATCATCACCACCAACACCAATGACACCATCATCACTATGGCCACCATCATCATCACCATCATCACTATCACCACCACCATCATCATCATCACCACCTCCATCAACACCATGACCACCACCATCACTATCACCATCATCACCACCATCATCATCACCACCTCCATCAATACCATGACCACCACCATCACTATCACCATCATCACCACCATCATCATTATCACCACCTCCATCAACACCATGACCACCACCATCACTATCACTATCACCACCACCATCATCATCACCACCTCCATCAACACCATGACCACCACCATCACTATCACCATCATCATCACCATCATCACTATCACCACCACCATCATCACCACCATCACCACCATCATCACCACAATCACTATCACCATCAACACCATGACCACCACCATCACTATGACCATCATCACCATCATCACCACCTCCATCAACACCATAGCTACCACCATCACTATCACCATCATCATCACCATCATCACTATCACCACCACCATCATCATCACCACCACCATCACCATCATTACCACCATCATCATCACAATCACCATCACCATCAACACCATGACCACAACCATCACTATCACCATCATCATCACCATCATCACTATCACCACCACCATCATCACCACCACCATCACCATCATTACCACCATCATCACCACAATCACCATCACCATCAACACCATGACCACCACCATCACTATGACCATCACCACCACCATCATCATCATCACCACCTCCATTAACACCAAGACCACCACCATCACTATCACCATCATCATCACCATATGGTTAATTGGTTTATTATCTTATTGAGGCCTTACAATGTATTGGCATGGTGCTGAAATCTGGATATCTTTATGTGAATTATCTTCTTTCAAGTCTCATTAAGGTCTGCCCTGACCACACTACGTAAGACTGCAAAACCCTTCCCTATGGCATCCTCTATGCCCCATCCTTTGTTTTACTTTTCTCTATAGTTTTTATTACCTTCTAACATATTCAATAATTTACTTATTCTGGTTATTATCATCTACCTTCCCCATCTAGAATAGATGCTCTTAAAGGGCATCTCTTTGTATGTTTACTCCAGTGCTGAGAATAATTCCTGACCTATGGAAGGCGCTTAGTTAATAATTTGTTGAATAAGTGGGTACATAAATGAATGAATGATCCTCTGGAATCTTCACGACCCTGTGAAGCTTATCTGACCTGTGCCCCTCTCTCCACACTCATCTCTTGCTTCTGGCCTCGCTACATTTCACACACACTGTGACATCTGGTCACTGTTCCTCCAACACTGGGCTCCTGGCCTCTTTCCTTCCTGGTGCATGCTGTTCCCCCACCTGACAAATCCTCCGCACACCTTCCCATGCAGGCTCCAGCTCTCCCTTCAGCTCTTCTCTGACCACCCAGAAGAGTCACTCTCTCGCTCTCCTTTTCATCCTCATGGAGCATGTGCTCATTTGTTTACTCGGAGGCAAGGACATCTGCCTGAGGTCCACAGGGGCAGCCGGCTTCTCTAGATCACCTTTGTTGCCCCAGAGCCCAGCATGGGGCCTGGCACGGAGTAGATACTCAAAAACACATCCTGAACTCATTTATAGACGAGGACTTGGGATTTGATACCAGATTTAATCCAAACTCATCAACACAAACACCACCTTATGCCACGCTCTGTTTCCTCCGTGCACGGTGACATCCGCCGTGTCCATTGTCCGCCCTGTTTCCCAGGTGACCTCCCTCAGTCCCCCTTTTACGTAATTACTTTGTTTTATGTGCTTTCCATGAACATGGATCGGGCACCTCTGGGCCAGGTGCCATTCTAGAAGACACGGTCAACTTCCTCCTTCCGTGTGAAAAGGGCACAGGAGGGGCTGGAGTGCAGCCTTGGGCAGCAAGTGTAAAGGATTATAAAAGCAGAGAAGCACCCTGGCCGGTTTGGCTCAGTGGTTAGAGCGTCGGCCTGCGGACCAATGAGTCACGGGTTCGATTCCGGTCAAGGCCACGTACCTCGGTTGTGGTTCATCCCCGGCCCTGGTCCGGTCGTGTGGGAGGCAACAAGTCGATGTGTCTCTCTCACATCGATGTTTCTCTCTCTCCCTCTTCCTCCCTCAAACTGTATCTGATGATAAATAGAAAAATATCCTCGGGTGAGGATAAAAAAATAAATAAATAAAAACAGAGTAGCGACGGTGGTATCCCTCTTTTTCCTGGGGTGAAGATGGGGAACACTGTGGGACACCGACTATTTCAGACGGCTTTTGAGAGGTGTGGAGACTTCTGTACTGTAATGGGGTCTCTCTCTCTCCCCCTCTCTACCATTGGGCGGGGCCTGGCGTCCCCTAGGATACCCTGAGTCTAGGCTCCATGTAAGTATCAAGCATGCTGATGACAGCCGTCTTCACCACAGTTCCTCTGCTCGTTGTCCCCACCTCATTCTGCAAAGCAGGAGAAGATGTGGCACGAGGAGGAAATAGCCACCAGAAACAAAGCCAGGATGGAAGCTGCAACCAAAACATAAGATGTTTGTTTCCAGCCTAATGAGGCAAAGCACGCTTCCGGAAAACGCCGATTACGACTGGGTGGTAACAGATGGGAGGTGCCATCGCGCTGCTGCTCCCCCACACGGTCTTGCTTCCTGGGCCACCTTCTCCAGGGTCCAGCAGCCTGCGGAGCCCAGGCTCAGGACCGACCATCTGACTGTATTTGGTCTATTCATTTTGTTTATTGTCTGAGTCCCCAACTATATTGTACAACCCAAGAGAGCGGGGAATGTGTCTGGTTCCCTGTGAAATCCCCTGTGCCTGTGCGTACCTGTCGCTTGGTTGATGCTCAAGAAATACTTGTGGAAAGTGAATGAATAAATGAGTAGATGAATGAATGAATGAATGAATGAATGAATGAATGAATGAATGAAGTGGGAATTGCACTCAACTTCTCCCTAAACACAGTGTGGAAGATTATTATAGTAATCACCCCAACAAAACATGTTTCCCCGTATTCTCAACCTTGTGTGGGCCCCTCCCACGTTGAATTTGGGCTTGGCCATGTGACTTGCTTTGGCCAGTGGAACATCAGCACGAATGACCCATGCCTCAGCTTGTGCATTGGGGCTTATCTTCTTTCTTGCTGCTTTTGGAACACAACCATCATGTAAAAAAAATTTTTTTTCAGGAAAACTTGCTGGGAAAGTGTGGCTCAGCTGACAGCCGGTACTAATCACCAGACACACGATGAGGTCATCTTAGACCACCCAGCTCCAGCCAAGCCAGTAGGTGACGGCAGCCACGGGGGAGACCCACATCAAATGGGTGACATGCAGAATCCTAAGCAAAGAAATGGCTGTCATTGTCAGACGCTCAGTTTATGCCACAATAGATAACTGTTACAGCATGGGTCTCTCTGGTCCCTTTCATCCTGCTGGTGCAAGATACTCTACAAAACGGGTCCCCAAACTATATCCCTCTCTGCTGCTCAGCCCTATTTCAACTCGGAAGTCCAGAGGATGCAGCAAAGCCCATATTCCTCTTTGGGAGCCCCCAACCCCGTAAGTCACTGTGTCCACTGATGCTGATTCTTTCGCCAGCTCCTGTTACCCAAGCTGAGCTTTGGAAATAGCCCAGGTTGCTTCAACACTCACTCTGCTTGCCTGTACACAGGACTGAGGGAGGGAGGTTTCTCCTGCACTCTCTTGGGAGCTCTTGGCCAGAGAAGCCATAAGTCTTTTCCAAGAGAGAGTGAAAGAGGTGGGGACAGGGGTGCAGTTTCAGTGAGATGAGCCCCTGGTTAGTGTCCTCCAAGAATCACTCAGCCCTGTGGCTTCTGAAGTCCCCACCCAGAGGGCACTCACTGCTGGGTTCTGTTGAGACCTGCCTTGCATTTCTCCCTCCATCTCCTAGGTCTGTGCCAATCCCTCCTCACAAGCAGAGATCTGCCTGGCAGAGCTCACCAGGGAAATCTGACTCTGGCATCCTGACCCCACGGAATTAAAAACCTGGCCTGCCTTGTTAGCAAGGGTGAGTGGACAGGACCTCAGATGCTCCTTAAATACATGCAATCCCGGCTCCACCAGCCCCAGGGAACGTGTAATTAAGGTGCACGGGAGCAGGCGTGGCCTCATTTTGCACAGGCCACCGATCCCAAAGCCTTTGAAGCCAAGCACTGGGCCCCCCAGCAGGCACTGCGTGGCCCTGCTGAGACTGCCTCTCTCCACAGCATGCACCAAGCCTCCGACTGCAATCACATGGAATGAGAGGGAACTGCGGGGAGGTGGTGAACGTCCACGGCAAGGAAACCTCACGCCCCTGCAGCTCACCCTTTTTCTCACAAGAGCTCCCCAGTGTGCAAGATGGCTCTGGACGCACCCAGGAGAACCCCAGCTTTCTCCCGCCCCAGGACCACCCAGGATGAACGCTAGTCCTGGAAGTATTCTGGTGTTTCTAGAGCACGCAGATCAGGGCAGAGGGGCCGAGGACAGAGCTGGCGAGGAAGGCTGGAGGCAGACTTGAGGCTCTAACACCACTCCAAGTAATTTGAAGTTTTTCCCAAAAGTGGGTTTTTCACTTCATTTCATTTTTTGAAATATCATATGGTGAAATTGACTTTTTTTTTCTTTAATTGCACATTTCTATGAATTTTAACATATGTGTAGATTCATGTAACCACCACCATCATCAGGATACAAAGCAGTTCAAAGCCTCCCTTTATCATCACATCCTCCCCACACTTCTCACCCCGGGAGAAGTACGATCTGTTCTCCATCGCTGATCTGTTCTCCATCACTTTTTTTTTGTCTTTCTACAAATAAATGGAGTCATAAATGCGTAACCTTTTGAGACTGGCCTCTTTCACTCTCAGCATAGTACCTTAAGGATTCCTCCAAGTATCCATAGTATCCATAGTTGATCCTTTTTCACTGCTGAGTAGTATTCCATCATATGAATGTTTACCTATTCACCCATTGGAGGTCATTTGTTTCTAGTTGGAGGCAATTATGAATAGAGCTCCTACAAACATTGGAGTAAGGGTCTTTGTATGATCATTCCTCTAGGGAAAATTCCTCAAAGAGGGATTGCTGTGTCATATGTTAAATGCATGTTTAGCTTTTATTTATTTTTTAATATTTTATTAATTGTTTTTAGAGGATGAGAGGAAGGGAAAGGGATAGAGAGAGAGAAATATCAATATGAGAGCGAAACATCGATCAGCTGCCTCCAGCACATCCCCCACCAGGGATCAAGCCGGAAACCCAGGGAATGTGCCCTGACCAGGAATCGAACCTGCAACATTTTGGTGCATGGGAGACTCCCAACCAACTGAGCCACACCAGCTGGGGCATGCACATTTCACTTTTCAAGAAACGTTCTAACTGTTTTCCAGAATGGTGGCACCATTTCACTTCCTCGCCAACAGCAGAGGAGGATTCCACCCGTGGCTGTGTTTCTCCGCCACCCATTCTCGCAGGTGTGGAGGCTTTGCCCAGAGTCTGAAGCCAGGAGCAACATGATCAGGTCTGAGGGGAAAAGTCAAGGCAAGGAAACCATTAGGAGAGTGATGTCGAATGGAGACGAGAGACAGGGGCTCGGACAGCGTGATGGCAATGGAGTGCGGGCCAGAGAAAGAGGCAGCGGGACCTGGGCTGAGGACAGCAGTCTGGGGTGACTCGTGGAGACCCTGCAGGCCCCCGGGGAGAAGTTGGAATTCCACTGTGAAGAGCGGGTGGGTGGGGGGTGGGTGGGGAGGGCAGCCTCCCTCCCCTGCTGGCTCACTGCACCAAACAGCTCGGCTCCCTTTACTCGGGAAAATTTACGTCGCGCTCTGTGGGGGGAGACGTGTCTATCTGCCAGCCTGTGTTGGCAGAATTATAAACCTGCCATAGCCCGCATTCTGGGAGTGACCTATGCTGGTTGTAAACACGAATGCATATGTCCCCACCGTGAATCAGACCGAGCCCCAAACGTGGCGCAGTTGGGGAAGGGAGCAGAAAGCCACGCCAAACATCTGAACGCCGCCCCCTTCTCGGGAGGGATTAACTTTGGTCTAAATGACTGAGCGTGGGGAGTTTTCCGTGGAGTCCAGTTGTTCTTAGAACGCCGGGGGAAGTTATCGGCTTTGAAGCCTCAGATAAAATATGTGGATTCCAGGGAACGGGAATGCTAATTAGAAGCTGCTACTTTGACATGATGTTCCTGGCTTGCATTGAAAATGGGCTTGGGTGGCGAGGTGCCAGGGCTCTGCCTTCCCCCTAAAAGAGGGACCCCAGTGGATCCTGGCCAGCCCAGTGCCAGGTCCCACGTTCTGTGCAGAACTGGCTTTCACCATAGGGGAGGGATTCCCCCGGAATTCTCCAGAAACTCCTCTTCCTCACACCTCTGTAGCATCCACCCTTCTCTGTACCACTCAAATACGGCACCGTATTGCAGAATTTGCAGTGCTTACGAGCAGAGATCAGGAGTTCAAGGCCCAACTGCTCCCCTGTCAGATTTATGGCTGGACTAGTCACTACACTTCTGTGAATGCCATGTAGCTTTAAGGGGGGGGGGGGCAGAGTAAATAATAATAATGCCTTGCAGAAGTGTCACCCAACAAAATTCTTATAATAAAAATAAATGGGAAATAACTGTAGCCTCTTTGGCCATTTACCCACGAGCATTTCTTGTGAGCTCCTGCAATGAGCCCGGCCTGTGCTGAGGGCAGAACCAGCCCAGAACGGCAGTCTTTTTTCTGACTTTGGGCTTGAAAAGGCAGAGACCAAAGCTTTCCTGCCACGGGCTGCCGGACTCCAGGAGTTAAAGACCGTCCTGGCAAAGGTCAATTGGTTCCATTTCTGAGCCGCTGGAAGAGGTACTTCCACTTGGCAATTAGGTTCGCAAATATTGTGCAACCTGATAGAGTGTATTTCTCCAAATTGATGTGTTCCTTTTCATGCAATAATCAATTAGTGGGTGTTTCAGTTGCTTAATTAGCTCTGCATGTGAATTAATCTTTGCATATTGGAATTGCAAACCCAGCCTCGCAAGGCTGGCTTGTTTCTGAGATGAATCAAATTGCTGGAGCCCAGCAAAGGTTCTCGGTTGCGAGAATCACCAGAAGCCAGCAGGCTCCTTTGGCCGCCTGAGCACCGGGGCTCGGGGAGGACTCGGAGTATGATAGCCAGGCTGATTCTATTTATCCATTCAGAGGACTCTGAGTCCGGTCTTATTTCTGCTCTTAGGCAAAGCTGCCTATTGAATGATTAAATTCTCTGAGCCATTTGGGTCTCTTGCCAGGGTCTTGATATTACTGAAAAATAAAAGATCTATTTCCCAGTCCCCAGGCAGAGGTGAGAGCTGGCAGGGGAAACCCATTCCCTGTTTTATTAAGAGGGATGGGAGGTCAACAAAAGGGGAAATTCATGACCAGCCTGACTCCTCAACCCACGGAAAATTCCAGCTCCTCCCGAGAGCCTCCTCTGACTGTGCATAGCTGTAGCGACCTGTCCCTTCTCCTCTTCCCCCTAAGATGGCCACACCTTGGCTCTCACCTGTGTAACACATGACCCCAAAGCATAGTGGTTTAAAACAACAGACATTTGTGATGTCACAGCTTCTGTGGATCAAAGATCTCCTGGTGCTTAGCTGGGTCCTCTGGCTCAGGGTCTTTCACAGCGGGGCTCAAGGTATTGACGAGGCTGCCGTCACCTCAAGGCTCAACCCAAGGAGGGGACACCTCTAGGCTCACCCTCGAGGCTGTGACAGGACTCGGGTCCTCACTGCCTGTAGGCTGCAGACGTGGGTTCCCGGCCACGTGGCTCTGCGAACGTGGCAGCTGGCTTCCATAAGAGTTAGGGCTCAGAGAGAGACAGGGATCGGTGGCAAGCATGGCAGAAGTCACGATCTCTTTATTATCTTCAAAGTGACATCCCATTACTTTTCATTCGTTAGAAGTAAGTCGCTAGGACCAGGCCACTCGGGCAGGAGAGTGTTGCAGGTGTCATGACTCCCAGAAGGCGGGGCCAAGGGGTCATCCCGAGGCTGCCTGTCAGAGTCATCTTCGTCACAGCTTCCCAATGCGTTTATTTCTTTCACCTCTTTATGGTGTGACACCTTCCTCAAGACAGTCCACTCGATGAGGGTAGGAACCACGTGCCCAGCACCAGGCTCACAGCAAGGGTTGCACGAACGTCAATAAACAAGTTAATAAAGCCCAGCGCTGTGCTATGGGCTGCGGAGAACTCAGCCCACGTCCCCGCAGGTGTGAGAAGACAGCTGGACGGACAGGCACCACAGGCCATGTCTTCCCTCTTCTGCTTTTTTAACCCTCACAGGGGACCATGGCTCCTGCCTTGCAAAATGACTGAGAAATTTCCCAGTTTCTGCAGAAAGATTTGTTTTGCCTTCTGGGCCCCTGTCATAATTTCCAATATCGTGCCAAGTCATCCCTCCGTGTTGGGGGGCCGCAAGGGAGGCCCAGACAGACAGCGGAAGGAGACGAGGTCCACAGGGCACGAGAATCCTCTGAAAGGTTCTGACAAGCCGGCGGCCGGGCCCCGGGAGCTCGCTGTTCGCTGCCTGCTGCCCCAGCTGACGGATGGTTTGCCGAAGAGCCCGGCCAGCGGGAGCTTTGACCTTGGAGAGCGAGCGATCTGTCTTCATGGAGACACTGTCATAAACACATGTCTCAATTTTGCTTGGGAAGTGCCGGGGCTGGTGAGAGGAGAGCCTTGGACTAAAGAGGAAAAATGTGTGGCCCACGCAGGGGCACAGAAGCAGCAAATTAGCCAGCGCGACCCTGGGAGCAGGGCTGGAAACCGGCGCGGTGCCCTCCAGGGGCGGGCAGCCAGCGAGGCCAGCGGCGCAGTCGCTCCTTCCTGGGGAGCTGAAGGGCCCCTCACCCCCGCCCCCTTCTTTGGTGACCAGGCTCTCCACCTGTCACCAAGGACAAATGAGGCCGGCATCTTTGAAGACAGTGCCTTTGGCATCTAGGTCCCTCGCAGCAAAAACCATACGCTAGCTGGCCCTCGCTTCATCCCGAAGGTCAGCGGGGTGACACCCCAGGGGGCGGGTTGGTGATGCATCGGGCGTCTCCACAGCCCTCTCTCCGAGGACCCAGCGGAGTTGTGCCCCTGTCTGTGCTGACAGCTCCCAGGGAGAGTTATCCGCCAGGCCCCGGGCGCGGCAGAGCAGCCGGCTCATGAATCCGGAGGGAAGCAGCGACTGAAGCCCGGGTGTCTTATTCAGGAAGAGGAAGGACAGGAAGAAGGGCTCAGAGCCCCTGCTGGGCCCCGTTTTGAGTGACACAGGATAGGGGTATTATGGGATGGCTGGACCAGGCTATTTTGGGATGAATTGAACAAACAGATAATGTTCGTGGGGAGAAAATAAAAGCTGGAGGTGCCCTGAGAAGCCGATCGCGGGCCAGTGATAGAGAGACACTTGCCAGGGAGGAAAAGGTGGATGAGGGACTCCGGGGGGACTGGCCTCAGCTCATGGCCCAAAGGCAAACCACAGGCCTTTGCTGTCAGAATGCTGTGCTGTCCCCTCCTATGACCTTGGGGGGCACTGGTGGAGGCGGCAGGGGTCCAAGGCCGAGTGAAGAGGGAAGGTGTCGTCATTCTGACGTGGGGCTGGGGTCAGGCTACCTGGAGGCAGGAGGCAGGCAAGATGATCTCCTAAGAGATGCTTCCAGCAGCTGGGATTTCCCCCAGGCTTTTGCAATGGCTGTCTTCTCTTGTTTTCCACGTCTCGTTGTCTGCCAGAGCCAGTTTTAGGGCTCCGAATGTCAGGGAGCCAAAGATCCAGTCTGGAGTTTTTAATGGTGATGTTTTGATATTTGTTGTCATGTATTTTGCATATTTTTCATCTCCATGTTCCATGAGGTCGGGGCAGAGGCTGAAATCCACAAGCCTTGTCTCTATGCAAACCAACTGCTCAGTCTGACCCCAGCCAGAGACATGATGGGGCTCAGACCAGCTCCTCAAAGGTGTCCCCAGCCCTGGGGGCCCAAGGGAGCCTGGGGAACAGGGAGTCCGGGACCAAGGAATCACGATTTGCTAAGAGGGTGGAAAGCAGAACTGAGAACATCCCCAAACTTGATGGGAATAGCACAACGAACGCCAAGTGGGACCCAAAATCTTCACCCAATAGCTGACAATTACTGAGTATTGTCCAGTAAAAATACTCAGGGGCCAAAGCACCGCAGGACGGGCTCACGGTGGCTTTCCTGACCACGTGTCCGTTCCACACCACATCCGACTCGCTTTAACTTTGGCCCCTCTGATAGTTTTACGTCGACTTGACTGGGCTGTGAGACCCCAGACAGTAGGTTAAACGTCATTCTAGGTATCTCTGAGAGTGTTCCCGATGAGATTAGCATTTGAATCAGTAGACTGAGTAAGGCAGATTACGCCCCCCACAATGTGGGTGAGCCTTATCCAGTCTGCTGAGGGTCTGAATAGAACAGAAAGGTGGAAGAAGGAAGACTCTGCCTGGCTGCTGGAGTGTCCGTCTCCTGCACCTGGACTGGGACTTGCACCTGCAGGTCCCCTGGTCCTCAAGCCTTCAGGCTTGGCTGCTGGCTTTTCCTGGGCCTGGGCTTCCGGAAGGTCTCCAGATAGCAGATCAGCTGATCATGGGGTTTTCAGCCTCCGTAACTATATCAGCCAATTCCTTATAATCTCTCATATATATTATACACATGTATACCGTGTACACATATACTAGTGCTCAGTGTATAGATATACCAGTTCATGCGTACTAATACACTCCCGCCCCAAAATGATATTGATCCTGGCGCCTCTACTGCGGCCTGGAAAATATTTTGATTCTTTGGGTAGGGGGTACTCTTGCAAAGGTTTAAAATCAGAGTAATTAAAGATCTGTGAACAATGGTCAACAAGCGATTAATACTTTAAAAGGAAGTAAGACTTTGAAGACAACCATCTCAAGTATCACATGGGTTCCACTTATATTTATGGCAAAACCCACCGATTTCTCCTGCCTTCCTTTTGACTTTGGGGACTGCGTGTGCTAGCTCAGCAATCTCACAAGGTTGCGCCCATTAATGGCCAATGTTCAGAGAATTGGGGAAAAAGGAAACAGACACTCAACTTTCATCACCAGGCAGTGGTTGCTCAGTGAGCCCGCATAGCCCCATCTGATATTTCAGGAGAACCCACACCTCCACATTTCTAAGGGCTAGCCCCACCTTTTAAATGTAGTCAATTACGTTTGATACTTTCAATCAGCAAAGAGGTGATTTGATCACAGTGAAGACACACAGGATGGCTGGGTGTCAGATCCTGCCCACTGGAAACGCCTGCGATGCTTGGTTTAGGGTCCTGGGGTTTCTGGGCTACAGACAGTGATTTTCTGGTTGTTTGGATTCTGGGTTTGTGTTTTGTTTTTTTACATCAAAGAGTCATGGAGAAATAGTAAAGGGGAGAGAGGAGAAGGAATAAAAACAACAACATAATCCTAGGTTCAGCCCCTTCTTCTCTTATAAAAGTGCTTAGATGAGCCCTGGCCAGGTGGCTCAGTTGGTTGGAGCACTGTCCTGTGCACCAAAGATTTCAGGTTCAGTTCCCAGCCAGGGCACATACTACGTTACAGGTTTGATCCCGTCAGGGCACGTACAGGAGGCAAATGACCTCCCTCTCTCTCTCTCTCTCTCTCTCTCTCTCTCTCTCTCTCTCTCTCTCTCTTTCTCTCTCTCTCTCCCCCTTCCTCCCTCTAAAACTCCATGAATATATCCTCAGGTGAGGATTTTTTTTAAGTGCTTAGATGAGTCTTATGGTGTCTGAGATGCCATAAATGGGCACAGTGCGTAGTGTGAGGGTTCAGTGACAGGTACACAGAGAGAGAGGCAGGGAGAACAAGGAAGTCTTCCAGGCTAGAACAGGACTGCTTGGCCTCCCGACCCCCCCCCCCCAGACCCTCTCTAAAATGACAGTTACTTGTCCTGCAAAGGTTGCTCTTCTGCTGGTTGACCATGAACAGTCACTGACCCACTGAAAAAGAGGTGCTGAGGTCACTCTAATCTGTGTACTACACGCCGATCAATAACCCAGGAGTTAGCCCCCCTACCACAAATGTGTAACTCAATCAGCATTGTGAAGGTGGGGGCAGGACTGTGCCCCCGAAAGCCTGCTGTGAACAGCAGAAAATATGGGTGATTTTATTATCTGAGATTGCTTTGTCATATTTCTGCTGAACCAAAGGATAACTGAAATGAATATTAATAATTCAGAACCATGGCCAGCGCTGCAGAACATCTGGGCCCCGCCGCTCCCAGCCTTGGGCTCCTCCGGGGTTGGTTCTGGAAACAGTCTGGACCTCCATGGCCACAAGGAGCCCCAGAGGCAACGTCTGGGAGCTGGGGCAGTGGGCTTCTCCCCTACAGAGCGTGCTGCTTTCTCTAGATGCTATTTCATTCAGGGGCAGCCATGGTTTTCTTTCGACCCAAGGGACCGTTTGGAGTAAATCTCAAACAGAATTTTCCTTCTTTTTTTTTTCCCTTTATTGATTCCTTTAGAGAGAGAGGAAATGAGAGGGAAAGCGAGATAGAAACATCGATGAGAGAGAACACCGATTGGCCGCCTCCTACATGCCCCCCACTGGGGATCGGGCCCACAACCTGGGCATGTGCCCTGACCGGGAATCGAACCAGTGACCTCTTGGTACATGGGTCAATGCTCAACCACTGAGCCATACTGGCTGGACAGAATTTTCCTTCTTATCTTAGTTCTTCACTTTACTGTTCTCCCCCACTTTCTCCTTTTTTTCGGTTCGTAGCCTCCCGTACGAGCCCCGACTGGGGCTTGAACCCACAACCTGGGTATGTGCCCTGACAGGGTATCGATCCCACCACCTTTTGGTGCACAGGAATGATGCTCCAATCAACTGTGCCGCACCAGCCAGGGCTCTCCTCCTCTCTTTTTCTGGCCCTATTTTCTCTTTTACTCCATGTACGATCTCTCCTGCTTTAATAGAGTTCTAGCATTCCAAAGCTAAAAATGGCCTTAGAGGCTTTGGGCGCCAAGGGTGGCAAACTCAGGTGCCTGGGGCCGGCGGGTCACATCAATGTGTGAAGCAGGCAGGGCACTGGGTGCTCGGAGAGGCGCTCCAGTGCACAGCTGGGCAATGAGTGTCCCCTGCCCAAATACGTGCAAGTTTATATTTTTAAAATCCAGTGAGTTCCCAGTTTGTGACCCCGTGGCTGGCTCCCTTCTTTACAGGGATAAAACCAAGCATAGGAGGAAAGGAAGTGAACAGTTTGGGGTCACGAAGGAGGTAGGGTCTCCCAGCTCCCAGGCTGCAGCTCTTTCCAGAACACGGACGCTTTTTCCTTCACACCCTCTGTGCTTTCATTCATTTGCTGGTTTGTTTATTTCCCCTTTCAGCATGGACTCTCTCCAGCCTCAGGCACCAAGGACACAGACGAGCCAGCCAGGACCTGCCTTCCCAGGACCCTCAGTTTGACTTTAGGAGTTCAGATGGTGGTGTTCAAGGTCACAGGCCATCCGCCTGGGATCCCCACAGACACCAGAGACTCCCCATGGAGCATCAGACCAGGGCACCCTTCCCTCGGACTGTCACTGGTTCCTGAGTGACTGGCTGAAGCAGATGCCGCCATCAGAGCGTCCACCTGTTAACCCACCTTAAGGCAGCTGGACGATGGTCCTTGGCAGTCTCATCAGCCAGACTGCCCTCCTTCCTCTCCCTCCAGGAGCTGGACCGGATGAATCTGCCCAGTTTATCCACTGCCCTCTGGGCCCGGGCCTCTGACACCCACAGGCTCACAGCTAAAATAAAAATCTTCACGTAGCCTCAGCATGGCAGAAACAAGCCCGGGTCCAGGCTAGGAGGCCCACAGGCCAGGTCGTTACTTCTCAGGCGTCTCTAAGCTTCCTGGAACCATGATTGTCATGGGTGGGCCACGGGCACTTAGAAAATGCACAATCTCTGTCACTCACGCACTCAAACGTGCACTCAACAGGCATCCGCCAAGTGCCTCCTGTGTTCTGGGAGTGGAGACACAGACTCGGCCTCAAGCACCCGCCATCCTGCGGGGAGACGGCCCTGTCACCGCTCTCCCAGGGCAGGATGAGAAGACCAGACTCGTCCACAGCCTGGGGGTTTTGTTCTGTGCGTCCTGCCTTCTCCTCCTCGGGGCTTGCCCTGCTGGCTGGCCTCAGTCTCCAAGTTTGCTTTCTAACTCCACTTGGGAGCTCAGATAGTCTCCGAATCCTCTCCAAATTCTGTCTCACCAGCATCCCTGGGGAAATACTGGCTGCTTTTAGTCCTATCTCACAGATGGGGAAACTGAGGTCCAGGAAGGAGAAGCGACCCACTCGAGTTGAGGGTACATGGCACAATAGGAGTGCGGTTCCATCAGCCCTTTACAGTAAAAATGGTGAGGTGACAGCCAGGGGACCTTTGACAAGGAGGACAAGGGGACAATTTTTGAGCCCGGGCTCTGGCCTGGCAGGGTAGGCCTGGTGAGCAAGCCAGTGTCGGGGGTATCCCGGAGCCTTGAGTCCCTGTTTGTAGACAGGTGGGGACAGAGAGAGCTGGGCCAGTCCATGTGCGTTTTCCCCATTTGTCTCTGTCCCCGGCTTTGGCACTAAGTCATGAGCTGAGTCCCTCGTGGTGGCAAGGCGGCACCAAGCCTGCATCGATTGTCCCATTGGCCCAGTCACCAAAGCATCCACCCTCTCTCTCCTCGACCTGAAGGACAGCAAGTTCTGCCTTGCAAAGCCCATGCCACCAACACCGAGCTACTCCCTGGGTCTGTGGCGGAAATCCAGGCCCAGCCCTGTGGGGTAGCCTTGTCGCTTACATGTCGGACAGGGGCTCCCTGCACTTTCAAAGCCACAGCCTTCTCTCCGGAGAGGTCAGAGAAAGGAACACTCGCTTTATTAAAAGACCTCTGACAGAGACACATCATTATCCGAGACTGGCTTAACAAAGGCTTCATCAGGAAAACAAGGAGAAGATGTTAACGCATTTGGCTCACGTTTGATAACCTGACACATCTAAGACGTGGGGCCTTTTCCACCCTCGGTGATGGGCCAAATCTGTTTGCACTGGAAATTGGCCGACATGCTGACACCCCAGAAATTGTGCTGAAGCCGAGAAGACACTGAACCTGTCTAAACACATGAACCGCCTCCCACCCACAAAGCTCCCCCCACCCAAGCCGGACCCTTCAGAGGCTGAGACGTGCTATTCACGGAGCCAGGAGTCTGTTCCGTTCCCCTTACATAGCAACTTTCCAGTCTCGTCCATTTATTTTAAGCAAATTATTCAGCCAAGTTGACAAGCATGAAAAAACATGACCTACCCTGGGCTTTTCAAAAGAGATTTTTTCCTAAATAGGACTCAATGTGCTCTGATCTCTCACTGTATTTTTATCAAATGTTCCATGCCAGCTCTTAAAAGGATACTGTCCATTCTGCTAGTTAGGGTTGATTTCTTTAACTCTATACTGTCAGATGGATCCCTGATCAAGGCGCAAGAGAAAATTCCATCTTCCAGAAGCTCTGAGAGAGGCCCAAAGGGGCCTCTGGAGGACCATACCACAGAGTGACTGGGAGAGTAGACTAGGAAAGTAGAAAGTCTTCGCAGGGAAGCACCATTTGAGTGGAGGCTGGAGTGAAGAAAAGTGAGCCAAACAAGGTTCTAGGGTGAGAGCATTCCAGCAGAGGAGCCAGTGGCTCTCCATCTCCCTGCAGTAGATGCCACCAATCAAGCTAGGTCAAGTTACTGCCGTTATAGATTGTGTGACAGGAAGGCCAGCTCTTGCCATGACCAGAGAGGAGTGGGAAGACCTACCAGGGAGGATCCTGGGATGTGAGCTCTGTCCTCTCTGCAGGAAGGACCGAGAGCATTGGCGGCAGGGAGCACTCTGTCTTATTTATTGTTGCATCCTCAGAATCCAGCGCAGAGCTTGGCACCAACTAACCCCATACAGCTAGCTGAATGAGAAAATGAACGATACATGAGGGCGGAAGGGCATCAATGACTACCACTGGCGCGTCAAGAGGTCCTAGATGAATGACCCCTAGAACGCAGGGCCGGTGGGGCATGCCACATTTACTTCTTGGTAGTAATTATCAACTACGATTCATTAAGCGCTTGTCACACTCAGCGCATTGGCTGAGCACCATGGTAAGCCATTGATATGCATGACTTCTTTCAACCCTCCCAAATCACTTTGAGAGAGGTGTTGTTTCCTTGTTACACCCACAGATATTAAGTCACTCTGATCGACCCCACTTATAAGTGAATGTGGAAGATGGTGGAGGAGCAAAGCTGGGACATTTCTTGTCAGTCCTGTGACCCACCTTGACCATGATGCCATCACTCTAGCAAAGTCTTGGGAGAAATGGCTTCTCGTGGTCCCCACTGCTCAGAGTCCTGGATGGCTGATTCTATGGCTTCCCCAGTTTTCTTATGCTTTGTTCATCCAGTCATTCAAATATATTTATTGAGCACCTATTGTGTGCCTGGCGCCGTACTGGAAATACATCAATAAACAAAACAGAGGAAAGATTCTAGAACTACTGGTCTCCCCTCAAAAGGTTATCCTTGGGGTCCGGCCGGTGTGGCTCAGTGGTTGAGCATCGACCCATGCACTAAGAGGTCACCGGTTCCATTCCCGGTCAGGGCACATGCCCAGGTTGTGGGCCCGATCCCCAGTGGGGGCGTGCAGGAGGCGGCCAGTCGATGTTCTCTCTCTTCAATGTTTCTATCTCTCTCTCCCTCTCACTTCCTTTCTCTCTAAAATCAATAAAGGAAAAAAAAAAAAAAGAGGTTATCCTTGGCATATTGAATGAGAACACAGCAGGGAGACAGGCTGGCTGCCTTCTCGTCGCCCCCGGCCCCCTATACCCATGGCTCAGGATCTCTAAAACATATGGGCACTATTTCACCCGCAGGACACGAAATGACAGTGAGGGGCCCTGAACACACACTAAGACAGAAAGCAAAGTCTTCGCCAGGGCCAGGCTGGCCTCCTTGTCCATAAAAGGGAAGATGCTACAGAGTCCAGTCTCCTCTGTGGCCCAACTTGGCGAGAATGGTGGAGCGTTTGTGAGTCTCAGCCAAGCCCCCATCATCTCTCAGAGGGGACGAAATGAACCTCTGGAGTCCACAGCCCATGGCACCGTGTCTTAGGTAAAATGCACCTGCTTAAACATTTCAGGCACAATTGGCAAATTAGCTCTTCAGGAGAGGGAAGGAATCTGAATTCAGCACCAGGAGTTCGTGGGAGAGGTGCCATGGTGCTGGGCTCTGGGCATGTGCCACATTCACAGAAACGAATCAACCAACGGGCTCCTTCCCGAGACACCCTGTATCACCGCCCCACGTCGGAGACCAGCACCAACGCGATCGGCCAGGGGAGCCCGTTGGGCAGATCTGAATCCTGCAGCCGTCACTGTCTGACTAGGAGTAACGGGTGTGCAGACCTTGGCACCCACACAAACCCACGCAAGCAAATGCCAGGGTGAATCCTGAGACACAAAGCAGGCTTATGTTCCGTTCGCGGAACAAGCTGATCGGTCCATAACATCCCTGCCTTGTGGTGGGGTTTATGACGTCAGTGTCTTCGAAGGCAATTGTTTAAAAAGGGGAAGGGAAATAAAAAAGGAACACGTTCTTTCCTTGTGCCCCTGTACCTCTAAATTAGAGTCAGAGCTCTCGTTATTTCATTAGCTGGTCTTATTCCCTCGATAGAGACCGAGTTCATGAGCATTTGATTTAAGCTGCAATTAAAACCCCAATCACACAAATACATTTTTGGAAGATAATTGGGTGCATCGCGCCAGCTCGGTGGCCTGTTAGCCAGCTCTAATTGTTGGCCAGTAAATTAAAAGCAAGTGCAAGTAAATGATTCATCCAAAGCCACACCACAGAGAAGAAAGTGGGGTCCCATTGATCAAAGACTCTGCCCTCTGCCTGACCAGGGCTCTACCTTCGCTCCATCACCCACCACCTCACAGGTGCATCGAGAGAGAGGGCCAGGATCCCATTGCTTTGCCCACATTAGAATGAAGCGCTCTGGAGAGAATGACTTTCTGTCTCACTTTTTTCCTTCCACGCCCTGCTTCTTTCTTCCTTTTTCTTTGCAAGTGAAGCCCCCACACCAGTGAGTCATGAAGTCTTCACGGTTTCCTCTTTCTGCCCACCCTCCCTCCCCTCCTACAAGCCCACAGTCAGAGCTTGAGCTAAAGAATGCCTTTTCATTATTTTTCCCGAAAGGGACGGCAGAGTCATCAAAATACAGAATAGATTGCCTCTGCTGGTTGCAGATTCCCCTTCGTGGGGGAGACAGGCTGGGGAGCACCCTGCACAGTGGAGAAATGGCAAGCACTGGATGAGAGGGTTACATCCTTCCAGCAAACGGCACCCTGGCCTTCCTTTGAGAGAGCTCCCCTCTCTGCCCACAGAGCCTGGGAGTTGTGGCCAGTCCTGTTACTGTTCACACATGCTCACTCACCTCCCTCCCCGTGGGAAGAGGTGCCTCCCATACCTACGACACTGTCCGAGCCTGGTGCTTGACTTGGGCCAGCAGGATGTCTGACACCACGTCTGAGCAGAAGCTTTCAAATCAGCTCTGCCTTCTGCCTCGAAAACGGTCTCATACACATAGGCTGTCCCTGCACCCTGAGTGAGGAGACGCAGGGTGGGGACCCAGCAGAGCCACACCGGCTGCACCAACAAGGGAGGGAAATGCGTCCTGGCCGGTTTGGCTCAGCGGTTAGAGTGTCGGCCTGTGAACCGAGGGGTCACAGGTTCGATTCCCGGTCAAGGGCAAGTACCTGGGCTGCAGGTTCAATCCTCGGTCCCGGTCGGGGTTGTTCGGAAGGCAACCAATTGATGCGTCTCTCTCACATCGATGTTACTCTCTCTCTCTCTCCCTTCCTCCCTTCCCCTCTATCTAGAAATCAATGGAAAAATATCCTCGGGTGAAGGTTAACAAAAAAAAAAAGAGGGCGGGGAAGAAATGCTCCATCTCCCCCTGGGCGGCAGGAGAAGAAGAGGTGGCGCTCCCCCCGGGGTGTGCAGCCAGATTCGGGGAGGAATCATGACACCACAAAATGAGAAAACAAGGTGCAGATGTGTGAGAGAACCAGCCTGAGACAGAGGCCAGGCCGGCAGCGTCCCTTGAGCTTAGACCCAGCCGCGTTGACAGCTGATCCTCCTCTGAATGGCTGTGCTGAGAACCAGACTCCTCTCTGCTCAGATCTCTCTGCACTGGCTTCTCGGCCACTGTGCCCAAAGGAACTCTCACTGAAACAGAGTCCAAAGCCAAGGTTCTCGCAGACCTTCTCCACCGCCCCCTCGAGAGACAACGGATCCAAATGTCAGGAGTAGGAGTGCCAGAAAGACTCCTGAGAACCCGGGAGCTTAAAACCTCGGGATCGGCCCAGCCTCGTCGTTATCTATCGACCCGAAATCTCGAGAACGGGTTCCGGAAGACTGGGCTGGAGAAAAGACTTTCACAGAATTCCAAGGGCAGCCAGGCGCCCCCCCTGGAGCCTTGGAGCTGCGAACTGAAGGCTTCTCCTCCGCCCGAATCATCAATCATTGTAGCAACTAACATCGGCCAGTAAAAGACTCGGCTAGACCTGTGCTAGACTTTTATTTCCAAAAGCATCAATGACAATCTGATTTAGATGATTAATTTCCTCACCAATAGCCATTTCTTCCTGATATAAGTCAGAAACAAAATAACACAAACTGACTAAAATATCATTGCGGAATCAATAAAACATCCTCAACAGATAATTATAGCATTAATGCACTTATTCTCTGGTCGGTGCATCAATCATTGTTAATGGGGATGAGTTGAGATGATTTTAATTAAAGGCATTTGGGTTCCGTTGCCCTGAGTCCTAGAATGCTGAGCACAGAGGCCCTACGAGCTAAGGAGCCAGGGGTTTCCACATCCAGGGTTTGCTGGAACCCTGAGGACCTTTAGACGTGCTTCTGGGACCACTGTAGGAAGGAGTGGGGAGAGAGCTGAATGTCAGAAGCCCCAGGATTTCCAGTCTCATTTCAAGCAGAACATCTCTGAGTATGAATTTATTTCTTAAGTGGTTCAGGCTGCAGTAGGAACAAGAGGAGGAGAAAGAAGGGAACAGATAAAAGAACAGAGGAAGGAGCGGATGTGTTTAAAAGCCACTGATCTCATCCAACCTGCTCATTTTCCATTGGGGAAACTGAGGCTCGGGCATGGAGGAGATCTGCCGATTGTCACATGGATGCTGTCCAACGGAGCCTGTACTGGAACCCAGGCAGTCTGACTGCCAAGCTCGTGTGCTTTCCGTGGATCAACTCTACACAGTCTGGCTCTTAGAGAGAAGGAATTTTTCATGGCAGCAAGAAGAATCTGGGGCAGTCTGCCCCAAAGACATCATCAGGAAGGACTCATGACGTTGGTTCCTCTACCGACGCATGCCATGTCTTATCCCTGGCCCAGGATTCACGGGGTCTGGAGTTCACACCCAACAATTCTCGGTGGGGGATGCTCCAACCTGAACTGGTAGCTGATTTTGCTATTAGCCATATTTCATTCATGGATATACCACTTACTATACATCAAATGCCATGCTGGACACTCAAAAAAAAAAAAAAGGAAAATACAGGACAGTAGCCACACCCTCACATTCTGGAAAGAAAGGTCAAATCAACAGACCAGTCAGCGCAATGCAGGGGTCAGCTGGTGCTTCTTGCCTGTTTGACTATAGCTCTATGAGGCAAGGATGGCATCTGTCATTCACTGGATAATCCAAAGCCTTACATGACACCAGGCACAGAGTAGGTACTAAATAACTGTTTGTCGGATACTTTCAAATAGCAATAATACCAGTTAACACTTACCATGTACCAGATGCTATGGAAACCAACATGTAACAAAGTATTCAGTCTTTACCACAACCTGTCAAGTGATAATATTACTAATCCCATTTTTCATTTAAGGCACAGAGGGGTTAAAACATTGCCCAAGGTCACACAGCCAGTAAATGATGGAACTGGCATTTGATTCTAAGCCATTTCCAAAGGCTTCACCCTTAATTATATTCTTTTTTTTATTTATTTTTATTCCTCACCCAAGGATATTTTTCTACTTATTATCAGATAGCGTGGGAGGGAGGGAGAGAGAGAAACATCAATGTGATAGAGTCACGTCGACTGGTTGCCTCTTGCATGACCTGACCAGGGCCGGGGATGAACCGCAACCAAGGTACGTGCCCTTGACCGGAATCGAACCCTTGACTCATTGGTCCACGGGCCAATGCTCTAACCGCTGAGCCAAACCAGCCAGGGCTTAACTATATTCCTAATACCTCCAAAATATCATGGGAGCTCAGAGGAGCAGGTGATGACTTCTAGAAAGAGATCAAGGAACACTTCACGGGAGAGGTGGAAACTAATCTATTCCTTAACAAATGGACATAATGGACTTAAGGAGATGAAAAGGGACAGTTCCAAGGAAAGGTCACAGAGTGAGGGGAGACCATGGGCACATATGAAAGGCAAGCTCAGCTTGACCAGAAGATATTCTCTATAAAGGAAGCGTAAGAAAATGTGCCCAGAGAGAAGGACCAGGGCCAGGTACTTGGAGGCCCTCAAGGGCCATTGAACAGGGCACAATTAGAGCTCCGATTGGGGCACGCTTTCTATCAGGCCTTCCTTAGAGGTCAGAGGTGGGGGTGGGGTGGCAGAGGAAGACAAAAAATGTAAAGGCCAAGTCCAGGCATCCTTGGCGGATGGACCGAAGTTGGATGCAGGACCCAGATCCTGGACATCACACAGTCGCTGATGCCATTACTGGTCAATTTCACTCTTATTGACCAAGCCTGACTCTCTCAGCTTACAAGTGACCTTAGACTCGGCTGTAATAACAGTGCATCCGGGGGCTACATTTTCATCATCGTGCAAAAACAGCTTCCACCTGCGACAGCCATAAATCCAGAGGCTGATTCTATTGACAATACCTCTGGCCCCAACGGGCCACGTTTTTCAGGTTCAGATAGCAACATGCACTCAGACACCTGGAGCCTTCAGAAATCTGCTCAATTGAAAATCCATCAATTCTTTAAATTCCCAGAACCCGACTGGAGAGAGCACGCAGCCTCGGTTTAGCACAGGCATTGAGGCCATACGTACCAGAAAACAGCCTCTGACTCTGTGCAGAAGTGTCATTGAAAATCAATTTTAAAATAATGGGTAGCTCTGCCTATTTCTTTCAGAGACCTAAAATCCATGATTCTGTTTAGCAGTCCTGGTCACCACATTGACCCACTGTCCTTGACTCTGGACAGTACCCAGGAGCACCAAAGAACCAGGCAAGTGTTACAGTTCACTCCAACTAGGGCAATTCTGGGGAAACTGTCTAGGAATGAGCAAATGGAGATGGCATGAAGGTCTCTTTGAGGTAACTCTGAGATCACTGGCTCTCAGGCGGATAGGAGAAAATTATGAGGTTAAGGGATATAAACATCAGTTGACCTCTCTCTGTGAAGCTCTAAGTTCACCTGACTATTGAGGGTCTACAGCATTTTCCTGTTGATCGGTTGCATTGAGGGCCTTACTTCCCCCTTCTCCTTGTATTGAAACCCTTTGCAATGAGACTTTACAGTTCTTTCCATCCAAGGTGAAGTGTGTGTCTTCACCCCTCCAATCTGTGCTGGTCTTGTGACCAAGGCTGGGCCTCAGGTAAGACACACAAGATGTCCAGGGCTCAAAATTTCAGGAAGCATTCACTCTCAGGGTCACGAAAGTATAGGGTCCACACCTGAGAGTGAGAACCTCCTTAAGTTCCATGCCCTAGGTGCCTTGCCTGCCTCGCCCTAGTCCCAGTCCTGCCACAGACTTGCTTTGGCCACCAGAGTATGGCAGAGTGACACTGTGCCAGTTCCGAGCCTTGGCCTCAACTTGAAACCTGCCATTGTCAATAGAGCAGGCCTGGGCCAGCCGGCTGGAGGACAAGAGGCCACACTCTCCCAACTGCAGTCACCCAGCCAGTCCCCAACTCACCCACCAGCTGACCACAGATGTACAAGCAAGCCCAGCTGAGATCAGCCAAGCCCAGCTCAGCGGAACTGCCAATGGACCTACAGACTCATGAGAAATAATAAATGGTCATTGTTGGAAGATGTTTTGGGGTTGTTTTCTGTCCAGTGATAGACAACTAATACACCATCTTGGCCTTTCCTTTCACCTCGCCATAGGTGTTTTCTTCTCCTAGGTATCTTGTTAAAAGTTAATACATAGCCTGGCCGGTGTGGCTCAGTAGTTGAGCGTTGACCCATGCACCAAGAGGTCGCCAGTTCAGTTCCCAGTTGGGGCACATGCCCAGGTTGTGGGTCCAATCTCCAGTGGGAGGCATGCAGGAGGCAGCCAATCGATGTTCTCTCTCATCGATGTTTCTATCTCTCTCTCCCTCTCCCTTCCCCTCTCTAAAATCAATAGAGAAAAAAAGTTAATACATAAATGATTCTGGCTTCATTGGTATGTATCAAGACAGGGTTAGAAGACACTCGAGTTTCCAGGATGTAAAGTAGAGGGAGTTCTTCTGGTCCCAACCCTGCCAGTAATCTTGAACCAGTCGCCTTCCGTCTCTGGGACTTGAGGCCCCCTTCTTAAGGACGAGAGGTTTGCTCCAGAGCGATGGCCCTGGGTTTCTGTACAAATGGCAACTCCAGTTTCTTGGGGCTCGCTGCCCAGCATACAGACTGGAAGAGTTCTGAGGCTCAACAGGAAGGAAAGCTAGTGTTGGTTAGTGATCTCTGCCATGATCTAGAAGGAAGAAGAGGGAGGTGAGGTAGGGGAGCAGCTCACACACGCCACAGTTGTTGCCGGGTCCACATCCACCCTGAGGACTCCTCAGCACTGCAAGGATCTCACGCTCGCTCCTTAGAGGGGTTCATCCTGCCAGATTCCCCAAGCTCTGAGGACCACGTGCTACCATGGACAGCACGTCCTTTATTTTTCTGCCCTCCGCCCTTCAGCCCAGAGAGAAGGCCCTTCAGCCCCAAAGCAGCAGCTCCTTTAAGCTGTAAAAACAAGGATGGAGCCCTGGCCGGTTTGGCTCAGCAGTTAGAGCATCAGCCCTTGGACCAAAGGGCCACAGGTTCGACTCCCAGTCAAAGGCACGTACCTGGGTTGCAGGTTAGATCCCTGGCCCCACTCGGGGTCGTGCAGGAGGCAACCAATTGATATGAGAGAGACACATCAATGTTTCTCTCTCTCTCTCCCTCCCTCCCTTCCATTCTATCTAAGAATCAATGGAAAAATATCTTTAAATGAGGATTAACAAAAAATAAAAGTGAGTAAAAACAAAAACAAAACAAAGATGGAAAGCCTGGGGCAGGTACCTGTGTCGTGGTCCCAGGACAGTGGACAATGCAGAGGTACTGGGCAGCTCGTCACCCCGTGTGACCCACCCCACATAGCTGGCCTGGTTGAGTTGTCTTTAGAACTGGAAGGTAAAGTGCTAAGCAAAAAAAAAAAAAACTCTGATGTCTGTGCATTCAAATTTTTACTACCCTTACAGAAATTTCCTCTCAAAATGCCTCTTTTCTGGGAAGCACAGAACATTCACAGTAATAAAGTCATGGGAAGACCCCTGGGGTGAGGGTCCTCTCCAGAACCGACGTCCTCACGGCAGCTTGGACCACCGCCCTGACACCCGCCCCCGCTAAGCTGGAGGGCGACTCTGCACTTGTACAAAGCTCCGGGCTTAGGTCTCAGCTCTGCTGTCCTCACTCAGAGGACAGAGCGGGCGCAGGTTAAAAATAGTTCTTCGCATATGGAAATCACTCCGCAGCTTGCAAATTGCTTTCACAACCTTAATTTTATTTGCTCCTCACAACAGACCTGTGATGAGAAAACTGAGGTCCGGACAGGTTAGGTGACGAGTCAGGGGGCAGGCAGGAAGCGGAGGGAAAGGGAGCCGGGAGACAGGTCTTCTCGTTGAGACGCTGTCCTCTTTGCGCATCTCAACCCCCTTTTCCTGTCTGCCACCACCCACCGTGGCCCCGTGACCACCGCCAGCAACATCGCCAGGTCACCACCCGCCCCACTCCTTACCAGCCAGGGGAGCACACCGGTCAGCTCCCATAACTTCAGCTCACCCGTCTCCACCACTCACCAAGCCCGGTGTTGCCCAAATCCCCCAGCCGAGGGGTCTAGCCCAGTTTCTTTCCACACCGGAGAGGCCATGTGGACAGTGAGCCGAAGCTTCTGAGCCAGGCAGCACCGGATGCCGTGGGCAACTTACTTAACTTCCCTGACTCTGTGTTCTTTCCTTTAAAATGGGAATAATTATAGTAATGCCCACATCATAAGGTTCCTGGAAGGAATACAATACATCTGTGAATAAAACAGTGAGCACCAGGGGGTTTCACGCAGTGCCTGATACATTGTGAATTCAACAAAGGTAGTCATGATGACTGCATAGTAACAACAGAAGTAACGGTAATGCCTGGAGGCTAAGCCAAGTAAGCAGGGCAAACCTGGTACCGCAGGAGGCCTGAGCATCTTTTCCCTGGCGTCCGGCCACTCTCTAAAGGTCTTTCCGATGGGAGGAAGCAGAGCACACACCCGCCAGCACCCCCCTCCCACTCGCCATTCATCAGCTCTAACAAGGGCTCTAAGTCAACGCTGGGTGCACCAGGTGTAGGACGAAACACTACATTGGGGGAGGAGTGGGCTGTATAATGAGGTGTGTGATTAGTCATGCTAATGACATTTATTATACTACAAGTAGAACTAATTTGCAATAATTTAATCATCAACAAACAACTGTGCAGGAAGGAGAAGCCAGGCTGTGGTTTTGCAAACACGGGCTCCTGACTAACCTGTCCAGTGTGACCCTGGACTTGAGTAATTCTGCAGGGAAAGGCTGGGTCAAAGACTCGGTGGATCTCTAAGAACGATGACCAACAAGTGCACAGCAGCCCGAGTTCACAAAGGACCTGCATGTGCAGGAGCTCCTCGGCTCCTGGACAGCCTTCCATGGTGACGCATTTCGGACCTGGAGGTACGGTGACAGCCTGAGGCTGGAGGGGAGAGGGGTGCTAGGCAGGACGAGCGCCCCGTCTTCTGGTTCCAGAGCGTGTGCCCGTCTTTCTAAACCAAGGGTGCACCTGTGAGGCCTTACAGAGAAATAAATAAATACCTGGGCCCCAACATATTTTTATTATGCTGCCGTAATTTGGGGATGAAAGATGGGACTCATTCAGAAACATGCTCAGAGTTGAAGACCACGTATCTCAGGATGAAAAGAGGGAGACCGCCCAGCATGGTGGGACGGCGTCGGCTGGAATCGTCTCTCTGCATAAGTGAAAGTTGACTCCATCCTCTTACCAGCGTCTGGGCCATGACTTCATCCCTCTGGGCCTCAGTTTCCTCATCTGCAAATGGAGATAATATCTACATCGTGAGAAAACGTAACTGTTGAGAAACTAAGGAAATGGAAATGAGTACATGAGAAAAAGTCCTTAAACCCTAACTACAGGACAAATAAATGTCAGCGGCCTCCGTTCCCTTGGGTTGTAGCTCTCTGAGACCGGAACCAAGCACGTCGCTGGAGCCAGGAGCCGCTGTTCCCCTGAACCAGGATCTACTGTAGATTTTTAAAATTTTAATGCTTAAAAAGCAAAAAAAATAAAATAAAAAAATACGAAACAACCTGCTCCCCAAGCACAGGGCTCTCCGCTGCTCCTGCCGGCAGCTCAGCCACAGAGCACCCCGGGGTCCTCGACACCCCTCATGGCTGCTCCTCGGGCACAGGCTCCTCCCCGAGCCCCAGCCCTGAGGAGAGCCCCAGTACTGCTTTCATTTGTGCTGTTTGAGAAAAACGAAAGGGTCAAGTAAAAGGCGTTCTCCTCTGCTGGGGAGTCCGGAGCAAAGGAAATCAGTATTCCGCGTGTAGCGGAGACAAACGCATTCGAGATATTCCAAATATTTGCTCCCTTGGGGCTCAAAAAAGGCCCTTTTGATGTCTCCCCAACCTTGACCTAACTTGCTGAGGCTCCTGCTGGCCCTCTTCCTGGACTGTGCCACCCTGGCTGATGACCCAGACGCTCACACTGGTAAGGGTTGGGGCGGCAGTCAGAGGCGGTGACGGGGCAAAGGCTCGTGGCCAGAAGACCTTGGCAGCGATGGCTGCTCCAACGTTGGCCTGGGGCTTCTCCCCCCTTTCACGCCAAGCAGTTCAACCTCTCAACTCAGTTCTCAGCCATCCATGCCCCCTGGCAGGACCAGTTCCCTGGACAGAGGGGGCTCTGAGCGAGTCAGCCCAAGTACCCCAGGAGTCCATGACTCAGCTCCCTGCTGTCCTCGAAGCTCGGGTCACAGAGAGCCTCGCTGCCATGTCTTAGGTGCTCTCAATTGGCCCTGGAGGAAGAAAATCTGGCTTCAGCCAGTCTTGGGAAGGCTCCAGCTGTCAAAGTGGGAATCTTAATGAGCTGGTGATGGAGAGGAAAATGCCCCCCTTTTTTAAACTTAGGCTTAATCCTGCTGCCTAATTGCACCCAGCTGTTCGACTCCCTCCCAAGCTGATTTCAGCTGTCCGGTGAGAGGCCCTGACTGCCTGACCACACAGGGCAGGTGTGGGGCAGGCCAATTAATGGTCAGTGTGGACCCAAAACTCAACACGGAGAAACCCATGTCACCTGGCTGTGGCCCACAGACGCTGGCCTGCAACCCAAAGGCACGCACCAAAGGCACATAAGGCTGCACATGGCTAGGAGAATCACACGATATGTAAAATAATGTACAATTGCGTCATTCTGAGTAGTTAAAAACATTTGCTTCTAAGATTTTGCCTAAAAGTAGAATCTAGATTTGTGATTTCTTACCAAATCTGAGGATCTAACCACGCCAGGCCTGTGTTCTGTGTCACTAATCAACTAGAACGAAGTGGCCGCTGCCCTGTGAGGGTGCCTGAGCTCAGTTCACCGCACTCCCCTCCACTCCCTATTGCCTCGGGCTGAGAACCTTTGTGTCGGTCACCCCTGATGACCGTTTCCTGACCTGGGCTTTGGCTTTTTTCACCTGTGCCATGACGGAGGCAGCCAGGATGGACTCTGTGGTCGTTAAGAAGCCCAGCCTGCTTCCAGATCTCAGCAATTGTAAATAGCGCTGCTATGAACATGGGGGTGCATATATTCTTTCTGATTGGTGTTTCAGGCTTCTTAGGGTATATTCCTAGGAGTGGGATCACCGGGTCAAACGGCAGTTCCATTTTTAATTTTTTGAGGAAACACCATATTGTTTTCCACAGTGGCTGCACCAGTCTGCATTCCCACCAGCAGTGTACTAGAGTCCCCTTTTCTCCACACCCTCACCACACTTGTTGTTTGATGATTTGTTGATGGCGGCCATTCTGGCAGGTGTGAGGTGATACCTTATTGTAGATGAGTGGATAAAAAAGCTGTGGTACATGTACACAATGGAATACTATGCAGCTGTAAGAAAGAGAGATCTCACCCTTTGAGATGATATGGATGGACCTGGAGAGTATTATGCTAAGTAAAATAAGCCAGTCAGAGAAAGACAAGTATCACACGATCTCACTTATGTGTGGAATCTAATGAACAAATTAAACTGAGGAACAAAATACATCTAGAGACTTGGAAGTAGGAAACAGACTGACAAACCTCAGTGGGAAGCAGGGTGGAGGGGGGGGGAGAGATAAACCAAAGAATTTATATGCATGTATGCACAACCCATGGACACAGACAACACTGTGGTAAAGGTGTGGGGTGGGGGGAGTGGGAGGAGGATGTCAACGGGGGGAGGGGGGAAAAGAGGGGCATCTGTAATGCTTTCAAGAGTAAAGATAAATTAAGATAAAGAAGTCCAACCTGATCCCCCAAGTCCTCAGAGGGCTGTGTGCAGAAAGGCCGGGGTCAGGGAATCAGGTTGTTCACTTCGGAGAGCAAACTTAGGGAGTGAACTTGAGGAGATGCATATGCCCTCCTCTCTGGGGCAATGGCCATCCTCAGAGTCCCTCCATCTCCGCCCACTGTCTGCCCCCACCATCCAGCCCTCCTCTCTGGGGCAATGGCCATCCTCAGAGTCCCTCCATCTCCGCCCACTGTCTGCCCTGACCATCCAGCCCTCCTCTCTGGGGCAATGGCCATCCTCAGAGTCCCTCCATCTCTGCCCACTGTCTGCCCCCACCATCCAGCCCTCCTGTCTGGGGCAATGGCCATCCTCAGAGTCCCTCCATCTCCGCCCACTGTCTGCCTTGACCATCCAGCCCTCCTCTCTGGGGCAATGGCCATCCTCAGAGTCCCTCCATCTCTGCCCACTGTCTGCCCCCACCATCCAGCCCTCCTCTCTGGGGCAATGGCCATCCTCAGAGTCCCTCCATCTCTGCCCACTGTCTGCCCTCACCATCCCGCCCTCCTGTCTGGGGCAATGGCCATCCTCAGAGTCCCTCCATCTCTGCCCACTGTCTGCCCCCACCATCCAGCCCTCCTGTCTGGGGCAATGGCCATCCTCAGAGTCCCTCCATCTCCGCCCACTGTCTGCCTTGACCATCCAGCCCTCCTCTCTGGGGCAATGGCCATCCTCAGAGTCCCTCCATCTCTGCCCACTGTCTGCCCCCACCATCCAGCCCTCCTCTCTGGGGCAATGGCCATCCTCAGAGTCCCTCCATCTCTGCCCACTGTCTGCCCTCACCATCCCGCCCTCCTGTCTGGGGCAATGGCCATCCTCAGAGTCCCTCCATCTCCGCCCACTGTCTGCCCCCACCATCCAGCCACAGCAGCCTCTGCCATCAACAGCGCAGCTTGGGGAGCTGGTGCTTTGCAGCCCTCAGAGGGGCTGTAACTCCAGGTCTCCAGTCAGGACAAGGTATGCTCCTGCCCCCCTTCTAAATGCACACCCCATTTCACCCTCTCCCCCAGCCAACCCGCAGAGCAGCCCGACGTTTAAAGATTACCAAGGCAAGTTTGTAACGAAGCCGCTTCCTCTTTGTCTGTCCTTGCGCCAACAGCAGCAGAAGGGATACTAATTAGAGGGTGAATTATTAGCTTCCCATGGTGCACTGCAGGGACATTAAAAATGAGGGGGCTTCGCTGCCTGCCTTTTAGATGGTTAGTCTTGGTTTAATATATTCGTATTTCTAGGTGAGCAGCAGGGGACAGTTTTTATGATTATAATTGTTGCATAATTACTGGCCTAAGGTTGCCTATTGTTAAATAAAAATGCTGGGATACTAATGTTTTATTGAACAGTACAAGGAGATAAAATTGTGATATCTTTTCCGAAGCAATCGAAGCTGCTCATTTGCAGCCTAGCGACAACCCTTCGCCGTCCTAGGGGAGAGGTGCACAGGCCTGCCTGGAGTGGGTGTCAAGTGTGAGCTATCTGCTTGAGGAAGAAGCAGCAGCAGCGCAGGAAAAGGGAAGCCGAGGAGCTCCCGGACCCACCCTGACGATGTCTGCAGGCTGCAGGGGCCGGTGAAGACCTGGGTTCACGCCCCCGCTCTCGACATGAAAGTTAACTCTCAGCCAGCTGCTTCCTGGGCAGCAGAAGCCACAAAGGCCTTTCTCATGAAGGATGCTCATTTGGGCAAGAGAAACGCAGCACATAGACGAAAATGGGAATGATACAGAGAATATTAGCATGGCCCTGCACAAGAAGACAAGTAAATTGGTGAAGGAATATGTGTGTGTATGTGTGTCTGTGTGTGTGTGTGTGTCTGTGTGTGTGTGTGTTTTTAAGAGTTGTCAAGGGTGCCCTGACTGGTGTGACTCAATTGGTTGAGCATCGTCCCATGCACCAAGAGGTCACCAGTTCAATTCCCAGTCAGGGCACATGCCCAGGTTGCAGACTCAATCCCCAGTAGGGGGCGTGCAGGAGGCAGCCAAACAGTGTTTCTCTCTCACATCGATGTTTCACTCTCTCTCCCTCTCCCTTCCTCTCTCTCTACAAAAATCAATAAAAGCATTTTTTAAAAAAAAAAAGAGTTGTCAAGGGAGAGATGTTGGACCCCACTAGTCACTGATGGTGTCTGCAGCCCTTAGTATCTCTGCCTCAGTTTCCCTTTGTTAAGTGACCATCCTTGGCAACTCAAACACTCAGCACATCAACTCACTAGGAAGTTACTGGAACCTCCAGGCAACACATCTTATGATTGGATTTAGGGTTCACCTAGATAATCCAGGATAACATCCCCATACCGAGACCCTTAATTTAGGGGGCAGAGGGGATGGATGAAATGAACCAAAGAACTTATATGCATGTATGCATAACCAATGGACATAGACAACAATGCTAGGGGGTGGGGGGCGGAATGGGGAGGAGGATGTCTAGGGGGCAAAAAGGAGAAACATCTGTAACAAAAATAAATTAATAAAAATTGGGGGAAAAAAATCTTTAAAAAATAATAATAAAATACATTTTTTAAAAAGACCCTTAATTTAATTACATTGGCAAAGACCCTCCATCCTTAGAGGATAATGTTTACAGTCTCCAGGGATTGTGTCCTGATATCAATGAGTGGCCATTTTTCAGCCTAATAGACCCAGAGTTCATTAACATAAAATGCTGACCAGGATCCAGTTAGCAATGGAAGCCCACATGGCCGGGATCAAACATCCTGGGATCATCACTCCTTCGTCGATATCCTGTGAAAGATCATGCACCCAGCTGTCAACGGCTGGTTGACAGACCACCACTGGAATGTAGAACACAGCCACTCCTGGAATGCATTACATGTTATTACTGATTCACAAGGGAGAAATGATCCAGGGCCCACACATGGAAAAATTAAATTGCTTAAATCTCCCAAAAGATGTTGTTCTTACGACACACCTCCCTAGAGGCACTTGAGTGCTGGGTCCTGTGAACAGAGGAACAGGCAGGCATGAGCGCACAGGGAGCTCCTCAGGCAACAGACTCGGACATGGAGTTGACATGCAGGGTGTTCCTGAAGGAGGGAGGGCCTTTGGGATCAACACCAGTGGAAGGGAGAGAAAGGAAGCAAGAGAGAACAGAGGAAGAAGTTGAGGCACAGTGTAGCCCCAGCAACAGCCTTAGCCAAGCCCACAGGGAGCTCTAGAGTTGGAAGATGTTCAGAGTTATCTCGAATTGGGCAAGATGATCAGGCCTTCATACTCCCACCCCAAACTGCTCAGTGGGTGTGGGCTCCCCAGAAAGAGATGTGACCTTGGGCAAGGCCGCTGAGATAATCCCTGGAAGGGCTGAGAGCTGGAGGCCGTCTGCTGACTGCATTTCCAGCAGCTGGGCACCACGTCCTGCCTTCAGGGCCAGGCCTCACAGTGCCCACTGTTTTAGGAGAATACGTTCTCCGCCATCACTAACACTGAGGCACCCTAATAGGGAGACCTCAGCATAGATAAACCTTCCAGAGCACAGTGCACATGGCTACAAAGTATCATGTCTGGCTTTTCTGTTTTATTTATTTGTTTGTTTTTTATTTAAACTGTTTTCAAGACACATGCCATCTAAATTCATTTTCTTTGAAAAACATTTATTACCAGGAATAAGATAGAGATGTTCACGCACACCACTTGTATTCGACATCACACTGGAGGTTCTAGCCAGGGTAATCGGGGTAGAAAAAATGGAATACAATGCATGCCGATCGGAAAGGAAGAAGTAAGACTGTCTTTATTGCCAAATGACATGGTTGTGCATATAGGAAATCCTAAGGAATCCACTAAAAAACTATTTGACTTAATGATGAGTTCAGCAAGGTTGCAGAATACAAGATCAATATACGAAAGTCGATTGTACTTCTCCTCACTTGCAATGAAATAAATCTGAAAATAGAATTAAGCAAACAATACCATAAAATAAGATAATTTGGAATAAATTTAATAAAAGAAGTGTTAAACTTGTATTCTGTAAACTACAAACATTGTTAAAGAAATTAAAGGAGACATACAAATGGAAAGGCATTATATGCTCATGAATCAAAAGGCTTAATATTAAGATATTAATACTGCTCGAAGCATGGAGCTTATGGGATAGCAGGGAGGCGACATCAAACAAATAATGATTTAGGTACAAATGTGATATTATAAGAACATTCCAGGCATTATGAGAACACGTAATGAGGTGACTTGATCACTTCTGGGGAGTAGGGGACTGAAGATGATTTCCCCAGGAAGTGTTCCTTTTCCAGCTGAGAACAGAGGATAATTAGGAGGAGAGGTGACAAGGGAGAACGGTGGGGCCATGGCCTTGGGGTGGGAAGGGCTGTGGGGCCTGAAAAAGAAAGGGGCAGTTCCATGAGAACAGGATTCTGTTCATCTTGTTCATCTTTTTTTATCCACAAGACCTGGCATGATGCCCGTAATGGAGCAAGTAAGAGTAAATATTTGCTGAATGAATGAAGGAGGAAACAGGTGAAGTGTGTAGCAGGCACTGTGTGAGCAGGGCACATGGGAAATACTGCCGTCACATCCACGAGGATTCTGCCTGTTGGGACGAGCTCCAGGGGAGCCTCCCTGGAAGAGAGAGGACTCAGAAACCAAGCTCAGAATCACAGAGGTGGACGGACCTATGGAGTCATGTCCACATGCCTACCTTCTACAGCTGGACGCCGGGGCCCAGTTTAGAACATCGTATTCCTCCTCCTTCTCTCCCATCGCTTCACAACAGGACCTGTGGGCTAAAACGCCAAGCTTCTTGGCATGGCATTCAAATGGAATAACCTGGCCGTAGCTCTCAAAGGTCAGCACGCAAGACAACAATCACGTAGGTTCAAATCGCCCTGGAAAATCCCCCAGAAGGATGCAAAGTCATAGACTATTTTTCAGCCAGTCCAATAATCCTGTTTTCCTCCAGTTTTGGGAACAGATCACTGCTTCTTTATTTAGGTATTAGATGGAATGGTTGGCTTGTGTTTAGGATCCAAGTTGAATGAAAAATACACACACACCCACACACCCTTCTACTCAAGTCACCTTCAGTACAGAAAGCTCACACCGCGAGAGGCCTGTGAGAACTGAGAATGACTGAGAGCTCTCATTTCGTGCTCCCTGCAGGAATATTGGATGGAGAGGCTGGCAGAATCCCCCTCACCCACGAAGCCTTTTCTTCTCTATCACGCCAACCGCATTAGAACGAATTCATGGAAGCTAACTCCGTGTAAGTCAAGAAACTGAATCCACTGCATGGCACTTATAACCTAAATATAAACTGTGTTTCCATGTAATCCGGGCTTGTAAGAATATATATTGGAAAAAAAAAAAAACCTCAGCCAGCAGCCACGTGGAAATTCCAGGAAAGAATGTCAACTTCGACTGGAGTGCATTAAAAGTGATCTCATTCATAACCCAGAAGCAATCTTTATCACAATCCCCTTCCTCCATGTCAAACATCTCTCGCACCTGACTTCTTCCCTGGACTGTCTCTTAAGCAAAATGCCAAATCTCTCCCGCTCCCCAGCCCCCATGCAGACTGCTTCCCTCTCTCTCTCATAGATCAACTTAGAATCTCTAATTACACCCCCCTTCCCTTCACTCTCCAGGCTTTGCAGAAATGATCAGGTCCTGACTAGTGGCCCAAATCTGACATGTACACACATGTACATGTGCATGTGTGTCCCACACCACGTTTTTGAAATATTTCTCTGAGTTAGTTGTCAAGTGTCTCAGAGACTTCCATGCTAAAACTCCGTATCTCCAGCTTCCCTTGAAAAATCCGGAGATGTGGCAATCCAGCCCACTCCCCTCTCAGAGGCAGGTGACTGGAGCTGACGGGTGGCGTCCCCTTTCGGATGGGACTTGTAGTCACGCCCCCCCCCCACCTGGCCCACCTCACTGCTGAATCAGAGTTGGTGCCTCTGGCTTTGCCCACAGTTCCTATTCTACGACCCAGATCTGAAACCCAGGCTCTTCTTTAGCTGTGGAGGGTGAGCAGCAATGAAGAAACAAGCTGGGTTGAGTCCCCTCCTATAACACACAGCAGACAGCTCCTACAGAGGGGAGCACCGTGTCTGACTGATGGGTGCACCCCGGCACGGACACTGCACCTGGCCCAGAGAGACACTCAACACCCCATCAGTGAAAGTCAAACTGTAGCTATGGACATTTCTCATGCATGAATGAAAATGTGTCTGTGTCATCTTGTCCCCTTTTCCACAGACATTCTCCCCAGGCCCAGGCTGGGGTGGGGCTGGAGTCAGGGAGCAGCTGGGGAGAAGCGGCCGGAAGTGAGGCCAGGATACAGGACTGTCCCTCCGCAGCTTCCAGCCCGAGCCTGAGTGACGGTGACCCCAGCCAAGCCGCGATGTCCTTCCTCTGACCAGTCTGGCTCAGCAGCCAGATGGTAGTGACTTTCCCATTCCCTCAGCCCAGGCAGGCTGTGAACAGGCATCGCCAACTCCGGTCCTCATCGGCCCGGCCCCAGGGCCCAAAGCTGCCTTCTTCCAGCAAATGACGACTTTTTAATTTCCAGCCTTCGGATCCCTGGTGAGAGAGGTAGAGACACAGCGAGAATGGCATATGGATCCTGCAAAGGCAGAGACCTTGGGCAGGGAGCGACCTTCAGAGGTCATCTCCCTCTGCCCGACCAGGTTCTCTCCTCTGTCCAGGGCCCAGCCCAGCCCCACCTCTTTCAAGAAGCCTTCCTGGACTGCCCCATCCTAAGGCTCTCTCTCTGCCCTCCAAACTCCTCCAATGACTTGTGTCGTTCACAACACATCAGGTGAAGCACTGATCCCTGGAAGCAGACTCTGGTTGAACTTGGAGCCAGACAAATACATTTGAGTCTTGGCTTTAATTCTCACAGTGGATGAGCCCTGGCCGAGTAGCTCATTGGTTAGAGCATCACCCCAATACGCCAAGGTTGTGGGTTCGATCCCCAGTCAGGACACATACTAGAAGCAACCAATGGATGCATAAATAAGTGGAACAACATCCCGGCCGGTGTGGCTCAGTGGTTGAGCATCGACCCATGCACCGGTTCGATTCCCGGTCAGGGCACATGGTTGTGGGCCTGATCCCCAGTGGGGGGCATGCAGGAGGCGGCCAGTCGATGTTCTCTCTCATCGATGTTTCTATCTCTCTCCCTCTCTCTTCCTCTCTCTCTAAAATCAATAAAGAAAAAACATTTTTAAAAAATAAGTGGAACAACAAATTGATGTATGTCTCTCTCTCTCTGTCTGTCTCCCCCACCCCCTCAAAGCAATGAGTTTTCTAAAAAATTCTCACAGTGGGTGTGTGACCTTGAAAAGGTCATGTGGCCTCTCTGGTCCTCCGTTTTCCCTGACCACTCACAGAGTTATTGAGACGGTTGAATGAGGCCTTGAGGAAAGAAACGCCCTTAGCGAAGCCGGAGTCTAAGAAAGAGAAAGGGCAGCATGCTACCCTCCCGCTCTCAACCTTCCCTCCTGGACAGACAGCTCCTGGGAGCGGACACCCCTCCTGACCGCCCAGGAAGCTCTGGGGGTGGGCCCCTCAAAGAAGGATTCTTGTCTCCTAGCAACAAGCCCAGGACTCCCCCCACAGAAGGTGCTCAGGGAGAATCAGGACCGCAGGGCCCCGGGGCTGAGACTCAGGCCTTGACCCCAGAGTCCACGGGAGTCGGAGACTGGTCTGTGTCTGGTGGAAAGATACTGACATTGTAGGGAATTTGGAGTGAGGGGCCACTTCAGTTTGCTCTCGTTCGGTCCATTTGGGGGACTGAGTATTTGGGGGGAGTGCTCCGGAAGCAAAGATGCTGAGTGGAGGGAACTGGAGAAAGGCATGGTGGGCCACGGGGTCCCCAGGGCTCTGCTGTGGAGCAGGAGGGGAAGGGACTCGGTTGCCTGGTGGAAAGGTCTGGCGTGACGGGGCCTTGGCGGGGCACCTCAGCCCCTGACAGAGCAGCAGAGGCAAGCCGAAGCCACAGTGATTGTTCACAATACACTCCTGGCATCTTGCCAGGCCAGCCTTGGAACCAGCCACCGGTCCCTAGCACCCTGGCCACTGCCCTACCAGTCCCACCGGAGGTGGTCCCGCCCTGACCAGGGGGCAGTATAAGGCCAAGCAGGGACGGTTGAGCCAGGCCCCGTGAAGCCCACCTGTCCACCTGTCCACCTGGCCCATGACAAGATCCAGGTGTTGGGGGACGTCTGAACATTGCTTGCCAACCAGGCACCGAGGGCCTCCTGCCCTTTCCCCACTGTAGGTCCGCGATGGGACAGCCCGTCTGCTCTGATGGTGGCAGTGGCAGGACCCGCAGGCTGACTTTGCTGCGGAAATGTACTTTCTCTTCCGGGGGCGGCCAGGAGGGCAAGGAGCCACGTTCTGACAGCAAAATCACCAGTGTTCACGCAGTGGGTGAGAGGGCACGGGTTCTAGAGGACCTAGCTTCCAAGCATTCACCCTGGACACGCTGGGCTCGCTTCCAGATCCCAGCCGCGGCTGGCGCTCCAGGTCTGATGACGATGGCCAGCAGGTCCTGGGCTGTTAGGAAGATGTTGGGACGACTCTAAATGACTCATCGATGTCCCTAACCCTGCTAAGACTGCTCCGTTACCACTCTGCCCATGTGCTAAACAATTTAGTCCCCACAATAACCTGGCAAGAGGGGCAGGACCCAGAACCTTGTACCCACTTCACAGGTGAGGAAACTGAGGCCCAGAGAGGGGAGCTCACTGCAGTAGCCCATGCCTGCCCCAGCATAGGCTTAGCCCAGCTCTGATTAGTTTGCTAAAGGAAACGTGATCTACACAACATTGCACTCGGAATGGGCTGGTCTCCGGATTGAATCCCAGCTCAGCCATTTTCTGCACTGCAAGCCCCGGGCCCATCGCTGACCATTCCTGACCCTCCTCTGAAAAGTGGGACCCTAGTGCCCATCTCACTGGGCTGCTTGTGTATTAAAGGGGAAGAATGATTACGGAAGGCTCTAGCACATTCTCGGACTCCCCGGAGGTACTGAGCCAGCCTTTGTTCCCGTTAGATTTGAAAACTGTTCCCGTCCAAATGGAACACGAGGAGACATACGACAACTAGCCCAAAGGAGTCAGAACCGAGCGTGAGTCGGGGCCAGAGGCAGGGAGAGCAAGCTGGCATCGGCATGTTTTCACTTCTTTTTTCTGGAATTATTTCATAATTTTTAAAGAAAAGACCACGTTCGATGCAAGACAGGGGTGTGAACACACTTTAAGAGGAGCAGAGAAACGAAGGGCGGCGGACACGGTGCGATCGGGAGCATGTCGGAGTGTGGGGCTGTGCACTGAGTGTCCCCGGCGGCTGGCTGGGTTCTGACTGGCAGTCACAGGCAGGTTTGTCTGCGAAGCCTCCCTGCTTGGTGGCGAGGAGTCACTCCTGCAAGGACCCTTACATAAGCCACACTGGGTCACAGAGTGAGCCGTGATTCCGCAAAAGGCAGGACTCTTGCTTAGGAATGTTCCTCACCACAGAGGTCACCCAGGACTCTGGCTGCCTGTCCCCAGGGCACTGGCTGAGCCAGTGAGTGTCACTCTGCCCAGGGCACTGGGCCAAGCTGTCAGCGCCTGAGTGCACCTCCTCCCGCCGCCCACACCTGGAGTCCCACCTGGGCTGCTCCCTGGGGCCCTGGGTCTCTAATCGCTGTGGCATTGAGGAGTCTCCAGGGGTGTCTGGGACACTCTTCTCATCCTCTTCTCCCCTCCTCGCCCTCCCTTATCATCTCCTGCCTCACTGATGATGACATTTTCACCAAGTGGCAATGACAGGAGAAATTCGTTCACAGCCTTTGGCGACTGAATATTGAGCATTCAGATTAAACTTTCAAATGGGAAGTATCTGAGCAAGCAGGGACATCGTTTGGTATTTGGGAAAGACTTCAGGGTGGAACAGTCAGCAGAAGCCACAGCCCCTCGAGGGGGGCAGACGGGAGGACACGAGGGGGCTCAGAGACACAGGCAGAGGCGCACAGTGGACGCGTGCAAGGCAGGGCGCTCACGTCCGCTCTCTCCTCCAGCCAAAGCCGCTCAGGAGCTCTGGGCCTAATGAGCCCATGGAGCTGGGGGTGCACTGACTGTAACATTTCCGCTAATTGGCCACAGCGTTTGTCTTCCATCACTTCCCGTCTGGCTTCCCCTCTCCCCCTCCCCTTCTCCCAATCACTGAGAATTATTAAGAAAGCCTGGCATTCCGCAGGGCGAGATGCCTCTGTCCGTGTGCCCCTGGCACTTCCCTCATTGTTTTTAAAGTCAGGGAATTAGCCCTAATGAAGGGCTGTCCCTGCCCGGGAACTGTACAGACGGATGCCCGTGTGATAGAGCAAGCGCCCACAGGGACAGGCGGGCACTGTCTCGCCGTCTTTTGCATTCCATACGCAGGGCTGAGAACATTCTGGAATAGCTCCCCACTGAGCCCCCCAGCTGCCATATGGCGGTGCATTGCACAGGCGAGGGTATGTCTGTCGATCCTGCACACCCCGTTCAGCAGTCCACGGGCTGCTACCCCTGAGCCTGTGCACTGCCGCCCGGTAGTGCCTGGCACAGTGCATGTTGGACCTTGGGCAAATATTTATCATATATCTGCATGGGCATAGGAGCTGCTCAAAACATGTCCAAAGAGCCCTGGCCGGTTTGGCTCAGCGGTTAGAGCGTCGGCCTGCGGACCAGACAGACCCGGGTTCGGTTCCCGCTGGGGGCACGTACCTCGGTTGCGGTTTGTCCCCAGTCCCATCGTGCGGGAGGCGACCACTCCATGTGTCCCTTTCACATCGATGTTTCTCTCTCTCCCCCTCTTCCTCTCTCTCCCTCCCACTCTATCTGAACAAAAAATGGAAAAATGTCCTTGGGTGAGGATAAAAAAAAAAAAAAAAAACATGTCTAAAGAGCCCTGGCCAGTTTGGCTCAGTAGTTAGAGCGTCGGCCCTCAGACCAAAGAGTCGTGGGTTCAATTCTGGTCAAGGGCACGTGCCTCAGCTGTGGTTCATCCCCAGCCCTGGTCGGGTCGTGCGGGAGGCAACCAGTCAATGTGTCTCTCTCACATCGATGTTTTTCTCTCTCTCTCTCTACCCCTCCCTCCCAATCTATCTGAAGACAAATAGAAAAATATGCTTGGGTGAAGATTTTTAAAAAAATGTATAAAAAGTTTAATTAAAAGTCTGAATTTCGGTTGTTCAGTCTGCTTTTTCTAGGTACTTTTTCTCCACCAAGGCCACCAGGCCAGACTTCCTGTGGACACGAGAACAAGGAGCACGGGGTTCTCAGGCTGGCTCTGGCTCTTCCTCCCTTCCTGGTCCCTGAGCCTTGGTTCCCCATCTACAGAGGTAGATGATTGGACTTAGACCTCTGAAACCTTTCCCAGAACCCCCGTGTAGGCCAGAAGGACTAGTCCACCTGCCTGAAGCACTGTCTTAAATCCACAGAGATGCCTCCGCCTCCCCATCTCTGTCTCCTCTGTGGGAGACCCCTCAGCCTGACTTCCACCTCATCGTGGCAAAGTGGCTGCCAGGAGCCCAAGGCCTAGGCAATCCCAACAGGGAAGCACAGAGCAGAGAGTCTTCCATGGCAATCTAAACAAAGTTCTGAAACGCAGTCTCAATGGGAAGATTTGGTCACACGACCTTCGCACGAGGAATCTGACGCTGTGGTTGGCCAGCCAGGTCCAGGTGCACGCCTACCTGAGCTCCTGGGCTGAGGGGTGAGGGAAGGTGGTTCTTCAAAGGAAATCCTGGAGGGGGGTGGACGCTGGACTTCCGAAAGTAAGAAACAGTTCCCAAGGCCCCTGAGAGGTCAGAAGACGCCAAGGCCATTTCGAGCGCCAGTATTTTGAACTGAATGAGTCAAGGCCTAAAGAGGGTTATGAAAATGATGAGATTTTCTTAATGTATACTTTTAACAAACACACAAAGAAACTACGCTTGGACAACATGGGATGGGGGCACCAACTGCCCACTCCATCAAAACTCCACATATAACTTTTGACTCCCCAAATCCTTAAGCTGTCCTTCTGTATCTGCAAGGGATTGCTTCCAAGACCCCCTGTGGATACAGAAACCTAAGGATGCTCAAGTCCCCTGCATAAAATGGCAAAAATCAACGCATACAGTTGGCCCATCACATCCTCAGACTTCCAACCACGCATCAAAAAAGGTACAGGTGCTTTTAGAAAAGATCCGCATATAAGCAGACCTACGCCGTTCACACCTGTGTTGTTCCAGGGTCAACTGTTGCCGGATAAATACAGTTGATTCAAAACATGAATACACGGAGCACAGCCAGCTCTTACATGGCACACACGCTCACCCCTCGGGGGGGGGAGGGGACGTCCTCTCTCCGAGCCCTCGGTGGGCCTCTGACCCTGAGCGAGGCTTCCAAGGGCACCTGTGATAGACCCTCAGCCATTGTAGAGCTGTATGGTTTTTATGACAAGTTGCTGGCAGTAAAGGGTCTTGTGGGAAAGGGGCCTCTGTGATTTACACAGGTTCCTATACGGCTTCACAGCACACTGTGTGTATCAGTGGACCAGATCACAAGTCTAACTTGGGGCCCCTTTGCGAAAGTGAAGCAGAGGCCAAACGGCTCTCTTGTTCCCATCATCACACACAAATAGCAAAAGTCCTAAAGACCCACTAAAAATATGGAAAAAAAACAGGTGGAGAGGAACGGGGCATTGACTGGGAAGTTCACCTGCACACACGTGCACGCACACACACACACACCTACTTTTCTTCCCTCGGTTTCTCTATATCTCTTTCCTCTGTGTCCCTCTTCTCCATCCCCTCTCTTCCTTCCCCCTCCCCCCTCCTGTCATCCCCTCTCCCTCCACAGCCCTCCCCCAGCGTCCCCAACATGGGTATGCAGACCCTGTATCTCTTATTTGTATTGTTACTGTACCTTTTCTATGTTTAGATACACAGGTCCTTGTGTGCCTCCAGCATTCACTGCGGTCACTGCTCTGTGTGTAGCCCAGGAGAGGCGGGCTATACCCATAGGCCGAGCGCGCTGGGCCAGACCACCTGGGTTCATCTCAGTGCACCTGTGATGTCTGCGCAGCCACGAGGTCGGCTAACCCACCATGACTGCTGGCCCCTGAAGTCTGCAGATACTGAGGCAGAATGCCCACGGCTGGCATGGCCGGCAGCCACCCATCCCAAGAGTAAGAGGGGGGCAGCTTCAGCTACGTGTTTAAGGGTTTACAGGGGCAGATTAGAAGACGGAGGGGTGCCCTTTCTGAATTAATGGCTAGCAGAAACCCCCTGTAACAGACACTTCTCCCAATGGGCACAGACAGAACCCCTGTGGACGGTGACGATGCTTAGAGCTGGTGTGGCGACTGGGTGGGGAGCACCCAGCTTACACTCGGGAACCTCTTCCTGTTTGTGAGCTCCTGTGGGGGAGGGGCAGGCCGGCACAGGGAAGAGTGATTTGTCAAAGGCTGGGGGGGGAGGGGTCTGAACAAAACAGCTGTGTCCCCTCCTTTGGGTTCTTTGCGTTTCTCTGGCTGCCTGCGGACGTCCTGTTGCTGATTTTTTCTGACAAAGACTCAACCAACACGAGCTCAAATGAAAACATCACTAGTGAACTGAGGAGATAATTAAAGGGCCTGGGTTTAATTCGGCTGACATTATCCTGATTCTGTTTGAAGGGCTGAGAGGGTCTCCCCTCCCTCTCCTAAGCAATTACCCAGTGCTTGGGACCAGCTCCTCTACCTGGGAGGCAGGAGGTCAGACAGCGGGAAGGTCAGATGGGGAGGGGGAGCCGGGGGCAGGGCAAACCTCAGAAATGTTGAATCTGCGGGAGGGACAGAGGGACCAGAGAGTGACAGAGCCGGGGAGGGAGGGAGAGGCCTCCGTGAGCCCCAGGGGAACTGCAGGTAGATAGGCAGGGGGCAGGCGGAGAAGAGCACAGAGGGGAGGCAAGGCGTTGAGAAGTGGGGAGGGAGCGCCCCAGAGAGGAGAGGTCAGCTGAACTCTGGGGCCGGGAAGAACGGAGAGAAGGGGCCCGACGAGGAGGGAAGGGGAGAAACCGCGAGGGCCGGGCCTAGCCGCATCGACCCGGCTCCCGGAGTCGGATTGATCGCGGGCGGACCTGGGGCGGGGCGGCCATCGATCCGGCCACCCTCCGCTCGCACCGGGGACAGCCGCGTTTCCAGGCAGCGCGCTCCCCGCCGCCGGCGAGACCGGGATAAGTGGGAGCAATTGGGCGGCGCGGCGCCCAGGCACATCTGCCCAGCGCGGGTGCCGCGGCCGCAGCTCGCCTCAATTAGGGCTGAGTGTCTAAATCGGCCGAGTTCATCGCAGAGCATGCCCGGCGCCTAGTTTACCGCCAAGACGTGCCGGCCTGCTCCCTGTGCCCGCCCGCTGGGCGCTGTGCCGCCGGGAGCCGCGGGGAGGCCGGGGCGCGGGCGTCGGGGAGGGCGCAGCGCCGGGCACCGGGCCTGCAGAGCCGGACTCTCCAGCACTGGGCGCTCCCTGCCCCAGGCAGCAGAGAGCAAAGGCGTCAGCGCAGCCCCGCCCTGCTGCCAGCATCGGCCCTTCCAGGGAGTTCGGTCGCTGGCTCTGTGACCCTGGGGGGCGCTGGGCCCCTGAGCCTGTTCCCGCCCTGCCGCTGGGGCACAGTGGCACTGCAGGCCCATGGAGGGAATGAACCGGATGCTGTGGAGACAGGGCTTAGCTCCTGTGCTCTCCCCAAGGCAGTGGCCAGTCCAGGAGGGTCACTGCTGTGTGCGCACTAACAAGCAGGCTCTCCCACAGTTAGAGGAGCTGGCAAATGTGCAATAAACAATGAGGACATAAGAGCTTCTAAAAACACTGAGATAAAATCGCTGTCCTTTGTGGAGCAGTCCCTGGGCTAGGCTCACACACCAGGTCACCCGCTGGGCAGACATGCTGTCATGCCTCTCTCAGCTGAGGAGACCGCGTTTCAGGTGGCTGAGGGCCTCCTTCCAGGTCCCAGCTAATAAGTGGGGAGACGGAGGCTTGAACCCAGACTCTGCTTCACTCCCAGCCCTCCTGTCCCTACCACTCAAAGCTGTGTCTACACGGGACCCAGCTAAAAATTAAATAGTCTAGCCTACCAAGTGCCCTGGCTAATGGATGGCGTTTATGTATTTTACCAAAATCAGTCCTCTGAATGCGTTGTCTTTCATTCAACAATGATTTACTGGGTGGAGTATGGTAGGGCATGTGCGTGTGTGTGTGTGCATGTGTATGTGTGTGTACACAGGTATGCACCTGTGTGTGTGAGTGTACACGGATATGTGCCTGTGTGTGTGTGTGTGTACACAGGTATGTGCCTGTGTGTGAGTGTACACAGGTATGAGCCTGTGTGTGTGTGTACACAGGTATGTGCCTGTGTGTGAGTGTACACAGGTATGAGCCTGTGTGTGTGTGTACACAGGTATGTGCCTGTGTGTGAGTGTACACAGGTATGAGCCTGTGTGTGTGTGCACAGGTTGCGCCTGTGTGTGTGTGTGTGTACACAGGAACACCCTCAGTGCAGTCCCCGACCTCTGGAAGCAGGTGTGTAGGTCAGCTCAAGCCACCATGATGAAGGACCACAGATGGGGCGGCTTCACAGAGTTTTTTCCACTCACAGTTCTGGAGACTGGAAATCCAAGGTCAAGGAACCAGCAAGTTTGGTTTCTGTTGAAGCCTGTCTCCTTGGGTCGCAAATGGCCATTTTCTTCGTGTGTCCTCACGTGGCCCTCCCTCTGGTCATGCAGGGAGAGGGCAGGGAGGGAGAGGGAGGAAAGATGGTGTCTCTTCCTCTTCTCATAAGGACACTAGTCCTGTTGGATTAGGGACCCACCCTTATGGCCTCATTTAACCTTAATTACCTCCCTGAAAACCGTCTCCAAAGGTGCTCACATTAGGGGTTAGGCTTCAACATATGGTTTGGGGTGGGGTGATGGGACGAATTCAGTTCATAGCAGCAGGGCCGGGAGAGACACAGACAGTATGGTTCATGCCCTATGGGAGCCAGAGAGCGGGGCTGACTTCCTGCAGAGTCACATCCTAGAATCACAACACAGCAGAGTGAAGTCGGAAAAGGCGACCGAATCCAACCATCCCATGTCAGAGAGGGAAACTGAGGCCCAGGCAAGCCAGGTCGTGACGGCAGTGCTGGAGCAGAATGACAGGTGGTTCCCACCCTCTTGTACCCTTTGGCACCAGATGCTGTTCCCCCGAGGAGGGCAGAGCCCAGGGTCAGGGCCCCTCCACGCACTGCATTGGGTTTCTCCAGGAGGGTGACTGGGGAAGGATCAGTGGGCTGGGCCCTGAGAGACGGGGGCAGGAGGAACGTGGGCTGCCATGGACCCTGGGCAAGCCGCTTATCCCTTCGTGACCAGCTCCCTCACCCCCAAGATCTGCATTAATAAATTCCCCACCTCTCAGGACAGCGATGAGGCTTAAATGAGATGATTGATGTCGATACTTAACAAGATGCACATTTTAAGTTCTCAATAATTAGCAACTATTATTTTCACACAATTAGTTATTGAACTTGAACCCCAAATGTCCTGATCCCCAGTCTAGCACACTTTCCACAGCCCCCGTGATTGTCATAATGATGACTTTGAGTCGTGGTGTGCAGGCAATGTTCTCAGCATTTCAGAGGGGTTACCGTGCCTATTCCCCATTCAGCGGGAGAGGGAACGGAGGCCCCAGCAGGTAGTCACTTGCCCGAAGTCACAGGTATTACATAGGCAGATCGAATCCAGCCTTCGGCTGCATGCGTCACCATTACACTCTCCAGCTCCCCAAGTCTCCTGACAGCCACTTGTTCAATGGGAGAAGCACAGATGGACTGCAGAGGGGTGAAGAGGCCCACCTCTAGTCCATCACACAAATTAATTCAAGGTGTCTTTCCTCTGCCCACTGGTGACAAGCTGGACGGTTCACACGCCACCCACGATGCAGACTCTCCAGCAAAGTCGGACCAGTGGGAGCTGCTGCCAGCAACCAGGGCCACATTTATTCTGAGTTCTGCGTGTGCTGTGGGTGCGTGTCTACGCCATCTCACTTAGCGGCTTCTGAAGGCGTAAATTGCTCATGGAACCGGACAGTCTTGGCATCACCAGGAGAGAGAAGTGGAAAACTGGTCCATGGACTTGGGTCAAACCTCCCCATAGCATATGGGTCCTGACCATCTCCGAGGGCCAGGTCTTATGCCAGCTGGGCCCAGAGTGGGCTTGGAGGGGAGAAGAGTTGGAAGCCACGTCTTGCCTTCAGGCGGCTCCTGGGCCAGGGGTGGAGTAAGAGCTACACACAGACACAGCCTGTTTGTGGCCGGAGGGGAGTGGGAGGGTTCAAGCAGAAAGCAAGCTCACTTACCTCCTGTCACTCCAGGAGCTCTCTGTGGACTCGGGTTCATTCATGCCGCCTCCACACAGTCTCGAGCAGGAGCCATGGTCTGCTGGGCTTTCCAACCACAAGGTCGTGTGGTTTCCAGAATCAAAGCCACCAGCTAGTCCGCGCTTCCGACACTCGCTGGATGAAAATGTTGGAAAAGGGGTCGCTTTTTGCGTCTTTCTGGGTCTTTATGTTCTAACTCTTGTCACCTGAGTTCGGTGCCCTCAGAATGACCATCTGGTGCTCTCCCCTCCCCCACCCTCTCTGTTGGGGTACACCTGCAGGCCCCTCTCTCGGTTTAGGCACGGCCTCTCCTCCACCCAGCCTGGCTGCCAGCAGGCCTCCACAGCAGATGACTGACAGCTCCCCAAGATGTCCCCATCCTGATGCCCCCCTGACCTTACACAACCAGAGGGACTCTGCAGACGTGATGCAGGGTCTTGAGATGGGGAGATGGTCCTGGATGGTGTGAGTGGGCCCACGGTCGTCACAAGAACCCTTACAAGAGGGAGGCGGAGGACCACCATCAGACACACGTTCAAGGACAGAAGCGGAGGTCAGAGGGGGGAGACCGCCTAAATGCGTCTCCACACGTCACACTGGACACATTCCGTAACCTCTCTGCGCCGCAACTTCTGTGTGTATGGAATGAGGTTAGTGCCACTTAATGTAGTTGAAAGTTGAGGACAAGTAACACAGATAAAGCACTGAGCACGGGTCTGGCCTTAGCCCTGAGAGAATCCCAGCTATTCTGTGGATGAAGATCCTCCGTGTCCAGTAAGTAGGTCCCTGCTTTCTTCTGATGTTTCGAGTTGAGTGCTTGCTCATCCATGGGGTGGGCTGGGGGGGCCTACAACAAGCAGCATCCTCTGCCCTCAATTCATCCAGCTACTCGGGGGTCAAAAACCCCGTCAGAAGGGCAAGCACACAGTGGAAGAGGAAGGGCGTGTAACCAAGAACAAACACCACAGAATGGGAAAGTCTTTGCGGTGTCAGGGACAGCTCTTCTCGGGCACGGAGTCTGTGTGCCAAGAAGAGGGAACAGAAGATTCTGCAAACAGGTCTGGAGCGAGACGAACCCATTAGCGACAAACCAAGAGGGGGCCGATGACGCAGTGTCAACACAGAACGGAAGGAAAGCAGACACACCCAACCTTAAGTTTGTAGGCTCCAGTTTTGCTTCAGCCGCATTCCGCTAACAGCAGGCAGGACGCCCACTGCTTGGAGGGAAACGAGACCCAAGGAGCTAAGGCTCTAAGCAGGCACCAGGCCCAGAGCAAGGACAGCTCAGGGTCACGGGGCATGCCAGGCCTGGCCGCAGAACTTGTCGGTCGATGGAGGAAGTGTGACGTTGGGGCAGAGGAAACAAGACCGAGAGAAGTGTCCTGATCTTTGAAGTGAGTCTGCATGTGAACGATTTCACAGCCTGGGTGACCGAATGGCAAATGCCTGCACGTTTTAGAATCCGTGCACGTAGGAGGGCACGCGATGAGCTGGAGCCTGGGTTCACCTGTGAAGAAGTGACGCCTGCCGCTCTGAAAGCCCTATTGGTTGAGCCCGTTTAACCTCGACGTCCCCTCTTCACCTCTGCAACCAGAGGGACATGAACTCGGGCGCTGTGGCTACGTACTGCGTGAGGCAGAATAATCCACACGAAGACATCCAAGTCCTAATCCCCGGAACCTGTGCACATGTGTGTCACAGGGCAAGAGGGAATGAAGGTTGTAGATGGAATGAAGATTGCTACTCAACCTTGAGATGGCCTTGAGATGGGGAGATTATCCTGGGTTATCTAGGCGGGCCCAGTATAATCACAGGGTCCTTGTAAGTGGGCGGCAGAAATGTCAGAGAGAAGATGTAGGAAGCAGAGGTGGAGACGGAGGAAGGGGCCACGAGCCAAGGAAAGCAGGCAGCCTCTGGACGCTAGAAAACAAACAGACAAAAAGAGACAATTCTCTCCTGGAGCCTCCGGAAGGAATGAGCTCTGCCTACACCTTGGTTTGGCCCCTAAGACCCATCTGAGACTTCCTTCAGAACTGTGAGATCATAAATAGGGTTGTTTTAAGCCACTAAGCCATCCTAACTTGTCACCACAGCAACGGGGAACTGATCCAACTCGTGTCTGCGTTATTTTATCATTATTTTATCATCCACTGACATGGGCTCAATGTCTGCCTCTAATCCTCTACCTCATTTCCCTAGGTGGCTTTCTCTACCAGATGAGACCAAGGCTGTGGTTCGCTCTGAGCTCACATCCCCCAACTTTGCTGCCAGAAAGAAGGGGTGCTCTTCTCTTCCAATTCAAAACCTCCTAGGAAAGTGCTCTGGAATGAGCAGCCTACCAGAACCTCTTAGTTAGAGGGGGGAGGAAGGGAAGCAGCAAAAGAGAGGAGGTATTAGGACCACAAAGAGAGAGTGGTGCGGTAGCCACCTCCCTCCCAGGCCCCAGGGCTTCGAGGACAGCTCTCTGAAGGACCTGCCCATCCTCTCTGGCTCAGAAGCTTACAACTGATTCAACCCTCTGTGGGTGCTCAGCCTCCGCTAGTGATCAAGTGACTCCTGCCTTCAGCTGGCTGTGCCAGGAGGTACAGTTTGCTCCCAGACAGAGGGGAGGACGGGCATGATCAGCAGAGGGGGAGTGGAGGGTGGGGGCTGGTGAGACGCAGCTCATGCTATCGGTGATCAGTCTCAGGTCCGAACTATCAAGAGTCCATACTGGTACTAGTAGGGATCAGTTATTCTTAGACACTGCATCATTCATCATTTTGAAATCGATAAACTGATGAGGGTCATTCTGAAGCTAATTAGGGTGATTCCTTGAATAATTGCTGCAAATGTGTTTTAAAGGGAGAAGAAATAAAGACCACAAGGTGGGGACTGCTATGGGGGGGCTGGGGCGGGGAGTTCCAGTTTTGTTTTTAAAGAATTCTGTCATATGGCTTTATCCCACCTTTCCACGGACGCAGCTGTTGATGGCTGTTAAGTTGGCCTCCCAGACTGCCCGTTTGGGGTTCTGCACCCCATTCCAACATGCTGGGGGTGGGAGGGTTTCCCTCCAGCACCGACAATTCTCCAGACACCAATCAGATGTCCTAGAATTCAACTCAATGCTGACACCTTGTACCCAGAGACAGCATCAGACTCCACAGGTCAAGGGCTCAGTCCCAAAGACAACCCTGCGCTTCGGACACCGACCGCAAACCCAGGAGGTCGCTGGAAATCGGAGGCTCCCACAACCCCCTCCTGGGGTTGGATTCATTTGCTAGAGAGCACAGAGAAACACGTTACTTAGGAGATCACCGGTCTGTTATAAAAAGATATAACTCAGGAACGGCCAGATGGAACAGATGGCAGGGCCAGGTGGGGAGGGTGCAGTTTCCACGCCCTCCCCAGGTGCATCGCTCTCCCCAGTCTCCGCGTGTTCCCCAGCCTGGAAGTCTCCGAACCCTGGCCTATGGGGGCTTCATCACACAGTCATAACCGACTGAATCATTCACCACTGGGGCGCGAACTCACCTCCAGCCCCTCTCTCCTTCCTGCAGGTCTGAAGCGGGGCCGCAAGTTCCAAGCCTCCAATCCACTAGCTACCAGTCCCCATCCTTAGTCACCATCCAAGAGTCACTTCACTGACGTAACAAGAGACACCGTGTGGCTTTCACCACTCAGGACACACCAAGGGTTTCATGAGCTCTGTGCCGGAAGCAGGACCCAAGACCAAATATAAAGTTCTTATTATAAGTCACAACGGCATAGCCTCTCTCTCAGGAGGCTTCTCTCGTGGAAAACGACCTGTTCACACAGCAGCGCCCTCAGGGAGGCCCGCTGATCTCAGCACGGCACCCCCACGAGGCCATGGGAAACCCACCCAAGGGAGCATCCCTGTGCTGGAGGTCAACCTGGTGTGGGACCAGCCACCCTGCCAGGCACGTGGGAGACCACAGGGAGGAGACCAGCCACCAAGTCCCAGAGGAGTTGCCCAAGCATAAGCCTCTAACAAGCCTCTAAGGCAGTGAGCTCAGAGGTCAAAGGTTAACAGCAATGGAAGACAAAGGACAGAGCCACCCTTGGAGTCCAGCCATCCTAAGAGGAAGCTGAGGGGCACGGATCTGGCAGAAGGAAAGTGTGGGTTGGCTCTGGAGAGGCACTGTACACACACGGTAGTGCAGGACATGGTTATTTATTTTTTATTGATTTTTGAGAGAGAGAAAGGGAGAGGGAGAGAGAGATAGAAACATCTATGAGAGAGAACATCGATTGGCCGCCTCCTGCATGCCCCCCACTGGGGATCAGGCCCACAACCTGGGCATGTGCCCTGACCGGGAATTGAACCGGCGACCTTTTGGTGCATGGGTCGACACTCAACCACTGAGCCACCCCGGCCGTGCTAACATTTTCTTTTGAAGGGACTACACACTATAGAGTTTCTACTGTTCAATTTAATTACTCATCCCTTTGTTTCTTTGTTTCCATGCCCCTTCCCTACTCCTCCCACAAGCCATTATCGAGGGTCTCTTTCGGGCTTGTGTCACAAGAGGAAGGTTAGCACACTGAGAGCGTGGGTTCTTCTTTGACTAGATGCCCAGGAGTGTTCGTTATTTAAAATTCAACACCTGGAAAGAGCTTGGGAGCATAGCACAGTTTAGTGCCTGTGTGTTTATCCTGAGAACATACGTGGCTTTGTAGATCTGCCCCCAGGACTGCTCAGAGCGATTCAGAAAGCACTCGGAAACGTGCCGCTGCCATTTCTCCTTCTAGCGGAGAGGAGTCGCACCCCAGAGCTCCCCACCCCGTCCCCAGCCCTGCCTCGCTGGCCCCTGGCCCCCACGGACAGCCCAGCGCCCCCCCGAGCGGACGGAGGTGGCGCTCCGAGCTCTGTCCGCCCCGGCCCGTCATGACGGTGCTTCTGAGAAGCAAGCAGAAAGTGCCAGGCAGCACCGCCGAGAGACAAAGGCACTAAAATTTAAGAGGGAGTAAAATTTGTTTATGGACCTCACTGAAGAGAACTTGCTGAGTGCTGAGCACAGACTCGCGCGCTGCTGCTGATGGGGCTTCGGGGAGGGGGCACGCTGTTTCTGGGCTGAACAGTTGCTTGTCGTTCTTTTTGAGGAGTTTTGCTTGAATCGCGGTTTGTTTTCAGGAGACATAATTTAACCAGGTGCGTATCCACAGCCCAGGAACTAGTGATATGGACTCATTTCAACAGATCATCGAGCTCTGAGCATGGATTTCATCGAACGCTCTAGCCAGAGTCAGGGAACGAGAAGATCGTGTATCGGATGGCTACTGTGGTCCGACCTTTTTTCATACATTCTTTCCTTTACGTCTTCGAGCAATCCTCCAGGTGGGCCCCATTCCCCCCATTTAACGGACAAGGGAGTGGAGATTCAGAGATAATAAGTAACTTGCCCAAGGTCGTACTACAGTAGGCGGAGGAGCCAGGAGTCAGGGGTACGTCTGCCTAACTTCAGACTCTGCTCTGTTTACGTCAGTGCTGCCAGCGTCACTGCTCCAGTGGGCCTTCTGGAATGTTCGGTGGCACGCTGTAGGAGGGCTCAGACAGGCTGGACCACGGGGCTGTGGCCCGTGGCTCCTGGGTCGCTCCTGACCCCCCGCGGTGGTCATTTCCCACAGAAGGGTCACAGGGTTGCCCCCTGCTGGACACAAGAGATGGGTTGCTTTGTTCTGCAGTGTAGACATCTACCCAGTGGCCAAGGTCCCCCAGATACCAGCAGGGAGACGTGTGCAAGTATCTAGTTCGTCCAGTTTGGATCAAGGCGTTTTACTAACCCAACCTTGACCGTGTGCCTTTTCCCAGAACGCTTGTTAATCGCTCATTCTTCACTTGGGAAAACACAGGGTCACCTGGCCAGTATGAAATTGTTTTTCCACCCTTCCTCTTCCTTCAACATAGTGAGTGCTGACTGAGGCCAAGTGTGCCAACTACTCAAAAGCCTCTCGCTCGGCCACTCACTCCTCTCATTCAACAGTCTTGTGGAGCAGATCGTTACATAGTCTCAGAATGGCAAATAAGTTTTCTCACTGAGCATTAACTGTACGCCAGAAAATGTTCTAACCTCTCAGCATAAAACAGTAGCCATAGTAGATGTTTATAGTTATTTACTTCTCTACAAAAATGTTTAAAACCTCCCAAAACGTATCAGCCTGATGAAGAAAAATTAAACAAGACCTAAATAAATGGGAATGTGTTTTTGTGGATTGGAAGACTCCGTTGTTAAGGCACTGTTAAGATACCAGTTCTCCTCAAGTTGATCTGTAGATTCAATACAATTAAAATCCCTCGTGATGTTTTTGTAGACATTGGCAGGCCGATTCTAAAACTTACTTGGAAAGGCAAAGAATCTAAAATAACCAAAACAATCCTGAAAGAGAACAAAGTTGAAGGACTCACAGTGCGTGATTGCAAGGCTTACTATACAGCTATCGTCATCAGGTCAGTGTGGTATTGGAGTTAGGGCAGACACACAGATCAATAGAACAGAACAGAGTCCAGAAATAGACCTTCATTATACATATAGTTAATTGGAACATGTGCCAAGATAACTCAATAGAGGGAAAAAGTCATCTTTGCAAGTATAGTGCTGACTAACCCAGAGACAAAAACATGAACTCAGTCCATACCCACACTATATCTGGAAAACCTGAAATGGATTGTAGATCCATACATAAAACCTGAAACTCCAAAATTTCCAGAAGAAAGTATAAGAAAAAAATATTTGGAATCTTGGGTCAAAGATTCCATGGATATAATCCAGTATCCATAACCAATTTAAAATACTGAACTTTATCACCCGGCCGGTGTGGCTCAGCGGTTGAGTGTCGACCCATGCACCAAGAGGTCGCCAGTTCGATTCCCGGTCAGGGCACTCGCCCAGGCTGTGGACTCAATCCCCAGTGGGGGGCATGCAGGAGGCGGCCAATCGATATTCTCTCTCATCGATGTTTCTATATCTCTCTCCCTCTCCCTTCCTCTCTCTCTAAAAAATCAATAAAGAAAAAATTTTTTTTTAATAAATAAATAAAATATTGAACTTTATCCAAAGTGAAATACCTGCTTTTCAAAAGACACAGATAAGAAAATGAATGCGACGAGCGATGTCTGTCACTGCAGATCAAGCCTCCAAGCACCCTGGTTCGCCTGGTTTTTCATTCCAACTGTTTGCCTCATTCAGACCCAAGACTGCATCTCCCACCCCTGACCTTGACTAAGAACGTAATGACCTAATGACATACGCAGCCCCTCAGCCACCCCTCCTCCCTGGACAGCCAGGCCACAGCCTCACACGCTTGCCCATCTCCCTTAGGCCTCGTTTCTACCCCTGGCACCTGGCGAGCCTCCCTGCCTTCCTACAACCAGCGATGCAGCCTTTGCTGCTGCCGCTTAGCCAGTTACTGGGGGTGCACACAGCTGGATTCTCTAGGAAACAATCTGAGGTTGCCACTGAGCTGGAATCAGCTCTTTGGAAGCTTTTAAGCAGGTGAGAGATATCATTTGATTTATGTTTTCAAAGATCATTCTGACCAGCTAGCAGGGCTGCCCAGAGTACTAGACTAAGAATACTAAGCAATGTCCGGGCTCAGTGGGGAAGAGTCGTGACCCTTAGAACTCACGGGGGCCCAGGAGGCAGAGGGGCCCGAGCACGTCACGTATCCCCTGACCCTGCTGGGCCTCTCCTTTTTCACTGACGTAAACTGAGGCACAGAGAAACGTAGTGACTTCCCAAAGTAAATCAACTGGGAGGCATGCTTAGTCCTTTTATTCTACAGATGGTTCTTCATTTGGATTCCGTTATTGAAGATGCCACGATGTATAGAGGCTCGAGTCAGATTCCAATTAATTCCAAAGGTCGAGGAAGCAGAGACTTTGCGCAGAATGGACTGCAGAAGGCTGGACGAGGACGGTCCCGCCCCTGAGGAGCTCACACTTCTGCAGCTTTAAATAACAAACGCAGAATGAAAGCTGCAGCGCACGGACGTGGAGGTGTGGAAAACCCCACTGAACTTGTTGGGAGGGCAGGACGGCGGCTTTAATCTGTGCAAATCTATGTGGGTTTGTTTGGTTACACGTCTAGTCCAGGAGTCAAAGAAGAAAATGTGCTATTTTTAACTCCATCCTATTCCTCCGTGTCATTCCATAAATATTTACTTAAATATTTGCTGGGTTCTCGCCTCACATCAGGCTCCTCATGGCAAAAGCCAAGGGAGAAGGGTGACTCGGGGAAAGCCACCCCTCGGGGTACGGGGCGGGGAGGGTACAGGATGGCTTCTCCCAAGGTCATAGGCAGCAGGCACATCGAAGCTGATGATGGGAAACAGACAGCGTTTGGAAAATGGGGCTCACAACTACATCAGGTCCCCAGGACGCTGCGGCACATCTTCCTGCCCTAGGAAACATGACTTTGGGGGAAATACATATTGTATTAAGGTTCTCCAGAGAAATAGGACCAATAGGACGAGAGAGAGAGAGAGAGAGAGAGAGAGAGAGAGAGAGAGAGAGAGAGAGAAATAGAGAGAGACAACCAAAAAGATATAGATCTATATCTATCTATAGATTTACATCTAAGACACAGAAGATTTCACCAGTTACATTCTCAGAGGGATATGTGTACACACTTAAAGAGATTTATTATAAGGAATCGGCTCATGGGATTCTGGAGGCTGACAAATCCCAAGATCTGTAATCAGCAAGCTAAGACCCGGGAGAGATGATGCAAGTTCTAGTCTGTCTGAATCCGAAGACAGAAGAAGCCCGATGTCCCCATTTAAAGATAACCAGGCCGAGAGAGCTGGGATTCCCCCTTCCTCCACCTTTCTGCTCTCCTCAGGCCTCCAAGGGATTGCAGGAGACCCACCCCCGTATGGGGGAGGGCCGCGTGGTTTACTCAGGTCACAGATCCAAGTGCTACTCTGCTAAACACCTCACAGACACGCCCAAAATAATGTTGAGCCAAATGCCTGGGCGCCCTGTGGCCCGGTCAAGTTGACACATAAAATTCACCGTCACATATACTTTATCATTCTTATATCAATGTGAATTTGAATTTGAACACGTAACTCTCTCAGACATAAATGTATAATACATAAAATATTTTTATGTACCTAAGATATTTTTATCCCAGGAAAAGCATGGATATCTTGGGGAGGGTAAGGAGTAAGGGCTTTATCATGTCACTGTTCTCCCAATTCTACCTGGACTGTCCCCGCAGCTGACACCCAGGACAGTCAGCACTCCTCACTGATCGGGAGGAGTTTTGGATGCTCCTTGTGCACTCGTCAGGACCTCTCAACCCCACTTCTGTCTGCAGTCACGCTGTAGAGCTGGCCCACCTGGGCGGTGGTCACCTGCGTGCAGGTGCAGTCGGATCATCGTCTCACCTGGAGCCTGAGCTGAGTACATCTCAATTCCTGCCTGGAGCACCACTCAAACCTGCTCTGTGCTCAACATCCATGACCTGGAAATGCAAGGGAGCTAATCCCCATGGCCCACCTTTGATCAGGGGGTACCTGGAGCCAATGGATAGACACTCCCCCCTTTGGTCCTCCGGGCAGACAGGTTTGAGGTGCATTCCATAAACCTGCCCAGAGAGTCCCAGCAGAATCAAGCACCAGCTGTCCACGTTGGCAACGAACGTAATCGTCCATCCTGTGTTCGCTTTCCCTCCTTCCCTGTCCACCCCCCTGCTCTGCACTCCTAGGATCACCGTCCTGAAGAGACCCTCACCAGGCAAGCCTTCATCTGACTGCTTTCTGAGGACCTCAGACTAAGACCGTTGGATTTGGTTACTTTATCCCGCCCTTAAAACCCCTTTTAATAAGCCCAAAGTTGCCATTGTATTCAGTGGCTAATCTAAAAATTTGACAGGTGTCCCAAATTGTCACCACGACTTCTTTCAAGATGCAGACACTGCAGATGAGCTGGTCGGAGAATCAGAGCTGCCCCAGAGAGAAGCCCGCTGCTCTGCAGAAACCTACTGGAGACCCTTTCAAGCTGTTTCCAAGTCCAAGTTCTCAAGTGTTCTGATCTCAGATCCGTCTGGCAGCAAGACTGCCTGGGTCATTAATGTTTTATTTTATTTTTTTATCCTAAACACAGAAATGTCAGTCAGTGATATCATTTATCATGACTGCCAAGAGCCAGTATGAACAAAAGCACGCACACTACCCATGAGAGACCGCACTCAGCTGAGCATCTGCCCATCAGCTCACATGGGCGGGTCCCTGTTGATGGGACCAGAAAGAAGGTAAGTTCCTCCTTGTTCTCAGCAACCCCCTCCAGGGAGGAACCCAGCCAAGCCAGGTGACGATGATGTGGGGGTTCAGAGCTAGTCTCCCCAAGATGTGCCTCTGTGGAAGCAGATGGTTTTCGGCTAAGGGCCACTTTAGCCTCGGGCTCAAGAGACACGTCTGCCCCTCCCTTTAACTCCCCGGAAGGACTTGAATCAGGGCCCTGGCCCACAATGAGAGATTCTCAGTGACCATCTCCTTTCAACCAGGACAGGGTGTCTGCCCCACTAAATCTCATCGGGGCGGGGGAAGGGAGATGCAGCCTGGGTGCAGGGAAGGTAGCAGACAGGTGTGCAAAGGGAGACTTCCCACTCTGTGCTTCTGCCGCCTCGCGGCGACATCAAATGTAGTGAATCAAAGACCAGGGCAGGCTGGCTCCGGGGCCTCCATGAGCTACGTGTGAACTCAGAGTGGCAGAAATAGGAGAAACCTTGGAGACCTCCTCATCCCAGCCCCTGCACCCCAAGGACCCCCAGCGGGAGCCAACACCAGAGCTGAGTCAGACTCCGCCTAGTCTTCTGACCGAAGGGCCACAGGGCAGCCAAGGCCAAGGACGGGGCGTGCACTCTGCCCACTAACCTCCCTGGGAGCAAAGTTTCCAAATCCTCTTAAAAACTGTGAGAGAGTCAGCCCTGGTCTGTTTGACTCAGCGGTAGAGAGTCGGCCCGTGGACCAATGAGTCATGGTTTCCGGTCAAGGGCACGTACCTCGGTTGCGGTTGGTCCCTGGCCCTGGTCAGGGTTGTGAGGGAGGCAACCAGTCAATGTGTCCCTCTCACGTTGATGTTTCTCTCTCTCTCTTCCTTTCTCTCCCTCTCTCTCCCTCCCACTCTATCTGAAGATAAATAGAAAAATATCTTCAGGTGAGGATTAAAAAAAAACAAACAAAAAAATAATTGTGAGAGAGTCAGTATCCTGGTTGTGATAGTGTACTATCGTTTTGCAAAATGCTTCTCATTGGGAGAAACCGGATAAAGGGATCGTAGGATCTCTCTGTCTTATTGCTCATAACTTCCTGGAAATCTACAATTATCTCAATAAAAATTTCAATTTAAAAACTGTGAGCGAATTTTCAAAATGGCATAAAATTGTGTGTCCAGTCAAGACAGTGCCATGTTTGACTCATCAAAACACCCTCTGAACTAAATAGACAATAAGGAATGAAGGGAAAGTATTAAAAATATACATGTGTGTGGGAGCGACGCTCAAAACAATGCAGACCTCCCCCTGGAAGAGCCCAGAAGTGCTCCAGCTCTCAGCTGTAGGGGGGTGTTGAAGCCACGGGTCTACCACACTCCAGGACAAGGGGTGGGCGGAGGTGTCTGGAACTCAGTCCCTACGTAGGCACAGGGACCAGAGTGTGTCCTGTTAGGACCGTGTACAGAGGGGCTGGACCAGGCCTCGCTCATCCATGATGGCTCATAATTCTACACCCACAACGCTGATAAGCAAATGCTGATGGGCCACTGGAGAAGCAGAGACAGCCCAGTCACTGGCCAGAAATGCCATCCCCACCATCCACGCAAGATGAGAGGGGAACGTGGACAATGTACAAGCTGAGTGCAGACCTGAAGAGATGAACACGGGGGAGGAGGGAAAGAGCAGGTGCACGCACACGCATGCACACGCACACACGCGCACACACACGTGCACACATGCATGCACACACGCGCGCTGCACTTTCCTTTCCCCCTCTTCCTTTGTCCTTGGCCCTGGCTCCTGTGCCTCACCCAGCAGACAAAATTCAGTTCATCCACGACAGCCGGCGTTTCTGCCCCCAGAGGTCAAAGACAAATGGCAGGTTATTTTGTTACTGCCTCCGCCACCTCATACCTCTTCCTCTGAGAAACCCATTAGGAAAAAGTGTGTTGAAGGTCCTTGGAATTGTCAAGCTGCTGTTTTTCTTTCAGGGTTAATGGGCCTGGCCCTCCTGCCCCTGTGTGCCCGAAGGCCCGGAATATTGATTGTGGACGGAGGACACAAGGAACAACCTCTGAAGGCTCTCGGTTCAGCGCCTCCTTAGGTGTTCATCTCTAACAATGTGCTTCATTTGTTTGTGTGTCCCAGTTCATTGACCACAAGGCACCCATCTGAAAAACAAAAGCAGGAGAAAGCGTAAGAACAGAGAGGTTAAGAACTTTCCCTGAGGTCACACAGCCAGAGTCAAAGTTCGGGTTTGAGCCCAGAGTCTGCCCAGCATGCTTTCCCTACGCCTCCTTTGGACACTTTGAAAATTGATTTCGAAAGAGAAAGATACCACCTGCTTTCCTTACATTTCAGTGAATGTCAAGGAAATCTCGACTTTTCAGTATGACGACTAGAGGGTACTTTGCTTCCACACCGCTTAGATGAATATTGACTGTGTTGACACAAATGTCATGGGCTATGAATTGGCAGTGACATGGGACTATCATGGCCCCTTCATTTCTCAGGTAGAGGAACTGAAGTAGAGTGAGAAGGAAGCCGATGTAGTCGGCGGCACCGCCTGGGGCTCAAACCCTCGCCCCCAGGGCCTACGGAACAGGCATCGCACCCAGCGCCATGCCGGCCAGGTGCACCCGTCACCCCATCTGCTCTCCGCACAGCCTCCTGCAGCGGGCAGCAGTATCCAGCCTACCCACAGGCCAGGGTGGAGGGGCTGCCGGGGTCAGTAACCTGCTCAAGGTCACACGGTTGGTACGTAGCAGCAGCTGGAGTTGAGGCCAGGCCAGGCCAACCTCAAAGGTCACTCAAGATTACACTGTGCCGTCGCTGCCCCACCTGGTAGTCACATGGCTACGGGAAGTGTTTTGCATGAGACAGACTTTGTTCTGTGCCCTAGTTCCAGGGCTTCCTACCCAGGCCGCGTTAAGCTACTTAACTCCTTTGAAATTCAGTTTCTGTGTCTGTGAAATGGGCATTATAACTGCACCTACCTTGCAGGTCATTGTAAGGGCTGAGATTCCCTCTGTAAGTCACCTAGACCCGACTTGGCCATAGCAGACAAGGTGTATTCTCTTGTTCACTGATGACAAAGGTGTGTGCACCTGTCCAGCATGTGCTGCCCAGCCTCCAAAAGGACCCTCCATGCTCTCCACCTCCTGAGAGTCACGTCCTTGTGTGTATTCCTCCCAAATGTGCCAGTCTGTGTGATCAACAGAATTTAGCAGAAGTAATATATGTTCCCAAGAACAGGGAATAAAAGACCACCTTGGTCTTTCTTTCTTTCTTTCTTTCTTTCTTTCTTTCTTTCTTTCTTTCTTTCTTTCTTTCTTTCTTTCTTTCTATCTATCTATCTATCTATCTATCTATCTACCTACCTCCCTATCTACTTACCTTCTACCGGATCACCTGGGGATGCCAGCAGCCAGGTCATGAAAGGCTCTGTGGACAGCAGTACAAAGCACGGAACTGAGGCCTCTGGCTCACAGTAGCAAGAAGCTGAGACCATCTAACAAGCAGAGCATGAGCGTGGAGAGGGCTCCTCGGCCCCAGCCCAGCATTCAGATGACCGCAGCCCGGCCGAGAGGGTGACCACAACCTTCTGAGAGACCCTGAGTCAGAACCACCCAAACAAGCCACTCCTGATTCCTGACCCTCAGAAGCCGTGTGAAATAGTCAGTGTTTGCTGACTTTTAAAAAAACTGCTGCCCGGCTGCGGTGGCTCAGTGGACTGAGTGTCGTCTCATGGACTGAGAGGTCCTGGTTCGATTCCCTGCCAGGGCACATGCCCGGGATTCAGGCTCGGTCCCCAGTAGGGTTGGGCAGGAGGCAGCTGATCAATGTATCTCTCTCACATCAATGTTTCTATCTCTCTCTCTAAAGAAATGCCCTGGCTGGTTTGACTCAGTGGTTAGAGTATTGGCCTATGGACCAAAGAGTTGCAGGTTCGATTCCGGTCAAGGGCACGCACCTCGGTTGTGGTTCAGTCCCCGGCCCTGGTCGTGGTCGGAAGGGAGGCAACCAATCGATGTTTCTCTCCCTCCCTCTCTCTCTCTCTCTCTCTCTCTCTCCCCCCTCCTCCCTCCCTCCCTCCCATTCTAACTGAAGAGAAATGGGAAAATGTCCTCGGATGAGTATTAAAAAAAAAAACGTTGGAGTTATTTGTTACACAGGAACAGGCAGCAGATAGATACACCCTCGTTGACTGGGGCGAGGGGTGTGTGGCGGGTGAGGACAGTGTCGGAGCCTCGGGCTGAGCCCGGAGTCAAGCAGGCCTGACCAAGGTTCTTCGGAGACCGTCACTGCTCGGTCAAGACCTGCCCACCACACCCTCGGGTGCACCCTCGAGTGCCTGCTTCGCTAGGTCTGCGTTCAAAAGCTGCTTTTAATCGTCTTTAAACAGAACCCCGTTCCAAGCCATCGGGCAACAAAAACGAAGGTGTCGTCGTGGGGAGAAATAAAAGCCTTTTCCGCTCACGTCAGCCGGGGAGAACAGCATGAAAGAACTTTGCAAGTTTTCTTGAGTTGGGGCTTCTGTTTTGATTTTTTTTAAGTGCACATCAGCATCTGAGCTCAAACCTTGGGGTGGTAGAGAAATTTAATTAGGATGTGGGATGTTTTACATAAATTTGTTCCTTTCTGTTGTTTTCTTAAGACTGACGGGATCACCCATCTGCTTAAATATAATTGAGTGGGGAAGTGAGGAGAGGAAAAAAAAAGACCTAGTCTGAAATGGAATTCCAAACCAGCAGCCTGGGGTCGCTGCTGCACTGACCTTGACCTGGGGCTCTCTGTTAAGCCAAAGACGGTCTCCTCCGCTTCCAGCCTGTGCTAGTCATGAGGGCTTACTCACAGACATTCTGCTCCTCCTCCCGGTGGGCACCAGACAGGATTTCAATCAACTCTCTCTCCCCTTTGAAGCTATGGAGGGCCATGGGACTTGCTCTAGCCAATGAACTATGAGCAGAGATGATATGTGCCGCTTTCTTTTTTTTTTTTAATATGTTTTAATTGATTTGTTTAGAGAGAGAGGAAGGGAGAGAGAGACAGAAACATCGATGTGAGAGAGAAACATCGATCAGCTGCCTCGTGCACGCCCCCCGACTGGGGATCGAGCCTGAAACCCGGGCATGTGCGCTGACAGGGAATCGAAACGGGACCTCTCAGTCCATGGGAGGACGCTCAGCCCACTGAGCCACGCCGGCTGGGCGATGTGTGCCACTTTCACGTGGAAACTCTAAGAGCTATTGCTACTGAGATCTCAGAAGCATGCACTTCTGAGGTACACCCTGGTCAGCCTGGCTCTCTGAGCCCCGATGAACTGAGTGTCCCAGCTCGTGCTGAACATATCACGGGGACAATATTTATTAATTTATTTATTTATTTTTAATCCTCACCAGAGGATTTTTTTTTATTGATTTTAGAGAGAGAGGAAGGGGGGAGAGAGAGAGAAACATCAATGTGAGAGAGAAACATCAATCGGTTGCCTCCTGTAACATCAAGCCTGCAACCTAGGTATGTGCCCTGACAGGGAATTGAACCTGCAACCTTTTGGTGCACGGGACAATGCTCCAACTAACTGAGCCACCCAGCCAGGGCAACAATATTTATTTTGATTAAGCTACTGAGATCTGGTGGGAGTTGAGGGAGTGGGGACTGTTTGTTACACTGCATAATCCAGCCTGTCTAACTAATACACAGACTTAGAAACGAAGTCTATGACTTGTTAAATCTTTATTCATTCAGTAGAGATTGACCAAGCCCTAACTCTGTACCAAACATCTTGCTAGATCTTTGAGGCAGCTCCTAGGATAGCAACAGGCACCCAGCATTTGTTCAATCAATAATGTTGAATAAATGAATAATCATAATAATGACTATTATCAGCATAAAGCTTGGTATATAGTATGACTCAATAAATGATATATTCAGTGAATTCCTTCAACAGCCCTAGGAGATGAATACTACCATCATATTTTTACATATAAGAAACATAGAGCTTAAGGAAGTTACGTCATGCCTGGCTGGTGTGGCTCAGTGGATTGAGCATCATCCCATGGACCGAGAGGTCCCGGTTTGATTCCCAGTCAGGGCATATGCCCGGGTTTCGGGCTTGATCCCCAGTAGGGGGCGTGCAGGAGGCAGCCGATCAATGTTTCTCTCTCACATGGATGTTTCTATCTCTCTCTCTCTTTGTCTCTCTAAAAAATCAGCCTTGGCCAGTTTTGCTCAGTGGTTAGAGCATTGGCCCATGGACCGGAGAGACCCAGATTCAGTTCCCGCTAAGGGCACGTACCTCGGTTGCAGTTTGTCCCTGGCCCCGGTTGGGGTTGTGTGGGTGGCGACCAGTCGATGTGTCTCTCTCACATCGATGTTTCTCTCTCTCTCTTCCCCCTCTCTCCCTCTCGCTCTATCTGAAGATAAATGCAAAAATGTCTTCAGGTGAGGATTAAAAATAAATAAATAAATATAAATAATCAATAAAAACATATTTTAAAACAAAAAGAAGTTAAGTCACTCTCTGTAAATCATATAACCAATGAGTTGCAAACCTGCCTTTCAGTCCAGGCTATCTCTGAATCCAGTCTGTGCTCTTAGGCATTGTATTACGCTGTCACCACACGAGTGAAGGAGTAAGTGAGACTAAAGATGAAGTGTGTGTCTCTGCAGGTTTTACAATACAGTGGGGACACTGATGTGCACAAATTCCAATTCCAAGTCATCTGAGCCTGGTGGAACTGGGGTGCCACAGGGAAAGTGATACTTGAGCTGGGTATTGGAGAAGTCCAGACGAGCTAACAGCCAAGGAGAGGGCTCTCCTGGCGAAGAGAATGATGGCCATGAGGACCAGTGCCACCACCAGGAAAAAGGCCACATTACAGGAATGAGAAATCCTTTGTCGTTTTCCACACCCTGTAACCTGTCTGAGAAAGTCCTCGATTGTGACCAAGTAGCCGGGAGTGGGAGGAGGCGAGTCCGCACCCTGCTGGCTGCCTGCCTGCCTTTCCAGGCTGCCATCCAGTCCACGAACGCTTACTGAGCCTCTGCACCGAGCCTGGCCTTGTGCTGGCCCTCGGGCTGTAGCTGTGAGTGGTTGGGCATTGCAGACCTGAGCTGTAGCCTTCCTGGGCCAGTCTGCAAGGATAACCTGCACAGACCAGGCAAGGCTCAAGGAGAAATCCTAGCAGGATGAATGACCTTTGGGAGGATTTCAAACAAGTGGCCAAATCCCAGCCTGTCTCAGCCAACCGTGTCAAGTTGCTGACCTAGACCTTGGAGCATCCAAGAGAGGCTGGGTCGGCAGATGCTTTATTCAAATGCATCCTCGTGTCCCGATCTTTCCTGGCCTCTGGGTGCCTTTGTCATGATTGCACTAGCATGAGGAGTTTTCTAAAAATCCCGGCAGCATGACCACGGAGCAGCAGTGCTTGATGGCTGGCTGAGCGGGCTTCTGAGGCTGGAGAGAAGATCAAGTTTCCAGAAGCATGTGCCTGCTTGGCTCCGCTTCTGCGGCCACTAAATCCTACCAGGATTAAGGAGAAAGATCCCTCCAAATCCCCTCCGCTTGGGGTGTGTACAGCAGGATTAGATGCATCCCGCACAGCCTGTCCTGCTATCACCACACTCCCTTTTCGGAGTCAAGCTGGATCAGGTGTGTTCTGCCTGGCCGCAGACGCACGGACCAGGTGGGCTTCGATCTGCATCAGCACACCGGAAGGCCAACATTTCAGACCCCACGCTGGCTGGGCTCATCCCTCAGAAACAGACCGATTCGCCAAAAATCATTTCGTCCAGAGCTCACTTGCAAAATAACCAATTTCCAAAAGACTAACAGATAGTAAGGAAAATTCACCCAATGAGGATTTGTTTTCTGGATGCCCCTCCCTTTCCGCCTGCCTCTGCCCTTCAAATATTTGTTTGCCTTAAAATCTTTTTTCTTTTTTTTTTATCCTCACTCGAGGACATTTTTGCATTCATCCTCAGATAGAGTGAGAGGGAGAGAGGGAAGGAGAGAGAGAGAAAAACATTGATGTGAGAGAGACACATTGACTGGCTGCCACCCACACGACCCCAACCGGGGCCAGGGACAAACTGCAACCGAGGTACTTGCCCTTAGCGGGAACCGAACCGGGGACTCTGGACCGCAGGCTGACGCTGTAACCGCTGAGCCAAACCAGCCAGGGCATGCCTTAAAATCTTTATCCAAGTGATCCATCAGTCAATTGGACACTCGGTGGACTGGCCCTGCAGGGGCAGTTCACTGACACTGGCCAAGTTGACCTAGGACAGCCCCTCACCTGGTGGACACAAAGGCTTCCGGACCTTCCTCCCGCCCGGTCAGAGTTTGAGAGCGCCTGTCAGGAACGCCTCTGTCATCTGGATCGGCGGAGCCAGGGCTCTTTGTGTACGAACAGGGGACAGTTATGACCGCCACACCGCGCCCTCCCCGTGGATGCGACACCCCCTCCCCAGAGTGGCCACGAGGCTCCGTGTTGGAAGCTCACCCACTGTTTGCTCAGTTTAATGGGCACTTTCTCTGACCTCACAGCAAAGTCATTATGAAGGAGCAGGCTCCTGGCAGGTGCGTACGCTACAAGTGACACGCTTTCAAAACACCTCGTGTACATCAGTTATTGCCATAAAATGGAAATTGCAGTCACAAATTGCATACTTATTACAACGGTGTCTGATACACGGGGCGACGCCGACACTGTGTAACAGGCAACCCGAGAGGTAGAACGTTGTGCGTGGAGCGTGAAGGATAATCATTTTTCAATTCGCGATAATTCAGCCTCTCTTATTTCTGACATCGCGGAATCCCACAGCAAAGCAGGAAAGATACTCAAGGCCGTTATCCCAGCCCTCCATTTTACAGATGAGAAGGCTGAGGCTGGCCAGGGGTGACATCTGCCCCAGGTCACTTGGACAGAGCCTGGCTCCGTGGCTCTGCCCACTTTCTCTACCGAGTCTGCAAAGACAGGATGTCTGCTTGAGTCCACTCCACAACAGGCTCCAGGGGACACTCCAGGAGACACAAGGCAGGGAGACGCTTGACCCCGCTGTCCAGAAACCATATTCAAGCACAGTCGAGATATCAGCTTAAACCTTGCCTCTGTGACTCTGGGCAAGTCATCAATCTCACTGAGTTTGTCTCTTAGTCCGCAAGGCGAGGCTGATTTCACCTATGAGACATCCTAGGTACAATGACCAGCCTACAGAGCGCCATATTCATGCCACTTTCTGGCGGGCTCTGGGGGAAGGTCGACACGGCCAGCAGACAGTGAGCGCCGTCACTGCTCGGGGGCAAACCCATGGGACCGCTCACTCAGTGGCTGTACCCGCTAGCCATTGCCCCTGTGTGTCTCCCCAGAATCTGTGAAGATCTGCCTCTCCTGGGCTCCCACACCAACATACTCCTCCTGTCCCCCAATTTAGAGTTACCTCCAATTTCAAAAGACTTCTGATTCTGGGATTTGAGATTCTACGACATCTCAGTGGCCCCCGCACCCACCTCTGACACTCTGCCACCTGAGCCCCTCGCCCAGAACGGAAGCTGCCTGGAGGGCTGGGGGGCTTGGGTCCTTCGTTATCTTACGCCAGACTCTGAACTATGCACTGCCGATACCATCAGTGTACAAGGAACAAGATGAACGGACTCCTGGTTTAATAGAGACATGCAATTAGCAGTAGAAAAACAGAAGTAGAAGAGAAAATCAAGATGGTGTCAGAGAGTGGCAGACACTCTAAGGAAATACACGTGGCTGATACATCGACGGGGGGGTGGCGTGTGATCGGGGTGGCGTTCAGGCAGCGGGCACCCAGGCAGCTGCTGAGCACGGCCAGCACGTTTGGGTTAACCAGTGATTATGAAAATCCAATGTCCCAGCCCTATTGTTAGACATGTGTGACGTCACCGCTGGCACTGGACGGTCGAGGAAGGCACCTCTGAGAGCTTAGTGCTGAGTAAGATCTGAGTACTGAGAAGTCGGCCGTGAGAGCATACAAGGGGAGACTGTGCCAGGAGACTGGCCCACCACGTGCAGCGGAGCTGCGGCAGGAAGAAGCTTGGAGTAGGAGAGAACCAGAAAGAAGGCCACCAGCGTGTCCGCCACACAGTAATCACACAGGCCGGCAAGGTGGGCAGGAGTCGTGTATGGAATGTGGGTGTTATTCTGACTGTGGTGAGGAACATACAAGACTTGTAAGCAGGGAAGTAATAGGTTGGATTTTCATTTTTAAAAAACTACCCAAGCCCTGGCCAGTTTGGCTCAGCAGTTAGAGTGTCAGCCCACGAACCAATGAGACCTGGGTTCGATTCTGGCCAAGGGCACGTACCTTGGTTGCAGTTCGTCCCTGGCTCTGGTTGGGGTCATGTGTCTCTCTTGCATCCATGCTTCTCTCTCTCTCTCTCTCTCTCTCTCTCTCTCTCTCTCAATCTCTCTCTCTCCCTCCCTCCCTCCCTCCTAATCTGTCTAAAGATAAATAGAAAAATGTCCTCGGGTGAGGATAAAAATAAATAAATAAAAGACTACCCAAGTCCGGCTGGTGTGGCTCAGTGGATTGAGCATCATCCCATGGACTGAGAGGTCCTGGTTCGATTCCTGGCCAGAGCACTTGCCCTGGTTGTGGGCTCAATCCCCAGTAGAGGGCGTGCAGGAGGCAGCCGATCCATGTTTCTCTCTCACATTGATGTTTCTCTTTCTCTCTCTTCCTTCCTCTCTCTCTAAAAAAAATCATTAAAAACATATTTAAAAGACTATCCTGGCTGCCCTGGTCAGGTGAGTCAGTTGGTTGGAATGTCGTCCCATACACCAAAAGATTGCAGGTTCAATCCCAGGTCAGGGCGAATCAGGGAGGCAACCAATAGATGTTTCTCTCTCTCTCCCATCCTCTCTCTAAAATAAAAAAAAAAACAACATATCCTCCGGTGAGGAGTCAAAAAAAAAAAAAAAACACAGACTATCCTAGCTGCTTCTGCAGAGAGGCAGCAGTGATTCTCAGTGCCTAGAATCGTGCCTCCCACACAGCTGGTTCTGAATAACCTACCAAACCAAAGAATGAACATGCCTATACCTTCGCAGATGCTGAAGGCCATTCCTGATCTGAGCTGAGCTTTTTCAGATGTTCTCTCTGTGGCCACTACTGAGCAAAAATGAGATGCCCTCACAAACTTTAGCTGCTGGTGGTGCCGGAGCTGTTACAATGAGCCCCAGCTTAGCCGGTGATCCCTGGAGGGGGCTCAGGGTCTCCCACACCAGGGGTCCCCACTGAGCACCTTGCACTGCTTCTGGGCAAAAATGGGCATCTTATCTTTCTCACTCACAAATCTTAGCACACAAGCCGGGCTGAGGAGCTCCCTCTGCTATAATGGGAAAATTAGACTGTCACTCAAGGAAGGTCCTGCTGGGCATTGCTGTTAGCACCTCGCATTTGCAGTCGGGGGGTTTGTATGTGATTTTCTCATTTTGCAGATGGGACTGTTGCTTGTCAACGGTGTTTGTCTTTCATTGCTTCTCTAAGTAACTTTGCTCTCTCCCCGGACCCCTCCCTATCTCCCCTCAACAGCCATGCATTCCAGAGTGAACGTCTCAGCTGTCCTGCTGGGTGGGTAGAAAGCTCTCTAAGGGGAGGCAGGGCATGCTGGGAGTCCCCACTGAGGTCTTCAGAAAGAGCCAACGCCCTGGCATTGTTGGATGCCCAAGCAGCACGCCTTCCCCCTTTCCCCTTCCTAGCAGAACCCAGGTTCTGCCCAGCTGTGCATCCAGCCCAATGCTTCCCAGGAAACAACCCCGCCTCCAGCTCCAGGGTGACCCTGATTGCTCTGAAAGCAATCCCAAACCCCTTGCAATGATTGGCTCAGAAATGATCATGTGACTGAGTCTGAGCCAATGGAAGGAAAAGAGAACCTTGGGAGAAAACTTGATTCCGCAAGTACTGTGTGCCTACTATGTTCCAGGCACTGCTGTGAGTGCAGGGGATACCGAACTCAAGAAACTTTTTAAAAAGCAAATCACTGCCTTTGTGAGAAGAAACAGATAGTAAACAAAATAAACCACAATCTATATATCAAATATTTGAGGGTGGTCAGTGACACAGAGGGAAGTAAAGCCGGGAAGAGGAGAGGAAGCTGCAGAAGCTGCATTTAAACAAGTCCTCAGGGAAGGCCACTTGAAGGAGGTAAAGGATTAGCTCTGATGACGTCTGTAGGGAGTGCTTTCCAGGCAGAGCTTCCTGAAGTGGGAATGGCTTGGCATGGGGAAGGAGAGCAAGGAGGCCAGTGGGGCTGCAGTAGAGTGGACAAAGGGGCCAGAGCAGGAGAGGAAGGCGAAGGGGGGGTGCTGGGCAGCTCCTGCTGGGCCCTGTAGGTCTGGGAAGGACTCTGGCTTTTACACAGAGTGACACAGGAAACCTTGGAGGGCTCTGGGCAGAAGCGTGTCGTGATTTGACTTATGCTTTAGCGGGATCACTTTGATTGCTGTTTATGGGACAGACTGAAAGGAAGCAAGAACAAGAGCTGAAAGGATCCTTCCTCCACCTTCTGGAAGAGCTTCTGGAAGCTCCCTCTCTTGTCCTTTGGTGTCATCAGTAGATGTGAAGGTAAATGCTGTAACCTCTCCAAACCTACTTGAGTCTGAAGTCAGTCCATGGAGGAGGCACGGCCAAGAGAATTTCAGGGAAATGTCAACAGAACGACAGAATCTGGCCAACTCGGAAACACCTCTGCACCTGAACTTGTACGTCTGTGAGTCAATAAACATCCATGTGGTTTAAATCAAAGAGAGTTGGGTTTTCATCTTTGTGCACACAAAATCTTTCTAACTAATTCATCTTCCAACCTACTATCCATTAATCACCAGCATTAAGATAACTATAACAACTCCTAAAATGAGGTAGTCTCTCAGAAGCAGCCTTAGTGGCAGGAGTTTTTTAGAAATTAACTTCAGTGCTCCAAAGCATCAGAGTTTCTCAGGATTTTAAAGCAATAGGGTCAACATCTCCTCTTGCACAGAACACAAAAGCTCAATAAAAGACCTTCATACTATTCAATCACCATCATCATCATCATCATCACTGTCATCATCATCATCCTCCCTCACATTTTAGAGCACTTATTATGTTCCAGGTGCCGTGCCAAGCATTTTGCATGTATTATCTCATTTAATCCTCACACCAGCTCTATGCTATAGCTGCTACTATTATAAATAACACACCTAACGTCACACACTTTTTGGGAAAGTGATGAAGCTAGGATTAGAACTCAATCAATCTAATTCCAGAACCAGTGTTCTTTTTTTTTTTTTCCAAGTTATTTATTTATTTATTTTTATCCTCCCCTGAGGACATGTTCTTTTCCAGTTTTGTTCAGATAGAGTGGGAGGGAGAGAGAGAGAGAGAAGCATCAACGTGAAAGGGACACATCGATTGGCCGCCTCCCACACGACCCCAACCAGAGCCGGGGATGAACCGCAACTGAGGTACGTGCCCTTGACTGGAATCGAACCCACGACTCATTGGTCCGCAGCCGATGCTCTAACCCCTGAGTCAAACCGGCCAGGGCCAGAACCAGTGTTCTTAACCGGGAAGTGCTACTGCCTTTAAATAAGTAAGTGTTGGTTTATGATTTACAAGTCAGACCAAACTAAGAGCTACAGTGTCTGCCTTCCCAGGAAGTGGGGACGGTTCTTCCGGAAGCTCGTCCTGGGTCCTTCAGTCTGGGCACCTTTTGCATTTGAACAAAAATGTCAGAATATCTGGGAACCCACAGGTTGAATCGCTGCGCACGACCTCAAGCTTACTGATCTCCGTTGGAGGTGAAAGACTGGTCCGTGTCAGCTGCACAGACAGAAGATGGAAGACTTATCTGTTTATTTTGATAAATGTAAATGAATTCTATTACTTGTCAAAATGTTATCAAGACCCCAATGAAATGAGCTCCTTCTTTTTTCTTTTCAGGGTGAAGGGAGTGAAGGGGGGGATAAATGAATGCCCAAGACAGACTGCTTTGATTTGAAATGAAAACAAACAACTTTAGGAAAAAAATGGGCTTTCATTATTTGGGAGACCTTGGCGTTCTTGCAGATCCATTCATGAATTAATCATTAAAATCCTCAAACGTGGAATAAATCATGTGGACTCAATGCCAGCCCACAATAAAGGGACCTCAGGCAGTTATGAAGACACAGCGATTTAAGCTGCTGCTGCCTAGGACAACTTTTCTCCAGGAATCAAGCGGGTGCTGTGTGTGTGTGTGTGCGTGCGTGTGTGTGTGTGTGTCTGGGGCAGCCCTGGGGTCCCAAGCTGGAACTGCGTGCAAGCCAGCACCAACCGTGTGTCACCACATATTAACGCTATTTAATGTCTGCTAATGGAGTGGCTCTGTTCGCCATCGACAGCAAGATCAAAAGAGGGCCGCGCAGCTTTTAAATTATTAGCACTAATTAGGCGAATCAAAGAGGAGGAGGGCAAAGAGACCAGAGGATGCATTAGAAGGAAAGCAAGGGGATCACTACCTACATCGTATTGTCAAAATCGAGGTACCAAGCAGCCAATTAGTGACAAAGCCTTGCGGAGCCGCAAGTGAACGAGCAGGTCTGCCCCCCGTAGAAGCAGGACGGCTTCATTACAGTGACTCCCTAATTAAAATGTAAAGGTTGCTGATTATTGTGTAATTAAGTAAAGTGGCAGGTGGTAGGAGCCACCTATCCAGGAGTTTCTAGGTCTCTGTGTCATTAAAGCCACCTTCACCGCCGGCCTCCAGTGTGGCCTTCCGCAGGCCGGCCCGGCGCTGTCCGTGGTCCTGACGAGCACCTGCCTTCTAAAAGGCCTGTTAGAGCAAAGGTGCTCCAAAGAGGGCTTTTCTCCTACCCGCCTGCTATCCCTTTACCAGTCCTGAGACTCGTTCTGACTTTCTTCATAACCTATTTTCAAACTAATTTCTCAGGGAAAAGATGGGGAGGTGGAGAGTGCAAAAACCACCAAGCCTAATTAACTCCCAGCCACTGCAATCTTAGTACAAAGTTACTGAAGCTGGGGTTGTCTCCTGTTGACGTAACCTTTATCCCTCTTTTTTTCTTCCTCTTCCTTAAGGATATAGGAAGAAATGCTATATCCGTAAGAGGTTGATTGGCAGCTAATCTCAGGTTTGACACAGAACCTAGGGCTGCTGAGTACAATGCCATATCTATTCAGAGTATTTGCAGTGTGTGTGGAGAGGTGGGGGGGGGGGCGGGGAGGATGGAGTGGTAGACCAGATATTCCAGTCCCAGACCAGGAAAGAAGCATCTTCTAATATCAGAAGTTGGGTGTGATGAGTCAAGCTAAAAGAGTCTTATCTGCCCTGGCCAGTTTGGCTCATCAGTTAGAGCATCAGCCTGCAGACCAGAGAGGCCCAGGTTCGGTTCCCGCTAAGGGCACGTACCTCAGTTGCAGTTTGTCCCCAGCCCCGGTTGGGGTTGTGTGGGTGGTGACCACTCGATGTGTCTCTTTCACATCGATGTTTTGCTCTCTCTCTTCCTCCTTCTCTCCTTCCTGCTCTATCTGAAAATAAATGCAAAAATGTCCTCAGGTGAGGATAAAAAAAAAAAAAAGAGTCTTATCTGCTTGGGTCTTCAGGAGCGACCTTTAGGTTTTGTTTGCTTTTTTTACCAACTCTTTTCCTTCTCTGTAACCTCTCCTATTTCCTCTCTCTTCTTTCTTCCTTATCTTCTGTCTCACATGTCTGTTTCCTCCTCTCTGCCTCCCTCCCAGCTCTCTTCTTTCTCCGTCTTCATTTCTCCCCTTTCCATGCCCGTCTCTCAATATCATATTACCACTATAACCAGAACGAACATAAAGTTTTGTTCACTCACTTTGATTTTTATCTATAGAGTCCTTGATTTAGCTCGTTTTTGTTAGAAGGGTCTGAATTAACATCAGTTCTGCCAGCAGATTTGAACAAAGGCTGGAACAATCGTTGAAAGGAGATTTAGACCCTCTGGAGCCATGACACAAAGTAGACATATGAGTTAGCATGGGCCTGGCTGCAGTAACGAACAGACCCGGTCATGTAATGATTCAACACAACAGAATTGTATCTCTCCTACATAAAATAGAAATCAGCAGTCAATTTTGTTTCTGATAAAGAAGCATCATGAAACAGTCCAAGGTAGGTCAGGTCAGGGAGTGGGAGCCTCTGTTCACAGCTATTCAGACACAGGCTAAGAGTGGCTGACACCTGTAATAGATGACTTTCTAGACAGCCTAGGGAAACAAGTGAAGAGTATGGGTGGGAGACTGGGGGGCAGGGGCGACAGCCCTGGAAGTGCCCCACGACACTTCCACTCTCCGTTGGCCAGAATTCAGTCACGTAACTGACCGTGTATAAGGAATGGTGGGAAATACCTTAAACCATAAAGAGGAGAAAACTGATATTGGTGACCATTTAGACATCGCTGACAAATGAGAGATGGGACAGGTGGTGGAGAGTCACAGGCAGAGAAGTTGAGACTGAATCAAGAGCTGAGTCCCCACAACAGCAAACAAGTGAGTCTTGCCACAGAACTTGTCCTGGAAGAAGGTAGTAGACAGAGTTGAATGGCCAGAGGGCCACTTCTGATCAATCAGGGTGCTTTGAAGGCAGAGGACTCAGCTCCAGAATCAGGCAGAAGTGGAATTAAATCCACCTCTTTCTCCGTATGTGACTTCAAACCAGGTGTTTCCATGAGCCTGTGCCATCATCTGTAAAATGGGAGAAGAGTAATGGTTACTTTATTTGGTGCCCCGGAAGGTTGTACCATATAAAAGATGCTAAACTATTAGTATGATGTCTGGCACGTGGCAAGTCCACAACAGATGGGCAATGTTGAGACTGGCCACGCTCACCGCTACTGCCAGATTATTGTTCTCACAGTTTCTTCTGTCTGCCAGGGGTGCCCCCTGCTCACTTCCCACCTAATCCAAGTCCCATCTCCTCCAGGAAGTACTCCCTTTTACATAGTTTCCAGGGACTTGCTTTAAATTTCTGTCACCCAACTGCGCACTTTATTAAAGTTTTCCCACTATGAATGGAAGCTCCATGAGGCTCAGGGTATTTATTGTTTATCTTGTTGATTTGCTGCAGCCCAGAGCCTAGCACAGCCTGGCATGTGACAGGTACTCACTATTATTATTATTCTTGAATGAATAGTCAATGATGACGAGACACACTCATGTCAAAGAGCCTGATGTGTGCCCTTTACAGACAGAATCATATTGCTTTGAGGTTATTCTCTAATTTTCCATGTCAGTTAGTCTTGTCTTCCTGGGGAAATTGAATTTACAGGTAGTCGAAATGATCTTTTTAAAATGTAAATTGGATCCTTTTATTCCTCTGCTTGACCCCCTCCAATGACTTCTCATTACACTTAAAATAAAACCCAAACTCTTCAGCCTATAAAGCCCTGCAAGTCCTGGCCCTCTCCTCCCTGTCTCTCTCTTTTTATTCCACTTTCCTTCTCCATCACCACGCTGGAGCCCCGCAGGCCTTCCTTCTGTTCCTTTAATTCACCAATTGTTCCCATCTCAGACTAAGAGACGTCCCCCAAGGATATCCTCAAGCTGGGCCCTCCCACCACTCAGGACTCCGCTCAAACTTTACCCTTTCAGAGAGGTCTTCCCTGGAAGCACTCTACCTACTAATTCTCCTGCCATCATCACTCACGGTCTTGGGCTGGGTTCTCCAGGAAACAGACTGAGTTGGGGACCTGTGTGCAGAAAGTTTATAGGGGCAGCCCTTGGGATCAGCACTTGTCGGGGTGAAGGAAACAGGGCTGAGTAGAGGGAGAAGCTAAGCTGAAATACATTCACAACAAGCCCTCAAATGATCCCCCGGGAGCCCTGGAGTCAGGAGCCCTGGAGCCCCACAGAGTTGTCCCGCCCTGAGCCAAGAGGGCTGGGCTTTGAACACTGGCACTGCTGGGCACTGGGTGCAGGCTCCCCCGTGAAGGAGATGTGACCTTGGGGGAAGGCAGCTCTCTCATGGAGGGCAGTCTCGTGATTCAGCTGGGAGCTGTCGGCCACCAACACTCCCAACAAGTGGAAAAGGAGTCCCTGTGTCCTGACGGGTCTGCCCTTCCCCCTCCCCATTCTGGGTGCCCCTCCCCTCGTAATAAGCATGCTGGTCTTCATTCTTACCCAGTGAGGGGTCTGAGCCATGGTCACCATGTCCTTCCCGGGCCACGGCTGCTGCATTTACCCATTTACTGACAAAATTGGACAAGAAAAGCTCCCATGGATCACCTGGGTGACAAATATAGTCTCCCCTGTCCCCATGGTCCAACAGCAGTCTACCTCCCACTGATGGGCAGAATCAATTGCCAGGAGCCTGCAGTGACCAGGTGGCAGCCGTAGTCTGAGGAGGACGTGACTCTTGCTGTGGCCCCTGCCGGCAGCACAGTCCTCTGGGAACCAGGACGTCTGAGCCTGCAGAGCCCAGGGCTGCTGAATGAGCACCTCAGCCCTGGAGGAGAGGCCAGGTGGACCCCACAACCCCACACACAAGGCGTCACAGAAACCCTTGCTTTATCCTCACCCAGCACACGTCTCACGTTCTACAATTATCGCACGGATTTTTCTTGCGTGTTGTCTGTCTGCAGCCCCGGAAGGGCTTGTTCAAGTCCGTATCTCAGCACCTGCCTCAGACTGGACCCTCAGTCAGGGTGTGCCGAGTGGTTGGGCTGAGGGACATCACGGTCAAGTCCTCGAGGGCAGGCTGTTTCCTGCTGTTCCTGGAGCACCGAGCGGTGACTCAGAGAACTCCTGATTGACCAGCCCAGCTCCTGCCACAGGGTCTCCCCTTAATACAAGGTGAGATGCCCCCTTGATACAATGGGAGGCTATTTTTAGAGTGTTTCCTCCTCTCTGGTCTATTAAGGAGGTGAGCAGAGCCTGGCTACCTGGGGCTTGCAGCAGCTCTAAAGAAAACCAATCTTCCTGTCTCTGGAAAACCCCTTCCTGTGTCTGCTGTACCAGGCTCCCGGGTGCCCACCACCCAGGCTGTGCTAGCTGACAGCGGTGTGATCACGTGTTTGTATTTTTCTGGCTGAAGATGCCCATGAAAGTGAGGATGGACGGGGCAGCGGCCCTCCTCCCTCCCACAGACACACACACGGACCTCTCCCTCCTTGGACGGTCCCCTCTTCTCTCATTAGACGCCGTCAGGACCTCAGGATGTTCCTCTGGTGCAGACTCTTCCAGCTAATTAGATTGTGAGCTGGAAGGCTGTCTGTGGACTGCTCCAGAAACCTTCTACTCAGGGCTTAACGTGCTCATCTAGTTTGACTGTTGGAGAGGAAATTCCTTTCTTCAAGGAGAGACAGCGAGGAAGGGCGAGTGAGGAAAGAGGTTTTCTCCTTGAGACTCTGTCAGCACAAAGGACAGGGGTCATGCTGCTCCTCCCTCGGGGGTCCCAGAGGGTCTGAGTGTGGCCTGGAGAGAGTCCTGCTTCACTGGTGGTAACCCTTCTCCATCAGGCCACGGTCATGACCTGGAAGGTGTGCTTGTGGCGTTTCTGCTTCTCGGATGTCCTTCCCCACCTTGGACCCCTCGTAGTTCATCCTAAACAGCACTTCCTCTGGGCAGGCAGGTCAGCAGAGTAAGGATGGCACTTCCTAGGAAGTCACTGAGCTGGGGGGTCACAGGCCAATGAAGGCACCATCTAACAGTGCATCTGACGAGAACACCCACAGCTAAGGATGCACAGCCCACAACGTGGGGACCCCGGCCTGGCTCCCCTGAGTGACTTCTCACAGTGCACCTTCAGACCCCAGACCTACACAAATCACGACCCCCAACATTCATCCAGACCTGGGTACAGACAGGTGCTGCTCCCAGGCTCCGAGGCTTTTCCTATGCGTTGTCATCCCCATTTACAGACTGAGAAACAGAAAAACAGAGTAGCCAACTAACGTGCCCAAGACCACACAGCAAGTATGAAGCAGAGCTAAGATTTGAACTCTGTCTGTCTAACTCTAGTACATGTGTTCCTAACACTATTCACTGGTTTAGACAATGCTCTTTTATGATAAAAGCAGATTTTGTTTTTGGTAAGAATCAAACATCACTCAAAAGAGATGATACATACATATATACATACATATGCATAGACAGGCATACAGATGAATGATAGATAAATGGACATCAATCTGGTGAACAAAAAAAGGTGTAAGTCCAGATATCACAATAGTGGTTAAACCCACGTACCATAGGCTATATAGAAACTGGTTGCCGTTGGAGTGTCGTCAACTGGGAATACCAGGGCAGTGTGAATCCAGGGCTGGAATCAGATATTCCCTATCACAGCCCCTCTCAGAATGCTGCCAAATACTCATCCCACCCAATGGCAAGATGCCCTCGCACTTCGAGGCAGCCCGTGCTAACTTTGGACATCTCTTATAAGGAGCAAGCTGCTAACTAGACCACTCCGGGGACATTATGTCTCAGGCCAAATTAAAGTTCAGACACATACTAGAGAAATGTAAAGTTCATATGTCTAGAGCCTCAAACTGGAAAATGAGAAAAACAAACAAACAAAATGATGGAAAGTCAAGACAGCCTGGCTGGTGTGGCTCAGTGGTTGAGCATCGACTCATGCACCAAGAGGTCACCGGTTTGATTCCCAGTCAGGGCACATGCCCAGGTTGTGGGCCAAATCCCCAGTGGGGGGCATGCAGGAGGCGGCCAATCGATGTTCTCTCTCATCAATGTTTCTATCTCTCTCTCTCTCTAAAATCAATAAAGGGAAAAAAAATAAAAAAGGCAAGACATTCATGCTAGCATTCAGATCCCAAAGTAGTATCCTGGTAAGACCCTGAAATCGGGTTCAAATCTTGATTCTACTCCTTATGAGTTTTTTTAGTGCAATGGAGGTGGATTTTTTAAATCATTATTGATTTTAGAGAGAGGAAGGGAGAGAGAAACATTGATTCGTCATTCCACTTCTCTATGCATTCATTGGTTGAGTCTTGTATGTGCCCTGACCAGGGATGGAGCCCGCAACCTTGGCATATCGGGACAACCCTCTAACCAACTGAGCCACGCGGCCAGGCTCCTCATGAGTTCTGTCATCTTGTCCTTTCCGCTTACTCTCTCTTTGCTGTACTTGGTCTGTTCCATCTGCCGATATCCAGTCTTCAGGTATCTGAACCGAACCTGGTGATCCCTGCTCTCCATCGTTGTGAAAACTGGAGGAGAGAGGATGTCGGCGGTTGATAGTGTGCCTGACAGACACACAGTGGGATTTGCATCAGCAGTCACAGTGACTGTCCGTTCACCAGAAATGGTCCTTTATGTGTAGACTAAAACGCCTGGAATAACCGTCTCACTACCCAGACGCAGAGCAGCGGGACAGCCTGGCTGGGCAGACCCCCGATCCCGGGCCGCCGTGTGACTGAGAGCTGGGTGCTCATCTCTATTTCATGCCCGATGCAGAAATGCCTCGTTTACTCACCAACGAGACACTCATGTGCGTTCGAAGGGAAATTATCCTCACCAGGATCCAACTGTGGTTGTAAAATGTTAAATAACAACTCACTTAGTGGAAAAAAAAATTTTTTTTCTTTTCAATGAAGATGAGCAGGATAGGGAAGTTCATAAAATACACCTGTCAGCTCTGTGCTTTGCTCTCTCTTCAACACGTCACTAAGACAGAGGGTCTGCCTGTCTCCATTTATCTCGGACTGAACTGAGGTTCCCAGTTCTTGGAAAGGAGACCACAAATGATCAATCACATCGTCGTGCCCAGAGTCAAAGGTTAAACGTATTATTGCTCACCACAGGCCGACGCTAACCTCAGGATTAATGCCATAAACAAAAAAACAAAAAAACAACAAAAAAAAGGAAAAATATCCTTAGGCCTTTGAAGGTACCAGCTTCAGTCTCCCAAGAATTACAAAAGGGAAATGAGGCCCCCTACTGGTAGGCACTGGAACAGCAGCCTGCCTTGGGCACACGGAGAGCTGAGGGCGCACAGGTTCCCAGAAGAGCTTGTTTTCGTGCTGAGACCCACACTGAACAGGAGGAGCTCTGTGAGAAGCGAAAGAACTGGATTTTCTCACGCAGGATTGGAGCTGTGTTTGTATTTGCAAAACAGGGACTGAATGAAAGGAACTGTTTCGGCCCTGGGTGTGAAGCCCCAAGGCTGGCTCCCCATGGACACAGATGGAGGGCTGGCACCCCTATCCCCTTCCCTTTCGAATCAGCCATTCTGATCTCAAAGCTCACTTTCCAGCTTAGAGGTCCCACACGCAGATCCCACTATAATGAGTTTCTTTGTGAGCAATGGAGAAGAACACATCACCCCTTAAAGCGGCCTCTTGCAGAAAGGAAAATCCGTGATTCAAAGAGCCGTCTCCGGACGACTGGGGCAGGAGTGTCTGGAACAGACAGTGGACAAGCTGACAGTAGCCATCACCAGGGCCACGCAGAGAAATCACGAGGGTGCTGTCCACAGTGCTGTCCACCAAGCAGTCCTGCCTCTGCTGTCTGGGCACACACTGGGGCTGTGCTTTCTGGCCCCCTTGTGGTTGGGTGGGACCATGGGAAGAGTGCCAGGCGATGCTTTCTGAGCAGAAATCAGACCACTTCATCACAAAGGTGAGACCTTCCCGAGTTCTTTCTCCATAACGAGTAGCAGTCCCTCCAGCCGCCAACCACAAGGGCCACGTGCCACAGAAGAAAAATAAAACCTGATATTCGGGGGTTCTCTGTTCTGCAGCATAACCTAATCCATCGTGACTGACTCGTCACCCACGCTCACAGGGTTGAGAACCTTCCACTCAGAAGATGTGAAAGTTGAAGGGCGTTCGCCTGGCTGATCAGGTGAGCCGAGCTGAGATGCTTCGTGAATTGAGAACTCCAGTCAGACTGACGCTGGCGTTGGTCCCGTGGGGGCCCCCCCCCTGCCTTTCTCACACTGGGGTACAGGCAGAGAATGTTAACATGTGTGTGGCACCCTGAGGCCAATGAAAGGGAAAGTATCTAGACAGGATTTGGTGAAAGCTTCATTTGTTTTCTTAACATTATGTAATTATAATATGCAAAATAAAATGCAAAGTTCCCACGAACATATTAATTCTTAAATTTGACACACTCTCTATTTAAAATATTTTTAATTTTTTTGCATGAAGAGATTTGGGCTTGCCTTGGTGACTATACCTTTTGGCACTGCATTTTATGCGTGAAATGGCCACAATTCCTGATAAAAACTAACTAGTGGTCATCTCTTCCAGTTCTTTTTTTTCTTTTAATATTTTTCTTTATTGATTTTAGAGAGAGAGGAAGGGAGAGGGAGAGAGACAGAAACATCAATGAGAGAATATCAACTGGCCGCCTCCTGCATGCCCCCCACTGGGGATCGGGCCCACAACCTGGGCATGTGCCCTGACCGGGAATCAAACCGGCGACCTCTTGGTGCATGGGTCGACGCTCAACCACTGAGCCACACTGGCTGGGCTCTTCCAATTCTTAACAGTCACCATCCATGACAACACTTGTGTGTACAGATAGGGATGAAGCTTTTAAATTACCTTGATGACAATTCCAAAGTGTTGAAATTATACTGAGAGAACCTAATGGCTCTTTTGATGGTTAAAATATCGTGTAATGATGCCAGTATTCTTAATTCAAGCCAACGCTTTCATGGGGAGTATTTCAAAAGTGCTGAAACGCGAATTTGTGAAGCACAAATGGCAGCTGTGGGGACATCGCCCAGCGGTTAGATCGGACACCACCGAGCCCGGGCTCGTCTGCCACAAGTGGACAGAAAGACCCAAAATGAGGGCTGCTCTGTGTCGGGGCGTCCACCTGGAGCTCCCTACAGCACCCCTTCCCAACTCCTCCATGCCGCCCATTCTTCCCATAGTCAAAGCCAGACTCTCCCTCCCTTGCTGGCCCTGCTGCTGAGGGCATGGTCCACCCCCCTCCCCCATGCCCCACCGGCTCCCGACTCGGACCTTCTCCAGGGCACCGACCTCTTTCCCACCCCGGGACCTTCACGTGGCTGTTAGCTCTGCCTGGACCCTGCTGCCCCTCGTTTTCACCTCACTCCCCCCTTCTTAGCATCCATTGCTCAGGTGCCTTTCTGAGCCCTAATCAAATAAAATCTCCATATCCTCATTGTTGTGCCTGTTTCTTCATTCGTAAAAATGGAAATAAAAATAAGGCTTGTTTGGAGGAGTAAATGAGCTGTAATACATGTAAGCACCTGCAACTGTGCCTGGCCTGTCATAAATGTTCAACGAATCATCATGGTACCTTCTCCTTCTCCTTTGTGGCCCCTGTCACAACTATATATGGATACTTATTTATGTGTATTTGTTTTCCACTGGACTACAAGCTCTGTAAGCCCAGAGAACAGGTTTTTTTCTTTTCTTTCTCTCTTTTTCTTTCTTTGTTTTTTTTGCAGGGGGCGGATCTGCTACTGAATACCCAAGGCCTGGCCCAGCCCTTGGTACCAATATATATTTGTTGAATGAATAAATGAATAGATGAATTCATTTGTTGAATAAATAAATGAATTCATCCAATGAGAATGCACTTGGCCATGGAAATTCTACACAGTAGAGAATCCATGCACCAGTAATTGGAGGGTGAATCTGAAAAAGCTTAAAATGCTAATGTAAAAATAGATTTGGCTATTTCCACCCACCGCCCTAGCCCCATGCTGCCTCTCTGCCTCCCCTCACTTGTCTCCATCCCTCTCTGCTCCACCTGCTCCTCTGGCGTTCTGTGTTTCTCTGCTCCCATGCATGACATCTGGTACGCAGTACGTGCTCAATAAATCTTTATGAGTAAGGGCTAGGATGGATGGGTGGGTGGGTGGGTGGGTGGATGGATGGGTGGATGGGTGGATGGGTGGATGGATGGGTGGGTGGGTGGATGGATGGATGGGTGGGTGGGTGGGTTGGTGGATTGGTGGGTGGGTGGGTGAGTGAATTGGTGGGTGCGTGGGTGGGTGGGAGGATGGGTGGACAGGTGAATGGATGGATGGGTGGATGGATGGATGGGTGGGTGGATGGATGGGTGGGTGGGTGGGTGGGTTGGTGGATTGGTGGGTGGGTGGGTGAGTGAATTGGTGGGTGCGTGGGTGGGTGGGTGGATGGGTGGACAGGTGAATGGATGGATGGATGGGTGGGTGGGTGGACGGATGGATGGACGGACGGATGGACGGACGGATGGACGGATGGATGGATGTGTGGATGGATGGATGGATGGGTCAATTGTTAGGTGAATGTTTAAGCTGGTCAGTTAGGTGAACGGGAGGAGGAAGGTGGTACCACCTCCAGTGGACATTGTTTGTGATTCCAATGACTTCCCTCACCCTACGTCTCCCCACTGATGCTTCCCTAATCCAGTGGAAACAGAAGTAGACACTCTCCTTGTAGTTCATTTAAAACCTACACATGGCATAAGTGATGGACATGGACAACAAAGCTGGGGACAGGGTGGGGGGATGGGGAGGAGGGTGTCAATGGGGAAAAAAGGAGAAACCTCTGTAACAAAAATAAATTAATAAAAAAATAAAATAAAATAAAATAAAATAAAAAAATAAAAAATAAAAAAAAATAAAACCTACACATGGATGCGCCCCCTGAGCCTGGAACATGCCAGGCTCTCTCTCTGCGTCCGGGATCATGGCTGGCCCTGAGTGGAATGGCTTCATCCTTCAGGGGCAAGCGCGGAACGTCTCTCTCGGAGCAGCACGTCTGCGGACACCGCCTGCTTCCTGAATTCGGTGCGCTTCCCGGACCGCCAGGGGTGGGCACCTTCCAAAGGCTTCTATCTGTACGCTTCCCCGAATGCCAGGGGTGGGCGCCTTCCAAAGACTTCTATCTGTACACTTCCCCGAATGCCAGGGGTGGGGCACCTTCCAAAGGCTTCTGTCTGTACACTTCCCCCAATGCCAGGGGTGGGGCACCTTCCAAAGGCTTCTGTCTGTACACTTCCCCCAATGCCAGGGGTGGGCACCTTCCAAAGGCTTCTATCTGTACACTTCCCCGAATGCTCGGAGTGGGGCACCTTCCAAAGGCCTCTATCTGTACACTTCCCTGAATGCCAGGGGTGGGGCACCTTCCAAAGGTTTCTATCTGTACACTTCCCCCAATGCCAGGGGTGGGCACCTTCCAAAGGCTTCTATCTGTACACTTCCCCCAATGCCAGGGGTGGGCACCTTCCAAAGGCTTCTGTCTGTACACTTCCCCGAATGCCAGGGGTGGGCACCTTCCAAAGGCTTCTGTCTGTACACTTCCCCCAATGCCAGGGGTGGGCACCTTCCAAAGGCTTCTGTCTGTACACTTCCCCCAATGCCAGGGGTGGGCACCTTCCAAAGGCCTCTATCTGTACACTTCCCCGAATGTCCGGAGTGGGGCACCTTCCAAAGGCTTCTATCTGTACACTTCCCTGAATGCCAGGGGTGGGCACCTTCCAAAGGTTTCTATCTGTACACTTCCCTGAATGCCCGGAGTGGGGCACCTTCCAAAGGCTTCTATCTGTACACTTCCCTGAATGCCAGGGGTGGGGCACCTTCCAAAGGTTTCTATCTGTACACTTCCCCGAATGCCAGGGGTGGGCACCTTCCAAAGGCCTCTATCTGTATGCTTCCCCGAATGCCAGGGGTGGGGCACCTTCCAAAGGCCTCTATCTGTACACTTCCCCCAATGCCAGGGGTGGGGCACCTTCCAAAGGCCTCTATCTGTACACTTCCCCCAATGCCAGGGGTGGGGCACCTTCCAAAGGCCTCTATCTGTACACTTCCCCCAATGCCAGGGGTGGGCACCTTCCAAAGGCCTCTATCTGTACACTTCCCCCAATGCCAGGGGTGGGGCACCTTCCAAAGGCTTCTGTCTGTACACTTCCCCCAATGCCAGGGGTGGGCACCTTCCAAAGGCTTCTGTCTGTACACTTCCCCCAATGCCAGGGGTGGGCACCTTCCAAAGGCTTCTATCTGTACACTTCCCCGAATGCCAGGGGTGGGGCACCTTCCAAAGGCTTCTGTCTGTACACTTCCCCGAATGCCAGGGGTGGGGCACCTTCCAAAGGCTTCTGTCTGTACACTTCCCCAAATGCCAGGGGTGGGCACCTTCCAAAGGCTTCTATCTGTACACTTCCCCGAATGTCCGGGGTGGGGCACCTTCCAAAGGCTTCTATCTGTACACTTCCCCCAATGCCAGGGGTGGGCACCTTCCAAAGGCCTCTATCTGTACACTTCCCCCAATGCCAGGGGTGGGCACCTTCCAAAGGCCTCTATCTGTACACTTCCCCCAATGCCAGGGGTGGGCACCTTCCAAAGGCTTCTATCTGTACACTTACCCGAATGCCCGGGGTGGGGCACCTTCCAAAGGCCTCTATCTGTACACTTCCCCGAATGCCCAGGGTGGGGCACCTTCCAAAGGCCTCTATCTGTACACTTCCCCGAATGCCCGGGGTGGGGCACCTTCCAAAGGCCTCTATCTGTATGCTTCCCCGAATGCCAGGGGTGGGGCACCTTCCAAAGGCCTCTATCTGTATGCTTCCCCGAATGCCAGGGGTGGGGCACCTTCCAAAGGCCTCTATCTGTACACTTCCCCCAATGCCAGGGGTGGGCACCTTCCAAAGGCTTCTATCTGTACACTTCCCCGAATGCCAGGGGTGGGCACCTTCCAAAGGCCTCTATCTGTATGCTTCCCCGAATGCCAGGGGTGGGCACCTTCCAAAGGCCTCTATCTGTATGCTTCCCCGAATGCCAGGGGTGGGGCACCTTCCAAAGGCCTCTATCTGTACACTTCCCCCAATGCCAGGGGTGGGGCACCTTCCAAAGGCCTCTATCTGTACGCTTCCCCGAATGCCAGGGGTGGGGCACCTTCCAAAGGCTCTGCCGCCAAGGAGCCCGCAGAGATGTTTCATTGAATCACTTTTTTTTTTTTGAGAACTGAGGAAACTGAAATGTATGAAGTGGAAATGCATCTTGGTGTCTTGTCAAAACAGAGGCTTCTGGGTGAGATAATGGAAGGAGAATTTCCTGTTACTCAGGGAAATGTTCAACCAAAGAGAGTCAAGTATAGGATTTTTGTAGGCGAGTCGGAGGAAAAACCATCTTCTCTTAAACTCTATTTTCAAACCCTTAACAACCGCTCAAGTCACCTTTGCTGAGAAGAATCACTAGAAATCTCTCTCCCTCCTTTGGCATCCAAAATTGAACATTAAATATAACCATGTCTACCACAAGCTTTTTTTTTTTTTAATATTTTTTCTTTATTGATTTTAGAGAGGAAGGGAGAGGGAGAGAGAGATAGAAACATCGACGAGAGAGAACATCGATTGGCCGCCTCCTGCACACCCCCACTGGGGATCAGGCCCACAACCTGGGCATGTGTCCTGACGGGGAATAGACCCGGCGACCTCCCAGTGCAAGGGTCGACGCTCAACCAGTGAGCCACACCGGCAGGGCGACCAAGCTTAAATATTAACTTCTTTCATAATCTCTCTCTGGTGTTCCCAGAGCAAATTCCTTTGCACAGGGGGACAGGATTTTGTGAAGCTCTGAGAGAGACTGCCTCAGTGGAGCAAACTCTGAAAATGGGCAAATGACCCATTTGCCATTTTGCATTTGTGAGAACACTGGATACCAACTGGGGTACTCTCAGTCCAGTCACGGGGCGGAGCCAGGAGCGAAATCCTAGCCCCTGTTGGCTGGGCTCAAACGTGTGTGTAATTCTGAGTCCCATGTTCTCTGACGACAGAGAGAACTGGGGGCTGCTGGGCGAATGGCGCCCCCTAGAGTTCTGCAGCGAACAACCCGCTCGTCTGTACTGAGCACAATTTGTACTTGGCCTGTTGTCTTCTGTTTGGTTACTACACATGGAAATAACTCTCCAATTTGAGGGGAACCCAAACCACTGAAAGATAGGACCCCAAATCCCATCGTGGTAGCCAAAGGAGATACGTATTCCCTCTTTCCCACGGCTTGGGACTGGACCGGGCTCAAAGTAAGCCGAACCAGCGCTCTGGCTCAGAGCTCTAAAAGTGGCAAAGCGGCCCTGGCCGGTTTGGCTCAGTGGTTAGAGCGTCGGCCTGCGGTCCAGAGAGACCCGGGTTCGGTTCCCGCTAGGGGCACGTACCTCAGTTGCAATTTGTCCCCGGCCCTGGTTGGGTCGTGCGGGAGGCAGCCACTCGATGTGTCCCTTTCACGTCGATGTTTCTCTCTCTCTCTCTCTCTCCCTCTCTCTCCTTCCCACTCTGTCTGAACAAAAAATGGAAAAATGTCCTCGGGTGAGGATTAAAAAAAAAAAAAATTTGTAAAAGTGGCCAAGTGAAAATGCAGGCTAAGCAGGGTCATCAGAGGCAGCCCAGTGGAGGTGACAGTCGGGGCAGGGACAGCTGCACCTTACACTGCTCTAGGGTGTCTGGCCACAGAGGTGGGGAGGGACGGACTCTGCCCGCCAAGCTGATTCTCCTAGCGTGCGGTGACAAAGCGAGCCCCTCTTTCTAACCCGCACTGATGACTAGCGGTGGTCCTGACTGGGGGGATCCCGGGGGGCCATCTACGCAGCCTACTCCAGGTGTGCCCCTGGCTGTCCCTCGCTCTCCGGCTGCCTTGCTCCCTGTTCCCCAGCCTTCCTGCCAGTCCTGCGAGCGTCCACTATCCTCCCAGCATGTCACTTTGCTGCATAGGTTTGCAGGAGCCGGTCTCTGTCGGGTGCGCATCTGTTGTCTGTCCAGCAGATCCCTGACCCCTCGCCCCTCCTTGCCAGTCGATCCCACTTTGCTTTGTCCAGGCTGGATGGGGTGTGCAGAATTAGAAGGGAAAGGACGTGTTGGAGGACACCACGGCTCCACTACCCAATAGGAACCGGTCTCCACATACTCACTTTTTTTAACCGACAGGGGTGTTAGACAGCACGTACCCCAAAGCCTTGCTGCGGCAGCCGAACCCCAGAGGAGGCAGGTGAGTGGCTGACGTTTACCTGGCTACTTAGTAGCGATCCTACAAGCCCCTCTGTCTCGGCTCCTTACGTGCACTGTTTGGGAGGGCGCGTGGTGTGGCTAGACTTCCGCACACGAGACGCACCTCTGCTCGCCAAGCTGTGCCCAGGCGCTCACAAGACGCCTTGCTAACACCAGGTTTGCCTGCAAACTGTAATCCTGGCCCAGAATCGAAACCCTGATGAGGAAATCTTAAGAACCATGCTGTGAGCCATTGTGAACATGAACGAACTGAGACCTGCAGCACAGACCTGCCACTTGCGGGTACCGGACTCAATGAGGACCCTAAGGGGGAGCTGCCTGGGCTGGTCCCCTGTGTGCACCCTTCTCCCAGAAAGAGAGTCTCTCCTTCGAATGCTGCGCAGGGGGGAGAGAGAGCAGAGGTGGAAAGAGAAGGCTAACGAACCCAAGTGACATTTTGTTTGAGTGATTTGCGTGCCTTGATCTTGACTCACGGGAGAGGGAACACCAAGGAAAGAATGAAAACATCTTCCATTGTCTCAGTTCCTGGCTATGTGTTTCTTAGTGAGAAAATACAAACATTCACTGGGAAATTCTTCAACTGTACACCTCATGAGTGCTCTGAGACTCCCTCTGCTCTGAGACGCCCCCTGGTCTGACACCCCCCCTGCTCTGAGACTCCCCCTGCTCTGAGACTCCCCCTGCTCTGACACCCCCACTGCTCTGAGACACCCCGGCTCTGAGACGCCCCCTGATCTGACACCCCCACTGCTCTGAGACGCCCCGTGCTCTGAGACACCCCAGCTCTGAGACACCCCCACTGCTCTGAGACGCCCCCTGCTCTGAGACACCCCAGCTCTGACACCCCCACTGCTCTGAGACACCCCTGCTCTGAGACACCCCCTGCTCTGACACCCCCATTGCTCTGAGACGCCCCCTGCTCTGACACCCCCACTGCTCTGACACCCCCACTGCTCTGAGACCCCCTGCTCTGACACCCCCACTCCTCTGAGACCCCCACTGCTCTGAGACCCCCTGCTCTGACACCCCCACTGCTCTGAGACGCCCCCTGCTCTGAGACGCCCCCTGCTCTGACACCTCCACTGCTCTGAGACGCCCCCCAATCAGAGACGCCCTGTGTTCTGAGACACCCGGGTGCTCTGAGATGCCCCATGTTCTCAGCCCCACTGCAGAGGTTGGGACGGGGAGGCCTGCAAAGAGGAGCACAGAAGCCGCAGTACCCCTACTCTGTGCAGCTGCCCACACTGTCCCCAACCTCCAGGAGTCAGCAAACTACTCTACAAGGAGCCTGGTCGTCAACATTTTAGGCTGTGCAGGCCATAGAGTTCCAACGACTTAACTCTGCAGACTTGGTGAAAGCAGCCACAGACAGAAGCAAACAGGAGATGTGTCCTGATAAAACTTTATTTAAAAAACACAGCGGGCCCTGGCAGGTTTTGCTTAGTGGTTAGAGCATCGGCCCATGGACCAAAGAGTTGCGAGTTCGATTCCAGCCAAGGGCACGTACCTCAGTTGCAGTTCGTCCCCGGCCCTGGTTGGGTCGTGCGGGAGGCAGCCAGTCGATGTGGCTCTATCACATTGATGTTTCTCTCCCCCCCCCCCCCACTCTATCTAAGATAAATGGAAAAAATATCCTTGGGTGAGGATTGAAAAAATAATTTAAAAAAACACAGCCCGGCTGGTGTGACTCAGTGGACTGAGCGTCCTCCCAGGGACTGAGAGGTCCTGGTTCGATTCCCGGTCAGGGCATATGCCCAGGTTGCGGGCTCGATCCCCAGTGGGGGCGTGCAGGAGGCAGCCCATCCATGTTTCTCTCTCACATCGATGTTTCTATCTCTCTCTCCCTTCCTCTCTCTCTGAAAAAAAATTAATAAAAGAAAGATGTTTTTTTAAAAAAAAAAAAACACACACCAGGGGCCCTGGCCAGTTTGGCTCAGCGGTTAGAATGTGGGCCTGGGGACCAATGAGCCTCGGGTTCAATTCCGGTCAAGGGCAGGTAACTTGGTTGCGGTTCGTCCCCGACCCTGGTCAGGGTCGTGCAGGAGGCAGCCAGTCGATGTGTCCCTCTCACATGGATGCCTCTCTCTCTCCCTCTTTCCCTCCCACTCTATCTGAAGATAAATGGAAAAACATCCTCAGGTGAGGATTAAAAAAGAAACAAACACGGGGGACTCGGGCCATAGTTCACCAGTTCCCACTGTAGGTGATGCGATTGCACCCTCCAACACCCACACCCTCCGTCATCACGGATGCTTTAAACCCAGCGTGGACACTTCCGAACGGCACCATCATCTCTTGGATCCAGAGGTGGTAATTACTGCGTGAAGAGATGACACCCAGTGTTTTAGAAACAGTGACAGGCGGAGAGCCGTGTTTGCAGGAGAGTAAATCTTTCGACACAGGGGCGTTGCTGGGCCCATCTTCACTCACCCGAGGTGCAGAAGTCCCCTCCCTCCCGCTGTGGGCTCCTGGTGGAACACGGACAGCATTGCGATTCCACCCACAGAATCAGCATGCCGCGGGTCATCGCCCCTTGCAAGCGTGTTTGCCTGAAAAGCCAGGCAGCCCCCTCCTAGTGACGGCACGCAAATAACTTGTCATCCTGGTAATGGTCCAACTGCACACAGTGTCTGTCGTCATGAAAATTGGCCTCTTCCATTTCAATTTAATTTGTCAGCAATCCAAAGAGAGCCGGAATGTACCTTCCAACACCACCGCGCACGGACCAAATCGCGAAGAGAACTTTAACAGGAACCTCATTATCACAGGACTAAATATTTACATTAAAAAAGAGTCTGTTTCTGGAAGGCATCCCGGCTCCACCGTGCGCCCCGCCCGTACACCTGCAGCTCCTTGTAACTAATTAAGGAGCTCCAGAAAACGCATTCTAAGGCCTCAGCAAACAGATGCACGCCCCGTTAATTAAACAAGCCGGAGCGATCACCCGGCTGTAATGGGGAAATGTCCCCCTCCCCCATTTTAAGGCAATCACGGTTATTTGCAAATGTTTTTTGATAGTTTCTCAAAAGAGAAAGTGTGCTAGCCACAGGCTGCGGCTTCCCCTAGTGGAGGGGGGCAGATGTCCAGGAAAGGTTGGAGGGATGAGGCAGTCACCGGGGTTCACTAATTAGCTACTCTGCCCCTTCTCTCCCTCCAGAGGATGGCTAATGAGAAAATGACGTGTAGGTGCTGAAAAAAGAAAGGACGCCTGCTAATGCTACTTAAAGGCACAAGAAAGTTCCGTGCGGGGGACTCTCCAGAGCTCTAATTGGGGTGCGCAGTGGTCCAAGTGTGTGCAGAGGCAGCCGCTATGGAGTGGTCCCCCACCCCACCAGCTGAACTCCCACCACCTGCAGCCCGGGTTGGGGGCAGGAGGAAGGTGAGAAGGCCATGGGAGGAGAAAAGAAGCAAACAAAATAGTGTGGGGTCCCTCTTATGCTCCTGTCCTTGGGTCCAGGCAATGTTTTGGGGGACCCCTAGTCTTAAGGAAAATCCCCTTAGTGGGGGGCTGTCCTTCAGCACCTTCAGCACGCCCATGATGCTTTGAGATGCCATGGCCTCCAGTGCTCAGGTTATTAAGCTATCATTCTCGGCATCAAAGCTGGGTTTCCACACTCTGCCCCTCGCTGTGGGGCTAAAACTGGGCAAACGAGCTTCTCCTTTGCCCGCTGGCTCCTGTTGGGTGCTGCTGATGGCCGGCACTGAAGGGACACCAGGAACCGGAGGAGGGAGAGAAGACTCGTTCTTACCAGTTGGCCGTTTCCTGTTGGCATCCCCCTAGCAATGGCCCTTCACCCCAGCCGCAACAGTGGGTCCCATTTGCCCACTTCTTCCAGCATGACCAGAAATAACCTCACCGCATCTGCACCCCCATCCAGATATAGGGGCACCACGTGGCCACACGTCCTTCTACGGGTTCCAGGGTACCCTCCTCCGAGAATCTAGGTGAATCTAGGTCCCAATAGCCTCACCTTCTCAACTTCGTTTCTCAAGCCCCAAGAGTAACTGATGCCTTCCGCGTTGCTACCTTCTGATACCTGCGTTCCCTTTTTGGTGTCTAAGTCCTTTAAAAGAGGTGATTAAATACAGAGAGGGCTGCTGAGATTTCGTTCGCTGACCTGCTCCGACCCATCCATCACTGGATGACAGGGGTGATCCAAGGAAAGGGTTCCTCACAGATGAGATTCTGGGATGGGTTGGGGCATGTCCTTGGACCTGAATGCAGTGCTGAGGTCCTTGAGAATCAGGATGTTAGTAATAGTTACCTAGAGTGGGTAGTGCCATCACGACTAGTCAGAGTGTCACCCGTAACCGCTCGTGATGGAGTGCCTGCTGAAGCAGGCGCCCTGACCACCACGCCAACGGCCAGATAGGGATGGTTGCTTCTAACTACACGGGAGAGGTTACGGAATAAAATGACAGAGTCAGGGCTTTAAATACTCAGCTTAAGTCATGGTCAGAGAACCAGAGAGCTTTGATGGCAGCCCTGATGACAGCTGCAGGACCCCCCTGTGAACCCCTGGGGGTGGGGGGATGGAAGACACCTACTAAAAAGGGCTCCTGGTGGCTAACTGGGCTCAAATGTAAAAACAGAGCCTACCCAACAGCCATGTGTGCACAGGGGCCCCTCCACACACTGCATTTCAGGGAGAAGCCTGCACTGAGCTGCCCCCTGAGCTGCCCGCCCCCTGCACTGAGCTGCCCCCTGAGCTGCCCCCTGCGCTGAGCTGCCCCCTGCACTGAGCTGCCCCCTGAGCTGCCCGCCCCCTGCACTGAGCTGCCCCCTGAGCTGCCCCCTGCACTGAGCTGCCCCCTGAGCTGCCCCCTGCGCTGAGCTGCCCTCTGTACTGAGCTGCCCCCTGCACTGTGTTTCTGCCCCTGAGCCAGCCCTTATAGAGGAGTTCCTGGAATCCTGTCTCAACCAATAGGACTGAGGCTTTCCCCATCCAATCAGAGCTGTGCAGCTCCAGCCAATCAGAGTGGCTCTGTTCCGACCAATCAGTGCCTTTTGGACCAATCAGGCTGTGGAGATTCAGAGTCCTCAGTTATGTGAGTGTCTTGTCTGAGAAGCCCCGGGTAGGACAGAGAAGAGCTCAGCCGGGAACCCAGGCAGGTCTCTGACTCCCGGCCCAGCCTGTCTTCGTAAATAAGATAGCACAAGTCGCCCTGGCTGGTTTGGCTCAGCGGTAGAGCGTCGGCCCGTGGACCAATGAGTCGCGGGTTCAATTCTGGCCAAGGGCACGTACCTCAGTTGCAGTTCGTCCCCAGCCCTGGTCGGAGTCGTGCGGGAGGCAACCAGTCGATGTGTCCCTCTCACGTCGATATTTCTCTCTCTCCCTTTCTCTCTCTATCTCCCTCCCACTCTTTCTGCAGATAAATAGAAAAATATCCTCAGGTGAGAATTTTAAAAAATAAAAGAAAGAAAGAAAAAAGGCACGGTCTAAAACTAGTCTAAAATCGGGGCGGTCTACACCAGAAAGGTCTCCTTCTATTGCTGCAGAGGAAATTTATCAAAACTGTGTCGCCCTGGCCGGTTTGGCTCAGCTCAGTGGTTGGAGCGTCGGCCTGCGGACCAGAGAGTCCCGGGTTCGGTTCCTGCTAGGGGCACGTACCAAAAAAACAAAACAAAACTGTGGTCTCCGGAGCCTCACGACCCAGGGACCCTTGCTTCTTCTCTATCTCTGCACCCCAGCCCTGCCACACAGGGATGACAATAGGGATGACAGTAGTGCCCACTTCATACTCTTGGGGTGAGTTTAAATGAAATGATCCACAGGGCGGGCTTGGCTCTTGCTGGCCTATTGTCACAGACAGAAGTCACTCTCCACCCCTATGCTTACCAGCTGCGTCTGGACGGTAACGCCAGGCTCACGCCACAGGGTGGCACTCTTGTCTCTGGCCACCCTTCCAGTCTGTGTTGCCAAAGCTTCATTTCTCAAAATGCCAAGTTGGGCAAGGGTGGGAGGGGGACCCAGAAAAAAAAGATTACAAATGGTGGGTGCTCCAAGAGGGAGGAAGAGAGGGAGGGAGGGAGGAAGGCAGGCAGGCAGGCAGGAAGGAAGGGAGGGAGGGAGGGAGGGAGGGAGGGAGGGAGGGAGGGAAGAAAGAGGGAGGGAGGAAGGAAAGAGGGAGGGAGAGAGGGAGAGGGAGGGAGGGAGGGAAGGAAAGAAAGAGGGAGGGAAGGAAAGAAAGAGGGAGGCAGGAAGGAAAGAGGGAGGGAGGGAGGAAGAGCACCCTCCCTGTCACATCACAAGTGCAGTCACAAGAGCAGAAACTGCCTCATTCATCATCTCTGCTGCCTCTTAGAGCTGTGTCTCCAAGCCTGGGTGGCCCCCAAGCCTCAGAAGCATTGGGCTGCCGCCCCCCCCCTCCACGCCATGGTTGGGGGTGAGTCGGGCCTGAGAGTCTGGTGGAGCAGGGACTGGAGCCACAGCCACAGCCACAGGGCTTTCTCAGTCTTTCACGCACACGCAAAGCACCTGGGGCCTCACTGCGGCAGACTCCGATTCCGCTGGTCTGGGGCGGGCCCGGGATTCTGCACTTCTAACAAGTTCTCCGGCGATGCCCACGCTGCTGGTCCATGCACCATGCTCTGAGCACCAAGAGCCAACAGACCTGGCCCCTGGCCTGGCAAAGGGAGCAGCATGCAGCTCGAGTGCTAGGAGTAAGCACCGACCATTTAGCCCTCACAACAGCCCCGCACAGTCAGTACCCTTGTCCCTGTTTCACGGATGAGGAACAAACCTGTCCCAAGCTTGTCACAGCTCATTAGCAGCAGAGCCAGGAGTTGAATTACACTCTTGCTGAATTAAACATGATCCAGCCTTTCTCGTTCACTCCCAGGGCAGAGGGAAGGGCGCTTAGGCAGCAGAGCAGAGTGGGGAAGAGGGCAGACTCCGGAGCCAGAGCGCCTGGCTGGTGGGGATCCCGCTCGGCTCTGCCGCAAAGCAGCTGTGTGACTGCGACGGGTTGCTCGACTTCTCTGTGCCTATATCCTTCATCTCAAAACGGGGACTAACAATAGCACCTACTTCTGGGAATTGTCACAAAGATTAAGTGAGATGATTGAATAAGGGGCTGCGAGGGCACCTGGCCAATGGTATGTGCTCAGCATCCAGGTTATACTCCCAAGGCTGTGGGAACAGCAGGGACGGATGAGTCTCCACTTTGGGCTCTAAGAAGCTTACAGTTTAATGAGGGAGAGTGGGAGAAAGTGCTAACATAAGAGCACCCCTGGGCGGTGATCACCACCATGCACTACAGCAAGGGACAGCCCCCACCCCCAGCACCCGTGCATGTAACTTATGTCAGTTTATCTGCACACATCTGCCCAAAATGTCCCTTCTTAAAATGCACATAAAAACGGTGACGCCCTGGCTGGTTTGGCTCAGCGGTTAGAGCGTCGGCCTGCGGACCAGAGAGTACCGGGTTCGGTTCCCGCTAGGGGCACGTACCTCGGTTGCAGTTTGTCCCTGGCCCCGGTTGGGTCGTATGAGTGGCGACCACTCGATGTGTCTCTTTCACATCGATGTTTCTTTCTCTCTCTTCCTCCCTCTCTCCCTCCCGCTCTATCTGAAGATGAATGCAAAGACAAACTAAAAAACGGTTCCAATGGCACCCCCTCAAAGTACCTAGCCCAAAGTTCACAGTGTGTAAGGACTATAATTTTGTCACTTCGCCAGGAAGAAGGTAGACAAAAGAGCACCCTTTATGCCAGTGCAGTGGTTTGCAACTTCTGGAGGACCAGAATCACTGGTGGTGCCCGTCAAAAATATACCTGCCCAGGGCCCACCCCAAACCTGTGCACCAGATCCACTAGGGTGGGGCCTGAGCACTCCTATTTCAACTGCACTGCCCTCCCTTTAGCTCAAAGAGACCAAAGCTAGACAGTTAAGGCAGAGAGGCCCGGTGCTCCTGGCCTGCGCCTCCTGGCCTCCCGCTGCTACACCCGCCTGGACTTGGAGCTATTATTCCCAGTTCCAGTAGGTGACAGAGCCAGGCACAGGTGGCCGGGCACAGGCAAACTGACGTGCGGATGCTGTTATCCTGCACGCCGAGGACTTCCAACCCCAGCACCCAGACTGCTCGGAAAGAGAGCCCTGGGGAGCAAGTCCCCACGCGTGGAAGCGGAGGGCGTGGTCTTTCCTGCACTGACGTTTGGCCTCAGTTTCCTCCACTTGAAGCATCAAGAAGAGAGCTCCGTGTCCCGAGGAGATCAGCTCACCAACCACTGGCTCCCTGCTGCCTCTGGGCACCCAGCGATCCGTGGGAGCAGACCCAGTCCCCCGGTTGCCTGGGGGTGCCAGTGGGAAGCCTTCATGTCAGAGGAAAGCCTGGCTCAGGCAGCCGCAGCTGCTTGCCCACTTTCTTTCGGTTCTCTCTGAGGTCCTTTCATCCGTGGGAGGCTTTTCTGCCAATCACACAGATCCATTTACTTTGCATTCCCATCCGGCCTTGCCATCTGCTCCCGAAAGATCTGCGCGCGCGCGCGCGCGCGCGCGCGCGCACACACACACACACACACACACACACACACCGATTTCCCCGGGGATTTTTTCGCTCTCCCTGGGGTTGAAGGGGGCTGGAAATCCAGCCTGCTCCGGAGGCTGCACTGACGCCCTAGGGACAGCAGGTGGCGCCCCAGACTTCAGTGGCAGAGACAGGGAACCGCAGAGTAACAGCCTTTCCTAGAGAGAGGAGGTGTTCCGTTCAAGAGGGGCATGATAAATATTTGATAAGGGAGCACGTGTGCATGCGACACAGGGAATAACTTCCCATTACACTGTCTCCTGGCCTAGGCTCCAAGCTAGCAGGACGGTGAAGGAACTTGAGAATATGTTATCTGAAAAGGCTGGAACCTCCGCACGCAGAAATGGGGACACTCACCCAGGCACCCACGGAGAAGGGCAGAGCCCAGACTCCTGTCCTGCCGGGTCTTCCACCCAGCTAGAGCCAGCCCTCAGACCCACGGAGGTGGCTCTTCCAAAGATCTGCCTGTCACTGTGAGCACATCTCTGCACAGGGGACAGTGTACGGGGGCACCCGGCCCCAGCTACGGTGTGTACGTCCCACCTCCGTGATTCTGGCCATAGCACACCACCAGGGGTGTTATTCGGTTAACATTTTTCTTAAAACCAACTCACTTTTGTTAAAAACGAAGAGAAAGAAAGAAAGAGGGAAGGGCCCAGGCTGGTTTGGCTCAGCAGTTAGAGCGTCGGCCCACGGACCAGAGACCCAGGTTCGGTTCCCACTGAGGGCACGTACCTCGGTTACAGTTCGTCCCCGTCCCCAGTTGGGGTCATGTGGGTAGCGACCAGTCGATGTGTCTCTCTCACATCGATGTTTCTCTCTCTCTCTCTTCCCCCCTCTCTTCCTCCTGCTCTATCTGAAGATAAATGCAAAAATGTCCTCAGGTGAGGATAAAAAAACAAAAGAAAGAGGGAAGGAAGGTAGAAAAAAAAGAGGGGGGGGAAGAGGGAGGGAGGGAGGGAGGGAAAAAGAAAGATGGAAGGAAAGAAAGAAACCCCAAAATGGAGCCATTTGCTCCCCAGACAGCAAATCGAGACTTATTGAAACTTCAACCTCTGTTTCCAAACAACCTGACATTTCCTGAGTAGCACCATCATGGGCAAACAGATAGCCCTGACCATGGCCTACAGAACGGATCCCTGCCCTTATTCTCCAATTCCCCAACAGTGAGGTAATCCGTGCCCCCAAAATAAACTGAGCTGGTCTGAAACAACCCTTTCTTTTCTTTTTTCTTTTTTTAATCCTCACCCGAGGATATTTTTCCATTTATCATCAGACAGAGTGGGAGGGACGGAGGGAGGGAGAGAGAGAGAAAGAAACATCGACATGAGAGGGACACATCCACTGGTTGCCTCCCACACGACCCGACCAGGGTCGGGGACCAACCACAACCAAGGTACGTGCCCTTGACCGGAATCGAACCCACGACTCATTGGTCCCACCACTGAGCCAGACCAGCCAGGGTGACCCTTCCTTTTCTTTGGCTAACACCTCCTTGCCAAGCCTTCTGCCCATAAACCTCTTCTGCTCTACACAACCCCCACGAGCTCCTCTCTAGTTGCTGGGTGGGAGGCTGTCCAACTCGTGAATTGCTGAATGAGGTCAATTAGATCTTCAAATTTAATTGATTCTGTTTTGTTTCTAACACTTTTCCAAGTTAAAACTAATTATAAGGGGGACATTTTATTGCTACAGTAACTGGAGGCACCATATTTTTCTTTTTAATCAAAAACAGGACTGTAAAAGTAAATATATAACAATTACGATTTCTTCAAAGTCTGGCTGTTTCCCAATAAAAATCATCTGCCATATCACTGGTGGTGTATTTTCCACACTTTAGGGAAAACTGGGATTCCAGGACAACCCCCCCCCCCACGCACACACACACACACACAGGAATCCTGAAGGCGATGAGACCAGAGGCGGTGAGGGGAGAGAGAAGGGAGCCAGAGACTGTGGCTACAGAACAAAGGGACCCTGAAAGTGTCCCGTGTCCCTGCTGCTGCAGGATCACACCTCCTTCCGGAAGGGCAAGTCATTTTTAACCCTGGAAGCTGGAGGGGAAGGGCGGAGACCTGGCTTCCTGTGCGCCTGCCCACCCTGGCACTAGGGAGAGCCCAGTCTCGGTGAGGGACTCCCTGCAGCTGCGGGCTGATCCCTCCCACTCCCTTGCCAGGGCAGCTTCTTCTCTCTGCCCCCAGCTTACTGCCTGCTGGGGGGCAGCCTGCAGAGGCGGGCATGGGCCTGGCCGGGACCATGGAGTGGGACCTGGGGCTGGAGACAGAGAAGGTGCAGAGAGGCCCTTCTTCAGACAGGCCTTGGTGAGCCTGTTGTTAGAGGTTTGTCTGCTTAGTCTGGGTTTCCTCCTCTACAAAACAAAGGAGGGGCACACGGGGCCTCGTAGGAGGGCCAGCTCCAAGCCCTTCTCCAGGCTGTGGGGGAGAAGACGGTGCCCCCTGGCCAACTGTCTTCCCGAGTGTGCTCCAGTTTTATAACAGGGTGCCCAGAGTGCTCCCCCTTCTTCAGAGAGCCACCAGGAGACCATGGCCAAGTAGGAGAAAGACCTTCTTCACTGTCTGTGTCCTTCGGTCCTGGAGTGTGGGGGGTTGTTTGTGCCCTCTTGTCCTACAGATCCTTAGGTCAAGAAGACCCAGCGACTGGTCCTGGGAAGTCGCTAGTTACCAGAAGCCCGTCGTCTTTTCCCTGAGTCTGCCCACCTGTGCACACTGGCCAAAGAAATGCACCAGCAGGAGTTTGCAGAATGAAAAGAACAGTTTAATGTTGAATCGGCCAATACGGAAATGAGAGCTTACGCTCTCAAAACCCGATTCCCTGATGGCACATGGGCTACAGGGAAAATCTCACAAGACACTGTGGGTTAGGGGCTTGGGTCGTGCTGAGAGACTTGGAGGTGAGATAAGGGTAATGAATCATGTCTTCAGGTTTCGAAGACAGCCCTGAGGTCCTTCTCCTGCCATCCCTCCAGTCGGTCTCATGGGAAAGCAGCCAGGGGTCATTCCAGCTTAGGGCACAGGAGCTGAAACATAACTTACATCAAAATCGTATCTTGCCTTGGCTGGTGTGGCTCAGTGATTAGAACATCGGCCCACGCACGAAAGGATCATGGACTCAATTCCTGGTCAAGGGCACGTACCTGGGTTGCAGGTTAGATCCCCAGCCCAGTTGGGGCGAGTGCAGGAGGTCACCAAGCTATGTGTCTCTCTCACATCAATGTTTCTCTCTCTCTCCCTCCCTCCTTTCCACTCTCTAAAAATCAATGGAAAAAATATCCTCAGGTGAGGATTAACAAAAAATAAATAAATGTTATCTTTGGCTGCCAGAGGCCGGGACCGTGTGAACATCAGTCAGGTCCGGCTACTGTCTTTGGCTGTCTCGGAGGCTGCCGACCACCAAGGGAAAGGCTAGGTCTCTGAGGGGTTACACAGAGAGAGAAAAATGATTTCTAGAGTAGGATTTAAAATTAAATCTCATCGAAGTCCTAGGGACCCTCAGTTCCCCACTGAACTAGCCCAGTACATGCTAGGGGGTGGGGCGTTCCAGTTCACCCTGTGTCTGCGGAGAAGTCTTCAACAGTGCAGTCCTGCTGGGCCAGTCCTGGCTCCATCCCTTCCTCCAGCTGCGGACTTCAGACAAGTTCCTTAACCTCCCTAAGTCTCAGTTTCCTCATGTGTAAAATGGGTGCGATACCCACTCGGTAGCGTTGTTTGTGGAGGCTCGGGTCGTTTGTGGAGTGGGCTAATCAGTAACGTCCAGGACGCCCCCTGCTGTGAGAGCTGGCGCACAGCCCAGCGCCTTCTCCAGGGCTGAGCACCGCAGGAGCATTTGGAAAGGCAGCATGCAGAGTGCACACGTGTGTGCATATGGTATGCTTCTGTGCCACAGCGATTCCATCCAACCCCTCCTCACGCACAGTCTCTGCATCTCCTGACCGCCCCTCGGCGCCTGACCGCTGTCCCTTGTGGCGATGACAGCATTCTACCTTTTGCTATGGAGACATGACCTTCTTCCTCCTCCTCTTCCAGAAAGATAAGCAGTGGCCACCTTCCCTCCATCCTCACCAGGGTGCTTGAACGCCCTGCCAATTCCAGGCACTCGTGCGAAATTTGTCGTCTGAAATTCTGCTGGCTCAGACCTGAGGTCCCCCAGAGATGACTTCTGTTGGGCGTTTTGTTGTGAAAGTGGCTAAGCAGCCAGGTGTCAGACTGCAGTTCACACAGCTGAGCCTGGGAATCTCACCCCCGCTCTGCAGCCTCACCCACGTGCATGAGCCCTCCCCCCTCGCCCTGGCTCAGACACACTTACCACAAACAGGAAACCTGACAAGGTCGCCGAAGCCCTTGCAGCTCTTTGACTTGGAGAACCTATTTACCGAGGAACATTGATGACCTTCTCATGACTTCCCATCACAGGTAAGATAAAGTCCGACGTCCTTCCAGGTCCCCAAGGGCCCCATGCTATGGCCACCGCCCTTCTCCCAGCCTCACCTCCTCACTTTGCTCACCAGCTCTAAGCACATGGGCATCCTTGCTTTTCTGCAAACACACTAACACTCTCTGTCTGGAGCTCTCCTCCAGATCTCTCCATGGCTCCCAGATCCACTCAGGCCCTTGCTCGAACGTCCGCACCTCGGAGAGGGCTTCCTGTCCAGCCTGTCTAACGGAGCACACACCTCCACCGCAGAACCCTCGCCTCTGCTGAAACACTCTCTCCACTCTCCGTACTTGCACACGGAGGCGGGCCAGCCCGACCATCTCTGGGCCTTTCTCCCTACCTGTCACTCCCTCTCTCCTGTGGGAGGACTGAGTGCCTGCCTGATGAGTTTGGGAGGAGATACTGAGTATGCCCAACTCAGCCCCCTTCTCTTGGGGAGCCAGCGAACCTGCAGAGAGCATGTCTGCTCTGTCTTGCAGAAAAGTCCCCCACCCCCGCCACCTGCCCAGGAGCGGGGGGAGGAGAGAAGGCCAGAGGGGGTACAGCTGCTGGCACCGTCTCATCCATGAGGCGAGCGTCAGCTAGCCACAGCCTCTGTTCAGCACCATCGGTTATACCTTTAAACATCTGCCCGGCTGCCGTGTCGGCCTGTCAATGGGTTATGAATTTTGTATATTGCGGCATAACAACTCACCCAAAACTCAGCGGCTTAAATTAACAATCTACTATTTACTATTTTCTCATCTGGTCTGTGGGTTGACCAGATGGTTCTTTTGCTCCACACGTTGTCAACCATGACACTGGACCAGCTGCAGAGTCTCAGATGTCTCCATTCACACGCCTGGCAATTGGTGCTGGCTACTAGCTGGGGCTGTCAGCTGGGGGTGGGCCGTGGCTCTCCCCCACGTTTGTTTGGGCTTCCTCTTGGCATGGTAACTAGGTTCCAAATAGGACTGCTCCACAAGCAAACGTTCCCAGAGGAAGGAAGCGGAAGCTAACAGTGTCTTAAGAATTATCTTGGGAGCCATGGATCTTGGAGCACAAATTAAATGGTGCGCTTGCTGCTTAAGAACCTGGGAGGGCTTCCCGGTGCACTGAAGAGAACACGTCTGCAACGGGCTGGTCCCACCTGTGGGTGCTCCCCTGCCTCGGCACACGCCAGCCAGGAGAGGCTGCCCGCTGGCCTGCTTTCCATCCCTGGAGCACTTCAAGCTCAACCCAGCCTCAGGTCACTGCCTGCATGCAGCTGACAGTCTGATAACATCTGAGATGGACATGAATGAAACATGTCACACAAGCACACGCAAAGCGGGCCCTGGTGCTATGCGCAAGAGGGCCACAGGGCCCCATGAGCCTGGGACAAGGGGATTCCACTCCTCGGAGAGGCCAGTGAATGCATGACTTCTTCGACTGGTTAGTCTTAAACTGGGATCTGCTGAGTGAGCAGGATCTTAAACTGGGATCTGCTGAGTGAGAAAGCAGCAGGGGGGAACAGCATGTGCAAACACCCTGAGGCAGTGCAAGCCTGGCCAGGTGGAGGGTGGAGGAGAGGAGTGAGCAGGAGACAGATTACGCAAGGGCTGCACTCATGCTGAGGAGTTTGGGTTCTATTCTGAGGATAAGGAGAAGCTTCCAGAGGGTCTTAAGAGCGTCACTGATGACATTTGCCATTCGAGAAGATTACTCTGGCTGCGGCATTGATATTGTAAATAATTTCTCCCAGCCTAACCTCAGAGCAGGTGTAGCTCCTGAAATTTAGAGAGAGGCCAGAAAGAATGTAGGGAGACCCCACAGTCGTCAAAGGGAGAGACGATGGTGGCCTGGACTAGTGACAAGGGAGACGAGAGAGACTGAACAGTTTGCAAATGTATTAAAACTTGTGTGTGGCTGGAGCACAGCTGTATTCCTGTTTCTTACTCTAAAGCCTAGGTGTCATTGATGAAGAACCCGAGAAGACACACCATCCTACAGACTGCTGGCCGAGGACATGGCGAGTTTGTTTACCAAACTGGTTGGGTGTACTAAGCAACATTACATGTGCAAGTCTGTTTGCTTTGACGGCACCCCGAAGCAAGTAGGGTCCCAGCATGAGGGGGTTGGTCATGAGAACATATTATCTCCTCTTGCTTACTTTTGCGAAAGGGCAGAAAAGGGGGCTGGTTGCATATAAAGGCTCGTTGTCATTATGGCATCGAACGCGCCTGGATTCAAATGCCTGTCCCTGCTGCTGCAGTCACCAGCTCTGTGGAACGTTCCAGAACCTCTCTATGCTCCTGTCTCCTCATCTTTAACATGGGAGAGATAATAAGAGCAACCACTGTTGTAGTTTTGGGGGCCAAATAAACACTCCTTCCACCCCTCTTGCTTTCAGACACTAGACAGGTAAAGATCAAAACGTCATCTCTGTGACAGACAAGGCTGGACTGGAGGATGTGGCTGAGGGCACATTGCTTCCCGCAGTCACTGACACTGTGAGCAACCACAGACAGCAGAGAGCAACACACCCGCTCTGCGGCAGGTGGTCCAACCCGGCCCTGAGCTTCTCGCTTCTCGGAAAGTCACGGCTGGGCAGGTCACAGATATCTGCCCCTGCCCCGGGAAGTGAGCAGGAGGCAGACGGGAGCTGCATGAGCTCCTCCGACTTGGCCAAGCTGGGGAACAGGTGCAGGAAACCCCTCCCCCATGGGAATGTGAGCAGGGGAAAGAAGAGCTCCCTCAACACCTTCCCATGGGGTTGTCATGGAGATTAGAGGAAAAGTAGGCAAAGTGTCTGGAGGGTGGACTCTGGAGAGGTCTCATTCCTGCATCCGCTGCCCCGGACTGGCAAGGCTGCTCCACGGAGGGAAGTTGTGGTTGGGCAACTGCATGAAGCAAGGGAGTTTCTTAAAGGGGATTTCTCTATTTCCCCTTCTCTCCTTGTTCCCTATGCTCAGGAAATCTTGAGAGTTTCCTAAAGGGAAATGCTGACCAGATATGAACTGGCAAGTCTTCTAAGCAGAGGGAAAAACCCCAAAGCTGTGTCTCCGGTGCTACACTGAGCCAGGGACTTGTGAATACAATAGTCCAGCTTCCTTTCTGAGTGTGTGTCGGCACTACTTTCTTGTTTTAGGGTGGGGTTTTGGGGGGACGGGGGAGGGGCTGCTGTGTGTTTTTCAAGGCGGCCTCTCCTCATCCCTTACAGTTCAGCAATTAAGAATCACCAGCAGGGAAGTCACTGGAAGCAAACAGGAACCACCCTGGGGAAAGCCCTTTCCAATCACACAACAATAGCAACTCCATTTAAGGCCAGTGCAGCGGGAAGACAGGAAATAACATGTCATGTTGACTCTGGGTGCAACCTGTCAGCAAGGCCACGCTCACCATCTGAACGCCTCAGCCAATCGCAGAGCATCTACCTGATGGAGGAAGGCTGCTGGTGGTGTGGACACCAAGGGAAAAGCCCAGGGGAGCAGGAAATTGTTGGTCTTCAAGGCTAGTGGCTCTCTCCCCTCGCCTGAGTCATATCTCAGTGGGGCACCAGGGGACCACACCTACCTGAGTTTCTGAGGCATACGGAAAATCCCAGCAGCCAGGATCCCTGAGAGGTTTTACCTTGGGTAATCCCTCTTACCATTCCCCCTTGGCATTTCCAACGGCAACACCTTTAGATCCCCTCTTTCTCCTCAACGGGGAATCCACCCAGATGGAGGGGGCTCCCAGGCCCAAAAGTTCAGTATGGTTGCATAAATCCACACAAAGCCTTAAATATACTGCTAATTTAGCAATAATAATAGCTAATATTTAGTAATCACTTACTGTGTCCAGGTATTGTTGACTGAGCATAAATGAACCAGGAAGCTTCAGTCAGAAAAAAGTTATCAAGAGTTCTCCAAGGGTCTTAGGGTTCGCAAACTGGAAACACAACTAGGCAATACCCAGCGTGTTCTAAAGAGGAGAGAAAAGCTGAGGGTTCCTACAGCACAAAAGTACATTCTTGAGAAGAATCAGTCCTGCACTTTAGCCTCTGGGTTGGTCTGAAATGGTTATCCTCTAGGTGACTGGTGGTCTAAATACATGAACACTCTTTCCTTAGTCCTTCAGGGGCACTCAGAGGGTTATCTGGAGGTTTGATCCATATCCAGGCATCCACACAGGACTGGAAAGTTCAGATATTTAAGTTCTGGAGCTAGTTAGGACAAGAATAGAATTGTTTCTTCAACCTACTTGATTTTAGGAATTTAACTGCTTGACTATAGCACTCTTATTTTATTCTTCACTCTATTCCTCAGTACTATATTAATTTTCACAACAATAGGAAGTACTATTGTTAACCACCTTTTACAGATGAGGAATTAAGACATATCTACTGTATCTACAACAGTTAGCCCAGAGAAAGGAAACCAACACTTTATCTTCCAAAATCTGTTTATCTGTTTTCCTGGACACAAAGAATGTTAAGATGTGGGAAAGACTTTAGAGATAACTGACTGCAACCCTGATTTTACAGACGGGAAAACAGACCTGGAGAGGGTTAGGGTATTTGCCCAAATCCCACAGTAGAATCGTGGATGAGTCCTTGATCCCCACTTTCTGTACCTCTCCTAGAACATCCTCCTCCTTCCCTCCCAGAAGAGATCACTTTCTCGAATTTTTCTTAATCATTTGTTTGCTTTTCAATTCTCCATACTTATTATTCCCATTTTTTTCTTGTTACCATTTTTAGTGAAGAAAGGGGAGAGGGGGTAAGAAAAGAGGGAAGGGAAAGGAAAGGAAAGAAGAAAGAGAGAAAGAGGGAGATGGGTAGGGAGAGCGAGAAGAGAAAAAAGAGAGAGGGGGTAGGGACGGAGGGAACTGTTAACAGTGACGAGGAAAGAAGGGGGGAGGCGCAGGTGTAAGCCTGTGTGCCGCGCGTGCGTGTGTGTGTGTGTGTGTGTGTGTGTGAGAGAGAGAGAGAGACAGAGAGACAGAGAGAGACAGAGAGAGAGAGAGGTTCTTGTCTGTTTTCTACAGGCAGGGATTTTAGGTGAGGTGTCAGGGGATGATCTCAATAAAATACTCATCAGTTTTCCAGGTGCCTCCTTTCAGGGTGTGGTCTTTACTGAGGATCCGCACTAGGACAGGGGGTCATTAGTCAATGCAGCTGGTCCTGATGTCAGCTATGGGGCTCTCTGTGTCTGGTTTTGCTGCTTTTCTGGGCCTGGAGCAGAAACACAGCTGAGGCCTAGATGTTATCTCCAGTTTGACCAAAACTCTGTCTCTGTGGTCAAAAGATTCAAGGCTTTTCCTCAAAGATTATTTGATGTGGGTCAGAACCTCATTGTCCTGAGGGCTTCATGCTTAAAAGGAGTGGTCACGGGAGGGCTTGCGTGGGAGTCCTAGGAGGCTATTGTCCAGCCCCTTGCTCTTCTAAGGGGGTCTGAACGACGTGACTAGTAGCACGTTAGGGGAGGAAAAGTCAGGGGTGTCTGAAGGGAAGGACTAGCACGAGCTAGAGGAGGAAAGATCACCCTGCGGGTAAGGGCTAGCCTATAATACATGTTCTCCCAGTTTTGCCCATTGCTAGGCACCTGGGACTTGCCGCCGCGGTGACATTCCCACCTGTCCTGGTGCCCCTGCCGCACGCCCGGCTAACTGCCCACTGTCAGCACCATCTGCTATCACTTAAGAAGGTGGAAAACTGCATCTCTGGAACCCCCGTTTCGGCTTCCAGATGTCTGAAGGCAAGCCAAAGCCCTGGCGTGACTCCGTCGGGCCTCCTGGTTCTGTGCCTCAGTGTCCCCAGCTGCAACACCAGAACTTCACCATCCAACCTGTCCCGGAAGCGCCGTGCCCTCACCAAAGAAGGCCGCCCACGCCGCTCCCGGAGCCGGGACTTCGCCCTCAACAAACATGGCGGCCGCGGCGACGTCGCCTTCCGTCGCCCCGCCCGCTCCGCTCCCCTGGTGGGCGGCGAGCCTCAGTGACGGCAGCGGGCGGGGCGCATGCGCGGCGGGGCCCGGCCCGCGGCGACGGCGACGAAGGGGCGGAGGGCTCCGCTGCCCGCAGTGGCCCAGCCGTGGCGGCCGCGGCAGGATGGCGTAGCCGGGCCTGCGGGCGGGGTGCGGGCGGCGGGGTGCGGGCGAGGCGGCCTGAGGGCCGACGCCGCCGGACGGGCTCGGGCACCGCGGCCGCACGCTGAGGGGGCGTCGCCGCCGCGGGAGGCCGCGCCCGCCATGGCGGCCCGGCTGGTGCTGGACGAGTTCACGGCGCCCGCCGAGAAGGCGGCGCTGCTGGAGCGGAGCCGCGGCCGCATCGAGGGCCTGTTCGGCGTGAGCCTGGCCGTGCTGGGCGCGCTCGGGGCCGAGGAGCCGCTGCCCGCGCGCATCTGGCTGCAGCTCCGCGGGGCGCAGGAGGCGGTGCACAGCGCCAAGGTGAGTGTGGCCGCCGCCCCCGGCCCGGCCCCCGCCCCGGCCCCTCTCGGCCCCCGGCCCGCGGCCTCCGCTCGTCCGGGGCTCGGGCCGCCCTCCCCGCCCTGCGCGCGGGACGCCGCCGGCGCGGTGCTGGCAGCGCAGCCCCCGGAGCCCGCGGACCTGCGTGCCCCGCTCTCCAGCCATGTGACTGGGGCTAGCGGTTTCGTCCCGGGCGCCTCAGTTTCCCCGTTTGTACAGTGGCGCCGACGGAGGCACCTACCCTCTGGGCCGGGGCGGCGCGCAGGCTGGTGGCCCGGGCCCAGCGCGGGGTCCAGCGCCGCGGCCGCCCAGGCCTCCCCTGCAGGGCTCGGGACCTCCTGGGCATCTCGGGCCCCTTTGAGAATCGGACTCAAGGAACATCCGGGAGAGGTGGGGATGTTCGGTAATAGTGTTCAAGGTAGCACCTTGTACTGGCGTTACGTACCACTCACAGAAAAATATGCTGAGCACTTCAGGAGTGTGTGATGCAGACCTTAAACATCCAAGGAGGTATAGATTTTATCCTCTTCTCTTCCTCTCTTTAAATTAACAGCTGGGGAAACTGAAACTTTTGGGGAGGTGACTCACCTCTAGATCAGCAATTTAGTCTTACACCTACTGGAGAGGTTCAGCTGCTCCCCTCCCTCCCCCAGCCAAAAAACAGCAACACAATACACCCACCCCACCCCCCACGTATCCAAGTTTCTCGAGGTTTTTCCAGAGTTTGCTTCCAGACTCCTGTCTCCCAGATGACGAGCCGTCTGGGAGGAGGGGGAGTCCTGTTTTGGCATCCTACTTCAGAGATTTCACGGTGCCCTTGGAGAATCTGTAACTCCTGACTTGCTTAGATTAAGAAGTCTGGGTGCTTGCTCTTGGCGTGTTTAGAGGGGTTGGAACACTTCACTGTATGACTCTTCTCCGCAGCTTCACTTAAAACAGCGTCGATGTTGAATCAGGTTTGCTTTCCTGTTAATTTTTTAAACCATTTGTCTGACTTGAGACAATTAATCTAACTTCTTCCCAGCTCTCAGGGTGAAAACGCTGTCCTGACTGAGCCATGTTATTTCTTATGTAGGTCTCTTACCTGCATGAATTGCTCTCCTTTCCATTACCTTTTCTGCAAAGAAGACCTTCCTTCTTGGTGTGTGCCCCCCCCACACACACACACACACTTCATTGTCCTCATTCCTGTGCTCCCTCTCCTCCTGTACCACTCGCATTAGACTGATCCTCAGAAAAGTCATTCTACCGCCCTGGGACCTACTAGGGCCTCCTGTTGCCTATCTTGTTCACTCTAAACTCCTCTGACTTACAGAATTTACTAACCCAGCCCCACCTTACTTTCCCGGTTCCCTGCTTCAGCTGCTCTCAGTTTAAACCTCCGCCGGAGCCTGGTAGTCTCGCTTTCTCTGTGCACACTGCCTGCTCCAGTCAGCTTTCCTCTGGGCTTACCCCAAGCGTGGAAAGTGCTTCTTTTGCTCAACAGAAAAAGGCTGCCTGTCTTGCCAGACCCTCTCACTCCAGTTCTCTTGCCTGTCCCTGCCACACAGTTCAGCATGAGCTAATTGGAAAAGGTGTGTCTTACAGTATCTTGAAAGAATGTGTCACCTGCCCGTTTATCTTTGTGATGTGTTACTCATAATCCAACCCTCCCACTTGTAAGAAATTTTTTTTTTCCCTTAAGACTCACGGGTGAGAGTTGAATACCACACTCAAGGGCTTTTTGTTTTTGTTAGCTCATTTTGGAGTTTGTTTTACATTCCTTTGAGGGAGAGAAGACCATTAACTTGATTTTTTAAATTAAGAACACGAAAGCAAACTTCAGCATCTACAATATGTTAAGCTGTGAAGGAGAAGGTTTGGAAGAAGGAAGATTTAGAGGAAAGAATTTTTTAAACTAGCTTAAAAAATTAAAATAAGGTGTGGGCAACTGTTCTGGGTCCCATCAAGTGGTTTACTTTGTTTTCTTGCTTTTAAAATGTTAATTTGCCACTTTTTAACCAATGAGAGAGGAGCATATGGAGATTTAGTTAGGGCTCCAAAGACTAGAGAGAGGTGAGGTGGGATAGACAGTGATGATATCCTGGGAGATGGCAACAGGCACAGGTGCTTTGAGAGTGGCCCCTTTTGTCAAAGGGGAATTTGTTGGGGGAAGCAGCACTTGAGCTGGGCTTTGAGAGCCTGGGTGATTCCCAGGCAGAGGTGATTGTGAGCAAAGGCCAAGAAGCCAGAAAACACATTGGAGTGATGTGTTTGATGAAGCCTTCAGAGGACCCAATGCCAGGCTAAGGCCATTGCTGTGTTCATTAGGGAGTCAGTGAGGATTTTGACAGGGGAAGAATTTGTCTCGAAATCTGTATTTGGAGGCAAGATGACCCAACATTGGAAGGGACATTGTTCCAAGTTACAGCTACACGAGTGGGGTGATAAGATTTTCACTGGGACTTGGATGTAGGAAGTGCGAGTGTCAGAAAGCCCTGGTGCCAGAAAGGGTGGTGGGTATCTTGACTGCTTGTTGCTCGGAGCCAGGTAGCTGACATTTAAAGAAAATATGCCAAGAAGTATACTAACTGCTGCCTCTTGACCTCAAGGAACCCACAGCTTAGTATGTGCAAGGAGCTGCAGTAATACCGGAAAGGAAGGGTGGTTCTGCCCAGTTGGGTGCTAAAGGATGAGTAACAGCTTTCCATAGGGAAGAGCAAGCGCTAAATCACAGCGAGGTAGGCTGCTGTTTTATCACAGATCCCTCAAGTGCAGGAGGGGCAGAGGAAACAGGCAGAGGCAGTAAGGGCCCGGGCACCAGGCACGTGGGGCCTGCTGAAGAATGTGTATGTTCCCAAGCAGACATTGGAGAGGCTTGGAAGGGTTGTAAGAGCAACAGTGATGCCCCCGTTGTCAGTGTTCATGTCTCCAGGATTGGCTGCTCAGTGTGGGCCATTGCTGGTTGGTGGTGGTATAAATTGGCAGTATTCAGTCACTTATGTATAGCAACGCAGCATTACTGCAAGGGATAGAGAGGCAGTGTCTAGAAGTGAGGAAAGCCAGCAGTGGCCATTGTCCATAGGGCCCAGTGGGCGGGGCTGGTGGCTGACATGGAAACAAAGAAGTTTGTGGATGACTTTCAGAGAGGAAGTGGAAGTACTTGCTAGATGCTGCCTCATTCACAGAGAGATGGAAGATGCAAAGCAGGGTGGGACCCTTGATGTCGGGCAGTGGTGGGAGGAATGAGGCTGAAGGAAGAGAGCTCAGCCCTGGGGAGTGAAAAGAGTTAGAACTCTTGCTTTAGAGCAAAGAGCCACAAATTCAGATGCTCCCTGGGACTAGGCCGAGAGACTGCACAGGGAAGTGGTTGATCGTAGGAAGGAACTGGTGAACTAAGGTGCTCGTGCCCTGTGGGAGAGGGAGGTGCCCATGCTTAGTATTGCACAAAGGAGGTTTTCTGAATGCATATGCTAACAAATTGACAAATTAGTTAGTTTACCTGTTTTTACTTATGTAGACATGTTTGTGTAATTAAAATTCAGTATTATGAATAGTTTAATTTCACAGAAAAGTTTTCTCTATGTATTACTGTAATTTTAAATTTATACTGAATAGGTCTAGTAAATGGGTTCATTTATGTCACTGTAGTAAACAAATGCACACCTTAAAATGCTGCAGAGTCCTGGCCGGTTTGGCTTAGCAGTTAGAGCATCGGCCCAGGGACAAAAGAGTCATGGATTTGATTCTGGTCAAGGGCACGTACCTCAGTTGCGGTTCGGTCCCCGGCCCTGGTCAGGGTCGTGCAGGAGGCAACCAGTCGATGTGTCTCTCTTGCATCGATGTCTCTCTCTCTCCCTCTCCCTCCCTCCCACTCTGTCTGAAAATCAATGGGAAAATATCCTCGGGTGAGGATTTAAAAAATAACCATGCATGCTGTGAATTATATCTCAATCAAAGTTTTGCATTAATACATTCTTTTTAAAGTATACATATTCTAAAAAAAAAAGAGAGAGAAAACAAACAGAAATCAACAATGCATGCTGAGCCAAACATGTCAAGTGGACCAGATTCAGCTTTTAGATTGCTTTTTTAGGGCCTCTCCTTTAGGTAGTAGGGGACAGGATGAGTGGAGATACGCTTTTTGTTTGTTTCATTTGGGGAAGAGGACAACTGAAGGCCTAATGGCCTGTAGTGCTGTCTCAGTAAAGTAGGATGCCAGTCCCTGCCTGGAGAAGGGTGGGTGAGAGCTAGAAGACAGTGGGATATGTTAGGGTAGATACAGAGGAGCTGTTGGAAGTACACTGGAAAAGAACATAATAAAAGGACTGTGGAACTCAAGGAAGGTTAGATGGCATGACTTTATAGTATGACTTGATCCGGGAATTCTCAAGTGGGCGATGATTGCCCCACTCTAGGTGTTGGTGAAGCCAGCCTGCTGGGACTAAGAGAACCTGATGCGCACTTAAGCAAGGCAAACGGGGGCCCAGGAAATGTTTCTGAGTAGCCAGCCTTATTTGGGCTAGGACAGTCCAAAAACATACAAGACTTACCCTCTACTTCTGTGAACTAACAGCCTGAGAGTTCAGCCTGGAAAGGAGGCAGGTGAAGGGGTATAATGAACTGTGAATAAGGGGACCAGACCTTAGACTGTGTCCCCTCTAGACTCAGGGAATCATGCCGATAGAGGACAAGCTCAGTAAGTACTGGAGAATTCTAGAGGTTGTAGCTAGAGAGGAATTCAAAGCTCAGAATCTTGGATACAGAGGAATTCTGAGGGTGATTCTGAGAACCACAGTTGGGGGGGGGGTATCTCATTGGTCCTGCGTGAAGTGGAAGTATTCCTTTCCACTTAGATGAAGAGATGGAAGTGTGAGGCCTCTGGAGATACTGCAGTGCTGAGATCATCAAGGTCCATAGCAGGGAATTGGGTGCTAAGGTTAGCTGGTGAGCCAGGGTCCTGTCCCTGAGATTAACAAACAAAAGAAAGGTAATTGAAGCTAAATGGCATGGCTATTCGATGTAGAGTTTGTCCATGAACTTCAGGGTAGTGAGGAGCCACTGTGAGGCATAGCCAGGGACCTGCCAAGAGCACCATCTGGAGGACTTGTAAGGAGAGCAATTCAGGGGACTGGTCAACCTTCATTCAACATTGAAATTACTGTGCACCTCAGAAACTGTGAGGAGAAGAAAAAGAGGGAAAGAGAGAATCTTAGGAAGAGTTGGTGATTGTCCTTTACCCAACTTTGAGTTCTGACTTCCGTATTTATTGAACAAGAGTGGAGAAGAAAGAAAATACGATTCTAGTAGAAGTGGCCTATTACTGCTCTGACTTCAGATGGTTGAGTAGACCTTGGATTGTTTCATTTCTGTTTCTGTTAGAAAAACTTGGTACCTGGTTTCTTTTGTTTGTTCTTTTTTTTGGTCCCTGGTTGTGTGAATGAATTCTTGGCCAGTGGATTTGTTCATGGAGGAAATAATTCGCAGTTGTCATACTGGGTGGTGACATAGAGTTTTTGTTTTGATTTTACCAGAAAGGAGGTTGGTGGCCTTTTTGCATTTCCAAGAATGGTATTTTTAAACTCACTATGGTTGTGAAAATTGTCTTAAGAAATGGTGGTTTGTTCCGTCTCTTGTATGGTTAATATTTTGGGGTTATACCAGAATGTTGAAATAAGGGGTTCTCACACCGAGTCTGCTGGGGTAAAAGTGACTAGTTTCCTTCCCTGTCTGTTTACCCCAGCTGGTGTTGCAGGGTTTTAATTCAATCAAGGACAGCCTATTCTGTGCTGCCCTTTGCTAAATTAATGTGATTGTGTGACATTAGCAGTCTTGCATTCAAGAACAAAATTATGGGGAATTCTTATATAATTAATTAAAGAACTTTTTTTTAAAGTATATGACATATGGAAACAACGTAGGAAAATCCTTTTGTTTAAAGAAGCTAAATTATTTCTTTTAATTGTTATTTTGAGGTGTTCCTTTCAACTTCAAGAAGGTTTGTTCAGTCTCAATGCTGACAGAATTAGTCATTTACATTAGTTGATGAGGAAGGGCTGTGTGAATTCACATCTGAATTTTCTGCATGAATGGCAGTTGTGATTATGGCATCTTTGATTGGAACTCCCTATCTACCAGTCATCTGGGATCTTGATCCATTCTTGAACCTACACATTCAGTTCACAGTGTTTCGTTATTAACCCTGATATTCTTAAAACTAAGATAATGAGCCCTGGCCAGTTTGGCTCAGTGGTAGAGTGTTGGCCCTCTGACCAGTGAGTCTCGGGTTCAATTGTGGTCAAGGGCACATCCCTCGGTTTCGTCCCTGGCCCTGGTCAGGGTTGTGTGGGAGGCAACCAGTCGATGTGTCCCTCTCATGTCGCTGTTTCTCTCTCTCTCCCTCTCTTTCCCTCCCACTCTATCTGAAGGTAAATAGAAAAAAATCCTTGGGTGAGGATTTAAAAAAAAAAAAAAAACTAAGATGATGAAGTTATTACTTTGTTATAATAGGTAGGTTAATAAAATCAGGGAAAGGGCATCAATTTTTTTTAATGTTTTTATCAATGTTTTAAAGAGAGAGGAAGCGAAGAGAGAAACATCGATGTGAGAGAGAAACATCAATCAGCTGCCTCCTGCACCCCCCGTCCCCCAACTGGGGTTCGAGCCCGAAACCTAGGCATGTGCCCTGACTGGGAATCGAACCAGGACCTCTTAGTCCATGAGACGATGCTCAATCCACTGAGCCACACCGGCTGGGCTAGGACATATAATTTAAAATTAGTATTAAAGTGATCAAATCACATTAGATCACTTTTAACTACATGAATTTGGATTCTTTTTTTTTTTTTTTTTTAATTTGTGAGGAGTTACATTTTATTTATTTATTTATTTATTTATTTGTTGTTGATTCTCACCTGAGGATATTTTTCCATTGTTTTTTTTTTTTTTTTTTTTAATCCTCACCCGAGGACATTTTTGTATTTATCTTCAGAGGGAGAGAGGAAGGAAGAGAGAGAGAGAAACATCGATGTGAGAGAGACACATCTACTGCTTGCCACCCACACGGCCCTAGTCGGGGCCAGGAACAAACTGCAAATGAGGTACGTGCCCTTGACCAGTAATCGAACCCACGATCCTTTGGTCCTTGGGCCAACGCCCTAACCGCTGAGCCAAACTCGCCGGGGCTGAATTTGGATTCGTAAATAAAAATGCTTTTGAAGTATCTGTTTCTGTAACTTTTGGAGTTTTTGTGGGGGTCCTTGAAGGGCTAACACAATATAAGTATCAGATGTTTATTTTCTTTATTTTCTAGGAATTCTAGGAATATATATTTATGTAAAAGTTTGTTGTTCTCTGTAAACCAATTAGAACAGACATTCTTTAAGAAACATTGCAATCTAATTTATTAATATCCCTTGAGAAGGACTATATTTCACACTCAAACCATAAGAAAAGACTTTTCTCTTTAATTTATTTTCTATTTATTTGTTTATTTTTATTGTGATGGATTCTTTTTGTTGTTTTGGCTTTTTAATTTATTTTTATTTTTTATTGTTGAAAGTATTACAGATGTCCCCCCTTGACTTTTTTCATTTTTAAACACAAACATGCAGAGAGCCTTCAGCTTTCTTCATTCCCCACAATGTCGACCACAGATCAAAAGTAACCCCAAAACACGAAGCTGGTCCAGAGTCTAGAAGTAGGCTGTGAAAGGCTTTTCTCGGTGGTCCTGAGACCCGCTCTTGCACAACAGAAAAGCAGAAAGACTAGCACCAGGTTTCCACATAGTCTCTCATTTAACAGAAACTAGATCCCTGTCATCTGCTGGAGAGATCACCACATGGTCAGACTGTAAAATCAGATTTCTGCAGACCAGGTTCACGTTTATATAAGAAGGGCACAGTTGAGACTGACCTGGTCATCTGTATCCACTGGTCCCTGAGCCAATATAAAAAGGGACATGTGGCCAAAAACCATACAGCAAAAACAAAATCAGGAGAAAAAAGAACAGCAAGGAAATAGCGCTAATAAAATCTCTGTCTGCTTGGGATCCACTCTGGGTGCCAAATGAAACATGCTTGGGCTACACTGCCGCTGAGCTGCCCTTCACGGGCCATTCGGTGTAGCATGTCCAGGCTGGTGAGTTCACAGGGACATCTCCATGGGTCCTACAAAACTGCCGAAGTGTAAATATTTTTTTAGAGTTATAAGCATGACCTTCAGACAGGTAACTTATGAATGAGGGAACCATCAGAAATGTAAGTGGTTTAGAGAGCATTTGAGGATCTGAGTTTTTATCAACACTAAAAAAAAAAAAAAAGTAGAATAAAATTGCTTGGTTCTGTACAAATTGGCTAATACCTTATAGACAGTGAAATCATAACCTTCAGGGATATCTTTTCTACCAGACTGAGATCATTGGCATCTCTGCTGGACAAAAAAATCTACATTTTAACATGTAACATCACAGTCCAGGCCCAAAGCAATAATGAGTGATGAGTCAGAAAAAGGTTAAATTTCCCAGAGAATTTAATAGTCTGTGGGCAGGCCAAAGAGAGTGCTCCATTGTGATCGAAAGGCCATCCTTTTGCCTTATTTAGAAGTATTTGATAATTTTTCTTAACTGTATGCAACTGTTAAAATTGAACACACCTTTTATGGCCTTTTTAGCCACTTTCTATCTTAAACAGTGTTACCCACATCATTGATACTTGAGTGATGCCAGCCAGTGTCCCCAAACTTATAATTCCTGTTTTGACATGTATTTGTTAGATATTTATTAATTGGTTCAGGGTTTCCCAACAGTGGCATTGTCGACATTGTAGTCAGAGAATGGTTTGTTGTGCGGGCTGTACTGTGCATTATAGGGTGTTCAGCAGATGCTCAGCCTCTACCCCTGAGATGCCAAGAGCACCCCCTCAGCTGTGGCAACCAGAAATGTCTCCTGACATGGCCAGTGCCCCCAAGCAGAGCAGATTCACCCCTGGTTGGGACCCACTGTGTTAAATGACCAAGGCCAGCCCCCCCCCCCCACGCTGTCTAGTAAAGTGGTAAATGCTCTAGTTTAATGAGATACCCTTGTGTGTAGGAAACAGATGAACATTTCTCCCCTCCCACCGTGACCCCCTCCCCCTCATTCTTGGAATGTGTTTTTGGATAAGATGGAAGGAAGGAAAGAAAGGTCAGATTAGGCTGCAAAAATAAGAGACATGCTAAAATCGAAACCACAGAGGACTTTGAATATGGTTCTGAGGACCTTGAACATTAATCCTACACAGCTAGGAGCTTTAGAAAGCTTTTGAGTGAGGAAGTGAAATGGGTGTGCTTTCAGACATAACTTTGATGCTGTTGCAAAACGGGAGTGGAGTGTGTCGAGACTGGCAACAGAAGGAAGATTTAGAGCTGGTTTCAGTGTTCATGTGAAACAAGATTTGTGGAGGATTGCATGTGATGAGAAGGAAAGAGCTTTGAATCTAGGCAACAGTGTTTCATTGAGAGTGAGCTTGGACTGAAGATGCAGTGGAGGAAAGCTGTGAGCTACAGTTCAGACCTTGTAAGTTTGAAGCACTTGTAGCAATGCCCAGGGTAGAGTCTGCAACCTGACAGTATTAAATAGTAAAGGCTAGAGGTGGAGATTTGGAGTTTTCACCAGAGAAGTGAAAGTTACGATTGGAACTTGAAGAGTCTGTGGTAGTGTAATTGAGGGAGAGGACCAGGACGGAACCTTGAGGAATAGCTGCATTTAAGGTGCAGTAGGAAAAGGCAACAAAGGATTGGGGGGAGCAGTCAGAAAAATAGGAAGTAAAAGACAGCCAGTGGTATCTCAGCAGTGTGGAGAGGAAAGAACTTGTCCAAGAGAAGTTGGTCAATGGTATTGTGCTATAGAGATCTTCCTGGCCTGCATAGCTTCTCCTTCCTCGATGGTCTGTGGTTGGCTTAGTGCCAGGGCCCAGTTATGCTCCTGGCAGCTGTCCACGTCTGTTAGATCTGCACTCGTGATAGCTGATCTCGGGTTGCTAGGGTTTTTCACCTTATGTCTTGTGTAAACTTGTTTTTGTACCAGTGCCATCAGTTGCCGTTTACTGCTGGGTGCTTTGCAGGTAGCGCCCTATGCTTTTCCCACTGACTTTCAGTCAGCTGCTTCAAACCACATGTGATCTGGGAGACAAGCTGGCAAAGCCCCTCAAGTGTGTGCCCATAATACGAGATGGTAGATGGTGACTGAGAAATCTGCCTCAGGTCAAGCCTACAGACTCTTAAATGGCCACTTTGATCCCTCCTGGTTTGATCCCTCCTGGTTTGAATTCCCTCTGGATTCATGAAACGATGTGAGTGTTGAGAAGAGCTGAGGCTGTGGAAGGTAGACTTATAGAAATTCATGTTGCCACGTGAAAGGGAAGTTGTTATATGTGTTACATGCCTCCTCTCTTTTTTCCTTAAAAGCCTGAATAATGTAAAACAGAATACAAAGCCCTGGCTGGTGTGGCTCAGTTGGTTGGAGCGTTGTCCCACACACCAAAAAGTGTTGGGTTCAGTTCCCGATCAGGGCACACCCAGATTGTGGGTTCAATCCCCGACGGAAGGCAACCAATCAGTGTTTCTCTCTCCCTTCCTTTCGCTAAAACCAATTTTTTAAAAAACAATATGAATATTACAGGATGGGGAGACAGCTTTTTACTAACATTCAAATGATCAGACACCAAATACAGCCAGATGCAAACGATGGCTACTTGGATCCACAGAATCTTTCTTATCAGTACAAGTGATGGCCTGACTGCTCCTAGAATGTAATAATACTGTATATTTTATTGTTCATCTCAGAACTTGAGTATAAAAATCAATTGTTAGTAATTCTCAAGAGTAAATTAATGAAAAAAAAATGAGTAGTTCTCAAGGGACAAGTACTCAATTCTTTCAGGGCACACGCACACACACATACAGTTTGTACATGCAAAGCTGTAACAGGCGTTAGCACAACTATTCCTCAGAACTATGCAGTTGATACTGCAATAATAGTTTTAGTTATTTCAGGGATAATGTTTATAAACGTGACTTAAATTGATAAAAATGGGGGCTTCTGTGATTATCATTTTAAAAAGTACGTGTGGGGCCCTGGCCGGTTTGGCTCAGCGGTTAGAGCGTCGGCCTGCGGTCCAGAGAGACCCGGGTTCGGTTCCCGCTAAGGGCATGTACCTCGGTTGCAGTTTGTCCCCGGCCCTGGTTGGTCGTGCGGGTGGCAGCCACTCGATGTGTCCCTTTCACGTCGATGTTTCTCTCTCTCTACCTCTCTCTCCCTCCTACTCTGTCTGAACAAAAAAATGAAAAAATGTCCTCAGGTGAGGATAAAAAAAAAAAAAATACATCTTAAAAAGTACATGTGGGAAATCTCTGTACCTTCTGCTTAATTTTGCCATGAGCCTAAAGCTGCTTTAAAAAATAAAGTCTCTGCCCTGGCCAGTTTGGCTCAGCGGTGGGAGTGTCGGCCCGCAGACCAATGAGTCACGGGTTCGATTCTGGTCAAGGGCGTGTACCTCGGTTTCGGTTTGTCTCCGGGCCTGGTCGGGGTTGTGCGGGAGGCAACCAGTCAATGTCTCTGTCTCTGTCTCTGTCTCTCTCTCTGCCTCCCTCCCTCTCACTCTGTCTGAAAATAAATGGAAAAATATCCTCGGGTGAGGATTAAAAAAGTAATAAATAATAAAAAAATAAAGTCTATTTTAAAAAATCAAAGTCAGGGTTTTTTACTAATCTTTGAAGTTACCTATCTGTCTCAGCATCCAGTTTAATTTTACATTTTCTTTTGGTTGCGTAGGGTTGAGAACATCCTAAATCATATAGTTAATTGGTTACAGATGTAATAGTTTTGAGGCAGCTTTTTTTATAGAATATTCTTCAATTAAACTAATCCAGAAAAGTTACAGAAATCATAGAAAATAATTCTTTCAAAGATGAATTACTCACTATTTCATTACTGCTAAGATTCCTGATCTTGAACAAGAATTGGGCGAAACTTAAAATGAAGGCCAGAGCTCTCACTGGTGCAGCATCACAGCATGTCGTGCATCTCCTTTCCCCTTTTTATTAAAATGAGAAAGTGCGGAGTGTGCCAAGTCATGGGTGCACATGGTTAAAACGAACGAGCAAGCGGCTCCAAGGTTTTCTGGAGTCAAGAAGAGCAGCTCCTTGCTGGTGCGCTCCCGGCTTCTAGGGGCAACTACTCTTTACTGCTTTTAGCTGCTTGTTCTGATGGTTACCCAAATAATTAAACAATATACTGCTACTTCTTACTGATTTTAGGCATTATTCCCTTTATTTAAGATAGATGGCGAGCAGAAATGACCTCCATTTTCCAGTTGCTATGGTCTGAATATTTGTGTCCCCTCAGAATTCATATGTTGGCCTTCGGACCAGTGAGTCTCGGGTTCGATTCCAGCCAAGGGCGGCATGTACCTCGGTTGTGGTTTGTCCCTGGCCCTCGTTGGGGTCGTGCGGGAGGCAACCAGTCGATGTGTCTCTCTCGTGTTGCTGTTTTTCTCTCTCTCTCCCTCCCACTTTATCTGAAGAAAAATAGAAAAATATCCTCGGGTGAGGTTTAAAAATAAATAAATAAAAAGAAAGAAAAGAGTTGGCGGGACTGATTTTCTCAGGCTCTAGCATATCTAGAGATGTGTTTGTTCCACCTTATATTTGATACGTATTGTAGATGGTATAGAATTACAGGTTGAAAATCATTTTCCCTTAGAATTTCGAGTGCATTGCCACCCTTTCTTCCAGATCATCCAGAATTGCTGTTGGGAATTTCTAACACACGTGGGGCAGATACAAATAACATTGCAGAAGCTTTAAAATGGAATTGCTGTTGGAATCTCAGCTTACAGAAGACAGGATTGCAGCTTATAACCTGAATCTAGGTCAGTTATCTGCTAGAACAGAAGTGTCCACATTCATTATAGGATTTACTCAAGACCCAGAGTCTCATAATATTCAAAATAGGTATAATACAAAACTACCTGGCATATGAAGACCCAGGAAATGTTAATTGTTATGAGAAAAGATAGCAGACACCAATGCCAAGATGATATATATGTTGGATTTAATAAGATTTAAAGCATCTGTTATAAAAATTCTCCAACAGGCAATCACAGATACTATTAAAACTAATAGAAAGTTTCAGCAAAGAAATAAAAGATACAAAGAAGAACCAAATGGAAAGGTTAGAATTGAAAAATATAATAACCTACATAAAAACTCCCTGGATAAGCTCGATTTTAAAATGGAGATGACCGAGGAAAGAGTCCGTAAATTTAGAGATAGACGTTATCTAATCTTGACAGAGGAGCAGAGGAGAAAGTGTGGTGAAAATATTTGGAGAAGTAATGGCTGAAGACTTCCCAAATTTGGCAGAAGATATAAACAGTGATTCAAGAAGCTCAGTGAACACACACAGAATAAACTCGAAGAATTCCACACCCAGATGCAGCCTGACCACACTGCTGAAAACTGAAGACAAATGAAAAATCATGAAAGAAAGCATCTGGAGAAAAGCCACGTGTAGGGGAACAACAATCAGAATGAGTACAGATTTCTCATCAGAAACCACAGAGGCCAGAGAAGTGGCACAATATTTAAGTGCTGAAAAAAAAGAACTGTTAACCAAGAATTCTCTATTCAGTGAAATCATCCTTTGAGAATGGGAATGAAATAAAGCATGATAAAGCACTCCACTGAAGAAAAACTAAAGAGAAATCATTGCCAGTAGCCTGCTCCAAAAGAATTGCTAAAGGAGGTTCTTCAGACAGAAATGATAAAAAATCTGGGTAAATAGAATAGATTACTTTCTCCTCGAGTTTTTTAAAAGGAGTTAATGGCTGGCCCTGACCAGTTTGGCTCAGCGGTTAGAGCATTGGCCTGCGGACCAAAAAGTCACAGGATCGATTCCGGTCAAGGGCACGTACCTCGATTTCAGTTCGGTCCCCGGCCCTGGTCGGGGTCGTGTGGGAAGCAACCAATCAATGTGTCTCTCTCACATCGGTGTTTCTCTACTCCCCACCCCCACCCCCCACCCATTCTGTCTAAAAGTAAATGGAAAAAATATCCTTGGATAAGGATTTTTTTTTAATGAGTTAATTTCTGAAAGCAGTTTTTTTTTTTTAACATTGATGGGATTTTAGATGTACATGCATGTAATGTATGAAATCCCTATAAAATTTGTACCCATGGATTTTAAGTTGTATAGGTCACTGAGTGATAGCACGGAGATGTCAGTGCCATTGAAAGAAGATAAGAGAGAACACTAGAAAATACAAGAGAACACTTTCTTCTTCACTCATTTGTAATTAGTACAATCCTGATGCTAAAACCAGACAAAGACAGTACAAAAAAAAAAAAAGGGAAAACTACAGGCCTAAAGTTTCTTGTGAATGTAGATGCAAAAGATGTGGAAATTTGTAACAGAATATTAGCAAATGTAATTCATCAATATATAAAAGAATTAATTATACATCATGACCAAGTGGCGATTATTCCAGGAATACAACGCTGGAAATCCATCATTATAACCTGCTGTATGAACAGGCTGAGGAAGTAAAATCACACAGTTATATCAATTGATACAGTAAAGTGTTTAGCAAGCTTCAACACCCATTCATGTTCATGTTCCTAGAAAAGTATCAATATAGGACAATTTCCTCAACATGAAGAACATCTATAAAAAAACCTAATATACTTAATGGCATAAGATTGGATGCTTTCTCCCTTAGATAGTGAACTCGGCAAGCATGTCAGCTCTCACCACTGCCTGTCAGCACAGTGTCGAAAGTCCTAGCTAGTACATTAAGGCAGGGAAATAAAATAAAAGGCATATAGATCAGGAAAAAATGTTGTGGATGACAATTATTGCATAGAAAATCCCAAGGAATCTACAAGAAAAAAATGCTAGAACTAGAAAAAGGTTCAGCAAGATCACAAGATACATGATCAATATACAAAAGTCAATTGTATTTCTGTTTACTAACAATGAACACATAGGAACCAAAATGAAATACTGGGGTGTAAAACTAATAAATGTGTACAGGACTTGTATGCTTAAAAGCATAACACACTGATGAAAGAAAGCAGCAAAGATTAGAGAGTGGAGAGGCATGCCATGTTCGGGCGCCAGCAGACCGCACCTGCAGCTTTCCTCAGGTCCCTGCACAAGTTGAACACAGTTGCTAAACAAGGTTAGTCTAAAATGTGTATGGAGCCCTGGCCGGTTTGGCTCGGTGGTTGGAGCGTTGGCCTGTGGACCAGAGAGTCCCAGGTTCAGTTCCTGCTAGGGGCACGTACCAAAAAATAAAATAAATAAAATGTGTATGGAAAGACAAAGGAACTAAAATAACTAAAACAACTACTACTTTAAATGAAACGATGTAGAGCAAACCCAATTCTACCATAAGCTAATTAACATAAATAAGAGTTGTTCCTGTGGCATCTCATCAATGTTACGTTGAATGAAATGACATTATTTGAGGACCTGCTGTACTGTGATTTCCTATACGTACATATCTTTGATAGAGTTTAATTTATAAATTAGGCACAGTAAGAGATTAACATAACTAATAAAACGGAAGAATTATAACAATATACTATAATAAAAGCTGTGTGAATGTGGTCTCTCTCAAAATACCTCACCCTTGTGATGATGTGAGACGCTTGCGTGATGAGGTGCAGTGAGGTGAAGATGTAGGATTGCAAGGTAGTGTTAGGCCCCTGTTGACCTTCTCACCAGATGATGCGTCAGAAGGAGGGTCATCTGCTCTGGGTGATCCTGGATCCTCAAGCCAAGACGAGTGACCGTGGGTGACTGAAACTGCAGAAAGCGAGACTCGGGTAAGGGGGAGCTACTGTAATGACAGTATCGAATGCCGGCCCGGATGGGGAGGATTGGATCTCTCGTGCGTTGCTATGGGAGTGTAAAATGGTATAGCCGTTCTGGAACACAGTTGTGGCAGTTCCTTGAAAAACCAAACACGCACTTACCCTTTGACCCAGCAGTTGCCCTCATGGACAGTCACCCCAGAGAAATGAAAACAAGTCCACATAAAACCTATGTGTGATTGTTCACGGCATCTTTCTTTGTAAGAGCCCCAAACAGGAAAACCAAAATATTCCTCAGTAGATGGTTAAAACACTGTCGTTTATCCCTGTCATAGAACAGTACTCACCACACATGCAGCAGTGCAGACGTATTTCAGGAGCAGTGTATGGAGTGAGAAGAGCCGATCTGAAAAGCCACATACTGTACAATCCATTCATATAACATTCTCAAAGTCACATAATTGTAGCGATGAAAACAGATTAGTGGTTGCAGGAGGCGGGTAAATATGACTATTAAGGGGAAACATGAAGGAAGTCATTGTGGTGGTGGAATAATTCTGTATCTTGATTGAAGTGGTATTTCATGACTGTACATGTGATAAAATGGCATAGAAGTAGCTGCACACTGTCTCAATGTAGATATCCCCATTTTGACACTGGACTGTAATTATGTAAGATGTAACGATTGGAGGAAACAGTGAAGAACCTTTATGTACTATCTTGGCAACTTCCTGTGAGCCTATAATTATTTCAAAATAAAATGTTTAAAAAAAAACAAAAACTTTAAACCCACAGCCCACATTTGGCATCAGTTTAAACAGGTGGCAGCAGAGTGTCGGTTTGGAGGTGCTCAGGGATGCTGACGCAGTATGGAACTCTGCCTGCACGTCGGGACAGAGGAATGATCGGTCACGTGCTTTGTGTTCAATGCAATTACCCCGTTGAAAGAATAGCAGGCTGCTCTAATGCAAGCAACAGGGCTCCTCTGCTCAGCCGCTGTCACTGCCATTCTTTACCGAGTCCACAGACATCCCAGGTTTACCCAGAAGGACACAAGGAAGCAACACCGTCATGACTCAGCATCACACTGTTCAGGTGGAGCTTTCCCACCGTGACGTTCTCCTCCTGTTTCCAGTGTTTCCTCCACTTGTAGGGCTCCTGTAGTTGTAGATGTGCACGCAGGGCGTGTGTGCACACGTGAGGATCCATTCCACCCGAAGAGCCTGGCCATTACACAGCGCGTCTGGATCGTAGGTGCAGGTTTGCAGAGCCTCCTGTAGCTGGCGCTGCGTGGGTGGAACTTCTCAACAGCACCATTTGGGGTAGCATTATTCTCATTTTAAAGTATAGATCAGGTGTCCAGGCTCATTTCTTACAAATATCTGTTCAGAACATTTTCACTGATGAGTTAATTTGAGTAACGGTGTTATTATTTAGTAAGCACTTACATGTGCAAGACACTGTTGTCAGAATTTTACATTCATTATTTTGTGGCAGGCCCTCAAATACCTAAGACCACACTATCCTTATGTCTCTTTTACAGTTGAAGAGACTGGGCTCAGAGGGGTGAGGTAACTTGAGCCAGGTCACCAGTTGTGTGGCTGGAACTGAGCCTGGGAACTGACTCTAGTGCCCAAGTTATTAACAGAGTGTGTTCCACTGTTCATGTGTACGTACCTGTGTTTGCTCCGCTCACACTTCTGCCTCCCGTAGCAGCCGACTGCCAAAGGACCCAGCTTTCTGCGGTACAGCATTCAGGCCTCCCTCAATATCAGATTTCACTAGAAACCCTGGGGTTATATCTGAGAATGGCAGTACTGTCCAAGATTGTCTGATTCTTTATATGTAGGTCTATAGTTAAACAGTCCAGTCTTTCTTAGAAAACAGACACCAGATTATATGGGTTATACCTTGTTCCAGCTGGAAAAAAATTGTCATTAAATTAAAATTTTTAATGCCTTCAAGAACTCCATTTGTTTTATCTGGAAACTAAGGACAACAGTAGTGAAGCAGAAGTCAGGGTTTGTGCGGGAATAAATTGTTTAACTTGATTATCTTATCTCTTAATTATGTCATAAGTAGTAATGAATGACAAGTAGCAAACAAAGATGTTTGTCTGTACAATGTAAGTAAATCCGGCCTTGTCACTCTCCACTGCAGTTGGGCAAAGCCCCGAGTTCACATTGCAGGGTGCACTGCTGGACATGCACCCCTCTCAGACTTAGATGCAGCGTTTTCAATTTCTGTAAAACAGTTAAGCAACTTATATCCGTTACTTTAAATCCCTTATTTAAAGCATGCCTTTTCCCCACAGCTGTGAACATGCTCTTCACTTTCGTACAGCTCGACATTTGTAATTACATGTGTAATGTAATCTGTGTGTTACAAAGAGCTTTTGTAAATGGATCTGATTTCCTCTTCTTACAGGAGTATATTAAAGGAATCTGTGAACCTGAACTAGAAGAAAGAGAATGCTACCCCAGGGCCATGCACTGCATTTTTGTTGGGGCTCAGAGCCTGTTTCTGAAGAGCTTGATTCAGGACACCTGTGCCGACCTCTGCGTCCTGGACATTGGTCTTCTTGGCATCCGAGGAAGCGCAGAAGCCGTGGTCATGGCCAGGAGTCACATTCAGCAGTTTGTGAAGCTCTTTGAGAGTCATGAGAACCTGCCCAGCAGTCAGAAAGAATCAGAGGTAAAAAGGGAATTCAAACAATTTGTTGAAGCTCGTGCAGACAATTATACAATGGACTTGTTGCTTTTGCCCACTTCCTTGAAAAAAGAACTCTTGACGCTCACACTAGGTGAAGAGACTCTGTTTGGAACGGGCGATGGTGATGTTACTGAAATCGGAGATTTGAAACAGACGGAGTTTCCACAGGGTGCTGCCACAGGGCAGAATATCTCTGCAGACGAGGTGGCTCTGCAGGAAGACGCGAGAAATAAAGCTGGGACTCCTGTTTCCGAGCTTACGAAGCAAATGGACACAGTGTTTTCTAGTTCACAAGATGTTCTTTTTGTTCCTGTAAATGGCCTAACCCCTGAGGAAGAGGCACTTTGCAAAGGCAGAGCTTGTCACAAAAGGAGATTTTCCGATTCTGAAGAAAGGCATACCAAGAAGCAGTTTTCTCTGGAAAACGTTGAAGAGGGGGAGCTTTTACATGATGGTAAGACGTCAGCTGGAGGTGTAATCATTGACCTGTCTGACTCGTCTAGTGATCCTGAAGTTTTAAGTCCAGATGTAAAAGACACCACTGAGGAGATGGAACACAATATCCTCGTGAACTTCTTTAAAACCATGGGCTACTCCCAGGAAATTGTTGAAAAGGTCATTAGGGAGTATGGGCCATCTACTGAACCATTATTGCTCTTAGAGGAAATTGAAAAGGAAAATAAAAGATTCCAGGAAGACAGAGAATTTTCAACTGGCACTGTGTATCTGGAGACCAACAAAACCAAAAATAAAGATGTTTGTAGCAGCATAAATGAGCTTACAATGGATTCTACTCCAAAGAAAACACAAACTCATGCACAGCAAAATATGGTTAAAAAATTTTCTCAGTTACCATTCAAAGTAGAATCAAAACCATGTACCTCAAATTGCAAAATTAATGCTTTCAAAACAGTGCCAATAGAACAGAAACAAGAACCCTGGAGTTCACATCAGAACTACACTGGGAACATGGACCTTGAAACCGATGGCCTTGCACCCTCTGTTGCCCCTTCAAATCCCAAAGAAGTCAGTTTTGTTTCAAGAGGAGCTTCAAGTCACCAGCCCAGAATTCCAAGTTTTCCCGAAAATGGTCTGCAGCAGCAAGGAGAACCCTTGCTTCCAAATCATCTCAAGTCTGCCTGTGACAACCGTTCGGGATGCTGTAGCTCTCCTCAGTCTAAGCCGAATTGTCCAGCAGTGCTGCTGCCCCAGCTGGCACTTGCTGCTGACGTGAGGCTGGCAGGCCTTTCTGATCACATCGACTCCTCAGTTACAGGGGTTCAAAGGTTCCGAGATACTCTGAAAGTGCCCTACAAGCTGGAATTAAAAAACGAACCAGGGAGGACGGATCTGAAGCACATTGTTATAGATGGGAGCAATGTTGCAATTACGTAAGTCCACTCTGCAATTTTTATTATAATTTTAGGTGGGACTCTAAGCAACATCCCAGAATTACATGCATTTGTAGGAACTATGTTGTGTGTCTGTCTAGTTGATCTATTGCCTTACCTGGGGGGGCAGGAGGGGGGGACAGCTGGTTGGAAAGGTTTTGTTATTCCATCTTCTGGAGTTGTAAAGTTCACTCCACCCTGCAGAGCCTACACTTCTGGGGGCAGGAGATGATAGAAAGTGTGTCTTTCACATTGCTTTGCCCGGTGATAAGCAGTATAGAGAGTTTTAAATCATTAGGTTCTTAACATTATGAATACCATTAGGTTCTGAATACAAGGATGAAGCTTAAGGCAAAAATAGTTTTCTGTCTTTGTATGCTACCATCTGCCAGGTGTCTAGCCAAGAGTGTGCAGTGAGAACAGGAGTGATGTACTTCTGTTATGCTTCTGTTGATACAGGAATAGCGATTTCCTTCCTAAGGAACTGCGTCAGTTTGAGTTTTATGGGCCTCTGTTACAAAAAGTTTCTGTATTTGTTTTTAGTAAAAACAGCTAAATGATCATTTCTATTTAGCCTGTCTTAGAACCCTCATATGATTCTGATTTTATACCTCATGTTTCAGAAGAAACATGAGCTTGGGTTTCTTCTCTAAGGAGCAGTTTAATATGGTGGCTAAGAAGAATGGGAGGGCCCAGCCGGTGTGGCTCAGTGGATTGAGCATCGTCCCATGGACCGAAAGGTCCCGGTTCGATTCCCAGTCAGGGCACATACCTGGGTTGCAGGCTTGATCCCCAGTAGGAGACTGTGCAGGGGGCAGCCAATCGATGTTTCTATCTCTCTTTCCCTTCTTCTCTCTCTAAAAAAATCAACAAAAACATACTTTTTAAAAAAGAAGAGTGGGAGGGGAGAGTCAGAGTCTCTGCCTCACTTGGGCCAGCTGGTGACCGTGGGCAGGTTTCTGCCCAGTGAGTTTTCTTGGCCTTTCACCCTGTCCTAAGGGACGTCTTTGTCATGCCATTTCAACGACTGCCAGATAGTCTCCCTCCAGTTTTCACAGTCAGTCATTCCGTTGACTTTGAGGAAGACCTGCCATTCAGGAAATGGGGCACCTGAGCCTGGAGTGAGGAGAGAAGCTGAGCTAGTTCTCTGAATTGTGAACACCAGTTAATGCCTTTATTTTACAGGAACACTGAATGAAGTTGAAAATAAGTTTTATTACTGAAATTTATATATTTATATTTTGTTTTGTTAAATTTTTATTAAAATTTTCAACTAAATGCACAAGAAGGTAATGTAATGAATCCCATGTTGGATTCACTTGGGATTCCCATGACAAGCTCACGCCCACCTTCGGTAGTGACCGACTTTGGCCTGTGTTATTGCATCTTTTAAACTGTTTCGTCCATACCCCCACCTGCTGCCTCTCACCCATATTATTAGGAAGGAAATCTCAGATATGTCATTTCATCTACAATCATTTTAGTATCTTTTTTTTAAATAAAAGGATTATTTTTAAATTTTTTAATAGATTATTGCTGCTGTCCTTTGCTGTCAAAAAGAGAAAATGCCAGCATTTCACATTAAAGCTTGCAGAGAGGACGTAAAAAGATGTATATACTTGTCTTCATTTCCAAACAGTACTGTGTGTCGTCATTTCACCTCGTATTTTGGCAGTTCCTTTGGGGAAACCCAGCAAATGGCCCCAGCTGCTGTGCATGAGCTGAGCACAGCTTGAAGTGCAGCTTCAGTCCCCGCAGGCCAAGCCACACAGGTCCTCACTGTCACAATGTCTCGAGCCAAATGACGATATAAAATGTAGGTCACGATTATGAGTAATACTAATCCTTTTTCATTTTTCCGTATGTGGAAGAATTTCCCAAATTGGTGTTCAAAGAATAAGAAATGCAGATTTACATAGAACAAGTGGTGATAATGACACTTTTTAAAAACCTTTTTGGAGTAGTGTTGTGTTTCTCAGAGGGGCCACTGTTGCAATTTGGAGTGGTGTTGTCTGTCCCTAACAGGGTGTTTTGCATATCTGGTCCCTCCTACTGTGGCCATAGCGCCTCCCCCCAGTCATGTGGCAGCCCAACACTCTCCCACGTTTTCCCTGACACCCTTGGGTGCAGTGCCATCTCTTGAAAACCTCTGAATCAGTGCACTAAGGGAAACCACAAGCTGACTTGCATTAATTTTTTGAAAACTGATTCTTTTAGGAGGGTTTCAATTTTCTTTGAACAGATGTCTAAGTTTAAAGGCACCACTTTTTTTTTTTATAATCCTCACCCAAGGATATTTTTCTGTTTATCTTCAGATAGAGTGGGAGGGAGAGAGAGAGAAACATCGATGTGAGAGGGACACATTGACTGGTTACCCCTACACGACCCCGACCAGGGCCGGGGACGAACCGCAACCGAGGTCCGTGCCCTTGACTGGAATTGAACCCGTGATTCTTTGGTCCACGAGCTGATGCTCTAACCGCTGAGCCAAATCAGCCAGGGCAAAAGCACCACTTTTACAAAGAAGACAGACTTACAACTTGATGTAGATTAATTTGAAAATTAATTTATTCTGGAGAGTAACTGCTTAATGGGTATAGGGTTTTATTTTGGAGTGATGGAGATGTTTTGGAACAAGATGTAAGTGGTGGTTGTACCACATTGTGAATGTACTAAATACCACTGAATTGTTCACTTTAAAGTGATTGTTTTTTTATTTCACTTAAGAATTTTTTGAAAGTTGATAAAAAGTAAGCCTTATTCTAAATTAATTACTTCAGTATGAAATGCAAATTATAGTCTATAAATTTCATGAAGAAAGTGATTGTGTTTGTTCTGTTCTCTGAACCACCCCCAAGGTCAGTGGTGCCTGGCACATGGTGGGCTTTCAGTAACAGTTTGTTGAATGAATGAGTGAGTGAATGAATGAATGAATGAATGAATGAATGAATGACAAGGGATTGTTAAAGGTTAGAATTTTTGGCCCAGTCCCGGTAGCTCAGTTGGTTATAGCATCGTCCAGATATGCCAAGGTTGTGAGTTTGATCCCCGGTCAGGGCACATACAAGAGTCAACCAGTGAGTGCATGAATACACTGAATAACAAATCCATGTCTGTCAAGAACAGAGTAGTTTTTTTAAATTACTTTTCACCACCCATTTACAACTTGCAATTCCAGTTGCTATTCCAGTGATCAATTTAGGTTAAACTTTAACTGAGGCAATATATTTAATTTAACAAATGTTTGGAATCTTAAAGCTGAAATTGTTGTATGATAGGTATGTACTTTATTATTGTTTTTTTATTGATTGTAGAGAGAGAGAGGAAGGGAGAGGGAGAGAGAGAGAAACATCAGTCGAGCCCACAACCAAGCATGTGCCCCAACCAGGAATCAAACCGGCAGCCCCTTGGTGCATGGGATAATGCTCAGCCAACTGAGCCACACCGGCCAGGGCATGTACTTTATCTTTTTTTTTTTTTAAACATCATTGACTTTTTTTTTTTCCTTTAATGATTTTAGAGAAAGAGGAAGGGAGAGGGAGAGAAAGAGAGAAACATCAATGAGAGAGAACATTGACTGGCCTCCTCCTGCATGCTCCCCACTGGGGATCAGGCCCACAACCTGGGCATGTGCCCTGACCGGGAATCGAACCAGCGACCTCTTGCTGCATAGGTCGACACTCAACCACTGAGCCACACCGGCTGGACGTACTTTATCTTTCAAAACATAAACTTCACACCCATTTTGTAAGGTAAAAATCATCTGTAATTTACATAACATGAAGTGGCTTTAAAATCTCGTCCAAGATTACACAGATCTGACATATGGCCCATGCTATCCCTTTCCAGCATATACCCTGCCTCTTCCCATAGAGATTGAGGCTAGGACTAGGGGGACTTGGCAACATTGGATCCTACCGTTGAGCTGCTTAAGCCCTGCTGAGCAAACCTCGCTGATTTAATCCAACCCATTGGGGAAGTAGTTAAAAAGGAAGTTTGAATCCTTAAGTAATAGGATCTTGGAACCCCATCCTACAGCAGCTCAGGCCCACCCATCACGGTTTCTGCAAAGCCTTTGTTTATTTGCCAGCCAGAATGTCCGCAGTTCATCACATCGTGAGAAATTCCAAAATACCCTCCCTAGTGCTGCTGATTATACATATCTGTACTTGGTTTTTCCCCTTTGTCACCATGAGTGAGTCACACGATGAGTCAATGGAAATCGCTTGCGGTGTATAGCTAGACATTACAGTGGCAGCCAGATAACGCTAGCTCTGTCAGTCTGAAACTTCAGCATGAGAACACCTGACTTATCTGGGTGGATAATTTTCCATAGTTGAGGTTTGCCCCTTCACTTGCCAGAACTATGTATTATCAGGGGTCCAGGGCTATTTTTATTGAGTGGCAGCTATAGAAGGAAATTGCTCTTTCCTGGGTAATTCAGAAAGGGTTTTTCACTATTTCCCACACTGCCCTGCCTAGTTCTATGATTGTCATCAGTTATTACCAGCTCTGTCACCTGTCACCCACCTTCTTTCTGCTTTGGATACTCTTCTAGTTGACTGCCTACTATAGTGTAGGAAACAACCAGGTGATATATAACTTGTTTCCATTGATGTGAAAACAGAAGCCTGAGTCTCCCTTGGGAGCCTGCACACCTGGCCTCTAGGCCTAATGCCCACTCACTCTGCGTTTGGCGCTGGGAGCCCCAGAGCGTTGCCTTCTCAGAACTTAGAGGGGTTGCTGTGTGTGTGCTCTTGGTCTCTGAGTCAGAGCAGACAGCTGGTGTGGTGTAGCAGTCCACAGGCTCCGCTGGCTTGATCACAGAGGCTGCGAGACGGTGGTGACGAAGCACATTCCTGCCTGGTCTGGAGGTGGGAGCTGGGGTAGGAAGGACCCTCTGGATTATTTTGAAGACAGCAGTTTGGCTCCACTTGATTTTCCTCTGTAGTTTTATTTTCTGGGTAAATCTCTATGTTCTCCATTAGAAAATTTTCAGGTTAGCAAGTGATTTGATCTTACTTCGGCCTGAGAACACCTGACTAGGTTAACGTTTTGGAAATTGATGTAGAGCTAGTGTTTCTAGAAACTCTAACTCTGAGCTTTCCCTCTAAGCTTGGGAGAGGTCCAGGGCAGCAGCATCTCATCTACTTGCATTTCCCTCCTTCCCTCAGTTCTCCGTTGGGTGGGCTGGGTCCTCTGCATCCGCCAGTTTCCATGTTGCATCACCAAAGCGTCTGAGGGGAGGAGGAGAATAAGTTAGCTCACATTTGTATCTGATGAATAAACTAAGGAAGCACTTGACAAAAATGTTTAGTGCCTTTCCCTCAAGGGTATTTGTTGTATCCTTTTCCAAGAAGTATAGGCATCCTTTGGTTCTTCGAAAAACCAAGGGATACATACAAGTTGTATTTTGTTTGGCCTGTGGTTGACATCAACTATAGGCCTGTCCTGGCTGTTAAACAATTAGAATGATTTACTCTTTTTAAAAATTAAACACACACACACACACACACACCTTACAAAAATCTGCAGCCTATCTTCCAGTAACAAATGTCCTATTACTGCATTCTTGCCGTATTGTGAATGTTTCTGGACAAACAGCCACTACGTTAGTCCATCAGGAATGGGCTGCTTACTGCATGCTTTCTGCATGCGGTGGTATCTGTGCGGTCTCTCTTCTGGATGTTAGATGTTTGCTGGTGTCCAGCCCAGTCCTGCTCCATGAGAATATAGATTTACTGGGGACAGTACCACTGTGGGGTCTTGGGAAGGTCCCTGGCTAAGGGTGAGGAGGCCTGAGTCTGATGCCAGCTTGTCTACCCTCTGGCAGTGCAGCCTAGGCAAGCTGCTGGGTCTCTAGCGAGCTGTTTGTTCTGCTCACCTAACAGCAGTCCATTGCATCAGCTGAGTTCTGCGATTCAGGTGCAAGTACAGGAGTGGAAAGGGATGGTTGAGGCCTATGTCTAGAGACCAGAAGAGGCTGGAACTGAGCCTTGAGGATCTTTGAAGGAGGAGCAGGGCAGGTGGAAGAGATCACTCACAAAGAAAGCAACGTGAGAAGCTCGACCTCCTGGCCCATGTCAGGATGACATGTGGTCGTGGCCAGATCCCCTCTGACTAGTCAGACTTGAAGGGACCGAGAGGTCAGACACTGATTTGTCTAGAAGGACGGTGCTATTGAAGACCCGGACAGGCTGTGTTTCAGAATCAGTCTAACTGGAGTTGGGGGTGCGTTGGAATTAGGAGAACCGGAGGTGGGTGGGGACACATGAGCTTGAGGTGGCAGGACTTCCAAGGGATGGACGTAGCCACCAAGTGGTTTTGACATGGAGACACTAGACGTGGAGAGAAGACAGGCCTGAAGATGCAGAAGTTGATGTGGTTGGTACATAGGTGCTCGTGGAAGCAGTGAAGATCCATTATGCTAGTCTCAAACTGTGGCATCATAGTTTGGAGTTTAGATTTTTTTTTTCTTTCTAATACTCATGGGTTGGCAAATAGATTACCACTTGCAAAATTTTAAACTTTTAAAAACACTTCTTTAACTTCCACTTTTACGTAACAGCCAGAGAATAAAATTTAAATGTTTTTCTTGTTTCTTTTGAACTGTGTTACCAGATTTGGGGGCAGCGGACATTTTGTAGCCCTGTGTATCAGGGGTCATACACCACCTATGTTTGTGTCTGGAACACAGCCGTGCTCGCTTGTTCTCCGTTGGAGGGTTGAGTGGTGCCTGGGAGACGGCGTGGCCCAGAAAGCTCTCTGCCCTTGACAGAAAAGCTCACTGACTCGTGTTCTCCGTGGTTCCTGTCTGTTTCCTTCCTCCCTGTCTTCTGCATCCTTCACCACACTGTCTGCAGAGGCCCCCAGGAGTTCCAGTTCAGTCTTGCCCTCCGGCTGCAGACTGAGTGTGCTTTGCAGTCCCCGGAAAGGACACGGAGCCCTCCTGCTGCAGGAAGCCCAGCCTCTGGCAGCTGTGCTGCTGGCGACCGTCACTGGCTCGTGACGAAGCCACTCGGCTTCAGCAACAGATCTGATAAAATTCAGGGGAGCCTTCGAGGCCAGTGATGAGGCAGGGACGATAGAACGGGCTGTTCGTGTAAACAACGAAGAGTCACAGGGCAGCGCGCACGACTCCCCCCACAGCCCCTGCCCCCCGCACAGCAGCACACAGTCACCTCCGCGTACTTGCCATAAACAGTCTCACTTGTGTTCCCACAGGCACGGTCTGAAAAAGTTCTTTTCTTGTCGTGGAATCGCAATTGCAGTTGAGTATTTCTGGAAGCTTGGGAATAGAAACATCACTGTGTTTGTCCCACAGTGGAGGACAAGGCGCGACCCCAATGTCACAGGTGAGGCAAGCTCGTTTTCCCAGGTTTCTAATCAGGTGTTTAATGAGTTGGCTTAATAATTGCAACACACACCTTCATGTGGCACAGGCAGCGGCTTTAAAAACGAAATTGTAGCCCTGGCTGGTTTGGCTCAGCGGTTGCAGCATCCGCCCGCGGACCAGAGAGTCATGGGTTCGATTCCAGTCAAGGGCACGTACCTCCGTTGTGGTTCGTCCCCATCCCTGGTTGGGGTCGTGTGGGAAGCAACCAGTCCATGTGTCCCTCACATTGATGTTTCTCTCCCTCCCTCCCTCCCTCTCTATCTGAAGATAAATGGAAAAATATCCTCAGGTGAGAATTAAAAAAAAAAATGAAAATGATCACTTGATAAATTTAGAACCCTCAAATAGAATGTCTTTTTAATGGCCTGCTTAATAGCGAATATAAATTATTTGTGTGAATCATGGTACTGCATGGCTGACCGGCAGGCCACACACACACAAGGCTTGAACTTACTGTGAATCATGAAATATTCCGGAGAAACTGAAGGTCGTTCATTTCTCAGGTCATAGTGGAAGGGCTGTTGGGGCAGCTTCATGCAGAGAACCTGAACACCTGGAAATAAACTGTAGATGGGGGGGGGGGGGGGGTGAAGGCAGGATTTACCTGAAACATTGAACAGGATTCAGACTTAGTCACTGTGAGATGGAATGGTAAAAGCGCACATTCCCAAGTGTCTGGCTTCCCTCGCTTTGGGGAGTGTTTGTCCTAACATTAGGTACTTGAGGCACAAGGCAGAGCCACTCACTTGTAGTTGTTTTTGCACTGGTGTCCCTGGGAGTCTGGTAAGCCCCATGCACGGTGCATGTCCGGTCCAGGAAGACACTGTGCGGGGCGTTTCAGCTGAAGTGAGGGGTGCGTGCCCTTGTTGCAGATGCTGGTGTGGGTAGCTCAGGCCCGGGCCTTTTGGCCTCTTTGCCCATCACTGGTTTTCTAAAATGTGGCTTTGGCCCTCATTTCTCCTCTGTCACAACACTCCCTCCCCTCCCCCAGTGAAAATGAAAATCAGCGCATATTTATACAGATAACTGAGAGACTGAGTAGGATGCCAGCTAGAGGGAGACCTTGAGAGGCTCTTGGCGGGGACCCAGCAGGCCTTCCTGGGGCCCAGGCAGAGCAGTTGGTCCCTCCCACTGCTTCTCTCCCATCAGGGACTTCGGCCATCACTCTTTGTCCTCTGCTACTTGCAGTGTGGCCAGCAAAGAATCCTTGATGGTTAAGAAGCAAATTGGATTAACTTTTTTATGCTCACAAATTGCTAGTCAGTTTTTACATTGCATTTGCCCTAGTATTAATATATGTCTTGCTATCTTGCTAGATTTTTTTTTGTTCTTCTCAGTAAGTTAGTAAAATTGAGTCTTCCTGAGTCAGTAGAAAAAAAGGTTTTCCCACAACTCTCCAAGTGAAACATTTGGGGTTCTGTTCATTAAGTTAAACGTTGGGGGAAATAGCCTTTTTCTGAATGTGTGTTCACCTTATTCCATGAACAGAACAGCACTTCTTAACCCAGCTCCAAGAGCTCGGCATATTATCTCTAACTCCTGCACGGATGGTCTTTGGAGAAAGAATTGCTTCTCATGACGACAGGTAGGAAAGGCTATTCTCCTTTCTCAGGTGGGGGTGGGGTGGGAGGAGCCAGCCACCTGCTCTGTGGGACACTTCACCATGCCTCTGGACCCACATTCTTAAAGGACTCACTTCATTCAGGGGTCGAGACTTTTAATATTTATGGTCATTCAGATTATATACTTAATGTTCTTTGTTGTAGGGGTGTGGGAACATTTATAAAAGCTGTTGAGTTAGCGTTTTTTGGTCTTAATTTCCATAAAACATGACTGGGGATCCATAAGGAAAAGCAGGTATTGAATTAGTCTTTTTTGGTGCATGCTAAAAGTAATGTTTTCTTGTCTGAGTGTGGCAGCCTCGAGTGGTTCTCAAACATTATCTATCTCCTGGTTATTTTGGGCCAGTGACTGTCATTGTAGTGCCTGAGCCCTCTGAATTTATGCCATCATGCTCCCAGATCTCTCATTAAGAGGGTTTGAACCATGGATACTCTCCAGCAATGAAACAGAACTTTTCTCCACATTGCATTCTGACCTTTTTTTTTTTTATTTTTTTTTTATCTTTTATCACCATGTATCTTTCCATAACTTGAATTCAAGTGAATCTATCGCTTGGACTGTACAGAATGGCATTTCTGAACAGTGCTTCTTAAGTCAGAGCAGAAAATGTGAACCTATGGGGAAAAAATTGCACGGCTGACTATACCACGCAGCTGGTCTTAGACCAGGGCACTGGGTTCACAGCCGAGAACTGCAGAGGGATGGCAGGCGGGTGGCCCACTCCCTGGGCTTGTCCTCAGGCGGCGGGTCACTGCCACCTCGTGTTGATCATGCAGCTTCTCTAGAAACGTGTAAATGTGGCGGAGATTGTTTTTAAAAAGAGAATTGTATGAGAACCAGATCTTCATTTATAATCATACTGGTAGTTTCAGAGGTATTCAACATTTCCAATTGATCCTCAGTTGACAGGGGCTTAACTTTTCTGTCTCCCAGCCTGGTGAATTCTGTGGTTTTCCTATGAAGAGGAAATCCTTGTGTTTTCCTTAGCACAGCTGTAGTGAGCCCGGGAAGCCTGCTTGCCTGTTTTAACCTCTGTTCTATTACCCTAGGTTTCTGCTACACTTAGCGGACAAAACTGGTGGCATAATTGTAACAAATGATAACTTCCGAGAATTTGTGACTGAGTCCATCTCTTGGAGAGAAATTATTACAAAAAGGTAATATTTTCTTTGTCCTTGGTCAAAATGCTTTTGTTGTTTGTTGTTTGGTTCTGTTTACATTTTGTTTTGTGTTCACCTTGGCCCTACAGAAAGCAAAATAGGGAGCCAAAGTACCCGAAGACTCTGCTCCCCAGACCTGGGCCTCTGGGCAGGTGGCAGGACCCACGCAAGGCAGAGAGCCTGCCGTGGAGGGCGGGGGGCTGGGTGCCTGCAGGTGCCTCAGACAGTGTTCTGTGGGGGCAGGACTCATCTCTGCAGTGGGAACTGCTCACTCCTGATGCAGCAGCAGTGGCCTGGCCTGGCCTGGCCCGGTACCAGGGGGCCTTCGGCAGGTCACCGGGCTCCACACTTCACTCAACTATGACTATGCATGTTGTTGGTAAATCGGGGTCCTGAATCCAGTTCCAGTGTGGAGGGTATGGGGTGGGGTTCCCCCCACAAACAATTCTTAGCCACCAGCATGGTGTCTCAGAACTCAGCTGTGACACTGTCAACCTGGAGGCAGCCTCAGGCCCCACAGGTTCGTGGCTCAGCCCCACATTGCTGCCTGCCCTACCCCCCCCCCCCCACACACACACACACACTCAGACACCATTTGCAGGCCCGGGCTCTTACCTGCCCTCTGACCAACCGGATTCCAACCCCCCACCTCCAGCTCAGAATGCCAGTTGCAAGCCCACGTTGTCCCCTGGACTTCTGACCAACTGGCGGTTCCCACAGCCCCCTCCTTGGGTTGGATTAATTTGCTGGGACAGCCCACAATACTCAGAGAAACATGTTACGTATGAGATTTCTGATTTATCGTAAGAGGATGGAACTCCGGAGCAGCCAGATGGAGGAGAGCGCAGGGCAGGTGTGGGAGGGCATGGAGCTTCCTCCCTCTTCAGCACCCTGCTCTCCAGCACCTTCACTCATTCAGCAGTCCAGGGGCTCTGTGAACCTCCTTCCCCTGGGGTTTTTGGGGGCTCCATTAGCAGGCATGACTAATTCAATCTCCCCCTCTCCCCTTCCAGTAGGTGGGGGGGAGGGGCAGACTGTAAGTTCCCACCCTCAGATTACATGGTTGGCTCTCCTGGCAACCAGCCTCCATCCTTAGGTGCTCCCTAAAGTCACCTCATTAACATAACAACAGACACTTGATCACTGTACACTTGGAGAATTCCAGGGTTTCAGGAACTGCAGATAAGTTCCGTATCCATACGAGAGAAGTCTATTTTGGACATCTGAGTGACGAAATACATATATTTTTTCTAAATCACAGTATCACAGTTGGGTTCAGTGAGAGCTGTGACTCCAGCAAGAGGATGGGACCAGAGTCAGTACCTGCTTAGATTTTCCCTTCTTGGGAGGAGGGAGAGCATTTCTGTTTTCTACTATTGGATGCTTTATTTGAGCATTTTACCATCATAGTTTAATCATCTATATTGGAAGCATGTTTGAATGTCATCCAAAATAAAGTCACGTCAAGGGTTGAGCATTCACTGCTGTGAGTTTTACTGATGATGAAGCATGTGCCCAGCTGCTGAGGTCAGTGGGCACAGCTTGCAGGACAGCGTCATGTGACCAGTTCCTTCAGAGAAAGCAAGCCCGTCTGCTGTGCCAGAGGTGTCGCAGCAGAAGCGAGCACCGCAGCCAGGCAGCACCACTAGGTGGTTGCCGCGCGTGGGCTCCACAGCTGCCCCGGGGCTGATACTTGTATTTTGCGGAATCATTAGGGGATTATAGAAAAATGATATTTTGCTATAAATGCCCAGGTAAGAGTTCATTACTATTTACATGTTGACCTGTATGTTGTTAAAAGCCTTTGATAGCTGAACTGAGCATTGGTCTTTGACCTCTGGGCACAGTTAACAAGCCATGAATCTTCGAGGACTTGTTTCTGTTGGATCTTTGCCCTGTGCTCATTGTCGGTATTTATTGGACACTATTCTGTGTACACATGCAGTTTAAATGCATTAGGACATGTTTGCACACCAACTTGTTGCTTTCAGAATCCACCAAACAAGGCAGAAACCCAGATCTGGACCAAGACAGGCACTTGGACTTGTGTTTTTTACATTTTCCCCAGACTTGATGAAGTATACTCCACTGACCTAAGATTTTATTTCTTCATGTATCGTATTATCTTCCTTTTTTAAAAGGTTGTCTTCAATGGGCTTGCCAATGGACATGTTAAAAACTGTCACAGCCGAAAGCTCTTCTGAAAGAAAGGGTTTATTGAGCCGTTTGCTAGCCAGAAAAGGACCCGGTCCAGGAGCATGAAGTTCGAACCACCAGCCGCAGAGCTGGACGGAGAAGACCAAGTGCCCGAAGTCCTGGGGCCGACAGGCGCTTTCATACATTATGTTTAGGGGAAGAAAGACATCAGTTGTTTTGAAAAAATGTACACTGGATAAGAGGGCAGGGAGAGGTGCACAGTCGTGAGGAAGGGATGTCGACTGCTTTGATCGGTTGTGGGCAAGAGCCCTGAGAGTCCGTGCTCGCCTGGACGCCGTGGCGTCTCGGGTCGCTCTGCAAGCTGATGGAAGCTCCGGGCGCGTCCAGGAGTGTGAGCCTCGTGTCAGTGAGCCCGAGGCTGCTGGCTGGCTCTCCTGCCCTTTCTCTCTCGGCTGTAATTTAATGTAGGACGTCTCAGAACCGTTTTCGTCAGATGCATTTATTCAAAAATTACCTTTGTTGAGCACCTGTCGTGTCCTAAACTGAGTCTGTAAGTCTTGCTTTTTGTTTTTGTTTTCTTATTGTTCATTTCAGATGTCTTTTTTGAATTGCATTAGTTTATTTTTCTTTATGATGAAATCGATTCTTTTTTTTTTTTTAGTCTTCACTGGAGGATATTTTCCCATTGATTTTCAGATAGGGAGAGAGGGAAGGGTGGGGAGAGGGGGGAGAGAAACATCTGTGTGAGAGACACATCAGTTGTTTGCCTTCTGGAGGACCCTGGCCAAGGTATGTGCCCTTGATGGGAATCGAACCTGTGACTCTCTGGTCCACGGACTGACGCTCTAACCGCTGAGCCGATCAGGTCAGAGCTGTAAGTCTTGCTTTTCAAAGTGATATTGAAAGTCACATTGAGGGAAGCTGCTTCCTAGGCTCAGATAAAAACCTGAAAGTCTCGGTAGGAATATGAGAGCCAGCTGGTAAAAGCTGCTTACTCTGCTGTATTTGAAAGTTGAAATGGTTTAACTCGGGTGTGCATTTGTCCTTTAGGCAGGTAAGCGTGTTGTGATTTTACAGGTGATTTTGCTTTGGAGTTGATGGCTGCCTGAGACTTCTCCGCCCCGCCGCAGTCCGCTCGGCCTTTCCTCCAGCGCGGTCTCTCTGTTGCAGGTTGCTCCAGTACACCTTCGTGGGGGACATATTTATGGTTCCCGATGACCCTCTGGGGAGAAGCGGGCCTCGGTTAGAAGAATTTCTCCGGAAGGAAGTCTTCCTGAGGTATTTTCTTCCTCGCACTGTCGTGTGTTGACTCATTTCTTTCCCTTCCCCGTGCTTAGTGCGAGCATGTCCCCAAACACGGACGCTGGCCTTTCGTTTCATTTCTTAATAGTCTTAGATCTAGTGCTGGTGTCGTGTGTGCAAGCTAATCAAGCAGGCACCCCAAAAGGCCAGGTCCATCCTCATCTGTGGTCCTCTTGGCTTGGATCCTTTGGATGTTAATCCTAGGAGAGCATGAGGAGCCAGACTTTCTGTGGATCCAAAAAGACAAAGCAGGTTTTGCTGGTGGTCACTCATTAGCAAACGCCACTTAGATTCCGTATGTGTGCCTGAGGATCTTCACGTTCCTTCCAGTCATCTGCTGTGACTGCTGTATCAGGAGCCACTGTTCAGGAGCCACTGCCTGGTGAGCTGTCACCTTCTGCTCCACTAAACGGAAAAGCGGTTATCCATATCTGTCCGATTGATGTGACACTTCAGGCTTCGTTTGTTGTAGTTTGGGTTTGCTTTGGGGGGGCGGGGTCATTGTTAACTACAGTATTCCATGTGCCTGACTGGCAGGTCCTATAATCCAGCAGCAGATCTTATTTCAAACTAAAATAGGCTGCACTCTGTGTGTTTCCCAGCAGATATTTGCACAAGGAAGGCTTTTCAGTGACTCGTTTCCGTTCACAGGGAGATCCTTTGGGGCTTCCAGACTTGGGTTTGGTTTGGGGGATGGCTTCACACACAGGATCTGCTGCAGAGACCAGGTGACCTCCTGCCCTGGTCTTGTGAATCCTTTCTCTTTTGAGCTTGTGGGTTTTGTTACATGGATGAGGACTTAGGGCCCAAAGGCCCTGTTTCCCTGCCTGCACCGAGCGAGCGGCAGCCATTTCAACACCTGCTGACAGCACCTCTCGCTTTTCTTCCCAGCATCTTAACTTGAAATCCACTGCTAGGCTTCAAGTCCCGAGGCTTGTATGCAAGTCCATGGGTCAGACCTAATGGAAAGAGAGCTCTCCGGCTCCTTGCACAACCAGAGCAGCCTGGCAGCAGGTCAGCCCTGCTTGCTCACCTAATGGCTCTTGACAAAGGTGTTAACTAATTGATGAGGAAGGGAAGCACACACCCCTGTGCATATAAGTTGTGGACGCCACTGCCTCTTCCAGACTTTGGGGACAGAGGGCTGCCCGTCTGCCCACAGGGATCCCTTTTCTGAGACTGTCAGCCAGGGCCTCACACAGGGTCAGAATCTCCGAAGAGGGGGCCTGTCATCCATAACCTGTTATAAGTGCCCAGGCGATGCTGGTGCTCCCAGGTGTCGAGCCAGACCGCGGGCGGGGTCGGTCCTCATGGGCATCCCGTCATGACTAGTCTGCAGGTGGTACCAGGACATCCTGCCTTCAGAAGCCAGGGGCCGGCAGTTGAGCCTCAAGGTCAGCAGCAGGTCATTTCAAGGGGTCTCGTTTATCTTATAACCCAACTCACCAGGACTCGCTTCCCTTCACAGAGACATGCAGCCCCTACTTCCCACCCTGCCAGCCGTGGGCATGTTTGACCCCAGCTTCAGGGGCCCTGGCGCCCAGGCAGCCAGCACCAGCCACCAGCCTCCGGCCCGGGTTCAGGGCCCCCCGCCCAGCCCCTGGCTTCCTCAGCAACCCCGCCTCCCACTGGTGCCGAGCCTGCCCGGCCTCCCGCAGAGCGTGCCCCTGCCGGCCCAGCGGTCTTCCGCAGAGACCAGCCAGCTGCGGGAGGCCCTGCTGAAGATCTTCCCGGGCTCGGAGCAGAGACTGAAGATCGACCAGATCCTGGTGGCGCATCCGTACATGAAAGACCTGAACGCGCTCTCGGCCATGGTGCTGGACTGAGGGCGGCACCAGGGCTCGGGCTGAGGACCACACGCAGGCGACATAATGTGAAGAAACGGGTCTCCGGTGGAGATGCTGTTGTGTACAGAAGACAGACAGACGTTCTGTGTATAAAAACCTGGGTTTTCAAAACCAGCTTTTTTCTATATATAAATTATGCTGCTATTACAGATTTAACATTTTCTGTAAAAGGAAAGTACATTTTCTGCCTGTTCAGAACTGTTTAATAGCAGTTACTCTTGAGTGTATTGACATTTTTATGTTTTTTAAACTATTTTCCTTAAAGCTGAAAATATTGACAAATGGATATGATTAGCCTTTCTAAATAAATAAAAAACAAAAACAAAAAACTGCTTTCTTAGGGAAAGCAAGACCTCTTAAAGTATATTTTCTTGAGATGACTATGTCACGTCCACTAACAGGAAGTGTGCCCCTCCCCGCCAGAAGTTGGCTTTGCTCCTGTGGGGTCTTTCATTGGAGCCATTTGTGAGACTGGCCAGGGTGCCACTAGATGGCATCTTGTGCCTGCCATTGTTGGTGACAGGGCACAGCGAGGCCCACAGCAGGGCTCAGCAGGGCTCGTGCTGTCTGCCACGCCCACTGCCCGTGTGCAGGGCTCGGAGCTCCTCCAGCACAGCCTCCCGCCCCACACGGAGGGCTGAGCCTGCTGTCTGCCACGCCCACCGCCGTGTGCAGGGGCTGGCGGGACCGGGCTGTCCAGTGCTCCGCTCTGCACGCGCACTGGGCGGAGGCCTCACTGTCCCTGACCTGACTTCAGTCCCTTTTTAGCCTGTAAAAGCGGGGGTGTGAGAACGTGTAGTGAGCAGCCTCTTGCTGTGGTGATTTTGTGTCCACGGCCATGGGAGATGCCCCATGTGAACTCTGTGCAGCTTTGCCAAAAAAAGTTTCCATTTCCAAAATGACCCAAGCCAGTAAATAGCATGAGTTGCTTCCGTGGGGGTGCAGAGCCCCCGTATTTATTTTTCCTGTGTTTGTCTCCGGAGGGCCCTCCTAGCTGCCCTTCCGGTGAGCCTTTCTCGGAGCTGATCTTTGTGTGTGTCTTCAGTGTTGCCCACATTCTGTGTCAGTGAAGTTCTCTGCTGGGCAATTAGTTCTTAACACCTTCACTATTCTCTGGACCTTCCAAGGGCTGCGTATTTTACACCTGTTCTCTCCCCAGGCTGCTCACGGTCGCTGTCCGCCCCGTGGATCCTGTCTCCCGGCCCCAGAGACCCCGCTGAGGACTGGTTTGCTCTTCCTGGCAGAGCTGGGTGGCTCCCAGGCTGCTCCCTCCAGGTGGCTAGACTTCTCCCATCATCTCTCGGATGCCTTCCAGGCACGTGCCAACATGGAACTGGTTGTCAACTGTCACTTTGGGGCAGGTGCCCGAGTTCCCACACTGGGCGCGCAGGTGGAAGGCTTGAGGTGGGCCAGGAAGTGACTTCAGACACCGCAGGTGTGAGGTCTAGGGCTGTCTTGCGGTGACTCTGATTTCGGGGTCAAGGTTTGGCCCAGCAGCCTTGCCAGACCAGTGTTTCTCTTCCATTTCAGAGACAGGCCCAGGTGGCCCCTGGTAGCCAGGGCCCAGCCTCAGGTCTGCCTGGAGGGGCTGGGCCTCCCTGGTGCCAGGTGGAGCTGGGTGGGCTCTGGAAGTGACTTGAGCTTTGACTTTTGGATTATGTACTGTTTGTGAGCCCTCTGCCTGCCCCTTTCTTGGGTGTGGGAAGGAAAATGCAGAGAACTGTGGGAGGCATACAGAAAAGCATTAACTATTTATCTTGATAAATTCTAACAGGAAACACGATTCACAGATCTTTCTGAAATCCATCAAGTCTTTAGTTAAATTTAGTATTTAAAACCTCAATTTTCAAATCATCAAAAACAGTAATTACCTATTCTCAGACACCTCTTGGTACTTGGCTCGGTGTTGATGAATATTTCTCAGTGGTCTGCCTGCCACAGTGGGTGGCCTGAGCCTCCTCCAGGCCTTCGTGCCCAGTGGCTGTGTCCTGTAGGTCACGGCCTTCCCGTGAAATTGGTGGCAGGGCACAGGGCCATCCTCCTGTAGATGCTCTCTGCTGCTCGGAGGGTGTCGGGCTGAGAATTAGTAGGCGGTGCTGCTGGTTGAATCAGGGCCCGAGCTCTCCTCCGGGAGGAGGCTTGTTTGACCTTTGTGTCCAGGAGCCTGTGTTTGAGCCCCTGGAAGCTGTCGGCTAGAAAAGCAGTAAGAAGGCATCTCAGCCATCCTGGGTGACTGGTCAGCGTTGTCTGGCAGGCTTGACCTTGTGTTGGCAGTGTCCCGGGACTCGGCTGGTGCGGCCCTTGGTGTCAGTGAGAGGGAGAGCATGCCCTGCCCAGGCCTGTGGCCCCTGTGGCCCCTGTGGCCCCTGCCCGGCACCTGGAAACCTGTGCTCTTCAGGCTCTTCGCGGCCCCGCTCCTGGTCCCCTGCCTGCCCTCGATCCAGCCGGCCTCCCACCCACCTCGCAGACGAGGCCTGCCTTTAGGAACCTTCCCCCAGCACCGCCTTGCCCCCTCCTGCCTGCTTCCTGTGTCTGTCTGCACCCCCCTCATCTAGTGGTCATTACCTACCTCCTCGTTATTCCTGCATATTTCAGGTCCTTCGATTAAAAGAAAATAACCGGACTTCCTTTAAGAATCATCTTTGTCCATTGCTTTTCCTCGCCTCCCCACTCCGCTGCCCGGCTTGCACATTGGCGTGGGAACGGTGTGGGAGTGCGAGACCGCCTCAGGCTGGAGGATCTCTTTTTCAGACCAGTGTCCACACTCAGCCGTGGCAGTTGACACCGCTGACCTTCTTTTCCCCGTGAGCTGAGAGTTCCCTCACTCCTAACCGATCTTCATTCCTTTACCTCCTTTTCCCTGGAGGCCGATCCTGAACGTCTTCCTTTCTTGAGGGTGGTTCTCAAGCTTTGGACCAGCTGTGGGACTCATGGCGGGCAGGGTAGCACTCACTGAAGATGCAGATTCCTGGGCACCGTCCCCAGAGATGTGCGTTCAGTAGCTCTGGAGGAAAGGCTGGGCATCTGCGCCAGCAGCAGGCTCCCTGGCCCGCTCCCATGCAGGTGGGCCATGGACCACGTTTGAGGAACACCAGTGCCACCCTTAGGGATCGCCACTCTTCCCTGGCTCCAGTTGTCCCCTCTTTGCCCTTCAGGAGTGCATTTGTAGCTAGCTGCTCCTGAAGCCCCGGGATATCCTCAGACTCCCCCCAGGCCCGCAGCCTGCATCTGCCTGGCTGGTCTTTCCCGCCGCCGGCCCAGGCCCCTCATCAACCCTGGCCCCTCTCTTGCCCTTTGACCTCCAGTTGTGCCCCGCGGCTTCCCGTCCTCCATAGGCGCTCAGGTTATCTTCCAGAAACCCCCTCTTCCTGTCCAGTGGGCTTCGGTGGCTTAAGACCAGAGCACCCAGCTCAGACCCCCTGAGTGTGGTCTCCTGGGCTGCCCACCTCAGGCCTACTTGTTTGCCCACTTTGTACAGCCCCACCCCCATGCTCACGGCGCACACACTTCCTGTCTGTGGTCTCCCGCCCCTGGGCACACCTCCTCTCTGCTAGAAACGCCTTCTCCCCAACGGCGTCCCCCCACGGCCCAGCCCGGAGCCCACACTGGACCTAGCCTGGCGCTGCCGAGCGGGCTGGTGTCTGCCGCTGGGCGTGGACTGCCCTCCCTCTAGACTGTGAGCTCCTCGCGGGCAGGGACCATCTGTCCATTCTGTGTTTCCACGGCACCTAGCACAGTGCCTTGCACTTAGGTGCTCAATAAACACCTGCTCGGTTGAACTGGAGGACAGTGCCTTCTTGACCGCGGCTCCTGGCCAGCCAGGGAGACCGGGCTCACTGAGCAGCTGGCTGGGCAGCCGCTGCTGTGCCATGGCGGACGCCGAGCGTCGGCGGGCGTCTGCCTGGCTCCCTCCCTTTCCCCTTGTCCCAGGCACCTGACAGGCTGAGCCCAGCAGGGGGCCAGGGGCAGATGCCTGTCCTGATGGGGCTGATCGGAGCCCCTCCTGGATTCTCCCTCTGGTGGTGGGAGCCGGGAGGGTCACGCTCAGATCTGTGGGAGGCCTTTTCCTGCCAGGAGGAAGCTGGTCTGTGGTTGAGAAGCAGAAGCCAGCCTGCGAGGGGCCTGGTGGCATCAGTCCGAGGTCCCTGTTGTCATGGAAACCTTCCTCCACTGTCCAGGCGCCCCAGGATTCTAACACTTCTCTTCCTCAGCTGGTTCAAACAGGTTCACCTCCTTCAAAACCAAAAGGCAAGTATTTCTGCATCACTGCCCTCGACTCAGCAGCTGAAACGGGGCGGCGCCTTGTGCCTAGAAAGACCCCAAGGACGTGTGCAGACAGAACTGAGGATGCTCACCCCAGTCGGATGGCGTAGGAGCCCCACAGCTGCTGAGTGACAGCGTCCCTTCCCTTCCCCTGGCAGAGTGGGCCGTCGCTCTGCTACTGCCCCTCCTGGGCCCCTGCTTCTCGAGGTCCTGCCTCTGCCTCCCCACGTGAATTTCTCGGCTCAGTGCCGAGCGGGGCGAGGCCACTCCTGCCCACGTGCGCTTGGCCCTTCTGAGCTCTTCCCTGCCCTGCCGGAAACAGGCCGATCGATCGGAATGGCACTCCTGCCCCGGGTGCTGGGAGGGACAGGTGTGTTCTTACTGGAAGCGCCTAACTGCTATGGCCCTAGTCAGCGGCCCTGGGGACACTTCTGTACCTGCCACAGAGCATCCCACACCTCCCCTGGCCAGAGGCCAGGGACCTAGTCTCCAATGCTCCGTGACCACCTTTTCCAGATTCTGGACGTGGTCCTCTGCTCCTACCGACTCCCCGAGCCTCGACAGGGCGGGGAAGTCAGGCAGATGGAGGGAGAGGGTGTAGACTGCCAGGAAGGGGGCCTGGCGACAGCACAGAGAGGCCGTTGGGAGAGGAGCTGAGCCTCGGGACTCGGACTGGTCCCCACAGCCAGTGTGTCCAGGACTCGGGATCTCCCAAAGGCCCTGCCACCTCCCCACGACGCACTCTCCCAGAGTGGCACCTAAGGTGACCCCCCACCCCCACCCAGAGAGCAGACTGAGGCCTAGGCCCACATCAAGGATGTCACCCCGCCTCCCACCCCCTCCTTCCTGCTCAGTCCAGGGGCCCCGTCCAGCCCTGCTCCTGTGGGGGTGGGCGGCCAAGAGCACGGTTTTGAAAAGGGGAAGCGGACTGGCCCGCAGCGCAGCCCTGTCCAGACAGCCCACGTGCGTGTCACCCCGCTTCCGTTTCACTGGGGGACGCAGATCCGTAAAGTGGCCTTCGGTGTTTCTGAAAACAAAGCGGCCTTTTCACAGCTCAAGTTTCAGTCTCCTGGCATCAGTGGTTCCAGGGCTGGGGGTAGTCACTGGGGAAACTGAGGCTGGACAAGCCAGGCTTTGCCCAGAAACAGGGCAGAAGTGCCCACAGCCAGGGCTGGAGCCGGACGCCCAGTGGCCCGGGCTCCTGGAGTCAGCCCCTCCCAGGCCGTCCTGCTGGACTCCCAGCGTAGACCAGGGCCTCTGGGGCTCCCCACCCCCCGCGTCCCCAGGGAGCCAGCCCTCCAGGCCTCACCGCCTGAATCCAGCGGGGTCAGGCCTGGGCAGGCCTGCCCTTCCCCCGTCCTGCTCCCAGAGTGAGGAGGAGGCCTCCCCTGAAAAGAATGCGCTTGTCTGCCGCCTGTCTGGCTCCGGGATCAGTCTAAGGTTTCAGCCACCAAAAAAGGCCGCAGGAAGGAGAAGGCCGCCCGCCCCTGGCCGAGGAGCTGCGGACGCTGCTTTGCTCGCAGACCGGTGTCCCTTGAGGCCATCAGGTCCCTGTGGCCTGGCCAGGCCCTCATCTCAGAGACCGGAGGAGCAGGGCACCCATCTCATTCCCACTGTGAGGCTTAGCAACGGAGAGGGCTCCTGGCGGCCTGTTCCCTGGACTGGGGATTGTACCCAGCTGGGCAGAGCAGAAACTAGGGGTCGAGGGAGGAACCCACCCTTGCCACCCACAGCCTATCTCCTCTCAGGTCAAGGGTACCCCAGTTCGGTTTCAGCTCTGCCGGGACCCCTCAGGCTGGGCCCGTCCCCTCTCTGGGTGTCCGCGTTTCAGTGGTGAGACCCATGGAGGTGAGGGCACTGTGAGAGGTGGGCGGGGTCATCATCCAGGCATCAGCTCCAAGGCCCCTCTTCCAGGAAGTCTCCCAGGGAGCAACCACCCTCCATCACCCAGCATGCCAGCCCCTGGCTGTTGGGAAGGCTTGAATTGACCAGCGCTGTGGGACACACTGCACACCAGGGGGTTCCCATTTAACCAGCAAAACCCCCGATGTTGCAGGTGTTCCCCCTGCCCAGGGGCCAGAACCACCGGGCCCCAGACCTGGATGGGCCTCCGGAGACCAGAGCTGCTTGGGTGCGGGCCGAGTGCCAGGGCTGCTCCAGCGCTGAAGGGCCCAAGGACGGGACACTGATAATGAGGGGGGACAGCTGGGGAGCTCCAGGAGCCAAGGGCTGGCAGCCTGGGAACCAGGTGAGGCCAAGAGACTCTGAGGAGGTGCCCGCGGACAGAGATGTGGATGGGATGGGTGGGGAGGAGGTTTGTGGAAGGGGGTTCTCAGAGAAGGAGGGGGAGGGAAGAGGGATAGGCCAGGAACAGAGCTCGTTAAAGACACTGCCCCCACGGAGGTGGCTCTGCCTGACGCTATGGGGATCTGGGGCGCACAGGGCACCCCAGAGTTTGTCCCAGCTCGAGGCACAGGGACGGCCATGCACTAGGGACAGGCAGTGGGGGGTGATCGTCCACACAGGGCAGCCCCTCTGCCGTCTCGCCAGCCAGCGCTCACGGCCACAGAGGCCCAGAGCCCACGGCCTCTCCCTTCTGGTGCATCGTCATGGAGCGCAGCCCAGCACGGGGAGCCCCCAGCACGGCCCTGTGGTGGGGGGTGTGCAGAGCACGTGCACCATCAAATATCCCCTGAGATCGTGTGTGACGTCCGTCTGCCCTTCTAGGCCACGAGGATTTACGCTTTCGTAACTGCACGTAGCACAGCGTGGCACGTAGTAGGTGCTCAGCAAATACTTCGTGGGCGGATAAACTGGTGATGGCGGTGAGGCGAGCCCTCACCCCGCGGAGGGGTTTAGGCATGTCTAGGAGGCCATGTCACCTGTGTGACGGGGCGGACAGCACTGGTGTAGGAACTCCCGTATCCTGGGGACACCGGCATGAAGTCGGACTTGCACCTGGAGGCCACATTCCTCGCGGATTATGCCGAGGCGTGTCTGGTGGGTGCGTTTGGACGGCGGGAGTCTGCAGTGGAGACAGCGGGCGGGCCCAGGTGGGAGGGAGCTTGTCTGGACAGACGCCCAGAAGCCAGTCCGTGTCCCCAGCAGCTCCGACTCACGCACAGCATCCTAGGCGGGGGCCCTGCCTAGCGGGGACGTGGGACCCCGGTGGGCTGTCGGTGGGAGACTAAGCAGTGGTGGAGCTGCTGGGAGCCCAGGGAGGGGAGGATAGGGGCGCTGGGGGAGGAGGCTGTGTCGGGCAGGTCCTCCCTGGGCGGTCAGAGCCTTCCGCGGGTGGGATGGAGGCCAGGCTGCACAGAGCTAGCCTTGGAGGTCCAGCATGCCCCGGACGAAGCCGCATGCTGGGATCTAGAAGGTTCTGGCTCTTCCCAGTGGGCCCCCAGATGCACTGTGGGAACACACGTGGTCAGAGCAGAAAGGACCACAGGCTCATCGCACAAGCGGGTAAGACAATGTCCGGGATGCCCCAGGAAGCCAGCAGGCGAGCTGAACTTGCAGGCCAGCAAGAAAGGAAAGAGGGTGCAGCCAGACCGGGGTCCCCAGGGTAAAGTGTACCCCAGGCTTCCTTCCTACGTGACCAGTTCACAGCCTTCATTGATTATTACTGATGACGATGGGCATGGCTGCAGCCCTTTGGAGCTTACAGAGGACCGTTACGAACAACAAATGAGTCACCGGAAACGTGGCTCCAGGGACAACATCGAGGTACACGCCGCGGTCAGTGCTCCTGCAGGGGCCTAGATCGTGCCCATTTCACAGACAGAAACAGGCCACTGAGGTTAAGGGGCTTGCCTGGTCTCAAGGCTGAGACGTCAAGAAATGGAGATTTGAACCCAGACCTGTCCTGGCTCAATTCCTGGCTCCCTCCATGGCACGCCGTTCACCTGAGATGACCCACGACCACTGTTCTCACCTGTACAGATGAAGGGACCGAGGCCCACAGAGACCCAGGACCTGAACCGGAGGCCAGGTGTCCTCGGTGTCCTCCTCCGCCTAGGGCCAGCCCAGGGACAGGCTTGGTGTTGGGGCCCTGGGATGTGGCCTGAGGGGCACTTTTCAAGCAGGCCAGCCAGGCGGCCTTCCACAGGGAAGGTGTGTGAGCGGCGCCTTCCCCAGGCTCTGGGGCCCCTGGTTGGTGTCCAGTTTCTCAGCTCCCGGCAAGGTTGCCCATGTGTAGCTGCTGCCCCCAGCCAGACCTCAGCAGGAGGGCAGGGACCAGAAAGGACCTCCATGATGCCCCTCAATGGACACCAGACAGCCTGGGAGTTTCAGTCAGCCCTACGAAATGATGCCCTGTCACTCTCTCCATTCATTCATTCATTCATTCATTCATTTATTCATTCATTCAAAAACACTGAGCCCCTGGCATGAGTCAGGGGCACAGCAATGATACCAGAAGGGGCAGCGTCAGGCTTACACTCTGGTGGGGAAGAAAGGCAATAAATACCTTGAGGTGATTCACACCATCTTCAGAGGAAAGGAACGTGGGCTCCTTCGGCCCTTCCTCAACTCCCTGTCCCCCACCCTTTGCCGTCTTCCTGCAGAGGGCTCGGCCTCTCCTGCCCGGGACAGGCTCTGCTCACCCCCGCTGTGCTCCCCAGCCTGCCCTAGGTCCTCATCCCATCGCTGGGGACATCTGAAGGTGTACTCCCCACTCCTGCATTCCCTGACCTCTGAGACTGGCAGCGTCCTCCCCACTGTCCCCCAGAACTGCTCTTCTGGGGTCTCATGGCCCGGGGCTTGGGCCCGAGGCTTCCCGCAGTAGGAAGGACTGGCCGCCCCGGGAACAAGTCTGTTGCTCTCAGATTCCTGGCCAGCAGCTGGACCCAATTTAGCTGGGGAGCATGGACTGAGGCCTGGCCATCAGCCAGCACCCCACAGGAGGCCGGACGGAGCCTGCCAGTCCCTTTTCCACGGGGACAGAGTTGCTGAGGACTCCCTGGGGCCTGAGGAAGGGGAGGGAGTGACAGCACGGGTTGGCCTGGGGTTCCTGCAGACTGGTCCCCTGCTGCTGCCCAGGTTCTCCAGACTGCAGGCGTGCCTCCACGGCACACGGTGGCAGCAAGCTGGAAGACCCTCTGCCTGCGTGGGCGTTTGGGTTTGGGGGTAACACTCCACCTAGTGCAAAGGGACACCCACACACCAGCCCCTCTCGACTGGCCTTCCATCAAGCCCGCACTTGGAAATCCCGGGCTCTCAGAGCACACAGACTATGGAGTCTCACCCTCATTGTCCAGACGGGGGCAGGGACTTGGCAAAGGTCAGCCAGCGAAGCAGGTCCCTGACCCCAGTGCACGCCGATGTAAATAAACACTATTTATTAATGGAAATTGCAACATGTTTACTGGGTGCCTAATTTAAACCAGACTCCCAGATAAATGTTTGAAATACAATCGTTCTTTTGAATTAATCCTCAAATTAACTGGAGGCTTGGTGAGATGAAGTATTTTGCCCAAAGCCACATACTCAAGTGGCAAAGCTGGGAGTGAAACAAGTCCGCCTGACGTCCCCTGGAAGGGTCTCCTCCGTGCGGGTCCGCCTGACGTCCCCTGGAAGGGTCTCCTCCGTGCAGGTCTGCTGGCTGAAGTTCCACCGTCTAGTCTCCCCAGGCCCTGTGATTCAAATGTCAGTGACCTGGAGAGGTCTCACCATAAACCAGACACAGCCAACACCTGAGGGGAGCGGGAGGGAGGTTCACCAGGTTGGGGGGCCTCCCCTAAGGAGGTGAAAGGGTGTGAGAGACAGGTAGGTGCCTGTGTCCTGATTCTTCAGCCTCAGAGCTGCCTTCCCAGAAAGAGATCCCCTCTGTGGGAGGACAGTCTGCGTTGTGCTGCGTGGGGAGCAGGGCTCGGCCGAGAGTGGGGTACAGAGCCGAAATCTGCCGAGGCAGTACTTCTGGACCCAGTGTACTGTACAGACCCCCTGCAGATCTCAGAGCACTGGGTACAGTAACTGCTCAGTCACCGAGTGAAAATGGTGAGCAGAGACGGGCCCCAAGGACACGTCTGTCTAGGGACCGTGAGTGGCTTTTAAGTCCCCAGTGTTTGCCCTCATCTCTTTTCTTTTTGTCATCTTGTTGTTTTTCCCTTAAGCAGCCATCTGTTCCTGTGTGTCTGCCATTCATCACCCTTATTTGGAGAGCTCGCACCCTGGTTTCCGTGCCCGCAGCAGCGCAGGGTGGGCACGGGACCAGGGCGGGGCCAGTCCGAATCCTCCCACCTGGCCCGTGATCAGCAAGGCTGAGCATGTGACTCGAACCCGGCAAGGATTGCCTTCCGAGACTTGCTGGGGCTGCTGGAGAGCCTCTTCTCACAAGCTAGGAAGCTCGCAGTGGGGAGGCCGGAGCTGTTGGCACCCGTCCATCATCCCAGGGGGTGCCGCCTTCCTCCTTGGTGGGGGGGATGCCAGGTTTAGCAGGAGCCGAATTGCTCCTGACCCTCCACCGGCCCCGCAGTCCCACCGCCACTGTGGCCTTGTCCTCCCAGGCTGCAGACGGAAGTGCCTGGGAAGCAGGGTAATAGCTGAAACCACCAGGACCCTCCCACCCGGCCCACTTGCTGTGGGGCGTGGCGAAAAGACCACCGAGGCAGGAGCTGAGTCCAGGGAGGTCAGCAGGACCAGGTCACAGGAAGGGTCAGCCTTCGGGCTCCAGGGGAAAGCGGGCCTCAAGGCTTTGGGCCGCATCCAATTCTGTCCACCCTTGGGAACAATCTGAGCATCTCAAAAATTCCCTTGGGAGGTGTTCCGGGAGATGGCAAAGGCACTGGAGGGTCCGGACGCCTTCAGCAAGGAGAGAGGTGTGGGCTGCGGTAAGAGGCCCGCAACCCTGACGCACGGGGACTCGGAGGGCTCTGCTCCTGACGCAGGCGAGAAGCAGTCTGTGCAAAACAACGTTTCTCTCCTTCTAAGTCAGTCACCCTCGTGAGACGCTGGGTCTGCGATTCACTAAGGGCCTGAATCGCGGGTCTTTCGTTGTCAGCTGCAGGCAGAAAGGACATTTTCAAGGAAGACAGATGGTCCGGTTGGGAGCGTGAACTTCTGCCTCGGCATCTGCAGTCCTGTCGCTTGTGACCTTGTCCGCTGGTCCACTGGTCTGGGGTTGAGATCTGAGTGGATGTGACACGCCGCTATTCAACACACTCCTTTTTTAAATTTTTTGTTTTCCTTTATTGATTTCAGAGAGGAAGTGAGAGGGAGAGAGAGATAGAAACATCGATGAGAGAGAACATCGACTGGCCACCTCCTACACACCCCCCACTGGGGATCGGGCCCACAACCTGGGCATGTGCCCTGACCAGGAATCGAACCCGCGACCTCTTGATGCATGGGTCGACGCCGGCCAGACCCTTCTTCTTTTTTTAATATATAGTTTATTGACTTTTATTTTATTTTATTTATTTATTATTATTATTTTTTTATCCTCACCAGAGGACATTTTTACATTTATCTTCAGATAGAGCGGGAGGGAGAGAGGGTGGAAGAGAGAGAGAGAGAAAGAAACATCGACTGGTTGCCACCCACATGACCCCAACCAGGGCCAGGGACAAACTGCAACCTGGGTATGTGCCCTTAGCGGGAACCGAACCCAGGACTCTCTGGTCTGCGGGCTGACGCTCTAACCGCTGAGCCAAACCGGCCAGGGCTAGTTTATTGACTTTTAGAGAGAGAGGAAGAGAGAGAGAGATAGAAACATCCATATGAAAGAGAATATCGATCGGCCGCCTCCTGCATGCCCCCCACTGGGGATCGAGCCCACAACCCGGGCATGTGCCCTGACCGGGAATCCAACAGGTGACCTCCTGGTGCGTGGGATGATGCTCACTGGCCAGGGCGACATCCTCCTCATTCTTGATGAAAAGCTGGTAAAGGGATTTGGAGGTGATTTTGGAGTTTGGACATGCCTCGCTTTTTCTCCGTTAAGAAGAACATCGAGCTTGTCACGGGCCTGAAGAATTGTAAAGGTGTGATTTTAATTAAGAACGTGCTTTTTAATTTTTTTTAGACGCTCTCCGACTTCAAAGCTTGTTTTCAGTGTCCCGTACCACGCTGGCAGAGACCAGCAGGAAAGGGAGGGGATTTAAACTGGCAACCAGCCTGGAAACGAGAGAGAAAAAGTCCTTCCTTTCCAGAGTCTCCAGCTTTTCCAAGGCTACAAAGAAAGAAATATTCCTATGTCACTTTTTCTTCCTTTACATTTTCTTTTAAAATTTGATCAAAGTAACATAAACACACTTTTTTAAATTAAGGAATGTAGAAGGGACAATAATAAAAAGCGATGCATTTCGGGCCTGCCAAGTCCTGCTCCTGGTCCTGAGAAGTCACTTTCAGCTCTGCCAAGAAATGTTTTGGTGGCTCCTTCCAAGCATTTTTGTTGTCGTGGATAGGAAGGGGAACCTGACACCAGGCATCATCCCACGCACCAGGAGGTCACCTGTTGGAGAGGCCAGGACACTGCCACGCACTGGGGATCGAGTGCACAGGACAGCCCCACAGCAGAGAACCGTCCGGCCCAACATGTCAGCAGTGTCAAGACTGAGAACCTTTGCCCGACTCACTATTATAGACTGCACCCAAAATGATCAACTCGCCCACGTATGAGAACCACTGGTTTCTGAATGATTCCCTGCCTGCGTCGGGGCATGTGATACCCTAAACAAACGGGGGTCCTATTACTAGGAAGTGGAGGGCAGGGGACATTGGTCAGGTGGTGTGTGTGCCCAGGTACTGTCAGTCAGGTGCTGACACCTCTGCTCCTAATTGCATTAATTATGCAGTGTCTTTGTGAAATGAAATTAGCCCCCTCCCTCCGACTTCTTCTTCTCCCTTCTGCTTTTCAGCTTCCAGAATCTGAACTTTGACTTTGACATGGACAAAGCGAATAGCATTCATTTTCTGTCCTGTAGTCAAAGTTATACCTGGGTGTTGTTTAACTACAGATTGTAAAAGTTCAAATTTGATAAACAGGATTCCTCTCTTGATGATATAAATTGTTCACTGTGGAGCGAAGAAATATATATATTTTTAATTGTGTTGTTTTTTGTTTTGTTTTTATCAGCTCTTTGGTTTTTCTGGAGTTGGTGGTTTCGTTTTTTTCCCCTTGCTCTGTTTGACGTAGGCCATTGTAAAGTGTTGTTCATGTAACCCGTTCCTATCTGGTGGAAAAGAATGAGCAGGAGGAGACAGACACTAAAACTGGCCCAGTTTTATTTTCATCGTCCTTATTGAGGATAAAAGGTACCTGGGAATGTAGTTGATGTGAAATTAGGACTACAGCAGTGAGTGCTGATATTATAATCCCATGCACCTTATGTTCCACAAATACTGAATGTTGTTCAATATTTGCATCTGTTTGAGGAGAGTCTTACTGGATGCAGTTCATTTAAATGCGAGAACGACCTTTCCTGGACGCATTTGTCAGATCCAGTAACTGATTTCAAAGAGCGTGCAGCGCAGTGCAGGGAGGTGGCGATGGGTTCGCTGACTGGACCACAGCCGTGAGCATTCTGTGTGCAAGGGGTGTGCAGTGCGCAGCCCAAGGACTCTAGAGACATTATGTTCCGACTTCCGGGGACCAGGAAGCAAGTTCCCACCATTGTACCGTCAGCGACAGGGACACGCTGTCACCCCCCGGCTTCTGAACTTCTACCCTGACTGGGACCGATGTGACTCCTTCTAGACGTCAGCGGAAATTTAAATAACTTTACGATACGCTTCCCAGAGCCCTGCAGGGCGATGGAGATGAATTCTCGGATTCCCAGGGCTGTGTCATTCAACCCGTCCTGTAAGTGCCGTGTCGCATTTCCACAGATTGTTTTTACGTGTAGTGACGTCGTCCTGATGGGCTGATTTTTGTTAAGGTAAGATTCACCGGCGGGGAAACACGCAGGTGTTAAGTGCAATTCCAGGAGTTTTGACAAATGCACGCGCCCATGTAACCAACATCTTCACTGATGCATTTTCTCTCTGGGGACTTTAGGGGAAATATTAAATTGAGATGATACTCAAAGATCTCTGAAAAAGATTTTTTTCTTTTGCTTTCAAGGAAAGTTGTTTTTTAAAAACTGTGGCATATTGCCCAGCCGGTGCGGCTCAGTGGTTGAACATCGACCCATGCACCAAGAGGTGGCCGGTTCGATTCCCGGTCAGGGCACATGCCCGGGTTGTGGGTCCGATCCCCAGTGGGGGGCATGCGGGAGGCAGCCAGTCGATGTTCTCTCTCATCCATGTTTCTGTCTCTCTCTTCCTCTCTCTAACATCAATAAAGAAAATAAATAAATAAAATAAAAAATAAAAACTGTGGTCTAATACACATGGCATCCACTTGACTGTTAGTGACAGTACACGCACAAGGATGTCTGTCATCACAGCTACCTGGTTCTAGAACTTCCTCATCACCCCAAAAGGAAACCTCACCCCACCGAGCCGTCACCCCTCTCCTAAACCCCTGGCAGCCAGCAGTCTGCTTTCTGACTCTAGAGATTTGCCTACTCTGGGCATTTCATTTCAGTGGAATCACAATATGCACCTTTTGTATCCGCCCCCCTTTTCTACTTAATGCTTCCAAGGGTCACCCGCTTTGTGACTGTCGTGTCGTGTGCCTGGCTGCACGGTGCCTACTGAACGCACAGCCCGTCTGTCTCCGCCCGCCTGCTGCCTCCACCTCTCTGGCTGCCGTGAACACCTTCCCGTTCCGTGGGACCTCTTGCTGTGAATTCGGGAAACAATGTTTCATCTGTCACGCACGCGGCCCAGATCTGGTCAGTGTCTTTGAGTGGCATTGTGACCTGATACTTGGTTTTCTCACAGCCTGTTACTTGTTGTAACACAAATACAATGAAACAAAAAGACCAAGTGGTGGTGAAGCCCAGAAAGGGCCAACGCAGGTCGTGCTGGGTGGCGTGACTTTTGGCAACACCCTTGGGCGTGGCACAGGAACTTGAGAAGTCACAGAAGCGGAGGATGGAACGGGGGCAGGGTGTCTTTAGTGATCAACATCACAGACTTGGCAAGGGCCAGCGGTGGCTCGGGCTCCCGGATCTCCATGTCCCCTCCACCAGCGTCTGGTGACCTGTCCCTCCTCATCAGAGACGAAGGGAAACCCAGCTTTCTCGCCTCCGACGTTGTTTTCCCTTCCTTTTGTGGCCTGCAGATGTGTTCGCGGGAATGAAACCCGGGGCCCAGAATCCAGCAAACAGGCAGGAGATGCTTCGTGACGCTGAGACGCTGCTGGGGAAATAGAAAATCATACACTCAACCCACTCCTTGGAAACGCAAACACATCTCATGTATTCACGGTCACAGATGTCTTCATTGCAGCAGGAACATCTAATGCTTCCAACAACACGTGACCATCTCGGTGACGAGCAGAGCGAGCTCCAGGTGACAGCAGCGGTGAGTCGCAGGGCAGAGGGCTCTCGGGGCCTTCCCCCCGCACACGTGCTCTCGTCGGTCCCCTGAGGCCTGGCGCCAACGCGTACGTGGGGTGTCAGCTGTCCTGGCACCTGATGGCTTCAGAGGCGTCAGCGTCCTCAGCCACCGCGGCCTGACCCCTCCGGACCCTGGGCTCACTCCAGGCCCTTGGGGATCAGACCCGTCCCAGGCTGTCAGAGATCACGACGAGGCTGGAGAGTGCTGGCTGGCTTGTTTATTTGATTAAAAAAAGAACAAAACTCCACTGCTACAGAACAAAGGGTAAAAAGCAGGCCCCTGGGCCCGGGCCGGTCCAGCCCTGTCATTTTACTTCGCAGTTGATAATGCTGAGTCAGCATGGAAAATGACACCGTCGCTCGGCAACCAAATCATAGAGCAAATGAGATCTGAAACACCCATGACGGCGAGCAGGAGACGCAGCCGTGATGACCGAGCTCAAGGCTGACTCCCTCCGAGCCTACGTGCGGCCCCAGTAATAACCATCGTCAACCCGCGGGGAGCGCTTTGGGGGCAGGCACCCCGCAAAGTGTCACATACTCATTATCTCACTCCTCCTCGTGACAACCAAGAGGCAGAGATAATGATGACCTCTGTCTTCTCACAGGGAAAGGAGGCACAGAGAGGTTAGGTTTTCTTCAGAGCCACACAGCCAGTTAAGAGGTGGGTTCAGAACTTGAACTTCAGACCCTGGCTCTTTGACATCATGTTACTGACCTAAGAGTGCAGCTCCTTGTGCCCAAAACATCCAGGTGGCTTTGGTCCCTGGCTCTGGATGGATCACAGGGAACTTTTCTGAGCCGGTTCCTCCGCTGTGAAAGGTGCTCTGACCACCGTCCCAGTCCTCGCAGGGCTGGGGGAGGGGTGCAGGCCCTGGAAGTCGAGCTCAGTGTGAAAAGCAGCCCTTATTTCCATTTCTCTCCCACGGGGAGGTGTAGCAGCTGGTCCCTCGGGGCAAGAGAGGGTCTCTTTGAGGCCCCTCCCCACCGAGCTGCCCAGCCACCCAGCAGGTCCCCTTCTCCCACCCAGCCCGACAGGAAAGCTGACAGGAAAGCTGCGTGCGGACCTCAGGGAGCCGGACTTTCAAGAGGGGGATTTGGAATTCCAAGGCCTCGCCCTAGAGGCCTCTTTTCTTTCCCAGAACCTTCAGCTCCCTTCTGGAAGGTCTGAGGCAGGGGAAGGATGACAGTCCAGCTCAGGTGACAGGTGCCTGCTGGGGGCCTTTAAGTCTGGGCAGTAGCCTGCCGGCCACATCCAAAGCACTGAGCTCATTTCCCCTGATACTGGAGACTTGGCACCTGCTGGAATCCTTGGTGGATTAGCATGCCAGGAGTGCCCCAGGCCTGACACCTCACACCCTGGCGCCTGGCAAAGAGGCCCGGGAGCAGCAGACCACCCTCCGCCTCCCCTGCTCCGACCCTGCTGCAGGGTGGCCCCTGCCTGAGCTGCGAGGCTGACCTGGGCTCAGGGGCACCCAGCTGGCAAGAAAGAGGAGACCCCTTCTGAAGATCTCAGGGGCTCTGAAACAGGATCCAGCCTCACTCTGGCAGCCCCACTGGTGTTGACACAACCAACGGTTGCTAGGAGACAGCAGGCATTGCAGGTGAAGGCAGAAGGGTTTCCCCAGAGCTCTGGGTGATGCCGGCTCCAGCAGCTGCCTGGGGCTCTGCCCACATCCTAGCCCTCGGCAGGAGCCAGAGGTCACAGCCAGGAGCCAGAAACCTCTTGCTTGGAGCATGTAGGCTGCTCAGGAAGCATCTGAAGGGCATCCCTAGGGCTCTGGTTGCCTGGGAAACCACAGCAGCCAGAGCTGTGAGCTCACGGGCCACCAGGCACCCGGCTGGAGCTCACACTCTCCCACGAAAGGTCGCCAAACTTGGTCCCCGCTGCGTGACCTAAGGACAAATGAGAAATATGAGGCCAACGTATGTAAATAAATGTAGATGTCAAGACTCCTTCCTTTGAAATCATCCTTAACGCGGAGGTCATGACCTTCCTATTAGTTTTAGTATTGATATTACCTGGATTTGTGAAATGATGGTGATGGTGTAGGAGCTGGGGCATTTTCATAAACATGTTTTTACCTGGCAAAATCGTTAGCAGCCCTGATGGCTCCTCCATTTACCTCCACCTCCTCTCTCTCTCTCCCTCCCTCACCCCCCATCCTAAAACCCAGAGTCTTGGAAAGACATGAAAACCAGCAAGGTCCCTGAAACAGAGCAGGAGCCTCTGTGCCGGGCACAGTGAGGTCACAGAGAAGGGCGTGCTTAGCTTCGCCTGGGAACCAGCTCCGAGGGGCTGATATTGGAGCTAAATCTTGAACTGTCAGGGGCCAGAGGGGGTGGGGGTGGGGCAGAGACATGACGGGAGGACACGCGGAGCCACCTGTTTGAGGGGCTGTGTCCCAGTGTCTCGCTGAGCAGGGCCACGCCAGGCCACGGGGCGGGGCATTGGTGGAGACCAGGTCACAGCAGGCCTTGAGGGACAAGCGAAGACCCGCGGACTCCGGCCTGTGAGTTGATGTCCTCAGTGTCACCATTTCCTGCCCAGGACTTGAAAGTCCAAGCTGGACACAGGAGGAGGGGGAGTCAGCGGCACCTGCTGTCGGGCAGAGGAGCAGGGTCTTCCCCTCGGGGAGGTCCTTGCACGGACTGGACTGTCAGCCTGACACTGAGACTTTCTGGATTCCCTACTGGAGTAAAATCGGGCTGACATCTATAACTCAACTCAATTTTGTCCCGAGCCTCTGTTTGGGTGGCGGAAATGTCATCCCAGACAATTTGGGGTGCTAACCCCATTCCTCAGGGCCACCTCTAATTTCTGGGCACTTATTAAGGACACATGATGCCATCTGTCCCCAAGCTTGCCATGGGGGACCTCTGCCCAGTGCTCCGGGTGTAGGGCCGTTCTCAGTGGTGGGGCCTGGCACCATCCACTGCTCCCCACTCTTGGAAGCTGCCTGGGGCGCCAGCCCTTTCTCTGCCTCCCCTGAGCCCGTCTCGGGAAGGGGCTCTGATGCGCTGGTCCTTGGCTCTGCTGTCTGGCCCCAACCTGAGGCTTGCAAAGCACAAGGGTCAAGGCCCTTCTTGGGACCATCAGTGTGTCCTGCAGGGCTGCCCTCTACCTCTGTCCCCTGTCCCCACCCCTGGGTTCACTGCCCTGCGGGGCGGGTGTGGGTCTTACTCATCACAACCCCACTTCCAGCTTTAAGCATTAGATGTATCCTTTCTATTTGTGTGAAGGCATCAGCTTTTGACACTCAAAAGGCAGGAAAAGAACACTTTCTCTGGAGTACTATGCAGCTGTAAGAAAGAAAGATCTCTTATCCTTTGAGACGACATGGAGGGACCTCGAGAGTATTATCCTAAGCGAAACAAGCCAAGCAGAGAAAGACAAATATCACATGATCTCACTCATTTGTGGAATATAATAAACATAACAGTCTGGGGAATAAGGTAGACCCAGAGATGTGAAAGTAGGGTACAGACTGACAACCCTCAGAAGAGGGGGTGGGGAGGGAGGGAAGAGATAAACCACAGAACTTATACGCATGTATGCATAACTGATGGACAGGGACAACAAAGCTGGGGAAGGGGTGGAGGGTCGGGGAGGAGGGTGTCAATGGGGAAAAAAGGAGAAACATCTGTAACAAAAATAAATTAATATAAAAAAAAAAAGAACACTTTCTCCTGCACTTCACCACATCCTCCTGCTGAAACCCCCAGCAAGCCTGGGCTGAGCGGATCGAATGGGGCAAAAGGAGCCCTGACCTGCTGGGCTGCTTCTCTTGAGGCCCTGGGATCCTCTTTGGACTGTTCTGTGCCGGATATTGGCTTCTTCGTCTGGTTTTCTCCTGGATTATGAAAACAGAACAGATAAGCAAGCTCCAACTTCTCCAGCTCTTGGCTGCAGCCCTAGCCTAGCGCCACCTCCGGCAGGTTATCCGTGTTTGTGCAGGTACCCTTGCTGCGCCCAAGCTGCTCTGCCCTGTGCCAGGGGCATGGGAGTGGCCAGTCTGTCGGGGCAGCTGGGAAGCCTGAGGCCTGCGGGTGGCTCACTCCCTGGTTCCTCTGCTCTCTCGTTCCCAGGCGCAGAGGTTCTGCTTCCTTGGCTTCCCTTGCTTTGTGCACCCTGGGGTGACCGAGGACCACACACAGGGAAAACTGCCTCGCTTGTTGTTATTGCTGAAAATGAAGCGATGTTTCAGGTCCACTTTTTACATTAAAAACATTTCCTCTGGCCACCAACAAACCTCCTTTAAGTAGCTGTCACCTGCAAAGTAATGGCTCTTTCTGTCTTCCTTGCTTTTCTTTCCATTTAATTTCCAAAAACGGGAGCCGCCTTTCCTGGAGAGTGAAGTGTTTGTGGTTAAGAGACGGAGTTCGGTTTGGGCCACTTACCATCTGATGACTTTGGAGAGGTGCTTTGCATATGCCAAGCCTCGGTTTCCTCATCTCTGAAATGGGGCTGCTAATAGTACCTACCTCGAAGAACCGTTCTGAGGGTTAGGTGAGTGAACCCAGGTCAGTGCTTAGACCAGCATCTGACGCACAGCGCTCAGTAAGTGTTGGCTCTAACTATTCTGTGACCGAATTGTTAGTGTCCTGTGGTCCTTGGGAATGTATGGGGAAACGGGCAACAGGAATCCAAGATTCTACACTGAAGGAAGACCACCCACAGGAAGGAAATGCGAAAGGGAAATACCAGAGCAAAATAATGTAATTTCAACTATAAATAGCAGAGCCAGCAATTCCTGTCATCCTGAAAAACAAGTAACCCCTTCCTTTATGTCATCTGAAGGATACATAGTGCCCCACCTGCTGTCCCAACACATGCCCAGGGGAGTAACTGGGGCACCAGATCCACTAACAGATCAATAACTAGAAGCGCCCTGCTGGGTGCTGCCCACAGCTTTGCTCTACCCCTGGCTGTAATGGCCTTCAGCCTTCCTCAGCAACCCAGAGCCTGAGGAACCCCCACCAGGAGCTTCCAGGTGAAGTCCCGCCTTGGCAGACTCCTGGATGAGCCTGTGGTGTGGACTTGGACAAGGGAGAAGCAGAGAATCGTCTCTGTTCATGAATTTCAGAAGCATCCCTTAGGATTCCAGAGCTGGACTTATCATCTGGAGCCCACTGGCTCCAGCCTTTGCCTTCTTCAGACAGCTCAGCTTCTTAGCTACTCATGGCTAATTATCACCATCATCAGCATCATCATCACCACCACCATCATCACCCTCACAATCACCATCATCATCATCACAATCACCATCACAGTCACCATCACCATCACCACCATCACAATCACCATCATCACCATCATCACCATCACAGTCACCATCATCATCACCATCACAGTCACCATCACCACCATCATCACCACCATTATCACCACCATCATCATCACCACCATCTTCATCATCACAATCACCATCATCATCACCATCACAGTCACCATCACCATCACCACCATCATCATCACCATCATTACCACCACCATCACCACCACCATCATCACCATCATCACCATCATCACCACTATCACCATCATCACCATCATCACCATCATCACCACCATCATCATCATCACCACTATCACCATCATCAGCACCATCATCATCGCTAATGTTTCTTTTGAGCATTTACTACATACCAGCACTTTTCTAAATTCTAGTGCATTCTGTCCCATCACACCAAGGCCCCACAGACCTTCTCTAAAACCCTGTTCAAAAGGCCCCCTCCTCCAGGAAGCCTCTGTTACTCTGTGAAAATGACAGAGGTGGTCAGGCCACAAATCCTACTATATATCAGACTCCGTTCTGAAAAAAATCACACTGTCACGTTGCTGCCGTTAAATGACTCGTTGCAACCGTGACGAAGTGGAGAAAAGGGGATGTCCATAGGGTGCCACTGAGGAGTAGCCACCATGGAGAGTCAACCTTCTCCAAGGTCCCCAGGGCCAGAGCCCAGGCCAGTCACTGAGCACCTCACTGCTCAAATGCCCCATCTCTTGGCTGCTGTTCCACACCAGCATGTGTCCCATTCCCCTGGTGGATGGGTGGTTGAGTGGCTTTATGGTGACAGAGTTGGGAAGGGAATCTGGGGTGTGTCTAGGCTGTGAGCTCCTCGAGGACAGGGAAGTACCTCCCACCTGCACCTTGGTGCCCAGTCGTGGACATTCAGGAATAAATGTGGCCCAGCAAAGAAAACCATCAACAAAGTGAAAATGCAACCTACTGAACAGGTGAACATATTTTCAAATCATGTGTCTGATAAAGGGTTAATTAATATCCAAAATATATAAAGAACTCACACAACTCAGTAGGAAAAAACAAAAGCAAACAAACAGAAAATCTGATTTAAAAAATGGGCAAAAGATCTCAGTAGACATTTCTCCAAAGAAGGCATACAGATGGCCCACAGGTACAAGAAAAGATGCTCACCATCACTAATCATCAGGGAAATGCCAGTTGAAACCACAATGAGATATCCCTTCGCATCAGAGAGAATGGTTATCATCAGAAAGAGCACAGACGACAAATGCTGGCCAGAGTGTGAAGCAAAGGGAACATTCGTGCACTGTTGGTGGGAACGCAACTGATGCAGCCACCACGGAAAACGGTGTGGAGGGTCCTCAAAAAGTTAAAAGTAGAAGTACAATATGATCCAACAATCTCACTTCTGGGTAGTTATCTGAAATAAATAAATAAATAAATAAATAAATAAATAAATAAATAAATAAATAAATAAATAAATGATCTCGAAAAGACACCTGCACCCCCCTGTTCATTGCGGCGTGATTCCCGGTAGCCAAGGTATGGAAGCAAGAGGATGTGGATGGGTGAATGGGTGACAATGTGCTGCACACATATAATGACATATCGTTCAACCAAAAAGAGAAATCTTGCCATTCGCAGGAACATGATGGACCTAGAGGATATTGCTAATTGAAATAAGTCAGCTAGAGAAAGACATATGATCTCACTTATATGTGGAATCCAAAAGCATCAACAACAGCAATGACAACACAGGCTCAGAGACGTGAGAACAGACTGGTGGTTACCAGAGCGAGGGGTGGAAGGTAGGCAAGATGGGTGAAGGCATCAAAAGGTACAAACTAACGGTGATAAGGTCAGCGAGCCCTGGGGATGTCGCGTACAGCATGGGGACCACAGTTAAGAATACTGTATTGCACATTTGAAAGTTGCCAAGAGAGTAGATCTTAAAACTTTTCATCATAAGAAAAATAGTTTTTGTAACTATGTGTGGTGATGGATGCTAACTAGACTCACTGTGGTGATCATTTTGATTTTTCTTTAAAATCCTCACCTGAGGATATTTTTCATTTATCTTCAGATAGAGACAGAAGGAGGGAGGGGGAGAGAGATAGAGATAGAGATAGAGATAGAGAGAGAGAGAGAGAGAGAGAGAGAGAGAGAGAGAGAGAAAGAAAGAGAAACATCGATGTGAGAGAGACACATCAACTGGTTGCCTCCTGCACGACCCCAACCAGGGCCAGGGATGAACCGCAACCGAGGTACATGCCCTTGGCTGGAATCGAACCCACGACTCTTTGGTCCGTGGGCCGACGCTCTAACCACTGAGCCAAACCGGCCAGGGCAAGTGGTGATCATTTTGTAATGTTTACAAATATCAAATCACTATGTTGCACACCTGACTTTAATATATCAGTTATAACTCAATTTAATACGACCATAAAATGATTTTTCTTTTTTTTGTTTCTTTTTCCCTTTATTGATCTGAGAGAGAGGAAGGGAGAGAGAGAGAGAGATAGAAACATCGATGAGAGAGAACATTGATTGGCTGCCTCTTGCACATCCCCCACTGGAGATCAGGCCCACAACCTGGGCATGTGTCCCGACCAGGGATCGAACCGGTGACCTCTTGGTGCATGGGTCGATGCTCAACCACTGAGCCACACCAGCCAGACCATAAAATGATTTTTCAAAACAAGGAATAAATCTGGAATAAATTAACCAAGGGAGGAACAATCAAATAGATGAAGGCTTCATCATTGCCTCTCATAAGGCAAAATTTTGGGGAGTTGAGCTATTCCTGATTCTCCCCTGTCCAATACCTGCCTCAGGGCTGCTGGGCCCACAGTAAACTCAATAATACTTGTTGAATGAATAGATGGATGTTCACAATATGTAGACTCCTAGCATCTATCATACTGCACAATATAGCGCATAGTACGTGCTCTGTAAATATTTGACAATTAAATTAATGAATGAAATTATTAAGATGCATACTACTTAGCAAATGACCAAAATAATTTTTCCCACTATCGCTCATTAATACTTACTGGAAACAGATTTGATACAACCACAGGACTGCTGGTCCAGCTGGTGTGGCTCAGTGGTTGAGCGTCGACCCTGCACCAAAAGGTCGCCGGTTCGATTCCCGGTCAGGGCACATGCCCAGGTTGTGGGCCGGATCCCCAGTGGGGGCATGTGGGAGGCGGCCAATCGATGTTCTCTCTCATCGATATTTCTATCTCTCTCTCCCTTTCACTTCCTCTCTCTCTAAAATCAATAAAGGAAAAAAACTTAAAACAACAACAACACACGACTTCTGGATTTCTTCGCAAGTTGCAAAACGGAAACCCACTGGGGAAAAGTGGGCTGTGCCTAAATCTAAAAGACTCTCCATGTGAGTTCCGAGTCGCCCCACGGAGTCTGCCCCTCGCCTTCTGCGGGGCCGAGCTGCTCAATGAGAGGAGAGGGGACCAGAGGAGGGTCCCTGTGCCAGCCGGGCTGCTCGGGAAACGGGCTCTCAGCCGCGTTCTCTCCGGGATTCACTTTTTCTGTTCTCGACATCATTATCTGAGTTCCATAGGATTTTACGAGACACAAGGTAAACGTCAGTACACGTACTTGTTTGCAAAAAGAAGCCATTTAATCCGGGGAAGTATGGTTGGTTCGTGTGATGGATGATGTTTGGACAGGCCGACTTCGTACAAAGTCAACATTTACGGGACTCTCGGAGCTGGCTCCTTGGCTAAATCAAGGCTTCCCACCTCTGCTCAGCTTGATCCTTCATCAAACAGAATCAGAGCCAGCAACGGGAAACCGCAGAGACGCATCCTTGAGAGATGTGGAGGCTGAGGGACCGAGGCTGAGGGCGGGACTCCTGGCTGACCCGGGCTCTCCCACTGCCCGGCTGCCTCGGAGGGGCGCTGAGCGGCACGCCCACCCTCAGGCTCACCCTCTTCTTGCTCTGCCTCAGATGCAGAGCGGGGGGAGAGCTTTTCTGGCCGCCAGCCTCAGGAACCTCTTCCTTCCTCCTCCTCCTCCTTTTGCTGGGAATATTTCCTTTAAGAAAACAAAAACTCGAAGATCAGGAAGGGTGTGGCGTGCAGAGGCAGCGAGTCCTTGCACCCACACCACCTGCTCCTGGCGCAACGAGCGGCTTGGGAACGGAAGGGAGCCCGGCTTTCCCACTCCCTGGGACCCGGTCCTGATGCCCTGCCCGTCTGTTCGCCTTCCTCCGTGTGTGTCCACACCTTGGGACCCCGCAACTGGCCCGATCCCTGTTTTCCTATTTCCTGCCTCATCCGGCGACCTTGGCCTGTCGGAGACGCTGCCTGTTATTCACCCCCAGGTCTCTTCCCTGCCTCTCCATTGTTCTGTGCATGACAGGAAACCCCTTTCCCAGGCTCCCTGGCCAAGCGCCTGCCTTCCGGTGGCTTCGTGTGGTGGGAGAGGCTGCTGGGGGACCGCTGGGCAGGGGAAGAACTGCCACGCCCCCTCTGGTTCTGCCTCAGGGGGCACCTCAGCTGTGGCTGTCTCCTCGATGGCTCCGGCTTGCAGAGGACAGTGCTTATGTGGCCCTTGTCACACGTGGCCAGCTCCACAGGCGCCCTGGCCTGGGGGTGGACTCAGGGCTCACCCTCGGCCGGAGGAGTTCCTCTTGCTGTCCTTAAGCCGTGTTCTTCACTGTCCCCTGTTAACTTCTCATCTCCATTCTCTGTGCAGACAATTCCTTGTATTCAATCCCTTGTGTTGAAAGGTCTGGAGTGACTTCGGGTTCCTGACTGATGCAGAGAAGCACCAAGAGTTACCCAAAGGAGTCACCGAGTGTGTATTGACAGAGTCACCAACCAGAGCTTCTGCACAGGTCAGTCCGTGGGGAAGGTCGTTGGGCTGAGACTCACCCAAAGCTAAGGCCCAGCTTCACCCGCTGGAAACCCAGACGGAATATAGAGGGAGGAGGAGGAGGAGGAGTCACCAGCTGCTCACGTGACTCCAGGGCCCACCAGGTGCTGCAGTCCTGTCTGGACCCTTCTCTCTTCCTCACTCCTTCCTTTCAGCATAGAGCTGGCCCCACCTGGCTATTTGGCGTGTGGACTAACTTCTTTCTGCCTCTCTTTGGTCCAATGGGGCCTCCATTAACAACCAGGGCAAAGAAACGGAGATCACAGTGGGACTTAATTTGGAGCCACTTAAATAGGTGGATTTAAGAGACCTAATTCCCTCGTTGTTTCTGAATGGTGCCACTGAGAACTCGAAGGCTCGCGGGCTCCAACTTTCAGGCGGGATTACCCTGCAGGTGGGAGGTGACCCTTGGGAGGAGGAGAAGGCCTGGTCGGGCCCCAGAGCTTTGCCAAAGGTTCTGTGGTCCTTTTCTCCCTGGACATGGGCCACCATCGGCAAGAAGGCCAGAAAGGAGCCCCGGGGAGCCTGTCTCCTTTCCTGGAAGGGATTGCCTCCAAGCCACACACGGGCCCCCAAGAAGCAGGACTGTTCCACTTCCCATTTGGGACAAATATCTTTTAAAAGAAAAAACAAACAAACACTGTGGAGGTTTGTCACTGTAGATTTTACCCACAGTCTGGGGAACACGACCTGATGACCTTGGACTCAGAACCCCGCCAGCAGCCCACCCTCCAGGGTCCTGGTTTTCTGAAGGGCATGGCTGGTTAGATGACCCTGGCAGAGGCTGTCCCAGCGCAGCAGATCTCACCGGACAGTGAGATGGGAGGACAGGCCCGGGAGCGGGACTCACCGGACAGCGAGGTGGGAGGACAGGCCCGGGAGCGGGACTCACCGGACAGCGAGGTGGGAGGACAGGCCCGGGAGCGGGACTCACCGGACAGCGAGGTGGGAGGACAGGCCCGGGAGCGGGACTCACCGGACAGCGAGGTGGGGGGACAGGCCCGGGAGCGGGACTCACCGGACAGCGAGGTGGGGGGACAGGCCCGGGAGCGGGACTCACCGGACAGCGAGGTGGGGGGACAGGCCCGGGAGCGGGACTCACCGGACAGCGAGGTGGGGGGACAGGCCCGGGAGCGGGACTCACCGGACAGTGAGGTGGGAGGACAGGCCCGGGAGCGGGACTCACCGGACAGTGAGGTGGGGGGACAGGCCCGGGAGCGGGTTTGGCAAACAAGTGAGGAAATCGGGGTGTGTTTCCTCGGTTAGCTTTGTGAGCGCCCCTTGGACACGTACATGCCTTCGCTCTTCTGGTCTCCACGACAGCCCAGGAGTCAGGTGGGGCGAGGGACTCGGGCTCCGAGAGGTGAGGGCGCAGGCGGAGGCCACACGGCTGCCTGAGGCTCCCGTGGCAAGGGCCATTGTTTAGGCTCCTCAACCCTGGGGCGAAATAAACATCTGGTGAGGCCAGGGCCAGCAGCTGGAGAGGCAGAGGGGAGGGTCCCCAGCTGGGGATGGTGGGGTGTGCTGATGGGGAAGTCAGGCCAAAATAGCCAAATGAGAAGCCTGTGGGGAGAGGAGGACCCAGCTGGGAGGGAGAGAAACTCAGCGCACTTGGAGGAGAGCCGTTCCTGTCTCATCTGGACCTTTGACCTGGAGGCGCTGGCTGGAGCTGGTCTTCCTTCGAGATGATCCCCTCCCAAAAAGCACACTGAAGGGATGATCTTGGCTGCCTGGACGTGAGGACTAAGGGAAAGTAAGAGGTCCAAGGTATTTCCAAGTCTGTTTGGTTCCATGTGTAATTCCCTCTGGGTTGCAGTGTTTTTCAAAAAGTGGTTATTGGAATCGCATTCCTCAGACGAAAACATATGCGTTGAATTAGACAAAATGCAAAAACCTAAATTACAAAAACCTGCGCACATTTTAAAACCAATGACGAGTGGTTTACATTGCACTTGACAGATAATTTAGAGATGCAGAGAGAAAATGACCCTTCTCAAGTTACCTTCGTGTAATCTTTGTTTAAAATATATTTTTATTGATTTTTAGAGAGAAAGGAAGAAAGGCGAGAGGGATAGAAACATAAATGAGAGGCACATCCATCAGCTGCCTCCTGCACGCCCCCCACTGGGGATCGAGCCCCTAACCCAGGCATGTGCCCTGACCAGGAATCAAACCGGGACCTCTCGGTCCGAGGGCCGACGTTCAGTCCACTGAGCCACACGGGCTGGGCCGAGTAATCTTTTTAAACAGCTTATTGAGATATAATTCACAACTATACATTCCATCCATTTCAAGTGTTCAGTAGTTTTTAGTATATTCACAGTTGTGTAATCATCACCTCAATTAAGTTTAGAACGTTTATGCACCCCTAAAAGAAACCCCGGGCCCTTTAGCAATCATTCTCCATCCACCCCCCGCCCCATTTCCCCAGCCGGAAGCAACCACTAACTTTCTGTCCATGGACTTGCCTTTGCTGGACATAAACGGAATCGCATGTCATGTGCTCTTCTGTGATTGGCTTCTTAGCACGAACCTTCTTTTCCAGGCTCTTCACGTTGTGTATCGATACTTTGTTCCCTTGTTCCGTTGTGTGGATGTAGCACACTTCATTTATCCATGTGTCAGCTGAGGGACACTGGGGTTGTTTCCACTTTTTGGCTATTATGAATCATGCTTCTATGAACATGAGTTACAAGCTTTTGTGTGGACATAGGTTTTAAATGTTCCTGGTACATACTTAGGAGAGAAAGTGCCGGGTCCTGGGGCAGCCGCCATAACTGTTCCCACAGGGGCTGTCCCATCTCACCTTTCCACCACCCGTGTGGGAGGCTTTCAGTCTCTCCATATCCTTGTCAACACTTGTTATTATCTGTCTTTTCTATGACAGCCATCCCACTGGGTGTGAAGTGGTCTCAATGTGGTTCTCGTGTGCATTTCCCTGATGGCCAAAGGTGTTGAGCATCTTTCCATACACCCAATTTACCTTTGAATACTCTTCCTTTTTTTTTTATTCCTCACCCAAGGATATTTTTCCACTTATTATCAGATAGAGTGGGAGGGAGGGAGAGAAAGAGACAGAGAGAAACATCGATGTGATAGAGCCACATCGATTGGTGGCCTCCCGGACAACCCAACCAGGGCTGGGGATGAACTGCAACCGAGGTAGGTGCCCTTGACCAGAATCGAACCCATGGCTCAGTGGTCCGAGGGCCGATGTTCCAACCGCTGAGCCAAACCAGCCAGGGCTGAATACTCTTTCTAACCCCACGCCCCTGCCCCTAAACCCTAAACCCATTCCACTCCCTGAAATGCAACTCCAGGCTGTTTCACTCTGCCGGCTCCCAGTTACCATAGAGCGGAGTCCAAACCCTGGGTGTGGTGTTCACGACCCTTCACAGTCTGCCTCCAGCCTGTCTGCGTCCCGTCTCCCCCCTCCTGTGCAGCTGTGCTGTGGCTTTGCCGTGCTGTTCCCTCTGCTTGTCATCCCTTCCCTTACTTTGGTGTTTCAGTAACCTAGACAGCAGTTACTGTTCTTCAGCCAGAATCTGAGTGAAGCCAAACAGGCCCTCCTTCTGCACGGCTCCAGGGACCACCACTCTCGAAACCCACGGCAGGGGTCAGCCAAGTACATCCCACAGCCCACATCCAGCCCGCCACCTGTTTCTGTAGAGTGGGTGAACCAAGAGGAATAGTTTACATTTTGTTAATGGTTGGGAAATAATGAACAAGTAGCATATTTCGTGACACAATTTCAGTGCCTATGAGTACAGTTTCACGATGACTTAGGCCAGCTCGCTCGTGTGCACACACCAGCTACGGCTACTCTGTGCTGTGACAGCAGACAGAGCTGAACGGCTGCAGCAGAGATGGTACGGCCCACAGAGTATGAGATACCGACGGTCTGGCCCTTCACAGAAAACGCTCACTGATCCCTGGTCTACGCGAATGGCGCCCGGCATGGGGACTGTGCAACCTTGGTGGGTGTGCTCCGGCCTCCCCTAGAGCTCTCTCCACCCTAACCTCTAACATTTACCACAGGGGTCATGCTGTGACTTCTTCCCCACAGGTCTGTGCCCCAAAACCTGCGGCTGGCTCTCTGGTCTCATCCATCTTTGTATCCTGTGTCGCCCAGGGTCTGGCACACAGAGGCGCCTCTATGAATGTGTCACTGCACTGAATTAACTACTCCTGGATAGACTGAAGATGAACTAATAAAACAGTAAATGTTTCAGAATTAATGTAACTCATAAAAACCACGAGAGCCCTTGTCAGCTGATGGTCGTTGTCACCAATTCAAGCCAACAGGAATCCCCAGTGTGGGGTGCGGTGAAGGACACTTTATTCAGTGCAGAACAGCTCCACTGTGATGCAGCCTGGCTGTGAGAACGACATGGGCAGGTGGCCCTGGGGCAGGTGGCCCTGGGGACAGGCCTCTCTCCGCTAGACAGCTCTGCTCTGCTTGGGCTGGTCTGCTCTGCACTGTGTGGGCTGCTTTTCCCCTCTGCTTTGGTGAGACGGCCTTGGCATTTCAGCTCCAGGAAAAGTCAAGCTTCCATCTTTGGTGGGAAGGGAAAGTGTGTTCCCAGAGCCAGAGGGGAGCTGTCTTGTATGGACAGAGGGCCCCACCCCTGGTCCCTGATTGGTCCATCTTCATGCAAATAAGGACTCTGAATCTCTATAGTCAGACTGGTCTAAAAGGCACTGATTGGTCAGAATAGAACCACTCTGATTGGCTGGAGCTGCACAGCTCTGATTGGATGGGGAAAGCCTCAGTCCTATTGGTTGAAACAGGATCCTAGGAACTCCTCTATAAGGGCTGGCTCAGAGGCAGAAACACAGTGGGGGGAGGGGGGCAGCTCAGGGCAGACTTCTCCTGAAGGGCAGTTTGCGGGAGGAGCCCCTGTGCAGACATGGCTGCTCAGCTTTGTTTTTATTTATTTATTTTAAAATATGTTTTTATTGACTTTTGAGAGAGAGAGAGAGAAACATCAATTGGTTGCCTCCTGCACACCCCTTACTGGGGATCAAGCCCGCAACCCCAGCACGTGCCCTGACCAGGGATCGAACTGGAACCTCTCAGTCCATGGGACAACGCTCAATCCACTGAGCCACACGGGCCGGGCTGGGCTCTGTTTTTATTTATTTATTTTATTTTATTTATTTATTTATTTTTTATCCTCACCCGAGGACATTTTTTCATTTTTTGCTCAGATAGAGTAGGAGGGAGAGAGAGAGAGAGAGAAACATCGACGTGAAAGGGCCACATCGAGTGGCTGCCACCCGCACAACCAACCAGGGCCGGGGACAAACTGCAACCGAGGTACATGCCCTTAGCGGGGACCGAACCCGGGTCTCTCTGGACCGCAGGCCGACGCTCTAACCGCTGAGCCAAACCGGCCAGGGCTGGGCTCTGTTTTTAAAAGTTTGAGCCCAGTTAGCCACCGAGAGCCCTTCTTAGTAGGTGTCTTTTTTTTTCCCTTCAGGGTTCACATTCTGCTGGCAAATTTCTAGATCCATTGTTTCTGAGTTTAAACACGTTCCAGATTCCAGTATAACCTCCATGGCTGCTTCTCGCTCTCCTCCTAGAGAAGTGCTCATTGGCATATTTCACCGGATGAAATTACAATCACTGGGTGCCATCGGATGTTGGACAGGTGGTAGCACCCCTGAATCCGCTGGACTCGCCCCGGCTGCACAGGATTGAGGATCAAGCCCTTGCAGTGTGGCTCCAACAAGGGCAGGTGAAGGCGGAGAGGTCCATCGAGCAAAACCAGAGCTCTCCGGAGAGAGGAAGCTGGGCTTAGTTTGGAGAAGGCGGTAGACGAACTCGGAAGCTGTGACACTCAAGAAACATTTGTGGAGTGTAGGGGGAAGGCGCCAGCCAGCATGGAACCCACGCTTTTGTGCTGGACACTAGGAAAAGGAGGCATCTGCCCTTCATCTCATTTAGTCCCTGAAAATAACTATTTCGGTCGAGGGCACAGACCCAGAGAGGGGGTGCCACTTGTCCATATGCACCCCGTAGAGCTTGCATTCACGTCCCAGTCTCACCGAACCCCAGCCTGTACCTCTCTGTCTACCAGAGTTCTTGCTGAATATCGAGAGCTGGTCAATTCATCAATGGGTTTCAACAGGCCTTTGCTGCTCTTGGGTTCCCTGAGATGTATTTATGCCCCTGCAGGAGAAAAGTCCTAACCTCTTAACATGAATTGGAAGGCCTTTCAAGGACCACCCTGTGGGTCCCCCACCATCTGCGTCTTCATCTCCTCTCCACTCCCTCACCCTAGGTCTCAGATCGTCCGATTTTTCCTTTCTCACCAAACCTTCCCCTTGTCATTGACCAATTGATCAGGTCCAGGTAACCCTCATGAGTCATCTGGGATTAAATCAGCCCTGGCCACTGTGGTTCAGTGGTTAGAGCATTGGCCCAACGATTGCGGGTTTGATACCCAGTCAAGGGCATGTACCTGGGTTGCAGGTTCGATCCCTGGCACCTGTCAGGGTCATGTGGGAGGCAACCAATCAATGTATCTCTCCCATATCGATGTTTCTCTTTCTCTCCCTCTCTCTCTCTCTCTCCTCTTCCCTTCCACTCAATCTAAAAATCAATGGAAAAATATCCTCGGGTGAGGATTAACAACAACGACAACAAAAAGAAAAAAATCAACAAATGAAGTTTAGAACTCACCAAATTGGGGGATATCATTTGAGAATTATTATTTTTTTTCATTTATCTTCAGATAGAGCTGGAGGGAGAGAGGAAGAGAGAGAGAGAGAAACATCGACATGAGAGAGACATATTGAGTGGCTGCCACCCACACAACCCCAACTGGGCCGGGAACAAACTGCAACCAAGGTACGTGCCCTTAGCGGGAACCGAACCCGGGTCTCTCTGGACCACAGTCCGACACTCCAATCGTTGAACCAAACCGGCCAGGGCTCGTTTGAGGACTCTTAAAGGCCTCCAGGAAACAGTGTCCTGCGGAGCAGGTGCCTTGGAGAAGCACTGAGCACCCCTAGGAAGGCATTTCAGCCCAACCTCCACTATGTGAGGCAGTGGCCACACAGCCACTACTGTGGGAGCCCGTGTGCAGCAGTTGGAGAGCTATGTCCCCTGAGTCACCCACTCACCTGGTCCAGGGCCCTCGAGATCAGACGTGCGCAGAGCTAGAAAACGGTGATGCTGGCTCACTAACCCTCAGGGCCTCCCGTCTGCCAGCTGCCTTCTCTGACCAGTTCACTTCCTTCTCCACAAATAATTTCTGAGCTGTTTCTTCCCCAACCCAAGTTGTGCAAGAGTTATTTTCAACCAATACACGTATCACTCCATTCTGATGAACCCACCTTTGAAGACTGGGGTCCTGGACAGTGTAGTGTTTGGGGGAGGTGATTTTCTGGGCCGGGCCAAACTGCTTTGGTTGTTAAGTGACAATTCATCGTTAGTGGAGAACTTGGGTGAGAGTTGTGCAGTTGTGTCCTGGCCCCGACTGCCTCCCTTTTAGCTCAGGTGTTGCCATCAGCAGAGGCTGCGGCACCTTGCTGAGGCGGCCACGTGTGTAGACACGTGTCTGTAATTAGCACTCGGGGGGTGCAGGGGGACATCACAGAATCCCTGTGTGTGGGCCAGAAAGGGGCAGGACTAGAACCAGGAGCCTCCTGGCCCATCCTTGAGCTCTGAAGGACCCCGAGGAAAGCCCCCCACCGACTGTTCAGCCCCAGGACACAGGGACCTGAGACCGACGGGGCTGAAGGGAGAACGATGCACTGTCCACTCTGCAGATCTGTTTAAGCGCAAGTGTGCACGCCGTGACCCCTGGCCTACTTCTGGTTTGTTGCTGCACGTTAGGTAATTACTGTGTCTATAGCAGCCTGGTTGACTCACAAAGTGGCTGATAAGCCCTCTCTCTTTGCAGTTAGGTGCTGACTTGTTGGGAAGGTGGTGCGTGAGTCCAACTGAGAGTATTTTAGGCATCTGGAATGTCCCTCCTGATGAGGTCCTCGTAAGTTCCAACTAACAACCAGGTTTGTCTGTTTTTGTAAAAAAAAAAAAAGAAAGAAAGAAAGAAAAGAAAAAGCTCTTATTTTTCCCTTCTAGGATTAAAAGCATTGTTGCCCAAACTTAAAGGATATCAAATTCGTTTTTTAAAAATAATATGTTAGCCCGGCCGGTGTGGCTCAGTGGTTGAGCGTCGACCCATGCGCCAAGAGGTCACCTATTCGATTCCTGGTCAGGGCACATGCCCAGGTTGTGGGCCCGATCCCCAGTGGGGGGCACGCAGGAGGCGGCCAAGCGATGTTCTCTCTCATCGATGTTTCTATCTCTGTCTCCCTCTCCCTTCCTCTCTCTCTAAAATCAATAAAGAAAAAAAATTTTTTTAAATAATATGTTAAATGAGGGTTTGTGGACATGTCTCCAGCTCTCACATTTTAAACCCCACGGGTCGCAGAGATCTGTGTCCCTGCATTCAGTGACGCTGAGTGAAGCCGGCACAGCGGAGCCAAAAGCAGCTGTAACGTCACTGACTTGGAGAGCCTCGTGGGAGGGCAGGATGGCTCCACCTGTCATTCTAGCAGGTCGGCCCGGTCCCATGACCTGTAATAAAAAGTGGTAAAGAAATAAAAGGTGACAGAGGCGGCCTGGTGTAGAGACGCGGACTTTGGACGGGGACGCGGCCCTCGGTGTGAAGGCTGGCTGCAAGGCCGCCTACCTGTCACGACCTCACGTGGGCGGGTTGCGTCTCCTGAGCCCCCTTTCCTGGTTTATAAGGTGAGGACACAGCCGACGAAACGGGGAGACCCTGCAGTCTCGAGGATCCCGTGCACTAATCACGTGGCTGGCGCGGCAGATGTGCGGTGGATAGTAAGTCTTCTCGGAGTGGTTTTGTTTTTGTTCTTTTTTACAAAATGAGAGAAGTGTTTCTAAGCAACACCACTTCCCAGATGGAGAAACTCAGAGAGAAGGCACTGACTGGCCTGAGCTCTTGGTGGCCGGGGCGTAGGGTCTTTCCCAGGTCCCTGGCCACTGCTTGGCCTCATTCCCTGGGGCCCCTGTGACCCAGCTTCGATGACAGGGGGAGAGGATATTTGAGATCCCGGCTGGGGAATGAGTGGGAGAAACCTAAGCCTGCCGGGACTTTGTCAGCTCCCAGCAGGCCTGCGTCAATTAGTTTAATGGACTCTTTTGTGTGGCCCCAGGAAGGGAGCAGGAGGGGACAGTATTTATTTGCTTTTCCCTTTCACTACCTGAGTTTCACAAAGGCGCATCCTTATATTGACTCAGAGGCCCCGGGTGTCAGGAAATCTATGCTTGTCCATCCCCGTTGCCATCACAACAAGGGCCTAAAGGGTGCCCGCTGCATCATGTCCTGCCTTGTTCTTTAATACCCAGAAAGAAAAAAACGTGACCACTCAGATCTTAGGCTCTTTCCAAGAAAAAAACCAACACTGTAGTTCACGGAGTTTAAAGAATCACACAAATTATTTGGAAGCTGCCAAATGACTCGTTTAACAAGATGCCCACCTGCCCTGACCAGGGCGTTAGCTTCCCATCTCAGCCCTGGATGCTCCAGGGCGTGGCCTTCGGGTCTCGAAGTAACTACCAAGCAGGCAAAGGACCCCTAGAGATCTGACACCCCACCCCGCCACACACACACACACACACACACACACACACACACACACGGGACACCAGTACCAAGTATCCAGGTTCGGGGGCAAGAACTCACTTCTTCACTGCATCTCACTTTCCTGGGCCAAACATTTAGCAACTTGCTTCAGCGGGAATACCCCACGCCCATTTTCACGTCAACATCCTGCACTTTCCCACGAAATCTCATTCTTCCAGGCTGCCTGCAGAAGTTTGCACTTTTAATTAGAGAAGGAAACATTGAAACTGGGTAGAGGAACCCAGTGTGTTTTTCTCTTTGTGTTTGAAAAATCGTTTTAGTTGGCATGTTACTCTGGCAAGAAAGAGGCATCAAGGAATTGTCTACAGATTGGAGCCTTTTAAATTCTGGACTCTCTCTTTTTTTAAATCCTCACCCGAGGATATTTTTCCATTTACTTTCAGATGGGGGGGAGAGAAACACCGATGTGAGAGAGACACATCTATTGGTTGCCTCCCGCATTACCCCGACCAGGGCCGGGGATGAACCACAACCGAGGTACCTGCCCTTGACCGGAATCGAACCCACGGTTCTTTGGTCCACGGGCCAACGCTCCAACCGCTGAGCCAGACCGGCCAGGGCTGGACTCTCTTGAGGATATCCCTAACACAGTGATCGCTGGTGTTCTATTTCACCCTATAACTTCTCTTGCAGGAGTCTAGAAAGTGCAGACTCAGGAATGAGAAATGGATACATATTCCAGGGGACTTGCCCAAGACAAAATGACGATGAAGGAAATGCTGACAAAGGCATGTGTGAAGGTGCTAGAGAGTTAGTTATGGGGACAAAACACGGATGTTCAACAGAGAACAAAAATGAGGGTGCGCTGGCCAAACTATCTGAAGCGGGAATTAGCAAAAGGTCAGTGACAACGAAGCTGGGAAGGGTCAGTGAAAGGACACTCTGGATTGGTTCTCGAAAGACATGAGAGATGGATTGGCAGAGGGGTGGCCCTCCTGCCAGGGAAGACGAGGGCTAGGAGAGGAATAATCAGGGGAGAGTTAGGAGAACATGGGGTGCATCCAAGCTACCTTGAAGTGCGATCTGTATTTGGGGAGTGGGCTGCGCAGGTCTTCAAAGCCGTTTCCCGCTGCTAAGAGCCTGTGACTCCCCTGCGATTCTGTGACGGTCGGGAACCCAGTGACGGCAAGCTTCTGTTCCGATTGTGTCCCCTCTTTCGGTAGCTCAGGGGGATTGTGCCCTTCCCTCCGCCTGGAACTCACTTCCTCTGTCAGCTCTGTTTCTGGAATGATGCAAATGTTTTTATTAACCTGTGCTGTCCGGTACAGTAACCACTAGTGAACTGTGGGGACTTCACACTTGAAATGCGGATAGAGTGACTGAGGAATAAAATTTTAATTTTTATTAATTTAAATGTAAATAACGGCGCCCAGCTGGTGTGGCTCAGTGGCTGAGCGTCGACCCTGCACCAAGAGGTCACCGGTTTGATTCTCGGGCAGGGCACATGCCCAGGTTGTGGGCCCGATTCCCAGTGAGGGGCATGCAGGAGGCAGCCAGTCGATGTTCTCTCTCATTGATGTTTCTATCGCTCTCCCTCTCCCTTCCCCTCTCTCTAAAATAAATAAATAAAAAATATTTTAAAAAAATTTTAGAGCCCTGGCCGGTTTGGCTCAGCGGTTAGAGTGTCAGCCTGAGGTCCAGAGAGACCCGGGTTCGGTTCCCGCTAAGGGCGCGTACCTGGGTTGCAGTTTGTCCCCGGCCCCTGTGGGTCGTGCGGGAGGCAGCCACTCGATGTGTCCCTTTCACGTCGATGTTTCTCTCTCTCTCTCTCTCTTCCTCTCTCTCCCTCCCACTCTATCTGAACAAAAATTGGGAAAAAAAATGTCCTCGGGTGAGGATAAAAAAAAATAATAATAAAATTTTAGAAAAAATAAAATAAAATAAATGTAAACAGCCGCAGGTGGTCTCCCCGTTGGAGACCAGGGTCCTGGGCTTTCTCGGGCTGGCTCCTTTGCACTGTTCAGATCTCAGCTCTTGATGACCTTCTCAGAGCAGCTACCCCTCAGGACTGCCACCTGCGGTGGGCAGAAGGACACTCCCAGGTCTCCATGCCCCTCAGGACCTGGGGCTGTGTTACCTTACACAGCAAATGGGAACTAAGGTTGCAGGTGGAATGAAGTTGCTAACCAGCTGACCTTGAAATGGGAAGGTGACCCTGCATTTTCTGGGTGGGCCCAACTCAGTCACCGGAGTCCTTGAAATTCGAAGGACACACAGAAGCAGTCCAGGCAGAGAGATAAGATGGATGAAAAAAGAGGAAAGATTTGAAACGTGAGGAGGAATCAACCCGTCATTGCTAGCTTTGCAGATGGAGGAAGGGGGCCATAACCCAAGACTGTGGGTGGCTTCTGGAAGGTGGGAAAGCCCAGCTGACAAACAGCAGGGAGACAGGGGCCTCGGTCCCACACCTGTAGGGGGCTAGGTCCTGCCGACGACCTCCCAGACAAGCACGTGTGTGTCTGGGAGGGGGGTGAGGCCAGAGCCTGACACTGTGAGGCCCTGACACTGTAGGGTGGGGGAGGTGGGAGAGCAGGAGGTCAGGAGGAGGGTTCAAGGTCGAACTGGCTCTCCATGCTGCCCATTGCAGGGTGGGACCCTAGGAAGTCTGCAGATTATAAACCCAAGCCTGGTATGCCAGGGTATGTTTGTGCACGTGGGGGAATAGAACATTTTTATCAGTAGTCTGTTGGTTTGTTTACACTTTTTAAATATTTAGGCACATGGCCCTGGCAGGTTTGGTTCAGTGGTTAGAGCGTCGGCCTGAGGACTATGGAGTCTCGGGTTCGATTCCTGCCAAGGGCACGTACTTCGGTTACAGTTCGTCCCCTGCCCTGGTTGGGGTCATGCGGGTGGCAACCAGTCGATGTGTCTCTCTCACAAAGATGTTTCTCTCTCTCTCTCTCCCCCTCCTACTCTGTCTGCAGATAAAAATGTAAACATATCCTTGGGTGACGATTAAAAAAAAAAAAAGGTATTTTGTCCAGCCAGTGTGGCTGAGTGGTTGAGTGTCGACCATGCATCAAGAGGTCCCGGTTCGATTCCCGGTCAGGACACATGCCCAGGTGGTGGGCCCGATCCCCAGTGGGGGGCGTGCAGGAGGCGGCCATCGATGTTCTCTCTCATCGATGTTTCTATCTCTCTCTCCCTCTCCCTTCCTCTCTCTCTAAAATCAATGAAGGAAAAAAATTAAATATTTAGGCACATGTCTGGGGCCTCCGTTTGTGCTTCCGGTCTGGCCTCCACAATGAGGGGGCAGGCCCATTGCTTAGTCTCTACTTGGGTCCCACTCGCTTCCAAACAATCTCCCGGTTTCTTCCTCCGGGACACCCAAGCTGCCTGAAATGACCGCTGTGCCTTCCCGTCTCATCGCTGCCTTCCCCACTGAAGCGGCAGCTCCAGAGAACAGGTCTGTCTCGCTCCGTGATGCTTTGCCAGCAACTGGATGGAGTGGGTGCTTAATTGCTATGTGTCGGAGGAGGGGACGGGCAGGCGAGGGGAGGAGGAGAGGCCTCGCAGCCGGGCAGGCGTGAGTCACTGTGCGCGGGGGTGTGGGATGCCGGTCTCTGGAAGCTCTGCCCCGAACCTTCCCCACTCTGGAGAACTGGAAGGGGAGTCCCGAGGTCTCTTTAGGTTTGTCATTTCTTTGGACATTATAGGAAAGGGGAAAACCCCAGTGGTTCCCGGCCAGGAGGCTCCTATTGCCAATTAGTTATCTATTAATGTGCATCAAATTACTCCGAACGTAGCAGCTGAAAACAACAAACATCGATTTTTCAAACAGTTTCTATGGCCAGGAATCTGGGAGCGGTTCAGCTGGGGTTCTGACTCAGACTGTCCCCAGGCTGTAGTCAAGCTGTGGGCCGGGGCTACCGTCAGCCGAAAGCCTGACGGGGGCTGGGGGAGCCCCTCCGAGACAGCCCACTCACGAGGCTGCTTCCTGGGCACCTCGTCCCTCACTGCTGTTGACTGCAGGCCTTGGGGTTTGACATCACTCTGGCCACCGCGTCACTGACATATGGAGTGGAAGATGTTAGCTAGTGGAAATTGTTGCGAATGAATCGGGTCTGGGGCGGCTCAGGATGGGGAGGGCCACGGCTGTGGGACACGGTTGACCCGGAGTCTGGTTTGGTCTGTGGGCTTGCATGGCTGGTGTGTCTTAGTGAAACCTTCAGCAGGAAGCAGGTCTGAATGGAGAGAAAAGTAGGCCTTCCTAGAGCTTCCCACGCACCGGAGAGCTAAGCAAAGAACAGGGTGAAATTGCACTGCTGATTCTCTCCGGGCCTCAGGAGAGCCGCGCTCTGAGAAGGGCTCCCGATAGGCATCGCGCCCCAGTTCCACCACGTGAATCAGGCTCTGATGGCAGCTGGCAGTGGGCCTTGATCACGAGCCCCATCTCGCCGCTTGGGCACAGACAGCTTTGTCCTTTCTCTGAGGGGATCACTGCCATTTTTCTTCCAGGCTCAATGCCCCGTGGAGCCCTGATGAGACAGCAATGGAAGCTGCTCTGGTGACCGGTTCCCTTAGGGAAGGAGGGCTGATTAGGCTGCAGTGGCCCCAATAACCTCAGTGGCACAGACGCCTTTTCCAAGCCAGCGAAATCTTGCCAAGTGGAAGGATGTCAGGATGACATCCTAGGAATATCAGTTTCCTTCGCTCTGGCAGTGGAGAGGATTAATTAAATGCTTGTGAAGTGCTTTGAAAATTTAAGCTGTTACGAACGATTGTCCTGTGTAAGAGGGGAAATAGAGTTCTTGGCTCATTAAAGCGTCAGTGCTGCCGCCGGGGTGCTTTTTTCAGGAGAGCTTCGAGAGCTACTTTTTTATTAAAAGAGAAAGAATGAAACGTGTCTGTGGGATACACTTGCTGGGCTCATCGATGTTTCTGTTGATTAGGACACAGACTGTGAGAAGCTGTTTTTTATTGACTACCAAAGAGACAGTTACTAAGAATCAATTGCTCGAATGCGTAGGGACACTTTCACTGAAATGTTAGCAGATGGGCATTTGGTTTCTTTCAACAGGATCAAGGGACGAAGAGTCTGGGAGATAGCACCCGTGCAGTCAGGGAGCCCAGGAGCCTCTTCCGCCTCGACTGGCCCCGGCGGGGCCTCTGTCTTCGTTGGCAGACTTGCCCAGGGACCTTTCTGCTTTGTCTCCAGACGTGATGTCTGAGAGCGCGCCGTCCTCAGTGGACCCTCCGTTCTCTTTCAATCTGTGTTGGCTGAGGACTCACGCTTTCCTGTGTAGGTATCGGGTTCCTGCGGCCGCTGTAACCAAGACCACACATGTGTTACTAACAGTTCTGGAGGCCAAAGGTCTAAAGTCGGTCTCAACCTGGACGCCCGCTTTCTCCCACACTGATGAGTGTGTGCCCTTGGAAGGGTCCTTGTCCTCTCTGTGTTTTCTCATCTAGGAGGCGCTCCCTTTGTGATGTTAGTTTTCATTAAGTAGCCCATGACTTAAGCACACGGTAGTTCAATAAACGCTTGTTCTTTCAAGAAAGGAGCAAAGATCTGCCAGTGATCAACGGAAAACATGTAAAAGAAAAACTAAACAGGTGCCATGGACAGCCAGAGGTTGGAAGGACACAGTCCGTGTCTACTATTTCCTCATTCGCTCCACAATAATGGGAGGGCTCACTATGTGCCAGGCCTCGACGGGGACACACAGGGAATGTGACCTGGCCCCGGCCTTCAAAGGGCTTAATGTACTCCTGAGCGTTAACAGGAGTTTAACGTATACTTTTTAAAAGGCTAAATTCTAATGAATATAAAGAAAAGCTATGGATCCATGGAATGAGTGTGTGTGTGTGTGTGTGTGTGTTTTGGGGTGGGGGGGCAGAGATTGTACAAAAGCCCCAGTAGATAGTAACTGCATTTCAGGTAACTTAGACTGACATTTGGAAAGTAAATGTTGTTAATATCACCTACCCCCACAGACCATTAGGTACATAAAAACCTAAATGATTTTCTAGCTTCTTGCAAAATTTAGTGCCCAGCATATACCTTTTTCCTGAAGAAATAGATTCAGTCCGAGGAAAAATAAAGTGTTGTGGGCTAATGAGTTTCCTGATCATTCGGGCTTTTGGGAACTTTCTGCGGTTAGGCCCAGCCTCATTTGGGGATGCTCACACCGTGTCTCCAATCTCTTCTTCGCCACGTTTGCCGCAATTTGTTTTGATGCTGCTTCGTACATCCCCAGTGCCAGCCGGTGAGTGAGTGGTAACAGGTGTGTCTGACAAGGGAAACATTGTTTCTGCCCTGCTTCAGGAATGTCTGACATGCTAGGGACCTGCTCTCCTTCGCATGGATGATAGGAATCTATGTGAGAGGGAGGAGTGCCTCCCACTTTCAAGCCAAGAAAGGCTCTCGGGTTGGCTAACAGCAGAGCTAAGCTTGGAAGGGAATGCTAATGCCTTCCGAGCTCTCCTCTGAAGCTGATAAATGGGGATTCGTGGCCTAACATGAGAGGAGACAGAAGTAGTTTCTTGGGCCAGAGATCTGTATGATTGCTTAGAAACAAACAGCCCGTGAGTGCTCCAGGAGTGATGGGTTTGGTCTTGGGAACTGGTCTATGATCAAACAATTGCCTTGACATCAGCCACTTGGAAGTCATCTGGACTGCCTTCTCGGGTTTTGTCAACCCTGATGGCATTATCTGGGGTTGTGTGTAATCCATGCAAAGGTCAACTTGCTTTGACTAGTAGAGGACAGCTAGGGCGACTTGAACAGTAATGACACAGCCATTGAGTGAGCCAGTGAACTAACAGAGGCTTCAGGGAACAGAGGTTTGAGAAATGAGCCCTCCAAAACTTCAGGGGTTGCAACGACCCAGACCGAAAGCTACCAGTTAGATCAGCAGCAGTGTAAGGACCTAACCAAGACAGGATTTACGTTACGGGAAAAGCGCATGGGTGACCGGGAGGAGGAAGAGTTGGGCAAAGGTTGTTTTTTCAGGTTTTGGGAGCATTTGGAAAGTCACTGTAGCATTGTATTGTTGTATATGGAGGTTAGGGTTTTATGCATCTGAAATATATACATATAAAGTATGTAACTATAATAAATATAAATGTAATTTATATGCATTTATATATGTATAATTTGAGTTCATTTTTCTGCAGTCAGGTATACCGATGTGCTCAAAGATCTGGCCAGAGAGGTGTTTCTGAGTGCTCTTCAGTTCAGAAACAGCCACATAAGACAAGGTGGGGAGAGAACGCACTGGTGTGCCAACAGCAATCAAGACTCAAGGACAACAGAAGGGTGTACAGTCCACACTAGGGGTGCACCTCGAGTGCCTAGCTGGGGTGATCAGGGAGGCTGGGCCACTGGACCCTACAGGACACCTACTACAATAGGCCACCCTACCAAGCCTAGGAGACATAGCAACTCTACCTAATACATAGAAACAAACACTGGGAGCTAGCCAAAAAGAGGAGACAAAGAAACATGTCCCAAATGAAAAAAACAGAACAAAACTCCAGGAAAATAACTAAACAAGCCCTGGCCAGTTTGGCTCAGCGGTTAGAGCGTCGGCCTCTGGACCAAAGAGTCTCGGGTTCGATTCCAGTCAAGTGTAGGTTCGATCGGTCGGGGTTGTGCGAGAGGCAACCAGTTGATGTGTCTCTCTCACACCAATGTTTCTCTCTCTCTCTCCCTCCCTCCCTCCCTCTCTATTTGAAGATAAATGGAAAAATATCCTTGAGTGAGGATTAAAAAAAAAAGAAAAAACTAAACAAAACAGAGATAAGCAATCTAACAGATGCAGAGTTCAAAACATTGCTTATAAGGACGCTCAATGAACTTAGTGAGGACCTCAAGAGCATAATAAAAGACCAGTCAGAAATGAAGGATGCACTAACTGAAATAAAGAATAATTTACAGGGTATCAACAATAGAGTAGGTGAAGTTGAGAATCAAACCATCGATTTGGAATATAAGGAAGCAAAAAACACCCAATCAGAACAGCAAAAAGAAAAAAGAATCCAGAAAAATGAGGATTGTGTAAGGAGTCTGTGGGACAACTTCAAGTGTATCAACATTCACATCATAGGGGTGCCAGAAGGAGAAGAGAGAGAGCAAGAAATTGAAAACCCATTTGAAAAAATAATGACAGAAAACTTCCCTAACTTGGTGAAGGAAACAGACATACAAGTCCAGGAAGCACAGAGAGTCCCAAACAAGAATCCCGGCTGGCGTGGCTCCGCGGATTGAGCATCGGTCGTCCTGTGGCCTGAGAGGTCCCAGTTCCATTCCCGGTTGGGGCATATTCGCGGGTTTTGGGCTCCATCCCCAGTGTGGGGATGTGGGAGGTGGCTGATAAATGTATCTCTCTCACATCGATGTTTCTATCTCTCTCTCTCTTCCTCTGTCTCTAAAAAAAAAAAATCAATAAAAACATTAAAAAAAAGATGAACCAAAAGAAGCCTATACCAAGACACAGCAAAATTAAAATTCAAAAGGTTAAAGACAAAGAGAGAAAAAAGTAGTTAGTTACCTACAAAGGAGCTCCCATAGACTGTCAGCTGATTTCGCAAAAGAAACTTTGCAGGCCAGAAGGGAGTGGCAAGAAATATTCAAAGTGGTGAAAAGCAAGGACCTACAACCAAGAATATTCTATTCTGCAAAGCTATCATTTAGAATCGATGGACAGATCAAGAGTTTCCCAGACAAGAAAAAGCTAAAAGAGTTCACCACCACCAAAGCAGTATCATATGAAATGTTGAAAGGTCTTCTTGAAGAAGAAGATAAAAAATATGAACAATAAAATGGCAATAAATACATATCTATCAACAATTAAATCTACAAACCAAATGAGCAAGCAGAACAGAAACAGACTCATAGACACAGAACTTTTTGTTGGTTGCCGGATGGGAGGGGGTTGGGGGGATGGGTGAAAAAAGATGAAGGGATTAAGAAGTACAAATTGGTTGTTAGACTGATGAACATCAGAGGGAAGGGGCGGTGGGAAGAGATAAACTAAAGAGTTTATATGCATATATGCATAACCAATGGACACAGACAATAGTGTGGGGAAGGTGGGAGGAGAGCTGGAGCAGGAAGGAGGGGGTTAAAGGGGGGAAAAGAAGGGACATCTGTAATACTTTCAACAATAAAGATAATTAAAAAAAAAAATTCCATACCCTAGGATATTTTTCTATTTATCATTAGATAGAGTGGGAAGGAGGGAGAGAGAGAGACAGAGAGAAACATTGATGTGATAGAGCCACATTGACTGGTTGCCTCCCGCACGACCAGACCAGGGCTGGGGATGAACCGAAACTGAGATACGTGTCCCTGACCAGAATCGAACCCGTGACTCATTGGTCTGTGGGCTGATGCTGTAACAACTGAGCCAAACTGGCCAGGGCAATAAAGATAAATTTTTTAAAAGGTAGGGGAGAGAAGGAATGTGTGTGTATATGTATATTTTTAGGGAATTCCCATGTAAAAGACATAGTGTTACCTAATTTTGAAAACGTGGTTCAGCCCAGCCGGTGTGGCTCAGTGGATTGAGCGTGGTCCCATGGACTGAGAGGTCCCTGTTCCATTCCCGGTCAGGGCACGTGCCAGGTTGCAGCTCGATCCCCAGTAGGGGGCATGCAGGAGGCAGCCAATCGATGTTTCTCACATCGATGTTTCTATCTCACTCTCCCTTCCTCTCTCTCTAAAAATCAATAAAAAACCATATCTTTGGTGAGGATTAAAAAAACAAAAAAAACAAAACACAGGCCCTGGCCAGTTTGGCTCAGAGGTTAGAGCATCGGCCCACGGACCAAAGAGTGTCTGGTTTGATTCCGGTCGAGGGCACGGACCTTGGTTGCGGTTTCTCTGTGTCCCCGGTCAGGGCCGTGCGGGAGGCAACCAGTCAATGTGTCCTTCTCACGTCGATGTTTCTCTCTCTCTCCCTTTCTCTCTCTCTCCCTTTCTCTCCCTCTCTCTCCCTCCCACTCTATCTGAAGATAAATAGAAAAATATCCTCGGGTGAGGATTAAAAAAAAAAATCACAGACCAATGCAGTAAGTTGAAACACTTTCCTCTTAGTCCATTTATCTCTTGGTAAAATCTCACCAGGCATCCTGGAAAGAAAGTATATTACATATTGAGTTAATGTGAATTCATAGAAGCCCCAAATATAGAACTGTCACCTTTATCCTTGCTTTATTCTCGAGGAAAATGAAGGTGTTTGCTGTCTCGGGAGTGTTCCTAAGGGTCAGCCCCGGGACTAGCTCATTCTATAACACTGGAGTAGATGGAATTGCCATTTGATATGATTTGAGGGGAACAGGAAGCCTCCCTACCCTGAAATATTTTCCCCATGTGGCCTGAAAATATTTGGCACACGTCCTGAAAGCCCATCACGCAGAGCACTGTTTGAGTTGACCTTACAGCTTACAAAGTGCTTTTCTATAGAGCCAGTCCTGGAAACAGAGGTGCCTGCCTGGTCAGAAAAGGCTGTCTCGTCACTGCTTCACAGTGGGGCTGTTCTCCTTCCAGCGCTTACAATTATAGCAGTGATGTTCGTGTCCCACCCGCACCTCCCCGCCCTGCATTCATTCATTCCTTCATTCCGTAGGAATTAACTCAATCAGATTGAACCCCTCCTAAATCTGGTTAACATCAGCAGAGATAGAATTAATGAGATTAGTTTTGTGCAAAAGGAAGTGGGAGAAGGAAGGAGAAGTAATTTAGACTCTCCTGGAGAAGAGCAGGTGTAAACGGGGCCACAAAGAGCAGCCGAGAGAATTCCAGTGGCAGAAGTTGTGTCTAAGTGACTGACTTTGAAGGCCCCAGCAGGTGTGTGGCGTCTTCAGGGGATTCTCCGTCCTGGGCACCCAGCAGCTTCCAGAAACCCACCGGTTTATGAGGTAACTCCCTGACTGTCAGCAGTGGGCCAGACGAGTACACTGTCCTTTTCAGATGGACAAAATGCTGTTGGCAAGGAGAAGGGGTGCAGATATCAGGGGGCCAACGATTGATTTTGGCAAAGTAGGGTGTCTGGGACTTTCGTGTCCACATTGGCAAATTCTCTCTAGTCAGACACATTCCACTGTTTGCAGCGAGGCCGGAGGTTCCAGGGAGCAGGCGACATGGACATATCACTCCATGCTGCTTTTCCCCCTTGGGGCCAGAAAGTGACATTGGTTTCTTTTAAAACCCAGGAGAAGGCCAGTGGCTAGTCCCAATGCATTGCTTGTGAAAACAGAAAATTTACCTCCCACATGGAGCAAAACTGAACTCTCTTCACCTCCCCCCGCCCCACAATGTGAGAGAAAAATTGCAGTTTAAATAGTGTGATTTGGAATACTTAATACTGTATTTTGTATAAGCAAATTTTACCATATGCTGAACATTGATACATATATACCAGGTACAGGAATGTATAAACAGAACAATGGATACTGTACTTTATGGGCGATTCAAAGGATTTTCAAGGATAATCTTGAAATAATGATTTTTAATAATGACACTAATTTTTTTCTTTAAGGGCAAAGTTTAGAACCGACCCCTGGTCAGACGAGCTGTGACTACATGTCAAGCTACTGTATGTACCATGTGTTCGCTTCATGTCGTCGACCTTTCTGTAGTTGGTTGAGATCTATCTTATGTCTTTAAAACATGTTCTGTATTTCATCTTGTAAAGTCTAGTTTTGCCTTAATTGAGTGGAAATTGACCAACCTCAAAATGGCGGCTCTAGAAAGAACCCTCCTCTTTGGTTTCCCTCATCATTCATGTCCTAGGCCCCTCTCCTCTGTGCCTCCAGGGACTCTGACTGCAAGGAACACACAGCCCTTCCTTGCCCTGACCCTTGGACCTCTGCCCCCTGGAGCATGACCTGCAACCTCCGTATTTCCAGCTGTTTCCCCGCTGGCCCCAGGCATGTCACAGCGAATGCCTCCAAAACCAGGATTTACCTTTCTTCTCGTGTGCTCCTGGTCCATCACCATTTGCCAAGCTAGAAATCTGAAAACAGCAATGGCGCTGGGCTTGGGTTTGAATCCTGCTCTGCCACTTAGCCGCTGGGTCACCCTAGGCAAGCTATTTGACCTCTCTGTGCCTCAGTTGCCTCGTATACAACATGGGAATAGTAACAGCATTACTCCGTGGGTTTTTGTGCAGACTGGTGAGGTAATGCATGTGCCTGGCACAGAGCAGATGCTTACAAAATCAGCTAATCCTGTTATCTTTGTCCTCATGAGATTTGGCTCTTCACCCTCCTTCATATCTCACCCTCCCTAAATCCATCTGATTCCCCTCGGAAGCAGCAGTCGCCCCAGGCGTCTCCCAGACCCTCCTGTCCTTGTCCGCAGCCACCTCTTTGATTCAGAGCTTCGTTTCTGGCTCAGACAGAAGTGTTGTCCCTGGTCAGTCTTTGCTCATTTTAGCCAATCCGCTCAAGCAAGCCCTACCTCCCATCACCCTCATTCAGTTTGGACGTAACGATTCTCTCTCATGATCGTCCTTTCACGTAAGTTACGCTGGCCTTGGGAAGCCTTTCCATCTTCCTCTGGAAAACTCCTCCCCTTTAGCCAAGGCCCAGTTCCAACGCTCTTCCTCAGTGAATCCTTTCTTGGCCTTACCAGTCTCAGAAGTACTGTCAGTTACATAATTTGGGTACCTTGGCCCACAAAGCCCAGCCCTCCGGGGACCCCACTGACTTCGTCAGCATCAGCATCATTGTCTGCACCACATCCCTGTGCCTCCTGTCCTTCCATTTCTGACCCCTTCCCCTAAGGGGAAAAACCCACAGGGGAGATTTTTTTCAGTTCCTGGAACTGGGAAGTCTTATGACCACACAAGGCTTTCCTCTGAAATGCATTTCCCCTCATTCAAGTTCTGCACTCTGCACTACTCCCAGGTTGGTTCATTCCTTCTCATCCCTCCATTCTTCACTCAGTCACCTGTCCTGTTCTATACCTGGCCTGTTAATACCTTAGCCTCAGGCACCTCCCCCCCCCTTTTCTTCTTTTGGAGTATTTTTCACAGTTGTAGTGATCCATTTAGTTGTGAGACTGGTTAACGGCTGTGCCCCCCACTAGACTGTACACTCACTGAGTGCAGAGCTAGTGCCTCTGTTCCCAGCCTAGCAGGTGCCTGACATGTCGAATGAACGGATGGATGAATGAATGGTCTTCCCCACTGGGTAAGCTCCATGACTAAGCACAGTGGGTGACAGAACATCTTAGAATCTCTCTGTAAATACTGCTGAAGAAATGAATGATAACACCATCAACCACTGTACGAACCTGAGTAACTCACCCGAGTTCTTCAAGTGACTTTTGGCCTTTGGGGATCAGCATATGGGTAGTATAGCTTGTGCCTAAGAACACAAGTTTTTTGTTTGTTTGTTTGTTACTTTCCAGACCTCAAGAAACACTGTTTGGGTTTGCTAAGGGCCCCAGAGGAAGACTGTAGCCACAGCGAGCAACGTATTAGGTGGAGAACAGAGGTAACAGTATCCGCAGGGACACAGCCCGCCCATGCGTTCCGGAAGCTGGGGGTCGCCTTTGCAGTGGCACCTAGGGTAACCGAGTCTGCGCCGCGGGCTCTCAAGCAGAAACCTTTGTGTGTCAGTGGGCCGCTTGCTTAAAAACTTCCCACGGAAAAGACTTCCTCGTGGCGGGGAGGCTGGAGACGACGGGGAGACAACTCCCTGGATGGTTTCTAACACGTCAAAGTAACTTATTTTGTTTCCACGTCGAATACTGTTTCTAAGAGGGTCTCAACTGGCTCCCAGCAGGCCGGTAGGGTCTGAGCCGGCGCTGGCTCGCACGCTGCAGCCGGCAGAGCTGTGAATGACGTTTCCTTTCATTACCGAGAGGAAAGCGGAGCGCCGGGCTCCGGACCAGAACCAGGGGAAGGGGCTCTGCAGCTGGAGGAACCTCTGAAACCCTCCGGCTTGGGGGGAGCGCAGCTCGAACATCAGGGAGGGGCTTGGACCGCGTCTCCTCCAGGGTGGGGTCCCCGGTCGGCGGCCAAAGGGCAGCGGGAAGGGCCCGGGTCGCCTTCCCGGCACCGCGACCCCTCGGGCCCCGGACAAAGCCCCGCGGGAGACGCGCCACGAGGGTGCAGCCGCGGCAAGCAGGCGGCGCTGCTCCCCGGGGGCCGCGGGGCGGGCAGGAGCGGGACCCGCCGGCGTCCGCCGGGCGCGAGGTGCGAAGCCGCAGCGCGTCACCGGGGAGCCCGAGCGCCCACCGCCACGCTCCCGGAGCCGCCCCGCGTCGCTCGCGCCGGGGACCGCCGGCCGCGCCAGCGCCTCTGCGCCTGCGCGCGCGCGCGAAGCCCCGCCCCTCCGGGCCGCCGGCACGCGGGGCCGCGCCTCCTCATGGCGGCCGCCGCAGTGTGTGGTATTTAGCGGGAGCGCGCGGCGGGCTCGAGGACGCGCGGAACGGCGGCGGCGGCCAGGGGGGAGCCGGGGCGGCCGTTGCGGGGCGCGCTCTCGAGCGGCGGCGGCGGCGGCGGCCCAGGGCGTCGGGTCGGTGTCGGCACCGGACAGAGGCGGTGGCGCTGCCTGCGGCGGCGGGGGTCGGCGGCGGCGACGGAGCGCGTGTGAGCCGGGGCCGGGGTCCGAGGCGCGCTCTCCGCCCACAGGTAAGTGCGGCCCGGCCTGGAGGGAGGAGCCGCGCTCGGGGCGCTCGGGGCGGAGGGCCGGCAGGCCTGGCCGTGGCGGCGGGTCGGGGCGCGGGGCGCGGCAGCCCCGGGCCCGGCGCCTTTGTCTGGGCCCAACCGGCCCGAGCGCCGCCCCCCGCCCCTCCCTCCCGCCGCCGCCGCCCCCGCCCCCCGCGCCCCGGGCCGCAGGCCGGTGGGGTGGGCCCGCGCGGCCGGGCGCAGGCGGGGAAGGGCCTCCTCGCCGCGGGTCGGCCCGCGCGCCCGGGAGGCGGGCCCGGCCGGGGGAGGCGCCCGGCGCCGGCCTTTGTTGCGAAGGGTCCCGGGGCGCGCGGGCAACATGGCGGAGGTCAGCTGAGCGCGGGCCGCCGGCCGCTCCCCGGCCCCTCCCGCGCCCGGCCGGCCGTCCCGGTGGCGCCGCGCTCGCCGCCCGCCCGCCCGCATTGTGCGCCGGCAGGAATGCAGCCTCCTCCCTTGTTTGTGTCGTCGGGAGGAGGTCGCGCCCGCGGCTGGCCGGCCAGGCGCCGGCTGTGGATGGCGAGCCTCGGTTTCCCCGGGCTCCCTTTCTCGGGCACTTGGGGTCCCTTCCCCACTCTCCGGGTGTGCAGCTCGGGAATGGGGAGGACCTGGGCCACGCTGCTGCGAGTCTCCCGTCTCCCGTTCCTGGAGAGGTTCAGATGGGTTTGCTCTGACACCCACCCAGTCGGTGCGGGGAAAGTCCACCTGTCCAGCCGATTTGTCCGAGTCACAGCAGCCATGAACATGGATGTAGGGCAGGGCTGCCCGTTCCCGGCAGTTGAACATTTACCATCCTTGATAGACGCCTGTCAAGGGTAAATTGTTAACTCTCCTGAGCAGTTGAATGTTGGGAGCCCCGACTCTGTGGTCAGACTGCCTGCTTTGGTTCCAGTCCTGCCCCACCGGTTTGTGACCTTGGGCGACATACTTAACCTCCCTCCGCTTCGTTGTCCTTATCTGCGAAATGGGTCAATGACGGTACCTGCCTCATGGGATTGTTAGGAAAATGGAAGAGATGCTAGCTGAAGGGCTGAGCACTGTGGCAGGCCCAGGAGAGCGCTGTGTTTGCTGCTGGGCTGTTGTCACCGAGTTTCTGAACTTAGGGGGGTGTCCTGGCATGGTGGATACTGAGACGTGCATAGGCCAGAATTTGTGAGATCTCCTTATAAATAGTTAGTTCTTGGGTTTTTCTTTTAGTGCTTTGTTGTTAAAAGTGAAAATAAGAGGTTTAGAGGATAAATTGACAGGTTTTGAGATGGTGGTATTTGGAAGTTTCTCTAGTAAGGGATTTGGATGGGTTTGTGTGGTCTGGAATTTAAAAAAATCCAGTTGATTAAAATGAGGTGTCCTTGGAGCACTTCTACATGGATGGGTCAGCTTGCTTCCAGGGACCGAGGGAACTGGGAAAGTGCAGCAGCGAGTCCCTGAGTGTTAGGTGTCTGTGGTGTCACTGTCTCTTTCAGACATTCCTGAAGAGCAGAGGAGTGTGCTGATCAGTGTCATGGTCAGCAGATTTCATCAGGGAGGCAGTGGCTCACATTGTGAGGAGAGGATTTCGGTTAGCTCTTAGGAAGATTTTGAGAATTAAAGTGGATTATACAAATTGTGTGATTTTGTTGTTGTTGTTTGGACATTAAAGATGGACTTTTGTGACCTGAAATGGTTAGTTGCAACCATAAAGTTTGCTTTGCCAGATATTTTCTTTAGATATATTATGGACTTGGTCTAAATGATCCCTCTTGGCACCCTTTCAGCATGATTTAGCAACATTTAATAATATCTTAAACTGAAGTACAGTAAATGAATAGATATGGAACTTCCCAGGATAAGTATTCCACAGATTACACATTTAGAAACCAATTTATTTCAATTTAGCTTAATATTGGTTGCCTCTAAGCATTGGGAAATTCTTATAAAATTGCTGTAGAGCAATACTCTTTAATAACTAATTAAGAAAAATATAATAATCAGGCTAAAAATTAATTGGAGTTACAAAGGAAGTATCTAGCTATGTCAACAATGACATAATTTGAAGAACAGGTCTTTATTTTTGGTGTTTTGAAAACAGGTCTTACATAATGAGGGTAACACAGTAAGTTCAGTAACTTTGCAGTGACCACTTACATTTTAAAGCAGTTGATTTACTCAATTTCTAAAGATTGGAGGTTTTTCTTAGAGATTTATTACAGACTTTTGGTTATAATTATGGATTTTCTGTATATCCCTTGTAAAATGTTTAAATTCTGGATAACATAATACATGAAAACCTCAGACTCCCTACCACTCTCCCCACCCCTCCAAACAAACAAACAAACAAACAAAACCCTGGATAAAATTTTCCTCTTTATAATGTTTCTTTGCTGGTTTCTTTGAACAGCAATTTTTCTGTTGGTTTTCCGTAGATATACTTGCTAGAGCATCTGGGCAGAATGGCAGGGACTGTGGCTTTTATTCCTACATCATCAGTGCCTACCCCTCAGTACACACTTGTTTCCTGACTAACTACTGTCTGTGCGATGACACTGAGATCTCTCTGTTTCCTGAACTCTAGATTCATGTATTTTCTTGCTTGTAGGTCATTTTTTAAAATGACTTTTTTTGTTGTTAATCCTCAACTGAGGATATTTTTCTATTGATTTTTAGAGAGAATGGGAGGGAGGAAGGGGGGGAGGGAGAGAGAGAGAGAGAAAGAAAGAAACATCAACATGCCCTTGACCAGAATATAACCCAGTTTTAGATTCGCCGCAAAAAAGAAGGTACTGAGATTTCCCATATGCTCCCTGTCCCCACTCACACACAGCCTCTCCTAGTATCGCATCCTCCACCAGAGTGGAACATTTGTTACAATTGATGTACCTGCACTGACACATACTATCATCCAGACATCCATGCTTTACATTCTGGTGCACTCTTGTTTTGTTGTTGTTATTCATCTTCACCAGAGGGTATTGTTCCATTGAGATATATATATATATTTTTAAGATAGAGTGGAAGGGAGGGAGGGAGGATGGGGGTCGGGGGGGGGGGGAGAGAGAGAAAAAGAAACATCGATGTGAGAGAGACACATCAGTTGGTTGCCTCCCACACAACCCTGACCAGGGCTGAGGATCTAACCCGCAACCCAGGTACGTGTCTTTGACTGGGAATCGAACCCGAGGCCCATGTCTGCAGGCTGACGCTCTAACCCTCTAACCATTGAACCACACCATTCAGGGCAGTTCTTGTTCCCTCTTGATGTTGTATATTGTGAATTTTGACAAATGTGTGATGATGTGTATACACGTCTGTGTATTAAGGTACTTCAAGTTTATGTGTCCCAAACTAAAACCTTTATTGTTACTAACTGTCCAAGGCTCTCACCCTCTACGTATATCCAGTTAGTGGTCAAGCCCTGATTTTTCCACTGTCTGGTTATCTTAAATCTGGCATTGCTTATCTCTCTCTCTTTTTCACATTTACATTCAGTCCTTCTCTTCTGCCTTGTAAGTGGTCTGCCTGCTTTGGGGCTCTGCCCTCCCTCCAGTTCTTCTGCAGTTCAAGGAGCTTTCTACTGTAGTGACATAAAGGCCGTCAGTGTAAAGTTCTGAGTTCCTTGATAGGGATAGGAAGTGCACAGCCTTCCTGAGCTGGCTCCCTTGTTACTTCCCCGCCATTTTCAACTGTGGGCTTGCAGGTGCCTGTGTGTGCCATATAGTCTCTCTTCCTGCTAAGCTCTGTACTCTCAGTCTAGACCTCACTAAGCCAAGGTGATCTTTCTGGACTCCCACCTTGAATTGGGTGTCCCCTCTCTTCCCATAGCACTCTCTGCTTGGTCCCACTCTAACGTGTATCCCTCCTGCCCCCAATAGACTGTGATCTCTATGGGGACTTTGTTTTGATCACCCTTGTGTGTCTGGAGTTTAACATTGTTCTGGCATGTAGTTGGTCCTCAGTGATTCTGTTTCTTGAACTCTACTTGAACATCTCTGTGTCTTTGCTCACGATTGTTATTAATCTGTCAGTGTCTGTCTGTGCCACTTTGGGCAAATGATGTAACCTCTCTCCACACTTTAATTCCATGAGCAGGGAACAGGGACCATGCTTGTTGCCCCTTGCCCATGTCTGATACTGAGCAGTAGACAGGTGGCTCAGAGGACAGCGTTGGACCCGTTAGGCCTGGAGGGCTCTTGGCTCTGTCACGTACCAGTTGTGTTTGAGACTTGAAGCCCCTGGAAAGCAGGGACACTGGTGCTTGTGCCTCTAAAAGCACACTGCCTAATGCAAAGGAAGTGCTTACATAACTTAAACGCTAGTCAAGTAAGTTACTTAATTTCTCTAAGCATGACCACGTATATTCTAGTGAGGGAAATAGAATTACAAATTGTGATTCGCACTACAAAGGAGTGAGTCCGAGTGCTGACGTGAGGAATGATGGAGGTGGAGGAGACCTGCTGTCAGAGGCCATGGCACAGACACTGGCAAAGGGGAAGGAGCCAGCCAGCCCTTTGGAGGAGGAAAGGGGGAGCACCTTTGATTGAAGGAGCAGGCACAGGCCCTGAGGCAGGGATGACTACGGACTGTTCTCCAGCTCCAAGAAGAGAGTATTGCCGGAGCAAATGGACAAGGGGAAGAGAGAAGCAGGGTCAAGTAAGGAATGTGAATTTTCTTAAGGGTACTGAGAAGCCATCAGAAAGTTTTAATCACAGGAGTAACATAATGCTCTTTTAACTTTCGAGCTTGCTGTTGCTATTGTTTGGAGAATGGATTGGTTAGAAGGCCATATCTTCGATCAGGCAGTACTTGGTTATGACCTGTATTAAGGTGGTGGCAGTGAAGATGAAGAGAACTGGAGGATTTGAGATATTTTGGAGACAGAATTAACAGGACTTGCTGATGGATTAGATACTTGAGGTGAGGGAAGGAAGGAATTACGTGGTTTCTGGCTTGAGCAACTCTGTGGATCATGGTGCTATTTACCAAGATGGGAAAGACTAGAGGGGGATGGGACAGAGGGATGGGAACAAAATCTAGAGTTCTGTCTGATAGGTTGGATTTGAGGTCTCTGGGACATCCAGAATGATCCCGTGAGGTAGGAGGGCAGTCCAGGTGTGGGTCGCAGAAGCCAGATTGGGAGATAGAAGAGCATGTTTGGATGTGAGAGAGAATGCACCAGTAGAAAAAAGGAGAGATTGATGCCAGAGAGAAGGGACATGAAGGGTGTGAAGGCTTGAGCAGGACAGTGCCCAAGAGTGCCCAGGTGCAGGTCACTTGTTCCATTTGAACGGGAGGAAAGGAGGTGGCAAGTCAGCATTTTATGGCTTCTGTTGTATTTTCTAAAGGGAGCGTGGGTGAAGCCATCAGTGGAAAGTATTTATTGTTAGTGAATACTATACTGTGGCAGGTTAAAGATGCAGAGAGACCCATCGAGAAACAGCAGAGTGAAGAGAGGAGAGGTGCTGGGAAGTGCTAGCCAGTGAAGAGACCTTGTCTTGTTTTCTCATTACATGGGACATACATGAAGATAGACTGCTGTATGTTATTTCTTCCTGCACTGTTTAATTTGCATTTGTACAATTTTCCTTGAGGTTAATACTTGTCTTTGTTTATTTTTTGCCTTGTTTTCTCTGTGCTTACTGCTCTACCCCATAGCCGTCCTCCTCACCACGGATGTTCAGGATGCTGCTTCCTGTGGTGTCAGGCTAACGTCCGTCATGTTCCCTGTTCTGTGGTGGGTGTGTTCACTGTGGCCTGTGCTGCCCTTCCTCTTCCTTGGTCCAGCCCCTGTGTCTGAGGAGCTCACCCTCCAGGAGCTTCATGCCCAGGGAGGTGTGCTTTGAAATCTGGCCTCAGTCGTCTGCCCTCAACACTTTTAGGGTAATTTGTTTGGGCATCAATTCTAGAATGATAATCATTTTCTTTGAGGATTTTACTAAAAATGTATTTATTTATTTTTTAGAGAAAGAGGGAGAGGAGAAGGGAGAGAGAGAGATAGAAACATTGATGTGAGAGAACATCGATTGGCTGCCTCCTGCACACACCCTGCTGGGGATCGAGCCCACGACCTGGGCATGTGCCCTGACTGGGAATCAAACCGGGACCTCTCAGTCCATGGGACGATGCTCAATCCACTGAGCCACACCGCCCGGGCAGCACAACATACTTTATAAGTAAGGTTTAAAAAGCATAGTTTAATGCCCAGATGGAGCAACAGAGCGAACATCTACTGGAATGCCTGATAATTTCACATCCTAAGAGAATGTAAAACGTAATCAGTAGTAAATAGTTGTATTCAAATTTGGACACAAAGAACTGACTAGTGTTGGATGCTTTTATCTAGACCAGCGGTTCTCAACCTGTGGGTTGTGACCCCTTTGGGGGTCAAACGACCCTTTCACAGGGGTCGCCTAAGACATAACAGTAGCAAAATTACAGTTATGAAGTAGCAACGAAAATAATTTTATGGTTGGGGGTCACCACAACATGAGGAGAACTGTATTGAAGGGTCGCGGCATTAGGAAGGTTGAGAGCCACTGACCTAGACACTGGGAGACCTGGGTGTGTTGCAGTGGTGACTGTGTGCTAATCTTCACTGACATAGTTCCAATGATTTCACGTCGTTACCCAAATTCTATTATTTGGTAACGTGTGCTCTGAAATAAAAAGGTTGAGAAAACCTATTTGACCTTCTTCCTTCCTCTTTTACTCTTATTTCTCTGCTCTTACCTCTTGATACTTTGCTTTGATTTAATATCTTAATGATTTAATGACACACTTAGACTGTCAGATTCTACAACAGAAAATTTCCACAGGCAACTACTTGCTAGGACTAGAGGTTTAATGTAAAGAATTTAGGGACATTTTAAATATTTTGGTCAATTTTTATTAACATTGAAAATATGTATTGGATGCTAAGGTAAATATTCTGTACCAGACTGGGAAGAGTAATCATACTTTTTTTAGGGTTATTTGAAAGAAAATGAGATTTAGGAATAAAGCAGACAGTCTGATTCTGTTCTTACTACTTCTTAAATGTTCTGATCTTTAATTTCCTCATCTGCAGAGTGGAGATACAGCCTACTTTACGAGGCTTAAATCAGAGTGCGTGCGAAGCTGCTGACACAGCCTTCCAGGCTGGTGGGTGCCCAGTGTGGCTGCCTTCACAGCATGCTCTGCGATCGTTGTCAGATCTCAGACACAGTCCCAAGTCGAGGTTATGGAAATGACACAGTAGGTTGAAACAGCAGTTTTCAGTCAAGTCCTGAATAATCCGGGTCTGTTTTGTTCAGTGATTCATTCCAGGGTTCCTAGTAAGGCTCTGTAAACATCACTCTGTGAGTTTGTTGTTAGTAACATCTCAAATGTTCCCATATATTGGATCTCATTTAATGTCCAAAAATCTGCTGCTGGTGTTTTTATTGTGCATTCCCGCCAGCCGTGGAAGGAGCCCTGTGGCTCCACGTGCCAGCAGCATCTGCTGTGGTCCGTGTTCTGGATTTGGCCGTTCTGATAGGTGTGCGGTGGCATCCTGTGGTTGCAGTTTGCATTTCCCTGATGATGTGTGATGTGAAACATGTTTCATGTTCTCATTTACCATCCTTACATGTTTGGTAAGGTGTTTGTTAAGGTCTTTGGCCCATTTTTAAATTTTATTTATTTTTAAATACTTTTTCTTTATTGATTTTAGATAGAGAGGAAGGGAGAAGGGGAGAGCGAGAGAAACAGCGATGAGAGAGAACATCGATTGACCGCCTCCTGCACGCCCCCCACTGGGAATTGGGCCCACAACCTGGGCATGTGCCCTGACTGGGAATCGAACCTGCGACCTCTTGGTACATGGGTCAACGCTCAACCACTGAGCTACACCAGCCCGGCTCTTTGGCACATATTTTAATCAGATTGTTTTCTTATTTTTTAGTTTCTTTCTGTTCTTTGTATTGTCTTTGTGTGCAGTCTTTATTTCATTTTATTTTTAATTTTTTTTTCTTTATTCATTTGAGAGAGAGGAAGGGAGAGGGAGAGAGAGATAGAAACATCTATGAGAGAGAACAATCATTTGCCGCCTCCTGCATGCCCCCCACTGGAGATTGGGCCCACAACCTGGGCATGTGCCCTTGCTGGGAATCGAACCTGCGACCTCTTGGTGCATGGGTCGATGCTCAACCACTGAGCCACACCGGCCGGGCTGCAGTCTTTACTTCAGACAATTGTCAAAATACTATTAGGTTAACCGTTAGATTATTCCTCAACACAAGAGCAAAGATGACCCTCTGCAGAATCTTAAGAACCATATACAGAACTTTACAGAACAGAGGAATAACTTTAGCTGGAGAGTCCTTTGTATATTTGGATAATAGTCTTTTATCAGATATCTTTTTTGCAAATATTTTCTTCCACTCTATGGTTTGTCTTCTCATCCTCTTGACAGTGTCTTTTGCAGGGCAGAGCCTTTTTCATTTTAATCAAGTCCAACTTATCAGTTGTTTCTTTCCTGGTTTGTGTCTTTGGTGCTGTTTCTAGAAGTCATTGCCAAACCCAGGGTCATCTAGATTTTCTCCTATGTTGTCTTCTAAGAGCTTTATAGTTTTACATTTAGGTTTGTGATTCATATTAATTTTTGTGAAGGTATAAAATCTGTTTCTAGATTTATTTTACTTCCATATTTGCCAAACCATGGCCTGATCTTACTCGACCACTTAGTGGATTCCACGTGGCTGACTGCCTTTTTTTTTTAATACGTCTTTACCATATGATTATTATTTTATAATTATTTGCACCTTAACAAGGTTTATAGTATTTACATTCTAATTTGTAATTATAATGCCTGCAGTTTAGCCTTAGTTCTGTATTTAAATGGAATCACTGTTGACTAACTTCAATCTTTTTACAACTGAATCACCATTTTCTAAATTAATTTATTTTGATCCATTACTTGATTGGTTTGGTTCCCCCCCCCCAATCAAATAATTTTCTTGCGGGTTCTTGGGTACTATATTCCTTGAGTTCTTACATATCTGCTTGTTGCCTTTTTTCTTAATTTTTTCCGATTATAGAAATAATACAAGGTCCCTATAAAAATGTAATGAAGCGTAGTTTATTCTAATATTGACACACATGTGAGTTGTTATGTGTCTTCTTTAATCCCTGCCTTCCCTGCCTTCTGGGAGCTCCTCTCCCAGTTTTTCTCTCCCCTTTGCTTTTCTCTCAGTTCTTCAGACTTTGGCTGCTCAGTGTAGGCCTCAGTCCGCAGCATTGGCCCCGCCTGGAGGCTGATTAAAAATCCAGACGCTCAGGCTCAGTTTCAGACTAAATCTGATTCTAAATCAGAATCTGTGTTTTAATAAGATGTTTAGATGATCAGTGAGCACAGTGAAGTTTGATAACTATTATAGGCTAGTCGCTTCTACCTGTTCCTGTAATGAACCCATAAATCTTTAAGTGTTGGGATTTCTCCTCCTCTTTAGTCTCCAATCTTTCTAAATTTTTTATTTTAATCCTCACCCGAGGATATTTTTTTTCTATTTATCTTCAGATAGAGTGGGAAGGAGGGAGAGAGAAAGAAACATCAACAAGAGAGGGACACATAGACTGGTTGCCTCCTGCACGACCCTGACCTGACCAGGGCCGGGGATGACCCACTGAGCCAAACGGGCCAGGGCTTTAGTCTCCAATCTCAACTCTTCTGTGTATCAACTGCTTTTTTGATTAGATATCTCACAGGCATCTCCTACTTTGTATCTATCAACATATTTCAGTATGTAATACAATGCCTAATAGGTTTTAAGTTGTGCTTTTTTTTTAAACCTGAGGTGGAACCCTCAAAATACAGTGATTTAGGCAGTAAAAAAGCAAAGGCACTGTGTTTCACGAATCTGATTAGGGTTTTTGCATATTCCTCTCCATTTACTGTCATCACTTTTGTTCAGACTTCTGTGTTATAGCAGCCTTCTCTCCTCAGACTATCAGTCTTACTAGGCATGAGCTTCTCTTCTATACCTACAAAGTTTCCAGAGTTACTTTTAGGAAAATATGTACAATTAAACTTTTTTTCTTACATTGCTACAGTTCTGGGAACTAGAAAGAGGTTTTTTTTTTTAGTATTATTGTTTTATAACAAAGTTAGATTTTTAACTTGGTGTTTGAAGCTATTGAATTTTTAATGAGACCTGCCTAAATTTTAATTTTGTTAGTGTGAAAAGTAAATCTTAAAATAGAAGCAATTTTTAACATTAGATTTAACAAACATTTTTTTCATAATTCCCATCACAATGTCAAATGCAGAAAGTACCCGAGGATATTTTTCCATTTATCTTCAGATAGAGAGGGAGGGAGGGAGGGAGGGAGGGAGGGAGGGAGGGAGAGAGGGAGAGAGAGAGAGAGAGAGAGAGAGAGAAATATCCATGTGAGAGAGACACATTGATTGACTGCCTCCCGCACAACCAGGGCTGGGGACGAACCACAACCGAGGTACGTGCCCTTGGCTAGAATCAAACCCGAGACTTTTTTGTCTGAGGGCTGACACTCTAACCACTGAGTGAAACCGGCCAGGGCTTGTTTTTTTTTTTAAATATGTTTTTATTGATTTTTCTTTTTTCAGAGAGGAAGGGAGAAAGAGAAAGATAGAAACATTGATGAGAGAGAAACATCTATTGACTGTCTCCTGCACACCCTCCCTGGGCATCGAGCCCGCAGCCCTGGCGTGTGCCCTGACCAGGATCGAACCAGTGCAGGGACTTCTTGGTGCAGGGTATGACCCTCAACCAACTAAGCCACACTGGCCAGGCAGCCCTTACATGTTTTGAATGGAGTAGTTTCATTTAACCTCTTGATTTCTAGAACAGCAAATTTATAACTCGAACCTGTGCTTTTATTTTATAGTAAATATTATGTCATTTCTAGGAATAATTTTGGGAGAAGTAAAAAGGGGTAATGAGCCCTGGCCAGTTTGGCTCAGTGGTTAGAGCGTTGGCCCAAGGACCGAAGGGTTGAAGATTCGATTCCCAGTCAAGGGCACATACCTCGGTTTTGGGTTCAATCCCCGGCCCCAGTGGGGGTTGTGCGGGAGGCAGCCAATCGATGTGTCTCTCTCACAATGATGTTTCACTCTCTCTCTCTGCCTCCCACTCTATCTAAAAATCAATGGAAAAATATCCTTGGGTGAGGATTTAAAAAAGGGGAAGGGGGATAATGGTACTTGCAACCTTTTTTACTAAATTAAGAATGCAGGTTTTACTTATTATTTTGAGTGTTTTCACATTTCTTAGTTAGGCTAATCTTTATAAAGCAGCTTCTGTATTTCCCCCTTTTAAGGAAATATAGCTAAAACCACCCATCTCCTGCCACTCAGATAACTGGCCTGTTGATCATTTTCTGGTGCATGGTCTTCCTGATTCCTCACGCCCACCCCTGGACCTCCCATGTATGTTCTGTTTGTAACTTGCTTTATGATACGTTGTGGTGCATTTCCTGTTTCTCGTTTTAAACTTATTTGTAAGGAGCTGTATTAGCGTCCTGCTGCTGCTGCTCTAACGTAACATTTTCACAGGTTCAGTGGCAAGTGATAGGAGGTGGACATCTTTGAGGGGGCATTATTTGCCTGCTATTGCAACATTGTTAAACTAGAAGAAAATGGTAAGCACAACATTATGAATTTATTAGAGTAGTCAGGCATGCTGTTATGACTAATCAAAGAAATTCTTCGTCAGCCATTTAATAGAAGAAAACAAGTTCCCACATGAGATTGAGAATAAAAGTCCATCTACTTCTACTGCAGGTATGTTGATTGTTACAGCAGCGGTGAGATGCTCTGAAATCACTGAGACGACAGGCTGATTCTCAAATGTTGTTATTTAGATTAAAATTTATTTAAACTTTATCCCAAACTGGGCTTGAGATGTAGTCTTTAGAAAGTGTAGGTAATTAGTGCACTCTTGCAAAATGTTGGATTTTTGCTTACTTTGGATTCTATAGGCTTCTCTTAGTGTGTTGTAGTTTTTGTGAGTTTTCAGCCAGTGTAGGTAAGTAGCATGCCTGACTGAGAATCTTTCAGGGTTACTGTACTAAGTCAGTTAAATCCATTGGTCTTCAGCAGACGTGCTTGAGCACCTTTCCAAGCCGAAGGCACCTTTCAGATTGTGAGTCTGGAGCCCACTAGTTCTGGGTCTCTAACTGGTTGGTGACCTCAGGCAAGTAACTGGGAGGTCTCAGGCGAATACTTACATATTTTGGAATCTGTATCTCCTGTGATATTTATAAGTTACCCTCCTCCCCTAATCCAGACAGAAGCCACTTGAGGCTGGAAATGCCCCAGGTTTACTGTTGAGCAGGGGTGAAGACTGGGTTTGAATCCAGGTGTAGATGACTCTGCAGCTACTTTACTCTCCTGGCTCACTTGTCGAGAAGTTTGTCCACGGATTGATGGTTTTTAGACAGTGCTGTAAGGCTCTGTACGGGTCCTTTGGAAGTCTGGGGGAAAAAATGAAGTTTTCTTTTCACTTGAGGAATCAGTTACTCCCCTTGACTTGTTTTATACATTAGGGTTCTGCCTTGATTCTGTTTGGAAAGAGTTTCTCTGCCTAAAACGTTTGAAGTCTCCTGTCCTAGAAACCCGAGACCTACCTTATCTGGAATGAATATGTATTAGAAAATAAAATGTAGGCAATAATAATTTATATTTGTCAACAATCTATTTTCAGTTATATTCTCCTAGTGATGTTTTGTGTAGCCTAATAGTAAAATAAGGTTGAGGTGATCGAATACACTCTTCATAGGGTGGAAGTGATTAGAGTTAAGTTTTTATGCTGAAAGTGGGTAATCTACAATCTTCTGCCCAGGGTGCGCGCTTGCTCCGGCTCCTGCGGGTTTAAAGGCTGCCCTCAGCGCCGTAATGACCGGTTACCCTGGGAGTGCGCCCGCTGACGCAATGCGAACCGAGCCCAGGGCTCGACTGGGGCAAGGGTGATGCTTCCCAACAAAACCAGCTCCTGTGTTTGATGAGGCCATTTAAGATGGCTTTCCCAGAGTGGGGAGAGTCTAGTCCCCGTGCGGAGGTTGGAGTAGGAGTTTGATATGGTTATGAGTGTGCTCGCACTGCAGTGTTTGAAGCGAGAGCGGGGGTTTAGGGTGTGGCGCTGACGGGTGGGAATGGAGAAGTGAGTTGGGACGGAAGACACCCGGAGTTGACGCCGGGTCAGTAGTTACTGAATGCAGTGGGGAGAGTACTTTTTAACCAGGAGAGGACCGCATAGGTGCAGAGGGTGTCTGTCTTGCCACACATTTCCCATATAGTCTGTGTAGCTTAGGCTGAAAGCACATGAAATGCCGATATCCGAGTATTTTGGCCTACAAAAACAGCACGTTTCGACCTAAATACAAGCTGGTGGAAAACGGCTGGGTTTGGCCCCACTGGGTCGGAGTTGCGCGGTGCAGTGCTGGAGCCGCCCTGGGCCCGGTAGGTGGAGCTTGGGCGGGGCTGAGCCTGCTGGCCCTCCCCCGACCGCACCCCACTCCCTCCCCCACGGGCCCCGCCCTGCAGAGCCTCTGGGGCAGCGGGAGGAGCCTGCTGGCTCTCCGGGTGGAGCAGGCTTTTCCAGCCGCGCGCCCGGCCCCGGGCTCCGAAGGGCTCACCGGGCGGCCCGGCGGCCGGAGCCAGCAGTAGGTCCTGAGCCGGCTCTGAGCGGTCGCCTTGTCAGGGTGCCACCGCTGCGCACCTCAAGTCCGCCCTCCCCGGGAGCTGGCCGGACCAGGCTCATGGATCTGGGAGGACACCCTGCTGGGCAGCTCAGCGATGGCGCCCGTTTTTTGGAGACGCAGACGAATTTGAGCTCGAGGAGGTGTGGTCCACTCCTTTTGGGACAGAAGAGGCTTCCTTTCTCTGCCTCCGGAGCTGGTGCTTCTGAGGAGTGAATGGAGTAAATGGAGCAGGGCAGTCCCCTTCGCTTCTGGACAGTCTGACCCGACATGCTCAGGAACAGAAGCTGTTCCGAGGAGCCTCTGCTACAGTGTTTCTGCGTCGGGGGAAGGGCTGTGCGCTGCCTGGCTGCTCATGACCGGGAAGTCGACCTCACCTTTTCTGTACTCCTGGAGGGGCGTCTTACTCACGTGTTTACCAGCCGCTGGGACTAGGAAGAGAAAAGGTATTGGCATTTAAGAGACTGGGTTGCTTAAACTGTGAACCCGGGAATCTGTGAGCCGGTGGGATCTGCCTGGATCGGGGACGGGCTGCAGCATAATGGAGCTCGCAGTGGCGTTTCTTTTGATTTGCACTTAAACTTCAGGTTGCACCATGACTTCTGCAGAGCTGTCCGTGGACTGCGGGCTGCAGGGTTGGGATGCTTTTCTGTGTGGAGATGCAGCTGGGTTCCACCTTTGGAGCTTTGGGAGGTTCTAGCAGCTGCTATCTTGTGAATGTAATACCGTCATTCACAGGAAATACCAGGGGCACTTCACCTGCTTTCACACTTCGAATAGGAATTTAACTTGTGCTTTCCAGTATTTGGAAAAATAATAAAGATATATTGTAACATGAACCTGAACTATTGTTAAATGTGTAACTATTTTGCTAGGCCAAGAAATGAAACAGTGGTGCTTAGTAGTTACATTATGTTGAATACAAACTGAGTTTACTGATCCTCGATGTGATTAGCTGTTTCTATTTAGTGATTTGAAAGGCATTGGTCGCTTAGACTTTTTTGCCCGAGGAACCACTTTACAATTATTTTGTTACTCACTTAAGTGAACAGCACAAAATAGACCATGAAACAGGCATACAGCACAGCACACACAGGGCGTTTTGGCAGTGCTAACCCCATTGTTTGACAAGTGACCTAAAATGCTGGGTCATCATGTGCACTGAGAACCTCCTGGGGAACCTGGATTCCAGGAGAGCTCCCTTGTGGTTTCTTTGTTGGGGTAGAACCCTGGTTGTACTGGCTGAGCAGTGATTTTTGTCATCCTGCATCCGCATGACGAGCCGCATTGTGATGGAATTCTGCTGTACTTTTGTTTCCCCTGGAACTTGAGAATATTGTGGTGAAAGTGGGATTTTTTGCACCTTGGGCCCCCACGTTAAGGGCTCTATTCTCGAGTAATGTAGAACCAGAACTGCAGTACATGGTCTCGGTGGCAGCCAGTGCTGTGTTCTCAAAGTTAAATTCTTTGCAACAGAATAACGATTATAATTGAGAAAACATTAACTTTGAGGCATTACATTTTTGTTGTTAATCCTCACCCAAGGATATTTTTCCATTGATTTTTAGATAGAGTGGAAGGGAAGGAGAGAGAGAGAGAAACATCAATGTGAGAGAGACACGTCGATTGGGTTGCCTCCCGCATGACCCCAACAACCCAGGCCAGAGATTGAACCTGCAACTAGGTACATGCCCTTGACTGGGAATCGAACCCAAGACCCTTCAGTCCTCTGGCCAGGGCAAGGCATTAACTTTTAATTTTGTAGAAATATGATTTATAAAGTTATTGTGACTACACTCTTAGGCCAGTAGGCAGGTCTTTTGTCACTGAACTCAAGACATAGATTCCTGGGGAAAGGTGCTGTTTTATCTTTCATTCAGCCTGAAAGTTACATTGTTGATCATTTCTTCCAGATGACAGTTCTGTCTTAAATGTTTTTTACTGTGCTGATGAGTGTTTCAGCAGCAGTGGTGAGCCCTAGGGTACAAGGAATTCTTTACCTGTGGACGCAACCCCCATCCCCAGTGTTGTGTGAGTCTCTCTGGTGCTTTTATCTTTATTATTTATTACCTTATTTTTCTGATCCTCCTTCTCCTTTGCAAATTATATCTTATCTATATTGTGGAATGGAAGTAGAATAGAACTATTTTCTCTAAATAATCAGCCTAAAATTTTTCAGGGTAGCCTTGCATTTGTCCTCTGTCCCCTCTCACTTTTTAGGGGGGCACCTCTCGGTAGGAAACCAAATTAATATCCAGCTGATGTTAACATTCTGGGGAAAGACGTAATAGATGAAGATGGGTGATGGGATGGCAGTTGGCCTCGTGACCCCCTCCATTCCCCAAGTATACCTCCAGAACAGATAACCGGTCATCACTAGGAGTTAATCAGAGTTAATATCTTGGTGACTCTTTGGGTGACTTATAACTAACTCCCTGTACCCATCAACAGGTGTGACTCCGAATGGGAAAAAATAGACTCAGTGGGGGAATGGAATATAGAGGGAGGAGAAAGTCCACTCAGAACTGATTTGATTGGACTTCTCTTGGTTGCTTATGGTCCAGGTTGTATTTCAGCATTTATTCCACCAGTGCATGCACGGATGGTTTTCACTTTGTTTAGGAAAGGGAATTCTAATGTGTTCTGGAACATTTTGAAGAGAGATTTTATCCAGCTTAAAACTCCTAATAATCAAAATGCATATTTTATGTAATTGTTTTTGTAACCTGTTTTCCTTTATTGTTTTACTCGCAGTAAATTTTACATGAAACACATATAACTTTGTAAAACAAGTTAAAACTATAATTACTCTTCTCCTTCCTCCGTTTATTTTTATTTATGTTTTCTCTACAGAAATGAGCCGCCAGACGGCAACGGCATTACCTACTGGGACCTCCAAGTGCACGCCGTCCCAGAGGGTGCCCGCCCTGACGGGCACCACTGCGTCCAACAATGACTTGGCCAGTCTTTTTGAATGTCCCGTCTGCTTTGACTATGTGCTACCACCCATTCTTCAGTGTCAGAGTGGCCATCTCGTCTGTAGCAACTGTCGCCCAAAGCTCACATGTTGTCCAACCTGCCGGGGCCCCTTGGGGTCCATTCGCAACTTGGCTATGGAGAAAGTGGCCAATTCAGTACTTTTCCCATGTAAATACGCCTCTTCCGGGTGTGAAATAACTCTGCCACACACAGAAAAAGCAGACCACGAAGAGCTCTGCGAGTTTCGGCCTTACTCCTGCCCGTGCCCCGGGGCTTCCTGTAAGTGGCAAGGCTCTCTGGACGCCGTCATGCCTCACCTGATGCATCAGCACAAGTCCATCACCACCCTGCAGGGAGAGGACATCGTCTTCCTGGCCACAGACATCAACCTTCCCGGGGCCGTGGACTGGGTGATGATGCAGTCCTGCTTCGGCTTCCACTTCATGCTGGTGCTGGAGAAGCAGGAGAAGTACGACGGGCACCAGCAGTTCTTCGCCATCGTGCAGCTCATAGGAACCCGCAAGCAGGCCGAGAACTTCGCGTATCGACTCGAGCTAAATGGTCATAGGCGGCGATTGACTTGGGAAGCCACTCCTCGATCTATTCACGAGGGAATTGCAACAGCCATTATGAATAGCGACTGTCTAGTCTTTGACACCAGCATTGCACAGCTTTTTGCAGAAAATGGCAATTTAGGCATCAATGTGACTATTTCCATGTGTTGAAACGGCAATCAAACCTTTTCTGGCCAGTGTTTAAAACCATTGCATTCAATTTCACAGAGAATAGGCGCCCTTTTGCCTGCCAACCTGAAACTTTTGGTAGGTGGAGCCAATCACATGAAGGTAAATACAAGGAAAGGCTGTTAAATACAGGAAACAGTTGCATGTAGTAACACTAATATATTTAAAATAAGTCAACAGTAAACCACTGAAAAAATATATATATATACACCCAAGATGGGCATCTTTTGTATTAAGAAAGGAAGCATTGTAAAATAAATCTGAATTTGTGTTTGTTGTAGATTGAGTGTACTGTTGAAAAATACTGGGTTTTTGTTTTTGCGTGTGTGTGTGTGTGCGTGCGTGCGTGTGCGTTTGGGTTTTTTCCTTTAACTGACAAGCCATGTTGAGTGGTCTTGGGCCACAGCTTCCCCCTTTTGAGTCAATACATAGTGCTGCTGTGTGTGTACATTTTTGTGTGTGTATTTGCTAATTTTTATTAATTCTAGATTTTCATTAAATAAATTTGACTTTCTTTTCTGTAATTCAGGCTTTTCCCATCTTTTTTTGTACCTTTTTAAAGTTAGTGTTTTTTTGATATGCTTAATTGTTTTATGGTAAAGTTTATACATGTGTGTTCCATACATATTTTTTCCTCCCCATTAATCAGTTCATTAGAAATACTTTAAATTCAGCTATTTTGTGAAGGTAAGAATTCCAGAAAGGAAAGGTAACATCAGAAAAATTATCAGAAGCTATAAGGTGGTCAGTCGGTCTGTCTCTCTCTCTCTCTCTTTTTTTTTTTTTTGTGCAGCTGTGTCATACCTTCAAACTTATTCTTTGAAAGGTTAGGAAATACTGATTTTTCAAAATACTGAAAAAAAAAAAAAAAGATCAGGCTCTTTTCCCCCCACAGATATTTTGGACAAATCACACGTTTAAAATTTGTTCTCGTATTTATTGTTTTTGCAAAAGAAGGCATCGTCTTACACAGTATTTGTAATTAAAAGCAAATCATTTGTTTTTTTTAAAAAAAAGGCAGTTTGCAAAAAAAAATGTTTTTGGTCTTTTATAATTCTCATTAAAAGGATATCTGGCAAATTAAAAACTCTTTTGTGTTTGCTTTAGCTCTAAGTTTGATTACAACCCAGGTCATTTTCCTGTTCAGTTCTGTACTTGACAGCAGAAAGCAGTGCTCTGTTCTGAAACGCAGGGGGTTGCACTGTAAAGCACAGCCCAGGACAGGTACAGTCCTCTGCTTGGACTACAACCTTCCCCTCCCGCTTGCTCACATTGTGATTCTCACAGCTCCTAGAAGACTGATCAGTTAAAATGCCGATCTCCTTTTTCCTCCTTAAAAAACAAAACAAAAATGAGTTAGTATTTCATAGCCTAGTGATTATGAGCCTGGGCTCAGTGGCCAGGCTTGCAAGGACCTAATGCCAGCCCCAGCTCTAACCCACTTACAGCTGTGAGCTCGGGCCTCAGAGGACTCCATCGGCACAGGTAAGTTATTCGCACATAACGAGCACCCAGCAGATGGTGGCTGCTGGGATGCTTGCACCTGGCACCGGACAGCTCTGTTCCATGGTTCCTGAGGCAGCTGGCGAGACTCCGAAATTGCCTTCTGAATGACTGAAGACCATTTTATTTTGTGTGGCTTTTACGGGTTCCCTGACTGTAGAAAGTCAGAATTACTTTAGAGTTTACTTCTCTTACCCATTTTCAGCTACAAGACTGTGTTGTCTCTTCCCTGCGTGAGCGTTGTTTTGTTAATTGGTGATATGACGTGCTGTGTAACCATTTTTGTGGCAGAGGAAACACGGGTCAACCACAAATGCATATCCAAGGCTGTCTGTCGCTGTTAGCACGCGTGTTCAGGAAAGAGGTCTTCTCTGAACCTGCCGCTGACCCTCGGGCACGGGTCTGCACTGCGCAGGTCTACTTCCAGGTGGATCTTTCCGGCACACACAGCCCCGTGAGTGTCTTCCCTTACGGTTTTGACATTTCCTCCTCTCTAGCTTGCTTCCTTGTAATGCAGTATATATGCTACACATGACAACGGAATGTGTCAATCTCCTTTGTTACTGTATGGCTTCCGCTCAACAGTAAACTGTTAGTAGTTAGTTACTCTGGGGGAGTCAGCACCCCTAACCCTGCGTTGTTCAAGGGTCAACTGTGGTGAATTTTTTTGCCGTTATATCACTGTTTTTAAAATACTAAAATTTAAAAAAATATACTCAATATATAGACTTTGGAAATTAGAAAACGACCCACACAGTGGAGATCTGTGACCCATCCAGAGATGACGAAATACTTTTATTTTTCTAGTCCTTTATGTGTATTTACATGTGCTGACACATTTAGTTTGAAATCATGTGATTCTGGGTCATGTAATTATGTAACCCCCTCACCTCCTAAACATTTCATCGCTTTAACAATCTTGGAAAAACTCCATTCTGGGTAAATTTTGTGAGGATTGACTAATTTTAGCCAGTTTCCTGAAGTTGGATACTTACTTGCTTTGTCCATTTTGTCCAGGAAAATTTTTTTTGGCTCTTTATAAATAACCTGTGAACATTTCTGTTTTCTGGTATTCTTGAGGTCCTTTATTTTTTTTAAGGTCTCGATACTTTTATCATTGTTTTCTGGAGGTTTCAGTGGACAGTGTTTCAGGTAGCAGTGTGAAGGATTTTCCATTTGATTGTTACCTGTAGTTTGCTGATTTATGCAAATTAAGATAGTAAACTTTGTGTTTGACAGCGGGAGGCTGGCGGTTCTGCCTTTCCTTTGTGGGCGTGGCCTGCAGGGGTGCCTTTCCTTCGTGGGCGTGGCCTGCAGGGGTGCCTTTCCTTCGTGGGCGTGGCCTGCAGCGGTGCTGTGATCTGGGGCCGTAGTTCGCCTCCACTTGAGCTTTGATTTAGGAGGTGTTGCTCTGAAACCTTTGTATACTCAGTGTTCCACTTCTCCGTTGACGCTCCCGCCCTTCTTTTGGTGTCCGTAGTTTCTTCCAGGGATTGTAGGGGGGGGAGGTGACACTCTGACTCGGTCCTTTTGCCCTTATACTCTTGAATTTGTCGTTGAATTGAATCATGGACCCGTTTAATGTGTTAATGGCTGTTGGGGAACACATTTTTCCTCTGCTTTGAGTGATTTTAACTATAACATGTATGACTTCAAATCTTAGTCCTGTCTCCTCCCCTCCCCTCAGGAGCTCAGAGCCCTTAGACCAGGAACATCTGCAGTGATTCTGCTAATGGAATTTTATTTCATTCAGTTTCCAGAGTGGAAGAAGGACCCAAATTAAAAAAAACAAACCACCAGATCAAACTAGACACCTGGGGCCAATCTGACTGTGTTGGAATTAGAGTGAGGTCAGCAGAGGCTGAATTCAGTGTGTGTAGTTATGTCTGTGAGTTATAGGAGACGCACGTGGGCGGTGTCACGGAGACGACACTGCGTGCACTGCCAGAGTCTGTCACGCCTGCCTCACCGCCAGTGCGCACGTTCGACAGTGAAACGTAGTGACAGGGTCTGGGGGATGAAGAAGGGGACTTACTGTTCATTGGTATCAGGTGAAAATGCTGGAAAGGTTTGGATATAGATAGTGGTGATGGTTGCACAATATTGACAATGTAGTTCCTGTCCCTGAATTATAACTGTAACATAGTTAAAACGGTAAATTGTGTTGTTTTGCCGCAATAAAAAAGAAGTGAACAAAAAAGCTTAGACTTCTTGAAACTTCTTAGGGCTTCTTGAAACACTTGCTGAGTGTGACCAGGAGGTCTGCGGGTGGGGCCTGAGAACTGACGTTTCTAACAGGCTCTCGGGTAACACTGACGTTCTGTTCTGGACACCCTGAGAACAGTGCTGTACCTTTCGGGGGCAGTAATGATCCCAAGAAAGATGAAAGAGTTTAATTGTTACCACTTTATTAAATTAACATTTCTATAATAAACACGAGCCACCGTTTGGGTGAGTTTCGTGACTGCTGCGATTATGTTCATAAGTGAAGGGACGTTTTGCTCACTTGACTGTGGTGAAAGGTCAGCCCTTCAGTACCTTGGGGCACTTCGAGCTTCAAATCCTGAGAAGCTGAGCTCTGAGCCTACAGCTTGCTGTTTAAGAGACCAGGTCTGGTCTTGAGGGTGAAGCCCCCATCGAAAGCGGCGTTGAGGACTTCGTCCAGGCAGCTCGCCGTGATGAAGCTGAGATCCTGCCGCACGTTGCCTGGGATTTCTTCAAGGTCTTTCTCGTTCCTCTGAGGAAGGATGATCCGCTTCAGTCCTGCTCTGTGTGCGGCCAGCACTTTGTCCTTGATCCCGCCCACCTGGGGGAGGAAGGACCTGGTTATTCAGGCTGTGACCGTCCTCGCTGTGGAAGAAAGCCCAGCCCCCTCCTCCTCTGCCACTTTAACACAGCCAGATCATCTTCCATTCTGCTGCACCATGAGCTCGGAACGCTACTAAAAAGGTTAATAAATAGTGAGTTCTTTTCATTGCAGTTAGTGTTATGTTAAATTTTGTCATGGGGGGAGATTCTAGGTTCTGACAGGTGGTGCCTCTTCTGTGGAGGTTCCTGTCTGTGCTGTGAAGGTCTACACTCCCAGTCCACTCTACAGCCACAGCTCGTCTGTGGGCTGACTCAGAAGCTGTGCTGTTTGACCATAGACACCGTCCCTACAGAACTCAGCTGTGTGCCAGGACCGCTGTGCCACCCAGGGAAGAAGACAGGTCCCTAGCCACCTAGGCTCTGTGGTTTGAAAAGATGTCCACAAAAACTAAAAGACACAGAGGCTAAATTGAACAACATGGAACTAAACAATGAATGGGTTAATGAATTCAAGGAAGAAATCAGAAGACACCTGGAAACAAATGAAAATGAGAATACAACCACCCCAAATCTACGTGACACAACAAAAGCAATTCTAAGAGGGAAATTCGTAGCATTTACAGGCCTACCTTAAGAAATAAGAAAAATCTCAATCTAACTTTACACTTAAAGGAACTTGAAAAAGAACAACAAAACCCAAAGTGAGCGGAAGAAAGAAAAGGTTCAGAGCAGAAATAAATGAAAAAAAAAAAAAGAAGAAGAAGAAATTAAAATAGAAAACATCAATGAAACCAAGAATGGGTCTCTGAAAAGATAAACAAGATTGATAAACCTTTAACCAAACTCATCAAGAAAAAAAGAGTAAGGACCCAAATAAAATCAGAAATGAAAGAGAAGTACCAACTAATACCATAGAAATACAAAGGATTATAAGAAAATATTATGTATGCCAATAAATTGGATAATCTGGACCAAATGGATAAATGCCTATAAACATACAATCTTCCAAAATGGAATCAGAAAATCTGAATAGACAATTACAACTAGTGAAATTGAAGCAGTAATACAAAAAAAAAAACAAACAAAAAACAACTCCCAACAAACAAAAGTCCTGGACTGGATGGCTTCACAGGTGAATTTGACCAAATATTCAAAGAAGAACTAACACCTATCCTTCTCAAACTGTTCCAAAAAATTCAAGAGGAGGAAAGGCCCCCAAGCACATTTTACAGGGCCAGCATTATCCTAATTCCAAAACCAGGTAAAGACACTACAAAGAAAGAAAATCATAGACCAATATTGATGAACATGGATGCTAAAATCCTCCACAAAATATTAGCAAACCAGATCCAGCAATATACTTAAAAGTCTACACATCATGACCAAATGGGATTTATTCTGGGGATGCAAAGTTGATACAATATCCACAAATCAATAAATGTGATATACCACATAAACAAAGAAATTTACGACTGAAATGTCCATACTACCCAAAGCAATCTATAGATTCAACGCAATCAAGACAGTTCTGGCGGATTTCACAGAACTAGAACAAATATTCCAGAAATGTATATGGAACCACAAAAGACCCCGAATAGCCACAGCTTTCACTGAGAAAGAAGAACGAAGTTGGAGGAACCCTGCTACCTGACATCAAACTGTTTACAAGTCATTGAACCAGCATGGCAGTGGCTGTTTTGATGGCCCCACCCCACTGCTGTCCTCTGCCAAGGGCTTGCTTTATGCCCCTGAAGTACACTTTCCAAGTCCCTTCTCCAGCAAGTAGATAAACAGAGTCCCCGCGTGCATGACGGACAGCGAGGCTGTGTACACGGAGCTAGATGGAATCTCCCTCGGGGTTTTGAAGGCGCTGCACACCTGGGGTCCCTGACGAGATGGGAGGAAGCTCTCCTCAGAGGTCTGAAAGTCACTAGGATGAGACCGTTTCCCTACCTGGGGAGGCCCTGCGAGCTGAAGACAGCCCGAGGGATGTCCCATTGCTTGCTGGACAGTTTGTCCTCGTCCATGTTCTCTGTTGCTAGACCCCATGAGTCGGATGCTGGATCTGCCAGATTGTTTGAATTTTTTTTTGAATAATTTGACCAGTTCTGAAACCAGTTTGAAGCCCAGGAGCTGTCTCGGCCTCTGCGCTGGAGTTCCGTTTCCTCCGGCCGAGCAGGTCGAGCGTCAGGGCCGCTGCTTCGCAGTGTCTCCTGACGGCGGACCCTGCTGGCCCACCCAGGCTGGCTGGCCTCTGCTGCGGGGGCCTTTGCTCAGAGCAGGGCCGGGTGGGGCGGCCGCTGTGCCAAAGACGCCAACGATCCCCTGGCTTTCTCTCCCGTCCCCTTCCTGTGCTCCTGGGCCCAGCCTCTCCCATTCGAGCTGGGCAGGCTGTCTCCCTCCAGTTCTGTTCCCTCGGCCAGGATGCGTCTAGCTTCCAGAAACTGGCTGAACTGCCAGGTCGACTCCTCTCTGAGGGTCAGAATGCGTTCCCTTTGTTCCTCAATCAGCCCGCCCACCTCCTTGACCTGGGAGAGGCCAGGTGGGGAAGCCCTAGCTCGTCTGCTCTGAGGGCACAGCTGGTACTGCTGCCACCCACGACCTTCCACGGTGCCGGGCGCGGGAAGGAGGTCGCCGCTGCCGAGACAGACCCATGGCAAACAGGCCTAGACTCTGGCCTGCTGCTCGATGTCAAACAGTGAGGAACTGAGAGCACTGACCTTCACTGGTGACGCCGTGATCTACCTACTGTTGCTTCCTGAAGTAAAGGGATTCTCAGAGTAAAGAACGCTCCATTTCTTTCTGACTTTGCTGTGAACCTGCCACAATGTTGCAGACGGGCACCGGTAACTGCGGCTCCATGCCCCAATGGCCTCCCGGGTCCTGCACTCCGTCAGTGCCGTAAGCAGTCTAAGATTCGGGCCCAGACGTGTAGCTTTTTTTCAAAATTTAGCAACTGGACCTGGTGAGTCTTGACTGCAGTTGCTATTTTACAGTGCTCTTTTTTTAATCCTCACCCGAGGATATTTTTCCATTTATCTTAAGATAAAGTGTGAGGGAGAGAGAGAGAGAAACATTGATGTGAGAGAGACACATCAACTGACTGCCTCCTGCACGACCCCGACCAGGGCTGGGGACCAACCGCAACCGAGGTACATGCCCTTGACCGGAATCGAATCCGTGACTTGTTGGTCTGCAGGCCGATGCTCTAGCCACTGAGCCAAACCGGCCAGGGCTATAGTGCTCATTTTCCTACAGATCTACCAACTCGGGCACTCTGATTACCTGTAGGACAGGAGGTCTCCCAGGAGGCTCAGAGGTAAGAGCTGCGCTTAAAGCTTCACAGTAGCTCCTCTGTTTTATTTTTTGTTAATCCTCACCTGAGGATATTTTTCCATTGATTTTTAGATAGAGTAGAAGGGAGGGAGTGAGTGGGAGAGAGAGAAACATCGATGTGAGAGAGACACATCAACTGGTTGCTTCCCGCATGACCCCAACCAGGGCTGGGGATCAAACCTGTGACCCTTTGGTCCTCGGGCTGACACTCTAACCACTGCACAACACTGGCCAAGACAACTCCTATTTTATTTTTTCTATTGATTTTTTTTTTTAGAGTGAGGAAGGCAGAGAGAGAGAAACATGGATGTGAAACAGAAACACTGATCTACTGCCTCCTGCCGCCCCCTACTGGGGATCGAGCCCACAACCCGGGCATGTGTCCTGACCCGGAATCACCGGGACCTCTCAGTCCAGGGACAACGCTCAGTCCACTGAGCCACACCGGCTGTCTCCTGTCCTATTTTATACCTGTGCTGTGTAGTTAACACTTTGCTAACTGGAACAAATCTTCACCTAAATAGCTGATATTACAAGACTGATTCATTTCCCTTAGCAAGTCCTTGTTCTCAGTGGAAGAAGAAACACAGGAAGAACTGTTTTGTTTTTCAATTTGATCAAAATTTAAAAATATGAATTACAGCTCTATTTAAAACTAAGGTATTCATAGGAAGAAAGCAAACCACTATTTAGATTTGAACTACGGCTATCTGAAGTTCCGTGGTAAGGGAGGAGGCACCCGACAGCCCCGCACTCACAGGCAGCACCAGGCCGCGCAGCGTGATCTCCCCGGTCATGGCCACGTCGGAGCGCACCAGCTGCCCGCTGAAGAGCGAGGCCAGGCAGGTCACTATGGTAACCCCTGCGGACGGCCCGTCTTTCGTGACAGCCCCAGCTGGGAAGTGCAGATGGATGTCTGTGTTGTCGAGGAGATCGAAACTTCCAGAAGCTTTACAAAGGAAAAAAGGGCTTTAATGTAGAAAAATTAAACTTGTTTTCTTTTTCTCTTAAAAGAGAAAATCAAAGTGATTAAAAAACAGAATGTTTTGGGTAAAGGGCTCCTTCAAAATATTACTGGGAAGTACAGCCTGAGTGGGGTCTGGAAGAACAATGTCCTTCTGTCCCAGTGGGATCAGAAACAAGCAGATGGCCCTGGGGTGGGAACTGGAGTGTCCACAGGGCTCCAGGATGGAGGTCTGCTCAGCTGGCCCCACGGCGCCTCTCGGTCTTCGCCACGGTTCGCCGCGGTCCGGCCGTGCTCTGCAGGCTCCGGCTCCCGGTGCGCCCCCCCCCCATCCCGTGCCCCGCATCACTCACCGTTAGTCAGGTGGTATTTCTTGGCGTTGCTGCGGAGCCAGCTGATGGCAAGGTGGGCAGACTCCTTCATGACGTCCCCCAGCTGGCCGGTCAGAGTCAGCTGGCCCTCGCCATCCATTCGACTTGCCTCCACGAACATGATCTCCCCGCCTAAGGGGGTCCACGCCAGCCCTATGGCCACTCCCGGCTGACTCAGGCGCTCAGACACCTGGAGAGAGTGGAGGAGGATGGCCAGGCTGATGAACCCGCCCCAGTACCCCCTGCACTGCACAGAACTGGGAGTCACACTAAGCTGGCTGGCGTTCTGCCTGGAGAAAGCGGAACTTCCTCTGTGGCATTTATCAGAAGCCGTTTTACCTTAAAAGATCTGAGGAGCGTGGATTTCTAGGAGCACATCTTACACATCCCCTCACCTTCAGGGGACACCCCACTGGCATCGATTTGACTGCTGTTACCAGGCTGCATAGCTATAGGCACTCCAGACCCCGACTTCCTGTGGTCGCCACGAACGTTTCAGAACGCAGAGCCCTGCACAACCCGCATCTAGGAAGTGTGAGCTCCAAGGCGCGGGGCGGTGCGCGTCCAACACGTCAGGTTCACTTCTCTGCTCCCTTGGCTGTCACTGCGACAGAGACGAAATCCATTCCCGGGGCCCACGCCCTCGCGCCCTCACTGCCACTGCAGACAGCATCACTCCTGAGGTTACGGCCTCGCTGATGAGCCAAATAGGTGAGCAGAGCCGTCACGAAAACAGAGCAACAGCGGAGAGCAGTCCTGCTGACCTCCACGGCGCCCTCCGGGCCTCGACCTCTGTGCTGCCGACGCTCCGGGTCAGGGAGCTGCGCACCGTCCACCCAGCCATCCCCAAATGAGACTGCCGCAGGGCCACTCCCACGAAGGAGCAGCCGGGCTGTGGACTGAGCTGCTAGGTAAGGGGCTCAGCGGCTGAGCTTACTCCTTTCCCGAGGGGAGTGGGTGGGGAAATCCTGATCTGCATGATTTCTCCAAAGTCCCGGGTGGCAGCATGGAAGCTTCTAGGCTGCAGGACGCGGCAAGAGAGCAGCTCAGGGGCCAAGTCGGCGTTGTCACCTATGAGAGAGCGCCCTGCGGAGGCCCGGGGCCCTGTCGGGCTGGGATGGGTCAGAGGAGGGGCCGGCAGGTGCCCGGGACCAGAGACACGGGTAACTCTGAGGCCTTCTTTCCAGGACAAGCAGGGCCCACGTAAACGCAGCCCCGTGCGGTCGGCTGCGGGGCGTGCCGCGCTGTCCCCACAGTGTCCCCACCGGTCGGCTCCTGCACGGCTCACACAGCCGCTCCCGCTCCTGCCTCGTCACACAGCAGCTGTCCTCGGCCGACTTCCTCAGAGTCTGTGCCAAGACCCGCAGCCTGGACTTCACGAGCACAGGGCTCTCCAGTCGTGAATGTTTCGGTAGCATGTGCAGAGGGAGGTCATCCCGCTCCCCTTGGAGGGGCTGGAGCCCCCGTCCCGGGCAGCACCAGAGAGCCCAGCCTGGCCTGACGGGCACCGCCGAGGCCTTGGCGTGCTGAGACGGAGCGGGTGGGCAGGCGCTCACCGCCACGGCCCCGGGCATGGGGTGGTGTTCGCACTCGGCCCGTTCCCGACACCTGGCTTTGCCTGAGAGGCTGGCGTGCCGATGGCAACTCCTGGAATTCACCTCGGGGGTGGGAGGCAGTCTGTCCAGGACGCTCTACCCACTCCCGACCACAGCTTCCCCTACAGCTCACCCGCACACCGTCACGGCGCCTGCACACGCACCAGCTCCACCTCGCTGCGCGACCTGTGGGCCATTCCCCGTGAAGAACCCAGTGTTCCTGCCCATCTTCACCGTCCCCACGTGGTCCTCACCACAGGCCACGTCCACCCACCCCCCTTCTCGGACGTCCTCGTCTGGGTGCCACCTCCTCTCCAGCAGCGTCCCGCTCTCCGGGGTCCTCCAGGTCCGCAAACGCTTCTGCTTGGAAACGGTCTCCTTCGGCCTCCCCAGGGCCACCCCACTCCTCCACCACTCAGCCATGGTTCTGCAGAGCTGCCAACTCGGATCCCACCTCCTCCCCACTCCACATCCACCCGCCGCTCCCTGCGAGCCCACACCGCCAAGGTCACCGCAGCCTCCGCACGGCAGCAAACACGGCCCTCCTGAGCCCGCTGCTCACTCCTGCTCAGCCCGTCTCCGTGACCCCAGCACTCCCAGGTACCTGCCCTTTGCCCCTGTGGGGCCTCAGCAGTGCGGGGCTCTAGGTGTCCTGTACTTCCTGCCAGCTCGAGTCTGCATCTCCGCTTAGGTCTCTGCTCTGACCCACAGACCTGCACGTCCGCATGCCCGCGTGCCTGCGTGCCCGCACTCGGATGCCTCCGCCTCCCCTCCTCCCCCACCCGCCTGTCCCTCATGCCCGCGGGACCTCAGCAAGTCTGGCAGGTCCAGCTCGGACGCAGACACGGTGGGCGGCAGCTCCCGGCTCTCCTGATCCGCTCAGCCGCTATTTCTCTGCTGACGTGCCATGAAGGCGGGCCTCATTCCCTGCCGGCACCCTGCTGTGTCCCCGTGGCGCGGACCAGACCCTCCCTGAACACTCCTGGACTAGTGAAACTAGAAGTGCCAGACCCTGCACCTCCACTCTCAGGGGCAGCACAGACATATAAGCCCAAAAGGGTCCCTTACAACATCCTGGGAACATCTCGGCCTGTGTCCCAGGACTCCTGTCCAGGCTCTCCCTGCAGGAAGGAGACCCGGGCCTGGGAGCTGTCCCAGGCAGAGGACCTGCCCAGCGGGCCGCCGTCTCCTACATCAGCAGCACAGGGCGGGAGCCTGGGACCAAGCCTCAACTCTGGCCGGAGTGTAAGAAGAAAGAGCCCCCCGAGACCACCCGCAGAGCAAACCGGAGGTATCCACACACAGTAGGCCTCACCTCCATCTCGTACATCGGGGGCCCCAGGATGTCCTTCAGGGCGTGGAAGTCGATCAGAATTGGCATCTCGGGGGGGAGGGCCAAGTCAGCAGTGTCACTGATGGACTCGGGTTTTGTGTCTTCTAAGACGTGTTCTCTGCAACCTGAGAGAGAAAACTCTATTTAGAAACTCTCAGATTTACAGGCTGGAGAATTCAGTCGCAGTAAATACCAGACAGAAGCCCTGGCCGGTTTGGCTCAGCGGTTGGAGCGTTGGCCTGCGGACCAGAGTCCTGGGTTCAGTTCCCGCTAGGGGCACGTACCAAAAAAAAAAAAAAACAACCAAAAAAACAGACAGAAGCATGGGACGTCACCTGTTCGGCCCCTTCATGCACTCAGGAAGGCACGGAAACCCACCTGTGCACCAGGGACTCGGGGAGGAGGGCGAGTCTTTCAGGAGCCCTCGGGGGGTAAAGCCTGGCTCACGAGTGGCCCGTGTCTGCCGTTGTCTCCCCAGGAGGGCAGCACCTTGCCTGCCTTCTTTCTAATGTTACCTTCTTAAGCCAAGGACAAGGCCTGGCGCAGCCCAGCCTTTAGTGGCCAGAGAGCAAAGGGGCTAATGCAACTGACTGCCCTGCGCAGGTCTGTCAGGTCAACAACCCAGAATTTCAATTCCTTCTTCAGGGGAGTCCCACCAAGGGTCCTGGGTCCTGACAGGCAACATGAACTTGAAAATGACGCAACCCATGTAAGCGATGCCTCTTGTAAACACAGCTCAGCTCCAAGACGACCGTTTCCCAGTAACCATGCGTACAAGGGGCAGTGCTGGGCGAGGGGCCTGAAGCCGCGCCGTCCCCCAGCTCCCGCTCTGCCCCCCAGCTCCCGCTCTGCCCCCCAGCTCCCGCTCTGCCCCCCAGCTCCCGCTCTGCCCGCCAGCTCCCGCTCTGCCCCCCAGCTCCCGCTCTGCCCCCCAGCTCCCGCTCTGCCCGCCAGCTCCCGCTCTGCCCCCCAGCTCCCGCTCTGCCCCCCAGCTCCCGCTCTGCCCCCCAGCTCCCGCTCTGCCCGCCAGCTCCCGCTCTGCCCCCCAGCTCCCGCTCTGCCCCCCAGCTCCCGCTCTGCCCCCCAGCTCCCGTGCCGTCCCCCAGCTCCCGCTCTGCCCGCCAGCTCCCGCTCTGCCCGCCAGCTCCCGCTCTGCCCCCCAGCTCCCGCTCTGCCCCCCAGCTCCCGTGCCGTCCCCCAGCTCCCGCTCTGCCCGCCAGCTCCCGCTCTGCCCCCCAGCTCCCGCTCTGCCCCCCGGCTCCTGCTCTGCCCGGGAAGTGCTGAGGACGCTCTCTCTCACCTTTGTCACACACCCTTCCTTCAGAAACGAATGGTGCGTGTATAATACGCAACGTGGAATAATTACACTTACCTAACACTGTATACCTAAACAGATTTTAGTTTGGCTATGATTCTTGCATTCTGAAAAAACTCCTTTCCTTCCAAAACTGACGACTATGTTTAATAGTGTCAACCCCTCATTGAGACCCCACTAAAAACGGAAGATCCAGGAGTGTCCCTACGTGGTGCCGCGCACTGCAGCGGGTGTGCCGCCCAGGACGCGCCTCTCCTGCGGGCCCTGCAGGGCTCCTCCGGACGGGCCACGTGACGCCGGGACCGTGTGGACAGCAGCCCACTTCCTGCCGCCTGCCACTATGGGGCCACCTCTCGCTGCCCGTCTCCACAGGACTCTTGTGAGAATCGGTCTTGTCACCTGATCCTTCAAAGTTCGGCTCTAGATTCTAGAAAGTCTTCGCTGAGCTCTGCACCTCTCACAGCACCGTCTCCCACAGAACCTGGCAACTCTGGGGCTAGCAGTACTGTGGAGGCGAGATGTTCTGTCCGCCGCCCACCTGGGCTGCGGCGTGGCGAGGCTCTCGCGGATCTCAGCAGGACAGAAAGCAGGTGTCGCTGCTCCCCCAACACTAATGCACAGAGGCGGCACTCCTGCCTAAGGTCCCTGCACCCTGGAGTCCCTGATGGTCAGCCGGCGCAGGGAAGGGGCTGTGGGCTTCTTCAGCCCGCTGTGCTTTGTGTGGGGTTTTCTGAGACCTAACTACTGCTGCCAGCCCGGACTCCACTGTCACGGGAGGAAGGGAAGCCGGGTGGGTGAAAGCCAACCCCTAGTTATGGAACCAGTGCTCCAGACACTCGAGCCCTTCCCGAGGGGAGAGGTGAACTCAGAGCTTCGAGCATGGAGGGGGTGGGGCGGGAGAGCAACTTCTCACGCAGCCAGACCTTACTGTGTAAAAGGTGACAGCTTTCTCTAGGCGTTAGGCGCAGCAGCTGTGTTATGAAAAATGCAACAGACTTAGAACTAACCCGTGCTTCCAAATGTTCCGTCACTGGAGCACAAGCCTGGAGAACTCAAGTTCAAGTCAAGGAAAGGGGGCGGCTGGTCTGCAAAGACTGTGACATACAAGCAGATGGCCTTCCTCAGGCCAGGCCAGCAGAACCAGTGAGAAAAGCGCACCCTCCCAACGTGACGTGGGCCCTGTTGACAAATCTTCCTTGGGGAATTGCGACATTTTCTCCTTCCAGGTCCTTGTCTTGGGCTAAAACAGTGGTTCTTAAATGGTTAGTAGTCATATGAAAAAAATGATTATTTCACCAAGAAGCAAGGAAGTTTAATAAAAATCAGGACACCATTTTCTGGTTACCAAAATAAAGTAACTAGTAAACAAGCTTAGGAAATAACAAACAGCAAAGTGAAAGAAAGTGGAGATCTCAAATGCTGTTGCTTGTGAAACTTGGTTCGATCTTTCGGGAAAGTCGTCTGTCAATATTTAGAGTACTATTTAAGCCCTGGCTGGTTTGGCTCAGCGGGTAGGGCATCGGCCCGTGGACCAATGAGACCCGGGTTCGATTCTGGCCAAGGCCATGCACCTCGGTTGCAGTTTGTCCCCAGCCCTGGTCGGGGTCGCGTGGGAGGCAACCAGTCGATGTGTCTCTCTCGCATGGATATTTCTCTCTCTCTTCCTCCCTCTTTCCCTCCCGCTCTATCTGAAGATAAATGCAAAAATATCCTCAGGTGAGGATAAAAAAAAAAAAAAGTACTATTTAATACAGACTTATAAGACTCACCTGTCTTACTCCATCGCCCCTTAGTTTTTTCTCATCTGTAAAATGGGCTTAAAATACCTATCATGTAGAGTCATGAGAGGACTAAATGAGTAAATCCACGTAGAATGCTTAGAATATAGTCTCGCGCAGAGCAGGAACTTTATAAACAATGATCCTTCCTGCCCGAGTTGTCACAGTAGCCGACTAATTTGGTTTCCCTACCCAGCATTCCTACTATCCGTTTCATTCACAACCTGTAAAGGAATCTTTTAAACATCACTGCTGGGGTCGCCCTGGCCAGTTTGGCTCAGCAGTTGGAGCGTTGGCCCACGGACCAAAGAGTCTCGGGTTCGATTCTGGTTGGGGGCACATACCTCAGCTGTGGTTCGTCCCTTGTTCTGGTCGGGGCTGTGCGGGAGGCAGCTAATTGATGTGTCTCTCTCGCGTTGATATTTCTCTCTCTCCCCTTCCTACTCTGTCTGAGGATAGATGGAAGAATATCTTCAGGTGAGGATTGAAAAATAAATAAATAGATAAATAAATAGCCCTGGCCAGTTTTGCTCAGTGGTTAGAGCGTTGGCCGGAAGACCAATGAGTCTCGAGTTCAATTCCAGTCAAGGGCACGTACCTGGATTTGGATTCGTCCCTGGCTCTGATTGGGGTCGTGTGGGAGGCAACCACTCAATGTGTCCCTCTCACATTGATGTTTCTCCCCCCCGCCACTCTATCTGAACAAAAATGGAAGAATATCCTTGGGTGAGGATTAAAAAAATAAACAAAAATAAAAAAAAATAAATAAATATAAAAATCATTGCTGTGACTATATCATTTCTAGTCTTAAATATCTTCACTAGTTTTTTTTATCACAAATTCAGCAAATTCCTAACTTCTAAGAGTTGCATTCGAGATCTACCACAATATAGTGTCAACTTACATTTTAAAAAAAATTATTTTTTAAAATTCTCACCAGAGGAAATGTCTTTGTTGATTTTATTTTTATTTTTTAATCCTCACCCAAGGATACTTTTTTCCATTTTTATCTTCAGATAGAGTGGGAGGAAGGGAGAGAGAGAGAAAGAGAGAGAGAGAAACATCGGTGTGAGAGGGACACATCGATTGGTTGCCTCCTGTACGACCCTGACCAGGGCCGGGACCATATCGCTACCAAGGTATGTGCCCTTGACCGGAACTGAACCCAGGACTCTTTGATCCATGGGCTGACACTCTACCACTGAGCCAAACCAGCCAGGGCGTTTTGTTAATTTAATTTTATTTATTTATTTATTTTTTTAAAACCCTCACCTGAGGACATTTTTCCATTTTTTGTTCAGATAGAGTGGGAGGGAGAGAGAGGAAGAGAGAGAGAGAGAGAGAAACATCGCTGTGAAAGGGACACATCGAGTGGCTGCCCCCCGCACGACCAACCAGGGCCGGGGACAAACTGCAACCAAGGTACATGCCCCTAGCGGGAACTGAACCTGGGTCTCTCTGGACCGCAGGCCAATGCTCTATCCGCTGAGCCAAACCGGCCCGGGGCCGTTTTGTTAATTTTAGAGAGAGAGAGAGAGAGAGAGAGAGAGAGAGAGAGAGAAATACCGATGTAAGAAAGAAACCTTGATCAGTTGCCTCCCATACATGCCCCGACTGAGGATCGAACCGGAAACCCAGGGATGTGCCTGACCGGGAATCGGACTGGCGACCTTTCAGTGCACTGGATGGCGCTCCAACCAATGGAGCCACTCAGCTGGGGCTCAACTTACGTTTCTAGTTGTAGCTCCCATATCCTGGAAGGCCTTTCAGGCTGAAGCAGTAACCACCACCACCCAGACGGGTATCTATGGAGCACAGTCTTGGGTAAGAAGCCGGGCCCTAGACTCCTCATCTGCAAAGTGAAAGTCACTAGATGACCTCTGACCTCTCCATCCCATTTCACCTAGTGCCTTACACAGAACAGGTATTCAACTGGAGTCTCCTGAGTTAAACTGAATTTGGGCTATTTGATTTTTAAATCTTAATAACATCTGTGGACAACTGACAAATCACCAAAATACTTAATCATGACTTGGATTTGCCAAAAAATTACTCAGTTTTTAACAATGCTGACTTTGGCAAGTAAGCAACATTTTTCATCAGTGAACATTAATCATGTAACAAAATTATTACTAAATGATTAAAAATTTTCTTGAAAGTTGCATCCCATCACCCTGGGCTCCTGCAGATGGCCTGCTGGTCTGTATTTGTGTGCTGGGTGTGGGAGGAGTGTTACTAGCGGCATGAACAGCTACTTGGCAGAGAGGCTGTGCATGAGCCAACGGAGAACACTGTTTACATCTTCACTCTTCAGCACGCGAGTTTGTATACATGGAGCCAGACCCGTTTAGGCACGGAGAGAAAGCCTGGTATGGCTGCAGTTATAACAATGACTAAGGTTTTTTTCTTTTCCCTAAACTGAGTCTACTGTAAAAAGCAAGCTGAGATGCTGAGATTATTAGTGGCTTTGTTACTTCTTACATGATAGTAGAAGTATGTGCCCCAGAGCCAAATTGACCAGGGATACAATGTATCTGAGAGCCTCCTCTTGGGAAGGCAGAAAGAGAAAAACAAAGTATCTACAAGACAAATCAGAAAAACCTGAATGTTTCCAACTGTATAATCTGAGATGTCAGTTTCAGGTTCACCTTTTCCAGAAAGCCATGCTCCCTCCTGGCCAGAGAAAGTATGCTAAATGCAGCGAGAGCTCCTGCCTAAGGCTGCCCAGGCTTCTGTGCCTGCAGACTGTCAATCTGTTGTTAAAGGAACTAGCTGTAATGGAGAAATCTGGGGATCGAATGCCCAGAAAAACCTTCATACTAGCAAGAAAATCTTTTAAGTCCTTTATGCCAATATTTTCTTCATTATTTTGGGGACGATAAAACAACGTTAACAATACCAAATACAATTTCTTTCAAATTTACCTACTAAACGTTTCTATTACATAGTAACTACTGAGATAGAGATGGACATTGACTGTGACCATTTCTCAATTTTAGTAATAGTTATCCATAAAAATCAAGAACATAAAAAATGAGCATCTAGAAAACATGTTTTTCATCTATTTACCCATTCAAATTAATTCTGAGATGTAAGCAAATGACCATTTTGTCTCAATTTACTAAAAGCAGTTTTAAAAACCTACAATATTTATAATAAATAAAATGAAGCTTTCAATGATCAATTAATTTAGTGACTCCACAGCACTTTAATTATCCCACACCTAAACATTATTTGTTTGTATCTCTTCCTCCCCCAGTGGATTGCAGTTTTGAGTTCTCTTCCATCTGCTTCCCAGAATCCAATCTAGACCCTGGCATATAATAAGTACTCAGTTAATGCTAGCTGACTCACTGATTAAATGAATCAATATTATACAAGAGTCCAAGACCTAGGCCCCTAACTGTACCACACAAGGGAACTCACACCTGCCTTCCAGCAGGTTTTCTGCATTAATAAATTTCATTTCCAGTGTTAGAGATTCAGAAAATAGTCTTGGAGAATTATTTTGATTAGCAGTTAAAATGCAGACGCCATATGTAATATTAAAAAGTACTGTTTTAATATCTCTCAACTGAAAAGGCTGGTTTTGCTAATACATGACAATGACATCTGAAGGCCACTGCATCTCCTATGGGATTCATTAAATGGAACAATGACTTGTCCGTTGGGTTTTGCCTTCACTGCAATGCAGCTTCCTCTGGTCTACGCAGGCGAATCACTCTCACGCCAGGCCGACGAGGGAACAGTCAGTGTACATGTCAGGAAAAGTACTTGCTATATCTTCATGACATGCGCAATGTACACCAATATGGTATTTTCATCTCAACACTAGCACACCACTTGATTTCAGATGTTTGGACACATATATGCTGCCTAACATCCCTACAAATGCAAAGGATTTAGGGCAGAAAGTCTCACCCCTAGATTTAACTGTCTCGTAACCTTGGTTTGCTCTAACAGAACCCACAAACCCCCAAAGCTTTAGAACTGGCAAGCCAGGTACCTTGGAACTAAAACTCTCTCATGTCCATGTTCCTCAGCTGTTAACCCTAGTTCCTTTGACTCTTAGAAGAGTTTATTTATCCTGAGCCACTAATACAATCAAAAGGAAGATAAGCATGAACAGATGAAGCAAGACTTTAAATACTGGAAATGCAAAACTTCTGAGCCCTGTCTGTGCAACCCGGGTCTCTGATAACACATCAGCTCGAGTCTGGAGGGTGGGCGTTCACCAGCACACACGTCAATGCAGGCTTCGCGAAGTCCTCTGAGGGTCTCCCTGTGCTGACGGCTACTCTGCCACAGCCTTTTACCTTAGTCAATTCTATGGGAATACATGGAATTTCAGAGTTATGCTGCTTAAAGATCAGGAGTACCATCAACACTGAGACTCGTCACCGTGTGCTCAGGACTCCCACCAGCAGACACAGGCATCTCTGCAGAAACCGAACCCCGACTCCTGGGGATCCCGACGGTCCAAAACCGGCAGCTGCCTGCGGCTCTGGGCTCAGAGGTGCACACACAAATTACTCTGTTTTGTTCTAACTCTAGCCAGAAAGGAAGATAAGGGATTTGAGTTAAAATGTTTGAGGAATTTTGTATGTAACTGGAACCAAGTAATAGAAAATTACAATTATCCTTGCTTAACTAAAAACAGCTCACACAGTTTTTATGTCCACAAACAAAACAAACAAGAGTATCAACAAAATCCACACTGAGAGCTGACAAATAGAGGTTATTTCCATTGTTGTAAAGAATCATTCATTTGCTGTGGGTCTTATTCAATGTTTCTCCCCTGAAGGCCCACCAAACCGCTTCTCCTGTTTCTGAGATTTCCACCCTCTATTAACAATTCAAACCATAGGTTTTCTTTAGAACTCAAAATATTTCAACTCTTTGAAATGGGGTTTGTATTAACAGAAATGATATGTATAAAAACTTTCTTCAAAATAAAATTTAAAGATCTGTGAGAGGCAGCCTTCAAGACGGGCCCCCGTGACCCCGACCCCTGGGGCCCGCACGCTGTGCGGGGCCACCTCGCGCCGTGCGCGGTCTGTGTGACCACCAGGGCGCAGCTGCTGTCTTGGGCTGTTTCTCCCTCTCACGGAGACTCCGGGGAAGCCAGCAGCCGGGCTATGAGCCCGGGGAGAGGCCTGTGTGGTGCACAACTGAAGGTCCGGCGAGCAAGGAACCGGGCTCTGCTAACAAGCACGGCAGTGAGGCTGGAAGCTGGTCCCTAGGTGGCCCTTCAGCTGGCAGCTTGGCTGGATCCTCGTGAGGTCCTGCGCAGAAGTGCCAGCTGAGCTGCTCCTGGGCCCGGCCACAGAGACTGTGAGATGACAACTGCTCCTTAAAGGCTTTCATGGGCTGAGCGAGGGGTGCTGTTACCCAGCACTAGTGCGCTCCTGTGAAATCCAAAAGTAGACAGACCGGCAACAGGTACAAGGCAGCGCCAAGACAAAAGAATTCAGCAAAAGGCGGCACAGAGCTGAGCTCGCGTCCTCAGAGCGTGACAGCACTTCCCACTGACACGAGAGACGCGGCCACGAGAGCAGGCCAGAGGAAGGCCCGGAGCACCGCCTCTCCTGCAGGAAGAGCTTCCCCTCGGCTCCGAGGGAGCCGCACTCACCACCACCGCATGGCAGGCTCAGGGCTCCAGCAACGGTGGCGGGAAGCCACAGCACAGGGCCTGGAAGGACCCGCGGAAGGTGGGCCCTCCTAGCCACGGGTCTGAGAAAGGTGGAGAGGGCTAGCCGGGAAAACACACGAGTAGGAGGTAAAGAGGCACGCACCACCGCGAGGAGGGCGGACACGCGGGAGCCGCGGCTCTCCGGCGCCCAGCTGTGCCCCAGGCAGACCTGTGAAGTGGCAGGGCCTGTCCTTGCCCAGCGAACTCCTGCCGGCAGCCAGAGCGTGCGCTGGACAGTAGTCAGTGCTGTGAAACGCAGGTCTTTTATTTGGATGTATTTTTGACTATCAGTTGTCTGGAAAGGACATACCAGAAAATTGAGGATATAATTCCTGCCTCTTCGGCTACATCAGGCTGATTCACAGTCACACAAGGCACACGTCAGAGAAACAATACGTGTCCAAGTGCAGCTCAGTCAGACTGAGACCCAGGTGAGCTACAGATACTGTCGCAGAGTCAGACTCTGGTCCAGCCAGCCCAGAGCTCTGTGGCAGCAGGGGCCCCAGAAACCCACCACGAGGACAGGCATGTTGTCACGGACATCAGATCCTACTGCCCAGGGCGCACAGCACCCTCCACTTGGACCTGTCTCAGCACCGCTGCTCCTCCTCTGGGCGGGGCGGCAGCCGCTCACGGTGCCGAGTCGCTCAGTCGGACAGGCAGCGCCCAGTGTCAGTGTGGGTGCTGCAGAGGCTCTGGGAAGCGAATGAGAGTCAAACCAGACAGCCACCGAGAGTCCTGCTCCACTGGGATTCTAGGACATCCGACAGGTGCTGAGTGGTGGCCCAAAGGGACAAAACCAAGGCCTGCAGGCTGGTATTTCTTCACAGGCTTTTCTTCTGCCCACTTTGCCCATTACCCCTATTTCTACATTTTCCTGGACTAGCCAGCTAGTGTGTTAGGGAAGAAATAAACTGACATTATTTCTTTTTGTATTGACTAATGGTGTACACAGAAAATCCAAAAGAATCTACAGTTAAAAGTTTGCTGGTACAGGTCAGTATAGTATTCCCATATATTAGAAACAAAAAATTAGAAAACAAGTATTTACAATAATACACACACATAAAGATCAAATAACTAGGAATGTATCTAAAGAAAAATATGCAAAAGCTCACCACTAAAAATGATTAAAACACTTAAAAACATCTATTAAGGCTTAAATAAACAAAGCTAGTCATTAATCAGAGGACCTGGTAATATCAAACTGTCAGTTCGCCCCAAAATGATTTACAGATTCAATGCAATCACCATTAAACCATCAGGAAGTTTTATTTGCTGGTAGAAATCGACACGCTGATTGTAGCACCTGCTGGACATCTGCAGCACCTACACTAGCCGAGGCTGTCCTGAGGAGCAAGGCTGGAGGACGTACACCCCAGACACCTGAGCCACAGCTGTTCCTGGAACCATGCACGACGCTGCCACGGGGAACTCACCCCCACCCCAAGCACCCGCATGCTCGCCGTAAGTTCGTTCATTGTCCTCTAAGTGTTTGCCTGAGATCTCCACAGCAAACCCACTTCACAGGCATCTATGTGGCATCTAATATACCTCATGAATAATTGTTACAGTTGTGTTATTTTTGTCTTTTTTTCCTAACCAAATTTTCAAGTGACTTCTATGAGAATAAGAAACTAACATCTTGAGAGTCATGAAGTTTAATGTAGCTTCTCTAGTAAATACTATTATTTTAAAAAAATGACTGAGATGCTCCTTATTCTGAGAAACCTCATAAGGGTTGACTACAGTACAAATCCTTTGCTGAGGGTATTTTTCGAGGAAAAAATCTTACTAGATGTTAATGGACGTACGAGGCACTCGAGCCTCGAAGGGACGCGGCCTGACCCTGCCAAGGTGTACCAGGAGCACGCAGAACATGTGTCCTTGGTCCAGGGCAGGCGAAGCGCAGAACGAAACTCGGCCACACACTTCCATCTCTCAACCCAACCGCTGCCCCAGGAAGGAAAAGGGCGACTCAGAACACAGAACGCGCAGGAAAGCACGGCAGTCCTGCTTCACGAAATGATCCCCCCATTTACAGTAAATGACCCCCACTGCAAACTCTAACACAGGTCGACTGTTATCTTTCCATTATCCCACCTGCTTTTAAAGTCTGCCGTCATTTGTTCTGTTTCACTGCCAGTTGAGACCCCACAAATACAAAGACAAACTGTTCGCAGACCAGCGTTTCTGGGCCTCCTCCAGAAACTGTTTGATACACTGGAGCTTTCTGACTGTTTTGAAGCTTGTGGCCTGAAATTACTTTTTTTCCTGGCAGTAACTCTGAGTCCAGCAATATTTTTAAGATTAAAAATAACTCCCTCACTGCATTACTTGAAATTTCTAAAACAACTGCTTTATTTTATACTCTAATTTTAAATAATTCATTTCTTGAAGAGAAACTTTCAGTTACTAAGCTAGCTCCATCTGAACTTTGCAGCATGAAACCCTAACAGAGACATAAAAAAAATCACGTTGAGAGTATGAGAGATGTCCCCTCCTTCCCCATTGCCGCCCTCGGCCCGGTTCCCACTGCCCCAGGCCTCACCACCTACAGCTGTGTCCACGGTGATGCACACACGCGTGTAAGTTCTTTGGTTAATCTCTTCCCGCCCGACGACCCCCTCCCGCTGAAGTTCCTCAGTCTGTTCCTAGACTTTTTGTAGAAATTCTTCTTGTGGCTTGGCTGAGGTCAAGAACACCAACCCAGGACATGGTCTGCTTATCTGCTAAAACCCCAGCACAGGCATTCACAGTAACTCAAGGACGGCTCACAGCAGGAAAGCACCCGGAGCCTACGCGCTTCTGAACACAAACGTGACCCTCCAGGGACAAGTATTCATCCTGATGAGTCACCCATCTGGATGGCCTAGGCAATACTGTGACTGCCCAAACCTACTGAACGAGGCTATCGTTTAGGATTTTTTTCTGTGAATCATGGACTTAATTATTTATTTTTTTAATCCTCACCCAAGGATATTTTTGGATATTTTTCTATTTATCTTCAGGTAGAGAGAGAGGGAGAGACAGGGAGAGAGTGAGAGAGAAACATCGATGAGAGAGGGACACATCGACTGGTTGCCTCCCGCACGACCCCAACCCCAACCGGGGCCGGAGACGAACCGAAACCAAGGTACATGCCCTTAGCGGGAACCGAACCCAGGACTCATTGGTCTGTGGGCCAATGTCTAACCGCTGAGCCAAACCGGCCAGGGCTGAATCACGGATTAAAAAAAATAACCAAATAGATGTTGCCGTGAAACATGGTTCTCACATGGCTCACGAGCTATTTGAACGAGTTCCTGAATATTTCTGGGTTGTCTTTAAATAGCTACGGCTATCACAGACAGTGCTGGAGACACGCTGCCGGGAACACACGAGCAGGAGGCACCGTGTGGCTGTGGTCTCCAGGGACAGCAAAGCCCCCAGTGTCCACCCCCAAAGCACACCCTCTACATCCTGAGCACAGTTCCCCGAATGTGTAGCTACATCGCTCACTCCACACTCTGCCTTCCTGTTTCTGCACCAACAACAGCGAACAGACGTCAGCCCAGTGGCTTGAGGCCTCGGCAGAGGGGTGCTCTGAGAAAGGAAGGGAGCCCCGGGGACCCAGGCCTCCAGTGAGGACGGGAACAGAGACAGGCAGCCACAGCGTGTCCTTCTCACTGCCAGCGAGCACCAGCTGTCCGTCCTCCTTTTTGTTTGGCTCTCAGAAATGTGTTTTTAATTATAGTTGACATACAGTATTATGTTAGTTTCGGGGGTACAACATGGCGATTCAACATGATTTACACACCTCACAAAGTGGTCACTCTGGAAGTCTAGTGCCTGTCTGGCACCACAGAGCTGTTACGACATTGCTAACCATATTCCCACGCTGTGCGTGACGTCTCTGTGACTTACTTTGTAACTGAAGTCCGCACCTCTTGACCGCCCCCGCCCCCACTCCATTCTGGATGGCAGGCCACCACTCATGCAGAGCACCTTAAAAACTTCACACTTTTAAATGGTGGTCTGAACAGGTGTTTATCTTTAAAATTCCTCTCCACATCCTATTAAAATGACAAGAAATGTAATAAAGGCAAGCCCCACAAATACACAAGGAAGAAGAAAGAAGGCAACAGCTGACGTCCTGGGATGGATGGGAACGAGCAGGAATGGACACCTGGGTGCTGGGGCTGGGGGCTCTCCACAAGAGCCACACAGGCTCAGGCATTTGAGGTCGCTCTAAAAACACGCATGAGGGGTGGGACTAAAGAATAAACGTGGAAGTCTGTGTAAGAAACAACCAGCTTAGACCCCGGCCTGACTCCACAGGACAGCACTACCCGCTCCAACGCAGCGGAAGGCGGGGGAGGAGGAACCAGAGGGCCTGGGCCCAGGGGGAAGCACCACGCTGGGAACAGGAGGGTTCTGGGAACGTCTACTTTTTTGACGACACTGCTGTTAAATGCAACAGAACAAAAAACAGGGAAGATGTTTAAGTCCATCTACTCCACGAAGCCCACCACAAATCATGGTTCTTCAAACACACTCCCCGGACTCCTTTCTAGAAAGACCAATGGACATGGTGGAACATCTAATACATCTCTTTTTTGTGGGAGAGATTTCCAGTTCCCTACTACCAGAGTCATGTTTGTTAGAGCAAGTCTGGGAACCCAAGCCGCATCACTGAGACCCGGCGCAGGCCTGGGCAGGAAAGTGAGAGACGGATCAATTCTGGTAACAAACCCTTCCTTCTTTCCCTATCACCACCTCCACGGTTTGTTTAAGGAAAAATAATTTAAATTACATTGAAATCATGTAGCTACCACAGAAAATGCATGAGAAAAACATATGATTTTACCTATGAAGCTACTGCCGCGAGGACAGAGACCTGCCCCCTTCTCCGTGGGCAGCATGGATGCTCTTACTGTCGTAACGACTTTCTAAGCTACAAATATCAAGAGACTTCACGACAATCTGAACGAGAAGGGAAAAGAGAATCCAGAACCTGTACACAAAGCGTACCATATTACAAACCCGGAGAGCTGGAACCTGTACACAAAGCGCACCACACTACAAACCCGGAGAGCTGGAACCTGTACACAAAGCGTACCATATTACAAACCCGGAGAGCTGGATCCTGAAAGCAGCGATGTTCAACCGCTGCGCCATGAGAACTTTTAAAACATGCAGTACCTGACTATTTAGTCTTTTCCCTGAGACTGTCAGATTAAAAAATGACAACAGCCAACACAACAATAGCCGTCCAGTGTGAATGCCGTCTTGTACCATAAATATATAGGTCATGTAACAGTGTTACTTCTTTAGTTCACATAGCATAATAAGGTTGCATCTGATTAATTCTTGGTACCAGAAATCCTTATATACAAGGATAGGCACTTGATTTTAAAAAAAATTAACTTTAGAGCAAAAAAGGTAGGTAATTACTACTATTATTATTTTTTTGTAAGCCTATCAAAAGTATACCTTTGTTTTTGTCAGATCAGCAAAAAATATACTTTTTGGTGCGCTGCAGAATTTTAGCGGTTGGTTTATGTGCCATGAGATGAAAGGTTGAAAACCGCAGCCTGAAAGCACTGACCCGAGTGTGATTCCAGCTGTAACCCCGTGCCGATGGGAGAGAACCCTCTGGATGAACGCCCCTCGGTCACGGCTCCTCCGGGAGTGGAGGCCAGGGTGAGAGTGCCCCCAGGTCTCCCAGCACCCCGTCACCCCCGCCTCTGCTCCGGCCCGCCTGAGGACACGCTCAGGGTCACAGACCTTCTGCCTCGCCTGCGTCAGAATGATCCAACTTGGCTTCTTTGTGCTGTCCTTCGGCGACCTTCACAGCGACCGCGCGGCAGATGGCCCCCAGCTTCCTGTCCAGGGAGCGCACCCCTGCCTCTCGCGTGTACCTGTCAATAAAGAGCAACATTGTATCTTTGGCTGAACACCACCTGCAAAAATAGACAGAAGTAATGTGTAAACACATACATTTTAAAGTTTATTACATTTTCATGAGTACTGCCCCTCACATTAAAAAATTCCTTGTAGATGTATTGTTATTTCTGAAATATTCAGATGTATTCTCAGCTCCAACTTTTCCCTTTGTAGAGATTTTCTGGAACTGTGAACTGGACTCACACATGAACCCTCAGCTCTGCAAAGCTGGGCTGGCAGCACACAGACGTCATTTCTCTGAGGGTGTGCAAGCGCTTTCCTAAACAAAACCAGCCCACTGGAGAAAACTGCAGATGAATGTATTATGCTTCAGACACTGCTGTAAAACATTTTAAAAACAGAACTTTTCCCCGCTGAAGCAATCAGGTCTGTCCAGGAGCGGCCGCCGCATGCTCGTCGCAGCCCCCAGGAAGGTGCGGAGTGACGTGAGCATCGTGCTGCTGTCAGTCACTAAGTGCTTGTGCAGACTGTCTCACACACCTCTGTGTCACTCCAGTTCCACAAGCCACGTCACAGACCATCACACGGCACGACCATCTCTGACACCCGCGGGAAGGTCTGCAAGGGCAGGATGAGGCTCAGGCGCAGAGCCGTGTGAAGCCTGGACCTGACTGGCAGTCAGAACACGTTCTGGGCTGCAGGGGAGCAGACTTTTAAGGTTCTGAGAAAAGACAAATAACGGCTCTTGGTTCAATACTCTAAAAGGAAACCTCATTTCCATCAAAAGGATGGGAGGCTGCAAGGATCAAGTCCACACTCCACAACTGCACATAACCTCGGTAAGGAGGAAAACAAAGAGGCATCTTAAAAACAAACAAAGCGCCCGGCCGGTGTGGCTCAGTGGTTGAGCGTCGACCCACGCACCAAAAGGTCGCTGGTTCGATTCCTGGTCAGGACACATGCCCAGGTTGTGGGCCAGATCCCCACTGGGGGGCGTGCAGGAGGCGGCCAATCGATGTTCTCGCTCATCGATGTTTCTATCTCTCTCTCCCTCTCCCTTCCTTTCTCTCTAAAAATCAATAAAGGAAAATAATTATAAAAATAAATAAATAAATAAACAAAGCAACACAAAAACAAAACCAAAAGTCCAGTGCAGCTTCCCAGACAAGCATTCGGTCAGTTCAGCCGAAGCGTCTGGACAGAGGATGAGAAGAGACACCGAGGAAGCTTCTGGGGGATCGCCCCGACATGCAGATGCGGCCGCAGGAAGTTCGGGTGAACAGTGACGCGCGAGGAGCCCACGCAGCCTGCAGCACGAACAGCTGCCTGCGGGAAGGAGGCAGCCGCCCTATCTGCACTTCTACACCGTGAAGACGCCTTGCCGGTGTCCAGCAAGAACTGGCTCCTCTCCTTATCATGACCTGGACAGGAAGGTGCTACAGACACCAACATTCAGAAGACATAAAACTAATGTCCTTGAGCAGCAAGACGAAAAGAATCAGTTTGCTGCAATGGTAGCTAAGAACAAAATATACACAGATTGCAAACTTCCACAATTGGGCTTTAAAAAATTCCACCCAAGCCCTGGCCAGTTTGACTCAATGGTTGGAGCGTCGGCCAGCAGACCAAAGAGTCTCGGGTTCGATCCCGGTCAAGGGCACGTAACTCGGTTGCAGTTCGGTCCCCAGTCCCGGTCGGGGTCGTGCAGGAGGCAACCAATTGATGTCTCTCTCTCTCCTCCTCCCTTAAAAAAAAATCCACCCAATGAATACAGAATGGTATAGGCCAAACTTAGCAGAAATTCGTATGAAAAGAAATAGTTCCCTAGGCAACAACTGGGAAATACAAATAGCGGTTACTTTTGGAGTCATTATTTAGATCCAGATAAGCTATGGGTATTTTATTCCATCACTCAAATTTTACAGACGGGGAAGCCATCAAGAGGCTAAGTGACTTCTTGAAAGTTGCCCAAAGGCACCAGGAGTGTTATCTGGAATAAGGCTACTGCTGGAAGATTTGGCACATAAATCACATAATTTATTTCTCCTGGCATTATCCACATAGTAAATCTCAAGTTAAGAAAAGGAACTCCCAGGTCAGATTTAGTCTTACTGTTTTGTATATAAATTTAAATAGACTTCCAAAGAAGGCTGGCTTAGATCAAAAAGCAGTCTTGCTGGCCAATTCTAAGTCAAAGTTCAACATGAGGAGACAACTTTGCTCCTCCTGAGAAACAGCAGTTCCCGGAAGGGCTGCCAGCGCCTGGAGGCCGGCACGACGGGCCGGGTGATGCAATGGGTCTGCAACGTGGAGCCAGGAGAATGTGAGAGGCTATTGTAGACATAATTCTCCACAGGGCACACTTTCCATCCAAACACGCAATTTATAAATCAGACTGAGCAATAATCTGAGATAATTTATGTACTGCTTGCCACTGGCTTAAGCACTTGGTAGCTAACTTGGGAAGGTGCCTTCTCCATTGTTCTAGTGTTAATTCTGAAGATGAAAACTCCAAGGATTTTAAAAATCTCTCAAAGACAAGAAAAGAAAACCTGAATAACTTAAAACAGATGTCTGAAAGCAGCATCTGACATTTTAAGAGAATTCAATGTTTAAGATCCTGGGCCATAAAAGGTGTCTCAATATTTTCCATGTTTTTGGTTCTTAATTTATCAGATTAATCCCTTACACTGCTACTGTGGAAAAGCTGAAATTCGCCTCAAGCAGAGTCCTTTGCTATGAAGATACGCTCAATGGTACCCTATGAATTCCTGCCTAATACAGAGCCTTGTGCAAACCAATAATTACGGAAATGCTTCTGGCCATCCGCTGGACAGAAAAATGGAGGCAGGAAGTTGCTCTGTCAGGCTCCAGCTTTAAAGAAGCCTCAGGATTGCTGACTGACCTGGTGATGATGTCAAGGGTCGTGACCTGCGGGATCTGAATCTGCTGTGGAGTCAGCCCGTGCTGTTCCAGTTGCTTCGGGATCAGGTGCCTGTGGGCGATCTCTATCTTCTCCTCCTGTGTGTACCCTGGAAGAAGTGACCTTGGTTTGCAATTATTCACATGGCTTCCCAGTGCTATGCTTTTTTACAATAAATTTAAGTGTTACTTCAACTAGGATTATTTAATCAGAATAAAGAAATGTATTCTCCAATCAACTGTTAAAATTTCCAACTTTTCCCCAAAGAAAACAAGGATTTACTAAGCACAGCATCTGAAAGTCTTTTGATTAAATGATATGTCTCTCAAAGAAGAGGAAAAAAAAAAATCTCAGTCAAACCTTAGAGGTAATTGTCTCCTTAGCTCAATTTCGAGTTATTTTATTAATAGGAAATACATCCCTTTTCTTTTGCATAATTTGATACATAACTGAAAATACTTAAAACACAACAAGACTTAATTAAATAAGCAGTGGGTTCCAAGGGAAGAGCCATACATCAATTTAGTAACAAAACAACCCCAAACCAAGCTGTCCCTATAGAAGATTTTTCCCTCTGCATGTTGGAATTCTATGTATGATTTATATATTTGAAAGACTTTATGTTCTTATTTATTTAAAAGCCTCCATGAGCCCTGGCCAGTTTGGCTCAGCGGTTAGAGTGTCGGCCTGCGGTCCGGAGAGACCCGGGTTCGGTTCCCGCTAAGGGCGTGTACTTCGGTTGCAGTTTGTCCCCGGCCCTGGTTGGTTGTGTGGGTGGCAGCCACTCGATGTGGCCCTTTCACGTCGATGTTTCTCTCTCTCTCTCTTCCTCTCTCTCCTTCCCACTCTATCTGAACAAAAAAATGGAAAAATGTCCTCGGGTGAGGATTAAAAAAATAAATAAATAAAAAATAAAAAAAATAAAAGCCTCCATGAGCCCCGCTGATGTGGCTCAGTGGTTGAGCGTCAACCACCAAGAAGTTGCTGGCTCCATTCCCGGTCAGGGCACATGCCCAGGTTGTGGGCCCAATCCCCAGTGCAGGGCATGCAGGAGGCGGCCAGCTGAAGTTCTCTCTCATCGATGTTTCTATCTCTCTCTCCTTCTCTCTTTAAAACCAATAAAGAAAAAAAAAATTCTTTTTAAATGATCTTATTCTTTTTTTTTTTCTTTCTTATCCTCACCTGAGGACATTTTTCCATTTTTTGTTCAGATAGAGTGGGAGGGAGAGAGAGGAAGAGAGAGAGAGAGAGAGAGAAACATAGACGTGAAAGGGACACATCGAGTGGCTACCTCCCACACGACCCAACCAGGGCCAGGGACAAACTGCAACCGCGGTACGTGCCCTTAGTAGGAACCGAACCCAGGTCTCTCTGGACCGCAGGCCGACGTTCTAACCGCTGAGCTAAACTGGCCAGGGCGAAAATGATCTTATTCTTAAAAAAATAAAAAAATAAACAAATAAAAGCCTCTAATGAGTACATATTTACTTTGTCTTTAAACCTGTAAGACAAAATTCCCCCCGACCGAACTGCTCCCTTTCCATGGAACAAGCAACAATTAAAACGATGGGCTGATAAGACATCCTCCGAGCAGGAAGAGGAAAGAGCAGACAAGGCCGAGATAAAGCCGCCGGCCGCAGGAAGAAGGTGTGCCGCAGTCCACCTCCGCAGCGTCTCAGACTGTCTGCGGACTGGGCGTTTCCAGGCAACTGCGTTTCACGACCTATTTATTTTAGTCTCATAAATATGCACAAAGCAATTTGTTACTCCACCCTATTTTAAACTAAGCATAGGAGCTGGCAGGGCTCACAGAGAGCTAAGAAATCCAATTATCATTCACTTGGTAGTAAAATTATATTTCAGATTGATGTGAAATATACACTCAGATTATATTAGAATCTAAATAAAAATCTACTCTTTTCATTTTAACAACCCATTGATAGCAGATGTCTTCTAGGGAAAAATCATTCTGAGCAATTAAAATAAGGTGAAGACACTGGGATTTATTTACTGTTAGTAACTAAAGGACTTTATGAAAAAGAAACAACAACAAAAACACAAACAAAACAGAACAAACGACCTGAGCGCAGGAGCTGAAGCGAGGGACGCGGAGGCGCCCTCACAGCCAGCCGAGACCCGGGCCAGGCCACAGGGGTCGGCTGGTCTCTGTGCCTGCCTCTTCCTTAACGAAGAGGAAGGATTACACTTCCCCAGAGACGTAAAAACGTCAAAATCTGATTAACAGGAAGCTAAACTGACCAAGCAAAGATCTGTCTTTGGTTTCTAGAGACTTATTTTAAAAAATAATTATTTTTATCTATAATTTTAGAAATGGCTTCAAAGAAAAATGCCTTGTTTTTCATAAAAAAATGACCATTCTTGAATGCTAAATTCGATCTGAAATTATTATGCAAGATTTATTCCTGAGACTCATCTGTTACAGTTAAAGCAAACAAACCAAATTTTGCTGTCCCAGACTTTGAATCTACATAAAAGCTGGTGTATTCAGCAGACTCAGAACTTGGGATGATCATACACGGGCAAATCAACATTTTACTCAAAACTCCACAGCATGACCAGTTTTAAAGGGTTATGCTCAGAAAAGGAAGAAATATCAAATAAGGAATGTCTTTGTGAATCGAGTACCTGGCACCTGAATGATCTCCATTCTGTCCAGCAAGGCAGGGGGGATAGTAGCGGTGGTGTTGGCAGTCGCTATGAAAAGAACTTGGGAAAGGTCAAAGGCCACGTTTAGATAGTGATCTGTGAAGTTATGGTTTTGTTCTGGATCCAGCACCTGTGGGAGAACAGAAACAGTACACACATGCAGTGGTTCCGACAGAAAGCTGTACGAATGAGCACACGTGAATCAGCAGCCAAGGCCGATACTTCTGCTCAACAGTCAGCTGGAGAAACATGGAGAGAACACTAAGACCTGGGCACCATCCTTTACATGCTCCGCATTCTAAATACTATTTTTTTTTTAATGAAACATGTTCAATGTCAAAAATTTTGAAAACATAAAAGCACAAAGAAGTAAAAATTACCCTTTCTGTTTTCTTCTTCAATCTATTTATTAGTGACTCATGGTGCGGCCCTCACTAAGCTCCCGATCCTGCGGAACCAGTTCCCTCTTGGTAACACCCCTTCTGACTGCTGTGGGAATAGAAGTGAACGTGCGCAGCATTTTGAAATTCTTAGGTAACAGGTAAAATAATAATTAGCATACTCCTCCCCAAACATTATCAGAAAGTCTGGTACAAGTCTCAGCTGAAAGGGAAAGCTAAACAAGAGTCAACCAGCGAAGTGGCTCTGCTTCCCTCTTCTGACCCAGCACAAGGGCAAACTCACGCTTTAAAGAATGCCTTAAGACCAAACCTCTCTGTTTATAAGGAGCGGAGTATCAGTATCTACTAAAAATATTTCACGTGGACACATTTGGTGACTGACGTTGAACAACTGTATCTGGTTTAGAGGCTGCTCCGTGCTCCGTCGGGGACTCCCTGCGCAGAGGCCTGCACTCAGAGAAGGTTCCCCGTGCCTCCCACGTCCAGCCTTTCACACACTGCGCTTCCACTACATGAGCAGATTTAAACAGGGCTGACATACACATTAAAAAGGAAGTAAAATGACTAAAATACCAATCACAATTATACTTATCTATTTAGAATACACTGTTTTCACTAAAAAATGTAATAACTTATCTCTTAAAATTTACTCCGTGGGTGTTATCCATGTAAGTACATAAAGTGAGTGGTACTAAGGTTAGGAGAGACCTCCGAAGTCAAACCTGCCAGCACCTTGACCCTGGACTTCCAGCCCCCAGAACCATGAGACAATAAATTTCTGGTGTTTTTACTTTTATTTACTTATTTAAAATATACATTTTTTAATTGATTTTTCAGAGAGGAAGGAAGAGGGAGAGAGAGACAGAAACATTGATGAGAGAGAAACATCGATCGGCCGCCTCCTGCATGCCCCCCACTGGGGATCTGGCCCACAACCTGGGCATGTGCCCTGACCAGGAATCGAACCGGTGACCTCTAGGTGCATGGGTCAATGCTCAACCACTGAGCCACACCGGCCAGACAATCCTGATTTTTTTAAAAAGCCACCCAGTCTGTGGCATTTTCTTATGGCAGCCTCAGGAGACTGATTATATCCTTTATTACACACACACACACACACACACACACACACACACACACACGCATACACACATAAGGATATATTTTTATTTATTATAATTTTTTGTTGTTAATCCTCAACCAAGGATATTTTTCCATTGATATTTTTTTAGATAGAGTGGAAGGGAGGGAGGGAGAGAGAGAGAGAGAAACATTGATGTGAGAGAGACACATTAATTGGTTGCCTCCTGCACGACCCGGGCCGGGTATCAAACCTGTAACCCAGGAACATGCCCTTGACGGGGTATCGAACCCGAAACCACTCAGTCTGCAGGCTGATGCTCTAACCGCTGAGCCACACTGGTCAGAGCACACAGGAATATATTTTTAAGATGTTTATTGATGGGCTGTGTGAACAAGATGTATGGAGATCACTGGTGCAGACAACAGAGACCTCAGCAAATATAAAAGCCTCAGAACGTGATCCAGACTATGAGATTGATGCCTGATAAGTACAAAATACCAAAAAGAGACAGGAATTATAAAAAAAGAAGCAAATACTTATCTTAGACTTGAAAAATACAGTAACTTAAATGAAAAATTCACAAAAGGGTCTACCCAGCAATTTCAGCTGGCAGAAGAAAGAATCAGGAACTTGAAGATAGGTCAGAATTACTGTCTATCCTTCTCTCGGGTGCTTGATTTTTTTGTTGTTGTTTGTTTTTTATTTTACTACTGAATCCAGTGGTGTGTCCCTGCAGAGACAGAACTATGACAAGAGACCCCACCCACGTTGGATAAAGAAGGCCTTGGAGAGACTTCTGGTCAAGATGGCGGGTAGGTAAACATGGCCTCGCCTCCTCCCACAACTACATCAAAATCACAACTAAACTACAGAACAACCATCATTCAGAACCGCCTGACAACGAGCTGAATGGAAGTCCTACAACTACATTATACAAGCCACATGGAGACTGGTAGGAGGGCAGAGGTGCAGAAGGGCTGGGCCCACACCCACATGTGGTGGATAAAAATCAGGGCTACCTCGGCTGGGAAGGTCCTCCCTGAGGAGTGAGGGGTCCCTGTCCCACACCAGGCACCCAGCTCAGGGTTCCAGTGCCAGGAAGAGAATCCTCATCACTTATGGCTGGAAAACCAGCGGGAACTGAGGCTGAGGGAGGCTGAGGCTGCTGGAGCCCCAGGCAGCTCCTCTTAAAGGGCCCGCGCACGGACTTACTCAGACTCGCACCCTCCAGGTTCCAGGATGGGGGAGGCAGCCTGAAAGGCACCAGAGACATACGGGGAAGAACTGAGTGGTTTGGCATTGGGGCGAGAGCTGGAGGGGCAGCTTTCTCCCAGACAGAAATGCTGGTGGAGGCCTTGTTCCTTTGGTGAGCCCTTCCCTGGGGCAGCAGACAGACACCATATCTGGGACTCCAGCAACCTGGTTCACACTGTTTGCCCCGACCTGGTGATTCCCTGAGGCCCTGCTCCACCCAACTTTTGGGCCCACCCAAGCTATTTCCAATGGCTTTACCACAGGATTGGCCTGTCTTGGATCCTGCTTCAGATTTTCCTAAAATCTCTCAAACAAGCAGCATCTGGTCTCAGCGAGCCCCATACCTCTTGTTAAGTGGCCCCAGGCCTGGCACTAGAAGCAGCCAGCCTTGGTTCACAGCTTGGCTTCACCTGGGCATCTCCAAGACCAGCACAAGAAGCAGTCATTGGCAGATCACTTTGTAGCATGGCCCCGGGTAGAACACAGGCAGTGGCTGACCTTGCCCCAGAGAGAGCACACTCAATGGACAGCTTCAGACCATGCTGAAGCACCACACCCAACCACCTCCACAAGTGACACACCCAAGGAGTGGACTCAGTGGGTACCAGAGCCCTGCTGAAGTATATCTTGCTCTGTGTGGTGGGCCCCTGCACAGCTGATCATCCACGGTAGTCAGAGGTCAGTGGTCAGTGGGCACAGCCAGTCCTTGCAGCTGATCAGCCTGAGTAAATCCCTCCCATTGACGTGCCAACAGCAATCAAGATTCAATTACAACAGAAGGGTGTATAGTTCACACTAGGGGTGCACCTCAAAGGCCCAGCTGGGGTGATCAGGGAGGCTGTGCCACTGGACCCTACAGGACACCTACAACAATAGGCCACCCTACCAAGCCTAGGAGACATAGCAACTCTACCTAATACATAGAAACAATCACAGGGAAGCAGCCAAAATGAGGAGACAAAGAAACATGTTCCAAATGAAAGAAAAGACCAAACTCCAGGAAAAAAAACTAAACAAAATGGAGATAAGCAATCAATCAGATACAGAGTTCAAAACACTGGTTATAAGGATGTTCAAGGAACTTAGTGAGACCTTCAAGGAACTTAGTGAGAACTTCAAAGAACTTAGTGAGGACCTCAAGAGCACAAAAAAGGACCAGTTAGAAATGAAGGATGCACTAACTGAAATGAACAATTTACAGGGAATCAATAGAAGAGGAGGTAAAGCCAAGAAGCAAATCATCAATTTGGAATATAAGGAAGCAAAAACACCCAATCAACAGCAAAAAGAAAAAAGAATCCAAAAGAATGAGGATAGTGTAAGGAGCCTCTGGGACAACTTCAAGTATGTCAACATTTGCATCATAGGGGTGCCAGAAGGAGAAGAGACAGAGCAAGAAATTGAAAATCTATTTGAAAAAATAATGACAGAAAATTTCCCTAATTTGGTGAAGGAAATAGACATGCAAGTCCAGGAAGTACAAAGAGTCCCAAACAGATGAACCCAAAGAGGTCCACACCAAGACACATCATGATCAAAATGCCAAAGGTTAAAGACAAAGAGAATCTTATAAGCAGCAAAAGAAAAGCAGTAAGTTACCTACAAAGGAGCTCCCATAAGACTGTCAGCTGACTTCTCAAAAGAAACTTTGCAGGCCAGAAGGGAGTGGCAAGAGATATTCAAAGTGATGAAAAGCAACAACCTACAACCAAGATTACTCTACCCTGCAAAGCTATCATTTAGAATCGATGGGCAGATCAAGAGTTCCCCAGACAAGAAAAAGCTAAAGGAGTTCACCACCACCAAACCAGTATTATATGAAATGTTGAAGGGTCTTCTTGAAGGAGAACAAAACTATGAACAATAAAATGGCAATTAATACATATCTATCAACAATTGAATCTACAAACAAAATGAGCAAGCAGAACGGAAACAGACTCATAGATACAGAGAACTTTTTGTTGCTGGCCAGATGGGAAGGGGCTGGGGGGCTGGGTGAAAAAGATGAAGGGATTAGGAAGTACAAATTGGTTGTTAGACTGATGAACCTCAAAGGGAAAGAGGGAGGGAGGGCAGGAAGAGACAAACCAAAAAACTTCTATGCATATATGCACAAGCAATGGTCACAGACAATAGTGTGTGGAAGGCAGGAGGGGGGCGGGATTGGGGAGGAGGGTGTCAATGGGGGAAAAAAAGGGGACATCTGTAATACATTCAACAATAATAAAGATGTTAAAAAAAAAAAAGAAAAGAAAGCCTTGGAGATTACCTAGTCACAAATTCATAACAATGACTCCCCCAACTACTCCATGAGTAATTTCCATGTAAATTTTAATAGTCAAACTACCAATCAAATATGAGGGAAATGTAGACATTTCCAGATACAAAAACTCGAAAAACATTTACCACCCATGCAAGCTTCCTCAGGAAACAATTGGGGGGTTAACTCACAAAAACAAGAGAACAAACAGAAAGAGGCAGACAGGGAACAGGAAATCCAACAGGGTTCGAGGCAAAGGGAGAACCCAAAAGGACAGCCATGTGCCAGATGGGAGCCGCCCAGCTCAGACCAGATGTGAGGCCCCCGGTTCAGACCAGATGTGGAGGCGCCCGGCTCTGACCAGATGTGGAGGCGCCCGGCTCAGACCAGATGTGAGGCGCCCGACTCTGACCAGATGTGAGGCGCCTAGTTTAGACCAGATGTGAGGCGCCCGGCTCAGACCAGATGTAGAGGCGCCCGGCTCAGACCAGATGTGAGGCGCCCGGCTCAGACCAGATGTGGAGGCGCCCGGCTCTGACCAGATGTGGAGGCGCCCGGCTCAGACCAGATGCGAGGCGCCCGACTCTGACCAGATGTGAGGCGCCTAGTTTAGACCAGATGTGAGGCGCCCGACTCTGACCAGATGTGAGGCGCCTAGTTTAGACCAGATGTGAGGTGCCCGGCTCTGACCAGATGTGGAGGCGCCCGGCTCTGACCAGATGTGAGGCGCCCGGCTCTGACCAGATGTGAGGCGCCTAGTTTAGACCAGATGTGAGGCGCCTAGTTTAGACCAGATGTGAGGTGCCCGGCTCAGACCAGATGTGAGGCGCCCGGCTCAGACCAGATGTGGAGGCGCCCGGCTCAGACCAGATGTGAGGCGCCCGGCTCAGACCAGATGTGAGGCGCCCGGCTCAGACCAGATGTGGAGGCGCCCGGCTCAGACCAGATGTGAAGCGCCCGGCTCAGACCAGATGTGGAGGCGCCCGGCTCAGACCAGATGTGGAGGCGCCCGGCTCAGACCAGATGTGGAGGCGCCCGGCTCAGACCAGATGTGGAGGCGCCCGGCTCAGACCAGATGTGAGGCGCCCGGCTCACACCAGATGTGAGGCGCCCGGCTCAGACCAGATGTGAGGCCCCCGGCTCAGACCTGATGTGAAGCGCCCGGCTCAGACCTGATGTGAAGCGCCCGGCTCAGACCAGATGTGGAGGCGCCTGGCTCAGACCAGATGTGAGGCGCCCGGCTCAGACCAGATGTGAGGCGCCCGGCTCAGACCAGATGTGGAGGTGCCCGGCTCAGACCAGATGTGAGGCGCCCGGCTCTGACCAGTTGTGAAGCGCCCGGCTCAGACCAGATGTGAAGCGCCCGGCTCTGACCAGATGTGAGGTGCCCGGCTCTGACCAGATGTGAAGCGCCCGGCTCTGACCAGATGTGAGGTGCCCGGCTCAGACCAGATGTGGAGGCGCCTGGCTCTGACCAGATGTGAAGCGCCCGGCTCTGACCAGATGTGAGGTGCCCGGCTCTGACCAGATGTGGAGGCGCCTGGTTTAGACCAGAGGCTTAAAGAACATAAACCTGATGGAACACACAGTATCTGAAAGTCTTGAAAATAAGTTAGACAACTGGAGAAAGTAAACAAAAGAAGCAAGACAATTATTAATGCTAAAAAGATTGTAAAAAACATACAGAAAAACAAAAAGGAAGACAGAATGAAAAGTGGTTTTACCACATGCTCAGCTGTGAAAAGCACTTCTACAATTATAGAAATGTGAACACTCACTGAGCGAACACCAGGATCAAGTCTGTACTAGGAGATGGGGACACAAAGACAACAGTGGGGCAGAAGGAAGGGAGCACACAGAACCCTCAGGTGCTACAATGCCCCAAACTACAGAATCGAGAAGGAGCGATACAGCCATGCCATCGTGAGAATGGATCAATCAACAGGGGTCAAAGTGCAGAAGAGGACATGGGGGACCCCAGGGAGAAGGACACTTGGTGCTATTTTTTTAATCCTCACCCGAGGACACTTTTTTGCATTCATCTTCAGATAGACCGAGAGGGAGAGAGGGAGGAAGAGAGAGAGAGAGAGAGAGAAACATCGACGTGAGAGAGACACATCAACTGGCCGCCACCCGCATGACCCCAACCGGGGCCGGGGACAAACTGCAACCAAGGTACGTGCCCTTAGCGGGAACTGAACCCGGTTCTCTCTGGACCGCGGGCCTACGCTCTAACCACTGAGCCAAACCGGCCAGGGTTTGGTGCTGTTTTTGTAATAACCTTGTAGAATTACTAGTCTGTAAACAAAAAGCATGCATGAAGTTTTGATTAACTATTTGATAAAAACAAACAAGGAAAAAAATGAGAATTATTATAAAAAGAAATCTCTGAGACACTTAAATTTAAACATCGAACTGCTTCAGACTGTGGTCCATATCAGCCTGGCTTTCTCGGGACTCAACCCACAGCCACGCACACGCGCGGGAACGCGACGACTACTCTCATCCACGCTGGGCGGCAGGCGGGATGCTCCCAGTCTTACCTCCAGCAGAGCGGCGGCAGGGTCACCCTGCAGACTCTTCCCCAGCTTGTCAACCTCATCCAACAGGAACACTGGGTTGTTAACCCCGACTGTCTTCAAGCCGTTGATGATGCGACCAGGCATGCTGCCGACGTAGGTGCGCCTGCAGAAAGCAAGCCGCAACTTAACAACGTCAGGAGGCGCGGGCAGGAGCACTCAGGAACCAGGAAGCAGGAGTGGGAACCGCCGTGCCGCCACCCAGCAACGCAGCAAAGCCTGATGAGGCATCACATTGCCAGACTCAATTCGCACCTTATTTCCTACTTAAGTCTGGTGCAAGTGCCCACGGTATTGGAACAACTGCATCTAATTTTGGCCATTGAGTGAAACTGAAAAACACTACACTAAGTTACACAGTTGTGATTCATACGCTTCGAGATTCCAAGACATCCAACACCCTGCGAGTTTAATCCCCAGGCTGCTAGTAGTTTTTCAGAGCACCCTCCTTGCACCCCACCCCCAACACAACCAGCTCTCTAGGAAGTGAGACGGCTGCCCCAGGCTAGCACATCCCCCTCATCTTCACGAAGGAAATCAGAATTGGTTCAAAGGGCCACTCAAAATGCAGACACCCCCCAGCAAAAGGAAAGAATTCCAAACTCTTTTATTTTCGCAGGCAATCTATTGTTAGTAAGAGGATCTGGGGTCACCAGTGTTTATACCAAAATTCCATTAATTCTGGCTACTGAATAAACTGTGTCCACCCTACATACACTCCGTGGCACAACCCAGTGCAGCCAGATACTGTTACGCGTTAAAATGTTACAGGCTGCTTTATCATGTTTGAATAACGATCACCTACAGAATTATGACAGGTGTAGACTGTAGCATGAAATAGAAACAGTACGTTTGTCCAACTGGAAAAAGCACCTTTTTTACAAAGCCAGCAAAACTTTATTTTGAGCAGCAACGGACTAATTTTAATTACAACCGCATTGTCTGAGACGTGTGCAAAGCCCGGTGCTGTGTGTGAAAGGGAGGAAGGGTGACGCCTAGAACTGGTCGGTGCTGAGTGGACAGCTGTCTCCCGACCCACGGAGCAGCCCTCGCCTCGGCCACATGGCTGGTATAAAGCACAGGGTAAACAGCACGCCTCTGAAACGACGAGCAAGCCTAGGAGACATCATGGGGATGGCCATCCAGGGAGGGAGACCAAGGCCCTGGGACCGGTCACAGCAAACACTGCCCAGTTAGCACAGAGTAAGCACATTCAAGGTTTCAGAATGGGACACAGGAAGGACGAGACTCGAATTAATACATTCTCTGATATATTTCTCTAGAGAACGTACAGATGTGCCAGTATTCTGTGATAAGCAGGGAAGGGAGACCTTTTTTTTTTTTATCCTCACCAGAGGACCTTTTTTTTTTTTTTGCACTCATCTTCAGATAGAGCAGGAGGGAGAGGGGAAGGAAGAGAGAGAGAAACATTGATGTGAGAGAGACACATCGACTGGCTGCCACCCACATGACCCCAACCGGGGCCGGAGACAAACTGCAACCGAGGTGCGTGCCCTTAGCGGGAACCGAACCCGGGTCTCTCTGGTCCGAGGGCGGATGCTCTAACCGCTGAGCCAAACCAGCCAGGGCAAGACATTTTTTTAAAAACGCCTCTAAGGGTCATTTCTTGCTGCATTCATTACTTTTCCTCTCCTTACTGTTTTCAATAAGCAGGTACTGACAATTCTGACCCGAAGTCACGGAGAGAAAAGAAGAGTCTGGGCAGGCGCCCTTTCTCGAGCAGTGGAAATGCAGATACTCGTCACCACATACAAACAAATGCCCAGAAGTGCCCACTGCTCCCCGCAGCCCAGAGAGGCTGGTCCCCACTCCTGTCCGGAGTGCGAGGCTCTTCCGCCCGGTCCCCGGAGCCTTCCTGACTTGCTGCCACTACACTCCTGATTCCTCCACCATGACATCCAAGACACTATTCCACCCCTCAGGCTTTCTTACCTTCGTTCACACGCTGCCTTCCTGTCCTTAACACCCCCCCTGCCCACGGAAACCCCAGCAAGCTGACCCTTCCCACCCCCACCGAGTGACTGCCAGGAGCGCAGTGTCACGGCGTTTGGTGGCCGTACAATGCCTCTGATGCATTCTCACAACCTGGTGCTTATTCATGGGCACCAAACACACACCTCCTCCACAGAGCCCGTGAGCGCCTGGCTGACAGAGAGGGAGCTGGACACAGGGCTGGGACACTGTCCCCCAGGCAGAAGCGGCGTCTCCCACTTATTGAGGACACGTCAAGGCCGCCAGCACCCAAAGCATCTTTCTACCACCACTGCTAAGGCTGCACCAGCCTCCGAATTCTGCTTTGGACAAACTACTTGACCTAAGCCTCAGGTTCCTCAGACCTAAAACAGGGACACCAGCAGTGCCAACCTCGTGGATTATATTTAATTTCCATGAACTGACTGAAATTATTTCCCTGTAATATTTAAATATAAAAATGTAAGCTGGGAAAACCGACGGGTGGGAACAGAGAGTCTGGCTGCAGAAGGACAGGGAAGCCCGTGGAGGGACCCAGTGAGAAACGCTGAGAAGACAGAGCTGCGCTGGTCACGGTGAGCGCTGCTCTTCCCTGAGACGCTCAAAGTAACGGAACTGAACAACGGGCCCAGGTGCCGTCAGATCGCTGTCCTTCTCCCCGTTTAGGACCTAACTGTAAACCACATCTTTCTGTTTCTCCCCATCGCCCACATCATCATCATCTAACTCTATGGACACTTTAATTTTTTTTTCAATCCCCAGCTTTCCACTGATTTTTAGATGTGGGGGTGGGGAGAGACACATCAATCTAAGGTGACAAAGCGATTGGTTGCCTCCTGCACGACCCCAACAGGGGCCAGGGATTAAACCTGCAACCCAAGTCAGTGCCCTTCACTGGGAACAGAACCCGTGACTCTTGGGTCCTCGGGCCGACGCGCTAACCGCTGGGCACACCGGCCAGGGCTCCATGGATATCTTCTACAGTCGGTTCCTGACTTATCAGCAGCTTCCTGCACAGCAACAGGTACTGTGGCAAAAGACGAGTCCCACGCCTGGGAAAAACAAGGAAAGCAGAGACCAGCCAAGAGAATAATGAGGACGGGAACATAAAGCAGCTCTGTCTGTCCTGGGCTATTTTAAAACTGCGGAACAGCGGTGCCTACTCAGAGGCAGAGGGAAAACAAACTCTGCGTGAACTCCACTTGTGAGCACGTGACCAATACTTAAATGCCAAGACCTGGGCGTTTCCAAAATGTCCTACTGTCACATGGAAGTGCTTGCTCCCACCCACTCCACCCATGGTCCTGCTGTGACCCCCACTGTGACCCCCTCCATCACTCCGACAGAGGCAGACTGGGCTCTCCACTCTCCTCTCAACAACCTCACCCCACTCTCCACCTGCTTCGGAAAGGTTTTCAAACAGAAACCCTCTCCAGGCTCTGACACGTGCAGGGCAGGTGGGTGAAAGTCCCCAGTGGCACAGGGCAGGTGGCCGTGGTGCTGAGTGGGACACCTGGCGCAGTGATGGCCGGGGCGTACTTACCAGCAGGTGTGCCGAAAGGCAGGCTGGACGTTCACAGGCTGACTCAGACAAAGCCACACGCCTTTTCTCTGGCAGGGATCACAGCCTCTACACACGCCGTACCTACCTAACAGGCTTACGTTTACGTTATAGGCAAAAACACAACCTTCTCTTACAAAACAAGTTCCTATTTTCTTTAGATTCAGTTCTCTTAACAACAGTCACACACGAAAGCATATTCACTTGGAAAAAAGTGAACACATTTTATATCAGTATCAGCAGATTTAGAACAGAGCTGTTTAAACTCAGCCCAATGTTCGTAAGTGTTGAGAACTATAAGATTACATATTGCCCACCAATAGGCACCATAAAAATACATTTTCCCACACAAATTCAATGATCATACCAAGAACAGGATATTGTGGGCACAATGTAAAAATCAGACTGAATTTTATAAAACGTTATGTTGAAACATGAAGATGTAAACCTGCCCGAGCATCGAGCCCTAAAAGAATAATCAAAGCGGACTTTACGGCACGCTGCCCGTGTGCCAGGCTCCGAGTGGGCACTTCCCAAGCCTCGCTGAATCGTCAACTCCAATGTGGAAAGAAAAAGGACAACACCTGCATGCCACATACCCTTGACCTCAATTTCACAACAATAACTCCACAAACTCACTCTCCAAATTCCATCAAATGCTTACACAACACCACGCTACAGATAACAACGGAAGAAATAAACCAAAATAACTCCAAGTGCACGGATTAAGTCACCTGAGTGAGGAAAACCTCCCCAAAGCTCTGTAGCTAAAATGAGAAGCGTGAGGCCCTGGATCCAGCTTCCCCAGGGCTGGCCAGACGCCAATTTCTTCACAAAAGCCAACGACAGCCTCTAGCGGCACAGCGAGGACAGGACAGTCCAGGGAACAACACGCTGGGAACCGCTTCCCTGACCTCGCCTGCAGCCCTCACTGCTACATACTAAAATCTTGGGAGTCATTTTCCTTTAGTGTGTAAGAATTGTAAATAAGCAATAAAAAGAACCATTTTTCATGCAAGTTTCTGACGTTTCTTCTCCCGGCCTAAGACCAGTGATCTTGTGAATAGGCAAATAGAAAATAAGATGTTATAAAAGCTTCACATTCTTTTCTCCCCCCTACAATCCAAGTTTAATCTACATTCACCAAACTGTAATATTTTTATAGGAAAGGTGTCAAAAATGCAAGGATAAGCCTCAATAATGATCCGAACCTTTGTCCTTGTAACTCACACCCTTCTGTAAACCAGCCTTCTCAAAAGCAGTTTAAACTGCGAACGAGTGTTATCCAAGGTCCCTTACTTCCTCCTTCCCGCCCTGGCCATGCTGTGCTTATCCTTTCACTCCAGAGGTACAGTCAGGGTTTATGGAATCCCACTGGGTCAAACTGATGTAAAGGCAGCCCACTGGTGTGGCTCAGTGGTTGAGCGTCGACCCATGGACCAGAAGGCCGCCGGTTCAATTCCCGGGCAGGGCACATGCCTGGGTTGCGGGCTCGATCCCCAGTGGGGGCATGCAGGAGACAGCCAATTGATCTCTCATCAATGTTTCTCTCTATCTCCCTCTCCTTCTTCCTCTCTCTCTGAAAAATCAGTAAAACATATTTTAAAAAGTGATGTAAAGGCATTCTGATACCTAATCATAGCTGATTAACAAGCAGGCACATGAGACTCCGGGAGAGCTGAGGGTGCCCATTACCGTGAGGCTCCATAGCCCTCCACTCAACATCCCAAACAGCCCTTTCAGAGAAAGGTGTGCATCATGCTTCGACTTTGGGGGGTTCGAGTCAACTGACAAGGAAGGAGAGTAACAGGTGTAACAGAGAAGACGTCTACCTGTGTCCTCGGATGTCAGACTGGTCACACACTCCTCCGAGCGCAATCCTGTGGAACTCTCGACCGAGAGTCTTGGCCACGGATCTCCCCACACTTGTCTTTCCAACTCCAGGGGGGCCGACAAAGCAGAGAATGGGGCCCTTCAGGTTGCTCTTCAGCTGCCTGACAGCCAGGTACTCCAGCACCCTCCTCTTCAGCTTCTCCATGGCATAGTGGTCATTGTCCAGGAGGATCCGCGCGGCTCGGATGTCCAGACGGTCTGTCAAATGACCCAACAGAAACATCTGAGCACATGGGATTTTTAAGTGGAAAACCTCCTTTCGAGGCTGGCAAGAGTCCGAATATTTTTTAGAAAAAATATGTAAGAACAGACTTGGATCCTTCTAAATGAGTCTTTGGGGAGGCCGGAACTTGTTTTTTTTGTGTGTGCTTAAGAAGATTTAGTATCTACAGAAATAGTAGGCACTACACAAAAACTCAGAGTTAACACTCCTGCCGTGGCCGGGAGCGCTCTCCAGACACACCACTTCTGGGGACACGGCGCCCACACGGGTGGGTGCAGGCACGTGCTCCCTCTCTCCCGTCACCTCTGCTCACTCCCGGAAACCGAGGGAGACCCGCTCAGTCTCTGACACGGCAGGACAACCGCTGGGGAGCGTTTCGGGAGAAGCTGCGGGAGCTGGGAGGGACACCCAGACGGCAACAGCGCCGCCGCTGGCTCACCCGTCGTGCTTTTGCTCCAAGGCAGCTCCACCATGAGCTCCAGGTAAGTCCTGGTCAGAGCGTATTCTGGCATCGACTGGGGCATTTTTTTCAGTCTGTAGGGAGAGAATACACAGCAAACATGTTCAAGAATAAAGAATTCCATAAAAACAGAAAAATCAAGTTTATCTCCATTTCTTGGTGAGACATATCATACATATTTGGTTAAACAAATCTGAAAAAGTTTTTTTAAAAATCTAGTTAAGAAATCACTTATTATAACACCTAAGGCAAGAGAAACAAAGGAAAAAATGAGCACATGGGACTACATCAAACTAAAAAGCTTCTGCACAGCAAAAGAAACAACCATCAAAATGGAAACAGAACCCACTATATGGGAGACCATAATTGCCAAATGGTACATCAGATAAGGGGTTAATTTCCAAAATATATAGAGTATTCATACAAGTCAACAAAAGGAAGACAAAGAACCCAATTAAAAAATGAGCAGAGGACCTAAAGAGACACCTCTCCAAACAGGACACACAAATGGCCAAGAGACATATGAAGAAATGCTCAACATCATTAATCAGCAGAAAGGTGCAAATTAAAACAACAATGAGGTATCACCTCACACCTGTCAGAATGGCCGCCATCAACAAATCATCAAACAAGTGCTGGTGAAGGTGTGGAGAAAAGGGGACTCTAGTAGACTGTTGGTGGGAATGCAGACTGGTGCAGTCACTATGGAAAACACCATGGTGTTACCTCAAAAAATTAAAAATGGAACTGCCATTTGGCCCAGTGATCCCACTTCTAGGAATATACCCTAAGAAGCCTGAAACACCAATCAGAAAGAATATATGTACCCCTATGTTCACAGCAGCACTATTTACAATAGCTAAGATCTGGAAACAGCCCAAGTGTCCATCAATACACGAGTGGATAAAAAAGCTGTGGTACATATACACAATGGAGTACTATGCAGCTGTAAGAAAGAGAGATTTTATCCTTTGAGATGACATAGAGGGACCTGGAGAGTATTATGCCAAGCAAAACAAACCAAGCAGAGAAAGACAAATATCACATGATCTCACTTATTTGTGGAATATAATGAACCAAACAAACTGATGAACAAAATAGACCCAGAAACATAGAAGTAGGGTACAGACTGACAAACCTCAGAAGAGGGGGTGGTGGGGGGGAAGAGATAAACCACAGAACTTATATGCATGTATGCATAACCAATGGACATAGACAATAAAGCTGGGGACGGGGTGGGGTGGGGGTTGGGGAGGAGGGTGTCCATGGGGGAAAAAGGAGAAACATCTGTAACAAAAATAAATCAATAAAAATAATTAAAAAAAAAAAGAAATCACTTATTTTGTTTTGAAGGTAGTCACAAAACAGAACACACTTACAAAATTAAAGGGTGCCTGTGAACTGGAGGGCGGGGCAGGGAATACTGTGTCTCAGCCTGTCCTTGAAAGGGGCCTGAGCAGTGTGACCACCTCACAGGTCTCAGGTCACCCTGTCCACAGTCCGACACTCCACAGGAAGATTTAAGCGCCTCACTGTGCATCACACAATAATTATACAGTTTTCATATCAGAGTTGAAGTTGGTTCACAAAAGCAAGTTAAAATGAGATATTTAATTTAAAAATGCAACTCCCATAACATATGCAGTATGTAATGTTTCTGTACACCACGTATGGTCTACATTTATTAACTAATGTCAGAGTCAACATGAAATGTCCCTCAACTATACCTACTACTGTTCTTAACTGTAAACCTCAGAAAGTCAAATCTTTAATTAGGTTCGTTATAATTCACTAACATAAAATAAAATACAGTGATAATGTCACAAGTATGCAAAGAAAGAACAGGTTTTCTATTTAACTCTGAGATTATCCAGAAAATGTAATCAGCCCACATACTGTCACCAAGGTCTTCTTGTACGAAGAGGAACTGACAGTTTCTGCCCTCTAAAATTTGTAATCTAAAGAAAACACTGCCGTGTGCAGAACACAATGATAAGTGAACAAACATTATGTCTGAACAAAGGACGGTCCACTCTCTGAGACGACGAACAGCAGCGATCACGCCTGACAGCATACTGTAGGTATTTCAGAAAAAACATCAGGGAAAGTGGTGTGAACTGAGGAGTCTTAAGAATGTTTTAAGAGTCAGATTCTGGATGAGGAATGAAGAGGAATAAGCATTCCAGATCACAGTGATAGCCTGCGAATTTGGAAAGTCAGGAAAGCTCAAAGTGTGCAATGCAAAGACAAGATGGACAGAAGAGTCTGTGACTGCTTTAAGAGAAGGAGAAAGATCAGAGCATACAAAGCAAACGACTCAGCTTCAAGGTTGATGCAAAGTAGCAGATCTGTTGCTATGGGCAACACTTTTTTACATTAACAAGCAACATGCAAACACTACCGCAGGGAGAGCTTCCACTATTTACCGTTTGATCTCCTTGACGCAGACTTTGTGGGCCTGCTCTGGCATACTAGAAGTTCGTATTTTCTTCTCTAGCATGACAATGTCATCATTATCTTCCTCCTCATCCTCATCCTCTAGGGTGCCTGGGACGTGGGTGATCCTCCTAATAGGGCGAATCGCTATCACCTACAGGAGAGAGAGAGGAAGAGTAAAACCGAATGTCGACACACGAGGGAGCGAAGTTCCCAGCTCCACACAGGTTAGGCCTGGTGCCGAGTAAACACTTTTCACGGCTAGAGCCTGAACCGTGAGGGACTAAGGGCGCAGGCTCACACGAAGGCAGCAGAATTTACGAAGCGGACCAAGACCAGGTGGTCAGGACTGGCATCTGCTTACAACAAGTGAGAAAAAAAATCAGGAAACTGACTGCTGGAAACAACGAAAACAGGTAGGAATTACCTCTCTTTGAGCTACTACTGCAGCCACCACTTTCTGGGTGTACATTACTACCCCCCATTGCACAACTGAATAAACCCCATTCTCCTCCTACATCACAGCGTTCCTAACCTTTAACCTTCCCACCACGGGCTCCGTTCTGTCTCGGACACAGAACAGTCTTCCTCCTTTCAGTGTCTTCTCTCACCTGCGCCCCCCAGGCAGCTCCACACAGGGACCCCTCCCTGCGAGTTCTGCTTTCCAGCAATGGCTTTAGCACACCCCCTTCCTGCCAGTTCCGGGTCCTCTGCACTTCCTACTGCGGCTTCTGTCTCCATCGTGCCCAACTGTTCTTTGAAATCCAACAGCCGTATTTTAAACTATCACATTTTAAAACTAGCTATGTGCTCTTTTAAAATGCTCACTCATTAACGTAATAATTATGCTCCAGCCATTATTGGAGCAGAATGACATACTGGTATTTAATTTAGCCTCAGAAGTTATTTTTTTAATCTATGGAATTGCCCATTTAATACATTCAAATAAAAAAATTTTAAAAACACAAAGCAGCAGCCCTGGCCAGGTAGCTCAGTTGGTTAGAACGTCGTTCCAATATTCCAAGGTTGTGGATCTATCCCCAGTCAGGGCACACATAAGAGTCAACCAATGAAAGCATAAATAAGTGGAACAACAAATCAATGTCTCTCTCTAAAAATCAATCAATAAATTTAAAAACTGTGTGTGTGGTTTTTTGTTGCTGTTTTTTAAAATCTTCACCCAAGGATATTTTTCCATTTATCTTCAGATAGAGTGGGAGGGAGGGAGGGGGAGAAGGGCGGGGAGAGAGAGAGAGAGAGAGAGAGAGAGAGAGAGGACCGAACTCGAGGTACGTGCCCTTTACCGGAATCTAACCTTCAACTCTTTGGTCTGCGGGCCGACACTCTAACTGCTGAGCCAAACTGACCAGAGGGAAAAAAAAATGTTTTTAACTAGCAAAGCAGGGATGATTAATAATGAAAAGAAAACACAAAGCAGTAAACAAAAATGTAATTTTATAAAAACAGAAATATTTAAAAAGTACATACTTTTATTCTTACATAAGTCATTAGCAGATAAAATTAATAAAATATTTAAAGTATGAAAAACTGAAAATGAAATTTTTTTAAAAAGTGAGATTAAAGATAAAGCACATCAGTGGCTTTGCTGGTGGGACAAAAGTGCGTCCTTATGCGCTCTCCTCGGCTGCTAGAGCGCCCCCCAGCCCGCACAGGCCAGGCCAGCCTAGGCGAACTCCAGTGCCCCATGTTTCCTCTAGTTTCAAGTATCTGTCAATCGCTTGATATTTTTCTCGAGCAATTTCTTTCTTTTTTTTTTTTTTTACTTTACTTTTATAATTATTTTTTCCATTGATTTTTAGAGAGTATAAGGGAGGGGGGGGAAGGGAGAGAGGGAGAAATATTGATGTGAGAGAGACACACCGATTGGTTGCCTGTCGAACTCGCCCTGACCAGGCCTAGGATCAAACCTGCAACCCAGGTACATGCCCTTGACCAGGGATCAAACCTGAGACCCTTTGATGCGAGGGCCCGTGCTCTAACCACTGAGCCCACCGGCCAGGGCAAGGGGCAATTTCTTTGTAAGCAATGGTGACATTTATTGATAGTAAGCGCAGTTTTCTGTTTCCCAATGCAGAGAATGCACTGGTTTGTCTTTCTACACAAGATGAAGAACTGAGTTAATGGTGTGATCTCAGGCCAGAAACCATTCAGATCTGTCCTGGAACGCACACCAGAGGGGCACTCCATCTCTCGTCCTCCTCTCTGCCTGCCCGACTGCTTCTCCTTCCGTCCCACCAGGGAGGAAGGCTGGCTTCCCTTCCACTCTGTAACCATCACACCCCTAACACTACTCTCAACCTCCCACCTCATCTCCCGCGGCCTTTAGAGAACTCTTTTCACTGTGTCCACATCCTGCATGTTTTCCTGATCTTAACTCTGCCCACACATAATAATGGTGAAATCAACAGCTCAAGGCAGACTGCAGCCACACCCCAGCCTCCGTGGAAGTGGAAGTATAATAATGAAGGTGTCACAAATCAATGGGCAGTGATCCTGGTGTTGAGTCAAACAAAGGGCTCTTCGGGGACAAATGCAACTGCTGTCCTCACCCCACCACAGGGCAACTTTGGTACATGTGGTTTAAACAGCTAAGCCCTTTAAAAATCAGCTGAAGGACGGAGGCTCTAAGCTTACAAGTCAGAGAAGACTGACTGTCTGACTAAATGAAAATCGAAACTTTTACCAGTAAAACAAGCAAGTCCGCCAAGTTAAGGCACAACATATGGATCCAGTCCTCATGGGAAACAGTTTTGCAGTGTTCTTAACATCACATCCCATAAAATAAAGTTCTCCTCAGACACTCACAGCAGGTATTTGCTAATTTTTAAAATACAGACAACACTGGAAAAAACACATAATGTTTGGCAAAAGAAAACGGCTTGGCAGATCATCCCTTTTGATGATTACCAAAACAAAAACAGAAAATGTTTGTATGTTTAGGGGGAAAAAAGATTCAGGCATGAAAAAGGACTAGAGGGAAACACACTGAAATTGGAAATTTTATCAGTAACTTGAGCAGTGAGAGACAATGAACTTTTTCTTCTTTGTTCGTTTCTTTATTCCATTTTTTCTTAAACAAACAAACAAACAAACAAAAAACGAATCTCATATCACATAAAAACAACTGGGAACCTGAAGAAATAGATTGCAAGAAATAGTTACCCGCTTGTCATCATCTTGCTTGTGTTTCCTGGTTTTCTGGAGCAACTTCAGCCCCTCGATCTGTCTGACAAGCAGCGGTATGGTCATCTTGAACCGGTCCTCCAGGCTCACAGCATCTAGAATCTAAGGACGCAAGGTGAGTCCATCACTAGGCTCGCGCTCTCAGAAATCACGCTCCGAAAACGAGGCCAGCAGTCTCGATGCAAATGGTGGAACAGACCCTGTCGCAGTCACAGCTGCAGCAGGCCAACCCAACCACACCCACTGTATTAACTCAGCAACGCTGTTTGACACAAATACCAGGACTCTGAAAAACCAAAACAGCATCCTGAGTTTTCATTTTAAAATGAAGCCATGCCCTGGCCGGCTTGGCTCAGAGATTAGAGCGTTGGCCCGCAGACCAGAGAGACCCGGGTTCGGTTCCTGCTAAGGGCATGTACCTCAGTTGCAGTTTGTCCCCAGCCCCAGTTGGGGTCATGTGGGTGGCAACCACTCGATGTGACTCTCTCACATCGATGTTTCTCTCTCTCTTCCTCCCTCTATCCCTCCTGCTCTATCTGAAGATCAATGCAGAAATGCCCTCGGGTGAGGATAAAAAAAAAAAAAATGAAGCCATGTGTTGCCCGGCCGGTGTGGCTCAGTGGAGGGAGCGTCGTCCTATGGACTGAGAGGTCCTGGTTCGATTCCTGGTCAGGGCACATGCCCGGGTTTCAGGCTCGATTCCCAGTGAGGGGCATGCAAGAGGCAGCCGATCGATGTTTCTCTCTCATATCGATGTTTCTCCCTCTCTCTCTAAAAAAATCAATAAAAACATATTTTAAAAAATGAAGTCATGTGTATTGTTCTAAGAGCAAGAACAAAACACATGTTGTATGGCAACTCTCTCTGGGAATTATTCTATTAAAGTCTAGAATGTGTCTACATATTAGGTCTAAACAAATTCTAGGTTCAAAATATTAAAGTCTTACACACGAGAGACTAGCACGTTCAACCTCCCCGCACTGCTAGTATGTCTGCAATGAGGCCCTGCACACCCACAGTGTAACGGGTGTGCTTGCACATGCCTGCAGCCAGCTGACTCCGTGTCTGTCCAGCATACCCCCTACTCCACCCCCACCCCACCCCTGCTCCTAGTGGTGGGACCCTGTTCACACCCAGCCTGTTTGTGTTAGCTGTGCCCGAGGTTATAATGGTCGGATTTAAGTATTAAGTAAACTGATAAAGTCAGGAGGGTTGTTTCAATAAAAACTAGTTTAAATGTTCTAGGAAAATTCAATGAAGCAGACTGCTTAAAAATGCTATAAGAATACGTTTGCAAGAGAACTTTTATGGTTTGGGAGAAAAAACATGCAAATATAAGATTTTGTACTTGGATTATTTTTCAAGTGTCTTTAAAAGTCATGTCAGTTTAAAGAAATAGAAACTGAAAATTACAGATAATGCATCACAAGTGTGGTTTATGTAAGAAACACCGAGAGTCCTATTAAAGCAGACCCACACCCCCGGGAAAGGTCACAGCGCCCCATGTGCCACCAACAGTGAGACAAAGTATACTGACATATTTAAGTTAAATTAAATATCTACCTTCATTATTACTCTCTGCTTTGACTTTTTCCATAAATTGACAAACTACTAGTATTAATAATGTGAATAAAAGCCATCGCTTTCAAAGTCAATGTAACTACTTCTGTGCGTCTCCAGTATCTCTTACCTGAAGGTTCAAGTTTACTCGCTATCTATTAATAGGTCCAAATAACAAGTGACAAAGCGACTGCACCCGAGTAGGGCACACCGTACCTGCAGCTTTTCTTTGTTGCTCGTGCGGATAATCGAAGTCAGAATGTCTGGGAGCGCCTCCCTCGGAAGACTATCTAACAGACGTCTCAACTTCGCAACTGCGGGGACAGACATGTCCAACATTTCAACCAACTACAAGCGGAAGAAGAGAAACCTGGTGTTATTCCTGAGTTTCACAAGTCAGATTGCCACCCTGGCCAGTGTGCTCAGTGGTTAGAGCATTGGCTCAAGGACCAAACGGTCTTGGGTTCGAGTGCCTGTCAAGGGCACATGCCTGGGTTGCAGGTTCGATCCCTGGCCCTGGTTGGGGCGGGTGTGGGAGGCAACCAATTAATGTGTCTCACTCACATCAATGTTTCTCTCTCCCTCTCTCTGCCTCTCTCCCGTCTACTCTCTCTAAAAAGCAATGGAAAAAATATCCTTGGGTGAGGATTAACAACAACAAAACGTCAGGCTGCCATATAGGTTTCACAGTTGGGCCTCTGAGTCTATGTTTTTGAAAGACTGCTGATTATTATCGTCCAGGAATTTTACAGGCCTCAGAGGAAAAGAGAGGTACTTTCAAAACGTCAATCAGAATGAAAAGCAAAAATGGCTCAAAAGTGGATAGTACTAGTTTATAAAAGGCTTTATAAATCTGGGATTTTATTTCCAATGTTATTTAGAAAAACATTAAAATGTATTGAAAAGCTGAAATCATTCAATAAACTATATATTCTTCCCCTAAATTCACCAGTTATTAACATCTTGCCATATTTGCTTTTCTTTCTACACACACACTCAGAAGCATTCACTGCTGAACATTCTGGAATGAGTTGCAAGCATCATGACCTTGTTCTTAAGAACAGGGCATTCTCTTACATAATCACAGTATGATTATCTAATTCTGGAAATTTGACACAGTTGATGCTATTACATTAACAAATCAACAGCTGAAATAGTGCTTTTCAGTAGGACATTTGGATTCCTTAGAATCTGAGTGCTGACTGTGAGTGATTGTTATAAAACACTTTCCCGGGCACATCCTGGAGTTAAGTAAGCTGAGTTCAAGGCAGCTTTCCATAGCTGTGACCGTCACTGGGGGTGTTGACAAAGATTTCGCCTTGTGAGCCATGGAGCGAGCGGCCAGGGTTCCTGCTCCCGCTGCCGCAATGCTGGATGGTGCTCTGAGACGAACTAACCACTGGGTCCCTAACCAGAACCGGGTCCCTAACCAGAACCGGGTCCCTAACCAGAACCGGCCCCACAGCGGATCCTCCCTCCCTGGTTACTCGAAGGCACAGTGCGGCCTTGCTTCTGAGCCAACGTGACTTATACAGTTTGGTGCCTGGATATTCAAGTGACAACAGCAGTATTTTAATTTTTAAGATTATTCACACTTAGTAACTATCTGGTTTGGATTCACCGAAAGTTATAAGGAAAATTCTAGAAATACTTTTTGGAAAAATTTTAGAAAAGGTTGGTTAATATGTCCTCCTAGAATGATTTAGGTGCAATCCCAGAGACAAGCAAATTGAAATGAACACACTATGATATATTATTAAATCATTTAAACATAGGCTGCCCTGCCCGGCCGGTGTGGCTCAGTGGTTGAGCGTCAACCCTGCACCAAGAGGTCACCGGTTCGATTCCCGGTCAGGGCACATGCCCAGGTTGTGGGCCCGATCCCCAGTGGGGGCATGCAGGAGGCGGCCGGTCGATGTTCTCTCTCATCGATGTTTCTATCTCTCTCTCTCTCTCCCTTCCTTTCTCTCTAAAATTATTAAAAGAAAAAAAAATACGTTGCCCTGAACTTCCCCACCCAACAGAGTCACCGTGTCTCTGGCAGCAAAGGACCCGGAGCGTTTTGCGGAGGAGCAAGGGCCACTCACCTGCACCGCGTACTTGTAGAACTGCTCGGACAGCTCCCCCAGCCCCTCCCTGGCCTCGCAGGTGCTGGGGAACTCCTCCAGCCGGTCCAGCTGCTCCACTTCGGCCACAGGATACGGCTTCTCTTTCAGCACCTGCACGATCTGGAAGCGGCACAGGCCGGTGATCAGCAGCGTGTAGTGGGGCTTCGGCCAGTTGCTGCCCACGACCTGCACGGCCAGGGCAGCCGTCCCGATCCTGAAACACACCGATGTCCCTGTTACACACCTTCAATCTGGCGAGACCGAAGTTCGCCCCAAAAACTTCTGCCTTTCCTGAGAAATTCATTAAGAGACAAAGAACGTGCTGCTCTGTGCGATTCAGCACCAGGTCTGTGAAGTCACTGCCATCAGCTGCGGGGGGCAGGCCGGTGCATTCCCATTAGCACCCCTCTTAAGAATTAGGTAGGAATTCCTAAACACTTGGATTATTTAAGCATAAAAACATAAAAGTAGTTGACAATTACATAGCTTAAGTTCATTTTCCCAATTAGGCAGGAGGCCATCTTACACCAGAGCAAATATTAGCATTTTAAATGGATTTAGAGAGAAACAGCAAGGCGTAAACCAAGCTGAGAAATCAGTTCCAGAACCAGCTTTGCCAGGATCTTTCTCAGTCTGTCTGTGAAACTTCCACATGCCCACCTTGACACAGGACATCAGATCTGGGGACTGACATATGCTCTGGATACTGAGTCTCTCAACACGGGGTAAAGAGCAGAGGCTGCACACTGCCAGGGACCAAGGAGCGGCAGGCGAAGATCTAGCCTTCTCACCTAATACTAGTCGGAAAGTTGTCTCTCACCTAAGTCTTAGCTCCTTCCTTAGCAAGACATACACTGTGGACCAGGTCATGTGCAAACTTCATCCAAAGCCAGCCAACTTACACTGAACGGAAAGGTCGGCATTCAGAGGACAGGTCCAGGTCCCAGACAGAAACTGTCCTGCCTCTCTGGCCCGGGAAGGTTATACTTTCAGGACAGAGTGAAAGGGAACTGGGTCCTCGAACGAGCCCTTGCCCCTTGCACACACAGCGCAGCGCCCACACACCGCCCACGGCCTGGGGTGAGCGTCTGCTGCCACGTGCGGCCGGTCCTGACCACTGCCACTGCCCACGCTGCGTGTTCGGTAGACGGTGTCACCGGGCTGCCCTCTGCCACTCGGTTTATTTATTTTTATTTTTTTATCCTCGCCCGAGGATATTTTTCCATTTTTTGTTCAGATAGAGTGGGAGGGAGAGAGAGAGAGAAAGAGAGAAACATCAACTGGCTGCCTCCTGCACGACCCCAACCAGGGCCGGGGACGAATCGCAACCAAGGTACATGCCCTTGACCTTCCGCAACTCATTGGTCCGCGGGCCCATGCTCTAACCGCTGTGCCAAACCAGCCAGAGACACTCAGTTTATTATTTTTTATTATTATTATAATTTTTTTACCCTCACCCAAGGACATTTTTGCATTTATCTTCAGATAGAGCGGGAGGGAGAGAGGGAGGAAGAGAGAAAGAGAAACATCGATGTGAGAGAGACACATCGAGTGGTTGCCACCCACAAGACCCCAACCAGGGCCGAGGACAAACAGCAAACGAGGTACGTGCCCTTAGCGGGAACCGAACCCGGGACTCTCTGGTCCGCGGGCCGACGCTCTAACTGCTGAGCCAAACCGGCCAGGGCCACTCAGTTTATTTTAAACTGTAATCTCTCCTCACCACCGTTCCACCCTCTCACATGTGCAAGGGGTAAAAATCGATTTGCACAATAATGTAAACCCCAAATTCAGGGAGATGATTTGGTTGGGAGAAAAAAGTCACACTTCGAAAACGACATGATGCAGCCACGACCTGTCACTGAGTGACTGACGCCATGGCTGCTTCTCTCCACGCCTTGGTCAACAGCAGGCCGCGGCTCCGGGGCCTGAGAGCCAGCACGGGCTGCCTGGAGGCAGCAGTGCTCCGGGATCCAGATGGAGGAGATCAAATTCGCTTCCACCGTGCAGGCAGGAGTTCATGACTGTCCGTCCACTGGGGACAGCGGAGTGCGAAACCGATGCCCGGCCTCCGGGGTTTACAGACGGAAACCACAGAGAAAGAGGAGCTACATCCAAACCTCCAGATCAGGAGATAAGTTGATTCATTTGGGCTTCATCGCGATGGCAGGTGAGACTAAACACGAGTCTTCTCACAAAGCAAATCCAGGTTTGCTAACTGAGAAAGGAAGATGTTCCAAACCGAAGAGATCACACGGTGGCACTATGCCGCTCCCCCGAAAAGACAGATCCATAGAGGTTTCACAGAACATTAACGGTCCTTATTTTAAATCACTTACAGTTGACTCGAATGTACCCCTTTCAAAGGGTACATGGGAAATGGCAGATGGTGGGAACGCCGGTGAAAGACACCTTGAGGGACAAGCTCTGTGAGCAAGGGCGCGTTTAGCTCGTGTTTCAGACAAATGCTGCTGTCTGGGCTCCAGGTTCTACACAGCACACCCTGGAGACCTGTGGGTTGGGACCCAGACCACTGCAATTAAGCGAGTGTCACAATAAAGAGAATCACACAAACTTTTTAGTTTCCCAGTGTATATAAAAATGATGTTTACACTATGCCACAGTCTTTTAAGCACGCAGTAACATTGTCTTAAAAAGCAATGCGATACTTCGATTAGGAAATACTTCACTGCTAAAAAATGCTGACCACCGCCCGAGCCTTCAGTGAGTTGTGACCCTTTTGCTGGTAGGCGTGTTGCCTCGATGTTGATGGTGCTGACCGACCAGGGTGGTGGCTGCTGAAGGCTGACTGGCTGTGGGAGTTTCTGAAAATAAAACAGTGAAGTTCGCCGCGTTGACTCTTCTGTTCATGAACGATTTCTCTGCAGCATGCAATGCTGTCCGAAAGCATTTTAGCTACAGAACTTCTTTCAAAACTGGAGTCAATCCTCTCCCAAACCCTGCCGCTGTTTTGTCAACTCAGTGTATGCAATATTCTGACTCCTTTGCTGTCATTTCAACAGTCTTCACAGCATCTTCACCAGGCGTGGATTCCATCTCAAGAAACCACTCTCTTTGCTCGTCCGCAGAAGCAATTCCTCATCCATTCACATTCTGTCACGAGGCTGCAGCAGTTAGGCCCATCCTCGGGCTCCCCTTCTGTTCTCGTTCCCTGCTGTTTCCACCACATCTCCAGTTACTCCTCCACCCAAGTCCTGCACCCCTCAAAGCCATCCATGAGGGTTCAAATCAGCTTCTTCCAAATTCCTCCCAATGTCGATATTTGACCTCTTCCCATTAAGCATGACTGTTCTCAGGGGCAGCTAGGATGGTGAATCCTTCCCAGAGGTTTTCAGTGTATCCTGCCCAGATCCATCAGCAGTCACTACCTACAAAATGTTTTTCTAAGTAATAAGACTTCAAAGTCGAAATAACTCCTTGCTCCATGGGCTGCAGAATGGATGCTGTGCTAGCAGGCACGACCACAACACTCATTAGTCTTGTCCATCTGTCAGGACTCCTGGGTGGTGAGGTGCTGTCAATGAGCAGTAATATTTGGAAGAACTCACCGGTCTCCACGGTGGCTTAAACTCTCCAGTGCGCCATGCTGCGAGCAGAAGCACGGTCATCCAGTCTTCGCTGTTCCATCCACAGAGCACAGGCAGAGTAGATTTAGCGTAATTCTGAAGGGCCCTGGGATTTCTGCAATGGTAGATGAGCACTGGCTGCAACTTAAAGTCACCAACGGCATCAGCCCCTAATACGAGAGTCGGCTTGTCCCTGGAAGCGTTGAAGCCAGGCACTGACTTCTCTGGCTATGAATGTCTGAGTTGGCATCTTCTTCCAATACAGGCGGTTTTGTCTACATTGAAAATCTGTCGTTTACAGTGGCACCTTTATTAATTCTCTCAGCTAGATCTTCTGAACAACTTGCTGCCTCACCCAGCACTTTCATGAGCTTCTTTCCCTAATCCTGTGAGCCAACCTCAGTCAGCCTCAAACCTTTGCTCCGCAGCCCCCTCCCCCCTCAGCCTTCACAGACTTCAGAGAGTCAGGGCCTGCTCTCGATTAGCCTCTGGCTTACAGGAAGGTGGAAGCTGGTTCGATCTTCTATCCAGACGACTGAAACTTGGTCTCTGTCAGCAATAAGGCTGCTTCCTTTCTTATCACCGTGTGTTCACTGCAGCTCCCTTTTAACAGATAGAGACAGGAGTTGATCCAAGTTACGAAACTGCATCTGCCATACATAAAGCACTCATTTTTTGACAAATGCCAATGAAACTAATTTGGGGCCTTGGAGGTGAAGCAGCAGCCACACGATGAAGAGGGGCTGAGAAGCCAGCACCGAGGAACGGAGCCTCGGACCCTGACAAACGTGCGGCTGGAGGAAGGCTGGACACGAGGGGCAGGCAAGGACAGTGTACGGGCAGCGCTGTCTCATTCACATTTTCACTGAGAGAGAAGGGGTCTCAGGAGCCACTGAACACACAGTCCAGTTAAGCAGAGTGCCCTGCGGTGGCACGGGTGCCAGGGATAACCCACAAGCGTCAGGCATGCTTGCACACTAACATGCAAAAAAGGGCTGCTACTCAAAACGGCAGAGGAGGTGGTTCAGGAAGTCAACATCTGGCCCTGCTCCTGGCTGTGGCAGGGAGCCCGGGACAAACTGACTTCTGCTGCTCCTTGAAGACTGAGGCAGTGTCACCTGGGCATGTAAAGGAGACGGACGGGAGCAGACAGAGCCCCTCGCCTTCCCTCTGGAGACTACCACCATTTGGAAAAGCAGGTAACTGGCGAAGGAGAGATTTGTGTAGCAAAACAGAATAACGTTATGCGTAACTCAACATCTCTGTGCTATGAAAGGTTTTATTTTTTAAGGTAGAGTGTTTCAAGGTCATCTTAGAGAAAAAGGCATTGGAAGCTAATACTAGGGGATGAAGTGGGGTCTTTCCACAGAGCCTTTTCAGGTAGCAAACAGCACTTCCAGGAAAACTGGAGGGCTCAGTGGTCTTTATCATGCTGGAATTCTATGGAGAATTTTCAATGTATGTTTTCTAAGTTGAATGATTACATTTTAACATGGCCATTCTACTCGTGTAAAACAAAGGCAGCAACCTGAACGTCAAAGATCAGATTACGCACCATCTGAATATTAGTGACTGCTTCTGGGCAGGAGAGATTAGAATTCAGTTGTTGTTATTCCAGAATAACCCTCCAAAATCTGGCCAGAATAATACCAATAAATGGTCACTTGAACCTAAAATAATATGACTAAATCTACTTCTTTAAAAAATCCTCACCCAAAGATATGGTTTTTAAAAAATTTATTTTAGAGAGAGAGGAAGGGAGACCGAGAGAGAAACATTGATCGGCTGCCTCCCTTGTCCCCTCACCCCCCTCCATGTGCCCCAACTGAGGATAGAACTTGCAACCCCTTGGTGTATGGGGCGACACTCCAACCAACTGAGCCACCTGGCCAGGGCTGACCAAATGCACGTCTGCAGTTCACAGTGTGCCCACGGCTGATCACCTGGCCAGGGCTGACCAAATCCACGTCTGAGTTCACAGTGTGCCCACGGCTGATCACCTGGCCAGGGCTGACCAAATCCACGTCTGCAGTTCACAGTGTGCCCACGGCTGATCACCTGGCCAGGGCTGACCAAATCCACGTCTGCAGTTCACAGTGTGCCCACGGCTGATCACCTGGCCAGGGCTGACCAAATGCACGTCTGCAGTTCACAGTGTGCCCACGGCTGATCACCTGGCCAGGGCTGACCAAATGCACGTCTGCAGTTCACAGTGTGCCCACGGCTGATCACCTGGCCAGGGCTGACCAAATCCACGTCTGCAGTTCACAGTGTGCCCACGGCTGATCACCTGGCCAGGGCTGACCAAATGCACGTCTGCAGTTCACAGTGTGCCCACGGCTGATCACCTGGCCAGGGCTGACCAAATGCATGTCTGCAGTTCACAGTGTGCCCACGGCTGATCACCTGGCCAGGGCTGACCAAATCCACGTCTGCAGTTCACAGTGTGCCCACGGCTGATCACGATGCGTGTGCACAACAGAGAGAAAACCAAAAAACCTAATCACGGTCACTCTGGACTCAACGGGCGACCAACTGCCTGGGCACAGAGAGCGAAAAGCTACGGGAGAAGTAAACAGCCTTAAGGAGTGGGGTCGCATGCAGGGACGCCAGAATCCAGCACCATTTATCAGAGTTTACTGAAACTTGAAAAGCATCCAGTTCCACCGGAGCAATAACCAAAGCAGGTCAGCCGGGAGCCAGATGTTGAGAAAAGGAAGGCTTTCACAATGTGGGCTGATAAGGGGCTGTCAGGGCTTCTTTGTTTGTTTTGTTTTAATAGGGGAGGGGAGAGTCTCCTTTGAGAATCTGAAGAAAGCTATGGTATCTCCTTTAAAAAATGTGTATACACAAGGTTTTGGATAAGAATAGTCTTTCCTAACCCTCCCGAAATCCGTTGCATCAGGAACCCCCAGTTCTAAGAGAGGATCTGCAGGTGAATGAGGGGCTCCAAGCTGAAGACATCTCCGGAGGAGTTAAGGGCAGGAGGCAGGGGTCTGGGAGGTGAGTCTGGAGGTAATAACAGCCTTCATGGAGAGGGAACCACACACCAGCACAGTCCAAAAGAACTACAGCGTGAGCCACATACGTAATTTTAGTACTCATGCCGTAAAGTCCAAAGAAACAGGTAAAATGCTAATGTTTTATTTAACCACAAAGAGCCGAAATAGTACCATTTCACCTATACAATATATAGTCATTCAGTAATCAAGACAACGTTTTTCATACTAAGCTTTCAAAGCCTAGTGAGTACTGCACACTTATGGCACATTGAGGGTGAGGGATCTGTCTGGGACCCAGGACTTCCAGTGCCCGAACTAGGCGAGTCCCCAGTCCACCGGGACTATTGGTCACTCCAGCATCTGAATTTTTGGACCAGTGCTCGACAGCCACCCGTGGCTAGTGGCCACAGTCTGGGCAGCACACCTGCCCATCCAGCACGACAGACGGTAGTTCACTTCTCCGTAGCACACCTACCAGATGGGTGCTGTCAGTTCCCAAACCACAGGCGAAAAAGGACGGAGGTGCAGGTGAAGTGTCTCCCTCAAGTCCCGCAGTCAGGACCAGGAGGACAATCTCTTGGCCAGCACGGGCCTGAGGCACGTTCAGAGAAGGAGCAGAGATGAGAAGCAGGAAAGCTCCAGGGCAGGAGCCGAGGGCACCTGTGCGGGGGAAGGGCCTTGCAGCAGGAGAGCAGGGCAGCGGGTGAGGGGACCGGACGGCGGGGCGGGGCGGTGGCAGGAGGGCACCCCCAAGTTAACGGACAGGGTGAGCGGTGCAGGACGGGGCAGGGGAAGGCGAGGACGAGCGGAGCAGCGCGTGTCACAGTGAAGAGGTCACAAGTGACAGGAAGGAAGGGCAGGGCGCAGAGAAAGGAGCGGCCTGGGGAGTCCAGGCCTGGGGGCGGGCAGGGGTCCAGGTGACACCGTACACGGTGACGGCTCCTTGTGGTGGTTCACTGCTTCGTGATCGTCACTGGCCGGTGTCGAGAGACAGCTGTCACCCCCATTTCCCGCGTCAGGAGGCAGAACCAAGCCGCGCCCCCCCCCCCCCCCGCGGCGCCCCGCGCTGCCCCGGCCCGGCTACCTGTGCAGCGGCGGCAGGTCCTGCGCGTCGCTGGCCGGGTCGGGCGTGTTGGGGATGACGCCCAGGATGGTGCTCTGCAGCGACGTGCCCTTGAGCAGGCGGCTCCGCACCAGCTGCAGGTTGCGGGCCGAGTCCACGCTGGTGCGCATGGTGGAGCCGGGCAGCAGCACGCCCTCGTGGGTCAGCAGCAGCGGCAGGCGGCTGGGGATCTGGATGGGGCTCACCGACGACATGGCGACGAGCGCTCGGGCCCGGGGGCCTCACTCGCACCGCACACACAGCTCTGCGCGGCCTGCTCGCCGGCACTTCCGGCCCCGCGCTACGGTCCGCCCCTAGGCTCAAACGCCGCCGCTTCGCGCTGCCCCCTCGCGGAGCCGCGCGGTAAGACGCTCGCCGTAATTACGCGAAAAGAGGAGCACGTACCCCGTGCGACTTGCCTCTCTGGGCCTGCTCCTCAACTTTTTCGTGGGACTCCCTCACACAGCGTCCCCCTCCAGCTGTGTTCGGAAGGGATATTTTTAACTTTTAATTCGAGTTGAGTTTAGCTGTGCAAATGCGTTGCAAGAATATACTAGAGAGGTCCCATACACCTTTGTCAGCGTCCCCTTTAATCATCTTACAAAATCAAAGTTCAGTGGTAACATTGGCGTTATTGTTGTCTAACCTGTAGAGCTGACTTAAATTTTGCCAGTTTTCTCGCTAATGTCCCTTTTTTCTGGTCCAGGATTCCACTTTTCATTTAGTTGTGATGTCTCCTCAATCATCCTTTTCTTTTCTTTTTTAAAAATATTTTTTCTTTGTTGATTTTAGAGAGAGGAAGGGAGAGGGAGAGAGAGATAGAAACGCCGATGAGAGAGAACATCGATTGGCCGCCTCTTGCATGGCCCCTACTGGGGATCAGGCCCACAACCTGGGCATGTGCCCTGACCGGGGATCGAACCAGTGACCTATTGGTGTATGGGTCGATGCTCAACCACTGAGCCACACCAGCCGGGCAATCATCCTTTTCTTTTAAAAGCTTGGTACTTTTAGTGTTTCAGTCTGTTATTTTATATAATATCCCTTAATCTGGGTTTATCTGATGTTTTCTCATGATCAGATCGACCATACGTATTTTCGGCAGGAAGACCCCAGAAGTGATGTGGCCTTCTCAGTCATACACAATGGTGAAAGATCTTATTCATGGTGATTTTGATTTTGATTACTTGAAAGGGCTGTCTGCCAGGTTTCTCTTCTGTAAGTTACTGTTTTTCTCTCTGTAAGCCTTTGCCTGGGGTTTGACTGTGGATGACAGAGGAGAAAATTCCCTCAAATCTGAAGCCCAGCAATGCTCCCAGGGAAGAAAGGGTGACATAAAGCAAGGTCCTACCCTCAAGCATCTCTTGGCTAGGGGGACAGCCCCATCCATGGCTGAGTCTGACACAGGGCAGATAGAACTGTATGTCTCCATGTGTGCGACACACAAGAGAGAGGACGTGGCAGGTGTACCAGGTGCTGTGGGAGACACACCCGCCTAAAGCTCTTTCTCTGACATAATCCCACCTTCTATCATTCATTCACTAAACAGATCTCTACTGAATACCTACTACGTTCTAGATATTATTTTAGATGCTGGGGAATACATCAATGAACAAGACAGACAAGGTTCCTGCTTTTATGAAGCTGCCATTCTGGTGGAGGAAAAACAATATGCAAGGAAGGTAACTGTGGACAGCAGTACGTCCTTCGGATGGTCAGAGAAGGCCTTGCTTTTGAACTAAGCTTCGCACTCTGAGGAGGCAGCAATGCAAAGATCAGGGGCGGGGGCAGAAAGAAGCAACAATTGCAAAGAATGTGAGGCTGGAATGCATTGAGGGTGTTTGAGGAAACTGCTCCTGGAATTTGCTGAGCTCAGTGGCAGCAAGGAGAAGAGAGATTCAGTGGGGTCAGGTTGTAGAGGGCTAGGAGGCCCTGAGAAGGAGTTGGGGTCTTACTCTAAGCCTGATGCAAGGCATTGGCGGTTTCAAGTTGCAGAATAACCTTACTTGGCTTGTGTTTTCAAAAGATCGTTTTGGCTGCTGTGTGAAGAATGGAATGCAAGGGTTTAAAATAAAAAGCAAGGATCAGTGAGGAGGAGGTTGCCATTGTCCCGGCAAGTGGTGATGGGGACGCAGACCGGAAGCCATGGACTTGAGCTATGTTTGAAGGTAGCTGCAACAGGACATGCTGCTGGGTTGGACATGGCGCGTGAAGGACAGCCGTTGCCGAGGAAGTCTCCTAGACTGGGAAGCTAAGGGGTAGCTGAAGATGATGGATATAATCAGCAAGCTCTGGGTCATTTCTCTGTATGCGTACTGTGCACCCTGCCCTTTGATAGATGCTGGGGGTGGTGCAGAGATAAATGTGCCTGGCCCAGGACCACAAGGGCTTACCGTCTCATCAAGGCCTCTCCAAGGGCGTGGGGGGAGAAAGGGGGAAGGCGGCCATATGCTGAGGCTCCCAGTGTTTTCTGTTGTTGTTAATCCTCACCTGAGGATATTTTTCCATTGATTTTTTAGGTAGAGTGGAAGAGAGGGAGGGAGAGAGAGAGAGAGAAACATTGATGTGAGAGAGACACATGGATTGGTTGCCTCCTGCACGACCCCAACCAGGGCCAAGGATCAAACCTGCAACCCAGGTATGTGCCCTTGACTGAGAATTGAACCCATGACCCTTCAGTCCGAGGGCTGACACTCTAACCACTGAGCCAAACCATCTAGGGCAAGGCTCCCAGTGTTTTAATAGAGAAGTTCAAAAAACAATCTTACACATTTTGCAGTATATTTTTTAAACACTTATGTTTGCCCAGCCTGTGTGGCTCAGTGGACTGAGCGTCATCCCTTGGACTGAGAGGTCCTGGTTTGATTCCTGGTCAGGGCATATGCCTGGGTTGTGGGCTCCATCCCCACTGGGGGGTGTTCAGGAGGCAGCTGGTGGATGTTTCTCTCTCACATCGATGTTTCTATCTCTCTCTCTCTAAAAAATCAATAAAAACCTATTTTAAACACTTATGTTTAATGCTTTTAACTTACACCCCCACCACCATCAACAAACCATATAAGTGTTTTATTCCCACAATAATTGCTGGATTTCTTTTTAAAAATTTTTTTCTTTATTGATTTTAGAGAGAGAGGAAGGGAGAGGGAGAGAGAGATAGAAACATCGATGAGAGAGAACATCGACTGGCCGCCTCCTGCATGCTCCCCACTGGGGATTGGGCCCACAACCTGGGCATGTGTCCTGACCAGTAATCGAACTGGCGACCTCTTGGTGCATGGGTCGACGCTCAACCACTGAGCCACACCGGCCGGACTGGATATCTTTTTTAAAAGAGAATTTCATACTGCACGACAGGAGGTGAGGTGTGGGAATGAGTCCGCAGTGAAGTCACTTGCTCGGTGAACACTTTCTTTCAGTCCTGACTACACATCTCTGAGATGGGCTGTCAGCCCACGTGGGCGACTGTCAAGCATCCAGGCGTGAGGTCTTTGATGACCATGTGGCTCTCCTGCTTTAACAGGCTCTGTGTCTGCTTCGGTCACTTACCATCAGACATTCACTAAGCTCTGTGCTGGCACTAGTCTAGGTTCACGGACGCATTCATGAACCAGACGGACAGGTCCTGGGTTTCAAAGAGGTTATGCTCTAAGGAGGGTGGCAGAAAATAAGCAAGCCAAGGGAGAAAGAAATGGCGGGGGCGGGGGAATAGATGAGATAAACCAAAGAACGTATATGCAGGTATGCGTAACCAATGGACATAGACAACAATGCTGGAGTGGGGGCAGGATGGGGAGGAGGGTGTCTGGGGGGAAAAAGGAGAACCATCTGTAAAAAAATAAATGAATAAAAATTGAAAAAATTGTAAAAAAAAAAAAAAAGAAAGAAATGGTGATTTCAGACAGTGATAAGTAAAGAAAATATAATGGGAAACTATGTAGCAGCTGATGGGGCGGGGGAGAACATTAGGTTGGAAGTTCTGGAAAGGTCGCTCAGAGGAGGTGGGGTTTGAGCTCAGTGAGACCTGAATGACAAGAATGGACCAGCTGTGCAAGGAGCTGGCAGGAGAATGATCTTGGCAGAGATCACGCCAAGTTGAAATGGGGAGGAGTGTCCTCATTTCTGGAACAGAGGAAAGGTCCAGAGACTGGGATGCTGGGATTCAGCAGTCACCAAGTGGCCAGTGATGGCCTCCAGAAGCCGGTAGCACCAGCAGAAGGAACTGAACCTGAGAGCCGGGAGGTGAGCCAGTGCAGGGAATGGCTGGACGGGAGAGGTACAGGAGGAGAAAGGGCTGAGCGCAAGCTTCTTCGGGCCTGCCTGGCAGGTGCCTCTGCCCCACTGCCCTGGGCACCTTCCCTGTCCTCTGGTGCACCTCCAGCCTTGGACACTGGCCACAGTTTACCTTGTTCCAGGGGCCCCCTCCTGTTCACAGGCCATTTCGCCATATGCAAATAGCCCATGTCCAAACTGAGTTAATGATCATGACTTTGGCCCCCAGGCCATGGGGACAACACCAGGCTGAAAGCACGCTTCCTCTCTGGTTCATTCCCAGTCATGTCCTGGTCCCCACCCGAACCGTGGCGATGGCCTGCCACTGATAGGAGCGAATAAACGTCAGCCGCGCCGTCTCCTGGGGGAAGGCAGGAGGCCAGGGAACTGCTGCAGGACTGCCTCAGGACGTTCTGCAGGGAGCTCTCCCGCCAGCCGAGGCTGCGGGCTGGGCCTGGGAGCACTGGGAGGCGGCCTGAGCGAACGTGGGGCTGGGTGCCGTACGCTGCGATGAGCAGTTGGCATCCTGCAAACACAGCCTTTCCGCACGTTTGCATTTCCTTCACTTCCATTTGGTTTGCTTGCCCTGGTGTTTGTTCCCTGACCCGTTCTGCACAGGCCCACCGTTGACACCCTCACTGCATCTCCTCGCAGGGGGTCTAAGTCCACCAGGTCGGCAAACCGTACTACAGCTGAGAGGGAGAGAAATCGAATGCCTTGACTTGCTCTGGAAGAATCTGGTCTTCCTCATGAAAACCTACTTGCTGCTTCACGAGGAGAAAGGAAGTGTTCGAGTTTGCTTACTATTATTTTAAGACCTTGTTGAACCCAGCCATTGAAATAGCTCCCTGAAGTGATGCTCAGGAAAGGCTGTCTCACAGTTGTTACCAGGCAGAGGAAGGGTCAGGACGCTGGGCACAGTGTCCTCTGCTGCCCACCTTTTCCAAATGATGTCTTCTGTCCACCCGGTCACTGCCTTCCCTTCTGTCATTGGAGGGTCTGTGGCAGGCTTCAAGTGATGCTTTTCGGCTTGCTGGTGGCCTGGTGGTGTTCCCAGGGTTGCTTGGCCTCTGCTGGCACCATTTTTTGCAGCCTGGGTGGTCCACTAGTCTCCCACTGGCAAGGCCCTCGCCTAGACTTTCAGCTACCTCTTGCTCCTGTCTGCATCTCAGGGGAGCCAGGAGAGCGACCTCCAGGCACAGCCAGCATTAGCCCATAGAGCACTTAGGAGTGGATTGGACAAAGATGTCCCTGATGGGAAGATTTAGAAAAAGGCACCACTTTGCCCAAAATGGAGGCAACAGAGGTCTGCTGGGGTCTATTCACACTGGCTCATGAGACCAGCTGTCAAAGTCTCGGAGATGTTGAGAGCCCAGCTGTTAAACACAAACATTATGAAAATTAAATTACATACACTTACAACTAAATATACTACATCAGAGACAAAGGGATACTCCAGGTTTATCACTGCCTAATGATTTTACTTTATTTTGCGCTTGGAGGTTATTTATCCACAGCGGGTCGGTAGGGTGGCGATGCCACACTGTGATCTGACTGTGCTTCCCTTCCCGACTCCACACGCGATGGTGGTGTTGGGAACTTGCAACCAGCCCTGGTGGGAAGATCTTCCCCGGGAAAACCAGCGAAGGCTGCAAAGCAGGGCTTGTATTGTTATTTTGTTGCTTGTCGAGGCCTGGGGAATCAATGTAGGAAATGTGACAAAAAGGTCTGAGCCGGCGGGAGATCACATCCACAACAGGAGGCCATCGTAGAGCAAAATTGCTTTATTTACATATGCCTGGGTGGAGGCAGGCCAAGCCGAAAAGGGCTTAGCACCGAAGTCCCTTTGTTCTCTGGGTTTTATGGTCACAAACTACAGAAACTAAAAAAAAACTACCTTCAAAAAAACCCACAATCTCTTGGCACCGCGTAATTGGTGTCTGGGTTGGTACGAGTTGTCTCAGAGGTAAGGAGTCTGCTCCGGCAGAGGTCAGGGCCATCATTAATCTCTTTCTTCTCTTGAGTTTCCCAAGGCCTTCATTAACCCCTTACCTTTAGAGTTCTCTTTGGGTTTCTCAAGGCCCCTATGTTTACAAAAAGAAACTGCCAGGGTGTGTACGTGCAGTAACTGAGGGTCAGAACGGAGTTTAATTTTGTTAAAACATCATTAACCCTTTCAGCGACTAACAAGGTGACATGGACCAATGTGTGTGCCTGCAGCCCCGACATTGTGAAGAGCACAAAAGATGGGGACATATTCTTCCCAGTATTGGGAAACTGTTCAGCCAAGTGACTCGGGTCATTGGCAAATGAGCGCAGGTCCTGCCAACATCCACCTTTGACCTTTCATCCGGCTCTTACTCATTGGCAGGAAGCAAAAGGTCCCACAGCGCTCAAGCTTAACTTAACTCACAGTTGCAACAAGGGGTTAGCGACACACAGCCCAGTGCCAGGGTGCATGACTTGCAATCTGGAATTTGCTGACTCCACCTGCTCCCCACCCCCATTCCCTCCACAGCGAGGCTTTGCATGGTGAATAAATCAAGGGCAGTGAACCGGTCCTTGCCCCAGGGCCTCCCTCTGTGGGATCCTGCCCATTGTACCTTAATGTGTCTATTAGCCAGGCTGGTTCACGGCAGCCGGAAAACTGGCCTCTTCCCAGAGTGTCAACAAGAAGCTTGCGACACCCTCTTACCTAACACACCTCCTTCTTGCCTTTTTCTTTCCCATCAACCCGGAAAGGTCCACCTGTACCGTCGCACGGCAAGTCTAGCTCCTGACCGGGTCCATCCTGGGAGTCTCTCTACCCTGTAGCTCCGTAGGAGAACTCCAGAAACCGAATCCACCACACTGGGCTGGATTCGCTAAAAGAAAGTGAGGTGGGAGGGGTACAGGAAGTGAGAGAATCGTCTCCTAAGACAACAGGCTGTTTGCAAGTCTTGAAGCGCGACTCAAGGTGTGAACGACAAAGCTGTATCCCAGCACCAGGACCGACCCGGGGCAAGATGAACGGGGGACTCCTTGTCGGAAATTATTAAGAATTTCAAGTTGGTGACACAGAGCATGAAACTGAGCCTGGGTTCTTCTGAGTGCGGGGCCCTGTGAAGCACCGGTCATACCCCAGCTGCTGGCCGTGTGATCCACTGTCTCTTTCCACTCCTGCAGAAATATTCCCACTCCCCCTCCTGCTCCTGCCCCGCAACGGCGGCTCTGGGCGTGAGTCGCACCGCAGAAGGGCAGAAAGCGTATCAATACGTTGTGGGAAATGCCTTGGCTGTTTAAGGTGCCTACGCTGTGCCCACTGCCCTGACTTGGGAAACCCAGAGTCAGAAAATGGCAAAATCACATGTCTTTCACTGATTTATGCATCCATTCATCACTCATTTATCGAACACCTGGTTTGTGCTCCCAGCCCTGTCCCAGGCCCCGGGGCTCCCGCCACGAGCCAAGCAGGCAAGTCCCTGATTGCCACGAACGTGCAGTTACCAACCGGGATAAGAGAAGAAGCGTGGTTTTCTTTTAATCCTCGCCCGAGGATTTTATTTATTTATTCATTTTAGAGAGAGAGAAAGGGAGAGGGACAGAGAGAGGAGGAGAGAAACGTCAGTGTGAGAGAGAAACTGTGATCGGTTACCTCCCGTATGTGCCCCGACCAGGGACAGAACCCACACCCTGGGTATGTGCCCTGACCGGGAATCAAACCTGAGACCCTTCGGTGCCCGGGACGACACTCCAAGCAGAGCAGAAGAAGCGTGGCTGCATGGGCAGACTTGGGTGTAACAAAGGAGCCTGGCCTGGCCCAGGTGGTGGGGTTGGGAGTGGGTACTTAGAGGCGGTTTCCCCAAGAGATATCGGCTGAGGCCTGAGGAGATGTTTAGAAAGTCCATCCCAGGCAGAGGGAGGAGCAGGGGCCGTGACAATGGCCCAACCCTGCACACGGCCCCCACGCTCCCTGGAGGGTGCTGTCCTCTGTCTAATCGGCTTCTACCTGTTGCTTTTTCAGATTCTCCGATTTTGGAAAACAAAGAATTGGCAGAACAACTGAAAATGACCAGGAGGAAGATAGACTGGGTCCCCGGGTCTTTGGGTGGCGTTGTGAATCTTGGCTTGGAGGTGGGTGATGACGTGGTTTCAGGACTTGGCTACGTAAGGACATCTCCTTTGCATCAAAATGCCAGGAAGCTGAGTTGGCAGGGTAGTCTCAGTGATCATAAATGAGCTCAAGGAATGATGTCCCATATTTATTCAACCTTGATTTTTTTTTTCAATGGACCTCAGGCTTTTATAATTAGATGAATCATAATCCATGGTTCCTGCATATGCATGTATGTATTATCTATTACCGATCTATCTATGTATTTACTTATAATAACGTGCTGAGCACCTGCACACCCATCACCAGCACACCAGCTTGGACCTTGACAATCACATCCAGCTGCTGGTCTTCCCCTTCCCCTTCCCCACCACCCCCACCTGAAGGAACCACTATCCCAAACCTTTTCCCACTAACCCTTTGCTATGCTCTTAAGGTAGATTATTTATTCTGTGTGAAGTCCTAGAAATGGTATGTCTCTTTTTTATTTTAGCTGTTTCCCACTTTATCAAAAGGGTAACATGTAATGTTTGGGATTTACTTGTTTATTTACTGATTTCTTTTTAGTAGGTTGACCCTCAGAGGGTGACTTGGTCTCACATTCTTTAGCTGATTAACCATAGCACCCTGTTTCCTTGTCTGAGGTGTTTGGTGACAGATAAAAACCCAGGGAGTGGAGTGACCTGCCCAGAGTCACCTAGTGACTACGGGTCAGAGCCAGGGCTGGGAGCCCATTGTCCTGACTCCTGACTCGGTGCTCATTCTCTGCCTGGCAGCCTTCTATTTATTTATTTGTCTGTTTATATGGAGATACAGTTGACATGTAACAGTATGTTAGTTTCAGATCTGCAACCTAACATTCATTATTTGTACATGTTGCGAAATGATCACCACAATGAAGTCTAGTGAACATCCATCACCATACATAGTAACACTTTTCATTTCCTCATGGTGAGAAATTTTAAGATCTCCTCTCTCAGTAACTTTCAAATATACAACACAGTATTATTATTATTTTTATTATTATTATTTTTATTTATTTATTTTTTTTATCCTCACCTGAGGACATTTTTTCATTTTTTGTTCAGACAGAGTAGGAGGGAGAGAGAGGAAGAGAGAGGGAGAGAAACATTGCCGTGAAAGGGACACATCGAGTGGCTGCCACCCGCACGACCAACCAGGACCGGGGACAAACTGCAACCGAGGCACGTGCCTTTAGCGGGAACCGAACCCGGGTCTCTCCGGACCACAGGCCAACGCTCTAACCACTGAGCCAAACTGGCCAGGGCACACACAGTATTATTAACTGTAGTCGCCATGCTGTGATTTCCATCCCTGGACGTCTTTACTTTGTAACTAGAAGTTGGTATCTTTTGACCTCACCCATTTGCCTGCCCGCCCATCATGCATCCAGCAACTACCAATCTGTTTTCTGTGTCTTTTCTGTGTCTCTTTTTTTTTTTTTAAGCTTCCACATGTAAGTGAGAACGTACGGTATCTGTCCTCCTCTGTCTGCCTCTGGCAGACTCTTCAGAAGCTGGTGTGGACGGACCCTTCTTCCTTGGGCAGCTGGTCTACCACTCCCTCGGGACAGTACTGATCAGGTCCGAAGCTGATGCTCTTTTGTTTTTTCTTTCCCAAGAAAACGTACACTCCTGAAGATGGTCCCTGGAGCCAGGAGGCAAGGAAACCCAAGACGCCGGGGAGTGCAGGTGTCCCCGCCTCGGGGAAGTATGACAGCTGGAGAATGCCGCTCCCCTTCCGCCCCAAGCCAGTGAGTCTGGAGGGGAAGGTGAGGGGCAGTGAAGGTCAGTGCAGGTCAGCTTCACCTGGGCACTTCCGCACTGTTCCCCACTGGGTGGACGGACCGCTCCTCTTCCTTCTGAAATCATTCCCCTATTCACGGGTGTTTTCCTGGTTCCCGATGATTCACTATCACAAATGACAGTCATGAAAACACACACTCTGTTGTACATCTGGATGACCACGCTGTGGTTTTCACATAGTTATAGTTCATCATCTCAAAATCTTGCCCTCGACTTCATTTTCCCCCTCTGGAGCCCGCGTGCTAATGGTGACCACATTGCCTATGACTTCCAGGGTCCCTTCCCCCCAGCCCCTGGATGACGCCACCCTGTTCTCCCCCCTCACGCTGTCGTGGCTCAGCCCAGTCATGATCGGGGGCCTACAGAAACGTTTAGATGAGAACACCATCCCCCCTCCAGCAGTACAACACGCCTCAGCCCGAAACTCCCAAAGGTACAGTCAGGTTGGGCAAGCCGCCAGGTTGGTTAAAGACCATGTCGTGGGGGGACGATGACCAGTGATGCTTAAGAGTAGGTAAGGTGGGTCCATCCCCAGACACCAAGGAACGTAGGCTCTTTCTCTGTAGCAAGAGGCCTCCCTCTAGACTAGAGGCTCTATATTTTTATTTTATTTTTATCTTTTTAAAATATGTTTTTATTGATTTTTTAAGAGAGAGATAAAAACATCAATGTGAGAGAGAAACATTGATCGGTTGCCTCCTGCACGCCCCGTACTGGGGATTGAGCCTACAAGCAGGGCATGTGCCCTGACCAGGTATTGAACCGGGACCTTTTGGTCTATGAGACAACGCTCAGTCCACTGAGCCACACCGGCTGGGCTTATTTTTTTTTTTTTATTTGGGAGAGAGGAACTTCAATTTGTTGTTCCACTGCTTTTTGTGTTTTTTTTTTTTTTTTTGGTTAATCCTCACCCAAGGATATTTTTTCCAGTGATCTTCAGAGAGAGTGGAAGTGGGGGAGAGAGAGAGAGAGACATCGATGTGAGAGAGACACATCGACTGGTTGCCTCCCGCATGTGCCCTGACCGGGGTTGCGATCGAACCTGCAACCCAGGTATGTGCTCTTGACAGGGAATCAAACCCCAAACCTTGGCGTATCAGGATGACGTCCTAACCAACTGAGCTACCTAGCCAGGGCCAGAGGTTCTTACCTGGGGCTCACGAATCTCCTGAAATGGTATACATACTTGATCCTTATGGCCAGAGACTTTTCCTGGAGCAAAAATTCGCATCTTTTATCGGATCTGTCTAATGGCCCAGGACACCAAGAATGGAAGAAATCACTGCTTCTACTCTCTTTTGCTTTTACTTCTGGATCAGGTATCCATCTCTGTCATGGGTCATCCATTTGGAGTTAGCAGCTGTGTCTCTTAGCCCTTGGGTCTCCACGAACTGGTTGTGTGATTGAATTTCCCGTACCAGGAAGACGTGACTAGAGTGCTCTGTGCACAGGTTCCCGCCTCTAGCTACTTCCTGAGAGTCACCAGGCGTAGAATGTCATTTTCTAGGTGTGTCCCCTAGGGCCTCCCTGAGAAGAGCCTTCAGCGGGTGGGGGAAGTCTGTGATGTGCTGCATGGGCTAGCCAGATCGCAGAGGTTTACAGCTCAAGGGAGTGGACGTACGGCACCGAGCAAACAGAACCTGGTTCAAACCTCAGTCAAGCCCGGCCGGTATGTCTCAGTGGTTGAGCGTCAACCCGTGCACCAAGAGGTCACTGGTTTGATTCTCTGTCAGAGCACTTGCCCAGGTTGTGGGCCCGATCCCCAGTGAGGGGCATGCAGGAGGCGGCCAGTCAATGTTCTCTCTCATTAATGTTTCCATCTCTCCTTCTCTCTTCCTCTCTCTCTAAAATCAATAAAGAAAAAAGAGAAAAACCTCGGTCAAATGCAGAATGTGGGAAATTCTACAGGATAAGTAACTCAGTTTCTCTAGCAGATGAACGGCAGACGATGCAGAGGAGAGACTGCTACAGATGACGATGAGAGTCAAGAGGTCTATCAGTCATCTTTTAAATATAATGTATGCCTAGCTCAATCGGTTAGAGCAAACTCCTGACACACCAACGTTGCAGGTTTGATCCTCAGTCAGGGCACAGGCAAAAATCAACCAAAGAATGCATCAATGAGTGGAACAACAGACCAATGTCTCTCTTCCTGCTTACTTCCTCTACCTCTCTAAAAATCAATCAATAATAAATAAATAAATAAATAAATAAATAAAACATATGGACCTTGTTTGTATCTTAATTTAGGCAAGCTAACTGTAAAAACATATTTTTGAAATAATTAGAGAAATTTGAATACAGACTGGGTATTTAATACCATTAAGGAACTATTGTTACTACATTATTATTATTATTTTTTAATTCTCACCCAAGGATATTTTTCCATTTTTGTTCAGATAGAGTGGGAGGGAGGGAGAGAGAGGGAGAGAGAGAGAGAGAGAAACATCGATGTGAGAGGGACACATCGACTGGTTGCCTCCCACACAATCCCGACCAGGGCCAGGGACGAACCGCAACCGAGGTACGTGCCTTTGACCAGAATCAAACCCTCAACTCATTGGTCCGTGGGCCGACACGCCAACCGCTGAGCCAAACGGGCCAGGGCTGTTACTACATTATTAATATATAACTATTAATTGTTATTAATAACTCTTGTTATTATGATTACTGTGGTGTTGTTTTTTTGTTTTTTTTTTAAGGCTTATCTGGGAGAGATACACACTGAAGCATTGAGAGATAAAATGATGTGTCTCAGATTTGCTTGAAATATAGCAAAAAAGAGAAAACAGTGGAGGAGAGGAGAGCTGAACAAACACGTCAGATGTGGAGAGCTCTCGAACCCGGGGATGGCTGCTCAGGGGACGTGCCCTATACTCTTCTACTTTGTCATGTTTGAACATTTCTGTAATGACGGCTACGCTGCAAGACCTGGGACATTTAGGTGACGCGTGCAAAGAGACTTCACTTAGCTCAGCTTTCCTCTGCCCAAGGCTCCGCCTCCCTTGGGAAGAAGAGGTCTCAAGGTGCAGGATTGAAAAAGCCTCAGTGTTTCCAGTGATGCTGAGATTCCAGAGAACGGGCGATTTTCCATGCGCTCCTGGGCTGCTGCTTCTCCATCATCAGTGTACTGGGGCCAGTAAGTGGCAGGCTGGGTGCAGTGGGGGGGCCCCCGGGCTTTCGAGGTTGGCACGTTCAAGCCCACGCCGGGAATCGGGGCTGAAGCTCTCTGGGGGCAGCAGAACTAACAATAAGAATGTGAGTTCTGCAGCCATTGCTCGGGTTCAAACCTTGGCCCTTCCGCTTAAGTGCTGGGTGCCTCTGGGCAATGTGTTTACCTTCTCTGTGCCTTAGTTCATCCTGGAACCCCAGGATTCTCTCCATGGTAGACTTCACGGAAATGCTCATGTGCGAAATGGAGAGGATACTTTACCTGCCATGTAGGTGACATTGAACAAGTCAAGTATATGAAGCACTTAGAACAGGGCCAGCTTGGTAGGTGCTGTTGAGAAACGGCTGAGTGGCCCTGGGGATGGAGGGGCGGGAACTAACAGTGTCTCCCGCATCCCGTGGTTGGGATGAACTGGCTGTGCCTGTTTCGGGTCCTCCAGCTCCTCAGCCCAGATTCGATTGCAGAGAGGGAGTGGACTGGCCCAGCTGGGGTCCCTGTTGGCCAGTAGAGGGCAGGGCACATAGACTGACCACTCAACCTAGACTGTGTGCACTGGGGCAGGGACAGTCCCCCAGAGACAACGGAAGTGCTGTGACCAACCAGGGGAGAATGGAAGGAAGAAGAGTCTGGGCAGAATATTGATTCCTCGGACCACCTCCTTCTCCTTCGCTGGAGGGGACCAGACTCCCGTGAAGGGCCCTTTCTGTAGGACTCTCTTTTCCTGGGTTCCAGGAACCGCCCCCTCCCCTCTGTCCCCAGGTCTGAGGAGATAACAGTTCCCTGCTGTTGTTACCAGATCCACTGTGCTCCGCCGTCCTGTTGGATTTCTAAGTTCTGCCCACGCCTTTGTAACTAGTCAGTTAATTTCTGATTGCCCTCGTGTGTGTGTGTGTGTGTGTGTGTGTGTGTGTGTGTGTCTGTATGCTGTGTCCTGGCAGGGCCAGCTAGGAGGCGGCGGAGCTGGGCTCAGATCTGGGTCAGTTGGACAAAGCCCCCTCCACTGGACCAGGCGACCTTCCTGAGCCAGGACTGTGCCGAGTCAGTGTGAGCCGTTCAGCCCCGCCCTGACCGGAGCCCAGCCCTGACCGGAGCCCCTGGCGCACAGCCGAGCTTGCTATCCGTGGCCTGAAGAAAGGATTGGATGTTCTGAATGATCCAAACTCCTGGCTGTTGTTTCAGGTGCTGATTATACCCAAGATCCTGGAATATTCCATAGAGCAGCCCAAGAACGTCGTCTATGGGGTGGGGCTCTGCGTGGCCCTGTTCCTCACCGAGTGTCTGAAGTCTCTGAGTCTGAACTCGTGCTGGGTGGTCAACCAGCACACGGGCGTCCAGTTCTGAGCGGCCGCCTCCGCCTTCGCCTTTGAGAAGCTCATGCAGTTTAAGTCTCTGACGCACGTCACCACGGGAGAGGTCGGTGCCTGGGACTGAGACGCCACCGTCCGGGGGCTGCGGGAGGGACGACAGGGAGCCAGGAGAGGAGCGGGAAAGAGAAAGGAATAATTCCTAGGGGGTGTTGATAATCATCAGCAGTGGCCGCTGGGGTCATAAAGCAGGTCCACAAGAAGCCAGGGAGAGGCCACTTGCATTCAGAAAATTAGAAGCTATTTCTCTATTTTGCCCGGCCGGTGTGGCTCAGTGGTTGAGCATTGACCCATGTACCAAGAGGTTGCCAGTTCGATTCCCGGTCAGGGCACATGCCCAGGTTGTGGGCCAAATCCCCAGTGGGGGGCATGCAGGAGGCGGCCAGTCGATGTTCTCTCTCATCGATGTTTCTATCTCTCTCTCCCTCTCCCTTCCTCTCTCTCTAAAATCAATAAAGAAAAAATAATTTAAAGAAGGTATTTCTCTATTTGTTCCACAAGTAGTTCTGAGGTCCACACTGGGGTGGCCTGGGGATACAGCCCGCTGGGAAGGGCAACCTCTCGTCAGCCTGGGGAGGAGGGGATGGGAGACTTCCCAGCTCAGGGGAACCTCCTAGGCGAAAGCAATCACTGATAACTTCTCTGGGTGTTCATTTTCTCTCAGAAGAGGCTCCTTAGAGCCGCCTGGGGATGCTGAGGGATGGGTCAGCCCTGCTCTCCCTGAGCGTCATGAGTGCACTGACAGGGATTGGAGGAAGATACACCCATTTACAACCCATAGTCACGGGGCATATTGCAATTTATGTTTAATTCCAATTTCCCTGTTTTCCTATGGCTTGCCAGTTGCCTTGAGGAGCCTGGATGACTTCTTTATTTTTATTTTAATCCTTACCTGAGGACATTCTTCCATTTGTCTTCAGACAGAGCGGGAGAGAGAGAGAAAGGGAGAAAGGGAGAGAGACAGAAACATCGATGTGAGAGGGACACATCGACTGGTTGCCTCCCGCATGACCCCGACCAGGGCCGGGGACGAACTGCAACTGAGGTCCGTGCCCTTGACTGGAATCAGACCCGAGACTCATTGGTCCGCGGGCCGACGCTCTAACCGCTGAGCCAAACCGGCCAGGGCAAGCCTGGATGACTTTTAAACTGAGAGACATCTGGATTTTTGGAAAGGGTGGCACTGCTTGGGCTCGTGACCCTCGAGCCAACCCCCTTCAGAACCTGGCATCCACCACTTCCCAGCCTCGGCTCCTCCCACGTGCCCTCCTCCACCCTAGGTGGGCTCCCTCCCTTCCTGCCAGGCTGGCCTAACCCCCAGTCCTCAAACCAACCAGGCCTGTCTGCCTTCTCCACTCCCTGCCCTCGAAAGGCTCTGTGTCTTTTCAGGCCGTTTGATGTCCTCTCCTGACGAGAGTGGCCCTGAGCCCCACCCTCTCCGCCCACCCCCACCAAACCCAAACCTGGCTGCCCCGCCCCCGTGAGCCGAGCCCCCTTCAAGGACACAAAGCATTTCCGATTCCCACTCACTTCCACAGAAGGCCCAGCATCTGAGCGACACAGGACGGATGCTCCAAAAATGTCCGCGACGTTAACCATTGCTCCACGGGCGTGATTTTGCCAAACTCACCTGCTAACAAGCATCAGATATTTATTATCGTCATCGTTACTGTTACTCTTCACCATTGCATTAGTTCCGTGACCCCAGGCAGCTTATTCAGCTTCCTTCCAGGCAGGTGTAGCCCCTCTGGGTACCTGGGAAGCTGACACCTGTGCCCCGGGCCTTGCTGTCTTACAGGCCATCAGTTTCTTCACCAGCGACACAAACTACCTGTTTGAAGGGGTGTACTATGGCCCCCTGGTCTTCACGAGCTTTTTGTCGCTGACGTTCTGCTCCGTCACCTCCTACCTCATGCTGGGATCCACTGTGTTTGTGGCCATTGTTGGCTATCTCCTGGTCTTAATGCTAACAGTAATGCTGGGCACACCCCAGAACTCCCAGGGCTGTCATCGGGGGGCTTCTGAGTGGAAGCATCAACTCTTGCTGATTGCGTATTCCGCTGTGGGGAAGCTTCAGCTTCCGTTCCTACCGCAAACAGTTCTCTGGCCACAACACTGGCCTCACGGATTAGAGGCCAATCTGCTGCGTGAGGTCCCCTCGTAGCTTTCTCCCAGGGACTGTCTACTTCACTCGGCCCTCAGTAGATTGATCGCCTCTGAGGTTCGTGTTCCTTCCCTTCTGCCCAGAATGTGCTGATGTGATAATAACACGGACAGCATGTGACATTCGGTGAGCACGGTATCCAGCGGGGAGGGAGACACACTTACATTTCAGGTGAAATCACATCGGGCTAAACTGGAAGTGTCTTGGATGACCCGTGCTCTGAATCACGGAAACTGAGCGTTTTCCCCTCAGTGCTCTGAAAAGGTAGCTGTTACTGTTAGAGGGTGAGGATCCCCAAAGGCAGATGAGTCCAAATTCTGCTTAATTAGCCACAGCCTGGCTTGGCACCCCGGAGAGAAAGACGCCCCAGGATGTGAGAGGCAGGTGCCCTAAATCACGGGGGCCTGGGGCGGCTTCCTTCGGAAAGCCTTCAGCGGGGCCCTGGAGCTTAGCCTCAGGGATTTGAACTGTGCAGAGTTAAACCCGGGGACGCCTTCCGAGTCTGGAGTTTACCTTTGGGAATCCTCACTGCCCTCTCAAAAGAAGCTCTTGCCGCACCTGGACTGCAGGTGCTCCTGACCAGCACGCCTGTGAAGCGCCAGGATGCCTCTGAGGTCGGCCACCAGCGCATCCGCGTGACCAGTGAAGCTGTCACCTGCGCCAAGCTGATTAAAATGTACATGTGGGAGAAACCATTTACAAAAATAACCAAAGGTACAGAAAAGCGAGCTTTCTGCGCAGGGCCTGCGGGTGTCACGGGGGGCCACGCTGCTCACCGTCGGGGATTTCCTTGGCCCTCTGCAGGTTGTTCTGTGGCTAACTTCGGTGCATTGCCCATTTATCTCCCGGATCTCAGAAGGAAGGAAAGGAGACTGACGGAGAAGACTGGGTTTATCCAGAGCGTGAGCACAATTTTCTTGTTCTTAGCCCCGTCCGTGGCCGTTGCCCGCCCTGGCTTACAACTGAAACTCACAGCTTTGTCAGTAAGTGTCCAGGGGATTTTGTTGTCCCGCCCATATGGATAGGAACTTTTCTCAGGTGTCCTTTCCCAGCTCGTGCCCCTCGAAGATCTGAAGGTTTTGCAAATAGACAATACGAATTGATTTCGATTTTCCAGACTTTCGGGGTGCTGGGGCTTTTTTCCATCTCAACCCCTGGGAGAAACGGACATCTCTTGGGTAGCAGCTGTGGGAGGGAGGGATGACAGTCATCTGGGGGTGCAGAGGGGGGGAGTGTAGAGTTCACACCCCGATGATCTGGATGTACACCTTGAGGTTGGGAATCCTAAGCTGATGCGTTTCTCTGTCGCCAAAATAGAGCCCTGGAAATACGCTTTAAAATGAGAAGATGTAGTTTCTTCTGTCTTTTCCTTGCTGGTCTGACCTTGTCCCTGGGACAGAGCAGCTGACTTTTAGGGTTAGGGATCCCAGTTCTTTGGGGAGAGTAGGGCCGGGGGCTGATCTTGGAGAAGTGGGAACACAGCTAGGAAGGCCAGGAGACCGCACCCAGAGCAGGAGGGGGAGTCTTTGGGAGGCTGCGGCAAAGGTCCGCCGGCGCTCGGACAGCGGCCTCCCCTCCTTGGCCCAGCCGTGCGCCAGAGCAGCCCTTGTAAGAAGTTTGAGGGTAGAAGTGGGGCCCGTGTAGGAAAGCTTGCAGTGGGGCCTCGGGGTCACACAGCACTCACACCGTTGTCGGATTAGACCGAAGCATTCCTGCCCCATCGGAGTTTCTCTTTATTTATTTATTTATTTTTCCTTATTGATATTACAGAGAGAGAGGAAGGGAGAGGGAGAGAGAGAAACATCAATGAGAGAGAACATCGACTGGCCGCCTCCTGCATGCCCCCCACTGGGGATCGGGCCCACAACCTGGGCATGTGCCCTGACCAGGAATCAAACCGATGACCTCTTGGTGCAGGGTTGACGCTCAACCACTGAGCCACACCGGCCGGGCTGGAGTTTATCTTTAGATTAAGCTGGAAAAAGAAGGGGGTGAAGCTGGGGCGTGGAGTGCTAGGGCCCCAAGGCGCCTGCAGGAGCTCACATTCTGGGGTCCCAAAAGCCCAAGGTGGTTTGCTGTAGACGGGAAGTTCCCTTGGGGAGAGGGAGGCATGGGTCAGGCTGATGTGTGGGGAGATTTTGAATAATGGAGAAAGAAAAGGACATCTAAGTCAAAGAAGGACAAAGAGGGTATTAACAGTGATAATAGCACGAAGCCATGTTGATAGTGGACAGAGCTATCCCACCTCTATGTTTTTGGTGCTTCGTGAACACCCGTCCTGCACCAAGCGGACGATTTGGGGCACTGTGCCCATGGGGAACAGAGCGTGTGATGAGGGCTAGCCTGCCCAGGTACGAGACTCCCCATTGGCTAAGCTACAGGAAGGACCAGGCCTTTGGACGCGTAGACTTAACAAGACAACTGCTCTTTATCATCAATTTTTTTTTAATTAAAATTTTTTTCCCCTTTATTGATGTTAGAGAGAGAAGAAGGGAGAGGGAGAGAGAGAAACATTGATGAGAGAGAACATCGATTGGCTGCCTCCTGCGTGCCCCCCACTGGGGATTGGGTCCACAACCTGGGCATGTGCCCTGACCGGGAATCGAATCGGCAACCTCTTGGTGCCTGGGTTGACGCTCAACCACTGAGCCACAGCAGCCGGACACTTTTTCACCAATTTTTCCAGTGTCCCCAATACCAGCTTGCCACTGCCACACGGCGGGCCTGCCTGTGGGAAGCTGCACGGTCCGGCGCTGTGGCCTGAGGCTCAGGGACGGGGCGGAGGGGGCGGAGGGAGCAGAGTAGGGCTTGGCCCCTCACACTGCCTGCCCCCCTTGTCCAGGCCTTCACCAGCATTGCCGCCTGGAACACCACGCAGCTGCCACTGTTCTTCATACCCTTCTTCCTGAAAGGCCTCACCAAGTCCAAGTCTGGAACCGAGAGGTTCAAGGTAAGGGGTCAGGACAGCTGCATGGCACTCGGCATTGGGCGTCCATTTGCCTTCAGCCCCTTGGTGTCCCTGACTGTGGGACGGTGCTGACAGGGGCAAGGTAGAGCCGGGAGGGCGTGGAGCGCGCCGTTCACGCCACGCAGAGGGATGAGATGGGGAAGGACCCACAGAGAGCGACAGCTATGGCTCTTGGAGTCAGCGGCGGGCTCGTGGATGCTCATCCGGTGATTAAAAATAACTCGACGAGGAAGTGCCCAGGAACCGAAGTGAAGGGGGCTGTGCAGGGCCTGATGGTGATGCTGTCCCTGGACCGGATGTTGTTATTAATCCAGTGAAATAGGCCTGAGGCCCAATTTTAAAAAGTTAAAAACAGCCCGGTCGGTGTGGCTCAGTGGATTGAGGACTGAGAGGTCCCAGTTCGATTCTCGGTCAGGGCACATGCCCGGGTTGCAGATTCAATCCCCAGTAGGGGGCGTGCAGGAGGCAGCTGATCGATGTTTCTCTCTCACATCGATGTTTCTACCTCTCCCTCTCCCTTCTTCTCTCTCTGAAAAATCAATAAAAACATTTAAAAAAAGGGAAAAAATAGGCTTTTTCTTTTTTCTTTTGAAAATAGCTTTCTGCTTTGCTTTTGTTTTTTATAAAATTCTATGTACTCATTGTAAAAAGTTGAGACACTAGGAAAAGGTGCCGAGAGTAGGAATGACCCCGCGCCTCCTCCTAAACCACTGTCCGGACGGCGCCAGGCGTCCCTCTAGGTCTCCTGCGCGTGTCTGCAGGCGGAGACGGCGAGGTCAATCTGACTTCGGCGAGAGCCTGCTCCCACCCGCCTTGTTTTAAATGCTAAAATGCACATCGTTCAACTCTTGTATTTTACAGGCAGGGAGAGGAGATGCGGAGGGAAGTGACTAGGCAGTGCTCACACTTGGAAATATGTGAACCCGACAGCATCTCTCGCAGTGTGGTCCGTGGGCAGAGCTTTTTGCTTTTAATCGTTATAAATAAAATTTAATTAGAAAAACTAGCCCGGCCGGTGTGGCTCAGTGGTTGAGCGTCAACCCATGCACCAAGATTCCCGGTCAGGGCACATGCCCAGGTTGTGGGCCCAATCCCCAGTGGGGCGCATGCAGGAGGCGGCCAGTCGATGTTCCCTCTCATCGATGTTTCTATCTCTTTCTCCCTCTCCCTTTCTCTCTCTAAAATCAATAAAGAAAAATAATTTTTAAAAAGAAAAGAAAAACTACACATTGATACTATGATTCAGCAACTGTTGTCACTTAGATGAGGCCAATGCACGCGAGGCTGTTGGTTGATGTACAATAAACAGACGGGAAGAGCGACCCAGTGGTCTGAAAATCAGAAAACCTTGGTTTAGAATCTTAACTGATGGTGGTTCTTCCCACTTTTACCGTTTATGAGTTCGTAAACCAGTCCAAGGGGCCGGCCAGCAAAATGGGGACACATTCCTACTGGACCAACCATCTGAATTCCTCCTCCCTCCCTTTCTTTTTGTCTGTACAGAAATTTTTCCTCCAGGGGAGCCCTGTTTCCTATGTCCAGGCGCTGAAAGACCCCAGCAAAGTGGTGGTTCTGGAGGGGGCCACCTAGTCCTGGAGAAAGGCCTGCCCCGGGGTCGTCCAGGGAGCGCCGGAACTGGACAGGAACGGACACGCTCCCGAGGGGACAACCGGGGCTCAGCCACCTCTGGGTGCCCTCGGGTCAGAGGACAAAGGGGACAGCCTTGCCCCAGAGTTGCGCAAGATAAACCTGGCAGTGCCAAAGGTAGCCCCATCCCCCCTGGCCGTGCAGGGCCAGCTGCCAGGCGCTCGGTTCCTGAGACTAGGAGCCTGCCCCACCGTTTCCTTGGCTAACAACGGTCTGCTCCAAATCTTCCTTTAAAATACAAATTGTTCATGGAGGGCAAATACAGGAAGTCTTTCACCTTTTAGTGTGAATCAGTGGATCATCTGAAATTGTAAGGGCAAACCCCAGAATAGTATGCTGTCTGTGTCTGGTCCTTGGAGAGGACGTGGGGAAGGAGATTAAACCTTTATTAAGCTCCCGGTATGTGCCAGGCACTATCCCACATGTTTTAATTTGGTTATCTGTGAACTCACGTTATCTGGCTGTTTCTCTGAGTAATAGTTGCAAGGGTGAGCTTCCCTCCGAATCTCGCTGCTGCCCTGTGCTTCTCTATAATCTATTAATGTCTTGTAATAGATAGCAGATATCTAATGATTAGATATAGATCCTGATCTATATCTAATGATAGCTATGTATATATAAAGCACATATTCATACTTGAGAGTAATCAACATTAACATCTAATAGTCAGAGGTGTTACTCTCTAATATCCGTTATCTATTTATACTTTCTCTCTTGCCGATCACCTGCGGTCCCTTGGCCTTCAAGTCTATCTCTACGCTATTTTCTCCAGCCTTGAAGTGTTTTCTGAGTTCCAGACTCAACTGACTATTTGTTTAGTATCTCCTCTTCAACGATCACCAAGCATTTTAACAAAAAGAGACCCCTTCTCCAAGTCTTCCCTATCTCCGGAGCTGGCCCCACCGACCTTCCGGTGGTGGAGGACCTGGAAGTCCGAGTTGAGTCCTGCATCCTCCCAGCAATCTGATCCATCAGCGAGGACCATTCGCTCCGGAGCCCAGCCACCTTCCACGGGGGCACCCCCCACCGCCCCAACCCCAGCCACCACTGTGCCGTTCCCTACTCCTCTGAGAGCCTCCATACCAGCCTCTCTGCTTCCACTTTGCCCTTTTACAATTCACTACACACAGTGGACAGAGGGATCTTTCTAAACCATAAACCAGTTTAAGCCACTCTCCAGCTTAAACCCTTCAGTGACACCGCTCTCAGGAGGGAGCCCAGGTTCCCCCTCCGCACCCTGCCCACCTCTCTGCCCTCTTCTCCCATTTATTCCCTCCACACCACCTGCACCAGCCCTCTCACCAGCCCTGCTCTTTGGCAACCAACCTTGTTTCTATCTCAGGACCTTTGCACCTGCTATTCCCATAGCCTGGAGCCTCCTCCACATCTCCCTGTACCTGGCTCCTCTGTCATTCAGATCTCAGCTTCGATGACACCTGCTCTAAGAAGCCTTGCTTAGCCAATCCATCTAAAATTGCTTTAACCCCTAACTTTCTGAAATAGTAGCCAGTTTCATTTGACTTGTATCACTTGTCACCATCTGATATTATTTGTTTGTTTGCTTGTATACTGCATGGTTTTCTCCCTACTAGAATGTAAGCTCAGCGAAAGTTCTTTTCTTCCTTACTTGGTGCACAGAAGAAACTCAGATGGCCATCTGATGGACGGATGAGTGAATGAATGCATGCACGAATGCTGTGAAGCTGGCTTTGTTGTCCCCATTTTACAGATGAAGAAACTAAGGTGCAGAGAGGCTAAGTGACTTGCCCAGAATCAGAGTGAATACAGGCGGGTCTGGAACTTGGGCTTCCTCCCTGCCACCGCCACTCGACTGCCTTCCTTCGAGGCTGCCCCAGCCCATGCTATCGACTGACCTCAGATCTCCTCTAGAGACTTGTTTGACTGAGGGGCTGTGGGGTGTGTGTGTGGTTGTTTCATTTTCTGTTTGTCATTTTGTGTTCAAACAACAGACCCACCCGGACACGTGGGAGGCTCGTGCTGTCCCAACACCTGTCTGTCCGCCTTGGCTTTGCAGGGCACCGTCTTAGGGGTCTGTGGCAGCACAGGGAGCGGCAAGAGCAGCCTGCTGTCAGCCGTCCTGGGGGAGGTGAGTGGACGGTGACCACGCACGGCCACCTCGGGCGGACCAGGGCCTCCCAAGTTCCCGTTCCCCAGTCAGCGGCACCATCACGTTCTTCCTCAAAGGGGGCTAAGCCAAACCAGTTTTGATACATCGCAGACAGCGATGCGTGCGCGGAGGGGGTGGCGAGTTATAGAGGTGGCCAAGGTCACACAGGGGAGGAGTGGAGCGGGGCTGAAGGCCAGACCCCCGACCTGGTCGGAGCTTCGCTTCTCAACACAGCAACGTTTCCCGGCGGCTTCCGTTCAAGGCCACCTTCCCGCGTGGCCACTGGCTTGTCTGTTTCCTCTGCATGAGCCAGCCACCTTCCTGCCAGTAGAGGGAAACAGAAAGGTGTCACAGAGATTTGTTCTTCATGACACCTGATTCCAAATCGGAAGCAGGAGGCACAGGATATGGAGAAGAAAGGAACACAGGATGATGGGGTCCTGGGCTGGGGTGACGGCTGTGGTCTTCACTTTTTCAGTGTGTGTCTTTAAATGTATCATCCAGAGAAGCTGGAAGAACACGGAGGTAGGGACCAGTGTCTCAGTGCCTAGGTTCACCAGGTGCTGGCACTTGCCCCATCTATGTAGAAACACTATTTTTTTTTTTTTTACTCCTCCCCCAAGGGTATTTTGCATTTATCTTCAGATAGAGTGGGAGGGAGAAAGGGAGGAAGAGAGAGAGAGAAACATCGATGTGAGAGAGACACATCGACTGGTTGCCACCCACACAACCCCAGCTGGGGCCGGGGACAAACTGCAACCGAGGTACATGCCCTTAGCGGGACCCGAACCTGGACTCTCTGGTCTGCAGGCCGACGCTCTAACTGCTGAGCCAAACCGGCCAGGGCTGTAGAAACACTTTTTGTGGAACTATTTTAAATCACGGAGACGGTGACACTTCCCCGCTAACTACTTCGTCGCCATGTCCCAAGCACGAGGACCGTCCCCATGGAACCATGACGCCATCGTCACATTAGCAATAGTTCTGGGATACCCACGGATGGTCCGAGATGGCGGGGGGCTTTCTGTCTAGGGAAAGGGGCTGGGAAATAAGAGGGGAAGCAGGGGGTGTCTTCAGTGCAACCCTTGCTCAGTCCCTGCGGGAACTGGTCTGGCTTAGCTCCGTGTTCTCGGGGCCATGCCCTCACTCCCTGGTGGGCCCGGCAGGTCCCAGGCCCATGTTACTAAAAGTCCCGTGTACATAGGTGGGCCCTCGGGTCCGGAGGGCAGTGGGGCCCTGGTCTGTCCCCTGGCTGCCCGTCCTGAGGCTGGACTCACTGCCCACAGATGCACCTGCTGGAGGGCTCCGTGGGGGTGCGCGGAAGCCTGGCCTACGTGCCCCAGCAGGCCGGGATCCTCATGGCAGTGTCAGGGACAACATCCTCACGGGAAGCCAGTATGACCAGGCCCGGTAAGCCTCTGGGAGGGGCCGGGGAGGGGCAGGAGTGTGTGGCTGGTTGGGGAAGGGACCCCCACCTTCGAGTGGTAATTTGAGAGCTGCTGACACTTGCTGTGTGCCCCTTACAGGCCCACAGAGCCCCCCTCTCAGCGAGAGAAAGCTCATTACCATATCCGTGTTCTAGGCCAGTGCGTTGAGGCCCAGGAGGTTCAATAATTTGCCCGAAGTCACACAGCTGGTGGGATCCGATATCACTGGGGCTGAACCCAGTTGCCTTCAGAAATTTCACACTTAACTGCTTTGCTATGTGGCGCTCCCCATGAAAGATCAGTTTAACACTTTGTCCCCGTGAATCCGTTCCTGACCTCTAGGTCAGAGGTGAGTCAATAGGTGATCACGTGGAGAAATTGGCTGGATTCCTGGCTTGGGGTCCCCCCCCTCCCAGGGCCGGGTTGACCTGCTCGCACGTCTGCCTGGAAAGCCCGAAGGAAGTCTGTGCAGTGAAGGGTCTGGGAGAACTTGTCCTCCCGGCTCCGGTGGCCTCCGCCTAAAACGACTCAGCTTGATTCTGCAATCTGCCCCCCACCCCAGTAACAGTCCCGAGGGCGTAGGTGTTCATGCCGACCAGCTCCAGCCAGGTGGTCTGTGGGCTCCCCAAGGTCAGGTCGAGCACCAACTCGTGAGCACCCTGCTTGCCCAACCCAAATTGCCCAACCCAGTTTAACGGCATTCCGGAACCGCGCACCCCGCAGCCGGGCGCCCCGCCTCCGGTAGCTTCCTTGTCGTTGGACAGCTGTCTCCTAGCACCCGAGCTGCTCTTCTCTCCGTCTGCACAGCCAGTTCTGCTCTGTGGTTTCTGGCTGGGACTGTCCCCTGGTCCTGTCCTTGGCACTGTCTGTCCTCTCCGCTCTGCTCCTCCCTGTGCACACCCCACTGCCGCCCTCACACTCAGCCCTCATGTGACGGCTGTCCTCCCCAGGGCCCTTTCTAAGTGTCTGTCCCAAACAGACATGCTCGGCATTGCTGCGTTCGTCATGCATGGGGAATTTCACCCAGAACACAACCCGTGTGCAAGAATGTCCACACTGCACATGGTTCACAGTTGAAAGAGACTAGAGAGGACCCAAATGTCCATCGCGGGGTCCCTGGTTCCGTCACCCATGGTGCAGCCATGTAATGGAATGCTGTGGTGCCATTAGAACAGCATGCGCCTGTGTGTGCTGCTCACAGACACATAGGAATACGTTATTTCTGAATGAACACAGGAGAAACCGCAGTGGCGGCTGCTCCTGAGAAAAGCCACTGAGGGCCGAAGATGCGAGAGAGACTTGCTTCTCGTTGTATCTTCTTTTCGTTCTGTTCGTTCACAAGCACCTGCGTTAGAGTGAGAGAAGGAAGGAAACGAAAGAGCCTCTGGGGGATTGCCATTAACGGAGGGTCAGTCCAAATGTCTTAGCATGGAACGCAGGACCTCTCCCTTCCAAACGTGGGGAGGTGGAGGGCCCGCGGCCGCCTGATCCTTCCGCTCCCTGACTGCTGCTCCCTGAACCGGGACCTGGAGATTCTGCCCTTTGGAGACATGGCGGAGGTGAGTGGGAGGTGAGCCCACTCCGGCTCTGTGTGGTGTTCTGGGATCCCAGGCTGCCTCCCCGGGTGAATGGAGGAAGGACCCCGGCTTCTGCCCAGCACAGCCGAGCCCTGCCTGAGAGCCTCCCCATCAAGGGAGGGAAGATGAGAAGGTAAGAAACCTCCCATGCGCCCCCTTTACCCGACTCATCCCCCCGTCCCTCGCTGGCCATTGCTCCCTTCTCCAGTGGGAACACCAGCCGTAGCCCCACAGCGGCAATTTGAGTTCTGACTATTGCATTTCTGCACAATCCACCATCCTTCGCACCTGCACCCACCTTTAACCCACACACCACCCTGGTAAGGTAAATGCAGTGTTGTCTTGGTTTCATGAGAATCACAGCGCAGTCTGGCGACCACTTACCATTTGCAAAGCGCTAGTCCAGCAACTTGAGTGCATCGTTTTAGGTGAGCCTCAGACACCCCACCCCTTCTTCCTCTGACACCCACCACGCTGTTGTCTGTGTCGACGAATGTGTTTGTGTGTTTTGTGTGTCCACTTGCTGCTTTCTGTTTAATATCCCACCTATGAGTGAAATCACGTGGTTCTTGCCCGTCTCCATCTGACTTCCTTCACTTAACGGGCTATCCCCAGGACCCGTCCATGCGGTCACAAATGGCAGCATTTCATCCTTTCTTATGGCCGAGTAGTACTCCCCTGTGTATTTGTACCATGGCTTCTCTATCCAGTTATCCATTGAGGGACGCTTTCTACTATGCAAATTTTTAGAACTATTTTAAAAAATGTTTTTTTGTGAATCCTCATCTGAGGATCTGTTCCAATTGATTTTTAGATAGAGTGGAAGGGAAGGAGGAGAGAGACAGAAACATCCATGTGAGAGAGACACATCCATTGATTGCCTTCCGCACCACCCCGACCAGGGTGGGGGATCGAACCTGCAACCCAGGTACACGCCCTTGACCGGGAACCAAACCCTCGACCCTTCAGTCTAACTGCTGAGCCCAAACGGCCTGGGTGAGAACTATTTTTCAAATGCCAGGAATGCCCACTCATTAGGTGTCTAGGAGTGTGCCCCGAGGGGGTTCCGTCTGTCCCATCTGACCACCTGGCTGGTCTGAGCACACCTGGCTCTGCTCACCCTCTGGATACAGTGCCTTTGGCTGCCTGTCCGCAGGTCGGGGAGCGGGGCCTCAACCTCTCGGGGGGGCAGAAGCAGAGGATCAGCCTGGCCCGCGCCGTCTACTCTGACCACGAGGTCTACCTGCTGGACGACCCCCTGTCGGCCGTGGACGCCCACGTGGGGAAGCACGTCTTCGAGGAGTGCGTTCAGAAGACGCTCAGGGGGAAGACGGTCGTCCTGGTGACCCACCCGCTGCAGGTGGGACTTCATGACAACCCATAACAGCTACCCCTTCCGCTCAGAGCAGACCCCAGCATTCGGAGCGTGTTGTGAAGATCTTAGGCTTCCTCTGCTCGCCATGTGAACAAGACAGGCTGGTAAAAATCAAAACTAGATTTTAGGGTCTCCTTTGTCTTCCAAATTTTAGGGCTGGGCCAGTAATTTTGAAGAAAAAAAAGAAACAACATCCCTGAAAGAAGAATTCCCCAAGTCCCCCATTCTTCGTTCAATCGAGGGCAGTGGCTGAGCCCGGGGCTGCCCCTCACCCGTCCGTTCCCCTACATACTGTCGTACTTGGTTTTGGCCTCAAGACATTAATGTTATTTCTCCCTCTTCTTTTTTTAAAAATTATTTTTATTTTTATTTTTTTTATCCTCACCCGAGGACATTTTTGCATTTCTCTTCAGATAGAGCGGGAGGGAGAGAGGGAAGAAGAGAGAGAGAGAGAAACATCGATGTGAGAGAGACACATCGAGTGGTTGCCACCCATATGAGCCCAACCGGGGCTGGGGACGAACTGTACCCGAGGTACGCGCCCTCAGTGGGAACCGAACCAGGGACTCTCTGGTCCGCGGGCTGACGCTCTAGCTGCTGAGCCAAACTGGCCAGGGCTCTTCCTCTTCTTCTTATATTTCGGCCTTGCTATTCTTCTGGTATAAAATATCTAAGACGTTAAAAAGGTTTAGAAAGCAATCGAAGGAAAACCTGCATGTCTAGCGCCCAGACGACCCTATCAAAAGCGGCCCCTCTCAGGTCGCGCCCCCGTCCCTCCCCCTCGCTGTGTTGGTGATGGCGCCCGGGCATGTCTGCACACCTTCGCAGTACGTGCGTGCATCTGCAGACACGATGAAGTCTCCTTTCCCACATTCTACATCTTTATGTAACTGATGTTTCACTTCTGGTGTTCATTTGCCTTTTTGTGCAACATTCTGTTTTTGAGATCGTCCACGTTGATGTGTAGCTTTCCTTCTCCCGGGTGTGGTGTCCCAGTACCTGAATATACCCGAATGTATTCTCCAGGATGAACATTTATGGTTTCCCCCCATTTTTCACTTTTACAAAAAAATACGTCAGCGTATATCAGTGACGTGTGTGGATGCTCGTTGGAGAGTTTTTTTAGGACAGAGTTTTAAGGGTTGAATTGTTGGTTCATAATTCTTCAGAAATCTTTAGTTTTACTAGATCTTGTCACATTGTTTTCCAAAGGAGTTCTACCAACCTGCACCCCGCCCCAACATGTTATGAGTGTTCCCTCTACTTCCAGTCACCACCAGGGGGGGTTGTCCAGCGTTTACGTTTTGGCCAACCAGATGATATGAAATAACATTGTATCCAGATTGGAATTCACAGTTTCCTTTTGAACAGTGAAACTGAACATCATTCCCAGCGCTCACTGCAGACCCCATTTCCTCTGCCTCTTCAGCATTTACAGGTCTGCGCCCAGATCGTTTTGCTAGAAGACAGTCGAATCTGTGAAAAGGGGGTTCACAGTGAGTTAACACAGAGAAGGGGGCGGTATGCCCACCTCACCCAGAGGATGCACAGGGATGCCACACAGGTGATTTGCACCCCACCCTGCCGCACTCCCCACGGCGGGGAGCCCCACCAGCACTCACAGCCCTGCTTTCCCCAGGACACACTTTGGGACATTGCAAAGGCAGCCGAGGAGCCTCCGGGGGAAGGTCAGGCCCCAACCACCTTCCAGGAAGAGCCTCTCAGTGACAATGCTGGTAATGACGCTGGGGACAGGCCAGACGTCTTCATGTCTGCCTGGGTCCTCCTGAGGTCCCGGCACTTCCTCCTGGGCCCCAGACTGGGCCATGTCCCTCACTGTCGGGGATCTGGTACATCACACGTCCAGGCTACAGATCCCTACTAGTCGAGGGCCTTGGGTGTGGGTTGCGCTGGCCAGGAGGCCTGAGGGTTCAGGAATTGAGTTGTCCGGGGCACGTTGGAGGGTGTGCAGAGGTGCAGATGGGATGAGGCTGGCTTCGGCGTGAAGTGGTGTCAATTGAAAACTTTGCATCTGGACTTGCGTTCCATGTTTGTGGAAAGCTCGTGTTGAAAACAAAGGTATTGAAATCCGAGATGGTCAGGGCCTGGTCTCCGACATCCAGCTCCTGCCTCGCCCTTTTCTGAGACAGGGCAGTAGAAGACCTCCCTTTGTAAAGTAAGGAAGTTCTAGGTTTGCATTCCAGTCCTGCTGCTTACAAAGCTGTGTGACCTTGGCCAAGCAACTTAACCTCTCTGAGCCTTCATTGGCAAATGTGAAGGCAAGCGTGCTAACTCTGCAGAGTCGTCATGGAGATGAGATGAGGTCCAGTTTAGAGAAACCCAGCACAGTGCCTGGCACACTGTAGATCCTGTCACCAAGGGCATGATCAGCTGTGAAGGTCAGACACCGATCTGGGCAGAAAAGTAATTGGAAGGAAAGGGCATAGGCGACAGAATGACGGAAAGTTGAAGCGCCAGGCCTCAGCAACTTTGGGGTCTCAGCAGCAGAATCGATTTGAAGAAAACCTATGCCAAATATTTTCCATTCTGGCGTAATTTCCCTCAAGATCCAAATGCCAAGAAGAGCACCCACCCCCCAGGAAACACTGGGACGGGCTCTGAGGAGCGGGACGCCTGGCAGAAGTACTGGTGCTCTCCAGGGCACTGCTTCCTGTGCCACTGTCCTCAGGAGTGTCTGCTGGCATCTCCGGTACCCATCTCCTGCCCTGCTCTAGACCCAGACTCTGCCTGGGCTGGTTCACAGCTGTTTTGGGGGAGTTATCTCAGAAGCGTATTGCTGCAAAGCAACTTACTATCCATCTATAGGCCTGCCTGTTATCAGATGAGGACACAGAGAGGTTAAGTGATTTGCCTGAGGTTGCACAGTATTGTGATAACAGTTCTGAAACCCAGGTTTCTAGTCCGAGGTCACTGCTTTCTTCATTCTCTCCAGTTGCCTTTCTCAACCCACCCAGCTGCTGGGAACTCCAGGCCCTCCAGGGTTTATCGAATAGTTGGGGGTGGCCCCCTTTCCAGACTCTGGAGTCCAGAGTCTTCCGTGGAAAACCTGCTGGCGAGAGTCAGATGGGGCGGGCACTGCAGCCGGAGGTGAAGGAGCGGGAAAGGGGTGGGAGCCGGGAGCGGAAGCTTTGCAAGGACTCCTCTTGATGCTGGAAGGAGAACGGGATCATATCATTTCCGTCTTCTCTCCCCTGCCCCGGGCTGGAAAATCGGCTCACGAAGAAGGAGGAGATGGAAGAAGGTCCCCTGACATGGCGTGTCTACCACCAGTACATCTAGGCAGTGGGAGGTACGTCTGTGAGCTGCCCGTGCCCAGCCTGGGGCTCCCGAGGACCAGCCCTGCCCCCAAGGCTGAGGTCACGTGAGGTCCCGAGGCACAGGAAAGTCATGCCACACAGGGGTTACCTCGCTGGATCCCAGCCACTCGGTCACAGCACTGGCACCACCATGGTCCATGCTGGGATCATGGCTCCGAGGGTGCTTGTGTTACAATGTACCCGCGATTTGTTTTCATCAGGTATGGTCAGACATGCAGACATGGAAATCACAGTCGAAGGAAGAGGTTTACACTCATAGATCCCTGGAAACAGCAGCCACGCTGTTGCGGCAGAAACTCGGGGGGTGGAGAGACAGACTGCACGCACTCAGGGGATCAGAAAAGGACTGTTAATGTGCACAGGTGCCCTCCCAGCGGAGTCACCTCCAAAGGCTGAGCCCCGAGCCCGGGTTCCAGCCACCTTTTATACAGGACCAGCCTCCGGGTATTTGGGGGCCTTCTAGTTCCTCTGTAGTTTAGGCGGTGGACGTATGTAAGGGAATTACAACAGCCAGGGGCGGGTCTCTGCACTGCCTGGGGGGCTTGTCTGCACCTGGTCGCCTTCTCAGTGCCACACGGGTAGGCACTGGTTGGTCAGGAGGCAGAGTGGGTGAGAAGGGAGAGTGGCCCAGAGCCCTTGCTGGGGTTTCCGTGGGAAAGAGTGGGCAAGGCCGGATAGGTAAACACTGAGTAAGCTCAAGATCGGAGGTTTGAACAGTTTTGGGGGCTCTGGCTATAGGGATGGTCCCTCGTTGTCTGGTGCCTGGCCCCGGGGTGGGCTAGGGCAGGGGCACACTGGCTCGGGGTGCGTGAGTGTGGCAGACACAGCGGGGTGGGCACTGTCATTGCGGCTGTTTGCCACCTCCAGGACCGAGCTGGCCCTGGGAGAGGCAGTCTCCCAGGATCAGGGCCCCACTACCAAAGCATCGGGACACAAGACGTAAGAAAGGATAGTGACTGCAGTAGTCCAGGTTTCAGTGTTTCTCAAGCCGCGCGGTTGTGAGACGGTTGTGAGACGGTTGCGTTCCCAGGAGCTCGGAGCAGGGGGCAGACGCACGCCCGTTGCCTGCAGGAGCGCCGTGAGGCTTTGCCCGGACGGTGTCAGAGGTTCCTGAAGGCGGAGGGCAGCTAGAAGGTTCCAAGCTACTGCTCTCCGAAATGGCGGGCATTGCCCAGGCCAAACCCACGTCACCGTACAACGTTGTCAACCCCAAACCAAGCGCGTGGCTCTGCATTTGGGGGGAGTTTAAGAGATTTCTGAGAGTAGCTGTGACTCTGTGACCGCTCCTTGCTCCTCACTGACTTCGGAACGGACCCTGCGTCACGTGGAGCCCCTCACGGGGACTCGGTGAATGGACACAGGAATCCCTAACTCAGAAAGCAGGCCCGTGTCCCGCACCAGGCCGGGCATGCCCCACACATGAGTACGTACCACCTAAGAGGTGGCCGATGGTGTTATTTAGAAAACTGGACCCCCAGACCCTGTGTAAGGGGAACTGACTTCTCTAGAACACCGCTGTGACAGACACTGGCCGGGCGCCGGACACACGTTGTGTCGTGTCCTCTTCAGAGTGGCCCAGGGGGCTGGTGTGACTCCTGTCACTTCACAGCTCAGGAAGTAGAATGTCACTGACATTTGGTACCTTGCCCGGGATCACAGTGTTAGTAAGTAGCAGCGTCAGGATTTGAACCCAGGGCTTTCTGACCTCAGAACCCAGCTCTTTCTGCTCCTTCGAGGTGTCCACGGTGGATGGGCGATCCACAGGCCTGGGGTGACGAGCAGCTCGGTCAGCCGCTGCTGTGCTCCTTCCTGGGGCACCCCGTCACCTCCTTCTCCCTCCCAGGGTACGTGGTCGCTGTCATGGCAGTCCTGCTCATAGTGATGTTCATCGCCCTCTTAGCCTTCAACTCCTGGTGGCTGAGCTACTGGTTGGAGTAGGGCTCAGGGGTGAGTGTCGTGGTGGGAGCGGGGTGAATTCTGTGGGCTCGTGTGGAGTGGAGGGACTGCTCTGAGGGCCAGCCCACAGGCTAGGGACCCTCACGACCAGCCCAGGGCCTGCCTTTGCTGCGATGATAGATGGAACTCCAGGAAGGACCTCTGGGAGCCAGACTTTCGGGGCTCCCTCTGTCCCGGCTTTAACCGGTGTTCGCAGAATGAGCCGTCACCCCTGCAGTCTTTCTGGGACAAAACCAAGAGGTTTCTGTGCCCAGACAGTTCCCCAAGTGTGCTTCACATACCCACCATGGTGACGCTTTCCTTTGGTGGCACTTTCGCCTTCTTGCTCTGTTACGGAAAACATGCCCCTGCTCTGGGTGGGTGTGGGAGCCACATCAAAGAAAAGGTGTGGATTTAGTGAAATCGGGGAAAAGCTGTTTATTCCGTCACTACCGACAGCAGGGGAGGGCTGAGCACCCTTCTGATCTGCGCAGAAATGACCCCGGGCGTCTCGAAGGAAGAAGGACGGAGCGGCGGGCGGGAGCTCAGTCAGACGTGAAGTCTGCCCGGGGACACATGACGTCAGGAGTCTGTCCTCCCACGGACGCTGGGAGGCAGGGGCCCTCTCCTTATGGTGATTTCATTTCTAAGGAATGGTTCTCGGTCCTTGAGAGAGACTTCTGACTCGGGAAAGATGCGGACTCACCGTGGGAGCCCAGTTGAGGAAGCCCCGGAGAAGGGGAGCGCGGGCATCGGTGCTGGCCGGAACCCAGTCCGTTCTCCAGGCCGCGCCTCAGCTTTCTCAAGCAGGTGCTTGCATCGGAGGGCTGGGGTCCTCCCAGCCAGGTGACTTAAGCGCTAAAGTCCATGCTGGAGTTCCGCTCCAATACACAGCCAAGTGCAACGACTGATGTAGCCTGCAGCCCCCTCCTCGCCCTGGAGGAGGAGGGCAGGGGCTGGAAGCTCCAGGCTTTCACTCAGGGCTTGGTTTTCTGGTGACCAGCCCCCATCCTGAGCCATCAGCGCCCCAGCCACTGGCCATCTCACGAGCTGTCGAGACTCTCTTGTTACTGCAGGGACGCCAAGGGTCTTTAAGCTCCTGTGTCAGACCCAGAGCCAGAGGCCAAGTATTAGAACAAAAGATGCTCCTCGCTCCCCACGGCTCAGGGAACTGCAAGGGTTTTAGGACCGGACACCTTTGGTATCACACCACACCCTGTTCTCTCTTGAAGACCAATAGCAGCCGAGAGAGCAGCAGTACCCCTGCAGACCCAGGCGACATCCTGGACAACCCCCGCCTGTCCCTTTGCCAGCTGGTGTTCGGCCTCACCCCCCGGTCTTCACCTGTGTGGGGGTGTGCTCCTCGGCAGTGTTCACCAAGGTCACGCGGAGGGCGTCCACGGCACTGCACGACAAGCCCTTCGACAAGGTGCGAGCCTGCCGCGGGCCGAACCTGACCTCGCCCCGTTCGTGCTTCATGACCAGACTTTACTTTTGGAGCAGTTTTTGGTTTCAGAAAACCTGGGTGGAAAGTACAGAGAGTTCTCGTAGCCCCCTCACCAACCCCCTACCTTCCCCTTTTATTAACATCTTGCATTAGTGTGGGACATTTGTTACAACTGATGAGTCCGTATGAATATACTATTATTATTACTGTTATTGTTATTAACTAAAGTCCGTAGAGAGAGAGGAACATCGACGTGAGAGAGAAACATCGATCGGTGGCCTCCCGTACATGCCCCGACCAGGATCAAACCCCAAACCTAGGTATGTGCCCCAACCAGGAATGGAGCCCGAGACCTCCTGGTGGACGAACACTCTCCAACCACTGAACCACCCAGCCAGAGCGTGTCCAGCGCTTTCGGAGAGCTGGCTGGGAATCCACCTCCAAGAAGGGGCAGTCAGGGTTCAATTCTGAGATGCCGCGTCATATGCAAGCACAGTGGGATTGTTACTAGTCCTCGGTGATCTTGAGCGAAAATGGTCCCATCACAGGAAATAAGAAGAGCTAGTATTGACGGGCAGCCGACCAGGGGCAGGTGCTGTTCTGAGCACTTTCTGTATATTACCTGTTTCTCTCCTTCCCTTCTCTTTCCCTCCCTCCTTTCTTTCTTTCCTTCCTTCCTTCTTAAATAGCAGCTTTATTGAGAAACAGTTTACATGACCATAAAAGTCACCCTTTTAAATCGTACCACTCAGAGATTTTTAGTGTATTTGTGGCGTTATATAATACAGTCTTCACCACAATTCTATGAAGCACTGTTATCATCCCCATCTCACACATGAGGACACGGAGACTCAGAGGGGTTAAGCAACTTGCCCAAGGTCACACAGCAGTAGGTGGAGAAGTCCGCAGCTCTGGAGCCCAAGCAGATCTACTCCAGAGCCCCTGCTATTAACCGTGACTCCATCCTACCACCCCCACGCCCCTCAGGCTGCGTGCTGCCCCTCTCCAGACCCAAGGGGTAAGTCAAGTCCCAGCAAGGCCAGCTTCCTCTCACGAGCAGATCCCATGCTTTTGTCTCTGCAGGTTTCCCGCGGCCCCATGAGCTTCTTTGACACGACCCCCACAGGCCGACTCCTGAACTGCTTTGCAGGGGACTTGAATGAGCTGGACCAGTTCTTGCCCACGGTGGCTGCGGAGTTCCCGATCCTGTTCCTGGGGGCGGTCACCAACCTGGTGCTAGCCAGTGTGCTGTCTCCTTTCGTCATGATAGGAGTCACAATAGTCATCGTTTGCTGCATTTATTATACGTGAGTGGGTTCTTTTTGCTTGTGAGCGAGCTCTGTGACTTGGGGCTTGAGGCTGGGACCCACCTAGACACGGGTGGTCCCAGTGCTGCATGGCCCAGGCCACGTCCTCTCATTCTCAATGCAGGAAGTCGAAGAGGGCCGCCAATGTGTTCAAGAGACTGGAGAACTGCAGCCGTTCCCTTTCTTCTCCCACGTCCTGACCTCGCTGCGTGGCCTGAGCCCCATCCACGTCTATGGGAAAACCGGAGACTTCATCAGCGAGGGAGTCCTTCCGCCGTCTGAGGGTGCTGGGACCGTGGGGTGGCGGGGAGCGGAGCGCTGGGGACAGCACAAGGATCAGAGAGAACTTTGTTTTATCCATTCATTTCTCTGAGCCTCCAGAGCAGCGGCTCTCAACCTTCCTCACGCGCGACCCTTGCACAGCTCCTCATGTTGTGCTGACCCCCAACCATAACATTATTTTCGTTGCTACTTCAGAACTGTGATTTTGCTACTGTTATGTCTTAGGCGACCCCTGTGAAAGGGTCATTCGCCCCAAAGGGGTCGCGACCCACAGGTTGGGAACGGCTGCCCCCGAGCCTCCTCTGTAAGATGATTCGCACTGGAACAGAGACGTGGGCGGTACAGGAAACGTCTGCAGAGCGGGAACACCTGTGCATGCGCCTATTCGCGGGAGTAGTGGTCCGAAGGACCACGGAGTCAGCATTCTTCCCGCTGGCTTTTCCTTTCCCTCCCAAACAGGTGTCTACTTTTCATAAAATAAGAAGGAGCAAGAACTTTCTAAATAACAGAATTCCCTTTACTGTATCCACACTCGTTGCTTTACCTTGTAAATGTTTGTTGAAACAAACAGAAATCCAGTGATTGCTGCTGGGCTTAATTGTGTCCTACGAACTTACCAACTTGTGACGACCCATCAAACATGGGCGCTCGGTCTGGTGGAAGGCGGGAGACACAAGAACATGATGTGTGTGTAGTGATCAGGGTCGAACATGACGGGCAGCACGGGAGAGGAGTGATAAAATGTCAGAAATGTTCGGAAGGGCAAGAGGTCACCTGCTGGGGGGTCAGAGGAGGCTCTCGGGAGGAGCTGGCCTCGGAGCCTGGCAAGCTGTGGGCATGGCGGATGGTGTGTGTTCAGTGAACTGGAATATTGGGTGAAGCATGGCACCAGCTCTCCGAGTGGCCCTGGCGAGCACTCGAGGGTGATGCAGACATTAGGGCTGGGAGTCCTTGAGGGATACTCTCAGGTGATCAACATGGAGAGCCCGGCAGGTACTCGGCACCCGCAGGTGGACAAGACAGACAGCCCCCGCTTGGAGGTGGGTAGGGAGGGACCACTGCCTTCGCCCACTCACAGACCCTGGCATTTACGTATCCTGTTTGGCCCCATGAAGGTGACTTACCCATCCCCGAACCAGTCACGGGCCAGGACGAGCACGTGTGGATAGGACTACGTGGCTCAGAGCCTAGACCTGGGGTCAGGTCCACTCCATGGCTGAGAAAGGTGTAGGGAGGACTCTCCCAAAGAGAAGTCAGGCTGTGTCGGTGGGGGTGGGGAGCCAGACGCTGGGGGAAGCAGCAGGCGCCCCCCCCTTGGGAAACCAGGGGGCAGACAAACACAGGGGGCTTCAGGCTGTCCTTCCCTTCCCAGGTTTAACAGGCTGACTGATGTGCAGAGCAACTACCAGCTGATGTTCCCGTCGTCCATGCAATGGATGGCCCTGAGGCTGGAGCTGATGACCAGCCTGGGGACCTTGGCCGTGGCCTTGTTCGTGGCTTTCAGCACTTCGTCCGTGTCCCATTCCTATAAAGCCATGGCCATCAGCCTCATCCTGCAGGTGAGAGGACTGACAGTGAGGTGTGCTCTGCGGCCGCAGGCGGACTCGGGGCACCCGTGGGGCTTCGCTCACACCTTGGACCGGGCCACGTGTGGCCTTATGAGCCATGCGCTTGGCTGTCTGAATCTGTTGCTCCATCTCCTCGTCACCTCTGAACTGGGAGGCCTGTGTTTAAAGATATTAAATGGAATTGTAAAATACTGGAATTGAAGGGGCGCCCACCGACAACAGAGTCCAGCCCTCTGTTGTGCCGATGGGGAAACCGAGGCCCAGAGAAGGGCAGGGGTTGTTCGAGCCGAGAGAGCATTAGAAGCGGAACCAGGGTAAGAACACTGGCCTCTCGGCTGCCTGGCTGGTGTCTTTTCGCTCTGCTGTCATACCCTGGCCCAGTTGTCAGACTTTTCTGAGTTACCAGGAGGCTGTTAAAAAGGGAGGGGTCCCTGTCCTCGAAGGCGTGCTCAGCCTGGGCCCAGACCCTGCTCCAGAGCACGGGGTCAGGTCCTGGCCGGGTGGGGTCCAGGAATCTAATTGTAAAGACAGGCTGTCTAGGGTGTTCTGATGGGGCAGACGACGTACCACCTGGAGCACTGGGGTGGGGAGCAGGGGCTGGCTGGTCAGGTCACGTCCACAGACTCCTCTGGAGGGCTGTCCTTGAGGGAACCCTGGCTGCACCATCCAGGGCGCCCCTCCCCCGGGGTGTTCAGGAACCGTGTGGCTTTCTCTCTGCCTGGCTTCAGAGCTGTGGGCCTGATGCTGACCCTTCTTTGGGGTAAGCGAAGGGTCTGCCTTGCTCCTTGGTGACCCCGCAGCAGGCACGCATATGCGCACACACGCTGCTTTCATTCACACCTGCGTGTGTAGACCCTTCCCAGGTGCACGGGCCACGCCGATGGCTGTGCGGTGCCCACACGCAGCTGACCAGTGGGATTTAACGGGAGCAGGACACGAGCTGGTGCTGAGCCAGGCGCTTGTGAACTTGGCTCCGCTGCATTGTTGCCACGTGCCACGGGACCCAGCAACGTGGTTAAGAATGTGTGGCTGGGACACGCAGTGTGACTTTGGGGTGGTCTGTTGTCCTCCTCGTCTGTGAAAGGGAGACAGTAGAGCAAAGGCTTGTGAGGACAGTGTGTGTGCGTGGGTGTCAGTGCAGGTTGGCGCCCAGGACACACGCTCGATGACTGTCAGCTGTCGTCATTCCACCTGCAGAGAGGAACCAGGTGTCGTTTTCTCTTTCTGGGCCTCAGTTTCCTCATCTGTGGTGCCTCCAACCCCCAGAGTCCCTGAGACTCCTCTTAGCCTGGGTTCCTCTGAAGGCAGAGCCTGACACCAAGGACTTGGGTGCAGGCAGATTATTTGGGAGATGCTTCTAGAAAACAGGCCTGAGGGAGCAGGAGAGTGACAGGGAAGGAGGGATTTCACCGTGAGAGTGTCACTGAGGTCACAGTTCTAGGTCACCAGCGCTGGACTCCACTGGAATCTCCTGAAGCATGCAGGATGCTCCCAGGTGTGTCCCCTGAAGGCAGAGAGACAGGTGCCCTCATCTGTGGGCTCCTTCCCCACTAGTGAGGGCTGCTCCCCGGGCCTCCACTCGGCTGCTTTGGGGCTTCTCTGTGCGTTGAGGTGGCGTGGAGTGGAACACGGTGTCCGTGGGATTCTCGCCCGGAACTGCCCGCCACAGGAGTGGGCTCGGGGCACCAGGGACAGCTGCTCCGTTCTCGCAGGAAATTGTCTTGGTTTGAGGAGCCGCCTGGTGGTGGTGGAGGGTAATGAAGTTTCAGGACCATTGAGAGCCTGTGTGGCCCCAGCAGCCACGGGCCCTGACGCATCTCCTTCCTTCCAGCTGGCGTCCAACTTCCAGACCGTGGTGCAGAAGGGTTCGCAGTCGGAGGCGTACTTCACGGCGGTGGAGAAGATGCTGCGGTACATGAAGGTGGGGTGCGGGCCTGCGTCGGGTTCGAGCCCCGGGCTCAGCCCCGAGGCCTCTGCAAGTCCCGGGGGCCTGGGACTTTCCCAGGATGCACCCAGGACCCCGCCCGTCCTCCCTGTGTTGCCAGACCCCGTGTGCCATGTCTCTGCAGCCCTTCCATACCCTCGGCTCGCCTGGACCAGCCTCTCCACGTGCAGCCACCCTGGATGAGGAAGGAACAAGCTCCCCTTATTTCATTTTTATTTTAAAAAATTGTTTACTCTTTTTTTTTTTTTTTTTTTATCCTCACCTGAGGACATTTTTGCATTTATCTTTAGATAGAGCAGGAGGGAGAGAGGGGGGAAGAGAGAGAGAAACATCGATGTGAGAGAGACACATCGACTGGTTGCCACCCACACGACCCCAACCGGGGCCAGGGACAAACTGCAACCGAGGTACGTGCCCCTAGCGGGAACCGAACCCGGGACTCCCCGGTCTGCGGCCGACGCTCTAACCGCTGAGCCAAACCAACCAGGGCTTTTAAAATTTTCTTTCTTTATTGATTTTAAAGAGAGAGAGGAAGGGAGAGGGAGAGAGAGAGAGAAACATTGATGAGAGAGAACATCGATTGGCGCCTCCTGGATGCCCCCCACTGGGGATCGGGCCCACAACCTGGGCATGTGCCCTGATCGGGAATCAAACTGGCAACCTCTTGGTGCATGGGTCAGATGCTCAACCACTGAGCCACACCGGCCGGGCCAATCTCCCCTTTTTAGAAATGAGCGCTTTGCCCACGTCTAATAAGAATAATAATGACATCACGATCGTCATTACTGTCACTTCTATTTATGTCCCAGTAGTTCAGCGCACAGGTTTTGGAGCCAGCTCACCCGGGTTCGAGTCTAAGCTTGGCCACTTCGGTCAGCCCTGCAGCCTGGGGCACCATAGGCGGCCTCTGTCCACTGTCTCTGAAATGGGAAAGGTCACTGTAGCTACGTCACTGGGTTATTACAAAGATTAAATAACGTAACCTTAAGCTTCCAGCAGCACCTGGCCCATAGGAAAGGCTCAATATTATCATACCTAGGTTATCTCACAAAATCACAAAAGCATTTTATGAAGTCGATTTAATTACCCATCATCCAGAAGAGGAAGCTGAGGCGTAGCCAAGCTGAGCATCTTGCTGAAGCTGACACAGCCAGGGGTTGGCAGAGCCCTCGAAGCAGGTCCCCTGCCCCTGTCCCATGAGTGGAAGCTGTGAACCGCAGAGCTTGGATTGAACTCTGAGGGCTGCTGTGGGGGACCGTGCGGGCAGTAGGAGCTGTGACTCGCAGCCAGGTGACCCTGCTTCTTCTGCATGGTCCTTTCCTCCCGACACACCCACCTGCGTGCATTCGTGGGCGTGGAGCCAGGCAGCCCTGGGCTGGAGCCCTCGCTGTCCAGGCATCTGTGTCCTCACCCGTGAAACGTGTGTAAAAATGCCCACCTCAAAGGACAAGGACCCAGACCGAGTCGGCCCAGGGTCTGAGCTGTCAAACACGCCCCACAGGGGGCGCTCTCTGCTGCCCTCATTCTCATTGTTCTGATTCTGTTTCTTTAGAACCTCAGACATCAAATTAGAAAATGCTCTCTGTATTAACAACAAGGGCGCTAGCTATAGGGTTTCTCGTTCGTTTGGGATAAAACCATGTGCCTTTCAGGTGAGTGAGGTCAAGGATGTTCTTGGGGTGTCCCTCTAGAGAAGCGGTTCTCAACCTGTGGGTCGCAACCCCTTTGGGGGTCGAACGACCCTTTCACAGGGGTCGCCTAAGACATAACAGTAGCAAAATTACGGTTATGAAGTAGCAACGAAAATAATTTATGGTTGGGGGTCACCACAACATGAGGAACTGTGTGAAAGGGTCGCGGCGTTAGGAAGGTTGAGAACCGCTGCTCTGGAGGGTCACACAGCTGGGGCTCCACCATGACTCAGGGCAGGCTGGGGCGGGTCACCACCCTCGGCTGGGGGTCTGCAGGGGTCGGGCAGAGGTGGATGGTAACTGCTGGTTTCTTTTTCTTTCCTCAAAAATGAGTTGTGTGCCCCCGAGGCTCCGTCACACATGGAAGGCACCCCCTGCCCCCAGGGGTGGCCGCAGCACGGGGAAATCTCCTTCCAGGATTATCAGATGAAATACCGAGATAACACCCCCCTTGTCCTCAAGGGCATCAGCCTGACCATTCACGGCCGAGAAGTGGTGGGCATCGTGGGAAGGACGGGCTCAGGTGAGCTGAGCATCCGAGGCAGCCCCTGCCCCCAACTTTGGCCTTTGGGTAGCAGACCTGTTTTCGATCGGGGTTTGCTCAGTGACCCCACAGATGTTTGCTGGCCCTCACTTTGTGCTGGGCCCTGTCCCAGACACTGGCAAGTAAAACCCGTCCTGGGTTTCCCGTGGAGGAGAGAGGTGTTGCATGAGCCATGAGCTAAGGAAATAAGTGAGATCATTATGGGTGTAGTGAGTGCCGGAGGACAGAGAAGCGTGGTGTTGGACAGAGGGACAGGGCTGGTGGTCCTGGAGCTACGGTGGCCTGGGCTCTGAGGACAGCATGGGAGCGGAGACAGGAAGAAAAACAGGGTGCAGGGGAGGAGCCAGCGCTTCAGGCAGGGCTCGGAGCAGGGCAAGGAGTAAAATCTGAGTCCCCTTTTTCTTCCCCCTCCCCAACCCTTCCTTCCTAGACTTATCAGCTTCCTTCTTCTCCCCTCTCCTTTCTGACTTCTTTCCTTCCCTCCCCCTCCTGTCACTTTTGGGAGAGCTGGTCCAAGTGTCACTCCCTCCCACTCTTCACTTGTTCTCAGCCATTGCTCCGACTGGGATCTTGCCCTACCCTTGTGCACCTTGGAGCTGCCTCCTCCAGGAAGCCCCTGGGATGACTGGAGGCTTCCTGGGTCTGCTCCTCCTCAGGCCCCCGCCGGCCTCACGCTGCTGCCAGGTGCAGGGCTTCAGGCTGGACTCCAGTGCAGTCCTCCCTTTCTGTGTGTCCTGGCGGCTGGCCTGTGAGGGCTGAGGGCTGGCAGAGGAGCTCTTGGTCGACCCTGGGCCGCATGGCTATTCACTCAGTAGGCGGTTACTGAGTATCACCGAGCCAGGCAATAGGAACCTAAGGTGATCAGACACACAGCTGCCACCCACGCCGACCTTATCTTTTGGAGCAGAGGTTGAACATTCAAATGCATGCGTTAGGGGTCTGGCCAGTGGCATTGATGAGTGACAAGGGGCTGGGTCCGATGAAGGGGGCGGGGAGGACCGTGTGGTGAGCTGGAGAAGATGGGTCTCTCTCAAGGAAGCAGCTACGCTCAGCTCTGGCTGCTCGTCACCCTGGGGACATGGGGCCTGATGCATACGGTGTGAAGTTCATACATAGGGTCTTTGGATTTTTAGATTTATTTATTTATTTTTTTTGGTACATGCCCCTAGCAGGAACCGAACCCGGGACTCTCTGGTCCGCAGGCCGAGGCTCCAACCGCTGAGCCAAACCGGCCAGGGCGGATCATTGGATTTTTAAAAATGTTGGCAACGATTGTTAAAAATTACAGTAACCCTACGTGTGAAACAAAACACATGCGAGGCTGAGTGTAATTCGCGGCTCGGTGGTGCCCCGGATCTTGGGAGGAGGAAGCTGCTTGTGTTTGGCACGCCTGCGGCAGACTCCAGCCCTCTCTGCCCACCCCCAGGGCTCAGGACGACACAGAAGGGGCCGGGCGGGGAGCGGGGTGTGCACGGTGCCACCTTGCTGGCCCCAGAGCGGATGCCGGAGGCGGATGCCCCGCTGTTTCTCGCCCAACGAGGAGTCCTCCCTGGGCATGGCCCTCTTCCGTCTGGTGGAGCCCGCGGCAGGCCGGATGCTCATCGACGGCGGGGACATCTGTAGAGTCAGCCTGGAGGGCTTGCGGTCCAAGTTGGCCATCATCCCTCAAGATCCCGTCCTGTTCTCAGGAACCATTAGGTGAGCACCGGGCCTGGGCCCAGCCTGGGGCAAGGACTGGATGCCAGGGCTGTGTGCTGTCTGAGTCTGGGCCACCTGTGCCTACCCGCCCCGCCCCCCCCAGCTGTCCCGGAAGGTCGAGGGAGACCCCGACAGACAGAGGGTGTTTTGTGAACCGTGGTGTGCAAACAAAAGCAAGGCGTCCTTTTAATCTTTTGAAACCTGACGGGCCGCCCAGCTTCCAGGTCGCTGTTGAGCTCGTGCGCTGTGGCCACGCACTTTCAGGTCTGGAGCGGGGAGGCGGCTGATGCTCTTCCCTCGGCCACTGGGGACATTTGAGGCCGGACGTCAGGAGGGGCCTCCTCACAGGGCACACGTTCTGGGCGGCGAGAAGTGAGAAGTGACCCAGGCAGTCTGGGCCGTGGGCAGTCAGAGGAGGAGGGCTCAGGTCCACATTTTCTGTGTCCTCAGACGTCAGCTCGGGGGCTGAACTCACCCAGACGCGAGCTCCTGCTTGGCCGTGCGTGTCGGCTGCGTGGGACCACCACGCCTGGCACCTGAGGGAGACTGGTGTGCTGGACACGAGCCTGAGGCCTCAGGGGCATTTCAGGGGCATTCTCAGGGGCAAGAGGGTAAACGGACCCCAGAGCTCCACTGATTTTGATTGATTGGTTGATTCATTCATTCATTCACTTACTCATCCATTTAGTTTATCTTTTCAGAAACTCTGCCAGGTCCAGACACTAGCTAGGGATTGGGGACATTTACAAGAATCGTCACTGCCCCTCCCTGCCCCGCCGCCAGGAGTTCACAGTGTAGTGGGGGGAGGGGATGTATCAGAGACATCAGACCTGACAGAGTATAATACAAGGAGGTAATTGCTAGATCAGAGAGATGAAGAAAGTATGATATATACACTCTCTATTTTTATATATGCAAGTTCGATATATGTGCCACAACATGGCTGGGCCTTGAAAACATGATGCTGAGTGAAATCAGCCAGACACAGCAGGACAAATATTGTCTATTTCCACTTAAATGAGGCGCCTGAATTAGGCAAATGCATGGACAGAAAGTCGAGCGACGTTACCAGGAGCTGGTGGGGGTACTGTTTGATGGGTAGAGTTTTTGTTGGGGATGAATTTTAGTGGATGGTTACAATCGTGGATGTATTTAATGCCACCGAATTGTATACCTACAAATGGTTAAAATGATAAACATGTTGTGTATATTTTAACACACACACACACACACACACACACCCCAACAATGGCTTAAGCTATAAAGTCCTCTTTTGGCTCACGATCCCAGGAAGGCCAAGGCTGATTCAAGGGCCCAGTGCCCCCCTAGGTCTGCTTTGCTTTATTTCCGGGCTCCAGTGAGGGCCCTAGGGGACTCCCTGTGTCCCCTCCTGGGGCGGGGCGGTTGCAGCCTCTCCTGGTCAGTTGCAGAAAGAGCAAACCTCTTCTTCAGTGATTGCTTTAAAGGCCCTGAGGTCACTCTGCGTGGTGACCTTCCACCCTGACTAATCCCTGAGGCGGGGTTTGTCGAGCGCTCATTGCTTACACCCGAGTCACTCGCTCCACCACCCCAGCTGGTAGGAGAGTCCCCCCTGGACCACATGGGCTTGGGGGCTGGGGGACAGGTGGCCCCCAGACGGAACTCACGGGGCTTCTGCCTGCAGAAAGAACAGGTGCCAACAGCACAGGAAATGCCCGCTCCTGGTAGTGCCACGGATTTCTGTAGACCCAGGACCCGGTCCTGGTGGTTCACTGTGCACAGGACGGACTGCTCTGCGGGCGAGGTGGTTACTAAACACCCGTCTTCCTCTCACGCAGATTAAACCTGGATCCCTTGGATCGCCGCACGGATGAGCAGATCTGGGGCGTCTTGGAGAGGACGTTCCTGAGCGAGACGGCAAGTCGCCTAATTCTTGGGCTTCACCTGCCTGTTGGACAGGGGCATCTCCCCCGTGGTGTTCCAGACGGTGCGGCTCTGGGCAGGGATGACACCATCTCACAGAGATGCAATGGTCTGGGTTCCTCAGGAAAGGCTGATGGCACCCAGACACCCACAGTGGGCCAGGCACATTGTAGGCTCAGAGGCACGGCGAGGGAGGCCGTTGTCCTCCGGGCCTTTACGCTCAGCGGGTGGGAAAAGCACCAAGCCGGGGAGCAGAGACACTTCCCGGTGGTGGTACAAGCTGTGAGGTCGCAATGGGACCACCAGCACTTCCCAGGGGGAAGCAGCTCCTCTTCATGGCTGCCAGGCAGGGTCCCTCTGAGGACTGGACCCTGGAGCTGAGACAGATCCTGATGGGCGCAGGTGAGGAAGGAGAGCTGGGTGCAGAGAGCGGAGGAGCGGTGCAGATGGCCGGGGCCTTAGGAGGAGGTCAGGTGAGGTCTCACCCCACAGGCCCACACCCCACAGGCCCACAGGCCCACATGACCTCTCTTGTTCGCCCTGATATTTCAGATCTTAAAGTTACCGCGAAGACTGCAGGCGGAAGTCAAGGAGAATGGCGAGAACGTCTCCGTGGGGGAAAGACAGCTGCTCTGCTCGGCTCGAGCCCTCCTTCACAACTCCAAGGTGAGACCACGAGAGGCCAGGGAGGACGCCGGGAGGGGACACACTGGCTGTGTCCCTCCTTCACCACGGGGCCGGGCCGCACGTGTCTGGAGGCAGTGAGGGATGGTGGGCAGGGGCTCACACCTGGGCCCTCAGACCCGACATCTGCCTGAGCCGAAATGGTCCGCCCTAGAGCCAAAAAGCCAGAAGGCCAGAATCGTACTGATTTGAAAGTTGCCCACTACGCATCCTTTTTAAACCTTGGGTGCAGGATGCTCCCTTGTGCTCATTAGAGTTGAGACACGGAGCTCAGCTGTTCCAGGGCAATGTTACAAAGGCTTGCAAAGTGTCGTCTGATGGTGTTCCCAAACAATTTGCCAGGAATTTCAGGAATTTGACTACATGGGCTCGTTAGGAACAAGCTTTCTCTCACAAGCAAGGCAGCACACACATGTACACGCACACAAATGTGTGCACATGTACACACACAATACATGCATGCACACGTACACATGCATACATGTACACTCATGGGCACATGCACAGGTGTACATACACTTCCCACACACATGCACATGTGACTTTTGTCATAGCTGTGTGTCCTCTGATTTACTGACGATGCCCTCTTTCTAAGGACGGGCTCAGCTTAAACTAACACTCATGAAGTCACACTCTCTGTGCTAGTTAGTTTCCTGATGCGTGTTGTTAATGCACCAGACAAACGTGCTGCAGTAAGAAGAACGATTAGCCATAGACGGCTGTCGCCTGGCGAGCCCCCCGGTGTGTGCCTGCCCCGCTGTGGGCACCTCTGCTCTGTGTTCATTCGGGCGAACAGGAAGGCAGTTCCTACAACAAGATGTGCCCCTGGGTCTTTTCAAGGATTTAATCTCCAGTCACTAAAAATAGTCCGCTTGGTGGAGACCTAATATTCACAGTGTAACCGGTGACGGGAGCTCCAGCTGGGTTTTGAACTCAGTCCAAAGCTCTCCACTTCCAGCTAAGGGTCTGCGGCGACTGAGTGGTGGGCCCAGGACCAGACCCAGGTCTCGGGGCCCAAGGAGGCTGCCTCCGCCCTGTTGTGTCTCCACCAGATCATCCTCCTTGACGAAGCCACCGCGTCCGTCGACATGGAGACCGACGCCCTGATCCAGCGCACGATCCGCGAAGCCTCCCAGGGCTGCACCGTGCCCGTCATCACCCACCGCATCACCACCGTCCTCAGCTGTGACCGCGTCCTGGCCATGGACGACGGGAGGGTGAGAGCCGCATCGGGCTGCTGGGAGCTCGGGTGCTCAGGCCCGTGCCGGGAGGCCCTCGGATCCTTCCAGGCTGAGCTCAGCGGTGTCCCTGTCCCTTCCTCTCTCCATGCCCAGGCTGTAGAGTTCGACAGGCCTGAGGTCCTGCGGAGGAAGCCGGGGTCCTTGTTTGCAGCCCTGTTGGCAACCGCCAGTCACTGAGCTGAGGAGCAGTGGAGGCTGGTGGCTGAGCTCACTCACCAGGGTTCACCAAGAGAACAGCCGAGAAGCCTGCAGTCGTGACCTTCGGGCGCAGGGGCGGCAGAGACAGGCTTCTCCTGAAAGCTGGGGGGACGTGGGCACAGGGGTGCTGGGGATGGGATGAAAATGGAGACTGGGGGAGCAAACCCTGGAACGGGCTGCTCTGTGGCTCCCCAAACCTGAGAACCCCGGCACGCTTTGAGACCACGGGTCGAAAGTTTGTGTCTCTTTTTAACTGATAGGCTGAGTAATTTCAGCATCATATAAGAGCTTATTATACTTTTCTGATCTGTATGAAAAGTGTTGCAAATGATGTAACAAAAAAAGTCACGTTTTCTGGTCTGCTTTCTGTATTAGCTAGTACTCCTTCAGCTGCAGGGAACAGAAACCGCCTCAAACTGGCTTCTGGGAGAAGGGACTTGACTGGCTCAGGTCATGGAAAGGTCCAGGAAAAGTTCCCGGTTGGGTGCCACTGTCGGAAGGAGGTCTGCCTTGTGGACTCTGCCTCTCTTCTCCCAGCTTTGCTTTTCTTTGTTTGGCTTTGCGCTCTGGCTGTCTCCCTCCTCATGGTGGCAGAATGGCTGCCAGCAGCTCTAGGCTCACATCCCACCAGCTCAGCACCCCCGGATCTGGACTCCTCAATGATTCCAGCGGAAGCTCCAGGGCTGAATCTTACTGGGATGACTCAGGTCATGTGCTCGTCATCCCTGAACAAATCGTGTGCTCGGTTGCTGGGATACACAGGCCTGCACCTGGCCTGGGGGTGGGCTCAGCTGCCCTGAATCACAGAAACTGGGAATGGAAGGGGTTGTTTCTCCAAAATAAAGTCGGGGTGCCCCAAACAGGAGCTGTCTGCCATATGTTTGATTACTCACTAGAGCACAGGTGGGCGGAGTACATTGTAACATCCGACAACTGTAAATAACACCATGTGTTGCCCCCCCACAGTGGTTACAGATATATAAATAAGAGGTAATTATTTTCAGTCGACTTCTAGGGAGACCTCGTTGTTGTGGGGAAATATGTTTGAAAGTATTTTTGTTGCCTTTGTTTTCAGATTACAGTGTCTGATTTTGCCATAAGTAAATCAATTCTGTACACAAATATTTCCTCTGTTTCTTTTTTTTTTAATCCTCACCCGAGGATATTTTTCCATTTATTTTCAGATAGAGTAGGAGAGAGAGAGAGAGAAACAGAGAAACACCAATGTGAGAGAGACACATCTATTGGTTGCCTCCTGCACGACCCGGACCAGGGCCAGGGATGGAACCTGCAACCCAGGTACATGCCCTTGACCGGAATCGAACCCGCAACTCTTTGGTCCTTGGGCCGATGCTGTAACCGCTGAGCTGTTTCTTTTTTTTTTCTTTTAACTTATCTTTATTTTATTGTTTTGCATGTGACAACCCTATCATACATGTACATTTTATTTTATTTATTTTTTAAAAACACTCACCCAAGGATATTTTTCTATTTATCTTCAGATAGAGTGTGAGGGAGGGAGAGAGAGAGAGAGAGACCCATCGACTAGTTGCTTCCCAACCAGGGCGGGGGTCCACACCACAACGGAGGTATCTGCCCTTGACAGGAATCGAACCTGCGACTCTTTGGTCCTCAGGCTGACGCTCTACCCACTGAGCCAAACCGGCCAGGGCTAACTTATCTTTATTGTTGAAAGTATTACAGAGGTCCCTCCTTTTTCCCCTATTGACCCCCTCCTCCCCAATCCCACCCCCCTCCTTCCTTCCCCACACTATTGTCTGTGTCCACTGGTTACGCATATATGCATATAAGTTCTTCGGTTTATCTCTTCCTACCGCCCCCCTCCACCACTCCCTTTGAGATTCGTCAGTCTAACAACCAATTTGTACTTCTTAATCCCTTCACCATTTTCACCTATCCCTCAACCTCCTCAAATCTGGCAACCAAAAAAAGTTCTCTATCTATGAGTCTGTTTCTATTCTGCTTGTTCACTTTATTTGTAGACTCGATTGTTGATAGATATGTATTTATTGCCATTTATTGTTCATATTTTTTATCTTCTTTTTCTTCAAGAAGACCCTTCAACATTTCACATAATAGTGGCTTGGTGATGATGAACTCCTTTAGCTTTTTCTTGTCTGGGAAGATCTTTATATGTCCATAGATTCTAAATGATAGCTTTGCAGGATAGAGGAATCTTTTTTTAAAAGCTTATCTTTGTTGTTGAATGTATTACAGATGTCCCCCCTTTTCTCCTCCATTGACCCCTCCTCCCTGCTCCTGCCCCCCTCCTGCCTTCCCCACACTATTGTCTGTGTCCATTGCTTATGCATATATACATATAAGTTCTTTGGTTTATCTCTTCCTGCCCTTCTTTCCCCCTTCCCTTTGAGGTTCATCAGTCTAACAACCAATTTGTACTTCCTAATTCCTTCATCTTTTTCACCCATCCCCCCAACCCCCTCCTACCCGGCAACCAACAAAAAGTTCTCTGTATCTATGAGAATATTTCTGTTCTGCTTGCTCATTTTGTTTATAGATTCAATTGTTGATAGATATGTATTAATTGCCATTTTATTGTTCATATTTTTGTTCTTCTTCTTCAAGAAGACCCTTCAACATTTCATATAATACTGGTTTGGTGGTGATGAACTCCTTTAGCTTTTTCTTGTCTGGGAAACTCTTTATATGTCCATCAATTCTAAATGACAGCTTTGCAGGATAGAGTAATCTTGGTTGTAGGTTGTTGCTTTTCATCACCTTGAATATCTCTTGCCACTCCTTTCTGGCCCACAAGTTTCTTTTGAGAAATCAGCTGATAGTCTTATGGGAGCTCCCTTGTAGGTAACGAACTGCTTTTCTCTTGCTGCTTTTAAGATTCTCTCTTTGTCTTTAACCTTTTGCATTTTGATGATGAGTCTTGGTGTGGGCCTCTTTGTATTTAGCTTGTTTGGGACTCTCTGTGCTTCCTGGACTTGTATGTCTACTTCCTTCACCAAGTTAGGGAAGTTTTCTGTCACTACTTTTTCAAATAGGTTTTCAATTTCTTGCTCTCTCTCTTCTCCTTCTGGCACCCCCATGATACGAATGTTGGTACGCTTGAAGTTGTCCCACAGGCTCCTTATACTATCCTCATTTTTTTTGGATTCTCTGTTCTTACTGGGTGTTTTTGCTTCCTTATATTCTAAATTGATGATTTGCTTCTTAGCTTTACCTACTCTGCTATTGATTGCCTATAAATTGTTCTTTATTTCAGTTAGTGCCTCCTTCATTTCTGACTGGTCTTTTTTATGCTCTTGAGGTTCTCACTAAGTTCCTGGACATTCTCACTAAGTTCATTGAGCAACCTTATAAGCAGTGTTTTGAACTCTGCATCTGTTAGATTGCTTATCTCCATTTTCTTTAGTTCTTTTCCTGGAGTTTTGTTCTTTTCTTTCATTTGGGACATGTTTCTTTGTCTCCTCATTTTGGCTGCTTCCCTGTGTTTGTCTATGTATTAGGTAGAGTTGCTATGTCTCCTAGGCTTCGTAGGGTGGCCTGTTATAGTAGGTGTCCTGTAGGGTCCAGTGGCACAACCTCCCTGGTCACCTCAGCTGGGCCCTTGAGGTGCACCCCTAGTGTGGACTGTACACCCTTCTGTTGTAATTGGGTCTTGATTGCTGTTGGCACATCAATGGGAGGGATTTACTCAGGCTGATTAGCGGCAAGGGCTGGCTGTGCCCACTGACCACTGACCTCTGACCACCTTGGAGGATCAGCTGTGTAGGGGCCCACCACACAGAGCAAGACTTACTTCAGCAGGGCTCTGGTACCCACGGAGTCCACTCCTTAAGTGTGTTGCTTGTGGGGGTGGTTGGGTGGCGGTGCTTTGATGTGGTCTGAAGCTGTCCACTGGGTGTGCTGGCTCTGGGGCAAGGTCAGCCTCTGCCTGTTCTACCCAAGGACACCCGGCATAAGCTACAAAGTGGTCTGCTGATGGCTGCTTCTTGTGCTGGGCTTGGAGGTGCCCAGGCAAAGCCAAGCTGTGAACCAAGGCTGGCTGCTTCCAGTGCCGGGCCTGGGGCCAGTTAGCTAGAGGTATGGGGCTCGCTGAGGCCAGATGCTGTTTGTCTGAGAGAATTTAGTAAAATCTGAAGCAGGATCCAAGACAGGCCAATCCTATCGTAAAGCCACTGGAAACAGCCTGGGTGGGCCTGAAAGTTGGGTGGGGCAGGGCCTTAGGGAATCAGCAGAGGGGGCCAACAGTGTGAGCCATGTTGCTGGAGTCCCAGGTATGGGGGCAGCCATCTGCCGGCCTCATGGGGGAAGGGCTCACCGAAGGAATAAGGCCTCCACGTCTGTCCAGGAGAAAGCTGCCCCTCCAGCTCTCACCCCGATGCCAAACAACTATTCTTCCCTGTATGTCTCTGGTGCCTTTCAAGCTGCCTCCCGTTGCTGGAGCCTGGAGGGAGGGGATCTGAGTAAGTCCGTGCGCGGGCCCTTTAAGAGGAGCTGCCTGGGGCTCCAGCAGCCTCAGCCTCGATTCCGCTGGTTTTCCAGCCAGAAGCTATGGGGATTCTCTTCCTGGCACTGGAACCCTGAGCTGGGCGCCTGGTGTGGGATGGGAACCCCTCACTCCTCAGGGAGGACCTTCCCAGCCGAGGTAGCCCTGATTTTTATCCACCACACGTGGGTGTGGGACCCGCCCATCCACTTCCGCCCTCCTCCCAGGCTCCATGTGGCTGCTGCTTTAATCTCGTAGTTGTAGGACTTCCCTTCAGCTGGGTTTCGGGCAGTGCTGAAGGATGGTTGTGCTGTAGTTTTGATGTGGTTGTGGGAGGAGGGGATACCGCACGTTTACCTCTGCCACGGTCTTGACCTCCTCTGTTTCTTGCACTGAGGTGGGTGCTGGGGTGCAATGATGTCCCTGCCCTCGTGGAATTTATCCGCTTGAGCATAAGTAAACAGTAAACAAGTAAACAGAACCAAGTGACAGGAGGCGAGGAAGGGTGCAGGAGACTCGGACAGTCAGAGAGGGCTTCCTGGTGGAGGTGAGGCTGTGGTTTACAGAGACCTGAAAAAGGAACAAACCTTTGCTCCGATGAAAGAGATTGGGAAAGGAAGGGCTGTCCCAGGCAGAGAACAGCAAACACAGCCCGTGGGCCTGGACCATGATGAGGCTGAGGCACGCCCCGGGCCAAAGGAAGAGGAAGCCCCAGTTCTGGGGAGCGACAGGTGCCATCCTTTCTGTTCCTCCCTGGACTTCTTAGGCAGCACCTGCTTCTCTTCCCAGGGCGGTTCCTGGGTGAATGTCCTCTCTCTAAAATCCCTTTGCCCGGTTGACCCCCTTCTCCTCAGTTCTCGCCTTTTCTTCTTGGGCCCTGAGGAGTGCCAGGGGTCCTTCCTCCCCCATCTCATCGCAACCCTGCGGGGTCTGCAGGCAGAAGTGCCTACTCACCCTGCCCTGTCCCCTCCCAGAGCCGCTGTCCTGTGTGAGAAAGCGCCCTGCAAACATGTATTCCTCATATTGGCCAGCAGGTGGCAGGCTCCTCCCAGAAACTGCAGGGAAGGCCCAGTGGGTTTCAGATCGAGAGTGCTGAATCCACCAGGGAAAGGGCTCACCCCCAGTCAGAGAACAGGAAACAGACTCAATTTCCTCTCCATTCCCAGCCCCCCCGCACCATCCCTCACAGCAGCCTTTCTCCCCAGAACCGTTCTCAACCTTGACTGCATGTTGGAGTCACCCCACATTGAAAAAATACTGCTGTCCACTCCTGGGCGTCCTCATTCCCTTGGTTTGGGTGGAGACTGAGCTCTGGGTGCTTTCGGTGAATCTGATATGCTTGAGACTCGAGAACCTGCACCTCCCAGGGCAAAAAGCCAAACTTTCTGAAAAATGCCATATATATATGTTTTAATTTTTTTCCTTTATTGATTTTTAGAGAGAAAGGAAGGGAGAGGGAGAGAGAGATAGAAACATCGATGAGAGAGAACATTGACTGGCTGCCTCCTGCACGCCCCCCACTGGGGATCAGGCCCACAACCTGGGCTTGTGCCCTGACTGGGAATCGAACCGGCGACCTCTTGGTGCATGGGTCGATGCTCAACCACTGAACCACACCGGCCGGGCTGGACACTATTTTAAGAGAAGCACTGGTAAATGGAGGCTCTTCAAAGGATGACCAGCAGGGGGCCTGGAACCCACGTTGTGAGAGGAAAAGAGTCACTTTCCTGAAGGACTTCTAGAACGGGCCCAGGAGGCACCGATGGTCATGTCATTGGAAAGTCCCACCAGGGAGTGGCTGGGAGCCCCAGTGACCCCCGAAGCTCTGCCCTGTGTGGGGTGTGGGCAGGGTTGATGTCCCCAGGCTCCAAGAGTAGTCCACAGCCAAGTGGCGTCAGGGAGTCTGCATGGGTGGGAAAGTGGGTGGGTAACTTCCCCCGGACAGTTGAGTGTGGGATGCAGTTATGAACATAACAGTGCCCACAGCAGGGTCCTCAAAACTGACAGAGTGTCGGAATGGCCCAGAGGGCTAAAATCACCTGCCAGGCCCCACCCCACACCTTCTGGTTCAGTCGGCCTGGGGTGGGGCTTAAGACTTAGTGTTTCTAACAACGTCCCAGGTGCTTCTGCTGCTGCTGACCTGGGGTCAGCACTCTGAGAACCCAGAGGGTAGCTGAGATTGCTCTGCCATGTGTGATCTAGAGAGGGAAGGTTCAAACCCCATTCTAATGTCATCCCCTAAGCGTCTGTGTAGTCTCGGGGCACTTTTATTCTTATGACCTCTTTTGGTGCAGACCCCCTGAGCATCTCACTAAGCCATAAAAGTCACAATCTCTCCATCTCATTGACCTAGAAGGAGAACCTCCTTATTTCCTTTGTGCATGTTAACAACCTCAGTGAGGTTTTGGACCAAAGGAGAGGTTTCTACCCCAGTTATTCAACAGCTTCCACTTAAATATTGAGCTCCCGTCTTCTTAAGGAGTCTCTCCATTCCCACCCTCTAGGGCTCCAGCCCCCTGGGTGCCTGTGCTGTTATCCTCAGGGTTCTCCCTGCCCACCTCCCCGTTCCTGGACGGAGTTACGCAGAACAGTTCGGTTCTTGCTTTGAATGCCGTTTCCTGCCAAGCAAGTCATCGGGGTCTCATTGTCTCCCCCAAGAGACGTACCAGGGCCCTTCTCTAAACAAACAGTTTCACCCTTGGATACATTCTGGCACCAGCTGTTAAGACAGTAAAATTTCACCCCATTATCCTAAATGTCCCCTAGTCTGTCCCCTGTCTCATTTAAACAACTCTGTGGAATCCGGCTGTGTCGGAGTCAGAAGCCACTTCGGAGATTGTCGGTCCAGCTGTCCTGAGCCTGTGGCCCACGGACTCCTTAGCAGGACTCAGGGGGGCATGAACTTGGATGGGAAGACGGCACGTCTTTATTTTTACTCACTGGAAGTTAGCATTCCGTTCACTGTGAATGAGGCAACAAAGCACACCAGTATCACAGTGCCTGCGACTTGGTCACTAAATGAAATCGCAGGCACTCTCAAGTCTCAATCTGATTGTTTCAGATATCCCAAAGTATCATTATGCGCATCACTGCTTTGAAATTAGAATGGTTATTGGGCTTACTGCCGGATCATGTTATTAGCCCATCGATAGAGAAGGATAGGTTACAATATTCGGTTTCGTTTTTTAATGCAGATTTTGACAGCCCTGTTCTAGTGTGATTGGTTTTCTTTGCAATCCTGTGTGTTTTATCTTGTGCATCGGAAATGCTGTTCTGAGACCTCACTGGAATGACAGAGAAGCCTGCAGACCTTTCTCCGGGGTCTGTTTTCCTCTCGGCCTGTCCACGGGCCTCCCACCTCCCTTGCGGGCAGGAAGAGCACCCTCCTGGGTGAGGCCCGTCCTCTGTGAAGTCCATCCCCAGAAACAGCCGGCAGGGGGAGGAAGCGACCAGGGTACGAGCAGAGAGAGGATTCGGGCAGACTTAAAACACGACAGCAACATCCATCATAAAATCCGTGTGAGTTAGAGGAACCAGGTCTTCTAAGGTGTCTAGATAATTCCTAAGAGTAAGTAAGGTTTGTTACATCTGAGCGGAGATGGTGCCCCCTTCCAGCCGGTCAGCAGCCCCTGGCGTCCTCTGAGCCCCAGCGCTCTGAGCACTGGGCCCGGCACTCAGAGGGACCCAGACGCCGGGAAAGCCGGTGCTCCAGCGTGCAAGCTCAAACCCAGACTGACAGGACCCTTTCATATTCCAGAGTTCGCTCGTAGTACCTGTCCCAGGCTTTCATTTAATTAAAAAAAAAAAAAAAAGCGCTCAAATTGCCGTTTATTTTTGGTTCAGTGAATGAGGAGTGAATGAAGGAAGCTGTTTTGAAGATCGGGTTTCCCTCCCACCCCTGACCTCCGCGTGGCCCCCATCTTGCAGGAACACAGAGCGGGAGGGGGAGCCTGCTGGGAGGCAGGTCCCTGGACGGGAGGCGGGACCTGGGCTGCTGGCCTCAGCCCTGCCCCCTGCCGGGGTGGAGAGCCTTCCTGTGCAGAGGGCTGGGGAGGACTTCCCCTCTCACACAGCTGTGCTGTGCCAGGCTGGGAGGGACTGGGCAGCACAGGCAGGAGCCTTGACCTCGCTGACCGTGCCATGGCCCTCCTGGGAGGGGCAGTGCCCTTTCCCGGGGGCAGAAGGAATGTTGGTCCCCCAGAGTTCCCCCCGCCGGGCGTGGTGCAGTGGCAGTTGAAGGGGCAGTTGGAGAGGAGGGCCCCAGGCCGAGGGGCAGGAGGGGCAAGGCCGCCCACTGTGAGCCCTGCCTTCTGACCCCTCCTCCTCTCCCTAGCCTGTGCTTCCTGTCCAGGTAAAGCGCCCCTCTGTCCTGATCAGTCCGGTTAGTCCGGGGGCCCTGTCTGTCACCCCCAGCGCAGGCTGCCCTGTGGGAGGAAGCAGGGACCTGGAGCCTCCCAGGGCAGAGGGAGGCCGGGGAACTTCCACTGTTGGAAGTAGCAATGCCAATATAGGCTTTCCAGTCTGTCACACACACAAACACACACACACGGACACACACACACACACGCACACAGACACACACACACACACACACGGGGACACACACACACACACACGGACACACACACACACATGGACACACACACACAGACACACACGGGGACACACACACACACACACACGGACACACACACACGGACACACACACACACTGTACTGTTCACAGTTCAGTCACATGATTTCTTTCCAGACACCTTGAATTCATGGTCCACACTGTGTGGCTCACACAGATCCAGAACACGAGTTCTCATTTTCCTTCAACCTTGCCCAAACCTCTCTAACGGAAAGGGTGGCCTCATTTGGAAATACCATCATTGGTCACCGTTTGGGGCCTCTGGGGACCAGAGCACTTTAGAAATCCCCCTCCCCTGCTGCACCCCCAGGCTTCCCTGCACCCTCTTCCCACCTCCCTTCTCTCTCTCCAACACCAACCACACATGACTTCTCCAGGGTCTGACTGCCCATGTGGGTGCTGGGGACAGCTGGAGAGGGCAGACAGGAGGTGAGGGGCAGGGACTGAGGACAGCTTCCCACAGCTTCCTCTGAGTGGGAGGCTGCTCAGTGCCCGAGGAAGGGGCTGTGAGCGCGGGGGGGAGGGCGTGAGACCACCGGATAGACAGCTGTACTTTGGGTGCCTTTAAATTGAGAATGGCTCATTAAGAAAAGAACAGGAAGGACTTTGAGACTAAAGGCTCACAGCATGTGGTTGCTGCAGGGGAGTACGAAGGAAGGATTTCCGTGACGGGCAGCAAGGAAAACTCAGAAGCCAGTTCTCAAGCAAGCTATCGCTCATGTTCATCTTCTGGGCTAGAGAAGCAAAAATAGAACATACTGGAGCAAAGGGGAACCGGTTTCTTCTTGAAATGCCCTCGAGCTATCTTTGGTCCTCCCTCCTTGGAGGGAAACAAGGAGAGAGAAACAGGCACCCACTATAAGGAAGACAGCGGTGCCCATGTCACCCGCAGCCCCCAAATCTGGGGGCAGGAAGGGGAGGGGGACGGACGGTGGCAAGCCTGTACGTCCTGCCCAAGAGGGGTCGCCACCGCCCAGCACGAGCTGATGGCAGCCACACGGGCACCCAGGGCTCGGGACTTTTCGACACAAGCCACAGGTCTGTTGTCTTTGATTATGGTATCTCCTCATTCAAACTCAAAAAAATTAAAAACCTGTGCAGTCCAAAGCAACAGCCTCGACGTTGCATGCCGTCCGTGATCCACCAGTGTGCCCTCTGCTCTGAGCACGACCCCTGCTTCTGCCTGTCGGGTCCGTTAGGGTCAGTGGAGGACACCCCGCCAGCAAGCAGCAGGACGCACGGGGCCATTCGCTCCCCCGCCACCCAGATGCATGCCAGGAACAGAGCCCGGGGCCTGGTGCCTGGCCGGGTCAGGTGCCCATCCCAGCTCCATCAGCCCGCCCCGCCACCCGCCCCACGACCGCCAGGAAGCAGATTTGTCACTCAGGCAGCTCCCACTCCTGGCAGAGGACGGTGTGACAGACGGACTAGAGAAGGCAGCCAAAGCCGACTTCCTGATTTAAAAGTCTCATTTCCCCCGGGACTGCCAAATTTAGCAAAGTGCCATTCCAGCGCGCTTCCAAGCCTCCTGTGGAGTGCTCAGGGAAACGGCCTCCCTCCTGCACAAGCCTGCGGGCTCTCTGAGAGGCCCGGGGCCCTGGCTCCGCCTGGCACCCTGGAGCCCAGACCCTTGAGGCAGGCTGAGGTCGCTGCCAGGACCTTGGCCGTTAGAAAAGTAAGAGAAGTCATAGGTGAGCGGTGTCCACGGACGGGGAGCCCAGCCCTCGGAAGAAGGACCGGAACCGGAGGGTCTGGGGACGGTTAGCTGGACAGAGAGGAGTCCCCCATGGGCTGCTGGGGCGAGCAGACAGACAGACGGCTGGAAAGAACACAGGTGCAGCGTGCAGACACCTCTGAGCTGGAGGAGACGGCGCTCAGTCCACAGCATGAAGACGATCATCCCTGCAGGGCTATTGCCTCTTCTTCTTCTTTTTTGTTAATCCTCACCCAAGGATATTTTTCCATCGGTTTTTAGATAGAATGGAAGGGGGAGGGGTAGAGAGAAACATTGATGTGAGAGAGACACAGTGATTGGCTGCCTCCCACACGACCCTGACTGAGGCCAGGGATCAGACCTGCCACCGAGGTACACGCCCTTGACCAGGAATCGAACCCGCGACCCTTCGGTCCGAGGGCCAACACTGTAACCGCTGAGCCAAACCGGCCAGGTCTGGGGCTACTTCTTTAAAAAAGGTTTCACTTCTTATTTTGAAATAATTTCAAACTTACCGGAATACCGTGAAAAGATCCTAACTACCTACCCTCCTCTCTGATTTGCAAATTAACAGGGTGCCATGTTTGCCTTCTCTAAGCACAAGTGCGATTTTCCCGACACATTTGAGAGCGAATCCCAGACATTCCGCTCTGTTATCTCTAAACACTTCAGTATTATTTCCTAACAGTAAGGGTGTTCCTTTCCGTAATGATAACTATAAAAATTATTGTCAAGCCGTACAGTGATGAAAACGAGCAAATTTTATTCTGATATAATGTATTACCGAATCTACCATCCGTATTCAGATTCCCCCACTGTTGCAGTAATAGCCTTAATGTTTTTCCTGGTCCGGCATCGAACCCAGGGCCATGCACTGCTTTTAGCTGCCGTGTCTCCTCAGCTGCGTCTGAGGACGTTTCCAAACACTGACACGCCGTGGGTTTGTCAGCCAGTAACACTTTGATGGCGGTTGGTGTATGTGACATCCCTGGCCATAAAAACGTCCGGAGAGAATTCACTGCCATGAACAATAGTGAGGCCTCTGACTGCAAGGGACAGAAACCAGCTCACGATGCTCTAGGCAAAAAGAGGAGGATTTGTTTGTAGGACACGGGGAGAGGATGTCTTGGAGCCTCAGGGCAAGAACAGACCTCAGGAAAGGTCTGGAACAAGGAAAACCTTTGGGGACTGATCTCTGTTCTTTGGGGTGATGGTTTGTGGAGGGGACAGACACACCGAAGTGTCCTCTCCACCTGGGTTATGGGTTTTCCTCCGGGGCAGTGGTCACATAAGGGGGGGCAATGCGAGTCTGTCCACCTGTGCCCAGTCTTGAGGGGTGGCCTTGTGGAGGTCTCTGACCCTTGGGCTGGGGCGGGGAATGTGGATACGCAAGCTCCCAGCTATCTGAGAGAACTGGAAGGAGAAGGAGTGTGTGAGACAAACTTCTCTCTGGGTCACACTGAAACAGCAAACCCACCTTCTTGGGGGCTCTTTGGTCAGACGGACTCACATTGATTTTGGGCTGACCCCAGTCAACCCGAAATGGGGAAGAAGAGGAGCCCATGTCCTTGCTAAGGAGGAGGCCTTGCAGTGGAGTTTGGAGACAGGGTGGGGCTTCTGGCCACACTCCCCCATAGATGTGGAAGGCTGCTTGGTGAACCCATGTCTGAGGGGTTGGGGCAAGGGAGCTGGTGGGGGTGGGATAGAGGCTACCTGATCCTATTCCAGAGTGTCCTCATCTCTCAGTGTACCCTCTCATCTTTCTACTGCAGAGTGAAAGTGTCCCTAGGTCAAGAGCCCAGGGCTCCAGACTGCCATCAGGATGGTGGGTGAAGGCCCTTACCTAATCTCCGATCTGGACCGGCGAGGCCAGCGGAGATCATTTTCAGAGAGATATGACCCCAGCCTGAAAACCATGATTCCAGTGAGACCCTATGCAAAGTAAGCCAGAAGGAGGATTGCTGGGAAGGCCAGGTCAGAACTTCTAAGAATAATTTCTGGTGCATCAGAAGAGTGGGCACTGCCTCTGTTCCCCATGCTGTGCTCCATAGCCTTGTCCTTTTGTCTTTCCATCCATCCACCCACCCACTCACCCTCCCATCCATCCATCCATCTATCTGCCCACCCTCCCTTCCATCCATCCATCCACTCATCCACCCACCCTCTCATCCATCCATCCATCCATCCATCCATCCATCCATCCACTCATCCACCCACCCTCTCATCCATTCACCCTCCCATCCATCCATCCATCCATCCATCCATCCATCCATCCATCCATCCATCCATCCATTCGCTCATCTGCCCACCCTCTCATCAACCCATCCACCCATCCATCCATCCTCCATTACTCATTGATGGACCCCTCACTCCTTGACCTCTCCTGTTCTTGGGTAAGAGGGAGACAATAACTAATATTTAAGGAGATGCTCAGTAGCTCCCTTTATATGTGGTGTTGGCTTCACACAGACACACAGACTTACATAATCCAAAGAGCACAGACACTCATAACATCTAGTAAAATAATTAGGAAGTGATGACTTTCGAGTACTCATTGCCTTTGTCATTGAGATAATTTATTTAAATTTGTCATTTAATTTTTAATACTGTCTATGTGTAACAACTGACTCACATTTCTGAAAATGTAACAGTTGGCTCTCACAAGCTGGTCCGATCACCCCGCTTCTCCAGGGACTGTTGGGTGCGAGTCCCAGATTCTGAGCATGGCTGTGGTTGTGACCATTGGTAGAGACTAAGGCCAGGGACTGAGTGCAATGCTCATTGTCCCTTAAGGGACTTTGCATCTGTTCTGTCTCAGGTTGGCATCCAACCCCGTGGACGACGCGGGGCTGCTGTCCTTCGCCACGTTTTCCTGGCTCACACCAGTGATGGTGAGAGGCTACAAGCAGGAGCTGACTGTGGACACTCTGCCCCCACTGTCCCCGTATGACTCGTCCGACACCAACGCCAAAAGGTACCGGGACTCACCTGGGGCGCTGCGGAAGAGGAGTCGCCCCGGGAAGGGACCGTGAGCCCTTTCGTGTGCTCCCATTTCCCGGGTGTGGAAACTGACACCCACAGGTCCTGGTGGCCCTTCTCCGTGGCTGAGACGTGGACTGGGCTGACTGAACTTGGTCCAGTCTCCGGGGAGGTGAGGACTGGGGAGAGCTGGCGGGGAGGAAGGACGGTCTGAGGCTCAGGACACTTGGCTGGGGTGTCCACTGGGTGTGGGCGCTCTGCTGCAGGACAAGAGTGGCCAGAATTTCGCTCTGCTCTGGGCTGGCAGGACGCCCCCTGGGCTGCTGCACACAGTTCCAGACATCATGTCGTGTTTCCCTTTAAGAATCGCTGGTAGACTTTTATATCACCAAATAGGTTTAGGTTGACCCCAGCGAAACGGCCAGTACTTGACCTGCAACATTTTGACCTGCAAAAACATCAGTTTCATTCACGACCTGAGTCGCGGTCACGATAAAAATGTTGAGCAGTGGAACGCGAAGCAGACGCGCCCGCACCCCATCCCGATCCGTACCCCACTCAGGGGCACTGCTGCTGTTGGCTCGGCTACCATCTGCAGATCGACACCCTCTCTCTTCCTCCCACGCCCGGGGCACGTCTGCTGGTTGCTGTTGCTGCTGAGACCAAGTGAAGCACGCTATGGACTGGTCACCCAGCTTGCTGTTTTCAGTCCAGAGTTTGCACGTTTTTCTTCCTGTCGGACCTCAACATCATTCCTTCCAATAGCTGCATTGAACTTGGAGATGTGGGGGGCAGTTTCCAAAGCCCTCTCTCTGCATTTCTTTCTTCTGGAAGCCTCCTTCCCTTTGGCTGCAGGGTCACGTGTGAGGCGCAGCCCGGAGCGCACGCTTGAAGGGGCTGGAGATTTTATCACGGTCTTGTCATCATCTCTACACCTGCACTTCCCGTCACGTGCGCCGTGTAGAAGTCTCCGTCTTCGGTAGTTTCCAAAACCGGCCGTCTGGAGAAAATCGCCAGTGGTCACAGAGAGAGCAGCTGGACCAGGGTCTGGGCTGGGTTTTCCTACCGCTCTGGCCAGTGCGTCCCTGTGTTTAGTGCTTCCTTCCATGTCCCCGGCGTCGACTCAGACCCTCTTCTCTTCCAGGCGGTGTTCTGTTCCTCACGGATCTTATCCACTCTGAAGGCTTAAACACCAGCACAAGCTGACAGCCTCAGTAACATGCTGTCTTCAGTCCACGCTTCTCCTCCAGGCTCTGAACTCGTCTGCCCAGCATCCAAATGGGCAGCTGCACGGGGATCTTCTATCTAAACCATCTTCTGTCTGAAGCTGCATCCTTGGCCTTCAACCCTACAGATAAACTCTCCCGTCTTCCTCCTTTCCCATCTCTGCAAACTCAGTTCAGACAGTTGGCCAAGCCAGAAACCTGGGCTCCTTGGTCCCCTTCCCTTAGCTGTCACTTCTAATTCATCAGTAAGTCCTGTTGTCTCTCTCCATCCATCCTTCCTCAAGTGCATTCTCCTTCCATTCAGTGTCAAGCTATGTTTCACTGGGCGCCCCATTTCTTACTGTGGTCTCCCTGCTCTTGCCATTGCTTCTCTGTCATCCACTATCTCACAGCAGCAGATGTTTTTTGGTTTTTTTTAATATGTAGTGTCATCGTGTCACATCGGCGAAAGTCCCCACTGTGTCCTTTGCGTGCCTTGCATCGGGAGTGAAATCCACGGCCCGTCCCTGCAAGTTCGGCCCTCACGGTGCCACCTCAGCTCTCCTCCCTTGCTCTCCCTTCCTGTCGCCCTTGTTTCTCATCCTTGACATGGACGGATTTCTCCCCACCCAGGGGAAGGTGTTTCTCTTGATTTCTCTGTTGCATTGTCTTTCCTCAGAACTGGTATTGTGCCAGAGATGGGCAGTGGGAGGAGCAGATGGGAGACTGGAAAGTTGCCCAGTGCCAGGCACCAGCTTGTGCCAGTGTCCAGGCTTCTCTCTGGCCCCTCCCATGTCCCATGCACCCTGTAAAGGGAGACAGAGAGTCAGTGCCACTCATCCAAAGCCACTTCTGCCAGGGTGAGGGCAGAGCGATGCACCCTTCAAAGGTTTGTCCAACCCTGGCCGGTGTGGCTCAGCGGTTAGAGCACCAGCCCACAGACTGAAGAGATGCAAGTTCGATTCCTGGTCAAGGGCACGTACCTGGGTTGCAGGTTCGATTCCTGGCCCCAGTTGGGGTTGTGCAGGAGGCAACCTATTGATGTGTCTCTCTCACATCGATGTTTCTCTCTCTCTCTCTCTCTTTCTCTCTCCCTCCCTCGCTTCCACTCTATCTAAAACAATCAATGGAAAAATGCCCTCGGGTGAGGATTAACAAAAACTAATGATAACACATAAATAAATAAAGGTTTGTCCACCGCAGAGGCTCTGAACAGCACGTGGAAACACAGTCCCTGTCCTTCCTCTTCCTCCCACAGATTGCGAAGCCTCTGGGAAGAGGAGGTGGAAAGGGTGGGCCCTGAGAAAGCCTCTCTGGGCCGAGTGGTCTGGCAGTTCCAGAGGACCCGGGTTCTGATGGACACCGTGGCCAACATCCTCTGCATCGTCATGGCAGCCATGGGACCGGTGAGCGGGCACCCTCGCGCCTTGTCCCCCAGGCCCCAGACTGACTAAGAGTGTCATTAGTTACTTTCTCTACGAGCTGGTGGGTTTAGTACATTGTCATTATCCCTGAGCTCCTTGGGGGCGAATTTTCATAAAGCTCATCCTCGCCACGCACAGCAGCAGCCACTGAAATTAATTAAAAAGTTTGCCTCATAAAGTCAGCTTGCTGGCACTGTCGCAGGCTGCCCGTCCCGGCCCCACGCCCCAGCGGCCCTCTCCCCCTGCCATGCTGTTTTGCAGACGGTGCTCATTCACCAAATCCTCCAGCAGACCCAGAGCGTCTCCAGGAATGTCTGGGTGGGCACTGGCCTGTGCGTAGCCCTTTTTGCCACCGAGTTCACCAAAGTCCTCTTTTGGGCCCTTGCCTGGGCCATCAATTACCGCACGGCGATCCGGCTGAAGGTGGCCATCTCCACGCTGGTGTTCGAAAATCTCGTGTCCTTCAAGACGCTGACACACATCTCTGTCGGCGAGGTAAGCCGGTCCGGGGGGGCTGGTCTAGCAAATGACACCCCGAGTTCTCTCTGTGTGAGACGTGCTTCCCGGATGGAGCACCTGCCTCGTGTTAGCTGTCAGTGTCCTGCCCGTCAGGTCCCATGTCCCTGCTAAGTGGGGCGGTGGAGGCACTCAGGGAGGGGGGTCTCCACTCACCCTGTAAGCTGGAGAATTTGGGAAGTCTTCACTGTCCCAGTGGGCTCTGGGGTGACCTCGTCCCCCACCTTTGACTGTCAGTGAGGACAGGGAGGTGGTGCAGAGCCGACTACAGTCATGTGATGCAGCTGATGGCCCCACATATCCAGTGACCCCATGTGTAGTATTTGGGGTGCCAAAGCCATGATTAAGACCGTGCCTGCTGGACTTCAGCGTTGACATTTTCTTAAGCTCTTAATCCTTGGCAGTGACATCCTCACCATGTACCAGGAAAAGTCCCCCAGCCGAGGGAGCCCAGGTGGTGTGAGGTACGGTCGAGGCATCCAGTGACCTAAGATTAGATTCTGCTGTGCACATAGCAGAAAACCCTACACCACCAGGGATGCAACAAAAGGAATTTCTTTCACTGTCTGCAAAGAGCCTAGAAGAGGTCAGCCCAGGCTGGCACGGGGCCTTCCAGATCTTTCCATGAGTCTTCCTCACTGTCCTAGCACCCGGGTCCCAGAAAGGTTCCAGGCGGATGCTGGAGACCCTGCCGCCCCCGTTTCCAATAGCTGGGGGAGGAAGGAGAGGAGGACCAAGGGGGTGTCCTGCAAGCTGAGTTGGCTCCCTTTCAGCATTCATCCCCCGAGTCCCGTCTGACACTTTGGCTTTGATGGCGGTGCCCCTCACCTAGTCCTGGGCCGCACCGGTCCGCCAAGGAGGCTGCGGAGTACGGTCCTGTGGCCGTCTCCCTGCTCCTCGATGAAGCTGAGTGTGCTGCGAGGAGGGCGTCTCCAGGGCGTGCTCCCAGGTGGTGACAGTCCTCCTGGTCCTTCCTCACGGGCACTTGCATTCCTGAAAGCCTGACCTCTTCAAAGTCAGACCAGAACGAGACCCGCACAGGTCATCCTGCCGGTCCCCTGGTGCCCCCTGCCCCGTCAGGCAGAGTCTGTCTGCTCTCCTCAGACCCCTCAGCCTCAGGGGATGTGTCTGGCCGACCCTTCCCCCGCCTGAACCCGTGTGCTTTCTTTCCAGGTGCTCAATGTACTGTCAAGTGATAGCTATTCCTTGTTTGAAGCTGCCTTGTTTTGTCCCCTGCCAGCCACCATCCCCATCCTCATGGTTGTTTGCGCTGTGTACGCCTTTTTCATTCTGGGGCCCACGGCTCTCATCGGGATATCCGTGTACATCGTGTTCATCCCCATCCAGGTAACGCCCGTCTGCCCGGCCGTGGCGGCGAGCCTGGGTCTGCACGCAGGAGCTGGAGGGGAGGCTCCGTGTCCGCGGCTCGCAGATGTGCTTTCTCTTCCGGGCACAGTGTCGTTCTTTAACAACTTGACGTTGAATGCCCTGGGGAGGGGACACGGCGTGCTTCTCCAGTGTGTCAAAGTCCCCAACACCATCTTTGCATCCCGGCGGCCCACGTATTTATATTGCCGGCCCCAAACCTGCGCCCCCAGACCACACTGGCTCTGCCAGGGATCTCCGGCCAGCGTCCTGGGGGGCCTCTCCTGGCCCCCCAACTCCCACCCCTGGACTTTCAGGCCGGACTCCCACGCCACGCTTCTCCCCGCACCCAGTGTCTGTACCTTGATTTCAGATGTTCATGGCAAAGCTCAACTCAGCTTTCCGAAGGTCAGCGGTGTCGGTGACGGACAAGCGGATCCAGACGATGAATGAGCTCGTGACCTGCATCAGGCTCATCAAAATGTACGCCTGGGAGAAGTCTTTCACCAGGTCCATCCTAGGTAGGACGCACAGGGCTTGGAGGAGCGCTGACCCCGCAGAACGGGCTCCCCTGAGGGCTCTCACGGATCCTGGCGTTAGGCGTCCAGAAGGGCCGAGGGGACCCCTGAGCGGCCCTGCAGGCTCTTCCAAGGATTGGGGAGATTTTATAATAGAAACAGGCATCTGTTCTAGGGAGCCCGGGACGCAGCAGGTGAGCACCAGATGGTTTGGCCGTTACTGGGGCATATGGATGCTGGTGCTGACCAGTCGGTACCTTTTGCAAAAATAACCCACTAAGGCATGGTGAGCAGAAAGCTGTCTCGAGCTATATCCTTGACTAAGACGATGTCCTCATGCACACACACACACACACACGCACATCCCCTCCATTCCTGCAGAAGCCTTCTCGTCACTGGGCGACCTCCCGGCATGACTTTCCTGGTGCAGATGTGAGGATACACATATAGCTTCTCTTCTAAAGATGATGTTAAAACCATTTCAATCAAATGTAAATGCAAATCTAATTGCGGGAACATTTCCATAATTGCTGACGGAGACTCAGGTGCTTGGCCGGTTAATGATGTGAGCCACTGTTACAATCGACTCCCCGGAGCCACAATTACACTTCTAGGCCAGCATGTAATTGGCCCTGAAGCTGCGTGCCTGCGTCTTGGGAGTGGTTTGGGGAAGCCTGCCTCCCTGCTCGCGGAAGGCAGGGCCCCAGGCTGGACGTGGTCGCCTTGTGGGACCCCCGTGAGGACCCAGGAGCGTGTCCTCACCCGCTGAACTTACTCAGTACAGTTGGTTTGATTGGAATACGTTCGGTTCCATTTGCTTTCATTTCAATTCGATTTAACGCAGGTCGGATTGAGTCGATAAACATTTACCAAGTTGCGACTGTGTGCAAGGCCGTGAGGGGGGCACAGTGGTCAGTGAGCGGTGCCCCACTTTTCGGATGCAGGAAGGGCGGCCACGCTCAGACACAGCTGAGATGTTGGCGTTGCCTCCAGTGCGTATTGGGGATCTGCGCCCCTCTGTTTCCCCCACGCCAGGCCGAGCCAACACCCTCTGGGACCACGGCAGGGACTTCGAGACGCGGCCCCGCTGGCCTCCTTCCCCTTAAAATCCACGAGGCACGTAGCAGCCCGAGTGGCCTTTTAAAAATGTCAGTCCGGTCCCTCCCTCCCCTGCTGGAAAATCTTTAGTGGCTTCTCATCACACTTAGATGATTCGAAGTTAGGACTTTTGAAGGAAATCTAAATTCCTTCGCATGACCTATGAGGTCCATCCCGCCCTGGCTCCGGCTGGCCTCTGCGACCTTAGTTCATCGTACCCCAGCCTGGATGCCTCTGCCTGGGCAGGAAGCTTCTGCGTGGTTTAGCCCAACAGCCGCACTCACTCACCCCGGGACCCTCGCAGCGGCCGCCCCTCTGCCTGGACCGTCTGTCTGGTCACATGTCCACGGCAGCTCTGTCTGGACCCTGGGTCCCCTCTCTGTCACTGCCTCGGAGGCCGCTCGACCGCGGTCCTAACCGGGTCCAGGCCCCGGCGCTCCCTGTGAGTCACTTCACCCGACACGATCTGTAGTTAACTGACTCCGCTGCTTCCCGCCCTCGCCTCTCCGGGAGAAAGCCGAGAGAGACCTGTTTTCTCTGTGCGCCCGGCAGGCACCCAGCACGCACCTGGCACATCGTAGGCATCAGATGAGAACACGTTGACGGTGGTGGTGGTGGGGGGGCACGTGAACCCACTGTGGGATAAAACGGGTAAAATGCCACCAGGGCACCGGGAGACGCTGCAGCGGGGAGCACACGGGGCTGGAGGGCCCAGGTGAAGCCACAGGAGGGCTGGCCGATGGGCGAGGCCTTGAGGACAGCAAGGCTTCGGACAGAGAGCTGGGAGCCTGGTGGAGGGGTGAGGCACGCCGGGGAAAGGGTGCTGGCCGGTGCTCTCGAGGGGAAGGGCACGTGGACCGCAGAGGTTTGGGTCCCAGGGGAGCCGGGTTCCAGTTCTGCCTCGGCCACTTAAAAGGAAGTTACTTAAACCACTAAGACTTTCCTCCCCTGTCAAACGGCATAAGAATGCCCCTCCCCTGTCACGATGGCGAGGATGGTCTAACCACTGGGTCCCGCACAGCCGTCAGCAGGGCGCCAGCCTGTGGTGGGCGCTCGGTGCGAATGGCTGGGCGCCGTGTCGCCAACATGAAGGGTTTTTGCAGAGGACGAGGCGCTCAGGACTCTCAACGCAGGGAAGGGAGGCCTGGGTTTGTGAGCAGTGCCGTCCCGGGCCTCCTCTGGGCCTGTGACACGGGGCAGGTGCCCCAATCCCGCTGTCTTCAGGCCAGCACGTGGGTTTTGTTTGGCCCCTATGGTACTTCAAAACCCTTTTCAATGGATTCCCAACATTTAGAACTAGGGCAATGTCTCACCAATGTCCACGTCTCAGATTTCGGACAGTGGATGGTCCGGTGACCCTCGGCTGCCTGCATTGGGAGCTGGCTGCCCCTTCCACTGAGATGCACGGTCCCCATTCCGGCCCCTCCACACACGCCCCTGGTCTTACCCTCTGCCCGCTCCCTTCACCACTTTGCCTGCCTGGCCCCTGCAGGCACCTGAGTCCTGACACCCAGAGAACCAGGATAGGACATGACCCCGGGACCCTGCAGTGCTGCCGGGCGCAGTGGCCGGCCCTGAGTTTCCCACGCCCTGGCTTTGCGCCCTGGCTCTCTAGCTTCCCCCGCCTACACTTCAGGGCAGGAATCCTCAGCGCATTGACAAGGGGGACAGTCCGGTGCCGGACACGCACAGTGAGACCACGGTGGCCTGTTTTCTGTTTTGCAGATATAAGGAAGAGGGAAAGGAGATTGCTGGAGAAAGCAGGCTTCGTTCAGAGCGGAAACTCGGCCCTGGCCCCCATCGCGTCCACCATTGCCATCGTGTCCACGTTCACCTGCCACATCTTACTGCGACGCGCCCTCACTGCCCCGGTGGTAAGAACCTCGAGCGCTGGCCTCTGGGCACCCCGACTCTGGCGGGCGCCCGGCCTCGGGCCACCCCATCCCGGTGGGCCAGGCTCCGCCAGAACTGCACACAGACGTTTAAACACGAGCGCCTGGCTGGCGTGGGGAGCCTCGCGGCGACTCCCGTGGTCTCCGGCAGGGCTGGGGTCGCGATTCATGTGGGAGCACGATCTCGCCTTTGGAAAGCAAAATTGAAACCGCACCAGCAGCTGCCGATTGTTTCCTGCAGGGGCGGCACTCTTTTAGATGCCCCCCAGCCGTGAGCCGGCAAGGGGTCCGCAGCTCAGCATCCTCACCGACACTCAGGCTCCTCGTTCTGTTGTTTTTGTCGCAGCCGCCCTGGTAGGTGCGAAGTGGCATCTCGCTGCGGTCGGTTCGATTTCTCTAGCTTTCAGTGAGCGAATCCTAGCTGTTCATGCAGGCGACGGACGTCAGGCTGGGCTCTGTCCCCCTGAGGGCCTGTGCTGGCTTTGGGCACAGGGGACATTCTGACCCCTCCCGTTAGTCACGCAGCTGCTTGGCCCTGGTGGGCCCTGTCCCTGACCTCTGCTCTGGCCTCCCCCAGGCCTGGCAGCCACGCACACAGTTTGTGTCCAGGGCTGGACTGTGTTCCAGAAGCAGAAGGTAGAGGGTGTCAGTCACACTGATTCCCAGACACTGCACGGAGGGGAGTCTGTGGGGTTCTCTGGGTGGGCGGGGCTGCAGGTCCTGGGACAGGCGGTTGGACCAGGGCCAGACTTACGGCAAATCATGGACTCTTGCCTTGATTTTATCATCTGCAAACGGGCGGTGAGAGTCCCTGTGGGCGTGCGGACTGAGGGGCCCTTCCACGGAAAGGACCGGAACACACGGGGTGAGCAGTAAATGCCGGGTAGGTGTGTTCTTCTCAGCCTGGTGCCCAGGCCAGCGGAGTCGGAGGGGAGCAGGGATGACGGCAAGGCTCAGGTGTATAAAGGGGCCTGTGATCCAGAGGCAAAGCAGCCCTGAGCTGGAGGGACAGGGCCCAGCAGAAATAAACAAACAGCTGCCCTGGCCGGTTTGGCTCAGCGGTTAGAGCGTCGGCCTGCGGACCAGAGAGGCCCGGGTTCGGTTCCCGCTGAGGACACGTACCTCGGTTGCAGTTTGTCCCCGGTCCCGGTTGGGGTCGTGTGGGTGGCAACCACTCGATGTGTCTCTCTCATGTCGATGTTTCTCTCTCTCTCTTCCTCCCTCTCTCCCTCCCGCTCTGTCTGGAGATAAATGCAAAAAAAAAAAAAGAAAGAAACAAATAACTAAAGTAATGAACCCGTTGTCTGAAGGGCAAGCGGTTGGAGGAAAAGCAAGAAAAATAAAATGGAGAGAAAGAGAATGAACAGCAAGTGTAGGGGTGCTCACGGGGAGGAAGTGCACCCGAACCCGGGACCGTGCAGGGAGGGCAGGGGTTCGAGAAGGCAGGCTGCCCTCGAGGGCCATGCTCAGGACCGCCACGAGCCCGAATGGCATGAACAGAATGCGCCCCCATTGCGGTGACGGCTTTCTGATCCCCAAACCAAAAAACAATGTCCCCAGCAACATGCCAAGCAAACGAACTCGAAACCGAACGGAGCACACACAGCTGCTATTTTCTGAAACGGTGACTCAGAAGAAAGCTAGACCAAGAACAGAGTCCCAGAGCGCACGGCTCGTGTTCCCGGAGACCCAGAATCCCTTGCAGCAGCTCTCGGCTGGGGCCCCGGCGAAGGAGGTCGGCCCGAGGCGCTGGGTCCCACGAGGGGGCTCCGGTGCTCAGACACCCAAGGCCGTGTTTCCTGAGCCGAGACGTGCTTCGGGACGCGGGGGTGCTGAGCTCGCTTTGGGGGCGCGTTTACGACCAGATGTGATGGAGGGAGCATCCTCGCCATTCTCCTAATGGACCAACGAGGATCCGCTGAAGCCCCGGGCCCTCTCCCTGGGGCTCCCCCTACAGCAGGCCGGGTCTTTCCGCATTTTCAGTGGTGGCTGTGCTATTTACTTCTTGAGTGGGTGGTGAGGGCGATGCTGCCAATTGCACGTGGGACAGAAGAGAAGATGAAGCCTGAGAGAGGCTGTGCACCCTGGGGCACCACCCAAGGGCGAAGACCGGTCTTCACGGAGGCCACATGCTGTTAACCCCCCGGCCAGGCTCCACGAGGAAGGCCCCCGTGAAGGGGGGCGGGGGTTTTGGGGGGAATGGCAGTTGAACGAAGGCTCTCACATCTGTCTTGATGTCTGGGGAGGGGGTGGAGTGCAGAGGTCATTCTCCGAACCAGCACGGGCCAGGCAGGTCCTTCCAAGGAGCCTGGGCCGTCACCCCTGGGCTCTGCGGAAGGCAGGAGGCTCGGGCTCCAACGGGTCAGATCTTCTGCAGCAGCTGAGAGAAGGGAAGGGTTTGGGGGAATCTGCGTGGGGTTTGGAGTGGATGGTCGAGGCCAACCAAGCACGAACGTGGTTTGGGCAGACATTTCCAAAGGCATTCAGAGCCCTTCCTCGGGCCTATCCTCTCTGGACAGACGGAGACAGGGGATACATGTCCCACCACGTTGGCGAAACTCCAAAGGCAGAGCATAGGAAGATGTTGCTATCCCTGATTGGCCGACCCATGATCTCTGAGTCACGGAATGAAAACAAAACCACAAAAAACTGTTCCTCTGAGGATCCCGGCGGTGCCCGCCTCCCATCTCAGTGAGGTTGACCCCGGGGATGTAAGGGTTCAGAGCCGAGGCGACACCCGCCCTGACCCGGCTCTCTGTCCCTCAGGCTTTCAGCGTGATCGCCATGTTCAACGTCATGAAATTCTCCATCGCCATCCTGCCCTTCTCCGTCAAGGCGGCGGCCGAGGCCAACGTCTCCCTGAGGAGGATGAAGGTAGGACCCACGCTGGGTGAGTAGGGACGAGAGGTCTCACGTTCGGGTGGGGAGACGTCCAGTTCCGGGGACGCCGAGTCCACCGCTGCGGGGCTGGGTCGCCGGCTTGCTGGGCATCAGGAGAAGCCCCCCAGGCAGAGCCGGATGCATAAATGTGTCCAGTTTTCTAGGTGGTCTGCCCTTTTAGGACAAATGAGATGGCGTCTGTACAGAGCCGGTGTCCTGACCCTCTGCTCTGTAGCCAAGGCCTAGAGGTCAAGTTGCTCCAGGAGAGGGTGGGGCTTGCACTGAGCCCCCCAGCCTGTCTGGTTTGCACTGCAATGGGTGGGGATGGGAGCAATGGGGGCCCCCCAGTTATGCACTATTTAGCCACTATCCACTCATTTATTTGTGCATCAAAGACGTACTGTGAGCGTCCTACACACAAGGCAGTGTGGGAAATGCCAACACAGGAAGGACAGCCTTGACCCTCTAGGCCTCCAGCCCAGTGTAGGACCAGGTGCCCCAGTCCCTGCCGCACACAGAGGTCGGATAAGGGGTTCCGAGTTGAGGGCAGGGCAGGGATGGGAGCAGGGCATCCCTGTCGACGGAAAGACCTCGCTCCCCGCGGCCCGACGTCTGGACGGCACCTTAGGCGACCACATCGACCCCGCCCCCTGGAGAGCCCTGCTGACCCATCTCCCGATCACCTGTCCCTCAGTGTTAAGAGCCGTTCAGGAGGTTGACAAGCCATCGTCCCACGTGGCGTGAGCCAGGGAGCCACCCGTGCCACAGGTTCTCCTGGGGGAATACCCTCAGGATAGCTTCCCGGGCATCCGAGGTGGAATCGCCGAGATAGTGCTTAGCGGTCCCTGGGAGATCTGGGGGTGACTCTTGCACCTGGATGACGTCTACCCAGTTAATTTTGTCTCTTTAATCTTAGAGAATTCTCGTAGCTAAAAGCCCCTCGTCTTACGTCACCCAGCCAGAAGGCCCAGACACTGTCTTGCTTTTAGCAAGTGCCACCTTGACGTGGGAGCAAGGCGCCAGCAGGAAGGGCAGCCTGAAGGACGTGGAGAGCCGGAAGAAGGGTCTTCTCCGGACGCGCAGGCGGGAGGCGTACCGTCCGAGCCCACCCGCCCAGGGCGCCGCTGGCCCCGAGGACCACGGGAGCAGCTGCAAGGCCGTTCTGCACGATATAAGCTTTGTGGTGAGAAAGGTGGGTGTGGGCTCCGGGTGGGCCCCCCTCCCTCCTTCCTCTGTGCGGCTCCGGCCCTCTCCGGCCTCGTGGGCTCCGGTGTGGGCTCAGGCGGTGGTGGGAGGTCTCTAACCAGGCTGTCTCCTGCCCCACATTTTGAAACGACGCGCCTGGCCACGGAGGCACCCTCTCCAAGCCGAGAGAAGACGGGGGCTGTACGGGCACCGATCTGCAAACCCCAGGGGCGTTGGGAGCCCTTGTGAGCGTGGAGTCAGCAGTCCACGCGGGCGGCCGAGGCTGCAGCTGCCCGGCTCTGTACATGCTTCCAGATGTGCTCCTCTGTTTGCGCTGCAGTACGGGGAGGGGTGACAGCAGCTGACCGTGGGGGATTTGTCCCCACTCCCTCCGCCGCTGGGGGTACGCCACGCTCAGTCTCCCAGAGCGCCCCTGAGTGTCCCAGCAGGACCGAGCCCCCCGAGACACCTCGGTGGGCCCCCTGCCCTCCCCTGCCTCTCGCGCCCTCTTCCCAGCTGGTGCCGCCAGCACCCCCTGACCGACCTCTGCCTCAGGGCCCGTGTCTGGGAGAACTCCAGGTGAGACCCGTGCCTTTGGGGAGCCTCCCCAGCTGCCCCCTGTGGTCTGTTCCCACGCACGAATCTCACATACTGCGGATTTTACTCACTCCTCTCATTTACTGTCCACCCCCTACCAGCGCTAACTTTTGTTAGATTCGCTTTCCTGGAGCCTGGGTGCAGGACCGCCCTGTGCCCGGGGCCGTGTGTCCCAGGCCAGCGAGAGGCTGCTCACCCCAGTGCCCGTGCTGGGAACCCTGCAGCCCTGCAGGGGCTCCACCGGGCCTTGCAAGGGGAAGCGCTTCACCGAGACTTGGGTTCCGGCACCCTCCCAGGCTGCGTGTCCGGGTGGGGTGTGAGGTTGCACCCACCGCCTCCGAGAGCCACAGTGACCCCTTGGTCCCCACCTGCACAGTCTGGGGGCGACACCTTTGTCCCGAGACCCCGTGAGAACAGGGAGAATGACCGTGTCTTTTTTCCGTGTCTCTGGTAGGGGAAGGTCTTGGGGATCTGCGGGAACGTCGGAAGTGGGAAGAGCTCCCTCATTGCGGCTCTCCTGGGACAGGTACGCTGAGCGGGGCGCCGTGACGATGGGACCCCGACGGGACACAGGTCCCTGCCCGCCCTGCCGGGTCCCGTGAGAACGGTGGCCCCGGGCTGGGAGTTAACTATCACGCCCAGGAGGCTGGCGTGCCTGGCAGCGCCATGCCCTCGGCCAGACTGAACGTTCCAGTCTGCCGGGCTTGCCTCCGAGGGAGCGTGTTAAGTGGTGACTGCTTCCTTGCCTAGAGCTCCAGCTTGGTCAAAGGAAGAGATGGGTCATGCGACCCAAGGTTTTCCCGTGGCTCGAGCCATCTTGGAGAGAAAGGCCCGCAAGGTGGCTTGGCGGGGGAGAACCAGGAGCCTGCGACTCAGTGCCTCTGGACGTGTTTTCCCTCGTCCCTGTGTCCGTCCGCCCACCCCCAGGGTCTGCCCAGGGCAGTGGCTTAGTCCAGCCTTCCTCGACGGAGGGGGCTGCCTTCCATGGACGCCACGTGCCCCGGCTTCTCCGCAGAGCTCGCGGCAGGGCGAGGGAGGAACCCGGGCTTCCGGTCTCTTGTCGGCTACTTCCCGCTGTGTGGCCCCAGGGAGGTGGTCCGGCCATTCACAGGCCTCCAAGTGGCCAGGGTGTCTCATCACAAATGAACGAGAAACTTTCTGGGGAAAAGGGTCGGTCCTCTCTCTCCCCGCACTGCTGAAGAGGAGCTCGGGCACCTGGCGTTGCCTTTGCGTTTCGGAGGGGACCGTGGGCACCTCTGTAGAAACAAGGTTGCCAGGCTCAGAAGAGCCCCCCCGCCCAGCAGGGTGACTTCTTTTGGCCTCTAGTGACTCATTTCTACAAACAGTGACAACTCCTTCCCTGCCCAAAGGTGGGGTGGGGGCAGAGCCAGGTGAGTGCCGGGGTCACCTATGCTGGGCATTCTTGTGTGTGCCCCGTGAGGAGCCCAGCGTGGGCAGGTATGTGGCAGGTGACCCTGCCCGATTCTCTCCACAGCCAACCACAGCTCAGATGCCTCCAGTGATGGGGAACTCAGTATTTCACAGCCTGTTCCCTCTTTGGAGAGTTTGGCTGTATATTGGAGTGAGATTTGCCTCCTTTTATTTTTATTTATTTTTTATCCTCACCTGAGGACATTTTTGCATTCATCTTTTTTTTTTTTTTTATCTTCACCCGAGGACATTTTTGCATTTATCTTCTGATAGAGCGGGAGGGAGAGAGGGAGGAAGAGAGAGAGAGAAACATCGATGTGAGAGAGACACATCGACTGGTTGCCACCCACATGACCCCATCCGGGGCTGGGGACAAACTGCAACTAAGATACGTGCCCTTAGCGGGAACTGAACCCAAGACTCTGGTCTGCGGGCCGACGCTCTAACCACTGAGCAAAACCAGCCAGGGCTGCCTCCTTTTAACGTGTACCCTAGGTCTGCTCCTCCGGAAAGTCCCAGAGAAAGCAAACTGTCTCCATGGGACCGTGGTGGGACCTGGCCCCTCACGGGGTCACTGGAGAGGAAGGGATGCTGAGTGGTTAGGCGAGTGGGCCCCGCTGCCTGGGCTCACCTCCAGTCTCAGCCTTGTGCTCCCTGCTTCCCCCTAAGCAAGTGCCTTCACCTCTCTGAGCCTCCGTTTCCGCATCTGTAAGATGGGACTGAGGAGGGCTGCGGGAGGGTTAGACGAGGCCACGTATGTAACGGCTGACTGCAGCCCCGTTCCCTGCGCCAGTGACGGTGGTCAGCATGCCGTGTGGTTGACACAGTGCCCAGCACACACCAGTCCACTGAGCCGTGTGGTCATCACCCCAGTGTGGTTTTCATTCTCTCCGTCCCGTGGACATTCCTGAGGGGACGTGGTGCCACCTCCCTCGGCTGTTCTCTCTCCCTGTACCCATCACACTGCCCCTGCCCAGCGAGCACCCGGCCTGTCCCCACCCCCCTCCCGACAGCGCCAAGTGTGGCGTCACCCCGTCTGTGAGGCGCCCCCACGTGGGCCGTCTGAAGTGGACGGGTGCCCTCGGGCACAGACGGGAGCCCGCGCACAGTTTTTCAGTGGACGGCCCGATGTTTCAAAGGTTCACATTTTCCATAAGAAACTAGACCGTCTGCTCCCCTTGAAAGTGAGGAGGCACCCCTGGCCTGTTTGGCTCAGCGGTTAGAGCGTCGGCCTGCGGTCCAGAGAGTCCCGGGTTCAGTTCCCGCTAAGGGCACGTACCTCGTTTGCAGTTTGTCCCTGGCCCCGGTTGGGGTCGTGTGGGTGGCAGCCAGTCGATGTGTCTCTCTTATGTCGATGTTTCTCTCTCTCTCTCCCCCACCTCCCTCCTGCTCTATCTGAAGATAAGTGCAAAAAAAAAAGAATGAAAGAAAGAAAAGTGAGGAGTCTGTGTGCACCAGGCCTGCATTCATGCATGGCACCAACCCTGCTCCCTCGAGGGGGCGTGCCAGCCCCCCCCCCCAGCAGTGTGGGATGGCCCCACCCCTGGGGGCCTGGCTGAGGAGGGGGATGCCGTCAGTGCATCCGGAGGAAAAGGAGCCTTCGCGGCGGGTTTGCCTTGCAGCCGGCTGCCCTGTGGGCTGGCAGCAGCCCCCAGCCTGTGCTCTCCACCAGCAGCAGGACCCCTTGCTGCCTTTCCAGAATGTTCCTGCCTGGCCCCCTGCAGGTGTTTGACACTGAGACCCTGGGTCTGCAGTCTGTGTCTGAGACGTGCTGCCGCCACCCTCGTGCACCCTGAGAATGAGTGCTCGTGGGATAAAGGGGTGCAGGTGTCCCATGGGCCTTGGCGACGTCGGCAAGTTTCGCTTCTGAGGGTCCCTGGTTCTGTGTCCCCAGATGCAGCTACAACAAGGGGTGGTGGCGGTCAGCGGGACCCTGGCCTACGTGTCCCAGCAGGCGTGGATCTTCCACGGAAGTGTGAGAGAGAACATTCTGTTCGGAGCCAAGTACAACCAGCAAAGGTAATGCTAGCTGGGAGAGCACGAGGCTCGTGTCTGGGGCCCTCCGGTGATGGGTGCGCGGGGGCTTCTCTGATGAGCTCCCATTAAATACTGCTTGGGCCCAGAGGGGTGCTGACGGTTCTCTTCTTGGCCCGGGTTCAGGAGAGGCGCTTCAGCAGACCTGGGTCAAGCCCCGGGCACAGGGAGCCAGCACTCGGCCCCCAGTGCGGAGCAGCCGGTGTTCCCAGGGCTTCCGTCTCCGCACGCTTTGTCTGGCTGGAGGAAGGCAGGTCTGGCCGTTGTGCGTCAGGCCCAGGCACCAAAACGTGGCTTGCAATTGTGAACAGCACATTCATAATTAATCAGCCCTGAAGTTATTTAAAAAAATTTTTTTTCTTTATTGATTTTTAGAGAGAGGAAGGGAGAGGGAGAGAGAGAGAGAAACATCAATTAGAGAGAACATCGATTGGCCGCCTCCTGCACGCCCCCCACTGGGGATCAGGCCCACAACCTGGGCATGTGCCCTGACCGGGAATCGAACTGGCGACCTCTTGGTGCATGGGTCAACACTCAACCACTGAGCCACGCCAGCCGGGGCCGCCCTGAAGTTATTCGCTGACACCAGAGCCATCAGGATATGTCGCCCTCAATATGTGAACGGAGCAAAAACAAAGTTGGAGTCATAACTTTGCAGACACTGCGGGCCGGTGTCTCCCGGCTCGGGTTTCCCGAGGTTCTCTGCTGAGTTTGAGGGGCTGCCCTCTCCAGCCGCTCACTGGAGTCCCAGCACCGCCCAAAGCACAGGCACTGTTCTGCGGAGACCACAAATCCCTCATCGTTATTGAGTTAACTGTTGACAGTTAACTGTCCTGTACCCACCTATGTATAAGATGTGTGTGTCTATCATTTTACTTTTCATCCAATCCCAGAGGTCCCCCTGCTTTGCTGTCTCCCACCTCCCTAGTCTATCACCACTGGATTTCATGTAACCCACTTGCGTCTTCTCTTTTGATTGTAACGTACAAAATAAGGTGCAAAACTGCCATTCTCTGGAACATAGTGAGTTCCTACCCACTAACTTACTGACTTTTCGGGACCCCTTGGTGTCAGAAGTCCTCAAGGAGTGGGACGGGGGTCATGCCCAGGGGTCACTGGGCCCCAGCTTTGCTGTCCGTTGCAGGACGAGGTGCTGGTCCCAGCAGTGTGGCTTCTGCGGGTCGGTAAGGGCCTTGCGGTCGGACTGCCCTAGAACCCGACAGTGGGCAGGCTGAGAGGGGGAGGTCCAGGGAGCTGAGGTCCTGCTCCCACTTGTCCCGCCTGCTCCTCAGGCCACTCTCTGTGCCTCGGTGTCTCGGAGAGAAAGGCCTGTTCTCTCCGACCCGGCAGGAGTGACCAGCTAGAGGAGTACCCTGGAGAGTCAGGGTCGCTGTCGGTAACCACCGGCTGTCCCCTCCACCCGCATCCATCTGCTGTCCCATGCACGTCTCGTGTCCTTGGGAGCCATCCGCAGGGGCCTCAGCACACACATGCAAAGACCTCCTTCTCTGACTCCCATGAGCAGTGCCAGCAGTTGGCGCCCCCACGTTTCGGGGATTCCACACGTGCTGATGTCATCATCCCTGCATGGTGGGAAGTCTGTGAGGAGAGGGGCCATTCCAGGTCAACTGTAGCAGGACGGGGGTTACAGGGGGTCCAGAGGAAGCTGCGCTTGGACATCAACGACAAAGCCGCTGGCCACGTCCTTGCCGTGCCTCCGTGACAACAGCAGTGTCTCTGGAGGCACTCAGGGCGGCGATGGTGGGGGGTCTCGCTCAGCGCGCTGACACCTGACCTTGGCGCCCACAGGTATCAGCACACCGTCCGGGTCTGTGCGCTCCAGGAGGACCTGAAAAGCCTTCCTTACGGGGACCTGACGGAGGTGAGCAGAGCCGGGGTTCGGCCCCAGGGCAGCCCGACTGCCCCGGGCCACAGGGCGGAGGCCGGGCAGCCCCAGCTCCCTCCGCGTCCGATGTCCCGGAGGACAGAGAGGTGCCAGGAAATGCCAGAACGCCAGGTCCTCCGTCTCCAATTCTCCATCTGGGTCTGTTCTCGGGGGAGGTCACAATGGAGATGGTACCAGCTCCGCTTGGGCTGGGTTCAGCGAAGTCACTCCGGGGACCACCTCCGATCTGCCGGTCACCTCAGGGAGGGTTTCTGGCCCAAGCTGCTGGCTCAGCTCAAGGGCAGGCTCTGCGCCTGGAGACGGAGGTCCGGGTGCTGGACGGCGGCGAGGTCGCAAGGGCCCCCTTGCCTCACCGTCTGCTGGGCCCAGGAGCACAGGGGTCGCCTCCGAGCACTGCCCCCAGATGCCAGTCCAGCTCCAGCCCCTTCTCCCTCCTGGGAGCCTGTCCCCTCCCCCGGAGCTTTCTGCTCTACAGTCCTCTCCCGTGTGGGGGACCAACACCCAGCCTCTCACTCAGCACTGGGAAGGGCATTGCCCCAGCCGCCACTGCCCACCAGGCTTCCAGCAGAAGTGGGGTCTTCCGCTCCCCAGAGCGTCTGGTGCCGTCGGGGGTCCCTGCCAGGGGTGGGGGAGCTGGGACATGGCACTGGTCCTGCTGCCCGAGGACTGCACGGGGGCAAGGGGGACCCGGCGACGAGCAGTAGCCTTGCCCCTGTCCGCAGATCGGGGAGCGGGGCCTCAACCTCTCGGGGGGGCAGAAGCAGAGGATCAGCCTGGCCCGTGCCGTCTACTCTGACCACGAGGTCTACCTGCTGGACGACCCCCTGTCGGCCGTGGACGCCCACGTGGGGAAGCACGTCTTCCAGGAGTGCATTCAGAAGACGCTCAGGGGGAAGACGGTCGTCCTGGTGACCCACCAGCTGCAGGTGGGACTGGGGCCGGCAGGACCCGCGTCAGGGACGGGCGTGGCCCCAGGCTGGGGTCTCCTCTTCTGCCTGCATCTGCCTCTCCTGGACAGTCAGGGAGGAGCAGGGGACAGGGGGCACTTGTGATGTAGTCACCCCGGTTCCCACGGAGCCCTGCCGGCTCCTCTGTCTGCAGGCCCTCGATGGGTACTAACTCCAGGCTCAGTGGGGCCAGGACCCTCCCGCCAACAGAGGGTAGATTCTCCGAGAGCCATCGGCCCCTACCTGTGGGGTGGACATGGGCACCTCCTTCCGCTCTGGGCTGTGGCTGGTGGGGAGACGGGAAACCAAACATTCCGGTTTTCTTGTGGGCACCGCCTGGGTTCCCTGTGAGCTGGCTGGATCACCTCCGGGAAGCGTCAGGCTGGGCTGGTGAGGACAAGGGCCCCGGCTTCTCTGCTGGCCGTGTCAGGCTGGGGGAGAAAGCTGGATATTTGTGGAGCCCTGTGAGGTGACTGGCCACGGGCTCTTGTCTGCACCATGAGGGTCCAGTCCCTGAAGACCACCTGCAGGGGGGGGGTGCTGTCCTCCTGAGGAGTCCTGGGGGGCACCTGACAAATGTGGGTCACAGCTGTCCTTCCAGGGGTCCTCACAGAGGGGTCAGTAACCTCCAGCTTGCTCCAGTCCTAGACGAGAACTGCCCCCCGCAGTCTCCCTGGAGAGCCCACCCCTCACCAAGGTCACCTTATCTCACCCTTTGCGTGTTGGAAATGCAGGCAGCCACCAGATGGCGCTGGAATCTCAGCCGGCTGTCCATTGTCGAGGAGGGGACCGGGTCCCTGGGCTTTTCCAGAACATTCCTCCGCTGCTTTCACTGTGGGGCCCACGGGCATGTTTCCAGGTGCTTCTGGCGCTCGGGCTGGACGACGCTTCTGTTACCTGAGGCCGGCGCTGGGCCCCCGGCATCCAGCAGGGCTCAGATCTCAGGAGTTCACAGAGCAAAGCCGCTCGAATCACATCGAGTGAGAGAGCTGGGCTTGCGGCCAGAGGGCCTCGCCAGGAGCACCTGGGGCTGGAACGTGCGCCCCCCGCAGGCAGACCCCACGTCTGCGCCTCAGTTTCCCCACCTGGAAAATGGGCTGATCTTAAGGCGGCCTGCTCTCTCTCTTTTTTTTTTTTTTTTTATCCTCACCCAAGGATATTTTTGCATTTATCTTCAGATAGAGCAGGAGGGAGAGAGGGGGAAAGAGAGAGAGAGAAACATCCATGTGAGAGAGACACATCGACTGGCTACCACCCACACGACCCCAACCGGGGCTGGGGACACACTGCAACCGAGGTACATGCCCTTAGTGGGAACCGAACCCGGGACTCTCCAGTCAGCGGGCTGACGCTCTAACTGCTGAGCCAAACCGGCCAGGGCCAGCCTGCTCTCTTTACTGCGTTGTAGGAGACTGAGAAATAAGAGAAGAGATTGGGCTTTGAAAAGTTACAAAATCCTGTGCAAAGATAAGAGGTTATTTTCAGGAAAGAGGCTCTGTCAGAAGCGTCCCCAGGGGACACTGACAGCAGGCCGTCCCTGCTGAGACCGTTCGGGGAAGGGAGCAGAGAGGCTTTGGCAGCCGTCACTGGCCTCTTGGGCCACCCCCTCCTCCACACCTCATCGGGGGTACAAGGACCCAATGTAGCCACTTCTTTCAGGCTTCCAGTCAAGAGCATCAAAGTTGCTTTGACCTTGAGCGGACCCTGAAGGTCAGGGGACGACTTCTGGCCAGCCGCAAAGGCTGCTGGAGACGGAACTGTCTGACATCTCACCAGCATCCTGCCCACCTCTGGGAGGAAGCTCCCTGCCCTTCGATGGGCCGACCCCACGGGAGAACTCTGTCCCGGTCCAGAATGAAAGGAAGCCCCTCTTGGCATAGTCTTTGATCTCAGGCGTGATAAGAAAATGGTGGGGACTCACATCAGGATCGCAGAAGTGCTCTGGGCAAAGCTCCTGGGACAGCACCCTTAGATAAGGCTGGGATGACTGACTGCCCCAGGCCGGGGGCGGCCTCGTGGCCTGGTCTGCCCTGGGGTCTGCTGCTCCGGGCTGGGTGAGGGTGACCAGGTGGCCTTGCAGCGTTCCCGCGGAAAGTCCGTCGCTGAGATCCTGTTCCCCCTCGGCCGAATCCTGGCTGCAGTGATGTTCCAGGTCTCCACCATCCGGTTCGGAGCAGGAAAGCCCCTCTGGGGACCTTCAGTGTGTCTCAGTGACCACCAAAGACCCCCTTTGCACTCAGGAGACCCTCGGTCAATAGATCAGCACTTCTCCACTGGGGCCACTTCGCCCCCTAGAGGGCACTGGCCGTGTGTGGAGACGTGTGCTTGTCAAAGGCGGGGGATGCTACTGACGGGGGTGGGCAGAGGCCAGGGAACCTAAATGTCCTACAGAGCGCAGGACGGGCTCCCACGAAGGACGGTGTGGCCCGCGGGGCCAGGAGAACCAGCCGAGAAGCCCGCACTGGCCGAGCCGGACGGGCGGGCTGGGGTCTGCGCGCGCTCCCCTCTGCTGTCGGAGCAGGAGCTCACGGCGGACGGCTTTCCTGTCTCCGCAGTTCCTGGAGTCCTGCGACGAAGTCATTTTGTTGGAAGATGGAGAGATCTGTGAGAAGGGGACCCACAGGGAGCTGATGGAGAAGCGAGGGCGCTATGCAAAGCTGGTCCACAACCTGCAGGGGCTCCAGTTCCAGGTAACGCGCGGCGGGGGCCTGGGCGCGGCGCCCTGCTTCCTGGGTGCTGGCCTGGGGAAGGCCTCTCGTTCCCGTCAGAAGGCACCTCGCTTGTCTCCAGGACCCCGAGCACATTTACAACGCAGCGATGGGGGAGGCCCTCAGAGAGAGCCCTCTGGACCGAGACGAGGGTGCAGGTACAGCCCAAGTTTGACTCAGCCTCCCTTGCTACCTGGGGCTCGAGAGCGGACACAGACCTCGCTGCTTCTCACCCTAGTTTCGGCTCCGGGAGATGAGAAAGAGGAAGGAAAAGAACCCGACACAGATTCCGAATTCATAGACGTCCAAGGTACCCCCACAGACGTCCAAGGTACCCCCACGGACGTCCAAGATACCCCCACGGACGTCCAAGGTACCCCCACAGGCATCCAGGGTACCCCCATAGACGTCCAGGGTACCCCCACAGACGTCCAAGGTACCCCCACGGACGTCCAAGGTACCCCCACGGACGTCCAAGGTACCCCCACAGGCGTCCAAGGTACCCCCACGGACGTCCAAGGTACCCCCACAGATACCCCCACAGACGTCCAAGGTACCCCCATAGACGTCCAGGGTACCCCCATAGACATCTAAGGTACCCCCATAGACATCCAAGGTACCCCCATAGACGTCCAAGGTACCCCCATAGACATCTAAGGTACCCCCATAGACATCCAAGGTACCCCCACAGATACCCCCACAGACGTCCAAGGTACCCCCATAGACGTCCAGGGTACCCCCATAGACATCTAAGGTACCCCCATAGACATCCAAGGTACCCCCATAGACGTCCAAGGTACCCCCATAGACATCTAAGGTACCCCCATAGACATCTAAGGTACCCCCATAGACATCCAAGGTACCCCCACAGACGTCCAGGGTACCCCCATAGACATCTAAGGTACCCCCATAGACATCCAAGGTACCCCCATAGATGTCCAGGGTACCCCCATAGACATCTAAGGTACCCCCATAGACATCCAAGGTACCCCCATAGACATCCAGGGCACCCCCATAGACGTCCAGGGTACCCCCATAGACATCCAGGGTACCCCCACAGATACCCCCACAGACATCCAAGGTACCCCCACAGACGTCCAAGGTACCCCCACAGACGTCCAAGGTACCCCCATAGATGTCCAAGGTACCCCCATAGACATCCAAGGTACCCCCACAGACGTCCAAGGTACCCCCACAGACGTCCAAGGTACCCCCATAGACATCTAAGGTACCCCCATAGACATCCAAGGTACCCCCACAGACATCCAAGGTACCCCCACAGACGTCCAAGGTACCCCCATGGACGTCCAGGGCACCCCCACAGACGTCCAGGGTACCCCGAGGTTACACGCACCCACCTGTCGGCAGAGCATCCCCTACTCGGGACAGAGACATGGGCACCCTGTGCATGTCCTCAGGGTGAACAGGATTCCAGGGTTCACTGCAGGGTGAGCCTGGGGGTTCGGCTGCCTGAGTCCCAATCCTGGCTCAACCACGTACTAGTTTTACAACTTTGAGCAAGATCGCTCGGCCACTCTGAACCTTGGTTTATCAATTCATAAAACGGGGAAATAGTAACACCCACCTCATGGGTTCTTGCAAAGATTATTTAAGAAACTCGGTATGAAATACAGTGCTTTACATACAGCAACCCTCAATAGTTATCATCAGTATCAGCTGAAAAGATCGAAGACTGCCAGAGATTGGGCAGGTTGATTCGAGACAGAGCACACGAGGCAGCTGCTGCACAGCGCTGGGGACTGTGGCCGTGACGGGACTGTGGCAGGGCACGATTATCCATTCTTCCAACAAACAGGGACCGAGCATTCTACGTGCCAGGCGTCCAGCCAGTCTGAGGAGAGAGGAGAAAATATGCCCCTGTCCTTAGGGTCTGCTGGGGCATCATGGGACGCTGTGATGAGAGCAATGGGGAGTTGCGGTCCAAGTAGCAAATCAGGGAGGGCTTCACAGAGGAGGCAACCTCTGGCCTGTCCTTCGTGGATGTGTAGGAGTTTGCCAGGGACACTGGTGGGGGAGGGAAAATTGGGGGTTGAGGGCAAGAGGGAATTCCAGGAAGGCAGAGAGGAGAGAGGAGGGAGATGGGCCTGGGGGAGCTGCGTCTCCGTGGGCTCAGACCCCGTTCCCAGCCATCCCTTCCCCCACTCCACATCGCTGAGCTCCGAGAGGACCGGCATCGAGAAGATCCAGTCTCTTTCCTCAAAGCGCCCTCAGCGAGGTGGCTTTCCCCCTTAGCGTCTCTTCCTCAACAATGTGTAGCTAAAAATAACCTTAGTGTAGTTCCTCCGATGTCAGATGCCATCCGTTCTAAGATCACCGCGATTTAACGTGCCCCCGCACTTAGAAAAGCCCCTGCCACCCAGACAGCGTGGCACAGCACCGAACGGAAGCCACGTCTGCTTTCGCAGGCGTTAAAATGTGGGGAAAAAGAAATGTCTTCGAGCGGATGAGACTTGGCACCGCAACGGTGCTTCCGACAGACGCATGCGCGTCGGGAAGGAACCTATTTTTATCGCTCCGGAGGCTGCCCTGCCCAGCCCTCGCCGCCATGCTACCCGGGATTTGGGGTCCCGTGCCTCTTTGTCTGCTCACCGCCCTCCTCTGAGAGCAAAGTGAAGTTGTGAAATTAAATGATCTGGAAGCGATAGGAAAGGAGCCAGTTAATGGCAGAGCTGCCCCGGGGCCTGGCGAGGGGCTTTTGCTAAAGCGCAGCCAAGGTGAGCTGGGCACCAGCGGCAACCTGACTGGGCTGGCTGGAGAGGGAGGCTGTTCATTAGGCTGTGCCCCCCGCCGTGGAGACACAATGAGCCAGCGTCGGGCTGCGCATTTTCAAAGACACGCAGAGGTTCCCGGGAGGGTGTGATGATGCTGTGTTCAGAGGTGTGGGAGCCTCCCTCCCAGCAGGGCGCAGGCGGCCTGTGCCCGGAGCCCCGCATCCAGTCTGTTCATCGCTGTTTATAAAAGCCAGCGAGGTTCGGGATTCTGCTTTGGGGCTGACATGTTCATGTTTCCGTGGAGGAGAGGGAAGAGAGAGGCACTCAGTCCTGGCTGCTGGAACGGCTCCAGGCAGCATCCCAGTACTCGGATGCTTCCGTGAGGACGTGCCGGTCATCCTCCCTTCCCCTTGGAAAACGGCGAGGACTTGGGACGGCCACGGACAGGGAATCAGGAGTCCAGGCAGGGGCTGACCTAGGAGGACCCCCGCGTGTCTTCTGCATGCTGTGAGCTCCCCTGCAGTGGAATTGTGGGTGCCCCGAGCACTTCAGTGCGCCAGCTGGCTCCCAAGGGCCACCTCTTCCCTCTGCCTGCGGCCTCTCTCTGGCTGCAGCTCAAGCAGGAAGTGCTGGGAATTCACCCCCTGGGGGCCGCCCTCCCCAGGGGCCAATGGGAGCTGGCACAGAAACATCCCAGGTCCCCCCAAGCACGTGGAAAACCTCTGGGCTGTCTGATCTGCCCTGGCTCCAGGTCTCTCTGGGGGGTTAGGAGGGGCTGGCCTGAGGTGGGCACGGCATGGCTGCCTTCTCACTCTCCCCTGCCCCCTGGAGCTCCAGCAAAAACGGTAGCATTCGTAGCCTCCTCTTAGGACCTGTTTCCGGAGGACTTACCACGGCGATCCCTGTCTCCCCAGGACCGAGCACATAGTAGGTGCTTAGGAAAGAGTTCTCGAAAGACCCAAGGCCACCTGCCTCCTAGGGCTGTAATGAGAACTAAAAAAATAAAATGAGCAGAAGTGTGTAGGGAATTGGAAAGCACATGGGGCAAACGGCAGGAAGGCTGGTACCTGCCTGGGTGGTGGCATGGGGTATGCGGGAGGGTCACTGCCCCAGTGGGCTCCCACCCCCAGGGGGAGCTGCAGGCCTTGTGTTTGCCCCCATAGCTCCTCTGCACCAGCTCGTCCAGACAGAGTCCCCCCGGGAAGGCGTGGTGACCTGGAGAACGTACCACACATACATCAAGGCGGCTGGAGGTTCGTTATAAAACAACGGGCTTCTTGATGTACTTTGCATTTTTAAAAAATCCTTCTCAGGCTCGTGGGTTTGTGTTTTTGTGATTTCTGAACAATCATTCATGTCAGGCCACGGCTGTTTGTCGATGCTTTTAGTTTCCCCCGAGAACGTAAAGTCTGACAGCACGGCCTGTCAGAGGGAGTTGTCCTGTCCGGCGCTCAGGCTGCCGGGCTCTCCGCACCCCCAGCCGCGGCTCCGGGGCCGCCTCCCCCATCACCGAGCGCATCGGCCGTCGGCGCGGGGTGCGAAACACACCTCCACAGCCTCACTCCCTTCCCTCCAGCGGGACTGGCTTTGCCTTACAGAATGCTGAGTCACTTCCGCTGGAGTGCATATTGCTGGCTTTCCCAAAAGTTGACAACTTGCATCTATTTTTCATTTTTAAAATTCTTTTCTTTATTAATTTTAGAGAGAGAGGAAGGGAGAGGGAGAGAGAGATAGAAACATCGACGAGAGAGAACATCGATTGGCCGCCTCCTGCACGCCCCCCACTGGGGATCGGGCCCACAACCTGGGCATGTGTCCTGACTGGGAATCGAACCGGTGACCTCTTGGTGCAGGGTCGGCGCTCAACCACTGAGCCACACCGGCCGGGCGGATCTATTTTTTAACCAGGTGGACAGGTGTCCCCATGTGTCCCCAACACCCAGACCTGTCCCATCCGCCTGGAAGGTGGTTCCCAAGGGTGGGGGGCCTTTTCCTGCAGGTTTCACATCTCCCACAGGCTTGGGCCTGAGGACGCTAGGCCCGCTGAGGGCCCCCGGCCCCTGGAACCTGCTAGACCTCTCTGCCCTCTTGCAGGCTACCTCCTGTCGCTCTTCACCGTGACCCTCTTCCTCTTCATGATCGGCAGCTCTGCCTTCAGCAACTGGTGGCTGGGCTTCTGGTTCGACAAAGGCTCCCAGGTGAGCATCCCCCCGGCACCCGAAAAGGTTGAGGAAGTGACCTACGGGGAGTCCACCCCCCTGGCGCCACCTGAGCACACACTTCAGATCCTGAACTCCCCTTCCACTCTGCAAGACGAACAGGGACCGGGGTTTTGTGTAAACCTGTGTCTTTAGAGGATTGGCTGAGAAGACGGGCCGGGCAGGACAGCACGCATGCAGGCCCACGGAGGTGCAGGACAGGGTCTGTTTCGCGGCCTCGGTGGCAAGGCGCCTCTGAGGAGGAGCTGAAGGGGCTGGGGAGGTGGAAACAGACCCGTGCCTTCCTGCCTCTGAGGGGACCTGGCATCTTGTCCTTGACCCTGCCCAGTGCCAGAGGCTTCCGCCCTGCATGGCTCTGCTCCCCAAAGTCCCTCTGCAGGAACAAGGCGCATATGAGTCAGGCTGGCCCCTGGATGTGCTGCAGGGCCCTGGGGGTGTCTCTCCACCTCCCGGGGCTCTCGAGAGGCCAGAGCCCCTCCTGGGAAGGACCAACGAGTCTGCTCTTGCTCGAGCGTGCTGGAACCCGCCCAGCTTCCGGCCAGTGCTTTCCAAGCTCCCTGGAGCCCCAGGGAACGCTGTGGGGTTGCCTGCCCCTCCTCCAAGGTTACATTTGGGCACAGTTGTGTTGCTATGACAACCAAAGCGAGGCAGCACTGGGGAAATGTGGGCAGCGGAGAGGCGCCACAGCCCCCCTGGAGTTTGGCACAGCTTCCTGAGGCTGGTGCCCGGGAGAAGCCGGCGGGTGGCCGGCGCTGTGCAGCAGGAGGGCCGTCTCTGCAAGGTCCGTGTTCCCCCGGGTGCTGGCTCGCCCACGAAGAGCCGTTCCTTGGAGAGCCCAAGGCTTCAGCCAGGGCGCAGCCTCCTCCTCAGCAGTGCCAACGGCTGACTGAGCAGGCAGCAATGACTGCAGACCCGGGCGCCACCGACGGCACCAGCGAGGCCTCATCTCTTGTCCATTAGCTCCCCGGGGATGCATTTGCTTTTATGGCTGTCCATCCATCAGCGGCCACCTCTGGTTCCCGTTCTGCTGTCGCTGTCACCAGCAAAGCGGCACTTAGGAGAAAGATGCTTGTTTGCTCCCCAGAGGCCATCTGGGCTTTTAACACGCAACCCGGAGAAAAGCAGAATGGCCATTCTCAGGAGGAAGAGAGGCCTCTGCCCAGAAATGCTGCAAAATGTGTGTTCTCCCTGGGGAGACAGAGCCCCACAAGGCCCCCTGGATCATCCCAGAGCCTTGGTTCACTGGGCTCCCTCCTCCCCACCAGGGACCCCAGGGCACAGCACCTGAGAAAGGAAAGGGAGGGGCTTGGGGTTGTCCTATCACACAGGTGGCAGGTCCCCGACTGACTGATGCTCAGCCAGCCTCGTGGAACACAGGTTTCCTTTGCTCCTGTCACCCTCCTGGCCCAGAGTCACCTCTGGTGTCCTGAGGCACAGTTGGCTTCTGGGACAGCCGCCCTGTGCTCCCTGGTTTGTCTCCTTTGCCTTCGCACCGGCCGTACCGAGCTTCCTAAGTCAGGTGCCCCTTGGGGTCCTGGTGGCCCAGCAGGAGGACCCATGCAAAGCTCAGAGGCCCCCAAAGGAAAGGACTCGATTTTACCACCTGACGCATTCTTGTTTTTAAATTTATTAAAAAATTTTTTTTTCTTTATTGATTTTAGAGAGGAAGGGAGGGGGGAGAGAGAGACAGAAACATCGATGAGAGAGAACATCGACTGGCCGCCTCCTGCATGTCCCCCCACTGGGGATCGGGCCCACAACCTGGGCATGCGCCCTGACCGGGAATCGAACCGGTGACCTCTTGGTGCACGGGTCGATGCTCAACCGCTGAGCCACACCGGCCGGGGCCCACTTGACGCATTCTTAACAATAATGGCCCCTTTTAGTTTCCCCTTTCTGGGAAGTTCCCGCTCTCCTGACTGTTGACCAGTTCTCGGTGTTTCTCCTTATTCTTCTCCAAAGATGACCTGTGGCCCCCAGGGCAACAAGAGCGTGTGTGAGATCGGCTCGGCGCTGGCAGACACCGGGCAGGGCATGTACCAGTGGGTGTACGCGGGCAGCATGGTGTCCATGCTGGCGTTTGGCATCACCAAGGGCTTCACCTTCACCAAGACCACCCTGATGGCGTCCTCCTCCCTGCACGACCAAGTGTTTGACAAGGTACCGCCCCCGGAGCGGCGTACCTGACGGGCTCATCGGACAGCAGGGTTCACTGGACACCTGCAGGGCGCCGAGCTGGGCTCTAGGGCGGACACGGCACTCCTGGAACTCACCGCTGAGTCTGGGAAGAGTCTCCCGATATCTAATTAGCAACAGTGAAAGCAAACTCCAGGGAGCTGTGTGTGTGTGTGTGGGGGGGGGGGCCTGGGCCCTCAGACGAGGCTGGGGGGTGGACGGGAAGGTTCCTCACGGATGCTGCATGCAGTGGGCATGCGCAGGCCAAGAGGGCATCTCCCGTCCAAAGAGCCCCGAGGACATCGACGACCTCACACGGTGCGTCAGGCCCCTCTTCCTGCCTCTGTGTGAGGCCCTGGCCAGAGCGCACAGGTGTGGCCCGTGTTTAAGTGGAACTTAGCTTTCTGTTGCCCTTGGGCACAAAGTCCCTCCGTCCTCCAACGGGACCCCAGGCTGCACCCCAGGTTTGGCTGCCCCGGAGGCCGAGTCCCACATTCACCATCCTTGGTGGTCGTCACGGAAAAGGCAGCATCCTTACCTGCCCGGTACCGCGGGCGCCGTATGTCAGGCCCCGGAAGGAAGGCCAGGCCCCGTGCTCACCGTCCCGCCCCGCCGAGGGGCAGTGGTTTACCGGGCACACCCCCCCGCAGATCTTAAAGAGCCCGATGAGCTTCTTCGACGTGACGCCCAGCGGCAGGCTCATGAACCAGTTCTCCAAGGACATGGACGAGCTGGACATGCGGCTGCCCTTCCACGCGGAGAACTTCCTGCAGCAGCTCTTCATGGTGCTGTCCATTCTGCTGATCCTGGCGCTGGTGTTCCCCGCCGTCCTGCTGGTCCTGGCCGGCCTTGCTGTGGGCTTCCTGGTCCTTCTACGGTAGGTCGAGGCACTGCGTTCAAACACAGAGCAAGCTGACGCGGCCTGTTGGAGCAGCTGCACACGGGGACCGGTCGGAGCCGGCGGCGTGGGGTCTGGGCCCGGGAGCTCGCAGCCCGTGCAGGGTTTGGTCCTAAAGTCCGCTCCGGAGGCCACCGGGACGTTTGCTCGAAACCACCCTGGAAAATGCCCTCAGCCGCTGCCGCACCAGATGTCCCTCCCGAACTGCGAAAGACCCCTTTTCCTTCGCCTGGGCCACAAAAGTGGCGGCTGGCTTTAGAGGCTGCGGCACAGGAGTGATCCCGGTCTCACGGACCGGACGGACCTCCACGGGGCCAGCCCTCCCGCTGCAGGCACCGGAACTGAGGCCCACGAGGGCGCCTGCAGCGGGCAGGAGCAGGCACTTGGTCGTGCAGGGAGGAGGACGCCATCTGGGTGGTCTTGGTGGAGGTGAAGCCTTTGGTGATGCCCACACTTTTAAACCCCCCCTCCCCGCACACACACAGCCAGGAGGGCCCCTCCGAGAGGAGAACGTGGGCCGACCCTGTCCCTGTCAGGTGCCACCTGTCTGGCTTTCACTCTGTCTCAAGTGCACAGCTGCGTCTTCGTGTGCGGAGGTGAGCCCTCTGAGACCCTCCCCGGCTGCCCTGGCGGCCCCTCGGTCTCCCCGCAGCATCTTCCACAGAGGAATCCAGGAGCTCAAGAAGGTGGAGAACGTCAGCCGCTCGCCCTGGTTCTCGCACATCACCTCGTCCATGCAGGGCCTGGGCGTCATCCACGCCTACGACAGGAAGGAGGACTGCGTCCACAGGTGAGTCCCCCGCCGCCCTGACCCGAGTCACGGCCCGGCAGGGATCCCGGGCAGAGCTGGTCCAGCCGCGGGGAAGCCTCCCAGACCCGGCCGCTCTCCCCAGCGCCTGGGCCCGACGGCACGAGCTCATTCAGTGGCAACCTCAGCATGGGACCCGACATATTTTATTTTTTCACACTGAAGGTAAAATGTGTTCAATTCGGGAAAATGGAAAACAACAGAAAACAGAACAAAGAAGTCACCCATAGGCCCCCCTCCAAGTCCTATTAATATTTTCATGTTTCCTGCCAGTCTTTTCTTTCTCTTTCTGAAATATTTATCGTGATTTTGCCTTGCTTTATTGTTAAATAGCATCTTTTATGTTATTACACATTCCTTGACAAGATAATTTTTTTATTTAATCAATTTATCTTTGTTACAGCTGTTTCTCCTCTCTCCCCCATTGACACCTTCCTCCCGTTCCCGCCCCCACCCCAGCACTGTTGTCTATGTCCATTGGTTATGCTGATATGCATAAGTTCTTTGGTTTATCTCTTCCGTCCCCCCTCCTCTGAAGTTTGTCCATCTGAACCCTACTTCTAGACAAGATAATTTTTATTTTTATTTTTTAAATTATTTTTTAATCCTCACCCGAGGGTATTTTTTCCATTGATTTTCAGAGTGGAAGGGTAAGAGGGAGAGGGAGAGAGAGAGAGAAACATCGACGTGAGAGAGACACATAGATTGGCTGCCTCCTGCACACAACCCAGCCAGGGCTGGGGATCCAACCTGCCACCGAGGTACGTGCCCTTGACCAGGAATCGAACCCTTGACCCTTCAGTGCTCAGGTCAGTGCTCTAACTGCTGGGCCACAGCAGCCAGGGCTTGACGAGATGGTCCTTAAAGCCCACACTACATGTCACTTAGTGGACAGACCAGTTTCCTTCTTTATAAAATGTGGGGACCAGGTGAGAGCATTTCTCTGGAGTCTCCCAGCTCCAAACTTCTAAAACACAATCTGATCACACGGAATAGCTGAGTATCCCTCAGAGCAGACTCACTGGAGGGACAAGCAACTCCAGATGTTAGCAGCTTAACACAAAGCATGTTTATCTTCCTCAAGTCGCAGGGGAGGGGGCCTGTGGGGGGCGGGGATTCTGCTCCAAACTCAGGTACACCTTCTCTTTCCATTGTCACTCTCCTGTCTCAAGGGTCTTGGGGACTTCCCCAGGGTCCCAGGTGTCTAACTGGAAGGTACAGGGAGAGATTTGGGTGGAGGACCCCTAAGACGTTTTTATTGGTTCAACCCCAAGGAAGACGCTCATTTCTGCACATTCATTGGCCAGTCTACAATCTCATGGGGTCACCCAGCTGCAAAGGAGGCTGGGAAATGAAGTCCAGCTGCGTCCATAGGAAGAACAGGGAGTGGCGTGTGGAGAGCCTATAGCAGTCTCTGTCACACAGGTTTTTTCGTGTCTTGGTTTTTCACTCGTGTATTTATGCGTCCAACATGCATCGAGTGCCGTCTACGCTCTTCACGAGATACTGCAGCGACAAGAGTTTTTGTTTTTTATCTTTTCCTTCTTTAAAAACCGAAGACACACTTCAAAGTTTGCATCTAACTCTCTCTCTCTTTCGGCCCTTGGCCACCCGGGATCCCAGTGGGGACTTGGCATCAGTGTCTTTGGTGCAGTCATCAGCTGCTAGTTACTAGTTGGACCTGAATGTCAGGTGTCAATCATCCCGCATCACACATTGAGCCCCCCAATGTCTGTCCGTGGAGCCGTTACTCGACTCACGACAAACCTAACAGACCTGAGCTTTGTCTCCTCCGAGGCTTCCCAGGGGATCCTGGGGGAGAGCTGAGCCCCCCTTTCAGTACAGTCTTGCCTGTCTCAGACTTTCCGGAGGGCGTCGGCTGTGGCAGGTGCTGCCTCTGCCACCAGACAGCAGTGCGGAAGCGTTAACGGAAGGTTTGAGGTCAAATTCCAATTTGATCCCAGCCAGTGATTCTGTTTCTGCACAACCTCGCAGACAAGACCCCAGACGACTTCTGAGTCACTGAAGCTGCCAGTGGAATTTGTAGGTTTTATAGCTACGCGGTAGAAACACCATGGTGTCTGCAAGAATCCGTCCCCTGAGCTCTGGGGCACATGAGTTCCAGAGGAAGCAGGGAGGGGGAGGCGCTGCGGGACCCGCCTGGCTGGGCGCAGGTGCGTCCCGACAGAGCCCTCCGGGGACCTTAGAACAGGACGGAGCCTGAGGACGCCGTGGCCGGGCCGGTGGGGGCCTCTTAGCTCTCCAGGGATTGAAACATGGAAAGGTTTTCCTTTTTCCCAGTGATTTCTACCAGTTGCTCCAAGTAGGTCAGGGAGACTGCAGTGGCAATGGAATCTGATGTCTCTTTAGCTCGGTCCAGTTAAAATTTCCATCTTGAACGAATTCCAGACACAGCCCTCCCTCTCTCCCTAGAGGCTTGGCGTGGCCATACTGTGCTGGGTGTATGTGTCTGGCACGGGGGGCAGTGAGCCAGCGGGAAGCACCTGGTTTGTTCTCTTAAACACCCTCTCCCTTTAGCCTCCGAGTGGGTCTCTGAGCCTGGTGCAGGCGATGGAGGCAGGGAAGGTACACCCTCAGGGGACCGCTGCGTCTGGGTCACCCTCTCCTCTCTGGGTCACCCTCTCCTCTCTGGGTCACCCACTCCTCTGTGGGTCACTCTCTCCTCTCTGGGTTACTCTCTCCTCTGTGGGTCACCCTCTCCTCTGTGGGTCACCCTCTCCTCTCTGGGTCACCCTCTCCTCTCCGCTGCTCATCCCTGCTGACCCCGCTGTCTGTGCAGAGGTGCTGTGTTTGGCTGGAGGCCCCAGCAGGACCAGATCTCTAGCAGCTCCGCTGAGGCATTGCCGTCTGCCTGGGGAATGAGGAGCCCAGCAGTGGGCCCTGCCCCCAGCCCCTGGTAGTGCCCCCTCTGTCACTGCCCTGTGCTCCCCTCCTCCTTCCCCCAGTGGGCACACGGCACAGGTACGACACGTCAGCTTCCTCCTCTCGAAGGGAGCCCCAGCCTTATGAAGTTACCTGACTCTTTCCTTTATTTGGGGAGGGGGACAGATGAAGCACCCCCTCTTCCCTCCTCCACCGTCACCAACATTGACCATCCCTAAAGGCCACCTCCTCCACAGCCCACCCCACCCCACCCTGTTTATAGATCAAGGGCCAGTGGTCAATTCCACAAGGCCTCTGGGGGTAGCCAACTCCAAGACAGGGATCCTTTGAGAGTGGAGTGGGAGGCGCTGAACCCCTTTTGTTCTCAGCCGGGGCCCCAGTTGCCAGTTCTGGGAAGGACAGCAAGAGGTCACTGAGCAGTGCCCTGGCCGGCTTGGCTCAGCAGTTAGCGCATCGGCCCGCGGACCAATGAGTCAAGGGTTAAATTCCCGTCAAGGCACGCACCTGGGCTGCGGTTCGTCCCCAGCCCTGTCGGGTCCTGTGGGAGGCAGCCAATCGATGTCTCTCTCTCTCTCTCTCTCTCTCTCTCTCTCTCTCTCTCTCTCTCCCCCCCTCCCACTCTATCTGATGATAAATAGAAAAGTATCCTCGGGTGAGGATTAAAAAGAGCCCACTCAGCACACACGCGGCTGTGCGGGCTGTGGGATGCCTGCGAAGGCAGGTTTCGGAGAGCATGGATATGTTTGTTTCTGTAACAGCGCCCTCGCCTGGTGAGGAACGCCCTTGCTGACCGGACGCACGCCCGGTCTCCTGTTCTGTCTGCTTTCTGAACTGCAGGTTTAAGATGCTCAATGATGAAAACTCCAGCCACCTCCTGTACTTTAACTGTGCTCTGAGGTGGTTTGCCCTGAGGATGGACGTCCTCATGAACGTCGTCACTTTCGTCGTGGCCTTGCTGGTGACCCTGAGCTTCGTCTCCATCAGCGCTTCATCCAAGGGCTTGTCACTGTCCTACATCATCCAGGTACCACTGGGGCCAGGGGGGCGTGGCCTGGAGGCTCTCGCAGAGAGTGCACGGGGGAGGACGGACCTAATAGAAAACCCACCTGAGTGGGTTCCAGGGGTGGGGAACATCCGGCCCGAGGCTGTATGAGGCCCATGAAATCAGTGCCAGCTAACATCACACACCTCACCCAATGAGCCTGACCAAATATAGCAGGCGAATTTTTTTTTTTTACAGGTGTTTCTCTTTTTCCTCCCATTGACGCCCTCCTCCTGATCCGCCCCCCCCCGTCCCCAGCATTGTTGTCCATGTCCATTGGTTACGCACACATGCATATAAGTTCTGTGGTTTATATCTCTCCCCCCACCCCTCTTCTGAGGCTTGTCAGTCTGTACCCTACTTCTATGTCTCTGGGTCTATTTTGTTCATCAGCTTGTTTTGTTCATTATATTCCACAAATAAGTGAGACCATGTGATATTTGTCTTTCTCTGCTTGGCTTATTTCGCTTAGCATAATACTCTCCAGGTCCTTCCAGGTCGTCTCAAAAGATAAGAGATCTCTCTTTCTTACAGCTGCGTAGTACTCCATTGTGTACATGTACCGCAGCTTTTTTATCCACTCATCTGCTGATGGGCACTTGGGCTGTTTCCAGATCTCAGCGATTGTAAATAGTGCTTACAGCAGGCTGATTTTTAGGTTGATAATCCTGTATGGCCCGTGAATGATGTTATAAATATCCAAACGGCCCTTGGCAGAATAAAGTTTCCCCGTCCCTGCCGGGTTCACGTCACTCAAAGGTCTGGTGGTTGTGCGGGCTTGGGGGACGGTTGGATCATGTCCTCTGGCCGTGTCCTCTTCCTGTGACCACTCTCATCATGGTTGGGTGACCTGCAGCCTCTGAGGGCTCCGGAAGGAAGCAGGCAGGAGACAAGCACTTCCTGCCCTGACTGCTGAGCAGAAGCCCTGGGTGGACTCTGACTGGGTACTTCAGGCATCCCAGAACTAAGTAGTGGCTTAGTGGGATCAGGACCATGGGTGTCGGCCAAGCGGTGGAGTCACACCCTATCCTACCCCGAGTCACACAGCTGCCCCTGTGGGAGAGGGAAAAGAGTGCCGGACAGACAGCCATGGCGTCCATGGCAAATCATCGCGGACTTCATTTTTTGGTTGCTTTGATTCTTTTCTTTTGAAAAATGGTAATAGTGAATTGCATGTCATTTACTGTGTCTCAGATACTGTTCTCAATCCTTTAACATACATTGATGCATTTATCTCCACAATGGCCGTAGGAGACAGCCATCATCCCTATTCTCCAGGTGAGGAGGCTGGGACCAGAGGGCCTTGCTCAGGATCACACACCTGACCTGTGTGAGAGGCAGGATTTGAACCCAGGCCATCTGGGTCTGACCCTCCTTCCTTGACACACGCCTCGTGTTTTTCTCTCGGGAAGCTTTTCCGATGCAGCCCTCCTCCTCGGTGCTCTGAGTGCGGGTCTGTCGTTTATTCTGTCAAGGCCGTGGGTTGTTTGACACTTCAGTCGGATTCTCTCTTCAAGTTGGAAACAATGTCTCCTCTTTTTGTTTTTCTCCTCTTGACCATGTCCTCCTGTCCTGTTGCTGTTTCTCTTTCTGGGACTCATCGTGGGTGGGCTCCGAGCTTCTCCCACAGCGCCTTGTTTCCTCCCTCTGCTCTCGCGGTCTCCGTTCTGGTCTGAGCATCTTGGTCCTGGGAACTCCCCTTAGCGTTGCCATCCGGCCGTCTCTTGACTTGTAAGTTTGGCTCTCATATATTCATATAGTCAATTTCCACCAACTCTTTCTCGGTGAATTTTAGAAGAATCGTGTTTTAATGGGTGCCTATGTATTTTTTAATCTCTGTGCATCTATCAGAGGCCCCCCTCTTTCCTTAAACTGTCCTCTCTTCCTCGATATCTGTGTTTCCCAGGGCCCGTTCTTCGTTCATCTGGTTCCTGCTCTTCCGTGCTGTTGGCTCTGTTTGTGTGGTTCTTGTCTACTTGCATCCGAGGAGGAGGGACCAGGTGGGGACTCGGGGTTCCCTCTGCCTTGGCATGTGCCGACGGGAAGCTGGATGACAGGGTGGGTAAGGCTTTTCCACAGGCTTCACTTCAGGAGAGCAGCCAGGAGGCTGGCTTCAGGCACACACACGCTAGACTTAGAAGGGTTTTGTCTAGGGTACTATTCCGGGAGCCCCCTTTATTCCCAGGTAGTTCACTCAGCTTCTTTAGAGAAGTGTGTGTGCGTGTGCGTGTGTGCGTGTGTGTGCGCGTGTATGTATGTGTGTGCGCGTGTGCATGCATGCGTGTGTGCATGTGTATGTGTGTACGCATGTGCGTGTGCATGCACGCACGTGTGCGCGCATGTGTGTGCATGTGTGCGTGTGCCCGCGCGCACGTGTGCATGTGTGTGCATGTGCATGCATGTGTGCGTGCGTGCGCATGTATGGGTGTGTGCGTGCGTGTGTGTGTGTGTGCATGCATGTGTGTGTGTGCATGTGAGTGTGTGCGCATGTGCGTCACTGGCCTAGGGATAAAGGTCCAGCTACCTGTGGTGGGGAGAAACAAGGAGGGAGGGGAGTAAATGGTCCAGGATAGTTGTCTATAGACAGACTGTTAATTAGCTTCCCTGTGTGCCCCTCTCACACCTGGGGCTCCGTTCTGCCGGACCCAGGGCCCTGGAAGCCCAGCGGAACATTCTATCTAAACGTCCTCACCCTCCTGCCAACTCCCAGAAACGTGTGACTCTCTCGTGCAGTGATACCTCTTCCCAACCGCCTTGCTGTCCAAGGCTTCTCTTTTGAAACTCTGATATCATTTTAATGGTATTTTGGGAAGGAGGAACAAAAATACATTCTCAGGACTCTATCTTAAGTGGGAAACCGGGTTTTCCTCGTTGATGGATGCTTTCATTTGTTGTTGCCTACTAAGATACGGAACAGATGATGTCGAATAGATTTCCTTCCTTACTCCAAGCGAAACAGCTTTCCTCAACTGAGGTCATGCTTCTGAGGGGTACCAGCAGCTTCCCAAGAGATTGTTTGCAAACATCCCTGTGAGGTGGGGGAAGCGTCTGCACACACTGAGATCTCGGGGCACTGGGCCCCTCTGGAGAGCACAGACTCCGAAAGACGGGGTGTCCCCTGAGAACAGAGGAGGCTCCCAGGTGGATGGGAAACCGGTGAAGAATAAGGACACTTGTCAATGGGTTTAGGACCCAGCCGGGCCACCCAGGATGGTCCCAAGACCCTTAATTACACCTGCAAAGATCCTTTTCCAAGGGAGGTAACATTCACAGGTCCCAGGGATGCCGAAGTGGGCGTAGCTTTGGGGGGACCACCATTTACCCAGCCTGAGTACCACTGCTTACACTCAACTCGAGGGTCGGCATCTGGGGGATCCTGGCCCGAGGTGGGTGACCTTATCAAGCCACACCCCCAAGTCTGGGCCTAGATTTTCTCATGTCCTGAAGCAAGCAGATGGGCTTGGTGGCTTTCCTCCAACTCTGATCATTCGCGATGCCTCTTGGCTGTGGGTGGGGTAAAGCAGGGAGGGCAACGAGGTGCAGGAGCCCCCAGGGGGCACCAAGGGGCCGACGACAGCAGCTGTCTGCAGGCTGGGAGAGTCCCTGCTCACAGCCCATGTGTCAAACCAGGAGGCGGTGACCAGGTGGTGCTGGGGTGGGCTGACTGTCGCCATCTGGAGAGCCTGGGAAAACGTAATTACCATTTGTTTCTAAATACAAAGGAAATGTTTAAAGGCGGAAACGCCCAGCAGGAGGAGGCTCACTTTCTGGCACTTGGCTGCCCACTGTTCCTGTGGCCCTGAGTGAGGCCAGAGGGGACTTCGCTGGGGTGTCCCTGAAGGCAGGAAAGGGCCCTGACGGGGGCTTGTCCCTCTGCCACAGCTCAGCGGGCTGCTGCAGGTGTGCGTGCGGACGGGGACGGAGACCCAGGCCAAGTTCACCTCCGTGGAGCTGCTCAGGGGGTATATTTCGGTAAGAAATGAGTGCAAACAAGTTAACTCTGGCAGAACTCTTGTGAATGTTTGATGTTTTTACATGGGAAAGGGATCTTTGTAAAAGCCGAACTCTGACCACAGCCTGTCCTCTTAAAACCCATATTTACAACATGAGTCCTGGATGTTGAGAGAGGTTCCTTTTCAAAAACACTTTCCCTGAGGCTGTTTCTGCGCACAGAAAAGAGAATTTGATGGCTCACCTTAGACTCTCCTCTTTAAAAACCTTTATGCTCAATTTACAAATCCTGCTATTCTTTGGAAGGAAGTCTAGCCAATTGGAGCAATCACTTTTAAAGGCCTCTGAATAGCATTTGGCCACTTAAAAAACTCAATTAAACACTTTAAAGCATTTAAAACTGCATTTTAAAATGTAATCGATTACATTTCCTTTTTAAGTACCCTGATTATCTGATTTAACAAATAAGTCCTCCTGAGGTTACGCACATCTAAAAATATAGATTCATGTAACCCACTTACGGCTTTGAGTTTGCCTAAAAATCCCAATGCTATACATAAACAGTAGGCTTTTAACTTAAAATCATGTTCAAATAAACTGCTCAATTGTGATTTTAAATTAGAATCACAAGACCGAATGTTATTAATATTATGAAACTTTAAAACTCCAAGTATGCCGATTCCTTAAACTAAAATGTTCCTGTTACAATGTTGCTTCTGTGAAATACTTTTCTAAATCTTCCGCGGGTTAAAAATAGTCACTGTCTAGAAATACAGTCGTTTTCTTGGCTAACTGTGGTTGCTCATCAACCAGAAATTTGGGCTGGTCGGCCACCCCAAAGGGGCACATGGGAGCCTTATTTCCCGTCGCTAAAGGGGGTTCTTAACCTCAGAGGAGGGGTTGGTCTGGTAATGCAGGCACGCTACTCTACCCTGAATTACACTTTGCATTTTGCGGGCTTTTTGGAAATTTAAATGTCCTTTCCACGGAACTCTCAAGACCTCTGAACCTGACACCCTGCATTCTCATCACCTTCCTGCTCCGGCACGGGGTGACTCCTCCAGACGTCTGGATGCATTCTGCAGACTCGAGCCTGGGCCTGCGGGTGCTGTCCGGCTTCCAGGGCACGTGGCCGACACTGACCGGCCCACAGGCCCCGCGGCAGCTGTCCCGTACAGTCATCATCTCTACTCACTAAGTTTCAGCCTCGCCACAGTTCTCTCTAGTCCTCCCAGTGCCCAGGTGTGTTCTGGCCTCAGGGCCTTTGCACCGGCTACCCACTCTGCCTGGAAGGCGCCAGACTCCATCTCCTGGCAGCCTGCTGCCAGCTCCCAGCATTCCAGGTCTCCAGTCACTGTCATTGCTCCCACCCCCTCAAACACACACTCTGCGTTCTGCTCCAACCCTCTGCTTTATTGTCTTCATTCCGATGTCTTCTCTTCTTGTTTTTTTTAATCCTCACCTGAGGACATTTTTGCATTTATCTTCAGATAGAGCAGGAGGGAGAGAGAGAGGGAGGGAGAGAGAAACATCAATGTGAGAGAGACACATTGACTGGTTGCCACCCGCACGACCCCAACTGGGGGCCGGGGACAAACTGCAACCGAGGTAGGTGCCCTTAGCGGGAACTGAACCCGGGCCTCTCTGGTCCGTGGGCCGACGCTCCAACTGCTGAGCCAAACCGGCCAGGGCTTCTCTTCTTCATTCTCTCACTTTCCCACTGGAATGCGTCTCGTGAGTGCCGGGGCCTGACTGGTCTAGTCGACGTAAACACGCGGACCTGGAACTGTGCGGATGGATGAATGAATGAATGAATGAATGAATGAATGAATGAAATGAATGGGAAAGCCAGGGAGTCCCAGCCCGTCGTTGGTTCTTCTGCATTTCAGACCTGTGTCCCCGAATGCACTCAGCCGCTCAAAGTGGGGCCCTGTCCCCATGACTGGCCCAGCCGTGGGGAGGTCACATTCAGAGACTACCAGATGCGATACAGGGACAACACTCCCCTTGTTCTCGACGGGCTGAACTTGCACATCCAGAGCGGGCAGACGGTTGGGATCGTCGGAAGGACGGGCTCTGGTGAGGACGGGCGCCGGCCGGGTTTCTTCCGGGCGTTTTCTTTGCGTGTCCACTGGGCCCGCGAGTTCAGCGGCACCGGAGGGCGGTGTGGGTGTCCAGCAGACTGGCCGTGCTTTTCCCTCAAATCTCTTGACGGTAAATTAGGATTTTGGGTCGAATGGGTGTGTGGAGTTGGAAGCAAACACACATCCATGTTTGAGTTCATTAAAGGAGAATCATTCTGGTGAAACGAGACCCGCAGGATGAGCTGTGTGCAAATAGCCGCGGTGGGGAGAGGAGTGTTAACGCGTGGGGGCTGCCGATCGCCCCCCAGGGTGAGGAGTTTGTCAGCACCACCATGCTCACAGAACTCTGTCACTGGATCAGATGCATGGATGTGACGGAGGCATCAATGGGCGTTTGACTTGTTCTGGCTCGTCCTGTCCCCAGGCAAGTCGTCGCTGGGCATGGCCTTGTTCCGCCTGGTGGAGCCTGCCGGCGGCACCATCCTCATTGACGACGTGGACATCTGCACGATCGGCCTGGAGGACCTCAGAGCCAAGCTGACCGTGATCCCCCAGGACCCTGTCCTGTTTGTAGGTACAGTAAGGTAGCTGTTTTTGATCGTTGTGCATTCCACTTTTGGGATAGTGACATCAGACCGACCAGGAGCTCTGGGGAGCGCCACAGCGTGGCTGGCCTGGGGCCGCTCTGCCTGAGGGAGCAGTGTGCCAAGGGGCTGGCACCGGCTCCCTGGGAAGGCCGTGTGAGGGGCCGCGAACCAGGGCCCTGAGCGGCACTTGTGCTCAATAAACGCCGTGGCTAGCAGCGAGATGCTTGCACGTGGGGCGAGCAGGCATCCTGGATGGCACAGGCTTGTGCCTGTGTGTCCGCATCCTATCGGGTGTACCAACAGCCACTCTCCAAAGTGCCCTGTTTGTGCAATAAAACAAGTGGTTATCCGACGAATGCCGCTGCGCGTTGGGAAGTGTGACAAGGAACAGTAGCGTTGCAGCTTCTGCAGGGTGTAAGATCCAAAGTGCAGGCCCAAGGACAAAGCCGGGCTCTCCCTGGATCCCGTGAGTGGCGGACCCTCTCCTGAGGGGGACAGCTCTCCCACTGAGCAGCAGGGGCCATATTTAGCATTGTATGAAAAACACGTCCCCTGTGGAGACTCACACCCCACAAATGCCCTCTGGGAGCCCGGGAGCTGTAGGCCTCGCTGGTGCTTCTGACGGCAGCGTGAATGCAATGGCCCGCCACGCTGCTCCCTCGCCCTTTCTCCCTCCAAGAATCTGCAGAAGGTTGCAGGCCCTCGACTGCCCATGGCCGCCAAGAAGACCATGGGTCTTCCTGAGCGCCTAGCGGGGGGCTGTCTGGGCAGCCCTGTATCCCATCTCGGTGGTCTCTGCTCTGCCACAGAGTTGTGGGTCCTTGGTCTCTTGACCTGAGGCTGGTATTTTGTGGGCCTTCATCCCAGGCTAAGTAAGCCCTGCCCGGGGAGCCACTGGGGCATAAGCACCCCCTGTCCCCGCCACGTGCTACAGAAAACCTGCTCCCTGGACCGCTCACCCTCAGAAATCAGCTCCCTGGCCTTCTGTCATTGCAGGTACAACTTGGACCCCTTCGAGAGCCACACGGATGAGATGCTCTGGCAGGCTCTGGAGAGGACGTGCATGAGAGACTCAGTAGGTCTTGGGGGCTTGTCCAGGACGCGTCTCCTTGGCACTCATGCCCGGGCACCTGGCCCAGGTTTACATTCGATGAGCACTGGGCCAGCATTTGGCCAAGGTTACTTCTTGGCCCCCGTATGTCAGAAGACACAAGTCTCGTTTACATGTTAGGATTAGAACCAACAATCGATACGATTTATCAGGTCTCTGCAAGGATTCAGCCAAGACCTCCACGTGTATCAGGGGCTTGGTTCTGACCACAGCCCTCGGAGGCTGGTACACCTGCCTCCGTCTTTAGAGACGTGGAAATGAAGGCTCAGGGAAGTGACAGGTGCAGGCTAGCGAATGGCAGAATGGAGACTCGAACCCATGTCCACCTGACTTAGAGCCCAGGGAGTGCCCCAGTGTTCTGCCCATAGCCTCACTTGCCTTTGGGAACAATAAGGCCAGGAAGGTGAGGGCGGGGCCTGCTCCAGGGGGCGGGGCCTGCTCTAGAGTGGCAGGCAGGCAGGTTCAAGTGGACCTGACCCTGTGACCGGGCTCCACAGGGGATCCCCCCTCCCAGGACTGTACCCAGGTGAGCGTGTCCCCATGCCACTTGGACTTGTCATGCTGGATAAACCAGACCCTGTCTTACCTTTCTTGATGACTAGAAAACTGTCCCATCCCACCTCTATCTTGTCCATGGAAATAGGGACCCTGGAAGCCATTTATACTTGTTTTCGTTTCTCCGGGCCCATCTGTGCATCACTGGTATTCTTCTGTCCGGGTGCCAGTGGGTTAAAAATCACACTGTGATTCTAAATGATTCGTGTCCGCCTACTCCCCGGCCTTTCCCGGTGCCGTCTGCGGTATTGAAATGATTGTGGTTTTGCACTTTCTTCCCCGCAGGAAAATAAAGCCAGCCGAGGAACGCGAGAGGAGGGGGCAATCGATACAAATGGCGCAGGACAATTTCATCGATCATGGGCATAAGTGCGGCATTCTCTGTTTTATAGATAATGAAGCTGCCAGAGAAGCTGCAAGCAGAAGTCACAGAGAACGGGGAGAACTTCTCAGTAGGGGAACGGCAGCTGCTCTGCATGGCCCGAGCGCTGCTCCGCAATTCAAAAGTAAGGACACAGCGGGAAAAGGCACGGGTCTGCACATCTCCCACTGCGACATCCGTCCAGGCAGAGGCCTGTCTTTGTCTGCCAGCAGAGAGAGAGCGATTGAGCCATTTAAAAACCGATCACTTTTCCTTAAGACAAAGTTGTGGGAGGTAAAAACTGAATAATAACAGCCATTTACAGCAGCAGCACCCGCCTCTCCCCGGTCTCTTCCCGGGGGCCGGTCTCGCTTTGGTATTCTGTCTGTCTCCCTGAGTGGCTCGAGATTGAGAAACCTCCCTCTCGACATCTTCCCTTCGTCCCTGAGCGATTCGAAGCCTGATGAATAGTCCCCAGGACACTCACGAAAGCGAGCGTCTGAATGGTAAAATGTGTGTGCGTTTTTCTCAGCGACGTCGACACCCTTGCTTACGGGCTTCGAGGAAGGGGTCGCTGGCGCTTTAGAAACCGCGTGCCCCGAACCCTGGCGAAGCGTCGCCGTGGCGTGGGCTCCCGAGGGCGGACTGCTAGGCAGTTTGTGTTGGTTTGCATCATGCTTTTAATAAGCGGTAGCCCGCTTCTTCCAACAAGGAAACAAACAGAGCCGGGGGGATTCAGTAACCGAGCCAAGGCCTAGCAGAGTGAGCGCCGAGCTCCAGCCCTCTGACTGGTGGACCGGCACGGAGGGTGGCAGAACAGACCCCCCTGGCCCCCAAGACATCCACGTCCTGACACGGGGACCTGTGACTGTTACCTTGCCTGGGAAAGGGCTTTGCCCATTCGATTACATCGAGGGGTTTGAGATGAGGAGATTATCCCGAATTGCCTGGGTAGGCCCAGGTCTTTCTAACAGGGAGGCAGCAGAGCCGGGAAGAGGAGGAGATTTGACCATGGAAGAGGAGGTTAGAGCAATGCCAGGAAGGGGCCACGGGCCATCACGCACAGGCAGCATCGGAAGCTGGGCAAGGCAAGGGGCCGGTTCCTTCCCTAGAGCCTGCAAAAGGAATGCAGCCCTGACAATACTTTGACGTCGGGACTTTGTAGTTCCAGAACGGTGAGATAATAAATTCATGTGGTGTTAAGCCTCTGAATTTGCGTGAATTTGCTACAGCAGCAGCTGGAAGCTGAGGTACCTTTCGTTGCATGCTGACTCATGTTAGCATGGTCGATAGTCCTGGGTGCTTCTTCCTGCCGGTGTGCAGGATTAGAACAAAACACTTAGAAAGGGGAGTGAAGATTACACAGCCTTGTTCCCCAGCCAGTCCCTCTGAAGAAGATGAAGGTGGTGTGATGTGACTTTTATTTTGCCATTGTTTTTCTAACTTTTGGAGATGGATACACAGCTCATTACTTTTTAGCCCTTCTCCTTTTAAAAATAAATAAATAAATAAATAAATAAATAAATAAAGAAAGAAAGAAAGAAAGAAAGAAAGAAAGCCAAGATTATAAATTTTCCTCTATGGACAGCTTTGGCTTGCTGTGACTTCTACAACATTTCTTCCTCAACAGATCATTCTCCTTGATGAAGCCACTGCCTCCATGGACCCCAAGACTGACAGCCTTGTTCAGAGCACCATCAGAGATGCCTTCAAAGGCTGCACGGTGCTGACCATTGCCCACCGCCTCAACACAGTCCTGAACTGCGACCTCGTCCTGGTCATGGAAAATGGGAAGGTACAGGAAGCCACTGGGGTCACCTGGCTTCAGTGGTTTGGGTTCTGTGGTGGGTGGGGGTTTTCTGACAATTTCCGCTCTTCTTCTCTGACTTTCAGGTGGTTGAGTTTGACAAGCCCGAAGTCCTTGCTGAGAAGCCAGATTCTGCGTTTGCGATGTTACTAGCAGCAGAAAACAAAGTTCGATTATAAAGGTCCCGGCGGGTTTTAGAGGAGGAGAAGGAGAAGTTGGATGGGCCTGCAGGAGGGCTGTCATCGCTGCAGGCAGCCCTGGTCACCGTCCCTCCCACCCTTGACCCAGGCTGAGCCGAGCAGAGGCTGCTTCCCTGCCTCCCCTGGTCCCTGTCTCCCGACCTCACTTGGCGGGCCCGGGGCTGGGGGTGGTAACAGAGGCAGACGGAGCTAGTGGGTTAAAGAACTGCCCCTCACCTCCTGAAACCCCAAGGGTCCCTCATGTGTCCTTTTCAATACCACCCTGTGCCTGAAAAATAGTAAAACGGTTCCTGCCTTGTGTTCAGAAGGGGAAGGAGCCGAATTTCTTCCCGTTTAACTTCTATCCACATGTATTTTGAGTGTCCGATGAGCAGTAACCTCAGGGTCTGTAGCACAAAAGATTGATTCCAGTGTTTGGCGGAAATCCTTTTTTTTTTTTTTTAATCATATTGTAATGTTCCATTTGATCTATTAGAATAACCAAGAAAGCAAAATGTTGAAGTTTCCCGATAAATGACATTTTTATATCTTCTCTGTTGGTCATTAAAATGCAGCAGGAAATTAAACTACCCTGAAATGTTGCTTTGAAATTTTCTTACTGGAGGTATTCTGACTTCTGTGCTATGTCCTCTCACAGACCCTGGCTGCTTTCTCCACGGGCTCAGTCATAACCCCACAGCGTTTCCCAAAGAAAGACTCTCTTTCCACTTCCAGGCTCGCTGTGATGGAGGCAGGGGAGACACAGTCCCGGCAGCCCGGAGTTGGAGCTGCTCATTCACAGCGACATTGGAAAAAACCCAGCAAGGAAATGTGACGGGCTCCTGGGACGCGTTTGCCCGGGGCCCACCCACAGCCTGACTGCTTCTCGTCCCTGAGGACTGAGGCCCAGGGAAGCTTCCTGAGCCCTGGGCGAGGCCCAGGGCAGTGCCGGCCAGCAGGCTCCTAGCTCACGACTCCAGCCCCCCCCCCATTTCTAGTCTTGGTCCCAGACTCCTCCCCTCCTTCCGAAGATGGAAGAAGGCCTGCTGGGCACCGTGAGCACTCAGCGGAGGGGCGTGAGCCTGTGGCCCCATAGTGGACTCATTCAAACACGGACCGGAGCTCGGGGCGCCCAGCCCTGCCCTGCCCCCAGGGCTACCTGCCCGAGGGCCAGGCTCAGCTCGGCAGCAGACCAGCCCCCGGCCAGCACCTCCGGGCTGGGCTGTGGGTGTGCCTCCGTCAGACCACTCACCGGCTGTCCTGGCCGCGCCCGGGGGTGTCTGCAGGGCCAGAGGTGAAGCGGGCACGTCGGCGGCGGGTAGAGCTCCCGGGTGGAGGGGAAGGCCCCAGTGAAGGCAGGGAGGCCGCAGCCGCCATCAGCAGAGGGTGCACACCACGGACAGTGTGTTGGAAAGGCCGCCGTGAGGGGCTCCTTCCACGGCAGCTCCAGGCCGGCTCCGGGTCTCCCCGCGGAGGGACAGAGTACATCTGTAGCCGGTCCACTGCCCTGACCCGAGTCTTTCCCCATCATGGTGTGTGACCCTGGTCTGAGGTCATCGAACCCACATCTGGGCTCCAGAGCAGCTGCCCAGATGAACGTCCAACAGCCCCCGACGGGGCGACCGGACCTGGCCGTCCACGCTGACGCTTGGAATCCATGCCGGCTGGGGGGTGGGGGATGGGAGTGCTGTATTTTCCATCCGGTCGGCACCAGGCTGACCATCGGAGTGTGATTTCAGGAAGGCGTTTCTGTGAGGTGGGGGGCGAGGCTGCAGCGACCCCTGGCTCTTCGGACGCCCTGGAGGACAAGCCCCCTGTGCCACTCATCGTGTCCCCTCTCCCTTCGGCTGTACTGCCCAGAAGGGAATGCCACCCCTGGCACCTGGCGAGCCCTGCCGTGTGCCCAGCACAGCTACGGGCACTTCCCGGGAATCATTCCCTCCACTTCACCTCACCCACGAGGCGGACACGTTTATCATTCCCATTTTACAGGGGATCCAGGAGGTATGAAGACAGGTTCGAAAGGCTTGCGAGGGTGCTGTAGGGAGCCCCACGTGTAACCAGATGTTTGTGAGGCGAGCAGAACCCAGCTGAACCAACTCCGAGACCACTCGGTGTCCACTCTGTCACAGGACGTCGGAGCGTCTCTGAATCTCCCCGACTCAGTCCTGTGCTCTGTTCACCTGCCTGCCTCCTGGGGGCGCCCATGTTCAAGGGGATGCATTAGAAGCTCCTGAATCCCCTGTGAGATGCCAGCAGACCCCAGAATAAGCCACTCACAAGCACTGTCGTGATAAGTTAGTAACAAATGGCCTGTGACACCTGTCTCAGTCCGCTGTGTCCTGAAGCTAACTGTGCAGCTGGCTGACCTACAGCACAGGTGAGCAAACTCAGAGGCCACATCCTGCCTGCCGCCTGTTCTCATCAATAAAGTTTTATTGGAACACGGCCACTCCACTTTCCCCTGGGGCTGCTTGCACACTCGAATGGCAGAACTGAGTACTTGCAACCACACTTGCGTCCTCAAAGCCAAAGGCAGTGACCCTGCTGCTCTTTCTGGAGAAGCCTGCTGACTCCTGGTCGAGGCAGGAGTATGAGAAGCCATTCAGACCAGTGATCTGTGACGGGGAGGTCGGCGGGGGCTGGAGGTGGCCTGGTGCGTCTGTGCTGTCCACAGCTGTGGGGTCACCTGTGAGCACGAAGTGGAGAGATGGATGGCGCACAGTTCTTCCTTGTGACGTGGAGCTGGGGTCCACCCTGCAGTCACCTCACCCCTCGTCCTTACTGTCTGACCAGCTTGCGCTGGCGGCTGGTAAGCAGCCAGACGCATCGTGACCGACGCGGGAGACAGTGACAGCCTTTTCCTGGGAAGATGCTCACTCCGGCCTGCGGAAAAGAGCCGGGTCCCTGCCCTGGGAGTTACTCCTCCTCAGGCATGACCCAAAGGAGCACGGGCTCCGGGGGGAGCAAGGAATTGTCCAGTTCTCACCTCCCCCCAAAGAGTCGCGACATTGATGAATCTTTTCCGTCCCTTCCCTCCAGGCTGCCTGAGGTCAGAGGCCTCAGAAGGAACTCACCGGTTTTATTCTTGCTCTTCAAGCAAACAGATCTGAAACGGGCCCAGAATTGTCGGTCAAAATGCCAAATATTCTTTGCAAAGAGTTGGCCAGAGCAGCAGGGTTTAAAATGAACTGAAAAGGCAGGAGGTCATCTGAGGTCAGGAGGACTGATCAAAGAAATCACTTTCCTTTCAGCCCTGGGTACAAGGCCACCTCTAGGGGAGGCTAAATCGGGCACTAAGACCTTCCCATGAATGCCCGTTTCCGCGGAGAGGGCGCGTGCTTCTGTAGAACAGCTGCCCTCCGCTGGGACCGGCATCAAAGGGCCAGACCGAGGTCGTTTCTATGGTTTCAGCACAAAACACAGCAGGCCGGGCTGATGCCTCCTCCGCTCCGGGAGCCTCAACACACCCAGAAACCTACATTTGCTTTATGGCAATCGCTTTACGTATCTTTTAAAATCTTATTATGTTAAAATATAACTGACCATTTTAACCATTTTCAAGGGGACAGTCGGTGGCATTGAGTACACTCACAGGGTTGCACAGTCGTGACCACCACCCGTCTCCAGATCTTTCTCGTCATCCCAAATCGAGATTCTGTGCCCGTGGAACAACCCCCTTCCCCCCCGCCCCCCGTCCCTCCCCAGCGCCCATCACCTCGACCCTCCCTCCTGCCTCCAGGAACCTGACTGGCTCTGGGCCTCACGGAGCGGAGTCAGAGTCCGTGTCTTTCCTGACGGATTCTTCCTCTTGGCACACCGTCCTCAAGGCGGTGTCGGCGCTGAGTCCGTTTTTGAGGCCATCCCGGGCGGTGTGAAGGGGTACCTCGCGTGCAGTGATGGGGAACAGCATTTCCTGTGCTTGTCACCTTGCATTTCCCTAAGGCAGTGGTTCTCAACCTTCCTCACGCCGCGACCCTTTCGCACAGCTCCTCATGTTGTGGCGACCCCCAACCATAAAATTATTTTCGTTGCTACTTCAGAACTGTGATTTTGCTACTGTTATGTCTTAGGCGACCCCTGTGAAAGGGTCGTTCGACCCCCAAAGGTGTCGCGACCCACAGGTTGAGAACCGCTGAGTCTAAAGAGAGATCCGCGTGGGGGACGGATCTTAGCAGGAAAGACCCTGGTCTGCGTCTCTCAGCGTTCCTTCGCTACGGCGGCATCTCGAGTGGCTGGTCTCAGTCAGACTGCGGACAGGAACGCAGACTCTGCTTACCAGCTGCGGGCCAAGTGCTTGACACACATCGTATCAGCAAGTCTTCAAAACAACTCACAGGGACACGTGGCTCTTCCCGTTTGCTCAGGGAGATGATGCCACTTGCCCAAGGTTACCCAGACGGCAGGTGGAGGAGACAGGTGCGCACCCCAGGGCCCACTCACAGTCCAGTTCCTTCACTGCGCAGATCAAGAAACGGAGGCCCAGAAAGTCTCCCACTGGTCCAAGGTCATCCATGGAGTGGCAGGGGGAGGGCCAGGGTCCTGAACTCCAGCCGAGTGCTCTGTCCTTGGCGTCATGTCGACGGCCGCGCAGACCGTCCCCAAGGCTGCCGGCGACCCCGTGCGGTGACCCAAGCCATAAAGGAAATAGGAATAGTGTTTCCTCCGGTGAGCTTACGATGTCACTGGGGAAGTGACAAGTGCCCAGGAGCACACGGTGAAATGCTGGAGGATGAGCGTGAGGTCAGATGTGAGCGCATCCACGCACACTTTGTGTCCCCACTGGGCGTTCCACGCCTTCACTCACCTTTGTGGCCCTTCTTTCCATTAAAAGAAGGGAGAGCTGCCCGGCTGGTGTGGCTCAGTGGTTGAGCGTCGATCCATGCACCAAGAGGTCACCAGTTCGATTCCCGGTCAGGGCACATGCCCAGGTTGTAGGCCCGATCCCCAGTGGGGGGCATGCAGGAGGCGGCCAGTTGATGTTTTCTCTCATCAATGTTTCTCTCTCTCTCTCCCTCTCCCTTCTTCTCCTTCTGTCTCTAAAAAAAATTTTTTTTAAGGGAGCAGTGAGTGAAGCCTGGCAGAGGTAAGAACAATTCTGGAAACAACCGCCAGGTCCTTGCAGGACAGACGGGGACATGAAGGGGATGAGGATGGGAAGGGCGTTCCTGGTTGGGAGAACCACGGGAACACCTGGAGCTGAGGACGCACCTGGCTGAGGGGACAGCGGCGGCTGCCTAACCAGGGCTGCTGGGAAAATCGTCAGGTGCTTCACTGCCCGCGTCTCCAAACACAGCTGGAGACGACCGGCAGCTTGGATACAATTGGCGATGGGAGAACAGTCTGTGTAGAAACAATTAGGGCAGGCGCTGGGAAGAGCCCATTAGCCATCCAGGGAGTCTGGCCAAGGAAAAACGCGGCCTCCCACAATGCCGCTGCAGCAGCGCCAGCACGCTCCGGGGGTGGCAGTGGGCTGGCTCCGCCACACCGCTCCCACCCCCAGCCCCAGGGCAGGGTGGGCGTCCCGAGGACAAACCGCCATTGACACGCCCGGGCCACGTGTGCTAGTCTGTAAGGGCACGCTGTCCCCCCAGCAGGAAGCCCTCTCCGGGGCTGGCAGAGGGGAAGACGGGAGCCCGGTTCCCTCTGGAAAATCTGGGTCAACGGTGTCTCTCTGTCCGAGATCACCTGCACCGCGGGGTCATTTTGGACACCAGGCGGCCACCAGGTGGGGAGAGCATACTGGGCTTGGCAACCCAGGGGATCCTTGACCAGTGGTCCCGGTCGAGTTTCAACATCAGTCACCTTCCTGGGTTTTCTCTGGGGACTTCAGAGCTGGGGTCCTTGCTCTAAGCACAGGCCACACGTTACCCTCTGGACTGGCAACTGGAGGACAGAGCCCTGTCGTGAGGAGAAACAGGCCTCGGCTCTGGGGGTCCAGGCAACGCTGCCGGTGCTCTGCCCGGGTCCCCCGGTCCCTGTATATTTCAAGGTGCTTTTGCTCCCAGTGGTGGCCCCCTGGACTCTTCTTCCCAGGACTCACACAGGGAAAGGGAGAGGCGCTGAAGCGTGTGTGTCCCCCCCACCCCGGCAGCTCTGAGCTGAGGGGCCCAGCTCCCCAGTCTGTGGTGGGGCCACGCTGGTGTTCGACTTACACTTCCAAGTTCCCGGGGGGGCCAGGCTGAGGTGGCCTCTACAGGAAGGACCAGAGTCTGAACTGTCCCCGTCTTTGTCCTGCTTTGCCCTGACCCCCACAGATCCCCCCTGGGAACACGCCTTTGATCAAGTTCAAGCATAAAGTCCTGGTCTCAGGGTCTGTTCCTGGGGAACCCTACCTGAGACAGGGGTCAAACCCAACCCCTGTCATTTCCAAGATCTCAGCACCTGTTAGGGGACCCACTCTATTCTTAGCCCAGGGACTAGGCAGTTGAGGCCCCCCCCATTGTCTCTGGGAAGGCCTGGCATGGACACCGGGCCGAGCAGTCACAGCTCTGTGGTGCCGGGACAGGTTCAGGGCGGGCACATGACCCACACTGGGCCAGCCAGAGTCGAACCCAGGACTTTAGCTGGAACCACGGGGACAATGGATGGCAGCAGTCTGTGCAGGCTCCGTCAGCATGCCCCGAGTCTGCTGTGGGACTCAGGGCTCCAGAGAGAACATCCCATGACATCTAGGGCAAGACAGTGTCCCCATCCGTGCCGAAATGCAGACGTGTCTCCCTGTGCCTCTGGGGTGACCCAACTCCAAATGCAAGTTCCCCCCTGCTTATGGTTGACTCACTCCCCCCACCGCTGCCACATCCTCCGCCAGCCTCTGAGATGCTGCTTCGATGGGAGGGCACCCCGTAGGTTTCCCAGCTGCAACACGACCCTGCTTTATACCCCACAGGCGCTGTGTGGCGGGAATGCCCCGATCGGGGCTCAGTCCTGCTCAAGCCCCTTGTTGGGGACACTCCGCGGGAATGCCCTGATCTGGGCTCAGTCCTGCTGAAGCCCCTTGTTGGGGACACTCCGCGGGAATGCCCTGATCCCGGCTCAGTCCTGCTCAAGCCCCTTGTTGGGGACACTCCACGGGAATGCCCTGATCAGGGCTCAGTCCTGCTGAAGCCCCTTGTTGGGGACACTCCGTGGGAATGCCCTGATCGGAGCTCAGTCCTGCTCAAGCCCGTTGTTGGGGACACTCCGCGGGAATGCCCTGATCCGGGCTCAGTCCTGCTCAAGCCCGTTGTTGGGGACACTCCGCAGGCATTTTCTGTTCACCTCGAGCGTTGCGTTTCCCGATACAAGCGCCGGATCCCGGTGTCTCTGCCTCTCGGTCTCACAGCTGGAGGAGACGGCACCTTTCCCAGCCCCCTCCCAGGCAGCGACACCTGCCATCTTTCCTGTGAAGTGTGACTCCTCTGGGAACCAACTTAATCCGCACACCGCACTCGGAGCGTGAGCATGGCGACCAGGGCAGGCCCCGTGGCGCTGGGTGAGTCGGTTGAGCCCGTGTCACCTGCTTTGGGCAGACGGGGCTCTGAGGGCCGTCCCTGAGGAGTCCTCACCCCAGGTACCTCTAGGTGGCCGCATGTTCCCAGCCAACGTCTCCCCTGCCTCACACCTAGATCATCCCTCTCATCCTCGACTTCCTCCCGCTCGGTGTATCCTGCCTGGAAATGAGAACAGTGATTCCCAGGGTGTTCTCCGGAACCCTCGTCCCCCCAGGTGAACTGTGAGGCAGGGGTTCTTCGGTCAGATACACTGGGAAAGGCCCCGGGCTGCCGCCCTCGCCTGGAGACCCTCAGGCCAGTCGGCTGTGTGTTAGTGTGGGTTTCCCCAGAGCATCTACTGAGACCAAGTCTCCCGACTCCTGAAAGGTGGGGGTGAGGGGGGAGTGAGGCAGGAAGCAGCAGCAGCCCATGGGGGTGAGCTGTGGGCCGTCACCCCGGGAACTGAGGCTGACTGCCCCGAGCAGGGCACGCTGGGGGCTCCTCACTCCAACAGCCGTGCTTGCCTGTCAGTAGGAAATACTAGCCGTCCTCTGCAAAGGGCCGGAGGATGGACTGGCCCCTTGGGAACCTACAGATTTGGTTAAAATGAATCTTCCAGAGACGCATAAAGACCATGAAAGAAAAATCCCAGATTAATAATAAAAAGAACTGAGGCACTTGCCAGAAAAAAGAAAGACAGAAAGACAGAGCACAGCAAGCTGGGTTCCCTGTGCTCCCCTTTCGGCTCTGGGGCAGTCTCTGTAGCCCTGGGCGTGCTTCCAGGACCCTGGGCGCAGTGGGCCGTGCCCTGGTGCGTCCAGAGGATGCCCGTTGGCACGGTAATGCACCCAGTCAGAGTTCTGTGCCCACTGCAGGGAGACCAGTGAGTTAGGAGAAGGAAAAGGAGGCTGCCTGTCCACTTCCTCCTCTCAGATCCACTCCTGTGCTGGGCAGCCCACTGGGCGCCACAGGAAACTACATTTCCCAGACTCCCTTGCTCCCTGGGAGGCAGGAGAGAAGCCAGGTGTTTCGTCCCTGTCCCTCTGCCGACCATGGTGCCTGTGCCTCCTCCGTGGCTTCAGCTTCCACCACAGAGCCCTCCCTCCGGGGTTCCCGGCACTTCCCAACAGCCGACGTGGCTTTAGCTCCTGCCGGAGGCCTGGCTTCTGGCTCTAGAGCTCTCTCCCGATGGTCCCTCCAGCCCTCGGAGGACAGGGACTCCCGCCATGGCTCCTTCCTGGCTCTCCTCACTGTCCTCTGCCTGGCTTCTTGGCTCTTGTATTATCTGTGTGACCAATTCCCGTGTTTAAACGCATCTGCCGGGAAGACCTGGGGTGGTCTCTGCTGTTCTGCGTGGATCCTGACGGAAGCAGGTGTCTGTCCTGTGGGTGGGGACCGCTGGCCTACGCGATGAGAAGCTGAGCTCTCTAGTGCGGGAGCTTCGATAAGCACAAGCTGGGCTGCAAGGAGCAAGGATCTGGGTCAAACTCACGATCACATGAAGCCACAGAGGCCCCTCAATGCCGTGGTCCCCACGCTTTCCCTCTGCCCTCACCCAGAACATTCTAGGACGGTCACCATGACTATTATTATGGACACTGGAGCTTGAAGAAGGAGAAGCGAGGGCTGGAGGACCGTGAGGGGTCTGCACACAGGTCGCCCAGTCCAGGGCTGGTGCTCCTGACCAGCGTTCTGCTGACCCCCTGACATGCTCTCCATGCGGGCCCCCAAGTGAGCAGGGCCCACGGCCTTCTCTGTGTCTCACCTCCGCAGCTCTCTCCTGGTCCGGCTGGCTCTGAGTGGAAGTTGAACCAAGAAAGAAGAAAACACGTGTCTGCGTTTTGCATCTTAGATCTCATCTGACTTCTAACCAAGATAATTCCTGAATCAATCCCGCCACGAAACGGCAGAAACAGCCCCTAGGTCTTGAGTGCTTGGAGGCGACGGCTTCATGGGCACAGATGCTCCCTCCAACCCAGCAGTGACGCACCATCCCCCACACACTCTGCCATCCACACGAACGCTCTGAGGGCATCTGCCCGATGCTGGGTGAGGCCGGGGGTGGGCGCCTCTCAGAGAATGAAGCCGAGCTCGTGACTCCACGAGGGGGTGGGGCTATGACACCGGCCTCGTTAGCAAACGTCTCTTAACAGCTGCTGACAGCCACCCACGCAAACCCCTTTTCTTCCGAGGATGCTTGAGGCCATAGACTCCAGGCTGTGTCCCCACCCACTCCCTGGGAGCCAGGCCTCATTAAAAAAAGAGCTTCATTGTGTCCAAAAGTCCCTCAGAATGACACATGAACTAAGTTTTTTATAGAGCGCGGCCTGGGATGAGGAGGAACTGGGTTATTCCCAGAGAGTCTGCCCCACTGATACAAGAAGGCTGTTGTCTTGCAAAGAGCCCCATTTGCAGGGACTGGGAAGTCACAAGGCACCTCTCAGGGAAGGAGAGACTTTGCAAAGATCAAACGGGCTGACCTGATTTCTGCCTGGGGAACTACTGCCTGGGGCTGAAACGGAAGCACAAGTGTTTCGGGCCTTCATCACCGTCACTGTCGTGGTGGTCACCGCCGTGGTGGTCACCGTCACTGTCGTCGTGGTCACCATCATCGTGGTCACCGTCATCGTGGTCACTGTCACCGTCGTCGTGGTCACCGTCGTCGTGGTGACCGTCGTGGTGGTCACCATCACCGTCGTCGTGGTCACCGTCACTGTCGTCGTGGTCACCGTCGTCGTGGTCACTGTCACCGTCGTCGTGGTCACCGTCGTCGTGGTCACCGTCGTCGTGGTCACCATCGTCACTGTCACCGTCAACGACATCATCCTCAGCCCAGGCACTGTTGATCAGGTCTGCTGGGTTCGGCACCTTGCTCTGGAGTAATTCGCTATGAAATGGGGCCCACATCTGGACCCCAGTCAATCAATCAAATGTCAATCAGCCTTTTTCTGAGGCTCTGGGATGCGCCGAAGCCTTTGCTCTCAAGCCTGGCTGCACATCAGAATCACCTGGAAAGACTGAAAATAAAACCTGGGCCTGGGCCTCACATCAAACCAACTAAGCCCACATCTCGGGCCGCGGGGCCTGGCGTGGGCATTTTTAGATCCCTGCGGAGACTCGAACGCGCAGCCAGCGCCGAGAAGAGCTGGGGAAGAAACGCTGCAGGAACGGCGGGGAGGCTGGAAAGGAACACCCTGGCCTCTCGGCACTCACGGCCCAAGCAGGGAAATCACACGCGGCTAAATAACGGCGCGTTCACTGATGAAATAAGACAACTCAAGAGAGGCTTCCGAGTAGCACTCCACGGGCGAGGAGAGAACCTGCCCGTGAGTGGAGGAGACAGATCAGCTCAGGAGAGGCGGCGGAGAGGAGGCTCGAGTGTTCAGGCGTGCTCGTGGGGGAATCGGAAATCGAGGAGGAACTTGGAGCCAGATAGTGGCTGGATCATTCCAAGCTGAAGTGGTCTCAACAGTTAATGGAAAAGCAGATTAAACTGGTCACTTTCTAGAAGGAGTGGCGGTGAGATGAAGAACATGTTAAGTGGCGGGTCAGTGAGAAGAGAGAAGATCGGAAAGGGTGTGGGCTGGGCTGCAAATGGCCTTGGCTCGGCCCGCCCACACGTGAACTGAGAGCAGAGAAGGCAGTGCGCCCGGAGGAGGACTGGAGGCGCTGTTCATCCACCGCGTGGGTCCACAGGCCAGACCTCTCCCTCCCACAGCCCACCTTTATAAATAAAGTTTTATTGGCACACATCCCTATGTTTACGCATTGCCTGTGGCTACTTCGGAGCTACAGCTGAGCAGTTCCTGCACGGACCATCTGGCCTGCAAAGCCTAAAAGATTCACTAGCTGATCCTGTACTGAAAACATCTGCCAACCTCTGCACCAGGATCTCAGTTCCTAAGAGCAGGGCCTCAGGTTGGTCATCGTCGGTGCCGTCTCCCCAGCGCTGGAAGGACGCCTGGCAATGGCAGGCGCTGCTGAGTGTCTGTGGGGTGACGAGAGGAAGGGAAGTGGCGCTGGGCTGGTGTGAAGACTGGGGTTCACTGCTGAACCATGGGGAGCAGCAGCACCTAAGGGGGCTGGCTTGAGTGACAGGAGGAGGAGCCCCATGAGAACAGCTCGCAGAGGCTAGGCAGCAGCAGGAGGGACGGACAGGAGGCTCCTGGGCCTGGGAACCGAGAGGGCACTCGGTGGGTGAGCTTCGGGGAAGAGGTGCAGACAGCTCGTGTGTGCTACCTCTGGGAACATGGGGGGAGCCGTGAGGGGGGAGGCTCAGGTTCCTTAAACACCGGGGTCCCTTGGAAGGCCTCCTCTCCCAGCAGCCTGCTCTGACATCCGTCCTTCCAAAGGCTCAGAAGCTTGCCACACCAAGCCCAAGGTCATGCATGGTTAAGAGGAGTCACTGTCCCCTCACGGACTAATTTACACTCTCCTCCCAGACACAGAGCCCGGGGCCTCTCCTTTGGGACGAACCGCCTCTGAGTTTCTGCGTCAGTCCTGGGGGAAGTGCCCCGAGCACGCTGTCAAAACTCAGAGCAGGAACCGTAAGGGCTGCTTTTCCTTCTCGTCTGTGTCTTCAGCTTAACTCAAAGACCCCTTCTGCTACCTTTACTGGAGTATATTAGCACCCAACTCAGTTTCAGTTCTACAGAATCAGTCTAAACATCTGCAGAGCCCACTGGAGACGGGATCAGGGCGCACAGCGCGGTGCCCTCCCAGGAGCCTCCACAGGCTGGTTTTCTCTGTGTGGGGCAGGGGTGAGCTGCTCTGTGGAAGGAGCTGGGTCTCGGCACTCAGCCGGCACTCACAGATCCCTTCCTCCTTCCCAGCCCTTCCAACAGGGGCCAGAGAGGACGCCGTGATTCCCCCGGCCGCCCACCATAGGGGGAGGACTCCCCAGGGGCCTGCTCTTCGGGCTCCTTTGAGGGAACACCGCCTGCAGCCATGGCCACTGGCTGGGCATCGGGCCCCCCGCGTGACCAGGACGCTCTGCACTCGGGTTCTCGATAGGAAGAGCTGTTGAAGCTGTGGTCCCAGCAGTGCTCGGAGGTGAAGCCATTCCCCAGGAGGGAAGACAGTCTGCCTACGGAAGGGCTCTCTCAAGGGGCCCTGATGCTTTCCTCACCTGGGCTGGTGGCCGCTGGTCACACCAAGAAGAAAAGCAGATGGCGCCCGCTGGCCGAGGCCTGGTTGGCTCCCCACTCCCTCTGACAGCTGACTCTTCCGGACAAAACCAAGTCAGAGCCGGTCTCAGTGTCATGGGACACACTGGGCCAGGGAACATGGCAATCTGTTGAGGGTCCCGCCCTCTCCTCACCCATCACCCCCACCCCAGGGGCTCCTTGACCCGGATGCCCCACCCACCCACCCAGCTGGTATGAGCACACATCTGTGTGTTGAAAGCCAGAAGGCTAACCTCAGGCCCTAAAAAATAAAAGTCAGGTCAGTGAGGGTGAGCAGGGGGCCGAGGGTGGGAGGGCCTGGGGCCGCATTCCGAACAGTCTCAACTCCCAAGTCCTTCCTAGAAAGCCTCGGGGTCCTGCGCGCTCCCACCGGCGGCCGCTAGGGGCTGCTGTGGTCGGGCGGAGAGCCGAGGAGAGAGCTAGCTGTTCACAAAGGGGAAAGAGAAAAAAGGCCAAGCCGTGATTATTAACCTCGTGAGCACTTTTGAGATTTCAGGGGGTCTGGGCAGGGTGCTTGGTCCCTGGCCTCCGTTCTGCAAATATGTGACTCCTCACCTGCAGGACGGCCCCTCCGTCTGAACCGAACGAAGGCTTTGTGTCGACAGGCACAGGCAGCGAGGGCCGACCTGGGCTGGGCCGGACCGGACTCGGCTTCATGCCCAACACGGAGCTCGGGGAGACAGGGCTCGCCCAGGGCACAGGGCGGGGCCGGACTCCCAGTGCACATCCTCAGTGATGCACATGGGGACAGAGGGGTGATCATCACATCTCCCCGGACTCCGTAGTTCTCCGTAGTTCTCCGTGGGGCGGAGCCGAGACAGAGAGCGTCAGTGCTTTGCTGTAAGCCAGCACAGTGCTTCCTGAGAACCTACTGTGTGCAGGAGACCTGCCTCAGTCAACAGCGTTCAGAGACACTTTCTCTGGAAGAGCGGAGTTGGACATCTGTGGGGAGGTGTAGGGGAAGCGCGGAGGCTTTGGAAACAGAGCTCACAGGAGCTGGGAGAGTCAGGAACGCCTGTGAAATTGCATCCGTTTAATTTACCAGGAAATAGAAACGGGATGGGATTCAAGAGCAGGTGCGATGCTCTCTTGGTGTCCTGCGGCTGAAACACAGGTATGCGGGAAAGCGAGTCCCCGCTGACGAGCGATTGCCTCCGCGTGGCTGGAAGGTCACGGCGGCGTTGTTATTATTTTTGTCATTCTTATCTTGGGCATTTTTTGCCAGTGTGAGCAATTGTCCACAGAGGACACGCATCGTTGCTGATCAATTCGGCTCTTTTCAATTTGAAACAAAACAAAACAAATCGGATTCCTCCCCTGTTGAAAAAAGACCTGAAATCAGCAGTACTCCTAATGGGGTCTGCACGTCACAGCGATCTGGTCTGGGCTCCGCACTCTCGGGGTTGGCACTTCGGGCGCCCGGAGGGGATCTGTCACTTCCTCGAGGGCTGGATCCAGGCAGGACCCCTGCACCTGCTCTCTGCAGCCCTCCCTGGGAGCCACCAGGCTGGAGGGACAGAACTGGACCCTTCTCGTGCGGCCTGGAGACCTGAACTCGGGCTGCTGTGTCCGTCCCAGCCCCCGGGACAGTGGGAGATTTCTGAACTAGCCAAAGTCAGGACCTGTGTGCAGAGAGGCAGGGAGCAGCCTGAGAAGGTCTGCTCAGCCCCTGATGCCCACGTGCGTCAGGTAACACCTTTTTCTCTTTGTCCTCCTTTGCCTTCCAACGACAGGTGCAATGAGCGTTCGGGAAATGTGAGGAATGAGCCTGGTTCGTTGTCTGGCATCCGGTCGAAGCTCGGCGATGGGATTCCCTCCTTTTCCTCTCCCTTCCCTGTTGATGACCACCCCTCCAACCAGACGCTGTCAATGCACTGATCTCTGGTGACGGGGAATGCGGTGAATCAGGAATGGCTGGTGTGGTCGGCTTGCGGGCAGGAGGACGATGTCCTTGGGCTCTCCGGGGCCAAGTGGAGGGGCAGTGTCAGGGAGGAAAAGCCGATGCTGCAGAGAAAGAGACCTAACGGAGACAACACGCAGCTGAGACCCCATTTCGGCTTTCAGGTGTCTTGTGGGTTCTGCTGAGTTACGTACTGTCTGCGGGTAAGGCATCTGGCCGGCGTTAAATGCGTGAGATGAGCAGGTGTGTCTGTGGGCTGCCAGGCGCACGTGCTGAGTATTTTAGTGCAATCATAGCCACCGGGACTGCTGTTCCTCTGCTGTGAACATACTTCCTCTTTGCTTTGACCATGGTCCCCAGCACAGAGGTCTCTGGATTCACATAAAGATAAAGATGGATTTGTGTGTCTGAAAATCACACCCTGCCAGAGTCCTCAACTTCGTCTCTCGCGGTGGAAGGCCCAGCACGCAGGGGCTCTCAGAGATGGGGGCGACCTCAAATCATTACTGACACTAACTTCTGAGGAATGTCGCCTGTCTCGTCCCTGCCCAAAGCGGGGTCCCTGCTCAGCAGCCTCTGCACCCCCAGGAAGCTGGTTGACAGTGCAGAACCTCAGCCCCGCACCAGACCTCAGGGATGGAATCTGAATTTTAAAAGCCCCCCAGGTGACTCAGGAGCACACTGACGTTTGAGAAGCACTGTTCTTCAGCCCTGACAGGTGCCACCCACGTCCCCCAAAGACAGGCAGCGCTTCCAAGCTGTCCTACTCATACGCCGTCATCGAGTCTTCTCAAGCAGCAGGTAGTAAGTCAGCCCCTTCTTTTCCAAGTAAAGCGATGCATCATGCACCCAACGAATATTCACGGTGTGCACTCTGCGAAGTATATGCGGAGGAGGAGAGACACGCGTGGCTCAGCCAGCTCTCCAACCACAAGGCTCTCCTGCTTCATCTTCTCCTTCAGCTCATCCAAGTGGTCAAAGTAATTATTATTTTTTTAAACTCATCTTTATTGTTGAATGTATTACAGATGTTCCCCCCCTTTTTTCCCCCATTAACCCCCCTCCTTCCCAATCCCGCCTTCCTCCTGCCTTCCCCACACTACTGTCGGTGTCCATTGGTTATGCATATATGCATAGAAGTTCTTTGGTTTATCTCATCCCACCTGCCCTCCCCCCTTCCCTTTGAGGTTCATCAGTCTAACAATCAATTTGTACTTCTTAATTCCTTCATCTTTTTCACCCAGCCCCCTAACCCCCACCCATCTGGCAAGCAACAAAAAATGCTCTGTATCTATGAATCTGTTTCTGTTCTGCTTGCTCATTGTAGATTCGATTGTTGATAGATATGTATTAATTGCCATTTTGTTGTTCATATTTTTGTTCTTCTTCTTCAAGAAGACCCTTCAACATTTCATATAATACTGGTTTGGTGGTGATGAACTCCTTTAGCTTTTTCTTGTCTGGGAAACTCTTGATTTGTCCATCAATTCTAAATGATATCTTTGCAGGACAGAGTAATCTTGGTTGTAGGTCGTTGCTTTTCATCACCTTGAATATCTCTTGCCACTCCCTTCTGGCCTGCAAAATTTCTTTTGAGAAATCAGCTGACAGTCTTATGGGAGCTCCTTTGTAGGTAACTGACTGCTTTTCTCTTGCTGCTTTTAAGATTCTCTCTTTGTATTTAACCTTTGGCATTTTGATGATAATGTGTCCTGGTGTGGGCCTCTTTGGGTTCATCTTGTTTGGGATTCTGTGCTACCTGGACTTGCATGCCTGTTTCCTTCACTAAATTAGGGAAGTTTTCTGTTATTATTGTTTCAAATAGGTTTTTAATTTCTTGTTCACTCTCTTCTCCTTCTGGCACCCCTATGATGCGAATGTTGGCACGCTTGAAGTTGTCTCAGAGGCTCCTTACACTATCCTCATTTTTTTGGATTCTTTTTTCTTTTTGCTGTTCTGATTGGGTGTTTTTTGCTTCCTTATATTCCAAGTCGATGGTTTGCTTCTTGGCTTTACTTACTCTACTATTTATTCCCTGTAAATTATTCTTTATTTCAGTTAGTGCATCCTTCATTTCTGACTGGTTCTTTTTTATGTTGTTGATGTTCTCACTAAGTTCCTTGGAGGTCTTCTTAAGTTCCTTGAAGGTCTCACTAAGTTCCTTGAATATCTCACCAAGTTCCTTATAACCTGTGTTTTGAACTCTGCATCTGATTGATTGCTTATCTCCATTTTGTTGAATTTTTTCCCTGGAGTTTGTTCTTTTCTTTCATTTGGGACATGTTTCTTTGTTTCCTCATTTTGGCTGCTTCGCTGTGATTGTTTCTATGTATTAGGTAGAGTTGCTATGTCTCCTAGGCTTCATAGGGTGGTCTATTATAGTAGGTGTCCTGTAGGATCCAGTGGCACAGCCTCCCTGATCACCCCAGCTGGGCCCTCAAGGTGCACCCCTACTGTGGACTGTACACCCTTCTGTTGTAATTGGGTCTTGATTGCTGTTGGCACATCAATGGGAGGGATTTACTCAGGCTGATCAGCTGCAAGGGCTGGCTGTGCCCACTGACCACTGACCTCTTACTACCTTGGAGAATCAGCTGTGCAGGGGCCCACCACACAGAGCAAGACTTATTTCAGCAGGGCTCTGGTACCCACTGAGCCCACTCCTTGAGTGTGTGGCTCGTGGAGGTGGTTGGATGGTGGTGTTTCGACGTGGTCTGAAACTGTCCACTGGGTGTGCTGGCTTTGGGGCAAGGTCAGCCACTGCCTGTGTTCTACCCGGGGCCACCAGGCATAAGCTACAAAGTGATCTGCAGATGGCTGCTTCTAGTGCCAGGCCTGGGGCCACTTAACAAGAGGTATGGGGCTCGCTGAGACCAGATGCTGCTTGTTTGAGAGATTTTAGGAAACTCTGAAGCAGGTTCCAAGACAGGCCAATCCTGTGGTAATGCTACTGGAAACAGCTTGGGTAGACCCAAAGGTTGGGTGGGGCAGGGCCTCAGGGAATCACCAGGGCGGGGCAAACAGTGTGAGCCAGGTTGCTGGAGTCCCAGATATGGTGCCGTCTGCTGCCCCAGGGAAGGGCTCACCAAAGGAACATCAGCCTCCACCAGCACGTCTGTCCAGGAGAAAGCCACCTCTCCAGCCCTCCTCCCGAGGCCACACAGCTCAGTTCTTCCCTGTATGTCTCTGGCGCCCCTCAAGCTGCCTCCCCTCCAAGCTTAGAGGGAGCAAGTCCGAGTATGACTTCCGGTCAGGATGGTGCGTAGGTAAACACGGTATCACCTCCTCCCACAACCACATCAAAATGACAACTAAACTACAGAATAAACATCCTTCAGAACCGCCTGACATCGAGCTGAAGGGAAGTTCTACAACTACGACATTAAAGAGGCAGCCACATGGAGACTGGGAGGAGGGCGGAGGTGGAGGGGCTGGCCCCACACCCGTGTGGTGGATAAAAATCAGGAGGACACCTCGGCTGGGAGGGTCTTCCCTGAGGAGCAAGGGATCCCCATCCCACACCAGGTCCCTCAGCCCAGGGTTCCAGTGCCAGGAAGAGAATCCCCATCACTTCTGGTTGGAAAACCAGCGGGAACTGAGGCTGAGGGAGGCTGAGGCTGCTGGAGCCCAGGCAGCTCCTCTTAAAAGGCCCACGCAAAGTATTTCTTTCAACTGATTCATCCCAACTGTTCATTGAAGTCCTCTGAAAATACGGCATTTAAGGCCACGTGTTTCTTCTTCTTCTCCTTCTCCTTCTCCTTCTCCTTCTCCTTCTCCTTCTCCTTCTCCTTCTCCTTCTCCTTCTCCTTCTCCTTCTCCTTCTCCTTCTCCTTCTCCTTCTTCTTCTTCTTCTTCTTCTTCTTCTTCTTCTCCTTCTCCTCCTCCTCCTCCTCCCCTCCTCCTCCTCCTCCTCCTCCTCCTCCTCCTCCTCCTCCTCCTCCTCCTCCTCCTCCTTCCCCTTCTCCTTCTCCTTCTTCTTCTTCCTCCTCCTCTTCTTCCTCTTCCTCTTCTTTTTCTTCTTCTTTTCTCTCTTAACCATATGATCCAGCAATCCCACTTCTGGGTATTTATCCAGAAGAATTAAAGTCAGGGTCTTAAAGAGATGTCATCACTCCAGTGTTCACCGTGGCATATTCACAACAGCTGCGATGTGGAAACAACCTCAGTATCCACGAGTGGATGGATGGGTGAAGAAAACGTGGTCTGTTCATACAGTGGAATAATGCTCAACCTTAAACAAGAGGACGTTCTAGGTTGTGCAGTGACGTGGCTGAACCTTGAGGACTAAACGGAGTCAGCCAGCCGTAAAATGACAAATATGCGTGATTCCACTACAGGAAGCATCTGAAACAGTCAACTTCATAGACTCAGAGAGGAAGGGTAGTTTCCAGGGGGCGGGGTGGGGGGAACAGGGAGTTAGGAGCCAACAGGCATAAAGCTTCAGTTAAGTAGGACGTGTGTGTTCCAGAGACCTCGGCACCAGGTTGCCTGTGTCAACAACACCGCCGTGCCTCAGTGCTATTTAGAGGTAGGTCTTGTGCCAAGTGTTCACTGTGTGTGATCACAGAGGCTCACTGGCCAGGCCACCCCATGGAGCACTCTGCAAACAAGGCTCTGTCCTCAGTGGGGAGGGGCCGCCCAGGGAGGGAGGCGGAGTGCAGGGTCAGGGTGCAGCTCAGACCTCCCTCACTGGCGCTCCCCACGGCCCCTTTCTGGCATCTCTGCCACTGAGAGCAGCCAGGGTCCGGGGTGGCCTTTCTCCGGGACGCCTGCCATTCTGCGGGTGTGGGGGCTGGCTGCAGGGGGGACTGCCACCTGAGTGAGCTTTGTGCCGGGCAGGAAACTCTGGAATGTTCCTGGGCCTTGGGCAGCCCCAGCCTCATGCAGTCTTTACTCTCAGGGTACCCCTGGGCCCTGGAACGCCCCCATCTGGCCAGGAACCCCCCACCCCGGAGGCTCCAGAAGCCGCTCGCTGTGCACCCAGGGTCAGCTGGCCTGCAGCTGCGTGGCCCTCGGAGGGGCTCTTCCTCTCGCTCCCTCCCCAGGTCCTTTCCGTCCATCCAGGGCCTCCGTGACCAGCAGGGCTGAGCTCGGGTGAGATTACGTGCCTTGCCACCCCTTTGCATGGGGCAGCATTCTGGGCTGCACGGAGCAGAAGGTGACGTGTGGGACCGTGACGCAGGCAGGAGCGGGTCCAGCTCAGGCCTGGCAGCCGCCAGCGCCACAGCGCGTGCCCTCCGAGGTCAGGGCGAGCGCTCTGCTCTCACTCTGCCGGGCTGGGGGTGGCTCCCCCGGCTTTTGTAGTGGGAGGTGAGCATCTGGGATTATTTTTCACTATCTCCAGGGGGTAGGGGTGGAAGTGATTCCCCAGCAGGAAATTGGTGGCATCGGGGACAGGGACGAAGGTCAGGAGCTGATGGCGGTGCAGCCCTTGGCTGGCCCAGCCTCCATCATGAAAAGAAAAACCCAGTGGAAGTTGTCCGACGCTCTCCAGCTGTGTCCTCTTTGTCTACCGAATGCGCCAGCAGGAGCACATGGGGAGCCCCCCTGGATCAGCATGTAGGGACCCAGCCCCGCCACCTCCCAGCTGGGTGGCCTCGTCTGTAAAACGGGGTCCACCGTGCAGGGTGCTGTGAGCACGAACGGGGGATGCGTGGAGCTCGGCCCAGAACTGAGATTCAGTTTGCCCTGGGCGGGCAGCGGGCCTCACCGCCAGCCCTCTGTGCCCTCCTGCCCCCGCCCCCTTCACCTGCTGTGGCTCCCATCTGTCCAGCTGGCTTTGCTGGGCTGTGTTCCTCAGAAGGTTGGCTCCGGGGCAGGGTTTCCCTTTGTTCCCTGGCAGGCTGGTTTTGCCCACATCCGCCTCGGCGTCCACAGGGCGATGCCCTCATGCAGCCGATGAAACACAGGAGGGGCTTGGCCTGCTCCGATCCCAGGCTCCTGCAGAGTCCCTCCTACACTCTTCTCCTTCCCCTCCTCGAAGTGTCACGGCCTTGGGACCGCTGAGACCCAACAGGCCGAGGAGGACGCTGTCGGCCTCTCTGTCCAGGGCCTGCGGGGTCTGGCCTGACACACCTTCCTACCTGTCTGACGTCAACGAGGTGGCCTTCGGCGGTCAGGGCAGCAGCCCTGGAAAGAGCCACAGAAAAATAACACCCTGATCCTCTGCAAAGAACACCAGCCACATTGCCCGGCCGGTGTGGCTCAGGGGTTGAGCATCGACCCTGCACCAAGAGGTTGCCGGTTCGATTCCCGGTCAGGGCATATGCCCAGGTTGTGGGCCCGATCCCCGGGGAGGGGGGCATGCAGGAGGCGGCCAGTCAATGTTCTCTCTCATTGATGTTTCTTTCTCTCTCTCCCTCTCCCTTCCTCTCTCTGTAAAATCAATAAAGGGAAAAAAAATTAAAAAAAAAAAAAAAGAATACCAGCCACAAACCCAGCCAAGTACGAGAAGTCCAGATGAAGAGCGAGGGTGCAGCCAGGGAAGAGGGCGGGTTCTGAGCACCAGGCTCGCTCCCTACAAACCACGACCCAGTCAGCCAGGAATCACAACTACAGAGCAGCCTGCAAATGTCACCAACCTTGAAAATTCAACAACTCGCCAGATCAGGGAAAGGTAGCACCGATCTCCATACCTCCACAGCGTGAAGCAAATGAATCTTATTTAAAATAAACATCGACAGTTAAAAAATGGCTTCAACATGTTCGAGTTTTAATTATCACTATTATTTTCATCTAAGAAGGCTCTTTTAAGAAGTAATACCTCTAGCGGGACAATACATTTTACTTGAGACTCATGAATTCTTTAAGTCCAGTGTCATTTTTTCATACTAAATTAAAGCAACATTAAATTTGTTTTCTAAATAGCATGTACAGAATTATCCACTTCATAGAAATGTAGTTTACGTGACTGATCTGGCCTCCCACCTGTATGTATACAAAAAATGAGGTATTTGGAATAACATTCTCGTAATTGAAAGAATATCCACATTATTTTAATGCTACCTATTTCTAGGGTTAGATTGGGGTAATTCTTTGACGTGCTCTGTAGATTTAGCTCCAGTTCTTCCTAATAAACACAAGCTGTTAAACGAAAAAGCCCAAAGACAATCATTCCTCTCGAAAAAGCATCTTGAAGAGCCCTGGCCGGTGTGGCTCAGCGGTTAGAGCGTCGGCCCGCGGACCAGAGTCCTGGGTTCAGTTCCCGCTAAGGGCACGTACCTCGGTTGCGGTTTGTCCCCGGCCCCGACTGGGGTTGTGTGGGTGGCAACCACTCAATGTGTCTCTCTCACATCGATGTTTCTCTCTCTCTCTTCCCCCCTCTCTCCCTCCTGCTCTATCTGAAGATAAATGCAAAAATGTCCTCGGGTGAGGATTAAAAAAAAAAAAAAAAGCGTCTTGAAGAAAAGGATCCTGAGTCGGTGGGAAAACCTGCCGTCGAGATGAGTCATTTCATGTGGACTCTCAGGATAACACACGTGACTATCCGTGTTCACATGGACTATCTGAATGTTCCGTAAGCCCTGCTGACTTATCACTCCGATACATATTCTTAAAGCTTAGACTTCCGGCTGGGAAGTGTCTGTGTGTGTTCAAGGCTGTGTGTCACCGTGGAAGGATGGCACCCGTGTTTTCTTCACTCACGTCGGGGCGCGGAGCCGGCGATGGCGCTGGCGGCGGAGAACGGTGCGGCCCGAGTCGAAGGCAAACGGATGTGTTATCTTCGGTGCGACCCGCGAGGCGGGAGCGGATACACGGTAAATTACCGAGGTGACGGCGCGGCGAGGACAGGCTCTGCCGGTGACAGCCAGTTTAACACCGTGACTTAAGGCCCTGGTTTATGCCTCCACCACCTCCCCTCGGGGCCTGACGCAGTGACAGCTCCGTGCTTTAAGACTCTCTCTTGTTCAAGTTATTTTTCCCTGGGTGGCGATTTGTCTGCTCTCAGTTCAGGGAGAGTGAGCTCAGAGCAGGTGGGTTGTTAGGAGAAGGCAAGCATGTGAAATCAGGGTGATGAAGGGTTGTTTTCCCTGATCCCCAGCCCCTCCACGGAGCAGCCCTGGGGAGAGCTGAGAACTCGGTGCCTTCTGTAAAAGTGGGTGGCTTTACACTTTAATTGATCTGAGCAAATTACATTTCTCCAAATGTATGCCAACCTTCTGGCCCAAGCCCAGGTATTCCTGCCATCCAAAGCGCTGATGTTGAACCAGGGCCTTCCAAATGTACGCCAAAAAGCAAGAAATAAGTGACCGGAGCATTCTGCCCACTTCTACGGAAACTACAGGACGTCTTCAAAATTGCTTGTCATAAAACATCAGAGAGTGCACGCGCTTTTATTTATTTACCCACGGAGAAACTGTGACATTTTGTGCACTTTAATATGAATTGTGTCATACAATGCATATGTACACAAATGCACCTAAAGGTCTGCAGGTCTCTTCTCAGAACAATGGAGGCCTTTAGGGAGGAGGGCCCAAGGTGGGGCGTGGGGAGCAAAGGGGTCTGTCAGGTTCCCATATTGCTCTCCTCTCCTCTCCTCTCCTCTCCTCTCCTCTCCTCTCCTCTCCTCTCCTCTCCTCTCCTCTCTTCAGCTCCCTCCTTCCTTTTGTTTTTCTTTGCTCGGTGGTGCATCTGATCCCATATGGTGCTGGGATGAATTAAAATAGAAGAGATGGGTTTTTGATTTGACATTTTTATCTGAATATCAGTTGTAGCTGGGAAGAGTAATACATCTGTTCATGAGTGGCACACAGTTCACCCCACAAAATGTTTGTGAGCCCGGCCAGTGTGGCTCAGTGGATTGAGCGTTGTCCCACGGACTGAGAGGTCCCGGTTCAATTCTCGGTCAGGGCACATGCCCGGGTTGTGGGCTCGATCCCCAGTAGGGGGCTTGCAGGAGGCAGCCAATCGATGTTTCTCACATCCATGTTTCTATCTCTCTCCCTCTTCCTCTCTCTCTCTCAAAAATCAATAAAAACATATATATATTTTTTAATCCTCACCCGAGGACACTTTTGCATTCATCTTCAGATAGAGCGGGAGGGAGAGAGGGAGGAAGAGAGAGGGAGGAAGAGAGAGAGAAACATCAATGAGAGAGACACATCGAGTGGTTGCCACCCACATGACCCCAACCAGGGCCGGGGACAAACTGCAGCCGAGATACGTGCCCTCAGCGGGAACCGAACCCGGAACTCTTCGGTCTGTGGGCCGATGCTCTAACCACTGAGCCAAACCGGCCAGGGCAGTAAAAACATATTTTTAAAAAATGTTTGTTAAATGGCTGGCTGGGTAGGTGGATGGATGGCTCAGTGGGTAGATGGTTGGAAGGATGGATGGATGGATGGATGGATGGATGGATGGATGGATGGATGGATGGGTGGATGATGACTAATTTGATGTGAGAGAGAATCACTTGTTAGGCTAAGGATGACCTTGAGCACAGGTTATAAATTTTAGAGAGATGGGGAGGAGAAAACACATTCCCATTTACTTTTGGCCAATAGCTGAATTTGATAAAGGCAGTATTTCTTGACTTAAACACTCAGCAAAATGAAGGGCTGGACAAGATGACCTAAGTCTAACACTAAGCCGAAGCTGAGACTCAGCGCAGACGCAACGAGGGAGCCGTGAACTGTTTCTTCTCTCTGTGTGAAATGAGAGAAAACTCACAAACGAGCACCAGCATCATTTAGGAATGTGGTTACACGCGTTTCGGGGAGATTAACAGTGCCCGGGGGGCAGCAAAGCAGTCGGGAAAACGGAACCCACCGAACAAATGGGGGTTTTATTCAGAAAGGGGCCCCAAAAGGAGGCACGGTCACTGGCACTAAAGTCCGCTTGCCCCCCAATAGGGCAACGGAGCCCACAGTCTCATAAGAGGACCTTAGAGACTCCCCATGGGCCTCAGTGAGAGGGGACTAGAAAGAGCCACCACTGAGGGACCAGTGTGGTGTCTGTTCCTGCACGTCCCCGCTCAGGGTCACTGCCCCCTCCTCCCCACAGAGGCTCTTTGCACTTTGCAGCTCCGATGTGGAGAAAACAGACCGAGAGCCCAGCTTTATGCTTCGTCCTGTGTTTCCACGTTCGATCCCAGCGCCTCAGGGAAGGGAAGTCTCTTCTCTACACCCTAGAAGGCTTTCAGCAGGCGTCTGATTTATGCAGCAAAGAATCCCCAGGACCACGGTTTGTAAAGCTCCGTGTCCCATGCAGCCCAGGGCCCTGGCTTTCCAGGAGCTGCTGGGCATTGTCATAAAGGGACACTGAGGCAGAGGGCCTGGGAAATGAGGGGAACAAGAGGGACGTGACTTGGCCTATTCCTTACAACCATCTGCAGGGGGCAGACCGAGGCTGTGGGTGGAGAGGACAGGCAGAGGAAAAGCCCCCTCCCGCCCCGCCCCTCCGCACACAAAGGCTGGCGTGATTGACTTTGGAAGTGCCATGGACGCCTCTCCGCTGCAAACTCGCTGTCAGACTTGTTTTTCTGCGCCTTGAAAAATTCCGTCAAATTCCGTAAGCCAGGCTGTCAAGGAAACGCATCGTTTTCCACCGCCGGATCCTCCGCCTTGTCTCGTCCCTCTGCGGAGCGTCAAGCTTCTTCACGGGCTGCTGGCCAACGGGAGGGCGGAAACGGACGCTCCGGTTGGCCATCCCAGCGGCGGAACGCGCTGTTGGTGACACACCAAGTCCCTGCGTCGAGCCCCAGTGCCCCCAGGGGCACCTCCCACACAAAGGAGCAGAGGAGGCTGACGCGGTGTCCCATCCCAGCCAGGCAGAGACCCTGGTCCAGCTAGCTGACTGCCGACCTGCCAGGCTGGAGCTGCCCGTCTGTGGCTCTGCGCCGTCTGACTCGGAAGGATAACACAGCTCAGAAACAGGAAGGGTGGCGGGATTGTTGCCCTGACGACGCTGTCTGCATCAGCTATCCCAGGGTCGTAACTGCCATGCCCCTTCTTTCAGGGGGTTGTTTTGTTTTTCTCTTATCCATGACCCTAACATGTGCTTTACCAGAAGCGACTCGATTCTTGGGGAAAGTAAACTTCTCCAAGGATGAACATCTGACCCAGGCTGGATGGATGATTCTGGTTCCTTACCCTCCTGGCCACAGCGATTGGTCCAGGGGCTGGGCGTGTGCACCCAAGGTGGCCCACAGTATCCTTTTCTGTTTCGTTCTTTTCCTTTTTTATTGACTGGTTTGAGAGAACGAGGAAGAGAGAGAGAGAGAGAGACATTGATTTGTTGCTCCACTTATGTCTGCATTCATTGGCTGCTTCTTGCGTGTGCCCTGACCGGGGATTGAACCTTGGTGTATCGGGACAGCGCTCTAACCAACTGAGCTACCTGGCCTGGGCTTTTTTTCTTTTTTAAATTAGAGCTTGGGGCCTTGGGGCCAGCACCTTTTCATCGTGAAGCTGGGAGCGTGTCGGCTAAGAAATAATGGGTGGCCCTGACTTCAGCCTCGTGGCAGAAGCCAGCCTGAGGACGATGGCAACAGCTGGAGACTAGAGATAGCGAGTCCCGAGGGCAGGGAAGCCTCACCCTCGGCCACCCGAGCAGCTCCCTCCCTGGTCTTTCCGAGGCTTGGTTCATCAGGAAACAAACTCTCCTTTCTGCCCAGCTTGTGGGTGTTGAGCTTCGGTCCCTTGTAACTCAGAAAACCCTGACACATATGTGGACTCTGGGACCCGACCACTTTGTTTTACCCTGCATCTGACACTGCTGGGTCATCTTGAGAAAGTTCATTAACTTCTGTGCCTCAGTGTCCTCGTCTGCAAAATGGGCACATAGGGTTGCTGTGAGGATGAACAGAGTCAATACCTATAAAGCACCCAGAACAGAAGTGTTGTCGTGGAAGGGCGACCACGTGGCAGAGGCAGATTAAAGAGCCCAGAGGAAAGGGCCCAGTCTGTCTTCTGCTCAAAGCGAAATCGGGGACCAGCAGGCTAGTCCCCTCTTCCGAGTCCCGCCCTTCAGAGAAGATGGTGACTCAGATGTTTCCTCCTTTTTCCTTTCCCAACGAGAAGAAAAACAGACTTTTATAAAAATCAAATTCATGCTCAAGCAAGAAATTAGAAGGGAAACCAGGGAGGAACAGTAGAACGGGGTGGAATTCATCAATATTCTGAGAGGGGTGGAAAGTTGAAGAGATCACAGAGTTATTGTAAGACTTTAAACGCCCACTACAAAGAGAAGTTACAAATGGGTGAGTGAAGGTACAATTTGATGCCTGCATTTATGCAAAAATCCAGGAAATGACAGGTCTGTAATTTCGACTTCAGCAGAGGAGGAAAGGAAATTCGCTTCGGCTCAAGCAGCGGAGTGAACGCTATTATTTAATTAGGACCTGTGAGCAGATTCAAACCAGGGAAAACTGCCTTTGCAGAGTGGTGAGCCCCCTGCTTCCTGCAGAGAGTAGGAGGGCCTCTCTGAATGCAGCCCGGGTGAGAATCTGGGGTCTGAGTCCCAGGAGGAGGGTCCCTCTGAATGCAGCCCGGGTGAGAACCTGGGGTCTGAGTCCCAGGAGGAGGGCCTCTCTGAATGCAGTCCGGGTGAGAACCTGGGGTCTGAGTCCCAGGAGGAGGGCCTCTCTGAATGCAGTCCGGGTGAGAACCTGGGGTCTGAGTCCCAGGAGGAGGGCCTCTCTGAATGCAGCCCGGGTGAGAACCTGGGGTCTGAGTCCCAGGAGGAGGGTCCCTCTGAATGCAGTCCGGGTGAGAACCCAGGCTCTGAGTCCCAGGAGGAGGGCCTCTCTGAATGCAGTCTGGGTGAGAACCCGGGCTCTGAGTCCCAGGCAGAGGGCCTCTCTGAATGCAGCCCGGGTGAGAGCCTGGGGTCTGAGTCCAAGGCAGAGGGCCTCTCTGAATGCAGCCCGGGTGAGAACCAGGGGTCTGAGTCCCAGGAAGCCCTCCCTGCAAGCTGCCTTCACCCCAGGGCCCTTGGTGCCGACCTCCAAAACACAAGGCCATCTGCAAGCATGGGAAGGAGAACCAAGTGTAGCTGTCATTTCCATGTTTTCGAGATTGACCTGAGAAAGGAAGGGATTAAATAAATGTGGACGGGGCAGCAGTTCTGAGGCGAGTCGGTTTTGTGAACATCCAGTGATAAAAACCTCAGGTTGAGGCTACGGGGTCAGCGCAGGTGTCTCCCCTCCCGGAGGTCTTCAGGAAGGGACATGGTGGCCATCTGAAGACACGGCCAGAGGGTGAGTGAGCCGGGTCCACTGGCGGTGATTTGATGGCCATTTGCCCAACTCCCTGGCCTCCACGACGCGGCACCCCTCCGTCAGCAGTGTCCACACTCAAGCTCTTTTGGAGACAAAGGAAGATTTCACGCACAGTCCCCGGTGCTGGGAACCCTCCCTGTTGCATGGTGGGAAGGCAGGTTAGAGGGGCCTCAAGGCTCAGTCTGACATCACAATTTTCCCATGGACAGACAGCGGCCTTGAAAAAACGGTTATTTCAGGTCACACATGTCCTCTCGGAGGGTCAGGAAAAGGGTGGCTCATCGGTCCAGCACCGATTTCATTCACTCTTACTTGAAAAGGTTGAAAAAGAAAGTAAATTAGAGACGGACTCGGAGAATCCGTGGAGAGCATCCCAGGGGCAGTCGATGGCCCAGGACAACTCAGCCTGGCCGCAAACCCCAGGGCCCATGAACAAAAGTATTTCTAGACGGTCTCAGAGGGCACCAATCCTAACCAGAGAACGCAGGGAGCACGGTGCCTGTTCTTAGTGTCTGAAAGCTCGTGTCGCTGTTGCCGAGTTGTCGTTTGATCGCCAGGCTGTCCCCAAGGGAGGGCAGGTGCAGAGAAGCAGACTTGTCTGTGGGAGGAGACACAGATTCTTGTCCCAGCCCTGGCTCTGATTCTGGGGACCTCACACAAGTCTCTCTTCCTGTCCAAACCAGTCTCCTCGACTGTAAACTTTCGGCAATGAAGAGCGTTCGGCTTCCAGCACCCCTTTCGGCACGAAAGGTCTTTCCGTGGTAGAAAGAGAAGTTAATAATGAATGAAATGTTGACTCAGAAGGACAGATGGAGAAAGGCGTCACGGGATGCTGGGGACCAGGAAAGAGGAATAGAACACGCTCTAGGGAACGTGGCAGTGGGAACAGAAAGCGGGGAGCCTTGAAAAGCGAGGTGACACGGAGAAACTTAGAGAAGCAGGGCGCAGAGCCCAGCAGACAGCCCGTGGGTGCCGCACCCAGCTCCCCCCCGAGGTTCGCTCTTTCAAGTGGACTTTTAGCTTCACCTCGAAGGCTTCCGTCTGCAGTACCATGGACAGTGTCACGCTCCCTGGAAACTCTCAGGGGCGAATCCTCTAAAGTCCTCGTCTCCAACATTGGCTTCCCATCTTCCCAGACCTCTCACCCGACGAGGGCTGGATATTGTATCCTTGTCAGACTATTCCTGAACATTCTGAAAAGCCCTTCAGCCCCTTCTCTGCTGGTGGAAATACCCTTCTTTCTCTTTGAAGATGTACGACCCCGTTCCTGGCCCCAGGAGCATTTTACCTGCCTGGCCCTACAAGGGTCTCACGAGCCTACGACAGTGTTTGAACCTGCAGTGGAGGGGAGGGAAATGAGCTCAGAAACATGACACTGGGAAATGAAAAGGACACTTTAAAAACAAACTTTGACAGCATGACATACTTAACGTGAGAACTGTGTGCATTTGACCGATCGCCACATCTTCTTGAGGCCTTCCAAGGAAAGAGTGCCGGCCCACCGATGTCTCGGAAGAGGAGGCCAGCTGAAACCCAAGCCTGGGGGCTCCACCTTCTTCTCTAGGTCTTCGGAGGCACCTCCGTCACCCACGGGCCTCCCTCCGCCCAGTGTCCCCGGGACCCGTGTCCATGCTGCCTGCTCTGTTCCTTGAGGGCGGGAAGCCTGTCTCTACCCGGCTCCCTGTTAGCAGCCTAGAAGCCAACAGGTTTTTCTAGTCAGGAGATTTCACCAAATTCCCAGGTTTCTGGTTTCTTTAGAAAATTTAGATGATCTGCCCACACCACATGGTCTCACCTTTGCACCGGGTGAGGCACCGGCCTCCTGTTGCCGAGCCCCCTGTGCCCGTGCCAGCAGCCTGGGCTCTGCAGGGGCGAGTCTGGGCCTCCCGTCCCCCTCCTGTCCGTGCTCCTCCACCCCCTCCTCTTCACTCCCAGCCAGTGTCTTGCAAAGGGCAGGGGTTTCATGTGCCTTTGCTGAGCAAACCAGTGATGAGAGGGTTCGGGGCTCGGTGTCACCAGCATTCGCGGTGAAAATTCAGGCTTTGAGTTGCACAAAGCAAACGTTAGCCATTTGCTAATAATATGACACGATTTTCCCTTTTCCAGGGAGAGAACCTAATAACAAGCTATGTGGAGTATAATTGGATCATTTTACTGGAAATGATCACAGCAGTGGCAAATTACATCTGTGTGATAGATCCCCGGCACTGCTGAACTTTTTGTCAAATCTTCAGGCAAATTATTGTCTTAACACCAAAATGATGTATCTAAAGATTTGTTCATGCAAGAGCGTCAGATGCCATGGGAATGCAAACGAAGGGGGCACTGAAAGCCTGTCATCGAGGGCTTCCATTTTTCTTTATCAAACAAAATTAATCTTCTCCCAGAAATTGACAAAAATAACAACAACCCTCTCCCAAGGTGAGACACCCAGCTGAAAGGGATGGCGGAGAAGCTAAGCATCGCTGATCAGAAGTTTAAAACCATCATGTCAGCAAACGGGAAGCTTTTCACAATTTCAGATTTGCTTCTGAGACCTAAGGTTTGAGAAGCATGTTCTCACACGTGCTGGTCCCCAGCCTCAGCGGTGGATTTTCAGGTGATACTCTCAGGGACAGTTTGACTTGGAACACATGCTCGCTGCAGTCCTGAGCGGCTGGTCTGTCAGCCAGACTCCCGGCTCCTGGAGGGCAGACTGTCGCCCACCACCCAGGGCCCCTTTGCAGAACGGAATCCTAAGTACCTACGATTCCTTGGCTAATAAACACTCCCAGCTCACTTGCCACTGAACTCCGCAAACGTTCGTGCAATCCCCTTAGAAATGTACGGACGCCAAGCTCTGAAATCTGGGAAGGCCACGGGAAAGTGGTGGATGTACCGCGGAGAGCCCTTTCATTAGTGATTCGTGCAGGGAGAAACGACATTGGAGCTTGGAGCGCAGTGCTCACCCCCAACGGCACGGTAAGTTGCTACAGTATTATAGTGGAAATGTTACCACCTTGGGGATGGGAAGTGGGTTAGGGTTAGGGTTATATACTGGCCAATTGCACCCTATCAGAGATAGGATTTGACCTGAGGAAGACTCAGATCAAGGAAATAATGAACTAGAATGGAATAAAAATCTGTTAGAGCATTATTTCACAGATCAAGAATAAGCCCAGGGTTCTCCTTTAAGCATGTGTGTTTCTATTCCTTGACCAAATAGTTGTTGAGACCAACAGTCATTGAGGCCCAGATAGATGACGGGACATAGATTGCATTACTCTTAAAAAGTATTTCCTGCCCTGGCCGGTTTGGCTCAGCGGTTAGAGCGTCGGTCTGCGGTCCAGAGAGACCAGGGTTCAGTTCCCGCTAAGGGCATGTACCTCGGTTGCGGTTTGTCCCCAGCCCTGGTTGGGTCGTGCAGGAGGCAGCCACTTGATGTGTCCCTTACACGTCGATGTTTCTCTCTCTCTCTCTCTCTCTCTCTCTCTTCCTCTCTCTCACTCCCACTCTATCTGAACAAAAAATGGAAAAATGTCCTCGGGTGGGGATAAAATAAATAAATAAATTTTTTTAAAAAGTACTTCCTGCCCAGCCGGTGTGGCTCAGTGGTTGAGCATCGACCCATGCACCAAGAGGTCACCAGTTCGATTCCCGGTCAGGGCACATGCTCAGGTTGTGGGCCTGATCCCCAGTGGGGGGCATGCAGGAGGTAGCCAATCGATGTTCTCTCTCATCAGTGTTTCTGTCTCTCTCCCTCTCCCCTCCCCTCTCTCTCTCTCTCTCTCTCTCTCTCTCTCTAAAAATCAATAAAGAAATAAAAAAAATTTTTTTTTAAAGTATTTCCTCCCACCCATCTCATGCCATCTCCATGGGGGAGTGAACTTCCCGCCCCTTGGCGTTGAGCTGGTCCATGTGACCATGTGACTTGCTTTGGCCAATGAGATGCTGGTAGATGGGGCTACAAGCAGAGGCCTGAGGTATGCCTGAGTGATTGGTATCACCCTTGGGCTTGTGCACTCACACGAGAAGAACACGCCCCGGGTGGCAATGCCCCTTCAGCCCAGGCCCTGAGCTGAGGTCTGTGAAGAAATGCCCGGGAGAGCTGCACACCTGTGAGCGAGCATCCATCTGGGCGCACTCTGCAGCACATCGATGACTGACCCACGCAGGTGCCCTATGCCCAAAGTCACACGGCCATGACTGTTCAGCAGGAAACTTGAAGTTCGCAGCCCCTGGGCTCTCCATCTCACAGAGGGAGGTGGGCGTGGGGAACTGGAGAGCACTGCTCTGGGGACCCACAGAGCCCGAGGTTGAACACAGAGGGGCAGCTGTGGGTGCTGGTTCCAGAGTCCTAGAGCTGGGCGCCCGCCACACAGCTGCGCTCGGAGAGAGAGCCCGCCTGGGCTGCTCTGGAGAAGTCTACAATCCCAGAGCTGCTGGAGGAACCAGTAACTTACAGCCACCCCGACTCCCTGTCCCCCTCTCCTCTCTCCCGATTTGGGGATGGGGACAGGGGGGTGCAGTGGACAGTGCACTGGCTGTGCCACGACCTCCCGGAGACTTTGGCCTCTCGGACTGTCCTTCTCCTCGTCAGGGAGGCAGAGCTGGTAATGCCTTGCCTCCTGGAGGCACGGGAGGGATTTATGAAACACCGACGTCAAGCATTCACGACAGTGTCTGGCTCGAGCGGCGCTTCTGGGCAGAGGCAGACATGTGCCTTTCACAGCCTCCCGCAGCAGGAAGGTTACAGATCTACCCCGTCAGGCCGAAATGTGCAGAGTCAGCAGATGCTGGCATCTTCCTGCCAGGAAAACTGGCACACAGCAATGCCCCGCCGCCCCGGGCTGAGCAGAAGCAGCCACCAGCGCCTGCTGCTTCTGGAAGAGCCGTGTTCTCCCCAAACCCTCGCGTGCGTTACTCTTACGAGAAAGGTAACCCCACTTATTCGACAACTCAGTCTTCCGACGGTGCTTCCTGTCTCACACACCAGGCCCGGCCGACCAGTCCGTTCCTGGAGCTCAGCCAGGTTGGCGCCTCGTTCATCGCCTCCGTTCAGGAGGCTCTCGCTCGATCCGAGAGCTGCGCACCTCGCCACCTGGGAGGCAGACAGAGGCACCCCGTCTTGGCTTCCCAGAGCTCGCGCCCCCTGGAGAAAGGCCCTCTGGTAGGAAGTGTTCTTTATTCATAGGTATTTACTGAGCACCTACTGCGTGCCAGGCCCCGGGAGATGCTCACGGAGACACTGAGTCTGGAGCACCTCTGCCCAGGAGGAGTGCAAGGTGAACCGCTTTGAGCTCCGGCTTGAAGGACGAGGAGTCAGCCGAGGGGACACCTGGGCAAGGGTGCTCCAGGCAGAGGGGACACCGGAGCAAAGCGCTGCAGAGAACCGCCTGGGTGTCAGAGGGACCCGAGTCGGCAGAGACAAGAGAGTGGGCAAAGGGAGGTCGGAGGTGCGCGGGGCCAGACCACACGGGGCTCGGGTGCTGGGGCGGAGCCCTGGGGCTTGTTGTAAGTACAGTGGGGACCCACCGGACAGCCTGCAGGTGGAGAGGACCGGATCTAAGTGATGCTTTAAAAATCCATGGCCTGTGCCACAAAAATGAAACAAAATGGAGCAAAACCAAACCGAAAACCAACCTCAAAGAAATGGGGACGTACTAGAAAGTCACGGGGGCCCCCTGAGCAAGCTCAATGGTCACACTGAAACGTTCTCAGCAACAAAGTACATAACAACAGTGACGAATGCTAACCCAGAGAGGAAAATGCATATTCATGAGTCCGTGCTGACATAAATAAGTGATTGGATGATACGTAAATGGAGGGGAAAGGCTAGCTCTTCCTCACAGAATCACAACACGAGGAGAAGGGACGAGGGCCGTGGATGTCGCCATTCACGCACCGAGACAGGTCACTGCTGCACCAAGAGCCCGGTGAGGCTGAGACCACTGAGGGAGCGTTTAAGGACAGATATTTGCATAGCCTCAACGTGTCTCCCTGCAAATATTTCCCAGTGGCCGTGGTGGCTTTAGCACGCATCCACAGGCTTTTTGAAAGTCCTTCCTCGGGGTGGGGCGCTTACCCCCCTGGCCTTGCGTGTGGGCGGGGTGCTGCGAGTCACCCCTGATGCCCGGAGTATGGGCTTGGAGAACCGCGACGGACAGCGGAGAATACGACTGCCACCACTTTGACCGTGTGATGAGAGCTGGTGCCACCAGCAATATGACACCTTGATCTCACCGCCACGTGATGGGGTGAGGTAGGGACTATTGTTATCATTAAAATAATAATAATTTATATCTTTTTTTTTCTTTATTGGTTTGAGAAAGAGAGGGAGAGAGAAATAGAAGCATTGATGAGAGAGAACATGGATCGGCTACCTCCTGCATGCCCCCACTGTGGATTTGGCCCACAACCTGGGCATGTGCCCTGACCGGGAATCGAACCGGCGACATCTTGGTGCATGGGTCGATGCTCAACCACCGAGTCACACTGGCCGGGCTATTATCATCATCTTACAGATGAAGAAAATTGAGGCCCAGACAAGTGGACTTGTCCGAGGTCACGCAGCCGGTGGCAAAGCCAGCGTGTGGTCCGGGGGGTCTGGCTCCTGACCCTCCCCGTGGTGTCTACGTACCAGCTGTGTAAGCAGTGTCAGTGCAAACATCGGGACCAACACCTTCACCTTTTCAGCAACAGCCAGCGACCTCACCGGTAAGCTGGCCTCCGTGGGCCCTGGCCCGGGAGGTCCCGTCAGGACCTGGCGATGTATTTCCTGAGTCCTTCCTGAAGGCTGAGCTGTCAGGACTGCTGGCAGGACCCGCTGTCTGAGCAACACCTCCAGCCTGGGGGAAGTCCAGGCATTCCCTCTGACCACTCCTCCCTCTCGAGAATCCAGGCGGCGGAGCAGGGGCCGCTGCCGTGGAGATGCGCGTTGCCATGGCAGCAGCTCAGGCTCCTTCTTACCCTCAGAGGTGCTCTGACACAGGCAGTGGTTTCTATGGTAACAAGCAGAGTGGAGGGTCCATGAAGAAAGGACTGTGTGGGTTCAGACACGGGGGTGGGTACTGGAGATGAATCCTGGGCACTTGGAGGGCCCCCGCCACCCGTCAAAGGCAGACGGGACCATCCCTGCAGGAGTGGCCCCAGCAAGTGGAGTTCGGAGACATCACAGCTTCTCAGCGCATTCTCCCCTCCAAGCTCACCTTTTGTCTTTCTTTACAAGAACGATTTAAGGCGTCAGAAGGTAAGGTGAAGGGGAGGAACCATCGCTGAGAGTGAATTCTCAGAGGTGTATAATTTAGGTACTATGCAGGCCTCAGACCCACAAATAAACTTCTAAACACAGTTCCAAGCTCCCGGGAGAAGTTTCAGAGGATGAAGGGACCGCTGCCCTGTCCTCTTTGAAGCTGTTCAGTGCCCGGCTCAGAGACGTCCGCCTGGCTGGCAGCCGCCGCCCTGCAGGCCCCAGGCCTCAAAGCCCAGGTCTTTCCCTGGGGGAGGACTGGGCTGCTCCCGCCCCTCCGTGGGCCATCGCCGGCGGCACCCTGGGCTGTGTCCCTCGCATCGCCCTTTGCTCTCCTGCAAGGTATCGGGGTGTGGGCGGAAAGCCAGGCTGTCAGCCAGCATTCTGAGAGCGGGCTCAGCGAGGAGACCACAGGCAGGGCACCTGCGCTGCGTCCCCTTCCTGGGACCAGATGGCCGGTGCTCGCTGAGGGCTTCCTGTGTGCTGAGCCCAGCCTTCAAACCACACACCCCGGGTGGGGCCGCAGCCCTGGGAAGAAACCAAATGAGCATCCTCAGAGAGAGCTGGGCTGCTGCCAGAGGGGAGGGGCCGTGTGAGGGCCCTCTCCATGCAGGAGTCCCACTCAGGCAGGCATCTGAGGAACAGCAGAGCCAGGGCTCACGACACACACATGCCCAAGGCTGTGTCTGGGTCAGCATGGCAGGATCCAGGCGCTCAGCTCCCAGCTCAGCCCCGGGCCTCTCCCTGCTTCCGTCTCAGACAGCTGTCGGCAGCCTCAGGCTGACACCCCACCAGCTCACTGGCCCTGCAGAGAAAGGGGACTGTGCCCGTCGGTCCAGCCGAGTCCTGGAGTTGACCATGTCGGTGTGACTGGTCCCGGCTGGGTCTCACGCCCATGCCCACAGCCGGCACTGGATTCATGCCGTGTGACCACTGGGCAAACCTGGGTCCTGGGCGCCACATTGGCACCATGTAATGGTGGAAGCCGCTGAGCCTTGGTAAGGGGAGTCCCCAAATGAAAATCAGGGTGCCATGGGCAGGAACAGGGATCAGGGCTGGACAGGCAAAGACCGCTACATTTCTGCTACACAGATTCCCCGCCTAGTCGTGGACTTCATAAAGCTTCGTGTCTGATCTTTCCTTGTTTACATATTATAATTGTTGCTAAGGAAACATTCCGCTCTTTTGATGCTTTTGGCCCCCTGCACCCCCTCCAATGACTGCGGACTCGTCATGGCCACCCCATGTGGTTAGGCCGGTCTCCAGAGAGATTGATTGAAGTGTTCCCAGCTCTTCCTGTCTCCCACAATGCTCTTTATCCTCAACCTCTCCACCCATCTTACTTTCAACTTTGTGCTGTTGAAAAAAATGAAGAAAAACCGTAAACCCGTGTGTTCTAAGACACTATGAGATGTTCCTGTTCCTCAAGACCCTGTGGGATATGTGTAAGCCTTTTGGTTTTTACTCATTTATTTATTAATCCTCACCCGAGGATATTTTTCCATTGATAGAGTGGAAGGGAGGGAGGGAGGGAGAGAGAGAAACATCAATGTGAGAGAGACACATCGATTGGTTGCCTCCCACACGACCCCAACTGGGGCCGGGGAATCAAACCTGCAACCCAGGTGTGTGTCCTTGAACCCGTGACCCTTCCGTATGTGGGCCGACGTTCTAGCCACTGAGCCACAAGAGCCAGGGCTCTGTGAAGCTTTTATAAATGAAACTTTCTCCCCTGTCAAGCAAGCCACCTGTACAGGTCCTGACATTTGAGAATCAATTTTACTACCATAGTATTAAGAGCAGAAGCAGCAAAATTAATTATGTTGGAGGGCTTCCTTGAAGTTAGAAATTCAATCTAGCGATAAGTGTGCCGAATGATTCACCAGGTCACGGAGGCCGAACGAAGAGTATCAGAAGAGCGGAAATCGTGCAGATGGCACAAAGACGACGGTGACATTTCATCCAGCAGCATAAAACTGAATGAGATGAGAGGGACTTTGAAATTAGTTCCATATGGCTGCTGTTACAGAGAAGCACTGGGGACCGTCGTCGAGTTTGTTGAACACTACTTATTGTAAAAAGTCATCATTATCCGAGGAAGGAGGAAAATCACTGCACGGGCAGAGGGATCCCAGTGAAATCACAGCACTTTGCTACACTGTGGAGAACGCTGTCTCCTGGCTGCTCCCTCCCAATTATTACTGAGGACTGGAGATTATTTGGTAAAAGGCAGAGGGAGCTACTTTGAGCACAAGTGTCCGTGGCGCTCGGAGAAGCAGGTGTTGATGAATTAAACTCTGAGGTTGTGGAGGACCATGAAGTGTGGAGGTGATTTGGATGCGTAGCTTGTGTGGACTGATTTCAGTGAGCCATTCTGGGAGAAGAAACATAGAGCAGTCGTAGGCTCCCAAAAAGAGATTTTCTACCAGGAAATCTATAAGTGAGTTTAATTTTGAAATATGACATCTCTTTCATGGTGATTCCTGACTTTGAGATGAATCTCGGGTCAATGAGGGATTCAGGATGAGACTAGGAACTGTCCTGGAAAAGGACCTTCCACCCTTACATCCTGGGACAGAATTCAACCAGATTCTCCTCCTGGGTCAGAAACGCAGAGACGGGGGTCAAGCCGGGCGCTTTGCCTCCCATCCAGTCGTGCGAACCCACGCCGCCTCCTTCTCAAGGGGGCAGGAAGGAGGGATCTTACCTGCTCCCCAAAGCCCCTGAAGGCAGCGTTCACATCCAGTCACCCCCAAAACAAAACAGGTCTGGCTCTCTCTGACAGTGTCCTAAAATGATGTTACTTTGGGACTGGCCCCGAGGACACGAGTGTCCACTGAGGCTGAAGGGCCCGCCTGGACCACAGCCCCACGGCTGACCCTTATGCACAGCACACAGCTGAGTTCGCCGTAGGTACCTCACGGGGAGAAAACCACGGTGACGTCTGGGAAGCGGACACTGAAACCCACAGGGTCAGTGTCCTGAAGGAGCCTGGTGTGTGAGCACCTGTCGTCAGGAACAGTGAAGACCGAGCTGGATGGTGGAGTAGCCTTGGTGGTCAAATCCTGCGACACGATGTCGGGGATCCCCCAAGCCTTGGCGGGAAGTCTTCTTGCACAGACTCCACTTTTAAGGCGTGTGCCTTCTGCTTGCGACACTTCCACACCATGTCGCCACTCCCTCCATTCCTCGGTCACTTCCGGCCTCAGCCATGCACGACCCTGGTGGGCGGCTCACAGCAGCCATCCTTTCCCACCTGGTCAGACCGAGGGTCCGGCGCGCTCTCCACCTGCCCATGAAATCCTATCCTGTAAGCTGGTCCCCTCAACAGCCCCTACCAGACTGTTCTCCAACCTCACGGAGAACTCCAGCCACGGACTCACTCTTGTCTCCCTCTCCATCCCTCTCCTCCTCTTCTCCCTGTGCCAGCCAGACAGGAAGGACCCGGGTACTGCCCTCTCTTCCGTCCTTCCGACGCACCCACGGGAACTGGCCACCTGCTTTCTGCATCTGGACCGCTGGGCATCACGAAGAAAATTACACAGGTTGGCTCATCGGCACCACTAGAAACTCCCAGTCACCAACCAACAGTCCAGGGAGACTCCCAGGTTTTCCCAGTCAGCTCATGCTTCTGCTGTTTTCAACCTTTTCTCATCTTTTGACACCTCAGATTCCCTTGCTTCCTCTCATACTGTTTATCCTGGAAGCCAAATGCACAAATATTCCCGTGCTAGCTCTATGGTATCTGTTACTGGCCCGAGATCGCCTTTGCAGGTAGGTTCTGCCTCTCCAGCTGCCGTGGGACCTGGCTGCGGGGGGCTCGTGCCTGCACCCTTCTCTGGGAGAGTGCCCCCCGAGTGTGGGTGCTGCCCCGCCCAGAGATGCCTGGGAGGTTATGCACCCCACTCCATTTCCAAGGGGGCGGCCGATGGCGAAGGACTGCCTGACCCAGGGATACGCACGAACAGCCCCTGCCTCCGAGACGGACCAGCTCGGGGGAGCAGTCCCCACGCCAGAGCTCCCCGAGGGACTGCTGAGGCTGGCTTCCTGGATTTGCCCTGCAGCACCCTGCTTCCCACACGCCCTGACACACTGTTCTTGAGAACATTCCCTCAGTAACTCCCTCAAAATCCCCATAGCAGGCTCTGCATCCGGGAAACCCGACCTTTCTCCCTGTTGGAGCTGAGGGACCCCTGCCCTGTGCAAGGCCGACGCCTCCTCCTGCATTCTGCACCCCAAGTTCTCCTGTCTTCCCAAGAACCTTACACAATCAGCAGTCCTCTCGTGGCTCCTTCCCACCAGGACAGAAACCACCTCAAGCCCTCCCATCTTAAAAAATGAGGCTTCCCTCCATCCCTCCTTCCCAGCCACTGCCCCCTTCCCTTTCATAGCCAACTTCAGCGTCAGCTCCCAGAGTTCTCCAATCTCTTCTCATGGTGACATTTCTCCCTCACATGTACAATGTGAAGGGTCCGCATCATGGAAAGAGTTGAGTTTGGGGGGACTCGAGACAGGGCCAGGAGGGAGCCCTTTGAAGACGGCCTGCCGGTCTCAGTGACTCTGAGCTCCCGGCATGTGAGCTGGGAGTGTGCCCTGGGCTGTTCGCGTGGGTCCCCTTCCCCAGCCCCCACTCATTTCCCAATGCACTCCAGTGGGTTCCCTCCCCCTGCCCCGTGCCCTCTGGCCTCCCTGTTGCTAAACCGAAGGGCCACCTCTCAGCGCCCTCTCAGCGCCCTCCCCGTGCCTGGTACGCTCTCATTTCTGGCTTCTCTCTCTCTCCTATCCCCCCGCCCGTCCAACGCTCCTTTTCTGGATTCCCTTCCCTTCAGCTCTCATTAATGATGCTCTCCCTCAGGAGTCCGTCTGGAGCCCCCCCCCCATTCTGCATGTACCCTAAGCATGTCCAAGGCTTTGCCCACCGTGTCGATGCACTGGATTTCCGAACACCCAGCCCTCCTGTCCCCTAACAGCAGACCCACAAGTCGCTTCGCCATATCCCACGTGGATGCACTGACTCTGCCCCAAACAGAACACGTCCAGAATTAAGTGGATAATTTTCCTACCTACACAGCTTCAACTCCAGCCTTGACAGGCTTAAGAAACAGCACCATCACCCACATAATTTCTCAGCCGATAATTTCTGAGTCAGTTGTTATTCCTCTCCAAGCTCATATCCCATCAGTGACAGAGTCCTATGAATTCAGTCTCTTCAATGTCTCTCTAATATGTCCCCTCTCCACCCCCCCGGGCAGGGCGCCAGCGTGGGCATAGTTCAGCCAACGTCCCTTGTCTGCACGATTGCACTAATCTCTGTTCCCTCCGCCAGCGTTTTCAATCTCCTTGCACTCGTCTCTGTGTCTCTGCCTACAATCGCCTCATCCACTGGGGCTGGCTTCGGGAGTGTACGAATCCCTTCAGTTTCTGTGCAGAGGGACTGGACATAGGACACCAGGAGCTAGGTCTGCAGAGACAACCTCCAGAGAACAGGACAGAGTGAGTGGGGCGGGGACTGCCCACCACGGCCGGGAAGGCAAGGGCAGGGAGCCAGCCCACGGACACCACTGCAGATGGGACCCGGGACCACGAAGCCAGCGAGGTGGCTCTTGTCCCCACTCTGCTGCTGCCTGTCGCTGGGCTGCCGCTTCAGAGGAAGCCAAGGACCACGACCAACCTGGCCAGCTGAGACCACCCTCTGGTCTCCAAGGTGTGTGTAACTGAAATCTTATCTGCTCCAGACCCAAGTTGGACCCGGCCCTCTGGAGCCCCTGCAGGACAGGAAGGCATGTGTCTGCATCAGGGACAACCCACATAGCTGCCACACCCTCCCACCAGGCCCTCAGTCCCCCTCCTGCCCATGACCCCCTTCTCCCCTCTGCTGCCAGAACAATGCACATAGATGTATAGTTAATCCTCATCCGAGTGGAAGGAGGGAGGGAGGGAGGGAGAGAAACGTTGATGTGAGAGAGACACATTGATTGGTTCCTCCCACACAACCCCAACTGGGGCTGGGGATCGAACCTGCAACCAGTTACGTGCCCTTGACTGTGAATTGAACCTGCAACCCTTCGGTCTGTGGGCCCATGCTCTAAATGCTGAGCTACACCAGCCAGGGCCAGAACGATGCTTTTAACAGCACAAGGCAGATCGTGAGATCTCCCTAACGCCACCGAGCAGGGTCAGACAGGCGCCTGGGCTGTCAGGCTCGTGCCTGGGCCGCAGGAGACCCAGAGGGCCTGCGTGTTCTCGTGAAGGAGACGCCGGCTCAGAGAGGACCACCGAGGCCTAGCGGAGAGGCCGTTGAGAGGGGGAGCTCAGTGCCCAGAGGCAACCGCCACGGCCCTAAGCCAACACCAGCTCAGCCATCAGAAAGATCGGCACGTGGACCAGGTGTCACGGCCTCCACGCCAGCAGGCCCCAGTCTTTCCCCACACCCAGAAGTGAGACCAGAGAGCGAAAGGAGAAATGCTTTGAATTGACCGAACATTTACGCAGCAGAGACGGGACTCGAGCTGGAGAGTGTTTGACAGTTGGAAGTCCGCCGCCTGCCTCCTACTCCCAACCCCCATCTGGCCCCTTCTCAGGGGACCTCAGGAGACCTGCGGGGAGTGGCAGCCCCAGGGCAGGGGTGATGCTCAGTGAGCCCGGTCCTTCAGGACGGAGGCCACGTCCCTGGGCACCCCAGCACCTGCACAGTCCACACAGGGGTTCCAGGGGTGCTGCATGGTCTGCTTAGGGGTTCCAGGGGTGCTGCGTGGTCCGCACAGGGGTTCCGAGGGGTGCTGCGTGGTCTGCTCAGGGGTTCCAGGGGTGCTGCGTGGTCCACACAGGGGTTCCGAGGGGTGCTGCGTGGTCTGCTCAGGGGTTCCAGGGGTGCTGCGTGGTCTGCTCAGGGGTTCCAGGGGTGCTGCGTGGTCCACACAGGGGTTCCGAGGGGTGCTGCGTGGTCTGCTCAGGGGTTCCAGGGGTGCTGCATGGTCTGCTCAGGGGTTCCAGGGGTGCTGCGTGGTCCACACAGGGGTTCCAGGGGTGCTGCGTGGTCTGCTCAGGGGGTCCAGGGGTGCTGTGTGGTCCGCACAGGGGTCTAGGGAACCCATGACAGAGCACCGCACTGGCTTCGCCTGAGGCTCCGGTCACTCACGACACAGCACACCCCTCAGCCCCTCAGTGCAGTTGACGCCTGTAGCTGGAAGGCTGTAAAACACACAAGGCCAATTACATTCGAAGCCATTTCATTGTTTCCAGCAGTGAGCCCCCATCCAGGGGAGGGCGAGGGAGGCGGCGTCACTGTCCCGTGGAGAGCACAGCCAGCCAGACCCGGCGGAGCGGGACACACGCTGGGAGGGCACGTACAGCAGGAGTGAGGACCCCCATCCGGCCTCCGATGCAGCAGCCGTGGTCTCTCTCAGGCAGACACAGGCCGGTGGAAGGGCTGTGCGCAGGACAAATAGCAGGAGCTGTGCTCTGGAAACGCCACCACAGCCGTGTGGCCCCGACGGTCAGCGGTGCGGAGGGCGGCTCCCCACAGGCCCCAGTTCTGCTGATTCATTCCACTGCTCTTATCTGGATTCTCGAATTATTCCTCACAAGGTAATAACTCTCTTTCAAAACATTAAATCGGATAAATCTCCCGGCTGGAGGTCTCCAGCTCCATTTAATTTTCTGCAGATATTCTAAGGATCTAATGAGAACTCAGAATGAAGGGGCTTAATTGGAATCCCTCTAATTCCCCAGCACGAGCTCCTGTGTTAAGGAACGGGAAGCGGCCGTGGAGGAAGATGCTCGCTCTCTCTCTCTCTCTCTCTCTCTCCCTCTCCCTCTCTCTCTCTCCCCTGCCCTCTGGTTTAGCAGAGGAAGTCTCACTCCTGACCTTAAGACCATCGTGTTAAACTTCGGTCTGTAAGAGGCTGAGCCTTCATTACAAAGCTTGATTTTGGCTTGTTCTTGAGACCAGTGTTGGCCCCTCTGGGTTTCCATACACCTGCACCCCCGAGCACGGTGGACACAGCGAGTCAGGTGGGCTTCTGGAGCTGCGGTCCCACCGAACGCGGAGCACTGAGCCCCGAGCTCAGAGAGCCCCCGGACGGACGGCGTTTGCCAGAGCCCAGCCCGGGCTCTCGGCGCCTCCCTGCAGCGTGCCTGTGCGCCGCTCCGCCGTCTGCAGGTCCTGACCACTGCCCTTCCTTGAGCACGCACACGGGCCAGACGCCTGGCTAGGCCGCGTGCGTGATGTTTAGACAGTCCATCCCCCAAAACATCCCAATGCGGCGGATGCGCCGATTCTCCCCATTGTGTCGACGAGCAAATCGGCTCGGAGGGGACAGGTCCCTCGCCCGAGGTCGCGCACCTAGCAGGTGCTGCGTGTGCTGGGGCGGACACAGGTCAGCTCAGATCGGCCTGCCTCCCAGACTCACGGGTCAGCTCCAATCGGCCTGCCTCCCAGACTCACGGGTCAGCTCCAATCGGCCTGCCTCCCAGACTCACAGGTCAGCTCCAGATCGGCCTGCCTCCCAGACTCACAGGTCAGCTCAGATCGGCCTGCCTCCCAGACTCACAGGTCAGCTCAGATCGGCCTGCCTCCCAGACTCACGTCTCAGTGCCCCAAGCATCGGCCGCCGGAGTTACATAAACACTGCTTCTCACGAGGCTCCAGGAGAGCAAGAGATGCCTCCACATCCTGGTCCTCGTCGCACATCCGTCCACACACCCACGCGGAGACGACTCTTCCCCACCTCAGGACCTTTACAGAGATGGCAAAGAGGCGGGAGGAGGGAGAAGGGGTGCAGTTTCTTCACCCGACATGCCGTCACCCAGCCTTCGAGAGAGGCAGTCACTGCCACGGGAGAAGACTGGGCAGTCCATTCCGCTGCTCTTGGCAAAGGTCCCGCCTCATTAAAGATGTCGTTCGTTAGCCACTCTCACAGCCTGGGACAGGGATGCAGAGAGCGCCTCCCAGAGGAGCAAGTCAACAGACAAGAGAACACCGACCTCGGGCTTTGCTTCCCCCGTGTGCTCCCTGGACTGGCACCCGCACCCCCAGGTGACAGAGGCTGCTGTCACCTGATACTCACGGCCACCCAGGTGACCAGGCCAGGAGGGTCGCGGCTGGCCAGCAACTGCTGTGAGCGGTCATTTCAAGTAAGGACTTTGCTCAGGTCCGATCACGTCTTGACTTGAACCACTGGCCATGAGGAGACTGCAAACAAGCCCGCCCGGGCCAGGACACACTCCCAGACACGGAGTGATCCCACGCTCAAGCCCACCCGGACCAGAACACACTCCCAGACACAGAGTGACCCCACGCTCAAGCCCGCCCGGACCAGGACACACTCCCAGACACGGAGTGATCCCACGCTCAAGCCCGCCCAGGCCAGGACACACTCCCAGACACGGCATGACCCCACGCTCAAGCCCGCCCAGGCCAGGACACACTCCCAGACACAGAGTGACCCCACGCTCTAGCCCGCCCGGGCCAGGACACACTCCCAGACACAGAGTGATCCCACGCTCTAGCCCACCCGGGCCAGGACACACTCCCAGACACGGAGTGATCCCACGCTCTAGCCCACCCGGGCCAGGACACACTCTCAGATACGGAGTGATCCCACGCTCTAGCCTGCCCGGGCCAGGACACACTCTCAGACACGCCGTGATCCCACGCTCTAGCCCGCCCGGGCCAGGACACACTCCCAGACACGGAGTGATCCCACGCTCAAGCCCACCCGGGCCAGGACACACTCTCAGACACGGAGTGATCCCACGCTCTAGCCCGCCCGGGCCAGGACACACTCCCAGGCGGGGCGTGACCCCACGCTCCGTGGTCAGTGTGAACCACCTGTGCCCTCCTCCCAAGCCAGTGCAGAGAGCGAGCTGGGAGGCGCTCCCTTTGGCTTAATCAGCACAAACCTGCAAAGTGAGGAACGTTCTCAGGGACCGCAAGTCGGGGGACCGTGGCTTTCTCACGAGAGCGCGGCTGAGCCCTGGCAGGCGTGCGCAGTGGTTAGAGCAGCGGCCCTCGGACCCAAGAGTCACGGGTTCGATTCCAGTCAAGGGCACATACCTGGGTTGTGGGTTTGATTCCCGGCCCCAGTTGGGGTCGTGTGGGAGGCACTAGTCGATGTGTCTCTCTCACATCCATGTTTCTCTCTCTCCCTCCCTCCCTTCCACTCTCTCTAAAAAATCAATGGAAAAATATCCTCGGGTGAAGATTCACAAACCGAAAAAGCTCAGGTGAGCCCTCGGCACCGGCGTCCAGAACTGTAAGAGCGGAGTTCCCCCAGGACCCCCGCCCACCTGCCCTACACCCTAATTTTCTCCCTCCGCTCACTTCAATGACGACGGAGATCACGTAAGGCACGGGGGTCCCCTTTGAAAGTCGGACTGCGGCCTAGAAGCCGAGCTCCTCAGGGGAGGGAGCAGCTTCTCCAGTTCTCAGGACCTCTCCAAGGAGCAGTCAGAGCCGGCCCTGCAAGCAGCAGCATGCGGGGGGAGGGGCTCAGAGGGGCGCCTGGGCTCTGCCACGCGGGCGGTCCATCTCGGCCGGTCCAACGCCCTGGGAGCCGTCCAGCATCTATACCCTGACTACTCTCCGGAAGACGGGAGGCAATTCACACCAAAGGACACACATCCGTGAAGCATGTGAAAATGAGACTCAAGTACCACGAGACACACAGTGAAAGAGGCGAAACAGAAAATATTCTTGTAAAAACCTGGACTATAATAAGTGTAAAATGTCACTCTGAGCTTCCTGGCATCCAAGGCAATAAGGGAACCATGTTAAGGCACGTACTTCTCCACATCTGAGTTTAGAAGCACACCAGATTTGTCAGAGAACAGGGTCCACTCGGTTGACTCTGTCCACGGCCCCTGCCACACCTGAGCAAAGGCCAGACACACACCGCCACAGACAGGAGTCGGGCAGACCCTCTGCCTCCAACAAAACAACGTGGCTACAATACCCTTTCTCAAACGGTAGACATCCTCGGGTCACTTCTCCTGAACACCTTTGTCTATTTCTTTTAAAAATTTTTTTTCCCTTTATTGATTTTAGAAGAGAGGAAGGGAGAGGGAGAGAGAGAGAGAAACATCGATGAGAGAGAACATGGATTGGCCGCCTCCTGCATGCCCCCCACTGGGGATCAGGCCCACAACCTGGGCATGTGCCCTGACCGGGAATCGAACCGGAGACCTCCTGGTGCAGGGTCGATGCTCAACCACTGAGCCACACCGGCCGGGCTGTCCGTTTCTTGATTAATCTTCAGTAGGGTTCTGGATGGGAATGGATTCCATTAGAACCCTCCCTGCAGGCGTATTGTGTCTGGTAGCAAGAGCTGAAGTCCATTTCGGCCCTGTGGGAAGGAATGAGGAGAGAGTAGTTCCTCTTTCCAAAGGTCTGGTTACAACAGGGCATGGTGGTGTCCCAGAGAGCGCCGACGTGGGGTCCGAACCCTGGGTCCTGCCCGCCTGGACAGCTGACGTTGCCGGGAGGCACTGACGGCCCTCTCCTCTCCAAGCTGCACCCTGGAATCACCTGGGGGCTTGTCAACGTACACAGGCATGGCCCTTCCACAGATAACCTAATCGTCTGTCCCTTCCTGGGGCTGAGCCTGGTGTTGTTAAAAACACCCAGCAGCCCTGGCTGGCTTGGCTGAGTGGTTAGAGCGTCAGCCCTCTGACCGCGGGTTCGATTCTGGCCAAGGGCACGTACCTCGGTTGCAGTTCGTCCCCGGCCCTGGTCAGGGTCGTGCGGGAGGCAACCTGTCGACGTGTCCCTCTCACGTTGATATTTCTCTCTCTCCCTCCCTCCCTCCCTCCCACTCCATCTGAAGATAAATAGAAAAATATCCTCCGGTAAGGACTAAAAAAACAAAACAAAAAGCACCCCCGTGAATTCCCATGTGGCCAGGACTGAGATCACTGAGTGGGGTGGACGACCTAGAGACCCCTCCAGATCCAGGGGTCCATGGAGACGCTCCTGTTTCGAGGGCCACCTCCATGCATGTTTCCTGGGCATGGTGTCAGCTAGGTTAGAGAGAACAAACCAGCAAGGTCCTCCGATATCACGCAGAAGGCGCTGCACACGTGCGTCTGCAGACAGGGTCCTCGGTGCACAGCGTCTGAGCCTCCCTTGTGCTGATGCTAAGCAGCACCTGCCAAGGCAGAGCAGGTGCCGTCAGCTCTGCCCCTCTCCCCACGGGGGCCCTCGGCCCTCTCCACACTGCACGACCTTCCCACTGTGGGCTGACAAGACGCGGACAGCAGACCCTAACCCTCGAGAGTGGCCGAGCGTGGGCGAAACCCCAAGTAAACAGTAAATCGGCATCTGGGAGTTGCAGCCGGCTGAGGTGTGTTCACTGCCTCGTTGTAAATATCGTATTGGCATTTGTGCAAAAGGGGAGCTATTTGCCAAGCAATGGGTTCAGGAGCAGACGAGGGATGATACCACAGGGCTACTCAGCTGGCCTTGAGAACAGCCTTTTCCGAGGGACTCAGTGGAGAAGGCTGAGGATGGGGTCTAATGGATGGTCCTCTCCTCCGTGGAACTGGTAACCAGCAGCTTCTCCCAGGACCTAGGGCCCAACTCGCCACAGCCGCGGTTGACCAGCCGGCCTGGGCTCCAGCCCTTCACAGGTGCTTCCAATCACTTGGTCAGACTACACCCTCACTTCCCCTCCAGTGGCCCAATACTTCAGGTTAATATTTTGCACCCTCTGGACCACTTGAAAAAACACAGTAAGTGTCTGTATCCTGACACCGCAATCTACTATCCCCCCAAATCAAACCTGACTTGCAATAAACAGAAAGAGTACTATAAAGACTGACAAGGATTCAGGAACACAGAACTCACATTACGTTCTCGAGAGGATTGTGGTTCCCATTTAGAGCACAAACACGTAACATCCTGATAAATTAAAAGCCAAGAGAAATTGAGTGGCGAGGGGAGGAAGGAGGCAAACACATGAGCAGGAGAATCAATGTATCCACCACAGTGGGGGTCAAAGTCACCTCAAAATCTGAAACAGAATCAGCAATAGCGTTACCTCTTAAAGGCTTTCTATTTTCTTGACCATAGAAGCATCTTTTGGGAATTAATTAACTCTTTTGGGAATTAATGATACCTGTCATAAAAAGCATTAATAGCCCAGCCAGTGTGGCTCAGTGGTTGAGCATTGACCCATGCACCAGGTCACCGGTTCGATTCCCGGTCAGGGCACATGCCCAGGTTGTGGGCCCAATCCCCAGTGGAGGGCATGCAGGAGGCAGCCAGTTAATGTTCTCTCTCATCGATGTTTCTATCTCTCTCTCCCTCTCCCTTCCTCTCTCTCTCTAAAATGAATAAAGAAAAAAAAAAATTTTTTTAAGCATTCATGGAAGTTTGAAAATTCCTTCAATTTTGCATCAGTTTCTTTTCCTCCTGTTAAATTCATACAAAATAAAATGTGAATACTTTTATTTTCTGTAAAGCATGTATCCTTACAGATCTCTCTCCTTACTCCGTGCTTTTATTCACACAGAGATGTCCGGAAGCATGCTCACCGAGTATCAGTGCTAGTTCCTTCCAGGCAGTGGGAGTCAGCCAGTGTGTTACGTCAGCTTGCTCTTTTCTGTCTTGTTTCCACTTCTGACCCGATCATCTACTATGTTAAAAAAAAAAAATCATGACTTACAAAAGTCAATGACTGTGGGTCCATAGACGGCTTGAGGATAAACTCTGAAATGCTATGCAATACTTTATAGATAATATGTATATATTTTTTTCTGGAAAGTATGTCATATTCTCATCCAATTATCAGATGTGTTTATGATTCCAGAATGTAGTTCTGAGCTTTCTATACTTCTTCTAACTTCAGTTATCAAGCTTCTGGCCAATAATATAGCTACCCTCGACTGTCAACCAAATGCCAAGAACTTTATATATATTACCTTTTGGTTTCTGCACAACTTATAAGATAGATATTAGCATTTCCACGTTCTGGAAGAGAAAGGAGGGTCAGGGGTGCTCAGTCCCTCCCAAGGTCACACAGCAGTCGAGGTAGAATTTGCCACCCGAACTGAGCTCTGCCTGGCCTGAAGTTTGCTGAGTCACCAGAAGTCATTTATCTGCTATTATTTGAGGGCCGGCAGTGAGCTGGCAATGTCCCCAATGTCTGGGGACACAGCAGTAACCATCAGACAAAAATCTCTGCTTTCTTGGAGCTGATATTTTAGAAATAGCTCAACACAGTTCTAAAATGTTTGCATGATTTCATTTGATCATTATAACAATCCTTTGAGCAGCAGATACCATTACTCTGCTTTAGGGAAAGTCAACTAACCCCAAGAGAAGTAAAGAGTCATTCAGGTTATATAGCTGTTAGGGGATGGAGTCAGAATGTCAAACCTGACAGGCCTCCAAGTCTCCCCTTTGTTTAATATGCACGCATTTTAGAGCTGGACTCCCCCACGGTGCAGCCTCAGAACAGAGCAGATGAGGTGCTTACTTTGTCTAAACGGAGACAATCCACTTGTGAACTTGCCAGAATTTGTCTTAATAGAACTAAATCTGATCAACACTGTTGTGAGCTCACAAAATCCTAACGAGTGCTGAACCCGCTGAAAATGCTTTACTCTGGAGACCATCTGTTTGAGGAGAACTTTAAAGGTCATCCGGCTCAATCTCCAAACGTGAACCAAGTACTAAAATATAAAGTCACTTTATCTTTTGGGGGGGCTTCAGTTTTCTTCTGCAAAATGAGAGGACTGGACAAGTCAACATCTAAAAGCCATTATTTTTCCAACATCTCGTAAATCGATATCTAGGAGAAGTCAGCACTCACAGACCCTCTGATGCATGATCAAACACACTGAACAAGAAATAAAAATTGTAGCTCTGTTCTTTGCTTCCAAATACCAACTTATAAATGCTAACTTTAATTTGAAGTGTTTATAGGGAATCTGGTCTAGTCTGGAAAATACATCTAGGTAATCACTCATTTCTTTCAGGATGATGGAGGGTTAATTATGGGCATTGATGATAACCTTTATTTCCATGATTTTATCTCACCCCTTACCAAACGTGCACCCTCGGTAGAAGTGTCAAAGGCTAGTAAAGTTTCCAAGGCTTAAAAACAAAAACAGGTCTTCTTCTCAGATTTCCACAAGAGCTAATTACTCATATTGACAAGTCATTACCCAAATCCATTTCTGGGAAGTCACAGGACTCGACAGGTCAAAGCAATAATGTCATTTCAGGCTCCAGCAAGAGATTCTGACAAATTAATCTTCAGAGTACTCATATTTACCACCCTCTTTTTTTCCAAAGAGGAAAAGCACAAACATCAAGGGAGGTTCAGTACCATGGAGAGAGGAAACCAACTCAAGGTACGCACTTGGGGCAGGAGGGCAGTGACTAGCTCCATGGATAGGGCCTTGTATCAAGGATGTCCCATATGATGTAACTGCAGGGGGACAGGACAGCAATATTCTCAGATTCATATGGTGAAACAGGCGAAGACTGATGGAAAGAAGCCATCGCTAAGGGAGAGGGCTCTTCCTGAAAACCTTAAATACCCGATGGACTCCTTTGTTCAAGAATGAAAATCACAGGAGGATCCAAAATGGCAGCAGAGTGAATGGAAGCCACACAGAGTATCTCCCAGGACCAAACTGGAATTATCACTAAAATAAACAAGTCATCTGGAAAAAACAACTGAAGAGCAGCTGGAGAGAACCCTTATAATAAGGAGCATAAAGAGGACCCCAAATCGAGACTTGTAGGAGCTGTGGAGGCATGAGAGAGCTGGCTGGGTGCCCATGGGCATCAGCTGAGGGCTGTCTTAGCTGTGAGCAGTTCCCTCTGAGAAGTTGAGGGTTAAAACCCTAAGCCAGCTCCCCAGCACAGAGTGGCAGGACAGGGAAAGGTGCCCACACAACACCTGGCTGAGAAAATCACCAGAGCTGAGGTTTTGTCTGGCAGGGAGAGGCGCAGGGAATGCCAGCACATTCCTGAAGGGCCAATGCACTAAATTACAGCTACAGCCACTCACCTTGGGCTCCAGCAGAGGAAGGGAGGACAGGACTGGAACTGAGTGAGCAGAATTAGGGGTTCGTGGCACTGGGGAGAGAGCTGGGAAGGAGGCCATCAGGAGGCCTATGCTGAGTCAGTCCCCCACAGGACAGCAGCCATATTCCTCAAAGAGCCCCTTCCCAGAGCGGCTTTAGCCCAGGGGAGAAGCAACTGCCCCTCCCTCAGGAATTTAACACCACCCACCAGAGAAGTACAACCTGAGGCTCATTAACAGCCAGACAACAAGCAAGTAGGCAGAGGCGAGATTCTAAAGGCTTTGAGCCTTGGGCCTGACCCTCAGTGTTGGGTGTCCTGGCTCTGGGGACTGAGCTGTGAAGGCTGAGGCCTGGATCCCTGCGCTGAGCCAATAACCCACACTGCAGAAACCACTTTCTTTGCAAAGCAAATTTAACCCAGGGGAAAGCAATTGCCCCACCCACTGGAAATCCTCTTACCCTGCCCACCTGAGAGATTTTTCATTCAGCTGAGGGCTACAACCTGAGGCCCATTAAGTAACTGAGACTAATAGCCTGCAGGCAAAAGCTCTGGGATTATTGAATCTTTGCTTGGCCTGTGACTCTGCCCAGGAAAGTAAGACTAGATAGACATTGGTGTTTAACATGGTCCCTTCCATACCCTTCCATATTTATCCAAACCCAGCAGAGGGAGCCACAATCAGTGGAACACTGACACTCACAGGGAAAATTTGGCAGACTCCAAACCTTGCTGAGACAGCCAAAATGGTGAAACAAAGAAATGAATCCTAAATAAAAGAAAAAAGAGAATTCTACAGAAGAAGGGCTAAATTAAATGGAATTAAGCAAGTCATCAGAGGTAGCGTTCAGAGTAATGATTATGAGGAAGCTCAACATCATGAGTACAGATATAGAAACAATGAAAATCAACCAATTGGAAATGAAAAATCACCAAGTGGAAATAAAAAATGACATGGCAGAAATAAAGAACACATTGGAAGGAATAACCAGCATATTAGAGGAAGCCGAGGATTGGCTCAGCGAATTAGAAAACAGAGTAGGAAAAAATCACCCAAAGAACCAAAAAGAAAAAACAATTAAAAAACAGGAAGACTGTTTAAGAGAGCTGTGGGACAATATGAAACGTAACAACATCTGTATCACAAGAGTTCCAGAAGAAGAAAATGAGCAAGGGTTAGAGAATATATTTGAAGAAATAGTGGCAGAAAACTTCCCTAACTTGGTGAAGGAAAAAGGCATACAAGTTCAGGAAGCACAGAGAGCCCCAAGTAAGAAGAACCCAAAAAGGCCCACACCAAGACACATCATAATTAAAATGTCAAAAATTAAAGACAAAGAGAGAATTCTAAAGGCAGCAAGAGATGAGCAATTGGTTACCAACAAAGGAACCCCCATAAGGCTGTCAGCTGACTTCTCAATAGAAACACTACAGGCCAGAAGGGAATGGCATAAAGTATTCAAGGTAATGAAAAACAAGGATCTGAATCCAAGACCACTCTATCCAGCAAGGCTATCATTCAAAATAGAAGGTGAAATAAAGATCTTCCCAGACCAAAAAAAAAAAAAAAACGGCTAAGGGACTATATTAGCACCAAATCAGCACTGCAAGAAATGTTCAAAGGAATGCTGTAATAAGCACAAAAAATAGAGAGAGAAACATAGCCATAATAAATAAAAATGGCAATAAATAAGTACATATCAATAATAACCTTAAATTTAAATGGAGTAAATGCTCCAATCAAAAGACACAGAGTAGTCCTGGTCGGTTTGGCTCAGCAGTTAGAACGTCAGCCCATGGACCAAAGAGTCGTGAATTCAACTCTGGTCAATATCTCAGTTGTGGTTCAGTCTCCGGCCCTGGTCAGGGTCATGTGGGAGGCAACCAATCAGTGTCTCTCTCACATTTCTCTCTCTCTCTCTCTCTCTCCCTCCCTCCCTCCCTCCCTCCCACTTTGTCTGAAAATAAATGGAAAAATATCCTCAGGTGAGAATTAAAAAAAAAGACACAGAGTAGCCGAATGGCTAAGAAAGCATGACTCACATATATATTGTTTACAAGAGACCCACCTCACAACAAAAGACTCACACAGATTGAAAGTGAAGGGATGGGGAAAAAATTTCCAAGACAATGAAAATGAAAAAAAGCTGGGGTAGCAATATTCATATCTGATAAAATAAACTTCAAAATGAAGGCCATAACAAAAGACAAAGAAGACTACTAAAACTATTGAAAGGATCTATCCAACAGGAAGATGTAACCTTGGTAAACATATATGCACCCAATATAGGAGCACCAAAATACATTGAAAAACTTCTGGAGGACTTCAAAAGAGAAATTAACAGCAATACAATCATAGCAGGGCTTCAACACCCCGCTGACATCACTGGATAGATCCTCTAGATGAAAAATTAACAAGGAAACAGAGACTCTAAATGGTACACTAAATCAAATGGATTTAATAGATGTTTACAGAGAATTACATCCCAAAACTTCAGAATTCACATTCTTCTCAAGTGCACATGGGACATTTTCAAAGGTAGACCACATGTTAGGACACAAACTAAGTCTCTCCAAGTTCAAGAAGATTAAAATCATATCAAGCATCTTCTCAGATCACGATGGCATGAAACTAGAAATTAATTACAATAAAAACACTCAAAAACATTCAAACACATGGAGGCTAAATAGCATGTTATTAAACAATGAATGGGTTACTGGGGAGATCAAGGAAGAAATAAAAAAAAACTTCCTGGAAATCAATGAAAACGAACACACAACAACACAAAATCTATGGGATGCAGCGAAAGCAGTCCTGAGAAGGAAGTTCATAGCACTACAGGCCTATCTCAAGAAACAAGAGAAATTTCTAATGGACTATCTAACCCTACAACTTAAAGAACTAGAAAGTAAACAAAAAGAAAAACCCAGAGCAAGTATAAGGAAAGTAAAGGAAAGAAATAGTAAAAGTCACAGTGGAAATAAATGACATAGAGACTAAAAAACACAACTCAAAAGATCAATGAAACAAAGAGCTGGTTCTTTGAAAAGAAAAATAAGATTGATGAACCTTTAGCCAGACTCACCAAGAAACAAAGAGAGAGGATCCAAATAAATAAAATCAGAATTGAAAGAGAATTAACAACTGACACTACAAAATACAAAGGATTGTTTTAAAATACCATGAACAATTATACGCCAACAAATTGGACAATCTGGGCGAAATGGACAAATTTCTAGAATCACACAGTCCCCCAAAACTGAACCAGGAAGAGACAGAAAACTCGAACAGACAAATAACAACTAAGGAAATTGACAAGTAATCAATAAGCTCCCAGACAGCTTCACAAGGGAGTTTTACTGAATATTCAAAGAAGAAATAACACTCATTCTCCTCAAACTATTCAAAGAAATTCAAGAAGAAGGAAGACTTCCAAACTCTTTTTTATGAGGCCAGCATAATCCTAATTCCAAAACCAGATAAAGACACTACAAAGAAAGAAAACTACAGGCCAATATCCCTGATGAACAGAGATGCCAAAATCTATAACAAAATATTAGCAAATCGGATCCAGCAATGCATGAAAAAAATTATTCACAATGACCAAGTGGGATTTATCCCAAGGATGCAAGGCTGGTACAATATTTACAAATCAATAAATGTGATATACCACATAAACAAAATGAAAGATAAAAACCATATGATCATATTAATAGACACTGACAAAGCGTTTGACAAAATCCAGCACCCGTTTCTGATAAAAATTCTCAGCAAAGTGGGAAGAGAGGAATCATATCTCAACATAATAAAGGCCATATATGAAAAACCTACAGCCAACATCATATTCAATGGGCAAAAACTAAAAGCATTTCCCTTAAGAACAGGAACAAGACAGGGATGCCCACTTTCCCCACTCTTATTTAGCATAGTACTGGAAGTCTTAGCCACAGCAATTAGACAAGAAGAAAAAATAAAAGGGATCCAAATTGGAAAGGAGGAAGTGAAACTGTCATTATTCGCAGATGACATGATATTGTACATAGAAAACCCTAAAGACTCCATCAAAAATCAACTAGATCTAATCAATGAATTTGGCAAAGTTTCAGGATACAAAATTAACATCCAGAAATCGATGGCATTCTTATACACCAAGAATGAACACTCAGAAAGGGAAACTGAAAAAACAATCCCATTTACCATTGCAACAACAAAAAAATAAAATATCTAGGAATAAACTTAACCAAGGAAGTAAAAGACCTATTCTCAGAAAACTACAGGACATTGAAAAAAGAAATAGAGGAAGATATAAAAAAGTGGAAATATATACCATGGTCATGGATTGGAAAAACCAACATCATTAAAATGTCTATACTACCCAAAGCAATCTACAGATTCAATGCAATCCCTATGAAGGTACCAATGGTATATTTCACAGATCTAGAATAAATACTCCAAAAGTTTATATGGAACCATAAAAGGCCCTGAATAGCTACAGCAATCTTGAAAAAGAAGAACAAAAAAGGAGGGATCACAATACCAGATATCAAGTTATACTACAAAGCCATCATAATCGAAACAACCTGGTACTGGCACAAGAACAGACATATAGATCAATGGAACAGAACAGAGAATCCGGAAATTGACCCATGACATTATGCACAATTAATATTCAACAAAGGAGGCAAGAGCACACAATGGAGAAAAGACAGTCTCTTCAATAAATAGTGATGGGAAAATTGGACAGCTACATGCAAAAAAATGAAACTAGACCACCAACTTACACCATACACAAGAATATACTGAAAATGGATAAAAGACTTAAATATAACCCATGAAACCATAAAAATTCTAGATGAAAATGGAGGCAGAAAAATCTCAAACATCATAGGTAGTGGAATTTTCACTGAAACATCGCCCCGGACAAGAGAAACAAAGGAAAAAATCAATACATGGGACTACGTCAAACTAAAAAGCTTCTGCACAGCCAAAGAAACCAGCAGCAAAAATGAAAAAGGAACCCAGTCTCTGGGAGAACATATTTGCCACCAATACATCACATAAGGGGTTAATATTCAAAATATATAGAGTACTCATACAACTCAACAAAAGGAAGACAAACAATCCAATTAAAAAATGGACAGAGGACCTGAATAGGCATTTCTCTAAATAGGACATACAAATGGCCAAGAGACATATGAAGAAATGCTTAACAGCTCTAATCATCAGGGAGATGCAAATTAAAATGACTGTGAGATATCACCTCACACCTGTCAGAATGGCCGCCATCAACAAATCATCAAACAACAGGTGCTGGCGAGGGTGTGGAGAAAAGGGGACTCTAGCACACTGCTGGTGGGAATGCAGACTGGTACAGCCACTGTGGAAAACACTATGGTGCTTCCTCAAAAAATTAAAAATGGAACTGCCATTTGACCCAGTGATCCCACTTCTTGGAATATACCCTAAGAAGCCTGAAACACCAATCAGGAAGAATATATGTACCCCTATGTTCATAGCAGCACTATTTACAATAGCTAAGATCTGGAAACAGCCCAAGTGCCCATCAGTAGATGGGTAGATAAAGAAGCTGTGGTACATATACACAATGAAATACTATGCAGCTGTAAGAAAGAGAGATCTCTTACCCTTTGAAATGACATGGAGGGAACTGGAGAGTATTACGCTAAGCAAAATAAGCCAGTCAGAGAAAGAGAAATACCACATGATCTCACTCATTTGTGGAACATAATGAACAGAATAAGGCGTCAACCAAAAGAGATCCAGAATCTTGAAAGTAGGGAACAGACTGACAAACCTCAGAGGATGGGGGGTGGGAAGGGTGGGAAGAGATAAACCCAAGAACTTATATGCATATATACACAACCAATCAACACGGACACTAGGCCCCTTCCTCTGAGGTTTGTCAGTCTGAACCATACTCTTTTCTGTCTCTCCGGGTCTGTTTTGTTCATTATATTCCACACATAAGTGAGATCATGTGGTATTTGTCTGTCTCTGGTTGGCTTATTTCGCTTAGGATAATACTCTCCAGGTCGCTCCATGTCATCTCAAAGGATACGAGATCTTTCTTTCTTACAGCCACATAATACTCTATTATGTAAATGTACCACAGCTTCTTTATCCACTCGTCTACTGATGGACACTTGGGCTGTTTCCAGATCTTAGCTATTATAAATAGTGCTTCTATGAACATAGGGGTACATATATTCTTTCTGATTGGTGTTTTAGGCTTCTTAGGATATATTCCAAGAACTTTTTGAGGAAACACCATAGTGTTTTCCATAGTGGCTGCACCAGTCTGCATTCCCACCAGCAGTGTGCTAGAGTCCCCTTTTCTCCACACCCTCGCCAGCACTTGTTTGATGATTTGTTGATGGCGGCCATTCTGGCAGGTGTGAGGTGATACCTCATCATTGTTTTAATTTGCATCTCTCTGATGATTAATGATGTTGAGCATTTCTTCATATGCCTCTTGGCCATTGGCCATTTGTATGGCTCCTGTTTGGAGAGGTGTCTATTTAGGTCCTCTGCCCATTTTTTAATTGGGTTCTTTGTCTTCCTTTTGTTGAGTTGTATGAATACTCTATATATTTTGGTAATTAACCCCTTATCTAATGTATTGTTGGCAAGTATGCAGTATGCTCTCCCATACAGTGGGTTCCCTTTCCGTTTTAACAGTTGAACATTTTTTTTTTTAATCCTCACCCGAGGACATTTTTTCATTTTTTGTTCAGATAGAGTGGGAAGGAGAGAGAGGAAGAGAGAGAGAGAGAAACATCGACATGAAAGGGACACATCGAGTGGCTGCTACCCCCACGACCAACCAGGGCTGGGGACAAACTGCAACCGAGGTACATGCCCTTAGCGGGAACCGAACCCGGGTCTGTCTGGACCGCAGGCCGACGCTCTTAACCACTGAGCCAAACCGGCCAGGGCAACAGTTGAACATTTTTTATGTCCTTTGAGATGACTGGAGACAGCTTGGAACTGAGAACTACCAAATTGCTTTGAGCTTAAAAAGATCCCGCAGATGGGGACATGGGGACGCTTCCCCTGGAGTCCCCCTTGGAGACTCGGTGCCTTCACTGTGACTCCGCTTGGTTCCTCCAGCCGGCTGTCGATGGCCGCCGTGCCCGGCTGTGTTAAAAGGAGAGTGAAGCAAATCAGAAGATACAAAAGGACACGTCTAAGTGTTATAATCGTGATTTTTAAAATATCAAGACACCATAAAAATTCTACTTCTGAAGATTTATACTCCACTTAATGGCATGAGGACTCGAGATGGCTAAAAAAGTTTTCCTTGGAAAGCAAACAGAATTATTGGATTGTGAGATGGAGAGCCATAAAATTTAAAACAACTTCATACGAAACTCCAATTTTTGTTTCTATTTCAAAGTAAATGAGTCAGAGCTTGAATCTCCTTGAGGACACAAGGAAGGAGGAGAGGGACGAAGGTGTCCCGGAGCTGAGCAGCTGAGAGGCTGCGTGAGCGGGAGGTGACCCTGACCCCTGCCGGAGTCTCCCGCCGTGGCTCCCTTTCCTGGTCCCGGGGAGAGGCTGCTATGACTTCTGTGCTCACCCAGCCTGTGGTGGACAGGGCACCTGAACCTCACACCTACCCCGCCCTGCGAGGCGTCGCCTTCTCGCTTTCCCTGTGCGTGGAATCTCCCTTTCCAGCTGGAGTGAGCTCCTTGGGAGCGAGGACTCTCTGACAGCGTCATCTTCCCCAGGCTCCGTGTACGGCAGCACAGCGCAGTGATTAAGATTTGGGTTTGAACCTGTGAGATACTGAATAGGTCACGTACCATTTTCTCCTTCTGTAAAATAGGGATTAAATGAGCGTAAGGTACTTAACCCAGTGCCCAGCATAGTCATTACCCAGTAAGCTGTGTTTATGATCATTATCCTCTATCGACCGGGACACCCTGCAGACCCTGACGCACAGCGGAGGCCCGCTAACCACGGAGCTCCCCATCCCTGCCTCTCTGAGCTCTTAGATGTGGCCCCCCCTTTTCAAGATGAGGAGCTGAACTCTCCTTCCTCCTTAATTAGGAACCCCCAGCACCGCCAACACTGTAGCTCCTCTCCATCTGATTTGAGTGTCTGTCATCATCTCCTCGAGACGCCACTTGGCCAAGGCCTTGGACTGTGGAGCTGAGAAGGCTGGCTGGGTGGAGGCTGGGGTGAGCCCCGCCCATTCACATTCATCCACAATACAGGCCATTATCTCGGCAGCAAAATACCCCAACGGTAGTGATGTGAGGAGATGGGGGTGGGTTACCAGAGCAACAGAGAGACCAGAGCTGCACGGTTTCTATGGCAACAGAGAGCAGGCACCCGCACTTTCCTAGCTGAAAGGATGGTTAGCTAAGACTCTCACCGACAGTGCAGGTGACTCACCAGGCAGACTGCATTGTCAAGGGTGGGTTACTACAGGGTTTGTGAGGATTTGGGCCAGAACGAAGCCCCCAATAGAGGCCTGAGCTCCTCTCTTAGGAAGTGGTTCTCCCTCTGGCTGCCGACCAACCGGTCGCCTCCCCCAGAGCATCGGCTCTTACTTAAGACCCTCGGTCGCCATGAGATGGGCTTGAACGAGAGCCGTTCAGGGAGATCCAGCTCATAAATTAAGTAGGCAAGGAAGGCTCAGGCGTGTTTGCCTTTCCCCGTGATTTTAATTTATCAAAGCAACACACTCACATCATTAAAAACTCAATCAGTGCTGAAAAGCTTGTCCAAAAACACAGCAGTCCCCAGGGTGGGGCAAAAGTAGGTCTACAGCCCTGGCCAGTTCAACTCAGCGGTTAGAGCGTCGGCCGGCGTACTGAAGGGTCGCAGGTTTGATTCACAGTCAAGGGCACATGCCTGGGTTGTGGGTTTGATCCCTGGCCCCGGTCTGGGTCATGCAGGAGGCCACCAATCAATGTGTCTCTCTCACATCAATGTTTCTGTCTCTCTCTCCCTCCCTCCCTCCTTCCCTTCCACTCTAAAAATCAATGGAAAAAATATCCTCAGGTGAGAATCAACCAAAAAAATAGGTTTACAGTTGTAAATATGTATTATTATTTATTAACTATCACATTATTTTTCCATATGAACAACTGTAAACCTACTTTTGCCCTGCTCTGTATAACACCCCCTCCCCCCTTGCTCAGGTTCTTAGAGGCAAGCGCTTTTAACAATGTTAGCTGTATGTCCTCTGTTTGTTTACTTTATGTTTCCAGATGTTTCCATGTTGGATACAATTTCCTATCAAAGTGAATAAAGCTCTCTGATACCCTACTTCTGTTACATCCAACTTTCTAATATAACTGTATCATTTTAGGCACGTACAGAACAGTGGTGCCTCATCCCGCCCAGGTCAGTTGAGTCAGACACTCCACCAATGGCACGCAAGCCCTGGCAGTTTTTCCAAGCCACCAGGTGATTCCAACCTGCAGCCCGGATGGAGAACTGCTGGTCTAGAGAGAGTACTACACTGAGAGGACCAGTTAAACACAAGGCAACGTTGTAACCTCCTCCTGCGCCCTTGGCTCCCCAAGGACCCTACTGTGCCCTGAGTCGAGGAGAGAAGAGAGGTGGTTGATTATGCTCTTCCAGGCCTTCCAGATATCGATAGATCTCGGAGAAGAGGCAGGAACAGAAATGAGTTGAGCACGATGCGATTCTCTCTACTTCGAGAAAACGACCTCTTTATAACGTGAGGCCTGGGAGCCTAGATCTCAAGGAAGGGACCAAGATGCCAGACCAGAGGAAGTCCCAGATTCCCTGTTTCCCACCCAAACCTCCCTCTGCCTTTGAGATTCAAGCTGTGTCTCATCAGAGGCCAAGGAACACGCCACAGAAATAAGTTTCAGTTCTTGGCAAAGCATCCAGATTTCATCTTGGCTATTTGCTGACAAATTTCTATCAAGAAATGACAAGGAAATAAACACTCCTTGTTTTATTCCATTTCCCTTCAGTCCGATTTTCTCACTTGTTTGCCTTTACCCTATTGAATCTTTCATACTTTTATAGCCCTCCTCAAATCCTCTCTTGGAATTCAGTGGGGTAAAAGAAATACGAAGCTATAAAAGCCAATCAGCCATGTTCTGCATTTGCTTTCAAAATTAAACCCTTCATTTAGTCAGCTGGTGAGCGTTTACTCCGCTCACTCTTTTCAATGTTGAGAAACTCGGGGTGGGCGGCGAAAGCTGCAAGACAGACTCAAGCCACCACCCTTCCTCTTTCAAAGAAAGGCATCTCCCGTGTTGCCCGATGAAAAGAGAAGCACCTGGAGCGACTCGGGAAAGTGGGTGATGAATTACCGAGCTAAACGCAATCCGGTGCGAGAGAACTACCGGCACCCACCGAGTGCTGAGCGCAAACTGGGTGGTGAGCCGGGTGCTCCCGGTGCAGCCCTACCTGGTGGTGAGTCGGGAGGCCCAGCTGCCTGGGTCTGCCTGGGTAACTCACTTAACCTCTCTGTGCCCCTCAAAGATGGGGACAATGACCCGCCCCCCACAGTGGGCTGCATGACATCAGACTCCTGCAGAGCGCACAGCCCCGTGCTCGCGGGTGGGCATCTCCCCTTCTTCGCACACGTCAGGGCCAGGCACACAGAAGCCATTTATCATTGCTAGGTGGCATTTTAATCCCGTTTTAAAGATGTGAAAACAGGCTGTGAAAGGTTCATGACACCGTGTTATCATGACATAGCTGGACACCAAAACCTGCGTGCTTTCTCCTCTTCTGCTTGTCAAACCGAGTGCCAAAATATTTAGCACGGATCCCAGCAACGGACTCTTCTGTTTGCATTAGAAAAATACTTGACACGCCCAAGGTCCAACTCCACACTGTCGGTCTTATCGACCTCTTTGTTTTTAGTACAGAGCTAGGTTGCAGGACACACGGAGCCCCGCTGCTAACAGACCTGCCCAGGCACCGGGGCGGGGAATCGAAGCCTCGGTGGTCTGGTCACGGGCCCCACTGCCAGTCCCAGCCGACAGGCTCCCCTCCCGCCTGGTGCCTTTGCTCACTGAACCCACCTCTCCCCTCTTCCTGTTCCTCCTCTTTTTCATTCTGTACCTGCTCATATTCCAAGGCCCAGCCCAGGCTCCTTCCTCTGACTCATCTCCCCTGCTCCCTCCCTCCCCCTTCTCAGACCCCTCCAGCCCCAGGGATGTCTGTAACCACAGCCCCCTGCTCCCTCCCTCCCCCTTCTCAGACCCCTCCAGCCCCAGGGATGTCTGTAACCACAGGCCCCTGCTCGCTGTGCACAGCCCAGTGATCACTGTGTGATCTCTCGGAATCCTCAAACACGCCTTGATTTCGTGCTCCTCACTTTACAGAGTGAGAACCTCGGGTTCAGAGGGGCTCAGACTCGCCTTGGAGGCCCCCCATCTAGAAACCGGAAGGGCTGCCTGTCAGCCTGGTCCTCTCTCCTGGTGCCACAACACTCTCGATTTCACGTTCTTCGCCCTGGCCTCCCCACGAGGCCCGGTCCCTGGAATTCAGGGAGCGCAGGAGTGAGACATGGGAGAACTACACCTCAGTGACTGACGGGTCTCCCACAGAGCTCTGATAGGACATCCCTTCCCATCACAAACTCAGCCCTTCGATCAGCTGAAGACGGCCCCCTGGGCATAGGCTGACCTTCACGATAAAGAGCAGAGACCGCAGTGTCCCCCAGACTTTGAGTAAGTTGTCCCCTCTCCTCTCTATTTCTGTCTGGAATCTGCGTTCCTATGGATGTTTAGGCTGAATTCTTACATGGCATGAGTTTCTTCCAGATTTCCACCTGTCTCTCTCTCTCTCTCAATACGTTTTAAATTTTTTAAACAAAATACTTATTGAGCACCTACTATGTGTACGGTTACTATACTGGGCACCACACCTAATGAGCAAAAAGACACTCCTTACCTTCATGGAGCAGAGAATCAGAGAATCCCACAGACCCATTGTGGTGAGTGCTGTGGAGAGGCGTGGGGGCTCTGAGAGCACCCACCGAGGGCATGGGGAAAGCCCTCCCTGAGGGAGCGCTAACTGAGCAGCGCTCTGAGCAAGGGTAACCTTTCTCTAAAATAAGGGGAGGGGTGCAGAATGCGGGGCAGAGAGCCTACGAAAGCCTCTGGTTACGGAAACCGGCCGAGGGCAGGCAAGCCGGGCGGTGCGGCCAGAAAGACAGCTGCAGGGAGTCGGACCAGGCCTGGCTTGCTGGACACGTCAAGGACGTGGGTTCTTATCTGAAGGTCAACTGGAAAGCTCTGAAGCTCTTAGGCAGAGGGTGGCGTAATTAGAGTCACGTTTCGGAAAGCTCACACAGCACAACGACAGGTTGGGGCCACGCTGAGCCAGACCAGTCGGCCAGGAGAGCGATGTGAGCAGAGGGCTAGCAGTGGGCACGAGCAAGCACACCGAGGCGAGACGTCCCAGCGAAGTACCGTGGGGATGATCGCCAGCACAGTGAGGGCAGGAGAGACGCCTGGCGAGGAAGTCACCGTGGCCCTTTGTTTGAAGGTCAGTGGGCAGGGCCATTGCTCCTGGAAATGGTGTCCTGAAGACCAGCTCCTGGGAAGGAGACACTGCGTTTGCATTGAGCAGGCCAAGCTGGGGAGCCCTGACACATCCCAGGGAGACAGGAGGAGGCACATGATAGAGGGTTTGGGCTCATCAAACTAGCATTTGTGAGCCATCGGCCACTGGAGGTCAACGCCGTCTCGGACGTGGATGAAATTCATGAGAAGAGATTAACGAACGAACAGAGAAGAGATTGGATGAAGCTTGAGCTTCCTCCGTATTTAAAGGCCAAGATAAACCTGTGAAAAGGCAGACATAATGCTCAGAGTGGTGGGAAGGAAACCAGAATAAGGAAGGGAGCATTTTCAGGGCGATTTCACCACGTGGAGGCCATCGGGGCCCCCCGGGAGTCCCCGTGAGCGACGCCAAGATGATAGCCGGGAATCTGCTGTCGTGGGCGGTCTTGTGGACATCCGTGCCAGCAACGCCACATGGCGGTCCCCGCCAAACACCCGCCACGTGGTCCTGGTATTGGAGACCAAGCCACGCTGCTGGAAAGAAAGCTGGTTGCATCCAACCTATTTCTAGCATTCCAATCCAGCAAAAGAGAAAAAGACAGAGAATTTGAGTGTGTGGATACTCTTTGATCCAAGGGTCGAGACAAGAACGGGAGTGATTATCTGCAGAGAAATCAGATCTCTGTCTCAGCCCACGGTGGTGGGCTCCCCGGAGGCTGTAGCCTGCACCCCCAATGAGAAGTCCATCTGGTCCCAGGTGGACTGTGGCATAGCTCTGTGCCAGGCCACGCCTTCGTTCCCAGCGTGCTCTCCGGACCGGGAAGGCCTCCTTCTGCGTCTGGCATCAAAGCGCCATCGAAGGCTTCAGAATGCCACCTCAAGGCCAGGCGATTCTGAGGACGGCAGGGTCGTGAACTCAGCCCTGACAGTTAGAGGGTCAGGAAACATTTTTTAAAAAAGAACAGAGGTCCGTGTGAAGAACAGAACAGCTGAGGACTGAAAGAGGGGGATGCCTCGACGCGTGGGACGGCCGCGTGGAACGGCACACGGTGGACGGCATCCTGCGTGGGACCAGGGCCACGGAGAGACTGCGCACACACGTCACCTGCACGCGTAGCCTGTACCCCTCCTCCCCAAAGTCTGGGTGCTGGGGCCGGCAGGGGCTCCCCGTGGGGCATGCTCCCTTCCCAGTGTGTCTGAGACTCTCTAGTTCACACCCAGGCCACACAGTGCCTGGGACAACAAGTGCCTCCCCTTCTTGTTTTTCTTTGTTTGTGTTTTGTTAGTCCTCACCCAAGGATATGTTTTCCACTGATTTTTAGAGTGGAAAGGAGGGAGGGAGGGAGAGAGAGAGAGAAACATCGATGTGAGAGACACATCGATTGGTTGCCACCCACACCACCCCAGCTGGGGCCGGGGATCGAACCTGCAACCCAGGTACATGCCCTTGACTGGGAATTGAACCCGTGACCCTGCGGTGCCTGGGCCAATGCTCTAACCACTGAGCAACCCCAGCCAGGGCATGCCTCCTTTTTTCGGAGAGCTGGTGAACTCATCCGCCATCACGAGGAAGGGCAGCGGTCCCGTGGGGTGGGAGAGGAGCAGGTCTGTCGCCCCTCCTTCATGAAAAATGATGCAACCGCTAACATTTATTAAGGGTCTGCTGTAGGTCAGAGGTCACGCAAAGCACTTGACAGAGGTCGTCTCTAATGTCACAAGAACCCTGATAACTGGACACAATGTACCCATTATACAGATAAGGAGCCTGAAAGATTAAGTGATGCCCATGTCTGGCTCTGGGGCCCATTCTCCTCGGACTGCACCCCAACTTTGTATGTGGGTGTGATTCACTGGGGACCATCAAGAGGAGGGTTAGAAAGCACACCCAGTGGAGGTGTCCATTCTGTCCCTTTGGGGACACCGCCGCTCCCCCATGGGTTGAAGGGCGCTGGGACAGGACGCTGGAGGAGTCCTCAGAAGCCCCTCCTGCACCGCTCTCCTCCACTCCCTGCAGACAGGGCTCGGCTGGGGCCTGGCTGTGACTGAGCTCAGCCAAGGCTCTCTCCTGGGACACTGGGACGGGGGGCTCCTGGGGCCCCTGTGCACCTGGCAGAGTCTCACTGGTCCCTAAATTCCAATGTCACCTTGTTCCCCATCTTTCCCCGAGGACCCCACACCTCCCCCAGCAGAGGGAGATGGTCTCAGTTTAGCACTTGTCACAGGGCATCATGGCTGGTGTTTTAACAGGTCTGTCTTCTCCGCGGTGAGCTCCGGATTGTGTCTCCATGTCTGTGCCCAGCAGCCAGCACAGCCTGGCACCGACAGGAGGCTCCCTTCAAGCTGTAAACTGCTTCTGGAAGGTCCCTGCTGGCTCACCATGGCCCCGTCGTGTGCCCACAGGCCTCAGAAATCACCCCCACCTCACAAGGTGGACCAGGCTCGGTGGCAGCCTGTGTGGTGCAGGACTGGGAGTCAGCACAGCTGGATTTAAACACCAGTTCTGCCCTGGCCGGGTTGGCTCAGCGGTTAGAGCGTCGGCGTGCGGACCGGAGAGTCCCGGGTTCGGTTCCGCTAAGGGCACGTACCTCGGTTGCAGTTTGTCCCCGGCCCCGGTTGGGGTCATGTGGGTGGCAGCCAGTCGATGTGTCTCTCTCACATCGATGTTTCTCTCTCTCCTCCTCCCTCTCTATCTGAGGATAAATGCAAAAATGTTCTCAGGTGAGGATAAAAAAAATAATAATAAAAATAAATAAATACCAGTTTTGCCATTTATTGGCTGGGTGACCTTGGGAAAGTGGCTTAACTTCTCTGAGCTTCTATTTCTCCTTCTGTAAAATGATGACAATAATACCTACTCCAAACAGGTTTTTGTGAGGACCGGATGAGCGCGCCGGCCCCCACAGCCTCTCCTCGGCCTTGGTTCCACGCCAGCGGCACCTGGCACTGGCCGTGGCTGTGGCCTTCCTGTGCGTTCCTTGGCACGAGCTGCTGTTTCAGGGACGTGCCGCGCGGAGCTGGCTGCGGAGAGGACTCCGTGGGAGCGCAGGCCTGGCCATCAGCTTCATGCGTTCTGACAGCGACGTGTCTGGCGCTGAAAACAGTCATCATTTCCACAGGAAAAAAAGGAGGAGAAGAAGAACAGCGTCTCCCCGACCATTTAAATGAGAACTAATTCATGCATGAAGGAAGCCATTCCAGGGAGCTCGTATTAACCGTCCGCCCTCCCCCGATATTAGAGGAACAAAACAAGCAGAACCCACCGATGGGGGAGGGGTCCTCCTCCCACGGCTGTAGTTTGAAATAAACGTGAAGCCGCTCCTCTTGACGCCGTGGACCTGTTTCCCTTCTCGTTCAGGACCAGCTGGGAAGGAGGTCTCTGCTCCACGCGGGGACCCTGTCGGAGACTTCATTCTCACTCACAAAGCCACAGGGGCGGGGTTCTTCTCCGGGCAGGCGCAAAGCTGCCCTCGGGGGTTTTGCTCTGGTGGGATCGGTGTGGGACTGGGACCCCACACTACCCCAGGACGGCAAACTGGACCGCCAACAGCACCGGCAGCTGTTTAATAAACGCGTGAAGAGATGCCACCGCTGGAGGGTCCGTTCTCTCTCGAAAGGGGGCAGCTGTTGTTCAGCTCGGCCAACCCCCCATTGGAAAATGGTCCCAGAATCGCCAGGTCCTCCAATCCTCCCAGAAAAGCCAAACATCTAAAGTTGTGATTTCTATTTAGGTCACAATTTAAATATTTTTAAAACACTGAGAAGCTCCCAGAAGAAGGTCCGTCCGAGGGCCACATCTGATCCAGGGGAGACGCCTGCCACCTCCGATTCAAGCGCCTCGTCCTTGGCCTCGTCTCTCGCCCACTGGAAGTTTCCAGACTGTTCTGCTAGTGCAGAGTCCTGGGAGGTCCTTCCAGACGCCCAGCCCTTGACCCACACACAGCACTGCCCGTGTCGTTAACAGGACAGCTTACGCCGACCCTGCCTACCAGGCCTCCCCAGGACACCTGCTCCTCCAAACCATCCATTTCTGAGGAGGAATATTATTCAGTCTCAGATGTGTTTTCAGCCAGGATGTTCTCTTGGACACCAGCATCATCTACTGTGGCATCGCCTGTTTGCTTGACAAATGACAAGACAGGGACTTGACAACTGGGACGGATTCCCAGCCGCAGGGTCCCCAGGGGACCCCGGGACGCAGTGGCTGCCTCCCCCAGCCCCTCCCAGGTTGCCTCATACACGGCTGTGCCCGAGATGAAAAGTGGCGCTTTCTGCCGTGTGTCCGCGAGCCGGCTGCTCGGGGTTGGACAGCAGGGGCGCACACAGCGTGGAGACGCTGGACAGAGGGCGATTCAGGTCCCGGGGGATCGGAGCTGGGCGGCACGAGACTTCATCGTGTTGCTCAGAATGGCGCAAAATATAAGTTAAGAATTGTTTATTTCTGGAGTTTTCCATTTACTATTTTCGGGCTTGGTTGATAGCAGGTGACTGGAACCACGGATGGGGGCAACTGCTGCATTTCACAGGGCCTCACACAGTCACCGCTGAGTGTGTGCCCTGGGGCGCCCTCCCCGAGCGTCTCCAGCCTCGGTTTGCCTGCCTGTGAAGTGGGACCATCTAATGCTCCGTCTAATGCACAAGAAGAAAGTGTGGGAGGCCAAGAGAAAGCTGTGAAGGACATGAAAAGCGATACACAGACTTGAGCTGTTCGTCAGTTCGATGCCCCGGTCGACTGGAGGCTGAGTGGCGTAACCTGTCCCTTACCCATCGGGGTGACCTGGGCCCTGCTCAGCAGAAGCTGGGGCTGAACCTCCTCTGTGACAAAGCAGGCAAGGGGCAGAGAGGCGGCCCCCACTCCGCAGGGGCAGTCTTCCCGGTGTGGGTCAGGCCAGGGCTCCCTGTGCCCTCATGCTCACAGCCCGGGGTCCTGTGCTTCCCTGAGGACAAAGCCAGGTCCGCCATGGACCTCGGGGACGTGCCTGAGCCCACCAGCTCCTGTCCACCTTCTCTCCCCACAGCCCAGCCGGCCACCGAGCACCTGACCTTTGCCCTTCTCGGCAGCCTTGTCAGGACAGAACTCTGATGTCATTACAGATGAGGGACCTGAGGCTCAGAGAGGTGACCCCGTAAGGAAGTGACAGAGTCAGGATTTGAATTCAAGGGGCCCTTTACACCGATCTCATTTATTTTTACCCTCACATAGTAACAGCTAAGGGAGGGAGGCCGGGAAGGAAGGAAGGGAGAGAGGAGGGAGGGAGGGAGGAGGGAGGGAGGGAGGAGGGAGGTGGGAAGAGAAGGGAGAGAGGAGGGAGGGAGGGAGGAGGGAGGAGGGAGGGTCAATTTGGGGTCTAGGACTAGCCAAGTCTCTGGACCCAGGTTCCCTAGTGGCTGGAACGGCTCTCAGCAGGGTGAACTCAGTCCAGCGCTGTAGCCTGAGCGTGTCCGCTGCAGACACAGAGAGGCGGTCTCACCGGGTGGAGAAATCTGGGCTGACCAGGCTGGCCTTGGACTTGAGGGCACAGGAAACGTAGATGAGCCATCAGGAAACGGGTTGGTGTCCAGAGCTCCTGCCGTTAATGTGCGGCTAATGAAATGCAATAAAATGTGGCTTGAAAAGGAATCCCATCTGCTCTGAAACTTCAGTTAATATGATTGAGACGGAGCGCTTACACAATGAACTCGCGTCTGATGTACACGCCGCGCGTCATGGGTCACCCCGGCAGCGCTCAGACCGTCCCATAAAGTGGAGTTGTGCCCAGTTAACACTGGCAGCCAGCTCGGCAGCCCAGGCCTTGCGGGGGAGGGCGGGTGGGGAGGGCGAGTGTCCCTCTTGCTCTGATAGGAGCTGGAAGTCGGCCGGCCGCCAGGGACTGCCTTCCTTTTGGCTTCTCAGCTGTCCACCATCAAATTCAACAGGTTTCTGAGCATCTCCGAGCGCAGGCCCCTGAGGGGAAGGGAGAGACGCAAAGAGGAAAACAGCCCTGATGCCCAGGAAACTTGAGGGGGCTCCTGTGCCAAGTCTAACATGGGCGTCCTGCCCTCCTCCCTTTCCCCACATGGCAGCAGAGTGCGGCCGCCGGGAGGGGACAGCCCACAGAGGCCGGGGCAGGGAAGCCCAGCCCTCCTCTCCTCCCGTGGGGAAGGCACGCACCCCCAAGCCAGAGGCTGTAAGGAGGGGCCTGGGCCGAGTCCCTGCAGCTCGGGTGGGTCTTCCCAGGCAGGTCTGGCTGGGGGCTGGGACAGCATGGGGGCTGGGACAGCATGGGGGCCAGAGCAGGGCCCCGCGCCGTGCCGGAGAAGCTGGAGAAAGCAGGCCTGGAGCTGCGGGGTGTGCTTGCCATCCGAAGGAGGAGTGGGAAGACCGCCAGAGGCCAGCAGCGGCTGTGGGGACCACGGTCCTGATGGCACGGCCTAGGCCTCCACATCCACTGGACCCCTCGCCTGCCCAGCTGCCAGGCTTGTGAGCTCAGCTCCTGAAAGCCCGTTTCAAACGGACCCTGCAGCTGAAGACGGTACCAAGGCAGACTGCTGGGTGCAAAAAAAAACCAAGCAAACACAAAAACAACCAGAAACAGATTGGCTCTCTTGGGCAAAAGGGGACTGTAAGGGAAGGCTATGGGGACCCCAGGAATCAGTGGGAAGTCCAAGGGCCAGGCTTGGGGGCAGGGGGGATCCGAGGTCGCGCGGCAGGACCTCTCTGGCCCACACTGCCTACCGTGGGCAGAGATCCGACCTCCAGATGGTCCCCCAGCAATTACTGACGGACCAGCAAGGTCATAGGAGGGATCGGCTGCCTGCCCCTGGCTGGAATGGGGACAGAGGGAAGGCAGAGAGGGCTGGGCCCCCCGGCTTCCAGGGTAAGAGGCGATTATCGGAACAGGTGGTTTCTTCAACAGTGTACGACGGGTATTTCCCAGATGGAGATCAGGTTTTGATAGGACAGAGGGGGGTTGATTCAGAACAGCCTGCAAGTCCAGAGGGTCTCCCCCTACACACACACACACACACACACACACACACACACACACACACAACATTCACATCAGTAGCAGAGAATGAGGACTGGAATCCATGTCTTTTGCCCCCTGTCCTCCTTTCTTCTGCCCTTTTAGGACAGACTCCCTGCAAATTGTGGGGCAGGATGATGGGCAGAGGCAGCCACAGGGACGTGGATAAGGAATGGGGTGCCCAGGCGAGCCTTAGACGTGTAGAGGAGGCTGAGGGGCCCAGCCCTGCTGAGACGGGGTCGGGCGGGATGGGAGGGCGGGGTCCCCTCCAGAAAGCAGGAAAGCGGGAGGTGCCGGAGGTGAAGTGGGCAGACAGTGACAGAGAGCAGGCCTGCGTTCTGGGTCTGAACAGTCACCACGGGATGCGTGCCGCGGGGGCGGGGGCCGGGACATCAGGACAGCTGCCCTGGTGCTGAGCCCGAACGGCTGCCCCAAGCAGGAGCTGGAACAGCTGGCGGGCAGGGCTCTCGCTGCACCTGTGCGTTCAGGGGCACTGGCAGGTGGCCGCTGAGCACGCGTGGGGCTCGGGGGTGAGGGGGCATCTGCACCCCGGAGCGGTTATCAGTGCAAGAGCTGAAGGAGACGGAGGTTATTTCCGCTCACCCACCAGGGGCCCCAGGGTGTCTCCCCAGCTGAGGCTATTAGGACAGCAATGCCCTGTTACCTCGCGATGTCCTTTTATTCAGACTCACTTGTCATCTAAGTAAAGGTATTCGTGAACAAATTCTTAGACTTCCGGTTTCGGGTCCGGCGTGCAAGGAGCCTGAAGGTGGTCGCTGCGTTCCAGTGACAAGGACAAAGCCGGCCGGACGGAAGGGTCAACAGCTCTTCTTAGATCTGTCCGAGAGAGCGGCCGCAGGGCAAACCGCAGCCCAAAAACTGTAGAGCCAGACAGGCGAAGGCAGGAGCCCGGCTCAGCGGGCAGCACCGCCTTGGGAAGCCCACCTGGGGGGGGACCTGGGCTGTGACCCACATCACTGGAGGGCAGCAGGCGCGAGGCTGAGCTACACTCCAGTGGGCCCAGCAGCAATTTTGTGAGTTTTACCTCCAGAAGCTCAAGCGGGTCTCCCAGCAAATATCAGGGAAAACTCTCCAGCTCTGACCAGGCCGGCGGGGGGGGGGGGCCTGAAACTGCAGAGCACCTGTCCCCCCTCAGGAGAAAGCAGTTCCTGTGTCCAGAAGTGAAGTCGCTCATCTCCCTCCGTTCCTCCCCCACTCCTCTCTCTCTCTCTCTCTCTCTCTCTCTCTCTCTCTCTCTCTCACACACACACACACACACACACACACACACACACACACACACACCAAGTTACTCTCATGGTACATGACAACCTAGGAAATGGCTGCCCCACTGAAGACCTCTAACCGCTTCTCTCCAAGGCACAGATCAGGACGCACGGGCCATCACTCTGAAGGCATAAGGGGTCCTAAATCAAGCACAGTGCAGTCAACTTGAAATCAGTTCCACCTGCCAGGGTCACCGGTTAGAGCCGTGGTTCTCAACCTTCCTAACGCGCGACCCTTTCACACAGTTCCTTATGTTGTGGTGACCCCCAACCATACAATTATTTTCGTTGCTACTTCATAACTGTAATTTTGCTACTGTTATGTCTTAGGCAACCCCTGTGAAAGGGCCGTTCGACCCCCAAAGGGGTCGCGACCCACAGGTTGAGAACCGCTGGGTTAGAGACGGATAGCTAAGATCCTTTATTCCGATACGTGCACTGTGGCTGCTCGTTGGATTTCCGGCTGTTGGCTTCTCAAACTGTGCCCACGCCACCAGCAGGGCTGCCCGCTGAGGAGCGGGGCAGCTCTCTCCCTAAGCGCCGGGATGCCATGGGGAGACGGGGCACACTGCCTCTGCTCCCCAAGCATCCTTTAGGAAAGCACGCTCTGCTCCCCATAGATGCAGCTTGCAAGGCGCAGCCGACAGAAGGCTGAAGGTCAAGCGACACGTCCCAAATGCTAAGGCGGGCTTCTCTAAGGTCTGCGCCGCGTGCTCTGCGTGCAGCAGGTGGCGCTCCAGGAACAGAGCAGAGACTGACTCCGCCGAGCTGAAGACCCGGGTCAGCACCCAGGGAAGGGTGCTGCCCGGCTGGGAACGGTCGCTGTTGGCTGAACACCTGCAATGTTCCAGAGAGAGACACTGAGGGACTGGCCCAGTCTCACACAGCAGTGTGCATGTGTGGGAGTACGTGTGCGTATATATTCACACGAGTGTCTGTATGATTCGTTCCTTACTGGTGAGAAAATGCAAAGCTCGGAGAAGCTGAGTAGGTGTGTTGGTTTGTCCGCAGATCAGAACCCGAGGCAAAGACCTGAGTGCCCACAGGTGGTCCCAGTGAGAGGCGGGGGAGCGGGCAGCGCAATGGAGGAAGGAAGGGAGAGCCCACACGGGGCGTGGCGCTGGGCTGACGACAGCGGTGGGCCGGGCTGCACCGCAGACTCTCTGAGGACCGTGTCTCAGAATTGTCCCTTCAGAGGATAAGGCTGGGCGTCAACGCCCTGCACTCTGGGTGAGAGCCCCAGCTTTGGAGCCCCAGCTTTGGAGACCCCAGCTTTGGAGACCCCAGCTTTGGAGACCCTCAGGCAGGGAAGCTGGGGGGCCAACCCAGCTGGCCTTTGAGGGAAATGCTGTGTGTGTACAAACCTGTCCACCACAGTGACGGCTTGATCAAAGGGGGCCGAGTGGAAACGCCTCTGGGCCCAGACACCGGCTGGAGTGATGAGCCGCCCGAGGTGACTTCAAAGGCCTTGCTCTCTGCCCTGGATCACACCGCTTGTCTAGGACTGCCTCGGCGGTGGGAGGACGCCCTGTCCTCCGGGGATCCATCCTGTAGCCCCTTCCTGCAGGTCCTTGCTCCGGGGAGATGTCAAGCCTTCGAGAAAGATAAGTCGACGTTTCCCCCACGCCAGTCCCTCAGTGTTAGCGAGGACTCTGGAGCGGCTCTTTGGAGATACACAGGCCATGAGCTCTCCATCAGTAAGTGGTTCCACAAGCCCAGGGCATGACAGAAAGTCGGTGTGGACGTCTGCACTAGAGGGTGAATTGACTTGGACGTGAAAGGACATTCCGGGGCCAAATTCCCATTCCAGGGTTCTCCACCTTTTCATCGGTGGATTCGTGTTTATGCTTCCGGTGCATATACGAATGTCCACTTACGTGGCGGCGAATTACAGCGCTGGGCTTGTTCTCCATGCAACAAAACCTTACGCGGTGTCTTAGCCAGTCTGGGCCGCTGTGAGAAATGGCCCATGGACTGGGTGGCTGAACGTCGGAAGTGCTGGCAGAGTTGGTGTCTGGGGGGAGCTCACGTCCCGGTTTGCCGATGGCGGTGTTCTCATGGTGACCTCACGTGGTGGAGAGCAGAGAGAGGAAGCAAAGTCCTCTCTTCTCACAGGCACTCGTCCCATCACGTGGGCCCCATCCTCATGGCCCAATTACCTCCCAGAGCCCCACCTTCAAGTACTGTCACATCGGGGATTAGGCTCAACATATGAATTCGGGGGGGACACAAACATTCAGTCCACAACGCAGATTAATCACTTCGTACCAGTATGTATCTATCTTACTATTTGCATATTGTTTCACTGTATAAATAGTGCGTGATTTATTTACCCAGGTCCTTCTTAAATTTACATGGTTTCCAGCTTTTTGCTTCAGTGAACATCCTTACACATATATCACTTGTGAAGTGTAGCTGTCTGATAAATTCCCAGTAATTCCTGGGAAAACTGGTATGTGCATTTAAATGGATGGATATTGCCAAATTATCCTCCAAAGATGTACCGATTGATAATCCCCACGTAAATGTATGAGCGTGTATTTTATCACCCCCTCACTAAAAGCATCTCTTATCCATCTTTTGATCTTTAGGAAGCTTTTTTTTTTTATTGTGACATTTTCCTACTTAATGATAAATGTTAGGAACTGGTATAAAGGCCTTGCTAGTCTTTGTGCTGGAAATCTTAGACGATGACCTTCACCTGGGGCCTTAACACTATCTATGTTTGTCTCTATATCTATCATTGTACCAATTAGCGTTTGCTGTGTAACCAACCACTCATAACTAAGTGGCTTGAAAGTACCACCGTTTATTTCACTCAGCTCTGCAGGCTGACCCTTGAAGAGGGGCTCGGCTGGGTGGTCCTCCGTCCTGGGCGAGCTTGCTCATGAGGTCACGCTCCATTGCTCATCTGCGCTCCACGTGGGCTCGCGTTCTCGTGGAAACCAGCACAGTTCCCAGAGAGAGAGTGGGAGCAGCAAGGTCTCGGGGGCTTAGGCTCTGAGCTGGCCCAGTGTCACTGCCTCAGGGTCTACTGGTTAAAGCCAAGTCCCAAGACCAGCCCAGACCTTTCCCACGGACCTTTTTCTTAAAGAGAGAGCGAGAGAGAAACATCAATGTGTGAGAGAAACATTCATCGGCTGTCTCCTGTCCGCACCCCCACCAGGGATCAAACCTGCAACCTAGGTATGTGCCCTGACTGGGAATTGAACCCGCAACCTTTTGGTGTATGGGATGACACTCCAACTAACTAAGCCAGCCGGCCAGGACCCCAATGACTTCTTTATGAGAGAAGCTGGAATGAAGACACGCCCACTTTGCTCATCAGCTCGGCAGCTCCTCCGTTTCATAAATGGGGTTGGCGTGGATGTGTGGCTCAGACAGGGCCACACAGCTTGGTGGTGGACATAGCTCATTCCCTGCAGTGGGCTGGTGGAACTGGACAGCATGGTAAGGGACTAAAACCAATGAGACAATCCATTCCGGGGGACAAAATGAGTCACTGGTGCTGAGAATGACGAACATTTCTGCTTCGTCTGCTGGCCAGGGTGCGTCATGGGAAACTGCCCTGCCCACCTCTGGGCTGCACCTCCTCAGTGAGCCGGTTCTTCACGGAGCATTAAGTAATTAAAGCACAAAGCCCCGTGATTACAGGCACCTTTGAAAGACCTCATCCGGCCAAATGGCAAGGTACTGAAATACCACGCTATGAGTCACTCTGAGTTTTTCAAAACAGAAAAAGGACACACGGGATAGCAATTTTCAGTAAAGTTGTCATTTTCCATTAATATGCCTGGAAGAATGTGGCAATTCACTGCGTGCAATTCATCTTTGTTCTTTTGTATGCATTTTGATGAGATTTCTTAAATTCCCTTGGTAAACAGCAGATATTATGGGCTCTTTATTAAAACTTGGGAGCAACTAAGCATAAAATGAAATATGACTAGTTTCCAATAAGCCCAACATTACCATTAATAGGAATATTTCACCAGCTCAGGTTGTACTTGTCAGTTTTGCTGAGTTATAATTTTACACTTCACAGTTCTGACTTGAGATTAAAAAAAAAAAAAGCTACTCATTCGGCAGAGAACATAATTCATATCATGAAACAACAAAGACGCTTAATGTCAGCCGTTCTGAACCTGCAGCCTTTGCTACTTTGTATCTAACCCCGGGGGTGGCGGAACGGTTTTCCACACGTTTTACCTTTTCGGTTTTGTAACTTAAAATTTTCCCAAATGCCTGAATTCTCATGGTAAGAATTGATACGTTGTAGATGGAGGACGAGATATTCAATCGATACATCCCACCCCGTCCACCTGAAATGCCACTCGCCTCCTGAAAGATAACCCTGCTTGCAGGTCAGTATATAACTTTCCAGAAGTTTTTCTATGCCTTCATGTTTGTCACATAAACACAGAAAGGTCTTTTTTTTTTTTGTCCTATAAATTTCATTTATGCATTTATAGGACATTTTTGTACTCACATTCACCTTTTGCATGTAATTATATGTCCTGGAGGTCTTCCCTTGCTGTTAGACATAGATATACAATGTCTGTTTGTTTTTACTGCTACATAGTATTTGACAGAGTGGAGTGTCATAGTTTGACCTTCCTCTTAGGTGTAAGTCTATGGGCCACCTGGAAACACTTTGGTAGTTTCTTAGAAAGTTACACACACCCCTTCCACACAGCGCAGCGATTCCACTGCTGGGTATTTATTCAAGAATTATAAAAATACATGCCACAGAAAGATCTGAAAACATTCAGAGCAGCTTTCTTCATAAGCTCTAAACAACCCAAGCGTCTGTCTCGTGTACATTCAGCAGCACAAAGGAACAGATTACCTGCAAATACAACACCGGAGAACTGCACGGATATCAGACTGAGTGCAGGAAGCCAGGCGCGAGAGAGAAATGCTGCATTATTCCGTGTATGTGAGAGTCTAGGAGCAAGTAAAAACAGCCCGCAGTGACAGAAACCCGATGCAGTGTGGTCCAGGCGGTTAGGGCTGGGACGGGCCGCTGGGAACAGGCGAGCACGCTGGGGGACGGAAATGCTCTGTCCTGATGGGATGGTGGTTCCTGGTGTCAAAAGTCATTGACCTGCACACTTAACAGGTGCACATTTTATTGTATCCAATTATGTCTACATAACACTGACTTAAATTTGACACTTGGTAAACTGTGTAAGGGTATCAGTCGGGTTCTCCAGAGAAACAGAACCAGTAGAACTGGGAGCAGGTGGTTGAGTCCCAGTCTGGGTCCGAAAACCTCAGGGCCAGGTGCACACGAGTCCAAGGCCAGGAGAAGGCAGAGGTCCCAGCTCGCGCACAGAGGACAATCTGCCCCTCCTCCGCCTCTTTGTTCCACGGGGGCCCTCGAAGGGTTAAATGATGCCACCCCAACGCTGGGGAGGGCGTCTGCTTTACGAGTTCACAGATCCAAAGGCTGCCCTCAGCCAGAAACACCCTCCCAGACACACCCGAGATAATGTTCACCAGCTCTCTGGGCGCCCTTAGGCCAGTCAAACCGACACAAAATTAGCAGCACAGTAGCGACCGATTTTTCGGGTGGATACTACTGAACACGTCTTCCTGATTAACCCCCTGCCCACAGCCCACGGACCACACCCACTTTGCTCCCCTTTTACTCCCCAGTGCTTGTGAAACACAGACACAGCCAAAGGCTGCCAGCAGACACGTGTTACAGGGAGGAAAGGGAAGGACCCGCCACCTTCCCAGGAGAAACAAGCAGGTCAACAAGCGCAGGGCTGGATTCGCCGAGTAAGGCCGCAGGAGGGAGGAGGGGAGTCTGAGTCCTCAGCAGCTGAAGAAGACACTCGGAAACAAGTGAGTCGTACAGAGCGATGGGATTTGAAGAACTGGACCTGCTGGTGGAGAAAACCATCGTAAAGACATGGAGGTAAATGAGTGATCAGTGAGGAGGGCGCAGAGCCGGTGAGTTTCATCTCACTCCCCGTTTGCAGAGCAACAGACCCCTCTGCCTACTGGCTATCCAGCCCCACGCCACCAATCCGGGCCACCGTCCTTCCTTCTCTGCCGACCTGGGCCAGGCGACACCCTGTCCCGCAGCTCGCTGATGCCTGGTGAGGCCTGGGGCTTCGCAGGCCCAGCCTGGGGTGCAGAGAGGGCATCCACAGTCCGCTCTGCCCGCACACACCGCAGACAGCACATGACAAGGCGAAAACTCATGACATTTGTGGAAAACCTGAATTTATTCAGACAAAAGCAGATGGAGGGGATGCGTAGTCTCGCTGCATTTCAGCACACCACACTTTATTCGGAAGGAATGAAACAGCGCGTCTGCGTTCCCCTTCCATCTGCTCTGCCCTCCCCCAGCTCAGGTTCATAATTAATACGATGGCTTCATCTCGCCTCCCTCTCGGTGCCATTAGCCCCGGCGCCTGGTGACACATGTTCGTGTTGTCCTTTTCGACAGCGCAGACACTCTCCCTCAGGGTTGCTCTTTGCCGCAGACCTCAAACCCTCTCCACAGATGACCTGCTGCCAGGCACACGAATGTCTTCATGACGTACTCATTCTCCTCGAATGCTAACAAATCACCTGGTCCCTCTGGTCCCCAAACAGGTCTTGAAGGACAGAACCTTCAGAGGACTGGGACCAACCCTGGACTGGGGTTTCTGGGAAGAGGAGGTGGGAGTCCTCCTCAGATCTCACAGGTCCTGATATCGGTCAGCCCACAATTCACCAGGACACCAGTCCTCCCATCTCCTCCCCTCACACACACACACACACACACACACACACACACACAATACACACAATACACACACAATACACACACATACACACACAATACACACATACAATACACACACAATACACACACATACACACAATACACACACAATACACACATACACACACAATACACACACATACACACACAATACACACACACAATACACACACTACACACATACACACACAATACACACACATACACACACAATACACACACATATACACACACACAAAACACACACACAATACACACACATACATACACAATACACACATACACACACCCTACACACACATACACACAACACACACTACACACATACACAATACACACACAATACACACACATACACACACAATACACACACAATACACACATATACACACACACAATACACACACAATACACACACTACACAGATACACAATACACACACATACACACAACACACACAATACACACACTACACAGATACACAATACACACACAATACACACACATATACACAATACACACACATACACACACAATACACACACACAATACACACCAAACACAACCAAACACACACACACAATACACACACATACCACACACACACAACCCAAGTGCACACACCAAACACCACACACCACACAATACACACACATACACACCAAACACACACACATACCCCAAACACACACACCACATACACACCAAACGTACATACACACACCCCAAACACACACACACACCAAATACACACACATACGCACATACCAAACACACTGATGCATTTTTCTCCCCAAATGAATAAAATGGGTACAGAAAGTTTCTCAAAAAAAAGTCCAAGCCTCCGAGACAGTGGAGACCGATGAGAACATTGTGAACACTGTCTGTCACAACTGTGGCGACCCCTACCACTGCTACTGCTCTGGGACAGCTTCAGGTCCTTCCAGACTGATCCCAGCTCACGACCGCATTCTGCCCCTGGAGGTTCAGGAAACTGACCTGTCATCAGAACCACAGCCACTCACACCAAACACCAGAGACCGCATTGACTCTTTTCTTTTTTTTTTTATCCTCACCCGAGGACATTTTTGCATTTATCCTCAGACAGAGCTGGAGGGAGAGAGGAAGGAAGAGAGAGAGAGAGAAACATCAATGTGAGAGAGACACATCGACTAGTTGCCACCCACACGACCCCAACCCGGGCCAGGGACAGACTGCAACCGAGGTACGCGCCCTTAGAGGGAACCGAACCCGGGACTCTCTGGTCCGTGGGCCGACGCTCTAACTGCTGAGCCAAACCGGCCAGGGCCGCACTGACGCGCGGGTCGGCTCCTCGGTCTAGTCACCTGCAGAGCTGTCCCTCTGACGGGTCACTGTGACCCTCCCACCTGAAGCCAAATCCCAAAGGAGGTCCTCTCCAGCCTTTTCCACCTGCCGCAGGAGTCGTGTCATGGTTTGGTCAGAACCTCCTCCTGGGCACTGCCCTCCTGGGCTGGTGGCACTGAATGAGGCTGGTCGTTCTGTTCCCTCATCCTTGCCACGGGCCAGGGAAGTCTGCTACTGCTATTCTCAGCACTGGCAGGTGAGACCCGTCTGCCTCTCCTCAGGAAGCTAGGACCCGATCCCAGGGAGGCCGCCTCTGGCCCTTCAATCACTGAGACTGGGGGCCCCTCGCTGACCTCTGAGGACACGGGCTGTGCAGCACAGACGCCGCAGGACTGATTACGAGCTTTCTGGAGCTCGTTAGTGGCCACCTGCCTTGTGGCTGGAGCAAGACACCTCTGTGACCAGGTGCTGTTCTTCCCCGCCCACCCGAGGCGTCAACCCTGCCGTCAGTGAACAGGGGGTCACTCTGCCTTCATGACAGCCACTGAGAGCGGCCGGGGGAACCCACCTACACACCGCTCCTGGGAGGTGAGCGAGTTCGTGATCTGTGCCCGGGCTCCGAGGAGCGAGCACGTCTCTCTGAACTTAAATCTTCTAAATTGGAGTGGCCACCTTTAAAGGGTGAGCTGACCCAAGGTCCTTGCTGATCAAGGAAACTTCTAAACGCAGAGGAAAGACTAACCCCTTCCTTCCCAGACGCTGGATGGGGAGGCCACACGGAGGTCAGAACATTGGCTCAGATCACATTGTTGAGGTAGTTTGAGTTTCTTTTTACGAACAGAATTGCAAAGTGATTACCCTCCCCCTCTTCCCTCTCCTGGGTCTCTACTCATCCAACAGATGGCTGGTGCCTCGTCCCCAGGACAGGCCTGCCCTCGCCCCAGAGCAGATGTGGTCTGGAAGCACCGGTCCAGAAAGACCATGTGCCTGCAGGAACTCAGCCCAGGGAGGGCAAGGGGCAGTGCCCACGTCAGGACAAAATGGCAGCCACCTCCTCCTGCACCCGGGCCTCTGTGCCCGGGCCGTGCACCCACCCAGGCCACCCAAAACCTGGGGACAGCAGGTGTGAGTGGGCTTGGGTGCTGATCGAGGTAGAAAGAAAAGGAAAGAACACCTGTGACCTGGAAGAGGGTGCCGCCAGGTGGCATCCAGGGCACAGTCCCAGGGAGCAGGCAGTGGACACGGAGGACAAAGCGGCAGGAGACCCGGGGCTCTGGCCCAGACCCTGCCTCGTGACTGTGTGACCCTGGGGGAGCTCGCTGACCTTCCCCAGCCTTAGATCCTCATGGGACTGTTACAAGGACTAAAAATTAGAACAAACACGGAGTGGCAAAAGTAGGTGAATAATGATAATACAACAATTCACCAATAAATAATAATACAGGGCTACACTCTGCGTCTCGTGTACTCACAACCTTCGCCCACCCTGTATGTGGTGCACACTTGATTGACAGACTCTTCCAGGAAAGCTTAGTCATCTCACGTCACTGTCAACGGCTCCGTCACAGAGGGAACACGCCCAAGCACGGGTCACAGCAGCGGGGCTGCACAGCCTCACCTGCCCGTCTCTCGCCTCAGTTTCCCCCACGCTCCCCCCTGCTCACTCAGCCGTAAGTGCACTGGCCTTCCTGTTGTTCTGACTCGGACCTCCTCCCACCATGGGGCCCTGGCTTGGTTCTCCCCTCTGGATTGTTCTCACCCCTCCCCCATGCCCTCTGGCTTGTTCCACGACTTGATTCAATGCTGCCTCTCCCCTGATCACTTTATCTCAAATACCAACGTCCCATCCCTGCCACTCCATCCCCTCACCCTGCTTTGTCCTTTTCCACAGAATATCCCCAACTGAAACTGCCTTCGATTTATTTTGTACCGTTCACCATAGCATCAGCGGACGGACGGACACCTGCCGGTGGTGAGTGACTGAGTGGGTGCCATGGAAGTCCTCAGTGTGTTCCTTCCGTCATTGCCTCTACGCGGGGGCCTCAGGCACCCTCTTCCCACTGCCCCCCACCTCCGACTGCAGCTGCCTCTTCCGGGCGGACAGCCCTATGGGCCTGGCTCGCTTCCTGCGGGCTCTCACCTCAAGCACGTGCAGGGGTTTCTCTGACACCCTGAGGTGCCACTGGGTCGGGACCCAAGTGGTGTCCGGGACTGGGAGGGTAGTGCCCAGCAGAGGCCGGAGCCTTTCTGCTCCCTCTGGCCACGGTCCAGGACAGTGTTGTGCAGGCTTCTGCGGAGCGCTGGCGGAACCCCGCCCCGGGCACACGACAGTGACCCGTCACATGCTCGTACCGCTTCTCCTCATCGCCTGTCTCACTCTCCCCAGCCCCTCACGTCTGCTCCCGGGGACCACCCCCACGTGAAGCACCCACTCCCTAGTCCTTGCCTCACACTCGGGGGACCCTCGGACACTGAGTCTGAAAGTGGCTTGAAGGAGGGGCACAGAGCATGACCAGGCTATGGTAGACAAGCAGAGAGGGCTTCCCGGAGGAAGTGAGCTCTCACTTTAATTTCAGAGAGAAATGTGGATTGGCAACTCACCAAAGCCTTTTGGGGCTGTGGGGTTCCAAGTCCTAAGACGTAGCGGCGGAGAGCGAGAAGCGAGTCCACGGGGCCCGAGTTCCCACCCGGGAGATGGTGCCCGGGGCTGCAGGGTGCCCAGTGCTCCGTCTTCAGCCCCTATTTAGAGGCGGAACTTACAAGCTCCTTTGCCTTCCTGATAAAACTTTACCTTTCCAGTCTCATTACCTGCAATGTGAAAAGTACCCCAAGCTCTTTTTCCCTGGAGGTAAAAGCAATGATATTAAATGAGCCAATTTTGGCGTTTCTAGTCCCACTCTGGTCAGTAATGAAGACCCATCTGTGACATTCGGCGAGGCTCACACGGGGCCTCGCTGCCGGATGGGGCGCGCAGACCGCCCCACGCAGTGACGGAACATTGGATGCAAATTTAATGTTTGTGAATCGAACATTGCTGCCCTCTGGTTCCCGCAATTATTTAAGAATCCCAGTTCCTAACGGGCTGGGCCTCAGGGCAGGTGGCTGACGCCACGCAGAGCACTGTGTGTAAGCGAGAGCGCAGTGGACGCTGGGCAGACGGGAGAATGTGGGGGAGTGAATACATGTTTACTAATGTAGTGAAGATCACAACAGGCCAATTGCTTTGTTGGTAGAAGCTCACCACAACAGTCCTGTGATGTAGGTATATTATGACTTTCCCTTTTATAGCTGGGGACCGAAGGCTACGGGGTTCAGTCAATGCCCAGGGTCACACGGCTGCCAGGCACACACCTGGTGTAGGTCCGCGCCACACTTAAGCACTTGAAATGAGTGTGCACATTTAGGCATTTAAAGTGTACGCATTTATTAAAGAGCTCTCACAATTAAGCACTAAAAGAATTTGTTGATTATCTTCTGTTTCATATCATGAATTCATTCGCCAAACATTTCTGGGACAACCATGGGTCTCCAGGTGCCGGTATGGAGCTGGTCTCCTCGACTGGCGTCCCTTAGGTGCCTGTGTGGTAGGTGAATTCTCGGAATAGTCTGACTCTCGTCCCCACTTTCCAGATGGAGGAAAAAGGCAGATGGGGTGAGTTCCCAAGCAAAGGCACACAGTTAGCCGCTGAGGAGCTGGGACTCAAACCAGCCACGCAGACCCCACGGCCAAGGACACAGCACGCTCCCACGGCCGTCCAGCCTCTTGGTTCTGGCTTTGGGAGCTCTGCACACATCCCTTTCGAACCCAGCACCTACGCAACGCACCCCAAGCGAGCGCCATTTCAAACGCTAACAGGTGAGGCGAACAAATGAGAGGAAAACATTCGTCCGAATATAAGTATTTGTCATGACTCATGAAGTACGGTGGGGACCCGTTCTTCAGAAGGAACGCCACCCATCACGGTGTCGAGAGGCACAGGGCTTTCCGCATATGAAATGCGCAGGCAGCCATCTGTCCCCGGATGATAATGATGGAAATTGACAGACAAGTCCATTAAGTATAATCTTCGACTTGAGACTTTCAGGAACAGCTTGCAAGAGGAAGGGATGTTAAAGATTTATTATGCTTAGGAACTATTTTTGTACAATTATTCAAAACAGAAGGAGAGTAAATCATTTCATAAAATGCACTTGAAATGAGCGTGCACACTGAGGCATTTGAAGCGCATGCAGTTATTAAAGAGCTCTTAGCGTTCTGCTCTTGTGCTGGGCGTGTGGTTTGTATTTAAACGTGTCAGTTAGGTACTTCTTTGTTTGGGGATATTTTTTAAGCATTTCTGTAGGGAATGGAAAACAAGATACGGCTGCTAATTCGGTAAAATTACATCCGGAGGACCATTAAACTCCGGTGCGATGCCAAACAGTGGGGGCGGCTGGTGTATGTTAAATATGGACGGGAAGTGGGACAGGTGCTAATATCTCTGTATATTATGTATAATGCCTCAATCTCACGCTTTCAGAAACTTAGCCACTCGCCTGCGCCGTGATTCCAGCCTCCGCGCGCTTCCTCGAGGGGCCCCCTGGTGACCTACTCATGCCGTTGTTTCTCCAGGCAGATCCGAACGTCTTGTCACCTCCTTCATGCCACCTCTTCGATCTCGTAGGACTTGAGGGTAACAAGAGAGCCAGCCAGAAACTTGTGATCTGACACACACAGTTATCCTCCTGAACCCGGTCCACCGGGCCTTCTGAGAGCGTGCCCTCCGCATGGGGAAGACCAGTGCCGAGGACAGAGGGGGGGCTGCCTGCTGCTTCTGCTCTTACGCCAGGACACATTCAGTACGTCAGGGTCCCTCGTTCCCTCCCCAAACCCAGCTCCTACGCCGTCAAGGGAAGGAGGGGCCATTCTCTGGAGCTCACCTTTCGGCAAACCTTCTGGAGGCTTACCAGTAGCTATAAAGCACATTCTCCTAGAATCAAACACCAGCTTAACGAGAAGAGAATAAAGAGGAAAAGTGGATGAGGCCTGTTGTACCCCCAGGGACAGCCATGAAGAAGGAGCCAGATTATTAATAATTTGTTGTTTAATACTTAACAAACCAAGGCTCTCCCCTTGCCAAACCGACGCCTTGGGTACAAACGAGGTCCAGATGGAACGGGAGGCCTCTCCCCAGGCAGAATCTGGTTTTCATTGTGCTCTCTGAGGTCCTGGAAACCGTCATACACTCTAGATGTACTCTCTCCTCTAACTATGCCAGTGTACCCAAACTCAGCCCGTCCTTCCCTTTGCCCTTGAGTTCAGTACCATCTCGGTCCCTGGAACGGTTCACAGCCCCTCCCACAGAGCGAGCAAGGCTCCTGCATTTCCCTCTGTCTCGGGGTGACTTCAGACATGGGAAGAACAGGGGCTCGCAACCAAGGCAGAAAGTTGGAGCAGGTGAAGAGTTTGTAGAGATCGGCTGGGGAAACCGAGGCGCAGAGAAGATGTGACTGAGCCAGGGTCACATGGTCAGCACACAGCACCCCTGGGCAGGCCAGCCCGTGTGGGGTAGGGACGCGTGAACTCTGGGATCCGGCTGTGAGAGGCAAGCCTGGTTCCGCTGCTTGGTGGCGGAGTGTCCTCCTGTTTTCCTACCTCTACCTCAAGGGTGATAATTGGTGTTTACCTGCTGTGAGAATTCTGTGGGATGATCTAGGAACACAGGAAGAACCCGACTAATTTTGGTGATTCATGTCAATCACAGAGTGTCTACCCATCCCATAAAAGAGTTCTCTTCACCCGAATGCTGCTCCTACAGAACCCAGGTTTTCTTTCACTTTCTTTACTGATTTTAGAGAGGGAGAGAGAGGGAGAACATCAATTGGCCACCTCCTGCATGCCCCCTACTGGGGATCCGGCCCACAACCTGGGCATGTGCCCTGACCGGGAATCAAACCAGCCACCCCTTGGTGCATGGGTCAACGCTCAACCCCTGAGCCACACCGGCTGGGCCAGAACCCAGGTTATCTTTCCACCACCAGGGGGTTTAGATTTACCCACTTACATTCTGCCTCTGAAACTGTCCTTCTCAAGGTTGAATCTGAGAACCGGTGCTAGGACAGCTGTCCGCCATTCCTTCTGCTGCAGTATTCTCAGAGACTTTAAACAATATTCCCTGTTGCCCTTGGCGACGTGACAATTAAAGAAAGGGAAAAGGTCAAAGGAGAGAGGGAACATGAGCTCAGAAGGAGAGGCAGAGCAGGGGGTGGGGAGGGAGAGAAAAAGACAGTTCTGAGGCAGCAGACAGAATTCTTTCCGGATGGAATGTAAATCATCGAATCCAGCCCCTCACATTACATTTGGGGACACTGAGGCACGGAGAGGGGAAGGGTGTCCGTGCTGGCGGAGGTAGAAGCACCCAGGATCCAGTCTTCCACGCTGCCCTTGCCCCTGCCTAGAACGCGTTTCTTCTGCACCACCCTCCCAAACCAACCTCTTGCCCTGGTCGGAACTGTTAAATCTGAAATCTCAGCTGGAACGTCCGTTCCTTTGTCAAGTCTCCCCTGACCTTGCCCCGGGCCCCCACCCTGGATCCAGGCCCTGGTCTGTCTTCTCATGGCACCTGCCCCTGTTCCTTCTCCACCTCCCCAATCTCCACCCCTCACGCAGGGCACGGTATCCACACTCCACAGACTCCCAAGTCGATCGGGGGCAGGAACACAGAGCAGGTGCTCCGCGTAGGATGCTTCTCGAGACAGCAGGAAAACATCTCCGCACAACTCATTCACAGAGCGACAGACGACAGTTTCCAGCGCCGCCTCTCCGACGGAGGTTCGCACAGGGTCCACGGAAGGAGGCGTCACCCGGGCCGTCCCTCCGGCAGAGGCGGCGTGGCTCTGTCTGGGCAGCCTGCGCCTCCTTTGCTACAGAGAACGAGCTCATAAGCAAATCCCATCCACTGTTCGTGCGTTGTTTGGTTTCTAACACTTGCTCTTATCACCCCAGGCATACTTTACGTGGAACACATTAATTGCAACATAAAACGAGGGCTCTGTCCGTCAGGCTCTGTGGGGCATCGTTACTGGGATGGAAAACAGTCCGCGTGGTTTAACTCAGTCCACGAAGTCCACCTCCGACCGTCTGGTCTTCGGCGCAAAGCGGAAGCTCGGTGCTGAGAAGGATGGAGGAAGACGCCCAGAATTTACCGAGCTCCTGCCACGTGCCACGCTCTGGGCCAGGCAACTTGCATCACGGATCTTCTGGGCGAATACCTGAGTCCCATGTTTCTCTTCTCTCTCGCTCTCTCTCTATAGCCCCCTCCCTTCCATTCTATCTAAGCGTAAATGGAAAAAATATCCTCGAGTGAGGATTAAAAATAAAGAGGGAAGTAGCGTTAATCCCCCTCCGCCCGGTACAGATGCAGAAATGGATGGTTGTGAGATTAAACAGTTTGCAGCGGTCGGTGCTGCTTGTAAAAGGCAGATCCGCGATTCCAACTCAGGACCCGTGTCTCCAAGCCCGAGGCTCTCCCCCGCCCACGCCGCTGAAGACGGGCCGTGTCTGCAGGGCTCGGAGGCACCTGCTCAGGCGTGGATTTTCCAAGCGAATGTGTGGGCATCTGACGCTGCCCCATTCCGAGGACGCCTGGGCCACTGCGTCATCAGGAAGTAGAAACGGAGAATAAAGGGGTTTTCACGTTAAAAAAAAAAAAAAAGAGAGAGAGAGAGAGTGAAAAACAGTAAGCGGTTTTGCTCTGTGCCCTCTTCGGGGGAATGCCCTTCCATGGACAGACAGGGTTTCCCCTGAGGGCCGCAGCTGTCCCTCAGGACATTGGAGACGCGGCTTCCACACGAACAGCTCCGCGCGTGAATACGCACCGCGACGCGAAGTGAATCGCCGCTGGCGGCCAGTCCAGGGGCTACACTGGCAACCAGAGCCGTCAGATTCAGCTGAGCTCCCTCCGCACGGCTCTGTGCACAGACAGATCGGGTCGAGAGGGTGGGCTGTGATTGGTGGGCGCCCTCTCCTTCCACATCTCGTCCCCCCCGGCAAACAGGTGCAGATGTCCCCACGGCCCTGGAGGGCGGGCAAGCTCCGCGGCTGCCCGCTCTCAGGATGGAGCCAAACACATCCACTCACAGTCAGCGCCCCCTGAAGCTGCTTTTGGGATAGTGATGTTAAGCTGTTTATTAAGAAATAAAAGACTCAGAAAGAACCTTTGGCCCTTCGCCCTCTCCTGCCCAGGAGACTCAGACGGAGAACCTGCCTCAGGAAGGAGCCTGGAGGAGGCTGCCCCAGCCGGCCACGTTCTCCAGCTACCTGTCCTTCGCCGGTGCTCACTTCCAAATCTAGAACCCCGCCCCCCTTCTTCTTCTGTCCCAAATGTCACGTGTCCCCAATGTTGCCTCACCGTCTTGGGAGTTTTCATGGATTTAGCATGTCTGTGTGAACTTCCCATGTGTGTGTCCTAAACTTTGATTTCCTAAAAGGTCTGAGCTGGCAGGAGATCACATCCACAGTGCAAGGCCAGTGCAGAGCAAAATGGCTTTATTGCATGCGCCTGGGTGCAGGCGGGCTGAGCCGAGAAGGGGTCAGCCTCGAATCAGGGTTGGGGCGTCGGTTATATAGTCTACTTCTAGCTTCCGGCAGTTCCTGTGACGTACTCTGCCCGGCCCATGGTCCACTTTGCAGTAGGACTGGCTGGTATCTCGTCCGGCATCTGCTGGGTATTCCATTGCCTTGCAGACAATCCAAATAAACCTTATCCGTACTCAACAGAAGGCTGAGCAAAGGTCATGCAAGCAGCACAATTTCCACAGTTTCCACCCTTTGCAAACTTTTACCTTTACCCTTTAAAACGTTACTGACCCGTTCATTTCCTCCTGTTAAAATATCTGTTCGTTTGGATATCAGCCCAGCCAGAAGAACTTAGAAGGTGGGAGGGAAAACATTAATATTGCTGTTAGCCCCACACTGGCAACCTGGAAAGGCGTGAAGGAGAAAACCAGAGGTTCTGAGCCCCAGAGGGGCGGAGGCGGAGGCGGAGGGTGCTGTGACGACTGGCAGGCGGAGGCCCGGCGGGCATTAGAAGACCAGGAGGAAGCAGGAAGAGCGGCCAAGGCTGAGAGCTTCTCCAGGGTTCCTAAAAGGCCAAACACCAAGGGATGCTGGAGGACCTGCAGATTGCATGTGCCTGGGGCGCGGGAGGACGGCAGGAGGGGGCAGGGACTTCCAGGGTGTGAACTTGGCCTCTCCTCAGTCCCCACCCCTCGCCATAGCAGCCCCTAGATGAGCCGGCAGAACAAACAAACACGGGCTCGGGAGATCCTGAGAGCTCCCCGGGGTGTCTAGACACTGTGGTTCCACAATCCTGCAGGGAGAAGGGCGGAGAAGGATTTGCAGAGAAAGCCATTAGCATCACCTCCCCCAGGGAGAGGGGCCCCAGGTGAGGCTGTTGGAACCGGGGACCGTGAACAGTCATTCACATCCTCGCGTCCGGGGGCTGCTGGATGAAATGAGAAGCAGCCATTAGCGCAGCACGCAGCCCTCATCCTTCCCTCTCCCTAATAACACTGTCACCAGAGGAGGAAAATTACCCTGACGTCTCTGTGTCTCCAGATTGCACTTCGGAGGCAGGCTGCGCAAGGAAAACAGACCCCAAGCGGAAACCTCTGGCTAGACTTCCAGCCAAGGACTAATAAATAACCCAGAACTATGCCACCTGGCTGTGGCTTTACTCTGCAGCTCCTGGCTCTGCCCTGGGAGGGTCGTGCGTCACAGGGCCTGCCGGGGTCAGAGAAGTGGTTCTGCCCGGCGGGCCGATGCCCTGGAATTAACCCCATGGTGGTGCTTTCCTGCAGAGACTCACCTCTAAGGCAGGAGCAGGCCTGGGGGCAAGGACTCCTGGGCATGAAGACTCACCTGAGCCCACACGGTGCAGAGATGAGGCATCTGCCTGAGGGCGGGCACTCTGTGAATCACAGGATCAAAAAAGGCAAACAGGATTTTTAGAGGCCGGCTGAAAACGCTCATTAGGAGAGAGTCCATGGGGCAGTAAGAAAATCCAGTTGAAAGGTGTGAAGTTTTCATAGTCTGTATTTTTCTCTCTTGCTCAAAAACACTCAATTTGCCAAAGCACTTTTGCAATCACTTGTCAATTGGTCTGCCAGGGCTTCCATGAGACTGTCAGATTGATAGCGCAGGCAGGTAGACATGAGGAGAGCAGGGACAACGGCCGGTACGACCAGCACAGAAGTATTGTATGGTGGGACCTCGCCCCCAGGGTGACCTTTCCTCCCCTAGCATTGGGACCCCCCCTCTCACCTTTCCTCCCCTGGTATGTTGCTAGTCATGGGGTTCAGATACCCTTAGAGGAGGAACAAGAGGGCCAGACAATAGCCTCCTAGGACTCCCACACAAGCCCTCCCGCGACCACTCCTTTAGGCATTAAGCCCTCAGGACAGTGAGGTTCTGACCCACATCAAATAACCTGAGGAAGAAAGCCTCGGGTCTGTTGGTCAAACTAGAGATGAACATCTAAGCCTCAGTTGTGTTTCAGCTCCAGGCCCAGAAAAGCAGCAAAACCAGACAAGTGGAAACCCTGGCTGACCTCAGGATCAGCTTTGATAACTAATGATCCTTGAGGAGACACACCTGGACAGCTGATGAATATGCTAATGAGATCCTCTCCTGAGACCTCAGATAAAAGTCCTTAAGAGGAAGGACCCAGCAGGGCTCTCTCTCCCTCTTGAGCACACCCGTACCTTTCCCCACCCCCCTCTTTCCCCAGCAAGGTGTGTTCTCTCTCTCGCCTGTGCCCTTCCCCCAGAAGTGTACCTTTGCTTTCTTTCTCCTGAGCTCCTAGGGCCCTTCTTTTGCCTCTGTAACTAGTTTCCTGAGCCCACGCAGCCCAGCTGGCTCACTCTTCTACCTGTGGCTTTCTAAATAAACTTGTTCTTGCGTTTGAGTTCCTGACTCTGAATTCTTTCCTTAGCCAAACTCAAGGGCTGAGGTCTAACATCTGGTGCCGTTTGCCATTAACAAAATGACAAGAAAAAGAATCAATATCTCATTGCTGGCTCTGGGCAGGCATCTGCGTGAACAAGAGTGGAAGCACCACTAGAGGGATGCAAGGAGGCCAGTCTCCAGGTGAAAAGTGGTGAAGCAGAAGGTACCATTGCCAGGCCAGAGAGAATGATCTAAACAGAGAAGGCAAGAAAAGCCAACATAAGGCAGCTGTACGTATTGAAGCCTTTTTAAAAAATTGATATTGTCAGGGACTACCGATAAGAATGGCATCACAAAGATTATCTAGAATAAACTGACTCACGCCTAAGCAATGGCTGCAAAAAAAAAAAAAAATTGTGATGTGAATTATAAAGAAAATATTTGTTGTGTAAGAAAGAAAACAGATGAACAACTTTGGACACAGCAAGTTCACAGAGGTTAGTGCTGTTAGAGAGACAACAGGCCCACACAGAGCCACCTGTGCCAAGCCCCATGTCAGCAAACCCCGACTTCACATCTAACCTGACTGACGTTCAGCCTCTGCCAGGAGCCTGACCTCTGCCCAGTCAATCTGGGATCACCTGGCCAGCTCTAGGGAGGTCGCCTGCCTGACAGACCCCCACACCCCTCCGAAGGGAGGGGACCGTGCCTCCATCACTCCTTGTTAGACGCCCCCTCTGTGCTCCCTCCCCCTTCCGCCTCCCGTTCGGTACATCTCCTCCGAGCTCCTTTCGAGTTGCTAGATGGGACGCTGCCCGATTTGTGAATCAATGAATAAACTAGATTTGAATACACTGGACTTGGTGTTTGAAGAGAACAAAACCTGTGTCCTGGAAGAGGCACCGCATGAGAGTGGGGCCTGCTATTCGGGAGCCAGTAATTGTTAGTATTTATCCCACGTTAACTACGTACCAGGTACTGGTGTGTGTGTATAAGTGTGTGTGGTTTTTTAAAATCTTTTCTTTTCCTTTATTGATTTTAGAGAGTGAGGAAGGGAGAGGGAGAGAGATAGAAACATCGATGAGAGAGAACATTGATTGGTCGCCTCCTGCATGCCCCCCACTGGGGATCGGGCCCACAACCTGGGCATGTGCCCTGACAGGGAATCAAACCAGTGACCTCTTGGTGCATGGGTCGACGCTCAACCACTGAGCCCCACGGGCCGGACTACAAGTGCGTTTTTGTGAACTGTCCATGAGCCCTGGGAAGATTAGTATCCCACGTTGTAGATGAGGAACCTGTGGCACAGAGAGGTTAACTACCTTACCAAAGGTCACACAGCACATCAGAGCTAACATGCCATCTCAGCCCCAAAGCTGCTGCTATCTGATTCCACTTTTCATAATTTCCTACCAATTTGGCTACAGAGAAAGAGAATTTTGAGGAACTAGATGATATTTTCACAAGAACGAGAAGGAAAGAGCAGGATAGCTTTACCCAGGCACCCCCCCCACACACACACACACACACACTTAGGAAGAGAATGAAATGTCAACAGGAAAAGGCAGACCTTGCCTCAGGTCTGGCCATCACCCACGCTTCAAGCTTCTGGCTGGGAGTCAAAGAGAATCCTGGGCTTTCTCTCAACGCAGTTATATTTAGTTAAATAAATAAATAAAACTGGGCAGCAAGAGAGAGAAGTACTACTTTTACATGTTTTCTTCAAGCTCTTTCAGAAAAAGGGAATTCGGCAAAGTAATCATGTAAAATAGTTAAAAATAATTGCACAACCCCAAGCCAAGAATCCAGAACACTTCTTCTTCCAGGTGGCCTGACTCTGACCTCATGGCTACCTCCTGGAGGACACACCGCCCCCTTGCTGGTCCTCTGCAGCCAAGCTGCACAGACGCCTCGCGAGCTCACCCACGCTCCTCTCAGGAAAGAACCAGGGTCTCCTGAAATGTTACCTCCAGCATTGCAAAGGCTGGTAATCAGATCCTTCAAGAATAAAACAGGAAGGAGGGGGTCAATGGGGGAAAAAAGGGGGACATCTGTAATACTTTCAACAGAAGGAAGGAAGGAAGGAAGGAAGGAAGGAAGGAAGGAAGGAAGGAAGGAAGGAAAGAAAGAAAGAAAGAAAGAAAGAAAGAAAGAAAGAAAGAAAGAAAGAAAGAAAGAAAGAAAGAAAGAGAAAACGGGATACATTTTTTCCTTTTTAGCTTGTGGCCTTATTCTACCAGTATCTTCTTTTCTGTCCTAAATAAATATATGATTAAAATTCTCACCCCAAATAACAAATGAACTGTTTTGACATTTTCTTTTAGCAGGAAGGTCCGGAGTGGTTATTGACAGTTCGCGTCAACGGCTTGCACCAGGGGACGCCGGCCACCCCTTTCTGTTCACTTAGCCACACTGCTGCTTCCTGGCTGTTCTGTGGTCCAGACCTGCTTGGCAGTGAACGAGGGCATTAGTCAATTAATTGTGTTTGGATGCTGCTGGGCTTGGAGTCTGTGAGCCAGCAGAGAGGGCTGCCAGCTTGGCTACGAGGAAAGGGTCTCGGACGGGGGAGAGGATTAGGTGGCTTTATGAGGAAGGTGCTGCCCAGTGGCCCAGGTGTGATGACCAGCACCCAGAGAAGGCTGGTGACAGTGGGTTTCCTTGCAGCAGCAGCTCAGGGCCTCCCGTGAGGTCGGGGTGCACTCTCTCCCCCTTAGCCACTCAGAACACCTTTTCCTTTACTCTCTCCTCCCCTCTCTCTCCCTTCCCCACCTCCTCCGTCTCTGCCTCCTTCTCTCCATTTTCCTCTTGTCACTAATGTGTTACAGGACACAGTCCATTTGGCATTTTTCTCCTAGGGAATTGATGGGTGAGCTTTTGTTCTTTCAAGCGGTTTTTGTTTCCAAGAGACGAAATACCTGCTTTGTGTCGCGTTCTCCTGTGTGTGACTAATGACCGCAGAAGTTATGAGTGGTACATGGGCCTCCTCAGAAACCCTCAATGAGTGCCATTTTTAATATAACAGTTCTGTCGACAGACACTGTTTGCTGCTAAAACAAAGCATGTGAAAGGAAGTTAAATGGCTTACATTATAGATGTCCATTAACCGCAGAACCCTTAGAAAACAAGAGACTGGGAATTCTCGGTCCAAAATGCCGCACAGTTTGAGCTGCCTGAATGCTTACAAGATGACGTCCCAGGCCTTCTGAGAACAAGGGAGCACCTGGGTCAGACAGAACAGAGGTCAGCGAGGCCAGCGGCCCGCTCCCATTTCGGGTCCCACTCTCTGTGCTGATTCTCTCTCTGTACAGCAATTAATGTTAGTCAAAAGATAAGGGATCTTAAAACTATACATCTTGCCATAATGAGCTAATTTTAATAAACTTTTCTTGGGGGATAAATGAATGGGTAGAGAGATGGGTGATGGATGAAACTATGGATGGGCAGATGGACAGACAGAGGGATGAATGGTGGGTGGGTGATGGGTGGATGGAGGGTAGATGGATGGATGGGGGGGTGTGTAAGCAGACTCTAACAGTCAAATCAGATCATCTGAGGGGCATTAGGTTTGCTTACTTCCGACCAAATGTGTGCCTGCTCTGTGCGAGACGTACGGGGGCAGATGCTTGGAGACAAAGAGGTAGAAGATCTGGTCCAAGCCCTACAAAAAGCTTCCGTTTAATTCAGAAACAAGACAATAGACAATTAAAATAAAACTGTGACACAGATTGCTCAGAGGAAACTCAGTTGGGAACAAAAATCCCAAGCAAGGAGTGACATATTCAGGGAAGGCTTGTGGAAGGGACCTGATGTAAGGACCCGTGCAAGGACATTTGGGGTTTGGACACGCGGGGAGGAGGGCACTTCTAGGGAATAATGGATGGAATTTGGGGGCACCAAGTCCTTTCTCTCCCGTGGACGGTTTCTGCTGTTCGAAGGCCTCCAGCAGGAGGAACTACAGTTCTGCCTTGTCTTTAACTGTGCACACCCCCCGCACACTGGCCTTGCACACGTGAGGATCTCAATGAACACGGAGTGAATGAATGAGCTGAACAAATAAGTGAAGAGTCGTTCCCAAAGTCCCCACCCAGACGCTGGTCTCTCCTTGAGATTTTGGCATAAATGGAGTTCAGCCACACCCCAGCATGGATTAGATTTGACTAGGCATTTGCAGCATAAAAGAGCCCTGGTAACAACTTTACAGTGTGCATTAGGAAGAGGTTGATCAATAGGACTTGTACTTTGGCAATAACGGAGACAAACCAGTTCCTGCACGTCCTTCCCAGAGGAACCCTTTCATGTTCGAAATGAAAAGGGCCGAAGGGGGAGATGGAGTTATTCTTTGACATAATCTTAATGAAATAACTTCACTCCCAGCTTTTTAGGAAAAAAATCAAATCGAATAATGTTTTGCCCAGGGATTGTTCAAGAGGACACAAATCACCCACGGGCGCGGACACAACCAGCACCGCGCAGTAAAGTCACCAGCGGGTGTGCCCTGTTGGCAGCTCAGACTGCAGCAGACCCTCTGCACCACACCGGAAGCTGCACCGGGACTGGCTTGCTGACGACTTCAAGTCTCAAGTCGTTGACCCCTGGATTCCCGAGCATTCTGAGGTCCGCCGTTCTTGGAGCACGGTGCCCTTGGGGACTTCCAGCTCCAAGGCTGGAGAGAACATTGAGAAACAGTGGACAACGAGGAAGGAATGTTACTGTTAAGAAGACCCTGCCTGCCTCAGGGCCTTTGCACTCATTGTCCCCTCTCTCTCACGGCTCTGCCCACAGTGGCCCTGCCTTTCCTCACTTTCTCGTGTCTCTCTGGTCCCCGCTCAAATGTCACCCCAACAGGGAGGCTTTCCCAGGCCAGCCTGTCTATTTGAACATCCCCTCTCTTATCCTGACCACCTTTATTCTCCTACCCTCAACACTTCTGGACGTTCTCCACAGTACTTATTCCCACACGACACCGATACTTGTTCATTTGCTCAGTCACCTCCCGCGAGAACAGATGGGGCGAGGACCTCAGCGCTGTCCGTGGTGTTCCGCACTTGGCTCTGCCTGAGGTTAGCACAGCGTGGAACACGGAAGACACTGGTGTCTGGGGACGGACGGAATGGATCGACAGAGTTTGCTTTGCATATTTAAACTCTCTAAAGAGGTAAGCTGAAAGCAAGCGCTCGAGTGAGACAGTTCGCTCTTCTTTCTCTTTTTTTATCCTCACCCGAGGATATTTTTCTATTTATCTTCAGATAGAGTGGGACGGAGGGAGAAAGAAGGAGAGAAACATCGATGTGAGAGAGACACATTGACTGGCTGCCTCCCGCACGACCCTGACCAGGGCCGGGGACGAACCACAACCGAGGTACGTGCCCTTGGCCGGAATCGAACCCGGGACTCATTGGTCCACGGGCCAAGGCTCTAACCGCTGAGCCAAACCGGCCAGGGCAGCTCTTCTTGAGTACCTACCGTGTGTGTTAATCCTCACACTCATTAACTCAGCCAACCCTCACGACCATGCTGGGCAGGAAACACCGTGTTACCCCGCCCCGCAGCAGCCCGGGGAGCCTCTCCTGCCATACTCGGGGCCCTGGGGGGCTCCACACACGTTCTCTTTAGGGTCCTCGCAGCGCATGCGTGTTGAGGTCAAGGACCACCTGGTTGAGCGAAGTGAGATGGGCTGCCATCTAAAGTACTTCCTGTGGGGGCTCTTCTGAGTGCCGACCACGTGGGTTCCCGTGCTCCCACCACAGCCCCCTGAGGTAGGTGCCGCCAGATGGGGAGTACGAGCCAGAGAGGGACGACTGCTGAAGGTCACGCATCGAGCTGAACATCAGGGTCTGGTCCCAGGGTCTTGCAGAAATGCACTAAAACACAAAAGTCTGCAGAGGAGAGAGGGGCTCAGGAGCCCCACGGCTGGGGCTCAGCGGGTCTGTCACCGCGGTGGGGTCACAGGGTCCCAGACATGAGCAGCGCTTTTCCCTAAAGAAGCTTACGTGATATTTACAAGAAACTGCTCACTGAAGAGACCATTAAAGGTGGAATCTCTTACCACCGGGGATTTTTTACCCAGTAATCACTAGATATGTGAAAAATTCATGTTCTGTGGAGCTGAAAACTTTCTCCCGAGCGGGATGGAAAAAGCAGTCCATGAAACAGAAAAAGGACGTGTAGGATAATCATTATGTAAATAAGGTATGCACACAGACACAGAGACACACAGACAGACACACGCAGACACAGAGACACACAGACAGACACACACACAGACACAGAGACACACAGACACACAGACACAGACACACACAGACACACAGAGACACACAGACACACACACACACAGACACACACACAGACACAGAGATACACACACAGACACAGAGACACACAGACACAGAGATACACACACAGACACAGAGACACACAGACACAGAGACACACAGACACACACACACAGACACACAGACACAGAGACACACACACAGACACAGAGACACACAGAGACACACACACAGACACAGAGACACACAGATACACACACAGACACACAGATACAGAGATACACACACAGACACAGAGACACACAGACAGACACACACACAGACACATAGACACACAGACACACAGACACAGACACACACAGACACACAGAGACACACAGACACACACACACACAGACACAGAGATACACAGACACACAGACAGACACAGAGATACACAGACACACACACAGACACAGAGATACACACACAGACATACACACAGACACAGAGACACACAGAGACACACACAGTCACAAAGACAGATACAGACACAGAGTTACACACACAGACACAGAGACACACAGACACACACACGGACACAGAGATACACACACAGACACAGAGACACACAGACACACACACAGACACAGAGATACACACACAGACATACACACAGACACAGAGACACACAGAGACACACACAGTCACAGAGACAGATACAGACACAGAGTTACACACACAGACACAGAGACACACAGACACACACACAGACACAGAGATACACACACAGACACACACACACAGACACACACGTGGGGACAAGAGAGACAGAAAGAAGCAAAGCCTGCGTTTTCCTCGAGCACCCGGAGGGCCGCTCAGAGATGCGAGCTCGCGTGTCGTGTGCTCAGGCTACTTTCTTCGGCCGACTAGAGTCCTAACAATGTGACATTAATATTTATAATTGGTTGAGCATCTTCCCGAGCCCAGAACTCTGGGTCAGGAGCTTCTGGGGGTGAAGCTGCCCTCCTCTCCGCACCCACCACACAGGGATGGGACTTTCTCAGGGCGGGTGGCAACCAGCGGTTGGTGCACCTCGGAGGTCACATGCAGAGATCGTGCTCTCACAGCTTTTCAGCTGCATCCAAAAAGATTTAACAGTCGCCCCGTGGACAGCAACAATGACGGTGGTGATAAAAGTGACTCTCCAAACACCCACAAACCACCTGGCCACCTCTTTGAACCTCCAGCCTCTCTCCCTCCTTCAGCAGAGGACTGCTGTGTCCACTGCAGTGGCGCCACTCCGGGCACCGCATGAACAGGACAGCGGAGCCTCGTGCACCAGCCCTCACGTCCTTCCTCTCCAGGGAACCCCACACCGACCGAAGGGGCTGACCAGGCAGCTGCAGCAGGGCGCTCCTTGACCAGAGGGTGACACCCCCGCCCTGCCCACCCACACGTCTGGGTCAAGGTCAGAGCAGCCACGGGTGTGGAAAGAGCTGGGGAAGTGGGGGGCCTTGGGGGCACGGCGTGCTCACTGCGGGCCTCGCCATCTCCCCAGGGTGAAGGGAAGCGTACCTTCTCGTGGCTCAGTGGAAAGTGATCGGCAGTGTCCCCAGATCCACCCACAAGTCACACCCGGCAGGACAACCACTTCGCCAGCGTTTGAAGTTCGTAAGAAAACACTCCCATCCACAGACTCACTGTTCAGTGGGAAGTTAGGCGTTCTACCCTAGAAGTTAGTGCTGGGGTATCTAAACCAAAGCCCGCAGCGTTGTGTTTGGATGCTTCTTACAACGGTGGGCTCAGTGACCATGAATGGGACTCAGGATGTGGGCCAGGAAGTGGCGCCTGGGCCACTCTCCAGCTTACAGAGGAACCGGGGTCTGGAGAGAGGACGTGACCTGTGGGAGGCTGCCCAGCGGGTCAGAGCAGAGCAGGACGGGCCAGGACAGCTGTGGCTCAGCAAATACATTTCAAAGCCGTCCTGTGAGTCAGCTAGCTCCCTGAGTGCATTCCTACTGAGCGCCCTTCCACGCACGGTTCTTCGGGAAGCGCCTGGGGACGGGAGCTTTCTTACAGTAAGCTTCCCTGGCGCTTTTGGGGTGATTCTGTTGCAGGGCCTCCGAAGTGGGGCCTGGGAACCTGCGTGTATAACGAGGGCCCTGGGTCACTGTGGGACCAGGCGAGCTTCTGCAGTCCCAGCTTGCCCGGCTCGCGGCGTGATTCCTCCCCAAGGCTGAGCGTGACCCTCTGCGCGCACACGTCCACGGGCCCCACCTCCACAATCACGTCGCTGTGTCTCAAAACCCTTCCTGGGCGAGCTCGCTGGGCACCGGGTGCTTGGGAACAGCTGGCATCGCAGGCCAGTCGGGTCAGACCACTGCCACACAGCCTCACAGACCTGGGCTCAAGCCCCAGCGTCCTCACCAGCTGCGTCATCTGCTTGGCAGCCCAGGCCCGGGACGATGGAACCGCGGAGGCGGCTCCGCTGAGTCCCCGCACAGAGCCACACGCGCACACAAGCCGTGAGCTGTGGTTCCTCCACGACGTCCACCTGCACTGGGCTGACCGCCTAACGCTCCGTGGGGGCCACGGCCCCACGGTCTAATGAAGGCAGGTGACGTGGGAAACAGCATGCCACCAAACGCTTCCTATGGCCAGAAAATAGACGCCAAGGCCCTATCGATACAGACTTTCGGGGTAGTAAACCTCCACAGAGAGAAGCTATTCCACGCGTGAAAACACTGCTCCCTCCCAGCCTTCCTCCCCGGGCGCCCCCTCGGGTGCTCCTGGTACTGGCTCTGTTAGAGGGCTCTGGCTCTGCTTTCCAGGCAGGGCGCCCACCGTGGGTTCCTAAGAAAACCCCAGATCCTCCCAGGTGACCCAAGAACACTGCTGAGCTGACGGGTGCTCTGAGCGGCCACGTTTTCGGCACCTTCCCGGGTTGGGGGCGATGGCGAGGTGAACATTTCGGTGTCCTGGAAAGAGGTGATCCCGTTCAGGGGCTCGGACTGTTCCGAAGGGGCTCGGAGAATAAACACACGCTCCCTGCCTTGAAGCCTCTGCCTTCTCTGGACTCCTCGTGTTGAGAATATCTCCACGGACGAGGACAACGTGGTTTCACCACCGGTGGATTGAATGGACAACTACATCACGGCACATAAGACGGGGCGAGGTCGAGGACGGAAGCCCATCGTGTACACTGAAGGTGCAAACACACCCTCAGAGGAAGCAGGGCTCACAGAGGGCAGCCAACAGCTATTACTCGTGTGTATGCCCGTGCGCATGCGCATGCGTGCATGTGTACGTGTGTGCACGTGTGCATGCGTGCGTGCGTGTGTGCACGTGTGCATGTGTGCGTGCATGCATGTTGCGTGCGTGCGTGTGCATGTGCGTGTGCAGGTGTGTGCATGCATGTGTGTGCGTGTGTGTGCATGTGGGGGTATGCGTGTGTGTGCGTGTGTGCATCTAATCGGGACACTGCATCAACAGTCCTCTCTCACCACCTCCACAAAATCACCTGGAGCATTTGGCGGTCTGGGGAGAGGGAGAATTCAGTCCTTTTTCAAAATACTTTGGGGCACCTAAAGGAAACTGCTCTACCCCTGGGGAAGGCGAAGGGCTTCCCGGTGCCTAGCAGAGAGAATGCACTACCTGCTAAGCAGCCCGGATTTACAGGGCACTCCCGTGCTTTGTGCCAGTGAGTCCGCAGGACAAACTCCTGTGCTCGCCGGGAGCAACCGTCTCTCGTCTCCACAGTGGAGGTAAGCCCGGGGTCCGGGCTGTCTCACAGTCAGTGCAGACCGCTTTCCAATGACTCTCGGTTCGCCTCTGACGTCTTGGTCCAGGAGCGGACTGAGCCCGTCCAGAATCGCCTCCCTGGCACGGTGCTCGGCCCCTCGGCACGCAGCTGGACAGTGGCTTGGAGTGGAGCAGGAACTTGGAAAGGAGAGAAAACCGTCTCAGCCTCGCTGACACTGGCAGTTTTGCAAGTGGCCTCGGAGCCAGAGAAGCGGGGGAAGCCAAGGACTGGCTCCCAGAACAAACTCCACGCTGAGCCTTCGTGTGAGGGAGACAGGGAAGGAAACGACATTCAGGGGAAGTGTCGGGAGGCACGGGGAGGGGCGCACGCACACAGAGAGGCAGCAGCTTACACTTTCAACCCCCCCCCCCCTCCGGCTGGCATCAAAGGGGACAGACCCGGGCTGATGAGCCTCCGATGGCAGCCCATGGGCTTGTGGGCAGGCTTCCTACACGTGGCAGTCAGTATCTGATGAGGCCTGGGGTGCCATCCCGTGTTGGGGTGCCTTGGAGTCACAAGGCAGGGTAGGCTTTCCACAGCCTCCCCACTGCTGGCCTTTGACGGGCTTCTTCCTGCCCCAGCGGCTGATGGGGCTGGCAGAGGACACTCGCCCTGCCTCTCTCTGGAAGGCCAGCGTGGGGAAGCGTGGGGTGGAGGAGGGACCTGGGAGAGGTCTCCAGGCTGGGTTTCCGGGGAGACTTGGTGTGATCCTGACATGGTAGGTGGGACTGTTGTTCCCAGTTCCCCACCCCTCCCCCGATGGGGGTATGGCCCTCTGCCTTGTGGGTCTGTGCTTCCGCCTCTGACACTGGACGGGGCCACGTGACCTGCAGCGGCCGGGGGACCGTGCGGCAGACACCGTGAAGCAGGGGCTTTCCGTGTGCTGCAGCTTGGCTCGGCTGCGGTCTCTCCTGCCCCTGCCCCGCCAGGCACCCACACCCCGGCGTGGAGATGAAATTTGGGGTGCCGGGAGCTACTGTGACACAGCTCTGCGGCAGAACCTGACGCCCAGTGTGGGCTCCCTGGCCCTTTGGAGCACAGAGGGTAGGACCTAATTTTTCCGTGCGATCCAAGAAGGACGTGATGATGGTGACTGAGATAACCGTGAGGGACAAGGAAGGGCTGGCCAAGGGGAAGTGGAACCGCGTGGGGTCCCTGGTGAAGTCAGCAAACGCACTGAGGTGAGAAGGCAGGGGGCATGCTGATCCCCGCTGGCTTGTCTGGGCGACATCATCCACTCTCCCGGCTTCCTGCATCCTCTCTGTCCCGGTTTCTCCCAAATCTCCATCTCCAACTCAGACTTCTCTCAAGCTCCGAATCTGGTCTCCAGTTGTCACCTCAGTGGGGCTCTCGTGGCCAATGCGTCCTGTGTTACATTCAGACCTGGCTGTGCTCCTAATCTCACTAACCCCCCCACCCCGGGTGCCCACACCAGGAAGGTGACCCTCACCTGAGCTATTTCTCTCACCCAGCTCACACGCAACAGGTGGGGAGCTTCTGTTTAACCCACCACTCTGTCTCCCAAGCTTTGCCAGGCTTCCCGCTGCAAACAGTCAGAGTGTTTGTGGGTGTTTTTACCCTGTTCCTGATTTGGGTGGAAATCCTCTAATTATCACCACTAAGCAGAACAACGTTAGAGGTGTCTGATGGCCGCACTCAATCAAATTGAGGAATTTTCCTTCCATTTCTAGCTTACTGAGGGTTGTTTTTTTTAAGACATGAGTGTTGATTTTATAAACTGGTGTTTTTTTTTCCCCTGAATTGATTGAAATGACCACATAGTGTTTTTTCTTAACCAATTGCTGAAGCAGATGTCAGGAGGCCCCATAGACCACACTTGGTCATGTGGTCGTGTTCCTTTATGTCCATGTTTCATGTCATGGAGGGGTGGGTTCTGATATCATTCCTATTTGGACTTCTCCCAGCCAACACCTCCAACTCAGACTTTCTGCGTCTATGTCCATGACCAATATTGACGATGTCTGTCATTCTTTGCAATATTACATGAACTACTTTACCGATACTATGATAAACTCACGCCGTACGTTAGAACCCTTAACATCCTTTCCCATGATCCTGAGAGTACGTGTATGCACGCACTGGGTGATGGTCATTGTGCCCGTAACAGTGGGTGATGGAAAGCGTCCATTCCTTAACGGCTTGGTAGAACTTGTTTATTAAATCGACTGGACGCGGCATACTTTCAGGCTTAAAACCTTTAACTGCCTTTTCAGTTTCTTGCATGATTATTTGTCTTTTCTAGTATTTTCTAACCTCTAGTCAATACGCTTTTATTCATTAAATATAGTTTATTTTCTATTTCATTAACAGAAATTAATTTTCACTCATTTAATTTAGCCTCTTTCCTTTATTATGTTCCTGTTGTTTTCTCTAGCTTCCTGTGTTCGCGTCCATTGTCCCCGGCCTCAGCCTGAGCCTGCAGCTGTGCGCTGCCCTCGGGTCCCTCGGCCCCTCCCAGGGGTCCCCACTGCAGTGTTTCTTCGTCTCTCAGTAAAGGGGCCCAGAGCATCAGTTCGGCTACTTTATAGGGCAAGCTACTTCTCCCTCGTTTCAGATAGTTTGGGACATTTTTCTCTTTTACGTATGCAATAGGTAAACGATTTTACGTTCCCTCTTGTGACTGTAATTGCGATTTTATAACGGGGAGTTTTTAGTGTAATTGGGATGAATTCGTATGAGATTTCCTAAGAACGTGCGATGTATCTCCACTTGTTTACTCTTCTCTGCGTCCATTGGTTCCTTTTCCGTAGGTCTCATGCATCTGGGTAGGTTTGTTCTTGCTGCTGTGGGTGGGATCCTCCCCCGTTACATTTTCTCAGTGTTCATTATTGATAAATAGGATAACTGACAATGTTTGTGGTGTTTTGTTTGACCATATTACTAAACACTCGTGAAAATTAATAGTTATTTGGCTTGTTCTCTTGAATTTTCTAGGTAGGCAATCACGTTATCTGCAAACTCTTGCACAAAATAAGTCCTCGATGAACATGGGTTGAATAAACACTTGTTGAACTTCTGGGCTTATTCTCCGGGAAGTATAGAAAACCTGTGCCATTTGGACGTTCCTCTCTCTCAGCTTCTCTGAATGCACTCAGAACTTTCTCTACAAATTCTCTGAGCCTCTGTGATTATCTCACCACATTGCATAAGCTATCCTCTGGTCTTAAATAATTCGGAAGAATCAGAATGTAAAGAATTCCAACGGCATTCTCACAAATATCAGGGCCACCTGGTGAATACTCTCCTGTTTCTGAAAGACCGTCCCGCCCCCGCCCAATCGAAGCTCCAGGGCTGGCAGCGGCCCTCCCCCTCCCCGCTGTGAAAGGGCACTGTGGGAAAACACGCACACCGCTCCAACGGCACAGACGGGCTCCCGGCTCCGCTCGCCTGGCTCGCACTGTCCAGGGACGGGACTGAGAAAGAAAGGCTGGCACTGCCCTGGCGGCGACACCAACCCAGGAGGACTGGAGATCGGAGAAATGCAAACTGTCCTTCAAGAGACAAGCTTGCTTTTCCTATATCTAATGTAAGCCCTCCAAACCTAAAAAAACAACAGTGAGGGTTAGGGAGCAGGAGGAGGCAGGGAAGTGAGCCCTCTGAATGTCCCTCTAGAGAGCCGGGTCCAGCCTGTGAATATCAACGCCCGGTACCTCCCGCCTTGGTCGGCTCTCGGGGGCCCTGCTGTGCTGGTTCTTTTTTGATGTTTGGAATAAAACCCACAGCTCTAAGTTGAGCAGAAAAATGTCCGTTTCCCTTTGTGCACACACTTTCACAGGCAGCTGCCTCGGGCTTGGAAAAGAAGGAGGAAAACCACGGGAATTCGTAATGAAGGGCTGCTCCTCGGCAAGGAAGATCCTCATTGGAGACTCTCACAAGATGAAGGAGGAACAGGAGCCATGAAACGCAGCTCAAATCCATCTTGGAAAATGGTTTCTTTTGGAGACAGGCTCACTTTCTGCTGCTGCTTGGTGACGGGCGGCCACCTGCACGGAGCTGAAGGGGAGCAGACTTACAAGTTAGAAGGAGGGCAGAGGCGCCTCAGCCACGCCCTTAGATAGAGGTTTCTCAGTAGGAACTGAGACCTGACCTTGAACGCAGAGTCTCCCCACGAGGCACCCGAGGGGATGGGACTCACGGAGGTCAGCCACACTGTCCCACTTGGTCCTCTGAACAAGCCTGCTTGTGGGCACAGCTCTGTCATCTCCCTCCTCCCACCAGTCATTAGGTCTGCTGAGATGTCACTGCCCCCAAGAAACCCCCCTCCCCTCCCAGGCCCCGTGACTACCTCTACTGTAGCGCTGATCACACAGGGTTCTGATGGTCCCTGCAGCCATCTGTCATTTCCCACGGGACACCATGTCAGCAGGTGCGGACACCACTCCCCTGACCCTGTGCCTGGTTCACGCCAAGAACTCAGTCAAGACTTGTTGGATGGATGAGCGGGGTAGAGGCCAGCGCTGCGTGTCTGGGGGCAGTAGCCACCCTCCGGCCCAAGGGCTGCGTTTATGTTCAAAATGAAAGCAGTTTCAAGGTTAACTATGTGTTTGGAGTCACATTTATTTGGCCAGTATCCCAAACACTAAATCACTTAGCTCAAGAAGGAAGATTTCTTTTTTCTTCCACAGAAAACATTTCCTAAAGAAAAAGCAGACGAGTCCAGCCAGTGCGGCTCAGTGGTTGAGCATCGACCCATGCACCAAGAGGTCGCCGGTTTGATTCCTGGTCAGGACACGTGCCCAGGTTGTGGGCCCGATCCCCAGTGGGGGGCATGCAGGAGGCGGCCAATCAATGTTGTCTCTCATCGATGTTTCATTCTCTCTCTCCGTCTCACTTCCTGTCTCTCTAAAATCAATAAAGGGAAAAAAAAATTTTTTTTAACGAAAAAGCAGACGAGGTGACTGTCGGAAGAAATCGGAACATCACTGCAGAGCTACATAGACGCCCAAACACTGCCAGACGGGCCCCACGCCTGCGTCCATTCCAGGAAATCGCATAAATACTTTCCTCCGTTAAGCTTTAAGACGAAGTTTCCTTAAAACACATTCTGAGTACTAAGTCACACGGTTGCCCAACAATGTGTTGCCCTTCCTCGCCTCCTTCCATCCCAGCAGGGCGTGAAGGGTGTTGCTTATCACACGACCACGCTGGGAACCTGCCGCCTTCCGAATCTCTCATGAGAACAGGTTAAAACAAGCTTTAACCCTGAGGCAGGTGCTAGGGCTGCGGTAACAATGTATCACAGGCTGGGGCCCAGACACAGGAGTGTATCCTCTCACAGTCCTGGGGGCGGGGACTCTAGGAACAGGGTGTCGGCAGGGTTGGTTTCTCCCGAGCCCTCTCTACACCACCTCTTTTTAGACGATGAAACAGAATCGAAGAGGTGAAATGATTTGCCCCACTTCACATCCTGGAAAGGGAGGAACCGACATTTCGGCCCAGTTGTTCTGTTCTCCTAACCGGAGCCCAAGGATTCCCGATGCTCCCAAGCATGAACTTGCCCCTCGAAAGTGCATCCTTTCCACAAACGTGTAGCACGCACCTGCCGTGTGCCAGGCACTGAGCTCAGATGCCAGTCAGGACTGGACGACCATGAGGACATTTCAGCCCTCTGGGCACTGGCTTCCTTAAGCCCCACACGGGCCCCTAGAGTGACCTGACGGTCCCAAGATGAGACATGGTGCTCCTAGGAGTGGAACCTGCCCGAAGAGGACTAAGTCACCGTTTGCAGCATCAGACACCTTATGACTCACCCTCCAGGTGCTGGTCGTCTCAGGGAAGACAAAAATTTAACAAAGGGCCCTGGCTGGTTTGGCTCAGCGTTAGAGCATCAGCCCGCGGACCGAAGGGTCGCAGGTTCGACTCCTGGCCAGGGGCGCCCCGCTGGGTTGCAGGTTCGATTCCCAGCGGGTCGGGGTGCTGCGGGGGCAGCTGGTGGATATGTCACTCTCACATCTCACACCTCACGTTTGTTTCTTTCTCCCTCCCTCCCACCCTCCCTTCCACTCTATCTAGAAAAAAAAAAATCGATGAATAAATATTCTCGGGTGAGGATTAACAAAAATAAATTTTAACAAAGGGCCGCAGGCTGGTACAACCCCAGCCACATTCTGCCTGTCCTTATGCGTACCTTTTCCTAGTTGAATTTGTCGCCGACATTCGAAGGACGGGATACTCACACTCTATGCCACGTCTCTAACTGTCAGACGTGGCAGAGCCGAGCCGCAGGCCCCCATGGCGCACTGCTGCTTCGGGGTTCGCCCCAGCGCCCCCAGTCCCTACCGCCCTCCTCCAGGCCGCTCTCCTTCCTCCACCAGCCGAGTGAGCGCCGTGAGCTCAGGGCTCAGACGACAGGCCAGCGCCCAGGGGCCCGCCGAGAAACGGATTCCCGGGCGGAGAGGAAGGACGAACCACAGAGGTCCCAGAAAGAGGTTGAAGCTGAGCCTGGCCTTAAAGGCTGAGAAGGATTTTACATACAGAAGGCCTTTCCCTATGGAAGGTGAGTTATTATCATTCAGTGGAACCGTGTGGGGGAGGGTTTGCCAGGGGAGTGGAGGGCACAGAGGAAGATACAGGCAGGATGTCCAACAGGGATGTTGGGGAACCGGGCCTGTGAGGCAGTATTTTGGGTCACATCGGGGAGTCCAAGGAGGTGGGGACCAGTTGGACTGAATTCTGAGGCCGGACTGAATACCCAGCCTCACCGGGGCCTCAGCTGTCACAGGAGCTCATGGGCCCGAGGTGCAGTGACCCAGATGGCCAGCCCACCCTACGGGCATCGATGGGCCTCCGGATGGGCAGTTGTGCTCCAAACCAACAGCACCCCATTGCTCCCATAAGGGGACTGCATCCACAGCGGGCCCGAAGGGCCTCCTGACCCATACCCTGAGGGTCAGGCCTCGTGCTGCGACCCTCAGTTCTTCCCTGCCGTGAGGGCTGCTTCCCAGGCCGACACCACAGCCCACCACCAGCCTCCCACAGAGGGGAGAAGTCCCCTAGCTGCTTCCTGGTCCCCAGGGCTCTGTTCTGCCAAGTGGGCAGCTGGGACCAGGGGGTGGCGGAAGGGAGGGCAGGGGAGCAAGTGACTTGTGCCCAGCATAGCTGCATGCTGCCCTCAGCCCCTTGAAGGTGGGCAGGGTCACCCCAACAGCGGGGACCCTGGGCAGGGCCTCTCAGCCTCCACGCCATCCTCTGTGTGATGGGGGTGGTTGGCAAGCCTCTCAGGTTCTGAGCGAAATGCAGGAACTGTGCAAAGTGCAGGGCTGGGCCCAGAGCCACAGCACCATCAAGACGGGCATAGCTGCTGCCTGTAGGGAGGTACAGCCTCTGTGTGTGTGCGTGTGTGCATGGGTGTGTGCACATGTGCGTGTGTGCATGTGTGTCTGTGTGTGTGCGTGCGTGTGCATGTGCGTGCGTGTGTGTGTGTCTGTGTGTGTGTGCGTGTATGCATTTGCGTGCATGTGTGTGTGTGTGTGTCTGTGTGTGTTTGTGTGTGTGCAGGGGCTGGAGGGGTGGGGGAACTGGAGGGAATGAATAACCACCTCCAGCACCTCCACCAGTGACCCTGGAGGGGCGTGTGGGAGGATGGCACCACACCGCAGGACAAGACGATGTCATCTTTGGTTTGGGAGGTCAGGAAGGATGTGCCATTCAACCTGGGGTTTACAGAACAGCACCCTCCGGGGACCAGGAGAGGGGGGCAGATGGGGACGAGGGCCCAGGGGGAGGGCAGGTCAGGCAGGACTGCATAAATGGGCTAGGGGCATTGTATTTCCTTCTGAGGGCCCTGGGCAGTTTCAGGGTGGCGGGGAGGGAATGGGGAGAAATGGGGGGTTCCATGCAATAACTTTCCAACCGGACGTCTGGCCCTCGACTCAGCAGGCAAAGCAACCCTGCTGAGCTGCAGCCGGGTCATAGCACGCCCGGCCCGGGACCCTCCACCGGCTCCCCCACCTGGGTCCTCACCAGGCCTCTGCACCTGGCCCGTTACCTCCCTGTGCATTTCCGATGAGCTCGCCCTCTGCGCTCCAGCAACACTGGCCTCGCTCTCGGGCTGGTGACCCTGCGGCGATGTCCTTGCCACCTTCACCCCTTGGCTCAAAGCGCCCCTTCCCTGTGAGGCTCCCCGTGGCCACCTGTGACCCCGAAACCTGCCCACAGTTCCACTGATGCCGCCTCCCCTTCCCACGCCGCCTTTGCTTCTCCTAGAACACTTACTTCTAAGCAACTGGCAGTGCCCGCGCCACGCCGCGCCCGGAGACGCCCACAGTGGAACATGTCGCTGTGCTGCTGGGTGCCATTGGGCATCCCCGGGGCGCACTGAGCGATGAACCCAACCCTCTCGACTCCACACTGGCCACACCACAGAAACCACTTGTTTGTTATGTTTATGTGCTCCCCCCGGTGAAGGAAGGGTGATTTCACTGCTCTGCTAACTGATGCATTAAATGCCTGATACACAGTAGACCCAATCCCTCCTTATGGAAGGAAGTTATCATTAATCTGAGAGCTGACGGGCTGTGGCGATGGGCTGGAGGGGGTAAGCGAGGGGTCACGGGACCGCCGGCCTCCCGGCTTTGGCAGTGCGGGGGGCGGATGTGTGTTAGCTGAGCTGGGAGGCCTGGAAGACCGCGGCTGCCATGGCGGAGAGGACTTGACCAGCGGGAGCCACAGAGTCACGAGCTCATCCTCCTGTGTCTGCCTCACCCACCCCCGGGCGGCGATCACGACCCCCAGCTACACGCACGCAGGCCTGCGGCCTCAGCAAAGTCCCAGGAGAGGAATGTGGTACCAGGAGAACAGATGCGGGGCTCTGCTCTGAGGCTGGACACGGGCGCTGCACCCACTCAACATCCCCAAGATTGTAAAGATGAGGAGACTGAGGCACGGGGAGGAGAAGCGGTCATCGCCCCGTGGGATGTGGACGTAGCTTGTCCGCCGCGAGTCTAACCCTGCAGGGATCGGGCAGCCGTGGGCTCAGCGCCAGGATTAAGGGGGGCTGACGTGGTGCAGAGGCACACTGGACTTTGGGGTGCAGCAATGAGTCCATCTGTGCATGTTCAGGGGGCTGAATGCAACACACACCACTCTGTGCCCCTCGGGAACCCAGAGGCTGCCCGGAGCCCTGAGACCCCAGGTCTGTTCAAGCCTGTGGGGCCCACTGAGTCAGCCCTGCTGAGTGACAGGAGGGAATCGGAGCCTGGGACATGCGGACATGGGGACATGCGGACATGCGTACCAACTGGGAGAGCCGTCAGCACGACAAAGAAGCCAAGCCCAGTCCTTCTCTTCACACCAAAGGAGGGTGGCTGGCATCTGAAAAGCAGGGTTATTGACTCACCAGGCCCCTGTGTTGCCATGGAGACCACCAGCCCAGGTGCTGCCTCTTCTGGACCTTGGTCCTGAGCAGGCTTTGCTCTGACTCACGCGGCCAAGGAGGGTCTCCCCTTCTCCAAACTGGTCCTCAAAGTACAAAAGGCATTTCAGGACTCCGAGATGGGAGGGCTCATTCTAGCCCACGTCATCTCTCTCTCTCTCTAGTCATCTCTCTCTCTCTCTCTCTCCTTTTTTTTGGGTAATCCTCAACCGAGGATATTTTTCCATTGATTTTCTACATAGAGTAGAAGGGAGGGAGGGAGGGAGGGAGGGAGAGAAACATCCATGTGAGAGAGACACATCGATTGGGTACATCCTGCATGATCCCCAGCCCAGGGATCAAACCTGCAGCCCAGGCATGTGCCCTTGACCGGGAATCGAACCCGAGACCCCTGGGTCCATGGGCTGACGCTCTAACCGCTGGGCCACACCATCTCTTTAATCAGTGATTTCCCCCCCACTCCACACCTTGCTTCCTGCGTTCACACTAACGTGAGCCTGCAGGGCGGGTACCACTGTGCTCTTACGAGTCCTTGCCTATATCTCCACTGCAACCAAGGACTGACACCTGGAGACTGGAAGGGAGGGACCAGGAAGCAAAGCAGTGAGGCCCAAGACGGAGGCCTGAGGCAGTGTTAAAGCCGCAGGTGTCTGCACGGGAACAGGACGCCTGACCCTCGTCCCCACAGTGAAGCCCATGTTCCTCCAGTGCGGACAGGGATGATCTTTGTGTCCCCGAGACCTCACACACGGCTGACCCTGTCATGGACATTCTCAGTGAACATCTTTCTGAACTGCGTGTTTGAACGCTGCTTTTAACTTTTTAAATGTTCTTTATCTCGGTTGAGCCCCAGCGTCACAGGGAGTCAACCCTGCGACTGTGCAGCCCCGGCTGGAATAAGGAATATACGCGACAGTCATTTAAAAGCACCGGGTGGTGGCCGGCACAAAATGAAACGGCGCTGACGGATGGACAGAGGGATGAGAGGTGGACAGACATGAAGGGGCGCACCCAGCAGGAGGCCGGTGGTGGCGGCCTGGGCAGGACAAATCTCAGGTCCTTCTTTTTTTTTTTTTTTTTTTAATTCAGATAGAGCAGGAGGGAAAGAGGGAGGAAGAGAGAGAGAGAGAAACATCGACGTGAGAGAGACACATCGAGTGGTTGCCACCCACACGACCCCGACCGGGGCCGGGAACAAACTGCAACCGAGGTATGTGCCCTTAGTGGGAACTGAACCCAGGACTCTCTGGTCTGCGGGCCGACACTCTAACCGCTGAGCCAAACCGGCCAGGGCTCAGGTCCTTTTGTTCTCCGAAGTCTGTCTGCCTCCTGATTTCCTGGGTGTCTGTCAGAAGCTGGCATCGCTCAGCTAAGACCCACCCGAGGTCAAGCTGTGCCGCTCCTCGGAGTGGACCCAGGTGTGCGCCCGGGGCTCGCTCTGCTGTGGCGGCACCACTCAAACCTCAGGGCGCACACTCCCCGAGGCTCGTCTCGGTCAGGCTGTGTCCACCGCAGGTCAGCTGGGGCTCTGCTCAGGCCGGGGACACTGTCACCTGCCTTGTTCCCACTCAGGATCTGTGACCAAGAACCTCTGTGCTTGCCTGAGGGAAAGAAGGGAGCCCAGCCAAGCACAGGCCTCTCAGGTCTCTTCCTCACGCACCTCACGGGGTCACCTGGCGAGGGAGGGGACACAGGTGTGCTGAAGAGTAACAGGCCTGGGCTACCGTGTCCTTTCTCTCCTTTTAGACTGTCAGCTCCGTGAGGTCAGCCTCCACTGCTTCCCCCCGAGTTCCACAACTACAACGTCCCGAAATCTCCACCCCTGCGGCACCCAGGAAACCTTGCGGTCGGCAGCAATCGAATCCCTAAGACCTGGGCCGGCTGGGAGTAGGAGTCCTTTCCTGTCCTCACCTGGCCGGCTCCAGGACGAAGTCCTGGCACTCGCGGTGGGTCTCGGGACCTGGGCGCACAGGCCTTCCGGGACTCCCTGCCTGGCTGAGGGTGCGCTCAGCGGGCGGCCTCTCTCCCAGGCTCTCAGGCTGACACGGCTGTGGGGCCACTGCCGCTCGGGGACGGGGTCAGCTCAGGACCAGGGCTCCCGGAACTCCCCCAAGGCAGCGGTGAGCATGAAAATCAATGGCCTGGGGTGATCGGCAGGGTGATGACTACTAGCAGTCTGGATGGGAGAGAAAGAGGCTTCAAAGAAACCCCGAGGCTTGTTTCCAAGGCAAAGATGGCATCTCCTCCCCTGCGGCCCCTGCCTCTGCTCTCCGCCCGCAGACGCCCCTGGGTCTGCCCCTCACGGGAGGCACAGGCCACGGGGAGATGGTCATGCTGTGCACCTGGGGTACCCCACACAGGCTGCTGTGGAAGCCAGCGTGGCCCCCAGGCTGTGAAGTACAAAGCTCGTCACAGCAAAAGCCAGACAGGAACAGAACTGGATCAACACTGGAGCTGGGCACATTCACACGCTCACCGCAGAGCACGCTGGCTCGGCGACCGTCCCCATCAGTTTCGGTCCTGAATGGAACACTGGGCGTTTTATCACCCCCCTGCCACCCGGACACCTGACTCATAAAACAGATCTCAGTCAGCGTAAACAGCGTGCTTTGCCCCACAGCTGCGCCCCTAAAGAGTTTTATTTTTTTTAATATGTTTTTATTGATTTTTTAGAGAGAGAGCAAGGGAGAGAGAGACAGAAACATTGATGTGAGAGATACATCCATTGGCTGCCTCCTACACGCCCCTACTGGGGATCGAGCCCAAAACCCAGGAATCGAACTGGGACCTCTCAGTCCATGGGATGATGCTCAACCACTGAGCCACACTGGCCAGGCCTAAAAAGCTTTTGCAAATCAAATCCTCTGTTATTTTTTAAAATACAGTATTTTATTTATTGATTGATTTTAGAGAGAGAGGAAGGGAGAGAGAGATAGAGACATAGATGAAAGAGAAACATCGATTGGCCGCCTCCTGCATGCCCCCCACTGGGGATCGGGCCCACAACCTGGGCATGTGCCCTGACCGTGAATCAAACTGGCGACCTCTTGGTGCATGGGTCGACGCTCAACCACTGAGCCACACCAGCTGGGCTCAAATCCTCTTTTAAAATGCATGAAACTTTGTGTAAAGGAACCCTGTAATTAATCCTTTTGGGGTTTTTTGTTGTTGTTTTGTTAATCTTCATCCCAAGATATTTTTCCATTGATTTTTAGAGAGAGTAGAAGGGAAGGAGGGAGAGAGAAAGAGAGAAACATTGATGTGAGAGAGACACATTGATCCGTTGCCTCCCACACGACCCCAACTGGGGGCTAGGGATCGAACCTGTAACCCAGGTATGTGCCCTTGACCGAAATCAAACTCATGACCTTCAGTCCTTGGGCCAATGCTCTAACCCCTGAGCCAAACCAGCCAGGGCTGATTAATCCTTTTGTAAGGCAAAGCATCTTTCTGGAATACAAAGACACCACTGCCCCCTGTCCCCCCCCTCCACTCCGTAAGGTCAGCATTAGGCATAAACAACACCTTTAAAAGAGGACCTCCAGCCCTGGCCGGTTTGGCTTAGCAGTTAGAGTATTGGCCCGCGGACCAATGAGACCTGGGTTCGATTCCGGCCAAGGGCACGTACCTCGGTTGCGGCTGGTCCCAGCCCCGGTCGGGGTTGTGCGGGAGGCAACTAGTTGATGTCTCTCTCTCTCTCTCTCTCTCTCTCTCTCTCTCTCTCTCTCTCTCTCTCTTCCCTCTTCCCCCCTCCTTCTAAAGATATATAGAAAAAATGTCCTCGGGTGAGGATAAATAAATAAATAAAATAAAAGAGGACCTCCAGCTTGGTGACTTGGAAGCCAACCCTAACCCATCTTTGTCACTGTGTCCCACAGACGCCCTGGCAGAGGCCGGCGGAGCTGCACCGCTTGTCGGCAGACAGCTCGCTGCGGCCGCAGAAGGCCGATGAGCCCGGCTGAAGGGCTAGCTGGTGCGTTCTGGGGGCAGCTCCTCACCCCCACTCGGAACAAAACCGAAGACAGGTGGACACAGAGTGGGGAAGGCTTTATTTCCCCTCCCCGGGGCACTCCATTCCTTCATGCGAGTGAAGACTGAAAATTAGAATGATCCACGGAAAATATCGTTTTCCAAATGTCATTGAGAACCTCGGTCTATAACGCTGTCCAAGGGTGAGACCCAGTTCTCTCCATCTTTGGCCATTTGGAATTTTCACCGTGTCCGTGTAGCACCTGTTATATTATTCACTCAACAATTTCAGTTAAACGGACCCACTGGTTTTTACTTACGAGAAGCCATGAGACTCATCAAGCACAGGTCTGAGATGTCGTTGTCGTTTCGGGACGCATGAGAATGAACGTGCAGCTGTGAAGAAATGTGTCCATCCAGGTGCCATCAGAAGTCCTTCCTTGGGCCACTGTTGGCAGAGCGCCACGCTGTGCCAAGGCTGGGCCAGGGGGCCTCGCCAAGTCTGATGGAGTCACTGGTCTCAGTGTCCTTACCTCCCGACAAGCCTGTGCCTGAATTCATTCAGCAGACATGGCGATCACCACACGCGGGCCGTGTGCCGGGTCTGGGTCCCGAGAGGAGGAGCCTTGGTGCCTTGGGCAGCCCAGACGACAGAGCTGTGACCGTGTCCTCCCACCCAGAGAAACTTGTCAACCACAAAGGGAGGGATGCTTTTCAATGCCTGATGAGACACCAGCTTATTAATGATCAAAGCTAATGTCACCGGTAATGGAGGAAGTTATAACCACGGGCCACCCACTGAGACACGACAAGGAATACATTGTATCACCTCCGTGATATTCCCGCTGGAGACGCTTAACGTGTCTGATCATGAAGGAACATCAAACAAACCTGACCTGATGGACCTGTTACAAAGTGGCCTATAATCTTCACAAGTGCCAAGGTCATAAAGTCAAAGGAAGGCCCCGTTAAAGAAGACTAGACAGACATGCTGACGACATGCAACCTGGAACCGTGAGCTGGCGCTTTCACAGAACAGCAGTGGGAACAGCTGGGAACTGGGAGTAGGCTGGTAAAACCCATCAGTTTCAGCTTCCTGGGCTGGATGGTTGTATTGCGGTTTCTGTGGTGACTCCAGTAACTGATTCCCAAATGATCTGCATTGGTTTTTGTTGTTGTTGTTTTATTGATTTTAGAGAGAGAGGAAGGGAGAGGGAGAGAGAGAGAGAAACATCGATGAGAGAGAACATCAATGGGCCGCCTCCTGCATGTCCCCCACTGGGGATCGGGCCCACAACCTGGGCATGTGCCCTGACCGGGAATCAAACCGGCGACCTCAACCACTGAGCCACACCAGCCGCGCTATGTGTTTTTACAACTCTGTCGGTTTGAGGTTGGTTCAGAAATGAGGTGGCTTCCGGGACTGTACCCGCTGTTCAGAGGGGCCTTGGAGACAATATGAGCACAGAGTTGTCAGAGCCCATGTCCGGGACGGCACAGGCTGATGAGGGTGAAGTCGGCCAGACTCGGACAGTGCTGCGGACGAGGGGCAGTGACCACGGGTGGAGACGACTGTCCGTTTTCAGGCCTGGAGTTTGAAGATGCCGGTGCCATCAGAAACAGAGCAGGAGAGATGCGTGACTCAGGGGGCTGGGCTGAGGCAAGGATGACTTTGGCTCTGGATGCAGTGGACATGTCTCCTTGAACGGGTGGCTCACAGCCGGTTCGGACTGCAGGGTCCCCAGGGCTTGGGGTGTGGGGGAGGACAGAGGCGGGGAGCAGACCAGGCTGGGCTGGGCTTGTTCGGGGTCCGCCCCAGTAATGATCTGCGTCTTCCAGGACTGATCCTTCTCAGAGCACCCTGATTGTCCACACCTGTGGGGAACGAGCCTGAACACATAACTGATTGTTCTTGGGAGGCTGCCAAGAGCATCGGGAACATCGGAAATTTCCCGAGCTGTCTCCAGAGCGTAATGCATTCTCCACTCACGCGACTCCCCGTCGCCAGAGGATCTGTCAGTGGGCTGGACAGTTAGAGGCTGAACGCATTCTGGTGGCACAAATGGGTCCTTTGACAACCTTAGCATTTAGCACCTGCTATAAAGGTAACTTATGGCCCCAATGCATTACTTTGGCACTGGAGGCTCCCTCCAAGGTACCTGTGCGTGCTCACTTTCCCTCCTCTCCGACCTGAGTCCCCACTGCAGCCTGTCACCTTTTCAGTGTCAAAGCCTGCATGTTCTTCCCCGGTTTGGGGACCTGACTCATCTTGGGGCTGGAATTCAGTTCAGCGTGGGGCACGGTGCTGGGCACTCTGGAGCCTCCAAGCTGACGGAGACACGACCTCTGTCCTCAAGGACTCCGCAGTCACAGGGTGGGGGACAGTGTCAGCCTGAGGGAGGGAGTCTTCCTGAAGGGACAGGGTGGTGGACAGTGTCTGCCTGAGGGAAGGAGTCTTCCTGAAGGGACAGGGTGGTGGACAGTGTCTGCCTGAGGGAGGGAGTCTTCCTGAAGGGACAGGGTGGTGGACAGTGTCTGCCTGAGGGAGGGAGTCTTCCTGAAGGGACAGGGTGGTGGACAGTGTCTGTCTGAGGGAGGGAGCCTTTCTGAAGGGACAGGGTGGTGGACAGTGTCTGCCTGAGGGAGGGAGCCTTCCTGAGGGGACAGGGTGGCGTGTGGGCTCAGGCCTGGACAAGGCTTCCTTCCACAAGCCCCCTGCCCCAGGTCCCCCGCTGCCTGGGGAGCGCACACCCTCAGTGGCCTCCCTTTCAGAGTGGCCTTTCCCGACCACCCCGCCCCCCGCCTACAGTGCAGTGAGAAAGCCCCGTTGCATCCCCTCCGTCTTGTCGGGAAAGGGCTGGTTGCCCTATAAGAACTGGAGGCCCAAAGGTCCGAGTCTCAGAACCCCAGAGCGGGAATGAGCTGCAGCCATCCCCGCCCCTCGTGGGCCAGATGAAGAAACGGGGGTTCAGACGAGGGAAGTCACTTACCAAACACCACACAGGGTGCAGATGCTCTGGGCTCAGGAGACAGAAATCTCCCTTACGCCAACAGGAAGCATTGCTCCATATAACTGAACTGTCCAGGGTCAGCCTAGCTTTAGATAAGACCGATCCGGGATGCCAGCGGTGACCCTGGAACTAGGTCCTACGACATCCCGGGGCTTCATTTCCCCAGTAACTCAGCCAAAGCTCGGGGAGCGGGTGCCGGGGTCCCCATTCACCTGGCTCAGTGGTATGTGTACCTGCGACCCCACCATCGTGGCCACCGGAATGGAGCAGGCAGACTCGGCTCTCCCTCCTGAGACGGTCGGCCACACAGTTCCTGGAGGGGAGTGGGAGGGAAGCAGCGGGGAGAGACTGGGCCGCGAGGAGACCGTGAGGACCGTGACCTCCACGCTCACCCTTGACTGCTCACTGTGATCTCCATAGAAACTGAGTCCAAGCAGTCAGCGTTGTGAAACCTCAGTGACCGTGTTTTAGCTGAGCCGGGGTGCATCGCCATGGAAACAGAAGGAAGAGCAGCAGAGGGGTGAGACCTGGATGTGTGACCCTGGGAAGCGGAGGGGCCGTGGCTCCCGGCACTGCGCCTGCCCCGCCCCAGGCAGGGGACGCGCCTCGGGCGTTTGCAGGGTATGACTTTGGAAAGTAAGACGGTTCCGCCAGATCTGACCCCACTCCCCAGCTCAGCCTCACTGGTCAGTCTCAACAATTCAGGCAAAATCAGATTTTGTTAAAGCCAGGTTTGCAGAAACACTACCTGGTTGTCTCCAGCACTTTTTAGATCGTGGCTGGCGATTCCACTTCCGTCACAGGGGGAAAGCTTACTTTCACCAAAACGGTTGCTGCTGCTGACCACTCGCTCTGCGCAGAGCAGCAGGGGTACGACCTTCCTAACTGCGGGCTCTGTAGAAACTTCACCTATAACCAGGCACAAGCAGTTGAACGTTTGACTGTGGAAGTTTTAACACATCTAATCTAGGCAGAATGCGGCACGACTCGGCCCTCTGGCCGTGGGCCAAAGCTGGCCGCCACCTGTGTGTCTTTTCATTGGCACACAGCCACGCTGACCCACGTCCGAACCAACGGCTGCTTTCACGCCGCTGCGGTGGAGGGGCAGTCGCGGCACAGAGCACACGGCCTGAAGGGACTCTCCGGTCCCTCCGGGGACTCGGGCTGGCCCTGAGCTAAGGAACCCTCACAGACCCGCCTCAGCCCCAGCACCCAGCCGCGCAGGGGGCACACCTCCGAGGGCCGCTGTATCGCTCAGGTCTCCTTACGAGGAGCTCGGACAACATCGTCAGTGTCAGCTAAACACGGTTGCACCTGCTGGCCCGACGGCCGAGTCAAGCAGATGCTTCGACAGCGACGGGGCGCTGATGTCATTCCTTCTTCCCTCTCGACCGTGTCGCCGTAGACTGGGGACTGAGAAAATGGAGAAGCCAAGGCTGGGAGATGGAAAGGTGCTTCAGCCCGGCCGGTGTGGCTCAGTGGATCGAGTGTCATCCCAGGGACTGAGAGGTCCCTGTTCGATTCCCGGTCAGGGCACATGCCCGGGTTGCGGGCTCGATCCCCAGTAGGGGGCGTGCAGGAGGCAGCTGGTCTATGTTTCTTACATCAATGATTCTCTCTCTCTCCTCTTTCCTCTCTCTCTAAAATATCAATAAAAACATTTAAAAAGAAAAGAAGCCTGGCCCTGGCCGGTTTGGCTCAGCGGTTAGAGTGTCAGCCTGTGGACCAGAGAGTCCCAGGTTTTGTTCCGCTAAGGGCACGTACCTCGGTTGCAGTTTGTCCCCGGCCCTGGCTGGGGTTGTGTGGGTGGTGACCACTCGATGTGTCTCTCTCACGTCAATGTTTCTCTCTCTCTTCCACCCTCTCTTCCTCCCGCTCTATCTGAAGATAAATGCAAAAATGTCCTCGGGTGAGGATAAAATAAATAAATTTAAAAAAAAAGAAAAGAAGCCCGGCTGGTGTGTCTCACTGGTTGAGCAACAACCCATGCACCATGAGGTCGCTGGTTCGATTCCCGGTCAGGACACATGCCCAGGTTGTGGGCCTGATCCCCAGTGGGGGGCATGCGGGAGGCGGCCAATCGATGTTCTCTCTCATCGATGTTTCTATCTCTCTCTTCTTTCCTCTCTCTAAAATCAATAAAGAAAAAATATTTTAAACAATAGAAAATAAGTTAAAAAAGAAGAGGTGCTTGTGTGGCCACTTAAATGTGGAGGACACCCCGGAGGCTGCCGGGGAATCCTTGTCAGAACCCCCCGCCCCCCGCCTCAAGCCCGAGGAGTCTGCCCAGCACACCTGCCAGCACTGAGGTCAAGGTTTTCTTATCCAGACTTGGGTCAGGCACACGAGACCGTGGGTGTGCAGGAAGGACACGGACCGCAGAGGAGCCTCCACGCTGCTGTGCGTGCTGGGCCATCCCTACCCGCCCGGGAAGAGGAGTCCACAGGAGACCCAGTTTGCCCAGGAATAAAGGGCACCCCGTCTCTCGTCACCCGCACCCCTGCGCTCAGAGTCCCGCAGCTCAGACAGGAGGGAGATGCACGGGGCGCCTTTCGAACCCCGGCTCACCTGCGTGGCAGTGGGGAGGGATGACGTGCTAACACCACCCCCAAGTGACAGTCGAGACTTACTTTCCGTGAAACAAAACAAAAAAGAGGGACAATCCTCCCTTTGTGTAACCCACGACTCTTGGCTTCTTTCAGTGTGTTTTCCGAGTTATGCATTTTCACCCTCAGACCCTGCCTTTGAGCTATGTCGGCAGTTTATCTAAACCCACGTTTTCTGGGCGAGAAATGTGAGGCCCCGAGACGCAAAGACCCTTGCTCTGGGCAGCGAGGGATGGCGCTCACGGCCAGGTGCTTGCTGCGCAGTGTTCGGCTCCACTCGTGTGCAGACGGAGGGAACCCCCGTGTTTACACTCCGGTGTCTCGCTCAGACGCCCTTTCAGGTAGGAGGAAGCCCGGCTCACTCTCTGGGTAGAGAGGCTTTGCCCCATGGACTGTCACGATCGTTTATTTTCAGATCTTTCGGAGGCACAGACGCTGAGTGATTATGCAGCACAGAACACCTAATTGCCTTCAGTAATTACATGGGAAGCTGCTGTGCGGAAAATAAAGAGTTACCAAAATAACACATTGTTTCTGACAACACGAGGGGAAAGTGCTGTCCTGGCTCCAGCAGGAACAGCTGTCTGCCCCAGGCTGGGCCCCCTGCTCCTGGGCAGCTCCACCAGTGGCCGGGCGGGGATGACGGGCCACCGGACCGGACACTGGCGCCTGTGGCTGCGACAGGTCTTTCTCGGAAACAAACTGTGCAGCTCCTGTCTGGCTGGGAAAGGCTGTGCTTCCAAACCGATCCTCGAGCGCCTGTCTTTCTGGGACCTCACGGCCATTCGTCTGGGTGTCGCAGGGACCCAGCTCTGCGGACCTGCCTGCCGTACACCCCGGGTACCTGCGTGAGCCCACTTACTCCCGTGAGCAACAGGGGATCAAACGCCTTTACGTGTGTGCAGTGCTGTCTTCTCGTCAAAGTCCTTCCTTTGTAAACTCGACTTCCATTCTGAAGGCTGAAAGGCAGGGGTCGTTATCATCACTTAATGGAGAGACCTGTGGACCATGAAAAGGCCCAGGATGTGTAGGACTGACCCTAACTGTACACACACACACGTACACTCACATACACATGCAGGCACACCCATGCATGCACATATGTGCACAAACATGTTCGCATGCATGCATGTGCGCACCCACACATGCACACGCGTGCACATGCGCACCCAAGCGGGAGGTGTGCGGGTGAGTGGCAGTCGTCTCCTATCCGACTATTTCCCCTAGAGCCATGAGACCAGTCCTAGTCCTTCCTTATCAGTGTGTTCATTCCACAAAAATTAAAGTACCGACAAAGACCTTCAGGAAATTCTTCGAAAGCCAATACAGAGATAAGCGACGATCATGTAGACAGGGCACCGGACAGACCCTGAAATAAGCAAGTCTCTTCAATCATTATTAAAACACACCAGCAAAATATTGCCCAACACTTTTTTGCAAGAAATATCACACACACACAAATTGCAAAGCCCCCTCTCAAACGTGTCAAGTCCGTACGGTGAAACCTGTCGCAGGAGAACTAGGGCAGAGACAGCAGTGGAAAGCCAGCGCCACAGGTGGGGGGTCAGGATGTGTCCTTGTCATTTCAAACAATGTGAAATGAGAGCGCTGGAAAGAGGCTCTGAGTAATTTTGTGGAGAAAATTTAAAACACAGTTTTCTGCACATGAATATGCAAAAAAAATAATAACAATGAATGGAGCCACAGCTGCACGCCGGAGAAACTGCCTCACATGTCTATGCCTCAAACCTCTGAGATGTTAAAACAGGGCAAAATCACCGCGTGTCCCCAAGAACCGTTTGTAAAGAACGCAGATGTTATGACTCCTGGGCCGATGTCTACGGGACTGGAAATGAAAACCTCGGTTCAGAATAGGGTCGCTGTGTCGTGTTATCTGCACCGACAGAAATGCCTTCTTGCTGTGATGGAACCGTCCCCTTCCCGTCTCACAAGCACCCCTTGCCCTGGTGTCCTCATCCGAACACTGTCTGGGCTCAGCCTGAGTCCATGCTTCCCAAATAGCTATTCTTTTTTTATTTTTAATCTCAAATAAATGCTTGTTGCCTCTCACATTGAAAGGACTTTTATTTTATTTTTATTAATGTACTTTTGTTACAGATGTTTCTCCTTTTTCCCCCACTGACCCTCCTCCCCACCCCCACCCCCAGCATTGTTGTCTATGTTCATTGGTTTCGCATCCGTGCATGTAAGTTCTGTGGTTTATCTCAGACCTCCCCCCGCCCTGTCCCCCTCTTCTGAGGTTTGTCAGTCTGTACCCTACTTGTATGTCTCTGGGCCTATTTTGTTCATCAGCTTATATTGTTCACTATATCTCACAAATAAGTGAGATCATGTGACATTTGTCTTTCTCTGATTGGCTTATTTCACTTAGCATAATACTCTCCAGGTCCCTCCATGTCGTCTCAAAGGATAAGAGATCTCTCTTTCTTACAGCTGCATAGTATTCCATTGTGTATATGTACCACAGCTTTTTTATCCATTCGTCTACTGATGGACACTTGGGCTGTTTCCAGATCTTAGCTATTGTAAATAGTGCCGCTATAAACATAGGGGTGCATATATTCTTTCTGATTGGTGTTTCAGGCTTTTTAGGACATATTCCTAGAAGTGGGATCACTGGGTCAAATGGCAGTTCCATTTTTAATTTTTTGAGGTAACACCATAGTGTTTTCCATAGTGGCTGCACCAGTCTGCATTCCCACCAGCAGTGTACTAGAGTCCCCTATTTTCCACACCTTCGCCAGCACTTGTTGTTTGATGATTTGTTGATGACAGCCATTCTGGCAGGTGTGAGGTGATACCTCATTGTTGTTTTAATTTGCATCTCTCTGATGATTAGTGATGTTGAGCATTTTTTCATGTGTCTCTTGGCCATTTGTATGTCCTGTTGGAGAGATGTCTGTTAAGGTCCTCTGCCCATTTTTAATTGGATTGTTTGTCTTCCTTTTGTTGAGTTGTATGAGTACTCTATATATTTTGGAGATTAACCCCTTATCTGATGAAAGGCCTTTTATTTTTAGAGTAACAAATATAATTAGAGAGAGAGAGACTGACTGTCAATTTTCTTTTTGTTTTTGGTGTTATAGGGGGCATGCTCAGATTGTCGTCGTTGGTGTTTCGCGTCAACCCACGTTGAGACAGAAGTGCCAGGACCGTGTGTAAGTGGAACAGGTGAATGTCCACACAGTGTGATTTAAGGGGTGGGCAGGCTCCAGACCTAAAACTGCTCTTCTCCTGGCTTGGCAGGCACATTAAGTAGTGATTGCTTCGGGTTCCTCTATTTAAATGCAAATAACTTTGGAAAAGACACTACATTATGAGTCATTGAGCATCAGTGTGATTATCTCATCAGATCACTTTCCCACTAGACCCCTAAGAGATCCTGCTCTAAGATCTACCTCGGCTCAGTTTGTGACATCTCTTCTACACACTCCATGGTTTGCCCCATCTGCCTCTCAGGACACTTGGAAGAACTGAATGAGAAAACCTGTAACTAATAAAGCAATAGAGATACTAGGGAGTCGTCACTGCTGGAATTGGAACAGCACTGGGAGCCTGAGGGGAAAGGGCCTGAAAGGTGAGCCACACATTCTGACCCAGGACCAGTCCTGCACATGTGTTTTCATGAAGGCTGTGCCTTGTAGCTCAAAGAAAGAGCATTGAGCTTAGAGTCAAAAGACCTAGGCTTCAAACTGCTACACAGGAAAGTGGGCAAAGACTGTAAGATAGAATTTAAGTAAAGAGAGCATCAATGGCCAAAACTTCTTGAAAAAATATCCAATCTCACCAGTAATGGAAGACATGCAAATTAAAACAGAAAGATGCCATTTTCACCCATGAATTTAAAACTCATGCTCAGAGTGTGTGACTACAGAGAAAATGAGCAGCTGGTCAACAGGGACCAAGAGACCTTAAATCATGTGAACAGCAATCCCAAGTCCAGCACTTTTTTGAAGAAATAAATAATAATATGCATAAACATTTAGCTACACAAGTTCTTATCGTAGAATTGCTTATATAATCACAAGGACAATAGAAATTATCTAAGTACCCACCCTGGCTGGTTTGGCTCAATGGTTAGAGCATCGGCCCTTGGGTTGCAGGTTCAATTCCCAGTCAAGGGCACATACTTGGGTTGCAGATTCCATCCCTGGCCCCAGTCAGGGCCATGTGGGAGGCAACCAATCAATGTGTCTCTCTCACATCAATGTTTCTTTCTCTCTCTCTCTCTCTGTCCCCCTCCCTCCCTCCCTTCCACTCTATCTAAAATAATAATAATAATGGGAAAATATCCTTGGGTGAGGATTAACAAAAAAAGGAGGAGGGGAGAAATTATCTAAATACCCAACAAAAATGGTCATAAATCATGGTACAAACCCACAATTATATACTATTCCCATATACTGAAAAAAAATAGAGCTTTTTTTAAATTCAAGCCAAAAATTCTCCATCTACAAAGTTTACAAAACTCTCAGGAATAATATATGTGTGAAAAGAGTTTGGAGACTCACAAATCTCTCAGCAACGAAGACCGTGGAAAAGTTATTTCTGCTCAGTCGCCTGCTGTAAGGAAAACTGTTTCAGCACCACGGACAGCGAGGCTGCCCAGTTATGCTGGAAAACTTTGCCCACCAAACTCCACAAAAGAAGTTCTCACCAGCTTCTAAGCACCGATGTGTGTCAGTTAATGCAAAAACTTATTATTTCATTAAAGAAGCTGCAGAGAGATTAGTTAACTCATTTAGTCACTAAAATCCCCCCAGACCCTAAGATCTGCTCCTTTGCCATCTCTGGTGACAAGGTGTATGTTGAAACCCCACCCCTCAATGTGATGGTATCAGGAAGCAGGGCCTTGGGGCCACACACAGGATTCATCTTGAGGTCATGAAGTTGAGGCCCTCACGAATAGGAGTAGTGCCCTTATAAGAGTCACTAGTAAAATTTGGAAATACGGATAAGTAAAGAAGAAAATAAAAATACCTTATGGTTCCACCCCCAGACAGAACTGCTGTTATAAGAGGGCCCCCTCTCTGTTCTCTGCCAGGTGAGGATAAAGCAAAAAGTCTGCGGTCGGCAACCCAGCAGAGGGCTCGCACTGGAACCCGACCATGCAGGACCCTGGTCTGGGACTTCCCACCTCCAGGACTGTACTAAGTAATGTCTGCTGTTTGGAAGCCACCAGCCTGTGGTGTTCTGTGACAGCAGCCTGAGCTAAGACACTTGGAACTATGTTAAAATTCATTTGCCATCCCTGTGAATTCTTGAATTGACTGCTGCACTATATTGACCACATTAGGATTTAATTCAATATCATAACAACTGAGTATTTACAATATTTCTAGAAGTACTCTAGGTACGAGGTTTTCGAAAATGAATGCAGACCGACAGCGACAATATCCATATGCTTCTGCGAACACTGTTTTTCTCAGAAAGTGATAAAATTTTGGAAACAGACTTTAGCAAAGACATCTGAAGCTAAAAATAGCAAGCATCCTTAAACGTCTATGTGACTCTCCACGAGTAAGAAAGAGTTCTGCTTTTGAGGACGTCTCCTTGTTCTGAATGAATCGGCAAGGTGAGCTGGAACCCACAGCTGATTCTTGTGGGATTTGGAGAGAGGGTGGGGGTCTGCGTGTGAATTGTTTACAGCTGAGGCCAACACTTGCTGACTGATTGACATGAGGTGAACCATCCCACGGCCCCGGGGAGGAGGGGGCGGAGGATTTCTCCCAGTCATCAGTCTTGTCCATAATTGCCAGCTCTGCCTGCCCAGTGAATTCATAAATATTAAACAACAATTTTATGAAACAATGAACTGAGGAACCTGGACGAAACCTGCCACGACATGAACAGGAGTGTGGATGAAGAGGCAGAAGCTACAGAGACTAGAGAGAAGGGGCCCTGTTGGAGCTGAGAGTCAAAAATGAGGGCCAAGTCCCAGGAAGGACTGCAGACAAAGGAAGGTGGTCGGTGAGAGGTGGTCCTAACAGGAGCTCCTCAGGAACCCCCAGAGGGGTGTGCCCGCCTTCCAAGCACCAGCACAGCCGCCCACGACCTCAGAGCGAGCACAGGTGTCGCTGGGAGTTACGTTCGGGGCCACCATGGCTGGACAGCTGACCATCTCCACCTTTGCTACTCCACAGAAACAACTGGCAGCCAGGGCATGAATTAAAAACCCCAAGCATACCTTGGCCACCTGTTAAACCACAGCCTTGTCTTCAGACTTTCATGATGTGAAGCAAACAGATGCTCAAACCTCTAACTCAGCTAACTGGGAACAAAAACACACCCTGTCGAGGCTACTTTTCCTTCTCGAGCTGGAGTTTTCCTCTAAAGTCAGCTAATAAAGGAGACCACCCCCGGCCAATTTGGCTCAGCCATTAGAGCGTCAGACCATGGACCATGGGTTTCTGGTTCGATTCCCGGTCAAGGGCATGTACCTGGGTTCAAGTTTAATCCCCAACCCCAGTAGAGGGTCCTTTGGGAGGCAACCAGTTGATGTGTCTCTCTCACATCGATGTCTCTCTCTCTCTCTTTCTCTCTTCCTCCCTCTCTTCCTCTCTCCCTTCTACTCTACCTGAAAGCCAATGGAAAAATATCCTCATGTGAGGATTAACCAAAAAAAGAGAAAGAGACACAAATTTCATAGTGTTCTGCCCCCTCTTAGTTCACCAGTAAAAATCTATTTTAATTTCAGACCTCTATATGACAAAATATGACTCAAATAAATAATACCCTCTCAATCATTACCAAAAAATAAAAGGAAATCACTCAGGTCATCGGTGAGGAGGTGGGACCATTTGGTAGTAGCTGTGGGGCCACGAACAAAATTCCCAATGGACAGAAGGACCTTCAAGAATCTGTGCAATTGGTCTTGGTTGCTGGGTCCCAGGAACTGTTTTCCAATCTAGAAAAGACACTGGGATGAACACGTAAGCCCTTGAAGTATCGGTCGTCTCCGGCCAGTTATCTGGGGAACAGGCGCTGGGATGGAGACGGCACACTGGAAATGTACCAGGGGACTTCGAAGCAACACCTGCTTGGGAGTGAAGGCAGGGGAAGTGGGTGGGGAGGAAGGTGAGCTTTGTCGCAGACACAAAGGCCTCCCTTGGCCCCGTGCGGAGCTCTGGTGCAGGGGTGGGATGGTCCTGCAGAGATGTCCAGTCTGGAGGCAGGTGGGTGGACCCTGCCCTCCCTCACTGACCCGTCGTTGGGCGGGGCTGCCCTCAGGAAGGCTCATGAATGTGGATGAGGGCTTTCCTTGGCTCAGGGCAGTTCCCAGAGAGTGACTCAGCTGAGAGCCACTGGCTGCCACCCTCCCAGCATCTGGGGGGCTGGGTGACTGGGCCCTAAGGTGCAGGTCTGGGCTGCAAGCCTCCATGCACCATGCCACCAAAGGCCAGCGGCGTGCCTGGTCAGTCCAGGCTGGGAGTCTGCCTCAGACTGCCCTCGGACGTTTGAAATTCGCATCCTGCCCTCTTTCCTCGGATTCGATTCTGTTCTAATGGCGGGTCTCTGATGACCAACTCTGTTATCCAAAGTGTCTAACATTCACTCTGTCCCTCGTTTCTCAAGTTGCCCTTCTGGAGGTTAAGGAGCTCATGATCCGTGTGAACAGTGCCCTCGGGCTGCTGATATTGTCAAAACTGCCCTCGCAGGGGGACTTACAAAAATGAAGAGGACTGCAGCTCCGGCCGCCAGGAGCTCAGTCTCTTAGAAGAAACGGTGAAAACAAATTTCAGAACGACGGTAAGAGCGATGATGAATGTCGTGAACAAACGCTCTGGAGAACCTCGTAAAGGAAGCAGTGCTGAGCCTCCGCTTGGGGACATCGAGAAAGCTCCCCTGCGGTGCGTGCTTGGTCTCGGCTGTGAAAAGGGAGCAGGGTCCCCAGACCGGGAGGGCGGGCGTGTGAGTCGGGCACGCGCACCGGCTGAGGGTCTGCAGTGGTCCGGGTGCGTGTTTGGGGAACTACATTAGCACGGCCTGGGCATACGGTGTTGGCGGAGGGTCTGTTGTGTTGAGCTAGTAAGTTTAAATTTTTATTCTGTAAGAAATGGAGAACTAATCTAAGGGGTGTTTCAAGGAACAAAATGACAGGTTCAGATTTGTTTATTATTAAAGTATTTGGCAGAATTGTGGAGGAAGGACAGAAGTAAAGGGGAGCTCACAGATAGGAGGTCAGACAAGAAACTTGAAACCTTTTTATTACTGAATAACCAAACTCAGAAGACAGAGTGATGAGCACCCGGCTCACACCGCACTGATTCAATGGGCCCTAACCTTTAGGCTCTCTGCTCCAGGTCTTCTTACACACCACACACACACACCACACACACACACACCACACACACACACACCACACACACACACCACACACACACACACCACACACCACACACACACCACACACACACACACCACACACACACACCACACACACACACACCACACACACACCACACACACACACACACACCACACACACCACACACACACACACACCACACACACACACACACCACACACACACACACCACACACCACCCACACACACAACACACACACACACACACCACACACACACCACACACACACACACACCACACACACACACACCACACACCACACACACACACACCACACACACACACCACACACACACACACCACACACACACCACACACACACACACCACACACACACACACACCACACACCACACACACACACACACCACACACACACCACACACACACACACCACACACCACACACACACACAACACACACACAACACACACACACAACACACACAACACACACACAACACACACACACACCACACACACACACCACACACACACAACACACACCACACACACACCACACACACACACCACACACCCACACACCACACACCACACACACACCACACACACACACCACACACACACACACCACACACCACACACCACACACACACACACCACACACACATACCACACACCACACACCACACATACACACACACACACACACACACACACACAACTTGCCGACACTGTGGAAGCCTCCCCTGTGTGTCCCCCTCAAGCCCCCACCAGGTGCCGGGCCTTTGACAGGTGTCTCTGGAAACAGCGGAGGGTGGGCGTGAAGGGTGGTTTAGGGCGATGGCAATCAGAAGGAAGGTGAGCGTGGACTGGAGAGACGTTCTGGGGGTCGCTGACGCGAGGAGGAGGGCTGTCCCAGTCCGGTCAGGCCGCTACAGCACAGCACCCAGCCTGGGCAGCTTCCCAACCTCACGTTCTGGAGGTGGACCCAGGACCCTGGCGCCGCACCGTCCTGTGCTTGGTGAGGGCTCGTTTCTGGTTTGGGAACAGCGCCTTCTCGCTGGGTCCTCACGTCGGGGCAGGGCCAGGGCTCTCCGGGGTCTCCTTCCCAAGAGCACTCATCCCACCCATGGGGGCTCCCCCTCAAGACAAACACCTCTGAGGGCCCCACCTCCTAAACCACCATGTCCAATGTCAACACATGAACTTGGAGGGACAGAAACATTCAGACCACAGCAAGGAGGAAGGGCCACGCCCAGGTTTCCAGTTTGGGTCCCAATGCAGCCAGTGGCACCATGAACGAAACCGGCCCCGGGGGACAGTGGGACCGGGCTCACGGTGCTTCTGAAGCCCCAGGGAAAACCCAGGGGGGAGCAACCCGCTGCTGCTCCCTCGTGAACGAGCCTCTGCACAGCCTCTGCCTTCCTTTTCCAAGTTTTTCTCTCTTGCAGACAACACGTGGATGTAACTTCGCAGTGGGCTGATTACGAGAACCACAGCTGCCCGGAAAGGATCGCGTCGCATCGGATGGGAACCTGCGCGGATGTGCAGGCGCTCGTCCTGTGCTCACTCCACGGAACAGCCACGAGCCTGACGGACGCGCGCTGATCCGAATGGCGAAGAACGGCTCCTCCCGTCGCTGGAGAGCACGCCCTGATCATACGGGGGTCGCCCGTGTTCCTTGTGTGTGCTTACTGCTTTGCATGTCCTGTTCTGTGAATCATCTGTTCACACCCCCTGCCCAGTCCTCTAGCTCAGTTTAAGTGTTTTCATGACCAGGTCTGGGAGTTCTTCATATAACAAAGCTATCAACCCAATGTCAAGTGGCTACAACGATGTTTTCTCGGTGTGTTTGCCTTTTCGTTTGAGTTGTGGTTTCATTTTTGCTTTACATACAGATATTTCTCTCTCTCTCCTTTTTTTTCCTGCACTCAACTTCTGAGCGTGGTCCACCATGCCCTTCGGGGTCCAGCTCCTTCCACCTCTCTTCTGGAAATTCATCCCACTAAAATGCATGCCCTAGATGTCTGCAACTACCTTAGCTGCAGAAATGCAGACAGCTCTCTGACACTCCTAGGACATCTGCCCAGAATGCCCTTCCTGCCCCATCAGCCAAGGTAAGTTCCAGCCTCCAGGACCCAGCTCAAGTACCGCCTCCCGGGCCGGTGCCAGACGCACCAGGACACGAGCTCTGAGTCCTCAGCTGGGGTCCCAGCTCTGCATTTACCAGCCGTGTTTGCCAGTCGACCTGAACCACCCACGCCTCTATTTCCTCACCTGTCAAGTGGGCATAAAAGTAGTGGTTCCTCAAAACATTAAACACAGTTATCAGAAATTCCACTCCTAGGCATATACTCAAGAGAATTAAAAACATATATTCAAACAAAAGCTAGTACATGAATGTTCATAAGCCTTATCCATAGTAACCCCAAAATGGAAACCATCCAAACGTTCCCCAACAGATGGATGCATAAATGAAATGTGGCGAATCGATGAAATGGAATGTCATTCAGGCATAACAGGAATGAAGTCCAGATATATGCAACAGCACGGCGACCTCTGAAAGCACCATGCCGAGTGAAAACGCCAGACACAACAGGCCACATCGTGTGTGCTTTCCCTTATATGAAATGCCCAGAGTAGGCAAATTCATAGAGAAAGAAAGCAGAGATTAGTGGTTGCCAGGGGCTGGGGGTAAGAGAATGGGGGTAGCAGTTGCTTTTTAGGATGATAAAAATGCTTGGAACTACACAGTGGTGATGGTTATACAATATTACGAAGGCACTAAAGCTGGACTGTACACACTAAAACGTTTGAAACAGTGAATTTCATGTAATGTAAAACTATCTCCATTAAAAAAGTAACACCTATGGCCCTGGCCGGTTTGGACCCGCGGACCAGAGAGACCCAGGCTCGGTTCCCGCTAAGGGCACGTACCTCGGTTGCAGTTTGTCCCTGCCCTGGTTGGGGTCGTGTGGGTGGCAACCACTCAATGTGTCTCTCTCACATCGATGTTTCTCTTTCTCTCTTCCTCCCTTTCTCCCTCCTGCTCTAGCTGAAGATAAATGCAAAAATGTCCTCGGGTGAGGATAAAAAAAAAAAAAGTAACGCCTCTGACACAGTGAGATGAGAAGCCTAGAGCGGGCGTGTGTGAGCACATGGTGTGGCAGGTCGGCTGGGCTGAGCTGCCAAGACACGTGGCAGAGGGACTGGCAGAGAGTGCTGCCCGTCTCACCCAGGAGGAGCTGGCCCCTGGAAGCCCGCCCCCCCTCTGACCCAGCTTTACCTGCCTGGGGGGTCCCTGTAAGAGGGGCTGCGTGTCCCGGGGACCCAGCACCATTCCGAGACAGACATTCATTATTGGATAAGTTGAGTTGCTGGAGGCGTCAAAGTCACCTGGGAACAGAGCCGGATCGGACCCCAGGAGTACCCGTGTCGGGTGTGAGTCTGGAGGAGAAGCTGGGCCCCAGAGCGGAAGGCAGATCACAAGTATCACTTTGTAATGCCACCTCGTGCTCCAGGAGGAAATCGAATACGCCTCCTCAGGCCAAGTGGGGGCTGGAATGGGAGGACGAGTCCCAGACACCTTCCCGTGGACCCCGCAGCTCAGCCCGTGAGGCCACTTTCGCCGTCAGAGGCTGAATTCCGTCTCCTGCCAAATCCACAGCGACTGTGCTTGGAGACGGGGCCTTTAACGAGGGAATTAAGGTTAAGCGAGGTCGTGAGGTGGGTCCCTCGTCCAGCAGGACTGGGGCCTCTAGAAGAGGAAAGGCCAGGCGAGGGCCAGGGACACAGCCCCTCAGGCCGAGAGGCCTCGGGACAAACCAACCTGCCGCGCCTTGACCGGCCAGGCAGCCCCCAGGGCTGTGAGGGCAGATGTCCGTGCCCTTTGTCCTGTGAGGAGCCAGGAAGGAGGGGACAGCACCTAAGGGCCAAGCCTGCGCCCTGACCTGTGACCCAGGGCCGCTCCCCCCAGCCCCCCAGGGTGACCGTTTCCCGGGCCTGAATCCCACAGTGGTTTAAGACCCGGGCCCTAAGTGGCACGGAGTATTTCCTATTGCAAATTCTCCTACTGTCTGAGCTGCTTTGCATGTCTGGAATTATCTTATTTTTAGTGAACGTTTTTTTAAAACCCGGAATTAAATGCAAATCCTTGCCGAGCTCGCCTGGCTCCCGTAATGCTCCGCTACGTAAAGATGGCAATGTATTATTTATACCCAGATAGGCTGCAGCTGAATCTCACATGTAAATGTTCAGCATTCCAAGTTCCTTCACTGAGACAGAAATAAACAAATAAACCTCCTCCCTGCAGCTCACTTTCTCCCGTGTTTGCCCGTCTGTTCACACTTCAAAGGTGTCCATTGCACAGCAGGGACCCCAATGGAGTTAGCGGCTTCTTTAACCCACACACACTGGCAACCCAACACATCTGAGAAACACTGACCACGGCTGTCGGCTCTAACGGGGAAAATTCTGCGAGAAATGCCCTGGTTCCTGAAGCAATGCTCCCCTACACTCAGGGAAGGAAAGCTTGACTTCTAATAGCATCTATGATCTGGGAGCGCGTACCCTCAAAATCAGCTCTTTTACTCCTGACCACGTGGTGAGACTCAGAGAAGCCAAGTAGATCCGAGCCTCCGTCTTCGGGCCAGTCACAAGCACGGAACCGGCGGTGCCCACGGAGGTGGACCCGGCTCGTGAAGGGGCTCCAGCCGGCAGGACAGGACCCCACAGGCTGCCAGCCAGGCAGAGCCAGGTTCCAGCAGCCAGCCGGCGGGCTGGGGGTGGGAGAGGAAGTCAGGAAACCCCTCCCCACCCCACTGCCTCTCCAAGCTTCTCTTAATGTTCCGCTGGCACCCGGGGTGCGCTGCCCCTTGCTTTCACAGCGCTGGAGACAGACAGACAGACAGAGGAGAGACGGAGAGGGAAGGGTTGAGCGTTGGAGGTGGGGGAGACTGAGAGAGAGGAGTTTGAGGGGGGGCAGACTACTCTCGGAGGCTGCACTTGCTCAGAGAGAACAGCTCCTCCGGGGATCCCTCTGACCTGGAGGAAGACCCAAGGCCAGCTCCTCTTGGGGCTCCGGCCAGGTGACCTTGTGAGGGTCAGTATCTCAACAACAACGGGAGTCCGTCTTCAGGGAAGGCCGGTAACTGGTGTTCCCGGGAATTCTGAGCTCTGGGATCTAGGAGTGTGCACAAGGCCATGGAACACTGCAGGAGAAACGGGCCTGACCGCCCTGTCCCCGTCCCCGGTCCCGGGTCCCGTTGTCCCTTCGGGCCCCAGACTTCCAGCCTCTGCAGCCCGTCTCCTCCGCGGAGAGCAGAGTCAGGATGTGAACAGGCCGCGTCTCCAGGGAGGACCGTCACCTGCTGTCAGCTACTCGGGACGGTTCCTGCAGGGCTGGGCTGTGGGAGCAGCTGGAGAACCCCCAGCGGCAGGGAACGAGAAAGCCAGAAAGCCAGAGACGGCCGTGGCTCCCGGGCGCAAGGGAGGGACTTGTCCACGGAGGGAGAGGTGAAGAGGGCAGACCCAGCTGTAGAGGGCGGCCCTGCGGGCGGACATCCTGTCAACAGCCAGCGCAGGGCACCCAGACTCGGGTTCACAGGCGGGAGGTTCTCCCAAAGGAGGAGCTGAGACTTAGGGGTTCCCTCCCAAGGCTTGGGCAGGCAAAGAGGGCCGGAAAGAGATGGTCCTGAGTCATCAAGGTCACGGAGACGGAGCCGCGAAAAGACTCGTAACTACGAACACTGCTCCCAACAGTGTCACATAACCCTGCATGTGTCATGTGTGCACATGTGAAGCGACACACTGAGCCCCTAGGGTTGTCACCCCCTTGGTCTCCGCTGAGCTCCTAAGACGCTCTGGATTTTAGGTGGGACCTGGAGGCATGCATCAGTGACTCAGAAACACTCAAGGCAACAGGAAAGTGGGGTTTGAATCCTTCTAAAGATTTCTCAAGCTTATTACTTTTACCTCTGATGATGAAACTGTGTAGGCCTCTGTCTCAAGGAAGCAGGGCTGGGAGCTGGTGCGGGGCTGCCTTCAGGCGGCCCAGGCTGCGCGGGGAGACAAGGGGCGGAGGGACACCTGCCTAAGAGCTAGGTCACAAGCCCTCCCTCCGCAGACGTCCCCACCTTGACTGGCTGTCCTCACAGTCTGAGCCTGGGGGTGTGGAGGCTGGGTCAGCCGGGGCTGCTCTGGGCTGAATGTCTGTGTCCTCCCCCAGCTTGTCTGTTGAAGCCCTGACCCCAGGGACGGAACCAGGAGTCAGGGCTTTGGAGGTGATCAGGTTCAGATGAGTCAGGGAGGGTGCCGCCCTCACAGGGTCCCCGCCCTCAGAGGAAGAGACCTCTGCACACCCTCAGAGGGCGTCCGTGCGCACAGCCCGCGGAAGGCGTCTGGAAGGCGTCTGCAAGCCCGTGGCGAGCTCTCACCACGATCCAGGCTGCCGGCGCCTGGACCTCACACTTCCGGCCTCCCGAACGGAGAGACACGTCTTGGGCTGAGCCTCCCGTCTGCGCGTTTGTCCTGCAGCCCAAGCCAACGAGCAGGATTCCGGCTGCAAGCAACAGGAGCCCAGGACCTGCCGAGGATGCAGGCACTCCGGACTCTGGAGCAGCGGGCTGGGGGAGGGCAGGACCCGAGGGCCGGGACGGCCGGAGATGGCTGCACAGGCACCAGTCGTCACCTCTGTCCCTGTGCCCTCTGCAGAGTCTAACTCCCAAGAAGTCGTGTTCCATCTGCCAGCAAACCAGGGGCGGGGGAGGAAGGCTCTGACCTGCCCGGTTTCTGCAGTGGGAAGCAGGGCCCTGAACAGGCCTCCCTAAGGAGGGAGATGCTGGGAGAGAGGAAGCTCCCGGCAGGTGACAGTGAGGACAAGAACTCAGTGCAGGTGCAAATGAGCCTGAGAGGGAGAGTGCACCACCCTCCCCTCCCCCCGCCGGGAAGCACTGCCCTTCCAGTGCCCAGAGCCCCTGGACCACAGGGAACCCCCCCACCAGGGCCCTGCTGTCTGCCCAGGGGACAGCGCGCTGGAGGGAGTGCAGGAGAGCCAGGGAGACTCCAGTGCAGGAAGCAGCAGGCAGGCCACACAGAGCCCCAAGGAACATTCGCCCACGTGGACCATGTGCTCTGGGGACACTCTGGGCAAAGGGAGATCACCAAGTCAAGCACTGCAGGGAGACCTTTGGGCTGCGCGGTGGGGAGCCAGGAGCCCCGAGGCTGGATGAAGGAGCCAGCAGCACTCACCGCCTTCCAGGGCCTGGGGGAGGTCCAGGTCCCCGCGGTGACACCCTTCCAGGGCCTGGGGGGAGGTCCAGGTCCCTGCGGTGACACCCTTCCAGGGCCTGGGGGGAGGTCCAGGTCCCTGCAGTGGTGCCCTTCCAGGGCCTGGGGGAGGTCCGAGTCCCTGCAGTGACACCCTTCCAGGGCCTGGGGGGAGGTCCAGGTCCCTGCAGTGGTGCCCTTCCAGGGCCTGGGGGGAGGTCCGAGTCCCTGCAGTGACACCCTTCCAGGGCCTGGGGGGAGGTCCAGGTCCCTGCAGTGACACCCTTCCAGGGCCTGGGGGGAGGTCCAGGTCCCTGCAGTGACACCCTTCCAGGGCCTGGGGGGAGGTCCGAGTCCCTGCAGTGACACCCTTCCAGGGCCTGGGGGGAGGTCCAGGTCCCTGCAGTGGTGCCCTTCCAGGGCCTGGGGGGAGGTCCAGGTCCCTGCGGTGACACCCTTCCAGGGCCTGGGGGGAGGTCCCAGTCCCTGCAGTGACACCCTTCCAGGGCCTGGGGGGAGGTCCGAGTCCCTGCGGTGACACCCTTCCAGGGCCTGGGGGGAGGTCCAGGTCCCTGCAGTGGTGCCCTTCCAGGGCCTGGGGGGAGGTCCTAGTCCCTGCAGTGGTGCCCTTCCAGGGGCTGGGGGGAGGTCCAGGTCCCTGCAGTGGTGCCCTTCCAGGGCCTGGGGGGAGGTCCTAGTCCCTGCAGTGGTGCCCTTCCAGGGCCTGGGGGGAGGTCCAGGTCCCTGCAGTGGTGCCCTTCCAGGGCCTGGGGGGAGGTCCGAGTCCCTGCAGTGACACCCTTCCAGGGCCTGGGGGGAGGTCCGAGTCCCTGCAGTGACTCCCTTCCAGGGCCTGGGGGGAGGTCCCAGTCCCTGCGGTGGTGCCCCTCGTCCAGGGCTGGTGCTTTTTAAACAGCCATTACACTTCTGGTTTCACTTCCATTTATATCAGCTATTTCTTTCCCTCTCCAAGGCTGTTGGATTTAGAAGGCAGGGTGGGGGTGCAGGCAGAGACGAGAACAGAGACGAGGATGGGGGAAGGTGGGTGGGGACACAGGCATGGACAGTGTGTATGGCAGATGAGCTGCAACAGTTTGCAGACCTGGCCTGTGTCCCAGCACTGCCACTGACCCCGGGCACTGGGCCGCTCCCCGCCCAGCAGGCACCTTTGTGCAAAGCAGAAAGAGGCGTCCCTTGCTGCAGGCAGGTGCAGCCCCCAGAAGCCCGGCTGCCCAGGCTGTCCCAGCTCCTTGGAGGACACCTGCACAGCTGGACGAGGCGGCACTGTTTGGGGTGACTACCAGACCACCTCTGCCTCTGTCTCCCCATCCGCAGCAGGGAACAAACCAGCGGCCCTCCTTGGGCTGTATATGTGTACTCTCTTGCTTTTTTACTGTGAAATATAATGTACACACAGCAAAGTGCATAAAGCAAGTGTGCCATGTCCCCGGGTTATTTTCGGGGAATGACAGAGTCGGAGGAGCTCTGCTTTCCACGGGTGGCTAACGCGTGCAGGTCAGTCCCTCGCCAGGGCCTCCTCCCCACTTCCCCCGAAAGCACGGCCCCCGCGCACGTGCGCAGCCGTGACTTGGTGAGGACGCCCCGCCACACACGGTGGAAAAGGAGACAACCCCATCTTGCCAGAAGCGAACAAATCCTTGGAAAACATAAAAATAAACAAAACAAGCCATGCATGTGATGAGGGCAACTCCATGCCCCCCGCCCCCACCTAGGTATTATTCTCGAAGACATTTGTGTTTTTGAATACATCTTACGGACCCAGTGCCAAACTCCATCTGCCTCCTCCTGCTGAGAAGTCATAATGCCATGTTTATGACACCAGGCTGTTTCCATGGGGATGGCAGTGTCAGCGGAAGCCCAGCGCCATGACTTCTGGTGATGTCTGTGAGGACAGTGAAGGCAGAGAGAGATCTTGGAATAGACACATTCGGTGTTAGGCTCCTGACTCAGAGCAATGGGAGTGATGATGCTGAAAATAGAACAGAACCCAGGCAGATGTCCACTCAAGAGTGCGATCATTTCTCTGGCTGCTGAAAAGGACACTTAACCCCTCTGCCCGTCCTCCCTGAAGTTCTTGGTCGGCTTCATTTCTAAGTTTTGAGCATGACAGAATTTGCATGAGGCGACTGGAAGGCTCCTCTGTGCTCAACCTTCTGTGTGGGTGGGTCTGCCTTCGCTCATCCCGAATAATGGCTTCTGTCATTGAAATTCAGTCCTGCCGAGATGGATCACTGCTACTCCACCCGTAAACAGGGAGGCTTAGATGTAGAGGTCCCTCCTGAAGTCTTCCGCAGGGAAAAAATGCCCTCCATTTAAATGCATGCTTTCAGCTTAGCCAATTCTTTGAGCAAACAACTTTAAACAACCTGTATCTTTTCCATATCAAAATTGGGATTTATAAAATGTTGCTGTTTATAAAAGCAATTCGTGTTTACTGTAAAAATCAAACACTGAAGAACCTACAGTAGAAAGCAGTGTCTACTCAAAATGCTACGCTCCACAGAAACATTGTTTCATCACTATTGTTCCCTAGATACTTAAAGGTAAAGAAACGCTGGTGTTTATGTAAACCGACTCCTATGACACTGTGGCAGACTGCATTTTCTGAAGATGCTGCAACGACGTCCTGTCCTGCCTGCTCGGGGGGTCCTGGCCACGCTCTCATCAGGATGCTACTCCTCCGGCCCCGGCATCTGAGCGAGCCTTGGGACGGCTCCCATCAACACAGAATGGCTGCCGGACCCCAGTTCTGGGCACAGCCCCAAACCGGCCTGGCAACCGCCACTTCCCGCTTCCTGGGTGCTGGCCACAAGGTAAGCGGGGTGTCCTGAGACCCCCGTGCTGTGAGGAAGCCCAAGGAGGCCTGGAAGATGAGATTCCACTGAGCAGTGAAAGGCTCAAGTTGTCCAAGGCACCAGCCACGGAGGAGAAGACATCCTGGGGGTGCCCCTCCGTGCAGCCGACCTCGCTGGACACATGGTCGGGTTCAAGGCAGACTGCCCGGCTGAGCCCTTCCTGATTCCTGATCCACAAAATCAGAAGCAGAGGGAAATAGTTTTTGGTTTTTTTTAAATGATTACCAGTACATTTTCAATGAGATGGGAAAATGCTAGTTATGGAATATTACGTGAAGAACTTAAATACAACATGTTGTTTGCATGCTCGTGTTGCCAGCCCCCCACCACCCGGGAAAGAGCGAAATTCGAAATTCAAAGCACAACCGCACTGAGTGGTATGGCTTTCGTCCCATCGCAGTGAAGAAAGCTTAAGTCAACGCGCCTGGAGTCGGAAGCCCCTCTTCTAGGTCCTTGATCTGACTATTCCCACCCACCTAGCACATCGATTTAAATACGGTGGCTTTGTGGAATGATCGCAAAAAGCAATCAACTGCTAGTTTTCCCTAGCAGTTGTGGTGGTTCGTTTATTCAAGTTTCCCAATTCCTGGGTAAAATTCAGTGATTTCTATTTGTCTAGGAATCATCTACCTCCTTTAGGTCTTTTTTTTTAATCCTCACCCGAGGACATTTTTGCATTTATCTTCAGATAGAGCGGGAGGGAGAGAGGGGGTAAGAGAGAGAGAGAAACATCGATGTGAGAGAGACACATCGAGTAGTTGCCACCCACACGACCCCAACTGGGGCTGGGGACAAACTGCAACCGAGGTACGTGCCCTTAGCAGGAACCGAACGTGGGACTCTCTGGTCCCCGGGCAAATGCTCTAACCGCTGAGCCAAACCGGCCAGTTTCAGGTCTTAAACTGGCCATCCTTTAGGTCTTACATCTGGGTGTCCGAGTTGCACATGGTAGCCTTCTGTCATTTCTGCGTGGTTAATGCCCCTCGCTCATTGCAAACCTTGCCTGTGCTTGTTCTCCGTCTCATCCTAATTAGGCTGGCAGGTGTTTCGGCTTCACTGGTTTCTTCAAAGGAACCAATTTCAGGGTTTATTTATATTCTTTTTCTGTTTCATTATTTTAACCTTTATCTCTAGTAATTCTCTCTTCTTATTTTATTTGGTTACTTTTTCTAATTTCATATGATGAGCATTTCGTTCCTTTCATGATTTTGTCTTTTTTCTTTAAAAATTAAGGCATGTAAAGCTCTGGCTGTTTGAGACTTCCGCGGTGCTGGGGCTTTTCATTTTGGCTGTGGTTTCTCTTAAATTTCTTCTCTATGTCAAGGTCTTCTAAAACGGTGTTTTTTAATTTCCAAGTAATTAAGATTTTTAAACTCACCCTTTCGTTATTTACTTCCAATTTCATTGGATTATAATCAGAGAATACAGTCAGAAATATTTAAGGTTTTATTCATGGCCAAGTTCTTTTTTTTAATTGTTTTCTTTGTTGATTTTAGAGAGAGAGGAAGGGAGAGGGAGAGAGATAGAAACATCGATGAGAGAGAACATGACTGGCCGCCTCCTGCATGCCCCCCACTGGGGATCAGGCCCACAACCTGGGCATGTGCCCTGACCGGGAATCGAACCGGCAACCTCTTGGCGCATGGGTCGACGCTCAACCACTGAGCCACACTGACTGAGCCCAAGTTCATTTTTTAAACATATACGTGAACATAGAAAAACCTTTTGTATTTGAAGGATGTAAAGCTCTATATACAGTTATTAAATCAAACTTGAGCATGACCAAGTTCCACGACATCATTTCCTTTTTCAGAGATAAAATCCGTTCTCCCAAGGGGAATGGAACCAGCTGGAAGGGGAGCCAGCGGCCAGAGCATGGACAGTTTCAGCAACAAAATAAAATAGCATGGGGTCGTAATCTAGAATACGTAATCAATTTCCTGTCTGTACTGATAAAAACCAATGGGTGGATAAATAGATAATGGCGGGGAGGGGTGGGGATGGGACAGACAGACCTCCCACGCAGAATTCCACACCTCCCCTCCAGGACACGGGCGTGACTCCCGCTTCATAAGGGCAGGCTGCCGCCCAGGGGCTTCCACGCACACAGCAGTGTGGACAGGGGAGGGCGTGACCTGGCAGCAGGGAAACCTGGCAAACGGCACCTGCGCAGGTAGCCAAGGGTAACACCTCCGCCTAAGTCACTCTGACAGCAGGTCCCTTTGGTGCTATGTCACAGGAAGGGCACTTGACCTCTGCGGTATTTCTCCCCCAAACCATAAATAATTCCACTCTAATCATGAGGGGGGTGGGAATCAGGCAAATACCATTTGAGGGACACTCTACAAACTAGCAGACCCGCCCTACAAGAAATGCTAACGGAAGTCCTTCAGGCCGAAATGAAAGGACTCCAGACAGGAACCTGAAGCCACATGAAGAAATAAAGAGCCAGTCAAGTTAACAACGTAGTCAGTTAAACTACATCACAAATGTTTTTGTTTGTAACAAAAAACAAGTAGAGCTAATGATGAGTTTATCAGGGTTACAAGATCAATACGCAAAAGTAGTGGCATCGCTATGTATTTTCAGTGAACAATCTGAAAATGAAATTATAAAGGATTCTATTTACAATAGCATAACAAGGAATAAAATGCTTTAGGAATCAATGAAAAGAAATGTACACTGAAAACTATACACTGTTGTTGATAAAAATTAGCAGCAGTATTTTTAATAGTCAAAAGTAGAAACCAGCCAAGTGCCCATCAGCTGATGAATAGATAAACAAAATGTGGTGTATCTGTAGACAATGGAATGTTATTTGGCCATAAAAAGGAATTAAGGGCTGATACATGATACAACATGAATGAATCTTGAAAATATTATGCTCAGTGAAAAAGCCAGTCACCACAAGCCACACATTATGTGATTCCATCTATAAGGACTGTCCAGATTAGACAGACCTACAGAGACAGCAGGTTAGTGGCAGCCTGGGACTAAGCGGCCGGGGACTTTGGTGGTGGGGGTGATAAATAAAGGGAACACGGTTTCTTTTTAAAGAGATTTACGTGTTTTAAAATAGACTGTGCTTGCCCGGCCAGTGTGGCTCAGTGGTTGAACGTCGACCCATACACCAAAAGGTCACCAGTTCAATTCCCGGTCAGGGCACATGCCCAGGTTGTGGGCCCGATCTCCAGTGGGGGACATGCGGGAGGCGGCCAATCAATCTCTCATCGATGTTTCCATCTCCCTCTCCCTCTCCCTTCCTCTCTCTAAAATCAATAAAGAAAATAAATAAATAAATAAATACGATGTGTTGTCCTGGATGGAATAATGGAACAACAACGAAAAAGACATCAGATACAAAACTAAGAACCGTGAGGAATGTAAACAATGTATTTTCAGTGACGTGTCCATGTAGGTTAATTACCTGACGAGTGTCCCACACTGCTGTAGGGTGTCACTCACAGGAGAAGCCATGTGGGTGTTCGTGAACGCTGGTGTCACAACCCTTCTTTCTCTAAAACTGTTCCAAGGTTAGAGCATGTTTCCAACCCCATCGTTACAATCTGAGAGGTGAGTGAGTGTCCGCTTTCTTTGTTTTAAACTTTTTTTCTTTATTGATTTTAGAGAGAGAGGGAGAGAGAAACATCGATGAGAGAACATTGATTGGCCGCCCCCTGCATGCCCCCCACTGGGGATCAGGCCCACAACCTGGGCATGTGCCCTGACCGGGAATCGAACTGGCGACCTCTTGGTGCATGGGTCGATGCTCAACCACTGAGCCACACCAGCCGAGCTGAAGTGTCCACTTTCATTAAATTTGTATCAATTCTCCCTTACTTATTGCATTTAATGGCTATTGGTTTTGGTGCACATGCATTTGCCTTGTCACTACATAGTATTACTTTTATCCCCTTTAGTGGGTTCACCCTCAAGCCCCACTTCAATTCCGACGGCGTCAGGGGGCCCACGTGCGCCCAACTTCTACCTGACCACGTCCCGGTCCGTGGAACGGGACCCCTGACACACTGGCTGAGTCCCTCCCTCTTCACAGTGGAGTTCATAGTCACCACTGTCAGGACAGAAAACAAGCTGTTCTTTTTTTTTATGGTTTTCCCCACAATTTATGAGAAGCTGCTGGTAACGAAACACGGAGATGGCTGGTGTTGCAACTTCAAACGGCCTTCTACCCAGCTGAAAGGGGCAGAAAGAAAACTAGAATTAATGGAAAATATGAGAAGAGTGAGAAAACTAATCACAGTGGGGCACTAGCCATAGTTAGAAAAACGTTAATCGTCCTTTACCACGTTCATCGCGACCGCTTTGTTCTGATTAAAGTAAAGCCCGCTCGGACCTGGCGGAGGTGTGTGCCCCTGGGGAGTTTACCTGGGAACGCTGTCCCTTCTCCAGATCTGAGGACACAGGGACTGCCTGACCTCCTGGAGAGACTCACAACCTGATTATCGGAACACGACCCTGGACCCATAACTGCGACCGGCCCCCGCAGCCCCACACTCCTCCTCTCCTTTCCCAGCATACTCTGCAGGCTAAAGAAGATACAGGACCCCCTGGCACATCTGTCCTTACTCCCAAAAGCCCCCAGTGAAAGAGCCACTCCTCTCTCTGCTCTGCCCCAGGATTGCCAATCGGTGCATGGGTCCTCTCCCCGTCCATGGGGACCGTGAAATACATTTCCTTCCCTTCCTGTCTTCTCTCGGTTGTGAATTCTTTCACAAGCCCGGGTCACTGGCCTAAACACAACCCTAACCACCGCCACTGTCAAGCTTCTAAAAGTTTCTTGTTTGGAGAAGGTGACCAGGTGCAGACAATCCCCCCAGGCAGTGCAGAGACCCGCCCCTGGTTGCTGTAATTCCCTTACATCCGCCAACGCCTAAACTACAGAGGAACTAGAAGGCCCAAATACCCGGAGGCTTGTCCTGTATAAAAGGCGGCTGGAACCCGGGCTCGGGGCTCAGCCTTTGGAGGTGACTCCGCTGGGAGGGCACCTGTGCACTGAACAGTCCTTTTCTGATCCCCTGAGTGCGTGCGGTCCGTCTCTCCACCCCCCGAATTTCACCTGCTTCTCCACTCCCGGCTCATACATTTGTTGAGTATTTTCCAGAAGCCCACTAACATACCACCACACCCTTTCTGTTGGAAAAACTTGGGGTTTTTTTCTCCCTTAGTTCACAATGTCAGGCTACTGATATCCATTAATAGATACTCTGTTATTCACCTCGTTTTTCTGGTTCCCCCCGACGTACATTCTCTATCTTTGTTTTGGTGATGTGTTACTTCCTTAGTATTTTCTTGAGATGGAGCATGTGGGTGATATACGGCAACATCTTGAAAAAGAATAATTTAGACCCCTTTTTATTTTTATTTTTTTGTTTTGTTTTTTATCCTCACCTGAGAGCATTTTTGAATTTATCTTCAGATAGAGCTGGAGGGAGAGAAGGAGGGAGAGAGAGAGAGAAACATCGATGTGAGAGAGACACATGGAGTGGTTGCCACCCACACGACCCCAACCGGGGCCAGGGACAAACTGCAACCGAGGTACCTGCCCTTAGCAGGAACTGAACCCGGGACTCTCTGGTCCGTGGGCCGACACTTTAACCGCTGAGCCAACCAGCCAGGGTTAGACCCACTTTTAAAGCACTCACTACTTCAGGAGTCACAGGGATCCTGGAGTTTATACACCATTTAAGAAGTCACTGATGAAGTGAGATAGTGATTCAAACAGTCTCTGTATCCCTGGCTTTCTGCCCAAGGGTAGGAGGACCTACTTCCTGACTAGGAAAGGTAGAGGTTTTCCCTTCCACTGTGAGGGCAGACATTGGAGGTGGTGCTATTTATGGCCCGGAACAGCCAGAATGTATTCGTGCAAATAGTTCAATCAGCATAGCTGAAGGGCAGCTTGGGCTCCTGGAGAGGGAGCATTGAAGACACAGAGCCCCAGTCCCACCACTGCCCCGGGTGATAAGAGTGGTAGTTCTCTGCTCTCATTTCTGAGACCTCACCAAGCAAGATCTATTTTTCCAAATAGCCTTCTTTGAAGAAAAAAGCCTCAATAAAAATGGCTGAGTGGGTGAGCATTGACCCATGCACCAGGAGGTCGCCGGTTCGATTCCCGGTCAGGGCACATGCCCAGGTTGTGGGCCAAATCCCCAGTGGGGGGCATGCAGGAGGCGGCCAGTGGATGTTCTCTCTCATCAATGTTTCTATCTCTCTCTCCCTCTCCCTTCCTCTCTCTCTAAAAATCAATAAAGAAAAAAAATTTTTCAATGGATTCTTGTTCTACCGCTCATATTTAATTTACTGCATTGTTCCAAGGGCCTGATTGCACCGTCGGAGGGGAAGGAGAGAGACGGGAAAGGGAGCCAGGGAGCAGGTTCCATGTCCGCCTGTGACTCCGCGGGGACTGGGTAGGAGTCACCACTCGTTTAAGACTGTTTGGGAGCAGGAGCAGCTTTTACTTTTCCGGACGAACAGCCTGTCCGTTAGATTTAACAGAGCCAGAGAAAGACAAGCTGTAGGACCCCTGACGCGCTGACCTGAAGATCTCACCCCAAGACAAGTGGGGTGAGGAACGTCAATATTCCTCCCCACACACGGACGTGCGTTTTCTCGGCCTTCCAAGGCTACATTCTAGGACCACCGGACTGGGTCCCAAGGACTTGTCATCACTGGTACAATCACATTTGGGGGACCTCAAAGAAGAGCCCTGGGGTATAGTTTGAACCACAAGGCAGACCCAGCACTCGGCCCTGTGTATGATGAAACTCCTTGGCAGGGTCGGCAGGTGGGTCCTCGGACCCGTGCGGGGATTCGTATGCTCACATAGCACATATTCATATGCTCCTCCATCCTCAAACCCACTCCCACGTCAACACTTTGAACATACAACATCTGCGCCATTGTGCTCGGTGGCTCACGGAGGGGAGCCATATAACTTGATCTCCTGCGCATTAGAGGTGTTTCATTAGGGTTACCGTATTTAAAGTAGGGAAGAAAGGCCCACCCCAGGGTGCCCACCGAACACTTCATCTCTTCCCTTTAAAACGATCAGAGCTCACTGTTCTTGCCGATAACCCCAGATCTCATTTCAGGGGCGCAAAGGCAGGCTCTCAGGAACCACTCTCCAGATTCCTCAGTAACCTGGTTTATTAACAGTTTCCTCTTCCCCTCATCCAGTCTCACATTTCGCCTCGTTTCCTCACCTTTGGAAACTCAGCTGTAGCATCTCTGTCCCTGTGCCCTGGCTGGGTCCCCGACGGCACTTGAGACAACTTCTGTTGTTGCGGCAGAAATTCGGTGGGTGGAGAGACAGACTGCACGCACTCGGGGGATCAGAAAAGGACTGTTCAGTGCACAGGTGCTGTCCCAGCGGAGTCACCTCCAAAGGCTGAGCCCCATGCCCGGGTTCCAGCCGCCTTTTATACGGGACCAGCCTCCAGGTATTTGGGGCTTCTAGTTCCCCTGTAGTTTAGGCGGTTGGCGGATGTAAGGGAATTACAGCAACCAGGGGCGGGTCTCTGCACTGCCTGAGGGGCTGCACCTGGTCGCCTTCTCCTGTGGGTCATTTACTTAATGCTACCTCCACAGTCACACTCGTAACATAAAAGTTTGCCTGTAGTGGGCTGTCAGGAGTGGATTTCTTTATATAATTTTCATGCTCTGCACTGTATTTCGGAGAGGGAAGGAAGCAATCAATGACGCTGGTCACTGATGCCCTGGCTTCTCCTTCAGGTATTATTATCATCATCACCATTATTATTATTATTAAGAAGCAGTCGAGTCTGCAACTGAACAGACTCTCCTCCTTTGGAGAGCAAAGGTGCCTCGTGAGTGAAGGAGTCCGTGCAACTTCTGGTGTTCCCACTGCTCTGGGCGGGCTGGGGTCATTCTGGAGTTCCCGAGCGTGTTATCCCGTCTGGGGGGGGTTCGACTTCCTGCTGAACTGAGTGAGTTTCCTTCGAGCAGCAGAAGCCTCTCAGGTCCTCCCCCAGCCCTCCAGGCTGAGCCCAGCACAATCCCTTCCTGGGGAATATAGGTGAGGAGTGCTGAGCAAGGTCCCCGGCAGGGAAAACCAGGCATTGCCGGTGGCCACGCCGTCCCCCAGGTGGACGGGAGAACAGAGGCAGCGAGGACATGGAATGAGGAGGCAGAGCCGAGGAGCCTAGATGAAGGCGAAGAAAGGGTCCTCCTCGGTAACATCCCCATCCTTGGTTCCATTCTTCGTGACACCCAGCTGCGCAGGGATCCAGGGGCTACTCCTGTCCTCACAATAAATCCCTCTCGCTTATTTCCCCCTTGAACAGTTCCAGGAGGCTTCTGAGGCGACCGATGGGGTCCTTACGCACAAACATATCTAAGTTTACCTGCTTGCTTTTATCTTCTCCAAGACGGTGGGTCCAGGAGAACGCTGACCTGCCCCTCCCATAAGCAAGTCAGAATTGCTTGTACACAGGTAGCAATCCATCCTGCACCACACCAAGGGCCACCTGCACAGCCTGTGACCAGGAACAGGAGAGGGAGGGACAGGGCAGCTGGGAGGAACTGTCGGGGAACGGGGGAGTCTCCACCGAGGAGCAGGTGAGCGCCCAAGCTGAGGACCCTCCAACTCCACAGGCTCGGGCTGTCCCCGACTCCAGCCTGGCTGCAGGGTCCCCGATCCTTGGCCTCGGGACAGAGGGAGCAGGAGGGGTGGCCACCATGCTGAGCCTCGGGCACGCTCCAGGTCAAGCGCTTGCTCCAGCCACGCCCTGCACCTCGGGTGCCTGCTCGGGGGCAGAGGTGCCCACTGTGCACCAGACGTGGCTGCTGTCGGGTGGAAAGTGCCGGCTTGGGTGTCCCAGGTAAGGCTGGTGCCGGGGCTGGAGGCCTGCCGGCCCCACGCGGCTCCCCAAGCCGGCCGCTCCTGCAGGGCGAGAGGCCCCAGGGAACCCGAGTGTGCCACCAAGGGAACACAGCCAGCAACACAATCCCCTGCAAGGCCACCTGTGGTTTTTGAGCAAGGCCTGGCTGCTGAGGCTAAGCAGCAGCCCAGAGAGTAAGAAGATTCATTCTGAGAAGCCAGCTTGACGGCAGTCTCACTTCCAGGCAAACAGAAGACGAGGGACATTTCTTTTTACTCCTAAGAGTGAGGCCACCGTGACCTATATGTGGACTTTTGTCCTAGGCATGACAAGGGACAGAGACGCCATCTCCTGTGTCGTTACTGCTGTCAAGGAGCCAGCAGGGGGTGAGGAGACAGGGACATGCTGGCGAACGAGGGCCTATCGGTCAGTTGTGCAAAGAGACCTGGTTTAGATGGAGCTGTGGACCTGAGTCACCAATGTTGTAACCCAGTAGATCAACCTCACTCGGACATCAAAATTATAAGTTTTAGGAGCTTTATTCACCTGCGCAGGGACTGCAGCCAACCTACTCAGAGGAGAACTGCAGCCCCGAGCCTCTAAAATGGCAGTCTTTTATAGCAGGCAAGCAGCATTCACAGAAGCAGATCAGCGGTTAGCAGTTGTTTGATTAACATTTCTCAAAATCCATATCTAACAGTTGCCCGGGGGTCTCCTGTTTGTCAAGCAAACAGAATAGGCCTCCCTCCCCTCAGGGAACCAGTACAATAGTGGGAGTGACGGAGATTACAGAGGTCAAAATTAACATTAAGTATTTGCAAATACCTATACTCAGGAAACGCCTCCCAATACATGGGGTAACTATAACCTTAGGCAAAAATCCCTTCCCATCTAGGGGTAATTAACCTATTATTGGAAGAATATCGAGGAATGTCTATTGGTGATAAAATGGAGTCTTTTAGTCGCCCTAACCAAGGGGCTCACATAAAATGGAATCTAGTTGCCTTAGCCTTGGGGCCCACAACAACCAGCATCAGCAGACCGAAGAGTCACTGTGAGCTGGGCAGGTCAGGTGTTGCGGCAGAATCAGTGGGTGGAGAGACAGACTGCACGCACTTGGGGGATTAGAAAAGGACTGTTCAGTGCACACGGGTGCCCGTCCCAGTGGAGTCACCTCCAAAGGCTGAGCCCCGAGCCCGGGTTCCAGCCGCCTTTTATACAGGATCAGCCTCCGGGTATTTGGGGGCCTTCTAGTTCCTCTGTAGTTTAGGCGGTTGGCTATGTAAGGGAATTACAACAGCCAGGGGCGGGTCTCTGCACTGCCTGGGGGGCTGCACCTGGTCGCCTTCTCAAGGGCAGGCACGGGAGAAGTCCAGGAGCCCTCAGGAGCCCAGCGACCCTCTTTGTTTATCTATATTGAGGCATAACTGACATCAAAACGTATATATTTAAGGTGTACAACGTGATGCTTTGATGTACATACATTGTGAAATGATCACCACACTCAATCTAATTAACGCCCCTCACTTCGCACAATTACGCTGTGTGTGTGGGTGGTGAGAACACTGAACAGCTTCCCTCTTCACAGCTTCCAGGTGTAAGGTCTGCGTTGTTCACTACATCCCCAAGCTGCGCACCAGACATTCAGACCGTTCAGACCGCGTTCACCAGGCGTAGCTGAAGCCCTGCACCCCTGAACAGCAACCCCGCCACCCCTGGCAACACCTGCTACTCGCTGCGTCCCTGACTTCGAGTCTGCGTATGAGATCACACAGCTTTCGGCTTTCTCCGTCCGGCTTATTTCACGCAGCATGACACCCTCCAGGTTCATCTATGTTGTCGCGAATGACAAGATTTCCTTCTGTTTTAAGGGTGCCATTGTGTGTGTGTGTGTGTGTACACACATGTCACATGTATCACGTTACTTCATTCATCTGCTGATGGACAGTTAGGTTACTCCATGTCTTGGCTACTGGGATTAACACCTCAGTGAATGTGGGGGTACAGCTATCTCTTTGAGATACTGCTTTCCTTTTCTTTGGACGGCCACCCAAAAGTGGGATCGCTGGGTCATATGGTAGCTCCAATTTTAAGGTTTTTGTCTCTTTTTCCACACGCACCCCCACACACCCGCTGCTGGATGTGTTTCACCAAATCATCCCTGCTCCTGAGAGTCTCGGGGGAGGGGGTTCGCAGCAGGCCAGTGTCGCCAGGGCTTCATTAGCCTGAGCACCACGCCCAGGCCAGGTGAGCCCCCAGAGGATGGTCTGAGTGCTACGCGTCCGGGACACAGCACCAGTGCCCTGTGGGAAGTTCCCGCGAACAGCAGTTCTCCGAGAGCTTTCGCGGGGTGCCCTCTGGCAGCGTGGCTCTCGCGTGGCAAAGAGTTGGCGGCCTCTGTGGCCACGCACAGGCTCGGAATCATCGGCACGCCCGAGGTTTCTGAGCCTTTCTTTGCAAAAATTAAGGGAAACTTGACCTTGGCATGTTGGGTTTCTCAGTGCAATGGTAGCACTTTGCAAAACGCCATGTGATCTAAAAGTGCTTTACCTCTCAGCTTGGAATATGTTGGGTTTTTTAGGATATTTTCCTTCTCATGCCCCCGACTGTGCTCTAACGTAGTGGTAGAATTCGTTCAATATTCAGCGAGGCACAAATGCGTGATTAGAGGGGCCAGCTGTGAGGGCGGGAAGGAAACCAGCCTGATTGTAGATGTGTGGGGAGATGGCTGAATTCCACGCAGCGAGCATCTCCTGCGCTACAGGAAGGCAGTGCGCACGCTGCAGCACCACCCAGCCTGCATGGGGCTGGATTCGGGGTGATCATCCAGAGACCCCCTAGTTTTTACATGGAAATGCAACCCCATAGTCCTAAGAGCACAGAGCAGCCCACAGACGGCAATTTCAGTCTGCGGGTCATTAGAGTAAGCCTCTCCTCTGAGCTCTGTCCCGCAGACCGCCGCCGGCCCGGCTCGTCGACCCGAGGGTGCTGCCCGCGCCTCTCGCCGTGTTCATGACGGTGCACAGACCACCCAGTCACACCGCAGGCTTCTCCTGAAACCCGCCCCTAAAAACCGGGAGGAGAAATCAGACTGGAGGGGAAGCCCCAGGATTTCAATAGAGACTGACACACAGGCTCCAAGTGCTCCCGGGTGACTACGGGGGGGGGGGACAGGAAACACGGCCTTCCACCCCCCGCGTGGCCTGCAGCAGGCAGGCGCCTCGGGGGAAGCTCCATCCGCCTGCCATCCCCGCTCTCCCTGCCTTGGCCACTGAGACACACATCTTCGGCAGGAAGCCCTCACGGCACTGACTGCACCACTGGCCAGCACGACCATTCCTTACACTTGATAGAGTGACCTACACAAGAGGTCTTTCCAGAAGGTGTACATCCAATGTCTCTTTGCAGATAAGAAGCAAGTGTCCACGGAGAGACTCCTGTTGAGAAGTGCCCCCGGCGCTTCCCGAATCCCGGCTCCGCGCTGACACCCCTCCGCGTGGGACCCTGCAGTTCAGAGCGGGCCAGTGACTGTTCACGGACAAGCAGGAGAGACGATGCAGAATAAGAAAATCTGTTGGACAATCTGAGCAAACAAGCCCGTTTCCAGTCCTTCCCAGAGGACAGGGAGACAGGCCAGGGGCTGTGGACTGGAAGCCGACCACCTCGGGTTGGAATTCTAATTTTACCACTTTGTGACCTTGACAAAGTTCCCGAGCCTCCCTGAGCCCTGGGTTCTCTGTCGCTAAGACGGAGACACCCCCTGGACCTTCTACAGTGAGGACTGGAGGAAGCAATAATTCATGCAAAGCACTGAGCACATTTTCTGAAGCAGACTGTTCGGTCAGTGCCGGCTCTGATTATTTATTACACTACTTTCCTAGTTTCATCTCCCTCCGACCCCTCACTGGGGTAGCTTGAGCTTGAGCTAGAGCAGCTGCCCGCAGATGGAGGTGAGAAGCAGCTGGAGATGGGCTGCCACGATGGCGGTGAGCAGTGATTACATCGGAATCACCACCCAACGCAGCCAGGCGGGAGGGGCTGGCAGGAAACCTGGGCTGTTTCCTTATCAGAGAAGGAGCGGAGCTGGTGTGATGCTGGGGCACAGGGGGAGGCGGGGGGCTGAGAGGACAGGGGCTGAGAGGGCAGGGGCTGAGAGGGCAGGGGCTGAGAGGGCGAGGGGCTGAGAGGACAGGGGCTGAGAGGGCCGGGGCTGAGAGGGCAGGGGCTGAGAGGGCAGGGGCTGAGAGGGCGAGGGGCTGAGAGGACGGGGGGCTGAGAGGGCCGGGGCTGAGAGGGCAGGGGCTGAGAGGGCGTGGGGCTGAGAGGACAGGGGCTGAGAGGACAGGGGCTGAGAGGACAGGGGCTGAGAGGGCAGGGGCTGAGAGGACAGGGGCTGAGAGGGTGAGGGGCTGAGAGGACAGGGGCTGAGAGGACAGGGGCTGAGAGGGTGAGGGGCTGAGAGGGCAGGGGCTGAGAGGACAGGGGCTGAGAGGACAGGGGCTGAGAGGGTGAGGGGCTGAGAGGGCGTGGGGCTGAGAGGGCAGGGGCTGAGAGGGGCTGAGAGGGCGTGGGGCTGAGAGGACAGGGGCTGAGAGGACAGGGGCTGAGAGGGCAGGGGCTGAGAGGACAGGGGCTGAGAGGGCGAGGGGCTGAGAGGGTGAGGGGCTGAGAGGACAGGGGCTGAGAGGGCAGGGGCTGAGAGGGCGTGGGGCTGAGAGGGCAGGGGCTGAGAGGGCGTGGGGCTGAGACGACAGGGGCTGAGAGGACAGGGGCTGAGAGGGCGTGGGGCCCTCATCACCAGTGGCTCTCCCTTTAAGACCCTGTTCTTTGTGCCGTGCCCTCGGGCAGGAGGTGTGCTGCGAGAGACCCTGTCTCAATCTGCTGACTCCCAGGGCCAGCATCTGCCACATCTGACTGGGCGGCGGCGGCCCCCACTCCCCGAGGAGGGATGCGGGCTGCTGGCCGTGGCCCTTCCCAGGGCAGACCATTCTGCGTTCATGGAGCAGAAACCAGCTGACAGCCAGACTGGGAGAGATGTGTGCCCTGGTTTGTCATGGGGAGACCCCAGGGAAAGAACATCCTGTAGCAAAGTGAGTAAAAAAAACAAGTCAGGCCCGGATGGTGTGGCTCAGTGGTTGAGCGTCGACCCTGCACCAAGAGGTCACCGGTTCGATTCCTGGTCAGGGCACATGCCCAGGTTGTGGGCCCGATCCCCAGTGGGGGGCATGCAGGAGGTGGCCAGTCGATGTTCTCTCTCATCGATGTTTCTCTCTCTCTCTCCCTCTCCCTTCCTCTCTCTGATATCAATAAAGAAAAAACAAATAAATAGAAAGTCAGAATCGTGTTATGTTGGTGACTTCTCCATCCGCTCAAGGAGAGCCAGACCAGAGGAGCGTGGACAGCTGAGAAGAGGTAAGCGTGGCTGAGTGAGAGGAAGGCCTCACGCGTGGAAGCCCTGCGGAAACCTAAGAGCAGCTGCCTGGCTCACAGCGTGGAGGTGAAGGGGGCAGGGGCACCGAATGCCTCTGTAGGGACCAGGCGGGCTGGACCAGGAGCGGAGGACCTTCCCTTCCAGTCCACCCACACGACGGGGGAGGGGACCGTGCCCCCAAAGCGGGCCGTCTCACATGTCATGCTGACGTACGTAAAGGACAGCAGCCGGCCTGAGGGTGAAAGCACCACAAGAAACCGAAAACAGCCACAGGTGGCAGGCACGTGCTTGTCATCCGCTTTCCCCACACCTTGGGCCGCTGGCTTCCCTGATGCTCTGCCTGCGTACACCTGTGTGCACCTGCGTACACCTGCGTACACCTGCGGATCAAGCAGCTGTGGAGCTGGGGTCCACCCTCCCCCAGCAACCGGGGCGCTGCCTGGGTGCCTCGGACGCGTCAGGAGGTGGTTCGCTCAGGCCTCTGCAGAGAGGACGCCGTTGGTGTGCTGTTCCCCCCGCGAGGCAGAGATAAGGACGCACAGGGGACTGGGAAGTGGAGGTGGGGAGTCATCTCTCCGGGGCTGGAGTCCAGGCAGCTCTGAAGGAATGAAACTGCTGTCAGGAGGATATACACTGAAGTGTGCACGAATTAATGGCACCTCCCGCAGGGTGTTCTCGCGGCCGTGGTCGCTCCTGAGAATCGAAGTCCCCTTGCCTCAGGTTCTACAAACACAGAAGAACAGAGCAAAAATAAACAACTCGGGAGCAGAGCGGACCTGGAGGACCCTGGGCGGCGGATACGGCAGGATGGCAACAAAGTAGCTGGGCTGGAAATGTTACCGCCTGTGGCAACAAAGTAGCTGGGCTGGAAATGTTACCGCCTGTGGCCTCACGCGCTGTGGCCTCACGCGAAGAGCCAGAGCTTCCAGCGAGCAAGGCGCCCTCCGGGCCTGCGGAGCTCACCGGGCTGCAGCGGGGGTGGGTGGGGTGATGCAGCAGGTGGGAACCAGATCCCACAGCGTCACTTTCACAGCCGTCACCTCGCAGCAGGACACTGAGCGACGCCCTGTGGTCCCTGTCCTGCAGAGAGGGGCCTCACAGCTGCAGGAAGGGGCCGGGATAATGTGTCTGTGCCCCCTCTTCCTGCGCCTCCCCAGAATTCAGCTGGAAATGCGTAAACACGTAGAGAAGCTCAGGGGTGTTCACGTCGTGGACATTTCAACACATCTGAAAGCTGGAGCGTGCAGAAGGACAGGAGCACCAGTGTCTGCTCACAGCCATGGGCACGGGGCGGTGCTTCTGGACCACAGGGGCCGAGAGCTGGGCGGGCGCGGAGTAGATCTGGGACTTTTCTGAAGACACGGTGTAAGAAATCTGGACTGTATTCTGTGAACAATGAATCAAAAAAGGTTTCTGGGCAGAGGAGGTGACACCGTGCTTGGAGGGGAGCTGGGCCCAAAGGACAAAACCCAGGTTTGGAAAGCAGTCGGGGCGCGGCCAGTGTGACTCAGCCGGCTGAGCATCACCCTGCGCACGACGAGGTGGCCGGTTCCATACCCCGTCCGGGCACACGCCTGCTGGCGGGCTCAGTACCCAGAAGGGGACCTGCAGGAGGCAGCTGGTCCGTGTTTCTCTCTCATTGATGTTTCTGTCTCTCCTTTTCCCTTCCTCTCTAAAATCAATAAAAACATATTTAAAAAAATAAAAGAAAGTCTGTTGGGAAGAGGTGCTTGGAACAGTCGAGATGGGAGGTGGTGAGGAGGTGGAGAAGGGGGAAGAGGAGCTGCATGGGACTGCCCGAGGGCCTGACTGGTAACAGGTATGATGAATCCACGCCCATGTGGTCATACGCGAGGTCCCTTAGCCTCGAGCTGCAGTTACTAAGAGTCTCCTGGAGACGGTGGCTTCTGCGGAAGGGCTATCAAGGTGGTGAGTGTCCACCCGATGCACAGCGGGTGAGGACGTCTTTCTGGGAAGGGGGGCTCTGGAGCCCTCGAGCCCTGGTAACCCCCTCTTGCTCTCCTTAGCCGGGAGCGGCCCACGGCCAGGGCGACCAGAGCCTCCCAGGACGGGAGAGGTGTTTCCTGCTGTTCCAGCATCTGAGTCCTTGCCCTTTCCCCGGTGTCTGCCACAGCTTGCCTGCCGGTTCCCTGAAAAAAAGTCAGAATCGGGTCCGGCTTCTGAGGGACGATTATGATAGCACTTTGATGATGAACTTTTTTAATGTGCAGAATAGAGTGTATGAAATCGTCAGTCCTCTTACCCGGCCCTGTCCCTGGGCCTCCCTCCGAGCTCACCCCGTGTCCTACTTTCTCCGTCTACACAAACATGAAAGCTGGTTAAAGATCCATTCTGCCCCCCCGCAACCCCCCATTATTATCACCTTAGCTGGCTGTCAGGAGACCTTGCTAAAGAAAAGAATGGCACAATTCAGGATCCGCTCCCCAGAAAGCGCTAATGGGAGCTGAAATCCCAAGCGCGCAGAGAATGTGGAGCGCCCACATCCACACAGGTCACGTCCGCCTCCCGCCCGGCGCCGCGACCCAGACAGCGCCCCGTCTGTTAAGAGCAGAGGGACTTGCTCCCGCACAGCGGGACATCATCATGGCTGGTGGCTGCTGTTGCTTTGAAGTGGCGGGATTTTCATTCCTCCCCTGGAAAAGAGCATCAGATTTTAGAAATGCTCTGATCTCTTAGCTACAATCAGCAGAAACAATTTCTGGCTTAGCTCACTTCGAGGAAATGATGTCTGGACTGGATTCCGAAGGCAGAGGACGTGGATAATGGGCAATTCTCTGCCTTTAAACACCATGGCCGATGTCTCAAAGAGCCCGGCCCGCACTGCAGCAAGAGGTCCTGGGGAAGCCCTCAGGCCTGCCCCGACACGGAAGCAAGGGGAAGCGGCTTCCTTCCGGAGGGGGCCAGCTGGCTGGCCTCAGGCACCCGGGAATCTCGTGACGGCCGTGTGGGAGGTAGAAAGCTAAGTCTGCAAATGTGTCCAAGTCATCTCAGTGAAGGCCAGACCCTCCTCATTAAAAAGAAACAGCACTTGAGTGGGAAATCCAGTATGATTGCCACAACAAACTGGACAGGACGGAGGGCACTGCTGAAGGCCCTTGGTGTCCCGGGGCCTTTTCTTGAAGCCAGCGTCCAGTGAAAGGCCAAGTCGCCGACAGGAGCCAGGAGGCGGGTGGTGAGGACTGGCTCCAGCGCCTGGCTTAGATGCCACACGGACCTCCCCCGGCCTTGGCCTTTCGGGGGCTGTCCCTCTGTTTCCGGTCCTGCAGAGCCCCCCCTCCAAGGCGTCCATGTCACCTCCCTGCTTAAACCTTCCCACGTCTTCCCACCGCACTTAGACTAAAAGCCAAACCCTTAACCAAGACTGCAGGGCGCCCCCCATCTAGCTGCCAGCCCCACCCTGCGGACTGGCATCTACCCTCCCCACGGTGCGCTCAGCCCAGCAACTCTGGACTTCTGTTCTACCAGCACGGCTTCCTGTTCCTGCCTCAGGGCCTTTGCATGCGCAGTTCCCGCCTCCTGACTGCTCTGCTCTCAAATCCCCATGTGGCTGGTTCCTGCCATCAAATGCTACCTGCTCACAGATGCCCTTCTGACCTGTCCAAATAAAGTACCCCATGCTCCCTCCATACCTCGTGGCCACTAGCCCGTGTGTTTCTGGGCCGCCGGGCTGCCATCACTACAGCCCGCTGCTTGTTCATCGTCGTCTCTGCGTGCTCGAACATACGCTCCTGGAGAACGGAGAGCTCACTGTCTCGTTCACCACTAGATCCCTGTCCCCTGGAACAGTGCTCAATCAATACTTTCGAATGAATGAATGAATTTGTTCCAAGGTTCACAATAATTACATGGCCAGAAATAAATCTTTGAACACCTCAGCCCCCAGACAAGTGCGTGTGCAAAGACGCTGACCTGGCGATGCTTCGAGGGGAGTTCTGCGCCCGTCCCGCCCAGAGCCGTCGTGCTCCCACCTCGTGCTCCCAGCGGCCACCCGACAGGAGACAGAGCGACTTGTAGGAAGTCCCTTCAGAGCAGAACACCAGAGGCTCCAGCTTCCAGTCCCTGGAACCACTTTCTTTCCTGGGTACGTTACCCACAGATTCATCCTGGAGTCAAGCCCCTAAATATCTCACATAAACACGCCACAGGGGGCGCTGGCTGGACAGTCTTTGAAATAATGTCTCAAACAGGCAGTGATTTCCAAGCCAGGGGGATGCTGCTCCTTGGGGAGGAGGCTCTGTGATGAAAAGGAGAAGCTGGACTCGGACTCTCCTTCTGAAGTCCACTTATCTGCCCGCTCCCCGAACATCCAGACGCCCTGGGCTGTCACCCCCAGGGAACCCACCCAGGCCGGTCTTCTGGTCGGCGCGCATGGTGTGTCTCAGCACAGCCCGTTTTGTTTCGTCTTGAGTCGGTGACCCGGAAAGGAAAGCAGGAAGAGATGGAACCAGATGGGTTTGGTTCCCTTTACAGTGATTCTAAAATAATCACACGTCCAAGCTTCGTAGGAAGAAGGGCGTGCGGTCAGTCTGCACTGTCTCCGAGGGCTCCCTCCATGCCTGACCGACTCCTGTCGCACCTCCGTGGAGCTGCAGCAAACGACCAGGCGGCTACCCTGGGGAGGTAAAGTGTCCATGCCGGTGAGTGACCCCCACGCAGCCGTCTTTCCTCAGGAGCTGCCGGTGAGGACCCTGGGCGACGAGCTGGGCACTCACCTCCGACCAGGGCCGAGATGCTGGTGCACTTGCTGCCCTGCGGGCACAGAGCTGGCCTGTGCTGCAAGAGCCCAGAGACCCAGGGTCCGATGGGCTCGGAACCTCTCGGTTCAGGCTCACTGCCTCGCCGTGCACAGGTCCAAGGGCATTACACAAAACGCATTAGAGTCATCAGGGCGGAACCGATCCAAGCCAACCTTTCTTTCCCACATCTAAGAAAAAAACCCGAGGCATTTAGAAGGGCAGACCCATCAAAAGCTCAGCCCTGTCATTTATTCGCCCAGGTCACCACCGGTCAGCCAGCATGACAGCCAGGCAGCTGCTGTGAGCCGGGTACTCGGGGACAAACCACACGGACCGGGCCCTGCCTCCCCCTCAGCCTGCGCTCCAGGGGAAGGCTGTCTTTTATGCCCTTTATTTTCTGTTAGGAAATAAAAGACAACCTTATTGAGATGTAATTCACACGCGACGCAATTCACCCATCTTGAGTATACAATTCGATGGCTTTTCATCGGTTCACGAGGTTGTTCAACCACCATCACAATCAACTCTGGGACATTGTCATCACCCGAAAGGGCGGCGCACGGCCTGAGGAGCTGATCACTCCATCGAACATCAGCTGCCACGGGGACGCTCTCCGCTTCTTTGAAAGAAGGACGGACGCGGCCTGAGGAGCCCTCTGGTCCCCTGCAGAAGCTCCCTGCAAAGTGGCTTTTGGGCTGAGCTGGGGACTGAGTAGGAGAGAACCAGGCAGAAAGGGTGAGGGGAGGAGGCGGCAGAGAAAATAGGAGCAAAGGCTTTGCGGGTGAATCTGAGGAACTGAGAAAAGAATTTTAGATTTTATTTTAGAACAATTGCTTTGCTTTAAAAAAAAAAAAAGTTTTAAGCCTCCCCGCTCTCCCCGCTCTCCGCTCACCACCACCACCCCCAGGCTCAGATTTTCATGTCAAAAATAATCTCCTGCCGATGGCTGGAGGAGGGGCTGCAGGGTGCCACGGTGGAGCAGGGAGGCGGCCGGGAGCCCGGCTCGGAAGCCCACCTGCAGGGTGAGGGTTGCCCAAGCAGGGTGTTCCGTGGCAATGAGAGCTGGGAGTCGATTCAAGATTTGTTGGGACCTGAATTGAAAGACCTTGGTAATTGACTGACGGTGGGAGTGATGCATTCCAAATGTCCTGCGGGAAAACTGGAAGGAAGCCGGGATTTTAGGGGTTGGGAGAGAGAGCATTCCAAGTTCACGTTAGGCATACCGACAATGAAGACAGCAGTCGCTGAATGGTTGATTGTGACTCTGGGGTCGGAGGTGACAGACACACACAGGAGTCACTGTGTAGTAGGTTACTGACCACGGGTGTCTTGCAAACAGGTAGAGACAACCAGGGAAAGGCAGCAGAGCAGAGGAGGGGCAAAGCCAAGGGGGCCGCCGGCATTGGCACGGGGCGGAGGAGAACGAGCTGGCGGGAGATGCTGGGGAGGAGCCCCGGGAGTGTGCTGGCCTGGAGACCAGGCAGAGGGCGCGTAGGCAGGAGAGGTTATTGTTTTTGTTTTGTTTTAATATTTTTTATTGATTTTACAGAGAGGAAGGGAGAGGGAGAGATAGAAACATCAATGAGAGAGAACATCGATTGGCCGCCTCCTGCATGCCCCCCACTGGGGATTTGGCCCACAACCTGGGCATGTGCCCTGACCGGGAATCGAACCAGCGACCTCTTGGTGCATGGGTCGACGCTCAACCACTGAGCCACCCCGGCCGGGCAGGAGAGGTTGTTGTTTAAACGCTGCTGAGAGATGAGGTCCAAAATAACATCCTTTGCACTTGGTGACGTGGAAATTATTGGCAACCTCAGTAAGACTCATCTCAGGGACAGACAGGGATGTGAAAAAGACACGCGCAGACAGAGGACTCTGGCTGTGCAAGGAGGAGCGAGATGGTGGGGACAAAGGGCCGTGCGGGGTGCGGGGCAAGGCGAACATGGGCGCGGGGTAAGCCAGAGTGGATGCTGATGGGAGGCTCGGAGAAGAACGCAGAGAGAGGACACAGCTGATGGGGAAGGTGCCAGAGAAGGCGGGAGGAGGGATCCTGGCAGGGCACAGGGTGGGCCTTCGCTGGGAGGGGAGCCTGCTTCTGCCAGAGAAACCTGAAGCAAACGCTGGCTTCAGCTCCAGCCAGGAAGAGCCCACGCCACGTTGGAGGCAGGGAATGTCCTCAAAAAGCCTCGGTGGGCACTGTTGGCTCGTCACCATGCACTGCGTGTGGGAGGAGCGTCCCTCTCCCCACCAACACAGACGCGCACACACGCATCAAACACGGACTTGAAACAGGACCGTCGGAGGAGACCCTCCCTCTGCCTCCTGCCCACCGGCTTTCTCCTTACACCGCTGGGACCTGTCTGCCTCACGCAGCAAAACCCCCTCCTTTCCACTCCGCCTGCTCTCCCAGTTCAGACCGCCCATCCTTCATCTTCTCCTGGTGATGACAAATGACCCAGTCCCACGCACAGGCCAACCGAGGCATAAAAAGCAGCAGAAGGGAGGTCAGAAGGACAGCATCAGTCCAGAGAGGTGACAGCCTGGGTCACAGCAAGACATCACTTTCCCCAAGGCGCGTGCTGGATAGACAGGTGGCGCGTGGGGAGCAGCTGCCCGCCTCCTGCCTCTTGACACAGCGAATTCTCGAATTCTCGAGCCGAGCCGGGGAGGCCGGCAGGGGTGAGGCTGGGCCGGGCACTGGGCCACCGGGAGAGGGACGCAGCCCACAGGGCATGACTCAGCGGCTGTGAGGATAGGCTGGATGGCGGCTGGGAGAGGTCCTTGAGCAGGCAGGTGGGTGACGTGGTCAAGAGTCGTTAACATGGGTGCCTGTGGTACGGGTTTTCGCAGACCCCTGGGCTGTATGGGGGCTTGGGCCAGAGGCCGGGGCGGTGCCTGCTGACACCAAGGTGCCCGTGTTGAAGCCGGGCCACATGATGCCGCGCACAGCGCAAACTCCTTCATACTCTGGGACGGAACAGCTCCGCACGCAGACCAGCTTTGTTCCGGGCAGCCTCAGTAACTGCCTTCCACATGCTCAGTGCCCTTGCCCGTGCTCACCCGTCTTCTCCACGATGGCCCCCGGAGAGGTGGTGGGCGAGGACTGATTTCCCGGGGCATCGGATGGGGAGGGGGAGCCCAGAGAGACGGAGGGAGGCGCCTGCTTCCTGCAGAAAAGCCAGGCGACCACGGCCAGGTGTCTGCTCCAGCCACGTCTGCCCTGGCGCCTGGGTCTCTCCTCAGTCACAGAACCTAAGGAGAATGGCACTGGCTTATGCATTTTAACCACACAGTGGCCAGCTAGCTCCTGTCAGGGGGGTGGGCAGGACCCGTGCTGGGAATCGCCGTACCGCCACAGGGGACACAGTGATGGCGCTGCCCTTCCGCATCCCCAGGACCCGGCACTGCTGACCAGGCTGGTCCCACCCACACACTGCCCTGCCCCGCGGAAGGTGAAGAATCACCTGTATTATTGATTTGCGTAAAAGCCTCCGGCTCCGGTGTGGGACCGCACAGCTACCTTCACAAAGCAGAGTTGGCAACCTCAGCTTCTCGCTTTCAGGTGACTGGAGCCATTCATCAGCGCTCCTCGTAAGCACCGAGCTCAGTTTTTTAATTTCCGTTTTCTGGGTGAGGTGGACGTGGACAGGCTTAGTGAGCTCCTCCCGCGCTCGCTGCAGTCATTTATAAAACTGCCCGAACAGCCCCGGATCCCTTTCCCAGTTCCAGACGGCCACTTCCAGCTCCCTTTGGGAAAATCCCCACTCGGATTAAATATTTATTACCCGTTCTCTGTTCTGTCCGTCAGCAAGCACTTGTCCGGCTTCCGTGCGTGTTCAGCACGCGGCGGGCCAGGAGTGGAGACGCCGGCCTGTTCAGCCTTTGTGGGTGCTGGGCCTCGGAAGGCTGACACTTCACCCACGAGCACTGGCTCCTGAAATAATGCAGCAAGTGAGTCTGCATTCTGTGACTGGATGGAATGGGTGGCCCCTTGGGCGTCCCGCGACAGACACTGGCAGGAGGGGGAGGGCCGGAGGATGGAAGGACTGAGGCAGAGAAGGGTCTGAAGCGCATTCCGGGTACAAGGACCACGCCTGTGTCAGAAGGCCAGGGGTAGCCCGGACCGACTCAGAAACGCAGACCACAGGGAGGCGGTGAAGGTTTGTCTACAAGATGAACGAGGCTAGAAGGGAACAGGTAACCAGACTGGAGTCCTGATACTGGACGAACGTCGTCAAAACACTGCAAGGTGGATGTGGATTAGTTAACATTGACCACCAGGAGGAAACGGGCGATGGTGCGACGGTGAGCTTCTAAGCTGGGGTAAAATTAACTTAGGAGTCAAGGAATTACGGATACTAAAGAAGTGCCGATCCTTTGCCCTTCAGCATGGGTCAATGAGAAACAACAACAAAAAGTAAAACCAGAAAAATGTCTTAAAATGAAACAACCTCTCTTTCATCGAGAGCAGATGAATGTGGAGAACCAATGCCCCATTTGATTTATTTTTTCAGGATAAGAAAGTGGCAGAAAAAGTTGGATTCAAAGCATTTCACTTCTGCTTGGAGTCATCCCGCTCCTCCTCAGCCCAGAGTCCGTGTGACGGTGACCAGGAGATTTGATTGAGCTTCCAAACTAGGTCGTGAGCGGAGCTCTCGTAACATGTGACATCTCCACCAGAACACATCGGATCTGACAAGCTAGAGACGTGTGTCGCACCTAAGACTTCAGCACCCCCTCTGAGCCTCAGAAAACAGACCCTTCTCTAGATGGCCCAACCCCTTGGGCATCTACCATCTCTGCTGGTTGGCTCAGTGGGTACTGAACCCAAATTCCACTTCAGCCTGCCCTGTGGCACTAGGTGGGACCTGTGACCCACCTCCCCTGCACCTGTCCACCACACACAGGAACGGCAGCAGGGTGGCCCCTGGATGGTGAGTGATGGCTGTCATTTTCTCCATTCTCATTTACTGTGGGGTCACGGAGAGAGTAAGTGCACGCATGCTGGGAGCTCTCATGCTCGCTGGGCCCCTTCCGTGCCTTCGGCGAGATGGACCGGGGCCGCCCAGGTGATGCATCCCAGGTGAGCTTTGCACGAGGAAGGATGCTGGCGCCAGGCGGCAGAGTATCGGGCTTCTCCCAGAGCTGTGGAGCTCCCGCTCGTCGCTTAGGGAGCCGGCTCCCGCAGGTCCCCGCTGTGCCGTTCATAAGATGCCTCCCAGGCCACCGAGGAAACAGGGGTGCTGCAGAGTGGGCGTGGGCTGCGGGGACTGGAAGGTGTCACCTCACTGGTTTGGGTATGGAATCGAATATGTATCTGTCAGTGATTATATTCATCCCATGCATATTATTTATGTTTGTGGAGTTCATTGGTCCCAGGGAAGTTACTCTGCTTCCTCCTTGAGTTTTCAAACACTAGCTTTATGTATCTCGATGCATACACTGGTTAAACTGCTAGAATAGATACAATGGCTCACACATACACACTCTTTTTTTGGTGCCAACTTCTCCAAGATATTTTAATGTTGCCCAAATTTTTCTGGAACATAGTGTGTTCTCGTTAGCTAAGATTTAGTTCTTGTCTTGTCTTTGGGTTTTTTTTCTGGGCCAGTCGTAGCCTTCTCTGCCCGTGGGTACCGGTTTTCTCCGTGGTGGTCATCCTTGTGCACCCAGCCCATCGAGGGGTTTCCCTTTGACTCTCTGACCGGTTCTCTGATCAGTGTCACCCTGTCAGAGCCCTGCCGCAGCCACAGGAGCACGAATGCTCTGCCACTCTGCCCTCCCATGACTGCATCGCCCATGTTCCCAACCCCACCTAGGACCTGAGCTCCACGAGGAGAGGGGACTGTCCTTTCTCCCGTCACCGCGCCGAACAGTGTGTGACACACAGGCGCTGCTCAGTGAGTCAGTGGACTCCCGAGGCTCCCCTGGCCGGCGCTTCGGCTTCCAGATGGGGATCCCTGGCCCTTGGCCGTTTCCGGTTTATGGGACCCGTGTCCTCGGCCCCACGTTCCTTCCTCCCTCTGTTGTCTCACTCTCTCTGGTTTCTCCTTTCGATTCTCTCTCTCTGTCATTTCTCCCAGAGCATTTGTCGTGGAGGGTGTTCCTCTTCCCGACGAGCATTTGTTTTCAGAACGGGATCTCTGTGGGAGCCCAGACTCAGCGTGGGTGGTCTCCTGACCCTCTCCCCTCGCCGAGCCCTTCGTCCATTCCCAGCTGTCTCCAGTGCCTTCCTCCTGCTCGGTAAGAGCCAGTGGACCCTGTTGGGGAGCAGTCTCCTTGGACACAGGACATGCCCGCGAGTGGGCGGACCCGTCAGGTCTCGTAGTGTTAAAACAAAATTACAGGGGGAAAGGGTAATTGTCCAGTCCAATCAGCACTGCCCACGAGCCCCCTCAGGCAACAAGACACTGGTCGTCCAGCTCTCACACCGTCTATTGTTAGAGGTGAGTAGTTCCGGGGTCATCGTCCCCCTTGCTCACCTGCTCCCTCCCTCCCAGGTGACAGATGGACACGCCCGCTCCTGACAGCTCTCCCTTCCTGGGGCACAGCCGGCCGTCCTGTGGTCTGTGCGCTGCTGCCCGAAGGCGCCCAGGTCAGAGGGCGCCCGGAGGCTCAGGTCGCTCCCAGCCATGTGCTCCGGGGCAGGGCCGTCTCCTTCAGAGAAACGGCCGGAGGTGCTGAACCTTGTGCCCACAGGGCTGAGTGTGCCCCGAGGGGCCTGTTTCTGAGCCCCGCAGAGGCCCTGTGGGCTGGCGACCAGAAGGCTGGGGAAGGATGCAGGGCAGTGGGGCTGTGGTGGGGGAGGCACTCACACCCTGCAGCGACATGTTCTGTTTGTCCCCAGATGCTGACTTGAACCCCCGCCGGACTCCCTCCCAAGGCGTCAGGTTTTTCATCCTTTATCTGCTGCCCCGTCCTCACCGTGCCCGGCCTCAGGGCGCCCAGCACAGCCTCCCTGCTGCCCTCCAGAGCTGGGCGAGGAGGTCCTGCCTCCCGTGAGCACGCCGCTGCTCACCCTTCCCCTCGGGTTTCCCCTGAGACAGCGTGGGTTCCTGACAGCGTGGGTTCCTGACCCGGCTGCGACCCGGAGCCGCTCGGCCTCTCCTGGGGGAGCTATGTGTCTGCGGCTGCAGCGGTTCCAGGTGCGCCCTCCCCCCTCCAGCAGCCCCTTCACACGCAGCGGGGGGCTGCTGGACAGTTAATCACCCCACGTTCCGCACCCTCATCACACTGGGGATGACATCCGGATGACCCCACGCTCTGATGTTTTTAAATTGAAATCTGACTTTTTCAGATTTATTAAAATGAAAGGATATCTGCAGAATGCCACGCTTTTAAAAACGGTGCTCTGGAAATGCAGCTGGAGTGGACCTTCAGCCGGGAGCTCCAGGCAGGGGGCCGCCCCCGGCGGGAAGCTGCCATCAGGCGGCATCCACGCCCCGACGGGACGGGTGGCACCCATCTCCGTCTCTGGGACAGCTGGGAAAGCATTCGACTCTGTGGGGCCAATGGGACGTCTAAAATTCACGCGTTCTGTGTTCTAATTCTTCTTCGTTTTTGCTTTTCTAATTAGAAAATCAATCTGGTTTCTGTGGATGCGAGCATCAGATTTCCCGATCCCGACATATATTTCTGAACAATACATTTTGAATTTCATCAAAACACAACACCGGTCCATGCGGTCCAGAGTCTGAATGCCTTCGGGAGCAGGGACAACCTCGGCGTTCCGCGGATGCATTGTTCAGGCAGGAAGTGAGTCTCACTGAGACACACACGTTTGCCAACGGTCTGATGTCAGTGCCGCGGTGGCACATTTCTGGCAGCTTTGCTCAGCTAATCAGGCTTTCTTTTTAGTTTTGTTACTGTTGTTGTTAATCCGCATCCAAGGATATTTTCCATAGATTTTTAGATAGAGAGGGAGGGAGGGAGGGAGGGAGGTGGGTGGGAGGGAGGAACATTGATGTGAGAGACACACTGATTGGTTGCCCGCCACAGAGCCCTGACCGGGTCGGAGATCGAACCTGCAACCCTTCGGTCCTCACTCCGAAGCTCTAATCGCTGAGCCAAACCAGCCAGGGCCAGCTCATCAGACTTGTGAAAAAATTCTTAAAAATGTAACACAGTGCACTTTCCTCCAGATTTCAGCGAATTTTAAATATTTCAAGTGTTTTTCTCTGTGTTTCCAGTTCCCAGCCCATGAAGTGACAGCGCTCAACTCCCTCTCCACGGGCTTCACGTTTGAATTTTCTCATGCGTGTTTCATGAACTAGCTTCATTATCTTTTTATAGCTTCATCACGCTCTGCATATACCAAGCTGAGTAATTCTCTTCTTTGTCACAGCCCTCTCCTTCAGATATTCTATCCAGAGTCAGATGTCACCTGTCCTGACAGGTCTGCCAGCCAGCGCCCTCGTGACCTCCAGGCACGGTCTCAGCACGCACCTCGGAGGTATACCGTGTGCTGCCCGCCCCGAGACTTCCGTGTGCTCACGCATCCGTGCATTTGATGCCAGTTTGATTGTTACTGAAGCCACCTGTCCTTTAGCTCTTAGATCTTTTCAAGACTTCAACAGGCTGCATTTTTAACGGGACAAGTCTGACTTCTCGGGTGAAACTCCCTGGTGAGGCTGGTCAGAAGAATCTCTCCCTGGGGCCAAACTCCTGGGCTACCCTGGAACATTCAGTAAAGAGTAAATTCATGAAGTTTAAATGTTTAGCCTGGCTGGCATGGCTCAGTGGTTGAGCGTCACCCCATGGGCTGAGAGGTCCTGGTTTGATTCCTGATCAGGGCACACGCCTGGGTTGTGGGCTTGATCCCCAGTGAGGGGTGTGCAGGAGGCAGCTGATCAATGTTTCTCTCTTACATCAATGTTTCTATCTCTCTCTCCCTCTCTCTCTAAAAAAAAAAAAAATCAATAAAAACATATTTTAAATGTTTAATCTACTTGCTGTTCTTATTAAAGTTTGCTTAAGGAAATTTGGTAGCTAAACGTGTAATGGTAGGTAGCATAGATTCTCTCCATTCCATCTCTAGATCAATTACATAAAAATATTCAAGAGTAATAAACTCAATTTTGTGAACATGAGAACAAAGAATGTGTCTAGATATATCCATTAATTCAGAAATAAAACTTAGTAACATTCAATTTTGTTTTTACTGTTACAAACTAGGTTAACCATCCCTAGTTCAGAATAATCTTCCGTGTGTCCTCCTTTTAGTAAGAACCCAAAGAAAGTGTTTGAGCAGGTGTTATCGGAATTCATAACACAAGTACCGTAAATGTTTGATCAGATTTATTACTGCATGTCAGTCCAACCCCTACAGTTAGGACAAACACAAACCACAGTGACGTTTACAGGGTAAACACGGCAGGGAGCTCTGTGCGCTAAACTTCTGCCAGTGACGCGTTTCGGGAGCGAGAACGCCGCCGGCTGAGCTGCTCCCGGATGTGGCTGAGCGTCTCCAGCGTGACAGTGCGGCGCCCGCTCTCCCTGGGCTGTGCGTGCCCAGTGGGCACCACCACGGGGCAAAGTCATTGCACTGGCAGGAAGTGGGAAGCAATGGTTAATTCTGATGAGCTATTTGATCACAAAACAAGCAGTGGTGAACTTTCCGTTCGTAAACGATTCCTACCATTCGGTCAAGACGACTGCAGTTGGTGTCCGCAGGAGAACGTCTTTCACTTGATTCAAAGCATTTCTTACGTGAGATTGGCTACGGCAGGCGGGAGGCCCAGCGACTGCCAAGGGCGGGCACCCGCCTCCCCGCAGGATCGGTGCCCTCGTGAGTGGGCCTCCGTTCAGCTTCCACACCACACTTAACCTACTCCTAGCAAGCGTGTGTCCACAGACACCGTCCTCACTAGCTGACCAGGCAGGGGTCATCACTGCTCGGCTTGACCTCTCCTTCCAGCAGCGAATTCATCACCACCTTTGTCAGGTAGCTGCAGGTCCCTCTCTGGCCCAGCGGGGGCGTGTTGTAAAAGGAGGTCATGTCGTCGTCCTACGAAGGAAAACGGCAGGCAAGTCATTCGGTTTTCTGGCTGGTGAAGAGCTGACAGGTAAGAGCAGTGTCGGCCTAGGGAAAGCACATTCACAGAGAGACTCCCCCCCGGGAAAGGGGAGCTCCTGAGCTCGCTTTCATTGTCCCGAGCGTCTTCTCAGGGGACAAAACAGAGATGGACATTGTCCCTATTCTCCTCTCTGCTGAGCTTGCTTCCTGAGGGACCCTCTTACAGGGACGGGACTAGGACGCAGAGCCTGCAGGGGGCAGCGCAGGGCGCCCGGGGAGCCGGCTGCAGCCCCTCCCGAGTTGAATTCTGCAGCCCCCGGGAATCAGGCCTCCTCTCTGCAAAACACGCTAACCGCTGGCCCTACAAAGGAAAGGCATCTCTGCCTAGATGTCTTTTCAGTCAGAACTCTATGGTTGAATTGACGCATAGCGAACTAAAAAGTAAAATTAATTCCTCGAGTCTTCCATTTTGTTCTGTCAGTTAAACCGTAAGAGATCAGGGATATTTCGAAGACTTGAGACTACGAAAAAATCGACAAGAAGCTATTTTCTCGACTTACTTGTTTTTCAGCGTCCTTTAGTCGACCCTCGTCTTTCTGAAATTCCTGAAACGCTTCCTTCACCAGTTTGTCCAGGTCCACTCTGTCTTGGAACTCGAGCTCGGGGTTTCTTTCCAGGACGATGGATACCACCATCAGCAACTAGAAGAGACGGACATTGGAGCCGGTGAGAGGCACCGTGAAGGAGACCCGTCTGCATGGCCCGTTCCCGCCTCAGCGGAGGGACAGGCCTGTCATCGAGCGTGCCCTGCACCAGGATGTGCTCAGGGTCGTCTGGCTGGAACCTTCCTCACCCTGCAGGCTAGCAGCCTAGGTCCGCCTGGCAAGGGCACCTTTCTGCGTGTGTGTAACCCTGCAGCTGTGCAGAAACGTGGCTTAGAATCAAACAATGCTCGGAACTCGGAGAAAGGACTTTCCCAACCCCGTCTGTAGTCTAGTGCCCTCTTCACGCGAAGCATCGGCACTCTCCTCGCCTGGGCGTTACTTCTGCGGGCAGGATACCACCGGCAGCTTGGGGAGCAGAGGCTGCCCCAGGGAGCGTGGGGGGCAACAGCCCGAAGAGGCGGGAGGCTGTGCATTGAGGCTCACGATCTCTGACTTGGAGCCCAGCACCCACGGTGAGCATAAATCTGTGACCCCACAGCAGTTTCTCAGGGCTTGTCAAGTTGATAAAAATGCTCTTACCTCTGCCCTCCTTGTGACATGGGTACGATCTGGCCTCTTAGTTGAATGTGTCATGCTATAGTTTGTCTATCCCAACATCTACCCTAAGGAGTAATGTTCACTTTGGATGACAAGCTGTTATACACAAAGGTTGTGCCTGAGTATATAAGGCTTGGTAAAGACTTTCTGATGAGCACGGCTCCCACTTTGTACATGGGACGTGAAACAGACCTCGCAGTTCCCAGTGTGGGCATCTTCCTGACGATACTTTATTGAAATGCCTCCAAAATAGAGCCTGAAGAACCACAGGAAACACTTCCCGAAAAACCCAGGGCTCACAGTGTGGGAGACCGTGGGGGAGGGCTTTAGCCTGGAGAACACAAAGTTTCACTTTGTTCTAAAGTAAAATTCCTTCTGCAAAGGGAATGGCCTCCTTTTGGTCAATAAGAAGCCCCTCTATGCCTGGCTGGTGTGGCTTAGTGGTTGAGCGTCGACCCATGCACCAAGAGGTCGCCGGTTCGATTCCCGGTCAGGGCACATGCCCAGGTTGTGGGCCCGATCCCCAGTGGGAGGTCGAACGATGTTCTCTCTCATCGATGTTTCTACCTCTCCCCCTTCCTCTCTCTCTAAAATCAAAGAAAAAAGAAAAAACAAAAGAAGCCCCTCTGTCCACAGAAGGTCCCCGATACCGGGCACCAGACGGCAGAAGGCGACCAGCACAAGGAAGGCGTTCGCCCCTCTAACAGCCCCGCCTCTCCCTGCCCCGGGCTCGGAACCACTGAAACTTCCTACAACAGTCACGCACTATTCCTGTAACAGAGAACACCCCGACAACACAACAACAGAGACAGGTGACGCTCTCTTCACGTGCGACAGTCCCTTCCCACCCAAAGGACTTAAGATGTTCGGACGGTTCGTGTGTGTTGACGCGGGTCAGGGCGGCCGTCCTCCTCAGGCCCGAGCGGAGGGGAGCTGGGTCGGTGAGGCTGGAGCGGCCGGTCTCCCGGCCAGGCGCTCTGACCCTGCTCCGGGAGCGGCCAGGAGCGCCGTCTGCACGCGGGACACTCACCTCCACGACAATCTGCCGGTACTTGGGCTGGTCGATGTTCCCCAGCACGTCTTCCACCAGCAGCGAGAAGTTCATCTCGTACATGGTCATGTCGGACAGGGTGGGCTGCTGGAAAAGACGGGAGCCAGCATCGCACGCTGCACGTGACTCTGGGCCCCTCGCACCACCGGGGCCGCACCTGCTCAGCAGACCCTGCTTCGTCCCCACGAGCCTGAGAGCCTCTCAGTGCCAGGGCTGACTTGCACATGTCAAACTGCCAACTAGCGACTCTGACGGGTGACCCTCCTGTGTTCAGTAGTCATCGTCAGTACATCCGTGTTTTCAGGGGAACAGGACTACGTTAGAAAATCACTGAGGCACACGAAAGGAACAGTCAAAAACGGAGGCAACACCTCGAGCACAGACTGCTCTTAGGATTAACACGAGAAGTTATGCTGCCAGCCCCCGTGAAAGGCATCGCTATCGAATTGACGTCATCTCTGGGGCAGGTCTCTCTGAGCGGGCAGCGTGAACACGCACAGCAACGGGCCAGGGCAGCGCTGTGTGCAGGAAAGGCAAGCAGACAGAACAACGCAAACCCAAGACTTGCCCCTTCGTATTTCCTTTAAAGCAAAAGTACCACAGTCTTCTATTCACGTCTCACAAGGCAAACGAAAGCGGAACATAAACTAAACGTGGGCAGGGACGGAGGGAGGCCCTGGCTGCCAGGCCCGTGTGCTGGGGGCAGACGGAGCTGCCAGAACGGCCAGCAGGGCGCAGAGATGGGAGTCGTACTCACTGACCGATGGTGAACCTCATCATGGCCTCAGAACGGTGTGTGTCTACTCCCTACCCAACGGGACCCAGGGGAATGTCCCCTTTCAAAGGACAGCAGAATTGCTCTGCCTGGAATAATGATGCCTCACCTACTGTACTCCATCTGCAATGCAACAGCATGTGAATGTGCCATTTTCTAAGAGTGTCTGAAGGAGGGGTGTCTAGATACCAGAAGGGAGGAAATACTGGAAAATAAGTCTAACTGGTTAGACTAGAAGTATTTTTTTCCCCAATCTGAGTTACTTTTATTTTTCAACTTTAGTGTCCCTCTATACAAAGCTTGGCTTACCAGTTGTATTTATCAACATGACTTTTGTATTATATTTCAAATGCTTCAGGGAAGCTCTCTTAGAAAATGGAACGAGCAGAGCGGTACTTGCAATGCGGAGGGGAAAGCACGCCCTGCTCCTCGGGTCCCTGCAGCAGGCCCTTCACGGACGTCCCACAGCGGGCTGTACCTGCGGCAGGTGCTTCCCCGCTACAATGATCCCGTTGGGCGTGCGCTCCAGGATCTGCCACACCCGGTCATAGAACCCAGCGGGCGTTCTGTTCAAGGACCCGTTGATCTGACGCCTGTTCAGCCAACATCTGCAGACCACAGGAAAACGCCTGAGAGTTGAAACACAAGCTTGTCCTGGTAGGAAGCCAGGCCTTCAATATGGATTAACTGTTCCAATAGGGTGAGCAATGAGAGCCAGAATCCATCAAGGATGCGTATTCTAGCATGTGTTACAGAGATTACTGAATATTTGATAGAGAAAACAGAGCTAGCAGGAAAGGAGAAAATCCCTCGATTTAAAAAATTTAACAGGCAAAATGTTATTCGCTAGCAAGTTACAAGGTTAAGAATCTCACCAGCGATTAAATGACCCTAATACTCAAAGCAGCTTCGTTTAAAAACGTAGGAGCAGCTTGAACAATGCATTAAAGCTTTTTCTGTTATAAGAAAGTTCTTCAATTCTATTCAATGCAACCCACAGGTATTTGCTGTGCTCTTGCTGTAACTTAAGCACATCAAGTCTATGAAAGGGTTTCGCCCTGAAGAGGTTTACCATCCACTTAGGGAGACAGAGTAACAGGCAACCTACTTTATAACATGCCCAAACCAAACCTTCAGCCAAAATGTTAGGAGGCGGCGGCGAGTGCTGCAAAGATGCAGAAGTGGACCTGACTAAAGTGGTATGCGGTGCTGTAGTCTGCACAGAATAATAAAAATCAAGAAGTGTTTATAAACTACACCTGACAAGTGTATAAAATTCAAATCGATACAGAATGACAACTGAAAACTGGTATTTTAATGAGTATCTCTGCGCTGTCCATCTGCTACTGGGCAGCATTTTACTGCTTCTCGGTATCTTATTTCATGTATGTATCAAACGCGAGTTCCTGTAAGCCCAGAGGGGCCTGCAGAGGACAAAGGGCCCCCCCCACCCACCTTCCGTTCTGCTGGGGCTGGAGAACGTCCATCAGAAGCTGCTTGACCGCACTGGGTGACATCTGATACAAGTCTGCGGCAGGCTGGTCACCTCCACGGATCTGCAGCTCGTACTCCATGGCGTGGATGATCCACCTGAAACAAACAGGGGCAGCAAGAATCGATAACCCTTGGAACAAAGTCACCTCGGGCTTCTCACGTCAGTGCACCGACCGGTCCAAAGGGGATGCAGACAAGGCCGTGGGAACTTCCTGAACCCACTGAGAGACGGACTTCCATCAAGATTACGGGACGTGATCAGACTCCTGAACACGAGGCCTGCGCTTGCAGACGCGGTCAGGCAGGAATCGTGAAAACGGGTTTAGATCTCAGGATCTTGCCAAATGAGATCCCGCCCACTGGGCGCGACAGCACACTACGCCAACAGCTGGCACACAGCTATTTTCTTCACGCGGGATACTCGGAGGACAAACAGGATCAAAGTGACAGGTGCTGTTACGTAACTGTTCCTTTCCCAGGAAAGACACAGCATTGTCACCCATTTCCTTGACTTTGCAGTCATTCCTCTGTGATTAGAGGGGACATAGGAGAAGCACCTACCTATGAAGTACAGGGATACAGTCATAGCTTAATTAGTGTATTAGAGAATGTACTTTAACCAACAGTTTTCAGAAGAATCTTCTTTATAGATATTTAAATATAGGTATTTAAATGCTGTTCATGTACCTATACTTAAAGAATCTATTCTTTTTTAAAAAAAATATTTTTACTGCCCTGACTGGTTTGGCTCAGCAGTTAGAGCCTCAGCCTGCAGATTGAAGGGTCAAAGGTTCGATTCCTAGTCAAGGGCATGTACCTGGGTTACAGGTTTGATCCCCAGCCCCAGTCAGGGTCGTGCGTGAGGCAACCAATTGATGTGTCTCTCTCACATCGATGTTTCTCTCTCTCTCTCTCTCACTCTCTCTCTCTCCCTCCCTTCCACTCTACCTAAAAATCAATGGAAAAATATCTTTGGGTGAGGATTAAAAAATACATATATATATTTTTTATTATATATGTTTTTATTAAAATTATATATATATAATGGATATATATATATATTATGTTAAGTATGTATATATATTTACTGATTTCTTAGAGAGGAAGGGAGAGGGAGAGAGAGAGAGCAGAACATTAATCAGCTACCTCCTGTATGTACCCCTACTGGGGATCAAGCCCTCAACCCAGAAATGTGCCCTGGCCAAGAATCGAACCAGCCACCTTCAGGTGCCCTGGATGACACCCTACCAATTGAACCACACCAGCCAGGGCAAAGAATCTATTCTTTAATAAATACTTAAATGCTGTTCATAAAATAATTTTCATTACAGAAATAGCTTTAATATAATTATTTAGGCAACTATTTATAGAGCACAGTTTGTGTGCTTGGCCGTTTTATGCCTGGAATACCTAAAATATTTCATTATTTTATGTGTAAGTAATTTTATTTTTTAATCTGAGAAGCTTTTAATAAGTACTGTTACAGTTTCATCTGCGTTCATTCATTTACTGTATTGTGAGGAAAGAACTCAGACAAAGCAGCTCAGCAAACAGAAGCAAACTCTGGAAATGACGCTGTGCCTCAGGGAGCCAGCACTCCACATGCCATTCGGAAGAGCCAGGGAACTGGTGTTACACAGTGGAGTCCTGTGCTTCACCCCTCGCTCCTCTGGCAAACACTGAATCACAGGCAGAGAGTGCAGCTGAGTGTCTCAGAAGGGTTTTCGTTCACCCAGGCAGCTCTGTCCCCACGGCGGGGGCGGTGGAGCAAGCCCACAGGGAGAACTGTCCAGTTACACAACGATTTAAAGTGGCTGAGTTATGCCCTGGCTGGCTTGGCTCAGCGGTTAGAGCGTCGGCCCACAGACCAAAGAGTTGCGGTTCAATTCTGGTCAAGGGGATGTACCTCAGTTACAGTTCGGTCCTTGGCCCTGGTCAGGGTCATGTGGGAGGCAACCAATTGATATGTCTCTCTTACATGATGTTTCCCTCTCTCTCTCTCTCTCTCTCTCTCTCTCTCTCTCTCTCTCTCTCTCTCTCTCTCTCTCTCTCCCCTCTCCCACTCTGTCTGAAGATACACGGAAAAAACCCTTGGGGGAGGATTTAATAAAAATTAAAAATAATAATAACAAAGTGGCTGAGTTACTACGCCCAAGTATGCCATTATCTTTCTCTTCACACACTTTTGAAAGCCAACCCATAAGGCTACTGCAGGTACAGAGATGAAAAGTTTGGGTGGAAACGGTCCAAAGATTCAGGTCCTCCTTCTGCCAAGACTGTTTTCAGAACCACAGTGATGTGTCCTCATGGGGTCGCAAACTCCTTTTATTTGACTTTTTAGACTCAGGTTGGAAGACAGTAATCCAATTTTTTCATTCAAATCTGGGTGCTACTTAAGTAAATGCCACTCCACTAACGTCAGGAGGGGTCCTCGTCTAAAATAAGAAACGTTTTTATTTTTCAAATTCTTTTTCGAGTCTTGCAAAAATTTGAGTTATTAAAACCAAACATAGTCTACTGAATTTACCCTTTAAAATCTTCAGTACCATAAACAAAGAGAGTTGGAGATCTAAACATTTCCCCTCCGGCTTCTCCCTCTTATTCACAGACTCTCAGCAGCAAAGTGAGCAGATCATAGAAAACCCTGCTCCCCGCCACCAGGGAGGGGAGCTCACCTGTTAAATTACTGAAATACATTTCTTTACTTAAAAATATCAAACTAATCTTTTTGACACGGAATTCTTCAAAAGACCAAAATAAAATCAGCAAAATAGCTTTGGACAGAAACTACTGTATAGCAGTCAGAGACTTAAATTCCTGATGAACAGGGAAATCAAAGGCTGTAATCCATTGTTAACACTAATACAAGAGGGCACGGATTCCTTCGCAGGGGAAAATTTGACCGCTCACCCTCGTTGCTGATTTGACAGCTCCGGTGGAAAAGCACTCGATGCAAAGTGGGGAAAGAGAAACAAATGTGGAAGGTCGAAAGCATGAAGGTTGTCCTCGGACCAGGTCCTTATAAATCCAGTCTGTCTAAAGAACCAGGGATATGCGAGACTGGCCGATAATCAAAAGGGAAAGTGGCCGATGCCCTTGACTGACCAGATCAACCTTCCTGGGGATCCAGGTTTGACTTGAGGACAATGACTTCCTCAGCCCTGCTGGGGAGCGTGGGAAGGGACTCACAGGCACGAGGCCTGTACAGTCCTGGGAACAAGCTCATCTTCCTAAAAACCTCTCTCACTGTGAGGTTAGTGAGCATACTGTGTGTGTATCCGCAGTTTTCCTCCCAATATGCCCCATTCAAGCAGGGAAGTATAACTACATGGAAATCTGACATCACTGGTAAACCAGAACAGCTGACCTTTTCTGAAAATTAAATGCCATAAAGAATGCACTGATTCATATCAAGAAACCATTTTTAATAACCATTCTGAAGCTATTTCAAGATGCTAGGAAGTATTTGCCCAGTTTGCTACTCATTGAATGGATGCCTGCAAGCATTTCACTAAGCCGCCCAATAGGAGGGCTGTGAGCACGTCACTAAGCCGTCCAATGGGAGGCGGGAGGGCTGCGAGCGCCTCACTAAACCGCCCAATGGGCTGCAAGCACGTCACTAACCCGTCCAATGGGAGGCAGCAGGGCTGCGAGCGCCTCACTAAGCTGCCCAATGGGCTGCGATCACATCACTAAGCCGTCCAATAGGAGATGGCAGGGCTGCGAGCATGTCACTAAGCCGCCCAATGGGAGATGGCAGGGCTGCGAGCACATCACTAAGCCGTCCAATGGGAGGCGGCAGGGCTGTGAGACCTTCACTAAGCCGCCCAATGGGAGGCAGCAGGGCTGCGAGCGCCTCACTAAGATGCCCAATGGGAGGCAGCAGGGCTGCGAGCATGTCACTAAGTCGCCCAATAGGAGACGGCAGGGCTGCGAGAAGGGACCGCAAGCCCGGTTCGGAGGGACATGCGGAGGGGGGCAATGTCATAAGCAGACGGAGCTTCCTGCCCGGCAGCTGGAGGGCATGCACCCGCTCTCCCGGATCTAACCCCAACAGGACAGCGGACAGAGGCAGGGGAGCTCCCTCTCCTACCGAATGTCAAAAGCAAAGGCCTGGGAGGAGTATCCAGCCACACTAACGACCTCCGGCTGCAGCTCCCTCCTCCCTTGGCTGCGCACGGCGTCCCAGCGCGGCACCCGTGCGCCAGTGCCGTCCCGGGCACCGCCGTGTGATCGCAGGCGCAGCTGCGGGCACTGGGAGCCCAGCCTGGGTCGTGGCTGCCGTGGAGGCCGCACAGGCGGCAGGAGCCGCGAGATGACACAGGCTTGATAACAGGTCCCCGGGGCTCTCCCAGGCAGCTGACTGACGGGCCCAGAGCGCAGAGCCGCTGACTGGAGGTCTTTACAGTAATGGGCCTGTCAGGAGCGTGATCTATCTCAACACAAAAGCCGGAGCACAAATCAGTATGACAGCAAATCAAATCATCATCAGCCGAGAATACCACTCCTGTGAGCAGGCTCAGCTTGCGCCCGCAGTGCCCGGCAGCAGTCGGGTTGAAGACATGCACTGGCAGGGTGAGCCCTGGGACAGGGCGGGGGGAGGGCTCCGGTTAGCCGTCGGGGCATGGATACAGAGTATCTTTCAAGGACCGAAAGCTTCTCTGAGTGTCCTCCCGCCACCCAGTTGTACTAAAGTCTCCTCTCTGAAGGCTTATTCATTCTATTGACAGGAACTTTCATAACCATTGTGCTTAGCCTTTTCGTTCTGTTTTGGGTTTTCACATGATACAGCTGTTTCAATCCCTGGAATCTGATTCACCAGAGAAGAGAGTTACTTCACTGTGTCTCACGTGGGAGTTAAATCCACAGGAGGACCCTTTCAGGCCACTGGTGTTTATGTCTTCACATGCCAGAGCCTCTATGACTCAGGGCAACGGTGCCCTTCTAAGTGCCCGCCCGATCTGGGCGGCCCACGCCCACAGAGACCCAGTCTGTCGGAGGACGGTGCCACCCACTCTCTTCCTGCAAACGCCAAGCGCTCGGCTCACCCCACGCGTATCTTCAGCATGCCGCTGAACAGCTCGGGGCTGTTGGCGATGACCCAGCCGATGTGGATGACCAGCTCCTGCTGGATGACCGCCTCCCTCTCGTCGTGGGTGTTGCACTTGCAGTAGATGATGTTCTTGATCACTCTGGGAGACAGGGGGTTCGATATCACCTCCTCCTCGTGCCCAAAGGCACCCAGAGTTACCTGTAAGCGGTAGCATTTTATTATAAAAATCTTCTAGCGACTAAAAGAGAAAAGAAAAATATTCAGGGCTCGGGATGACTGACAGGCTGAAATGACTCTGCGTGAGCTAGGGAATTAGATAGAATAACTGCTCCTGCTTTTTATTAAAATGGCTTTGAAAGCGTGATTCCCGCCGGGGTTCGTGACGGTTCACAGTCTGGCCTGGAATCTAAGGGCAGTGAGGGTCCCAGCTCGGGGAGTGGAGGTGAGTGGCTACGAGCAGGGAAGGAATATAAATAACTATTAAGATAAAACGATTCTGAATGACTTTAGCACTAGAAAGTCCCCAGAGAAACCAGAACACATCGAATAGTTTTACTTTACTGCACAGTCCACACAACTTAACATTTGAGAGGACGTCTTTCTCTTCTTTTCTGGTTTCTCGGGTGGAACTTTTTGCTCTTTAACAACATTGCAGCCTGTTCAAGGTTAAGTACGAGGTCGCCCAACTCTGGCAGAGTGCTAGGTGCCCGGTGAATTCTAAAATACTCGGTAGCTCTCACCTGCAGAGGGGAGTCAACGAGGACGCCCACAAAGCGGGGAAACCAGAACGCACAGAGTGGGTGGCAATGAAAACTCAAAGCAGAAAGTGGCAAGAAGAATCTCTGGTTGCTCTGCTCTGTCCTTGGCGTGCGCCCCCCAGAAGGGTCAGCAGGCCCCCTTCCTCATTCCCTCTCCCCTTCCTCTTCGTACAGGGCTCAGAGAGGTGGAAGTACAGCTTAGGGCCCTCGTGTCCGCAGGGATGAGGGGAGAGAGCAGAGTATGGGGCCTTTTGCCCCAATTTTGTGATGGATGGAAATCAAGAACTTCTGGTTCATTACATCGAGAGTAGTGCCGACCAGTTAGTCCAAGTGTGATTATGTTTATTTATTTTTTGTTAATCCTCACCCGAGAATATTTTCCCATTGAGTTTTAGATAGAGAGGAAGGGAAGGAGGGAGAGGGAGGGAGAGAGAGAGAGAGAGAGAGAGAGAGAGAGAGAGAAACATTGATGTGAGAGAGACACATAGATTGGTTGCCTCCCGCACAACCCCGACTGGGGCTGGGGATCAAACCTGCAACCCAGGCATGTGTCGCTGACCTGGAATTGAACCCAAGACCCTTTGGTCCACGGGCCCATGCTCTAGCTGCTGAGCCAGACTAGCCAGGGTCAAGTGTGATTACGTTTATTAAGATGTAAGTGAGTGAAGAAGAAAACAAAACAGGTGCCCCCAGGAGCAACAACAACTGAACCCCATCTCATTCCAGAGAGCTCGAAGTGACCAGAGAGTACTGTGCAGAAATATCACTTCAGTTCTCAGAAACGAGCAAATGCAGACTTTGGATGCTCCACTCTCGTTTCTTTACTGTAAGGAGGGGAGACGCAGTCAGTGAATGGCTATCAGTGCCAGAGCTCATGCAGCCATGTACTGGACTGTTCCCCTGGGAGATGTGCTGGTCTGATGGGCCGTGGTCCAGCCACAGCCTCAGGACAGGCTCTGGGGCTTTCAGGATGTGAGGAGCAGGGTCACAGATCACAGGCTGCAGGTCACTTTTAGACAGTGCACAGAGTGGACACGGCCCACAAGCCTACAGACAGTGCACGGAGCGGACACGACCCACAAGCCACCTACAGACAGTGCACAGAGTGGACATGGCCCCTCTAAGCTACCCTCTCCCCAAGTGTCAGGTGGCAGTGGCCTGGAAGATCTCGAAAACCTTCTCATGTGCTCAGCTGTAGTGAAATTAACCATATTTTCAGGTATGGTGCAGGGTCCTAAACCCAAGGAGAACGGCTTCCGGAGCCTGTTCACTTCCTTTCAGAACGGCGTGGAGCAGGGCGCCGGCACAGGACTCTGCTGGAGGCGAGGACCGCATGGGGAGGGCGTGCACGAGTTACCTCCTGTACCTTGGACTGCTGATCTGACAAATGGGGATGACATTCTACCTCTTACTAATTTGGAGAAGACAGAAAAAATAACATGAAAAGTGATTTAACTTCTTTTCAGGCATTTTCTTATTACTATCATCATTTTTTTTTAATTGATTTGAGAGGAAGGGAGAGAAAGAGAGAGAGAGAAATTGATGCGAGAGAAACATCGATTGGTTGCCTCCTGTACGCACCCTGACTGGGGATCGAACCCGCAACTTTTTTGGTGTACGGGATAACGCTCAACCAACTGAGCCACCTGGCTGGGCTATAGTAATGTTTCCTTGTTATTAAATATCACAGGATACAATAAATAAATTGTTCTAACATTTCGAAAGCTGGCCATCAGGATGAAATAGCTTCAACTATAATGAGTCAAGAGCCCTGGAGTATGAGCAATGGGTTGATTTCACTGAAGAGAGTTAACGTCCTTCATAACTCTAGAGCTTAATGCGTCCCTGGGTGAATTTCAGGAAACAACAACGCACACGTTCCCAAAGAAGAGAAAGCAAGCACACAGGTGTGCATTCCAACCAAATGAGGGTCCAGCCAGGTAATCAGAGCTTAGACAAACCGAGCAAGCCACGCCCATTCAGCATGAGCACATGCACAGGCTCAGTCCAGCCCACGTCCGCCGGTGCCCACTCGGGCCAGAGCCCAGGCCGGGCACACTGGGACAGTGCCGGACAGGACCTGGGCCCTGACCTCCAGGGCTCACAGCCATCCTTCAAAGGACCTGGGATCCAGGGCAGCTTGTGAGAAGGGTCACAGGCCAGCCATGAGGACCCAGAGAGGGCTGTGAGGAGCAGCTGACAAGAGCTGACTCGCATCGAAGGGGAGAGGCCCAGAGAGTTAAAGATTGGGGAGCCAATGCACCCCGAGGGGGAGAAAGTCCCCTGTGAAGGAGAAGGGACAGGCCTCCACTGTGCACCTGTCTGCTCCTCTCCTGAGCCTGTCCAGTGTGCTTCAGCAGGTATTCCATTTTCTGGGTTAGCACTTTCATCAATATCGAGTTGACCCAGGGGGTGAAATAACAGCTCTAAGCTGCAGCAGGAACAAGGGCCGGTCTGTCTGTTCAGTAACTGCATCTCTAAGACGAGATTTTGCTTGGGGAAGAATCCTTTTGTAGACATGCCTGAGCTACTGGTAATGTGGTTATGGAGGCCTACGCCACGGAGGGCGTCAGACTTAAACGCAAGGGTCCTATCCGGGAGCTTTTGTGGTTGTGACCGAGTAGGAGTCTGAAGATCGGACACTTACCTGTTTGCCCTGCACTAAAACGTTAGTAATGGAGGGGGCCAGGCTGTCCACTACTTTACTTAAGAGGCTTGCTGCGTGGCGTACAACCGACCTGGGGGCAAGAAGAGAGCAGGCCAGAGGTTCAAAATCTAGCAGATGACGAGTGAAGGGGGCCCCAGAGAGGGAAAACTTAAAAACAGGCACAATTAGGTCTTCACATAATAATTTGGAGGGAACCCTGAGCCCAAGACACTGGACCTAACCGCTGACATTTCCCAGATGGCAGGACCGACCTGCAGGACTAGGAGGGGCCCCTCGTCCAAACCTCTGCCACAGCATCACCTGTGCCATCATCAATGCCACGGAAGGAAGGGAGCTTCGCTGCGCCTTTGGTGGGGAGCGGGGCAGAGGGGAGCTCAGTGCGTGGTCCGAGTTGGCATTAAACAATCGTGACCAAAGCTGTCATGTCATCTATACCTAGAACCGCTTTAAATCATGTTTCTTTCGATGCCTCAGTAACCAAATCCCTGGGTTACAGAACTCAGTACTCAATTTTATGAAGTGCTACAATGAAATACCAGCATTTTCTCTCTCGATAAAGCCAGAATGTTGGAGGAAGGAATTCACACTGCTATTTTTGCATTTCTGAAAAAGTCTTAGACTATAAGGAGAACAGATTTTTTTCTTTAAGCATAGCACATGCAAAACATAAGACTTTCCCCCCTCAAAAGTGAAAATTCACGTGGAACTTTTAGATGAAAAAAAAAATTTAGATGTAGGTTTAAAACTGTTTTCTTGTATTTTAAGATACTCTGAAAGCTGGCCTATAAAAAGCATTCACAGTCCTTCATCTCAAAATAGATGGGATAGTAAAAATTAAGTCAATAACGGACAGAGTTAGTGAACAGACACTTCCCACTCTTAGAAAGCTCTGACCCACATACCAGAGACCAAAGGTGTTTAACCCTCAGATGCAAGAAAGCCCACACGTCAAGCTGCACCTCCCGCACACTGTGCGTGTTACCTGCTTCCCGTGAACCAGTAAGGTGGTAATGTGCGGGGCTATGGAGGAGGAAAATTTCTGGGTAAATGCAGCCCCGTAGCGAACCGCCAACCTGGGTGTGTCAGTGCGGAGCCATAGAAGGGAAAATACAGTAAATAAAACTTCCGGGCGTTTGCTCTTTTAAACATAATAGTCAGCACTGTCAATGTTTGCTGGTCAATGACTGAACTAAAATGCGAGTATGACACATAAAGCAAAAACAGGTTTGCTTAGCCAGCGGAGACACGGACCACGCCTGACCTTTACCAGCTGCAGAGCGACAGCGAGTGGCCTGCACGCCTCACTGTGCTGAGAATTTACCGTGAGACACTGAGCTCTCACCACGGGCTCATTGCACGATCTCTTCTGGGTTGGAATGGTATATTCAGTATAATCAGAGTTGGAATGCTGCTAAGAGATTGTTTTATCAATATTCTTATTTTAGGAATTAGACACCCGAGGCTCACTCAGGTTAAGGGAGTATCTCACATTTCTCGAGACCTCTTTTTCCCAAACTTAGAAAATAATGGGTCACCCAAAAATACACATATACTCTTACTTTCAAAATATTAGATTCTGCTAGTAAGACTGTTAGAATTGCTTTAAAATGCAGAGAGCCGTGCATTTAGGCATATTGCCCACAGTGAACTGAAACTGTTTTATTTCAACTTACCCAACTTTTGTTTCAACCCCTGGGAAGAGACTACCCCTGCAGAACATTAGTCATTTCTCATGAAGCAACTACAGCCCTGGGATCTAGTCAGTCTAAGTGGTGAGAACTGCCTTCCAAGTGTATTTCTGTGCTTGTGGTGAAGGGAGCCACCGGTCCCCCTTCGTGGCCTTCCACGACAGCAGGGCGGGTTCCTGAGCACAAAGCAGAGCCTAAAGCACCTGCTGGGACAGGAGGGCAAGGCCATCGGCACGTCACTCCCGTGAGCAATCACCAGGTCTGTCCCTAATGGAGGTCTTTATTACCAGACGTTTTAAACTGTCTCGGGAGAGCCATGATGCTGTGGAACGCAGGCAGGCACAGAGCTATATCCTCGGAGCCGCAAAGTACAAATTAGGACGAACAACCATCTTTGAGATCGGTCCATTATCTTCAGGCTACCGACTATGACAACACAAGAAATAAAACACAATGACAAGGACACTTATACAAACCAAAGCTTTTTGCTGCCAGCTTTTCTATAGACTCTCTCGATGTGATCAGAAACGGTACCTAGACGTTGGATAAGAGAGTCTTTGTTGAAAAGAGGTTTTCATTAAATGCAAAACATTCATTCTCCTTTAAAAAATTCACTCTTGAATTTTCACTTTGTTCCACTAGAGTTGGTACATCATACCCATTAATGTCCTGAACTGCCAGAAATATTTAAATACGTAACCCAAATAAACAGTGTATCTGTACCTACCCTTGTTACTAGTTTAAGCATATGATTTTAGGGAGTACTTTCTCAAAATTTATTTTCTTTTTTTTTTTAATCCTCACCCGAGGACATTTCTCCATCTATTTTCAGAGAATGGGAAGGAGAGAGAGAGAGAGAGAGAGAGAGAGAGAGAGAGAAGGAGAGAAACATCGATATGAGAGAGACACATCAACTGGCTGCCTCCCGCACAACCCCAACCAGGGCCAGGGATAAACTGCAACTGAGGTACGTGCCCTTGACTGGAATTGAACCCACGACTCCTTGGTCTGCAGGCTGACCCTCTCACTGCTGAGCCAAACAGGCCAGGGCTCGAAATTTATTTTCTTAATTAATATGCAATCTAAGTTTTTAACAAATAAAAGTAAGTTATGTTGATTCACTGCAGAAAGTAAGAAACAGCATACAGCCAGTGGAGCGACTGTGGGCTCGGAACACGGAGCCTTCACTCACTCCCACGGAGCGCGTGGACGCAGGTGCGCGTCCCCAGACACGCTTCTGCTCAGACGCCGCGGGCGCGCTCCCTGGCGCCCGTTCTCAGGGGTCAGGCCTCAGGTCTGCTCTGTCCGTAAGCTAACCCCGTGTCGGGGCAGAGCACCAAGAGGACCTGGGGTCAAGGGTAAGATCTTCATTTTTACCCTGAACTTATTTCTATAGCTTTATAACAAACTGGATAAAATCACATGTAGATTCTATACGTGCTTGTGATTTGCAATATAGCATAAGGTTTTGTAGATTTAAAACATTTAACTCTTTCAAATATCCAAGTGAAAGATAAGAATTACTCCCAAGTTTATAAAAACGGTTTAAAAATTATTCCCTCAGCATTTTCATGATAAACTCTTTTATTAAAATATTGTTTTATTTTATTTTACTATTATTATTATTATTTTAAATCCTCACCCAAGGATATTTTTCCTTTATCTTCAGACAGAGGGAGGGAGGGAGGGGGAGGGAGAGAGGGGGGGAGAGAGAGAGAGAGAGAGAGAGAGAGAGAGAGAGAGAGAGACATCGATGTGAAAGGGACACATCGACTGGTTGCCTCCCGCACAACCCGACCAGGGCCGGGGACTGAACCGCAACAGAAGTATGTGCCCTTGACCGGAATCGAACCCGAGACTCTTTGGTCTGTGGGCCAACACTCTAACCACTGAGCCAAACTGGCCAGGGCAAAATATTGTTTTATTTTAAAGCACTACTAAAATAACCATTCTGGAATCTAGGTTCCCAATGAAATGTTTGCTTTTTTGAAATCCTATTGTTTTAAAGTAGAAATTTCAATGAATGTCTTCAATATAATTCGGATTCTGCTTATACTTAGTTTCAAGATTAAACAGAAATGAGGGATTCTGTTTGAAATTTGCTTAGAGTTCTTTTGCCTTTAATTAGTTAAGAAAATTAAGATGATTCCATTCACATGCATAATACTCAAGGTTATCTCTTAGCTACAATAATGTAAAAACGAAGCAGACCTTACTTGAATAAGCAACTGTGTTTAGTTCACTACCAAAACTATAAATCTTATTAATTACACTGATGTTTAAATACTGACTCGATTTCCAGTTCTAACAAAATCAACACGCCCCCTGGACAGAGGACTTTCCGATGAGCTAGACAGTAAGTATTGAAATGTATTCCATGTGATTCTGCCCTAGAAAAGGCCAGGAGGCCATCGTGAGAGCGCAGTTCACAGGGATCAGGGATGGCGGGGTCCCCTGACGCAGAGTGGCCACGGGCACCACCCCAAGTGACTGATTTCCGTCAACAACCTTGGGAGTGCAGTTCTATCAGGTGCCACGTGCCAGTCCAAACGGCTGCTGCGCACCGCGAGGCCGCTAGCTCGTTTTTATGGCAATAACAATTCAGATCTGTTCCTGAAAACATCCGGAAAGTGAAACTGGAAACAGAAACTGCCTGTGAACAACCGTGGTTGAGAGTCACAGGCAGAGTCCCGGCTCCAGCACCGTTCAGGCGGTCAGAGAAACACCCCAGCGTCACTGAGCCATCTGGGAGCTCACACCACACGGTCTGCTCCGCCCGGGGCGGTGCACGCGAGCCTTTCCCACTCAAAGTGTATAACAGATCTAAGGAGAACACCTGTGACGCCTGAGGACAGTCGCCCGTGGTCTGGCAGATGTCCGGCAGCGGAGCAGGCCCTTGGCGTGTTCTCAGACACGCGCTTACCTTCCTTCGTGATGAAGTTGGGGCCTTCCCTCTTGAGCAGGACGCCCAGCAGGATGACCTGGCTTGCCAGACAGCTGCAGTCCTGAGAACACAGATCACGGGAGTGGCGGGAGGGACGTGTACAAAAGGCAGCACAGGGTAAGTGACCGCATGGCCACACGACACAGAGGGCACGCCCTGCCACGGAACTGGGCAAAGAGAACGTGTCTCGGCCCTACCACCGAGCGTGAGATGGCACAACGATTTACCTCAGATATCGTGGGACAGATGGGAGACGAGGGGCTTCCTGGGGTAGGAGGACTTAATCAAATTGTCCAGGAGACAAGAGAAGCAACAGATAGAAAATACGTTCTCCATACCATTCATGCTTCTGCCACTCCCGAGACCTGCCCATCCCCCACCACTGCGTCCTGACGGGACTCACTCGGAAATGGGGGGCCATGTTGCCATCAGGCTGTGTGAGGAGAGGGGTAAGGGGGGAGGGACGTGTGCCGCGTGCTCTAGGTCTAGTGTATCCTATTCAAGCTCATGTAGATCTATAGATAATACTGATCGGTAACAGAGTGGGTGCTGTCTGGCAGGATACACACTTAGCCGACATGCTTGCATTTTTACGGCCAACGAGATGTCACAGTATTTACAGTTCTACCATTAGAACTTCATTTCTCTGGATGAGCACTACTCTCTGTTAATAATGTTTTAACAAAATTGAACTCCACTCTGACCCTCAGTTACTGCACGTACACACCCTGGCAGTTTCTTTTTGTAAACATAAGGGCCTTGAGACACCCAAAGAAAACTATAAAAATAAGGGGTTAATGAAGGCCTTGGGAAACTCAGAGGAACATGAGAAGAAAGAGATTAATGATGGCCCTGACCTCTGCTGGAGCAGACTCCTTACCTCTGAGACAACTCGTACCAACCCAGACACCAATTACGCGGTGCCAAGAGAATGTGGGTTTTTTTGAAGGTAGTTTTTTTTTAGTTTCTGTAGTTTGTGACCATAAAACCCAGAGAACAAAGGGACTTCGGTGCTAAGCCCTTTTCGGCTTGGCCTGCCTCCACCTACGCATATGTAAATAAAGCAATTTTGCTCTACACTGGCCTCGTGTTGTGGATGTGATATCCCGCCGGCTCAGACCTTTTACTCTCCAAGTCCATCACCCGTAGAGACAGTAAAATTGAGGTTGCTAACTTAATATTCATATGGCTGTGGTCACAGGATTGCTTCCTCAGTGACTGCAGAGACTGAAGCGAGCATTAGACCTAAGAGCTGGGGCAGGAGACAGGATCGGGTTGTCACAGGAAAACACGTCCGGAGGTCCTGGAGCCAAGGCCACTGACGCACCCTCTGCAATGTCCCACACAACGCTTGCATACCCAGCAAAACCCACTCAGCCCCACTCCGTGAGCATCCGTAAGACATCCATGCTCATTTAGACCAGGAGACCCACACCCCACCACTGCCCTGGGCACGGACAGGCGATCCGCCACCATTTAACTGCGACCTTCTCTGAGAGGACCAATGAGAAGCACGGCCTGCCCCTGGGCCTCCTGCTCTGCCACCTGACTCGGGCCACCCTGCAATGGCATGCTCCTCACCTGCAGTTTCTGCAGAATGTCCTGGGTGGGTCTGTTCTTCCATTCGGCAACGGTGACATCTGGCTGCTGTTCCAGCTCAGGACTGTTGGAGGCGCTGCTCTGTCGTTTGACTTTTGAATGTTTGGGAAGCTCCAGTTCCTCAAAACTCTTAAATTCTGGAAGCCTAGAAACCAGAAGAAAAAGCTCCAGATTGCCTGCACTTCTAACGTAACCTCAAGAAACACAGTGAAACCCAAAGGGACTTACTCTTCCGTGTCGCTGATGCGCAGGAAGTCCAGCTGTTCCACCACAGCGCCGGATATTAGTGTCTGAAAGGGGATGAGACAGATGCTCAAGTCTTAGATTCGTCAAGCCCAACCCTAGGATCTGTGCACATACTTTATTGTGAGTATGGTAATACTTCAAAAACTCTGCCTAAGAACAGAGACAACTCTCACTCAGCTTCTAAAGGGGCATTCTACCATCAGACAGGTCTGCACAGCAGCAAACCCCTGGCACAGCAGGACGCCGAGCCGCAGTCCCGCAGCCTCCACCAACGAGGCAGTCCACCAAAGATGAACGCACTTCCTCCCCGTTCTTACAACTGCGGTTATTTTTAGGCTGACATAAAATTCATGACCCATTAAAATGTTAAAAAAATATATTTTTTAAAAAAATATTTTTAAATTGATTTTAGAGAGAGAGGAAGGGAGAGGGAGAGAGAGATAGAAACATTGATGAGAAAGAACATCGATTGGCCGCCTCCTGCATGCCCCCCACTGGAGATCGGGCCCACAACATGGGCATGTGCCCTGACCGGGAATCGAACCGGCGACCTCTTGGTGCATGGGTCGACGCTCAACCACTGAGCCACACCAGCCGGGCTAAAATGTTAAAAATATTTTGAAATGAAAACACGAAATGCTGAAATTGTTTTGGGAAAAGATAATGTAAATTGCTAGGTCCGGGTCCTGCATGGACAGCACAGCCCACTGGAAGGACCGGTTCACTCGTGTGTGAGAGGAGGTCCCTGGAGGCTTCGGGCGTGGGTTGGACTCTGCTCCGCCTTCTGACCAGGTAGAGCAGGGGGAGGGTAAGTGCCACGGAGCCAGCAGGAATCTGGGACATGACTGTCAAGACCCAGGTGACAGATGAGTTTTGCTTGGACCCCAATGTCAGTGCTCGAGATGATGGGAAGTGGTTTGACTCTGGATATGATCTGAGAGGAGAGAAAACCAATGTGATAATGGATTGTAATGTGAGTATAAAGAAAGAGAAGAGTCAATACTGAATTCTCAAAGCTGATAACTGATACTGAAAACATAAGAAAATTATCTTGATTTCATATTTTCTACTTTTACTGGCCCACCCACCCTTATATACTAATTTAGCTCATAAAGTAAATGTTTGATCGCAGTTAATAGACAAATGCTAAATTCCATGAACAGTCTCTAGAGCTCTTAATTTAAAAAATTCGGTTGGTTGCAGAGGTTCCTGAATTAGTCAGATAAAAAAAATTATACTTATAATTAATTTGCTAGGCATTAACCTTAGTTTTGATGGTAATCAAATAAATAGTTACAAATGTGTCAAATGCAATGTAATAGTCAAGAAGGTCTCCTGCTCTGTGATACTCAGGTGTGTCCTACCGGGTCCTTTCCACCTGAACGTCCACCTGAGACCACGCCCCCCTCATGCTGCAACCCCACGGGCTTTGTTTCCCGTTAGGCTCCCCGACTGGAAGGAGTCCCGTGAGAGCGGGGACCATGCACATTTTCCCACCACTACACCCCCAGTGCCAGTGAGGGGCTCCATCAGTGTCTGTTGCCTCAATGGCCAGTATTCACACATCTCCTACATGAGATAAAACTCACGACCTGTTAACGTGTTAAAATGTTGTGAAATGAGAACAGGAGCAAGCAGAGCACCGTGCGATGCGGACATGAGCACAGCCTGGCCTGACAGAGGGTCCATCCAGAGAGAAGCAGACATGAGAGACTTGCTACCCCAGAGATAAGGGCGACAGCAGAGGTCTGGGCAAAGTGCCACGGAGGCACTGGAGGAGAGATGAGCTCCTCCCCTGGACCCCACAGAGGCTCCCTGGAGGAGAGATGAGCTCCTCTCCTGGACCCACAGAGGCTCCCTGGAGGAGAGATGGGCTCCTCCCCTGGACCCCACAGAGGCTCCCTGGAGGAGAGATGAGCTCCTCTCCTGGACCCACAGAGGCTCCCTGGAGGAGATGGGCTCCTCCCCTGGACCCACAGAGGCTCCCTGGAGGAGATGGGCTCCTCTCCTGGACCCCACAGAGGCTCCCTGGAGGAGATGGGCTCCTCCCCTGGACCCCACAGAGGCTCCCTGGAGGAGAGATGAGCTCCTCTCCTGGACCCACAGAGGCTCCCTGGAGGAGATGGGCTCCTCCCCTGGACCCACAGAGGCTCCCTGGAGGAGATGGGCTCCTCCCCTGGACCCACAGAGGCTCCCTGGAGGAGATGGGCTCCTCCCCTGGACCCCACAGAGGCTCCCTGGAGGAGATGGGCTCCTCTCCTGGACCCCACAGAGGCTCCCTGGAGGAGAGATGAGCTCCTCTCCTGGACCCCACAGAGGCTCCCTGGAGGAGATGGGCTCTTCTCCTGGACCCACAGAGGCTCCCTGGAGGAGATGAGCTCCTCTCCTGGGCCCCACAGAGGCTCCCTGGAGGAGAGATGGGCTCCTCTCCTGGACCCACAGAGGCTCCCTGGAGGAGAGATGGGCTCCTCTGCTGGACCCCACAGAGGCTCCCTGGAGGAGATGAGCTCCTCTCCTGGACCCCACAGAGCACCCTGGAGGAGATGAGCTCCTCTCCTGGACACTTCACTGAAGAGGTGACACTGACCTAAGTTATAGAATTAAAGTATGACTCAGAGAGAAGGCAACTCTGGAATACAGTAGCAGCAGGAGCAGGGAAATCGCAGTTACACGCAGAGACTGTGACACACCGTTACTGGGGGAGTGGGAAGCAGGGCTGCCAATGACACATGGAGGGTCCTGGGGCATGAGGCTGGGCCCCAGGGACGGGTAAGGAAATCTGGAAGAGCTTGAACTAAAATCCAAAAGAAACGTATGGGGGCCACTTCCACTTTCTGTTCTAAAGAGAAGGCAAAGGCTGGGTGATGGGGGAGGGGGAGGGGGGTGTTTGGCGGGCGTAGTTTCAGTTCTTCCAGACGTAGCCGTCCCCACAAGTCCACAACTGTTAAGGCCACGTCAGCACTCCGGACCCCAGCTTCCTCAGAGCAGGAGTGGGCTAAGAGGAGCTTTCACGGCCACGGCCCTTCCTGGGCAGTCACTGCGCTGGCTCAAGCGTCAGACTGCAGGGACCAGGCAGACGGGATGGCGACCACAGGAGCAGGCACGGAGTCAAACCCAGACCAAGACCTTCACTGGAACACGTATGAAGAAACACAGCTGTTTCTCGCCCTGGCCAGTTTGGCTCAGCGGTCAGAGCGTCAGCCCGAGGACCAAAGGGTTGCAGGTGCGATTCCTGGTCAAGGGCACGTACCTGGGTTGCGGGTTTGATCCCTGGCCCTGGTCGGGGTTGTGCAGGAGGCAACCAGTCAATGTATCTCTCTCACGTCGATGTTTCTCTTTCTCTCTCCCTCCCACTCTGTCTGAAATAATCAATGGAAAAATATCTGTGGGTGAGTATTAAAAAAAAAAAAAAAAAAAAAAAAAGGAAACAGCTGTTCCTTAACTGGATGAAGTGTCCCAACAACAGCACACACCGCAGTGGAGACTACCTGCAGACGATCGACGTGAACTTTGACCCCTCCGACCATTCCTTTCTTAAAGGCTGCCAGCATGTCTAGTATGGGGTTGAATCGGCTACCTCTAAAATACAAGCAGATAAACAGAACGTGCATGTTAACAACCGAGTGAGAAATTCACCGTCTCATACCAAGTGCCCTTCACAGAGGCAAAGCGCTTGGCCAGCCTGAGAGGGACAAAACACCAGCATCCGCGGCGCTCGTGGCAGTGGGACGCGTGCACCTCGCCGCTCCCACCGACTGACCGTATGTTGTCTTCCCGGACGAGGACGAGGAAGAGGGGGCGCCCGTGCATTTTCCAGTACTGCTTGATGAACTGCAGCGCGTTCTGTGGGGACGAGAGCGGGGCAGGGCGCCATGACAGGGTGTCCACGCTGGCCGGGTGCTCAGCCCACGGCAGAGAGCCAACAAGACCCTCACACGCCCCGGTCCCTCAGTCTCACCCGGGAGGATGGAGACCGCTCGGGGTGGACGTGTTCTAGTACACACAAGTATACAAGCGGGAATGTGGACAAGTTAAGCTGGAAAGAACTTTTATTTTAAACTCTGTTCTGTAAGATAACCAGGGCACGTGTGACTTAAGGTGCCTTGTCCGTGTGGCCTCGTGACTGCCCCTCAAGGACAGTCCCAGGGAGGGAGAGCCAGCCCGGGGCGACCACCCAGATCCGTTCCCACTCTGCACGACTGTGTGTGCATCGCAGGAGGCAGAAGAGGCTGGACGGAACCCACACAGACCCCAGAACTGAGAGGTCCTTCCCTGACTCAGTTCCTACTGTCCTCGTCACATCAGAGACGGACATGCCCTCACCAGCGCCAGGCCCCGTTCTGAGCGCTCTCCATACATCAACTTATCTCGTCCTCACGACAGGTTCTCGCTCCAGTACAGAGATGGGACGACAGAGACACGGAGAAGCTAAGCAGCCTGCCCGAGGTCACACGGCTGGTCAGGAGCGGGCCCAGTGCCACCAGTGCAGGCTGGCTCCAGACGCCACGCTCTGGTCCGCTGAGCTCCTCCACGCGGAGGTGGGAACGGGAGTGGAGGGGGTTTAACTAGCGGGGTGTCATGAGTTAGGGGAGGTTTTCCTTGACATTCTTCATAAATAAACTTACTTTGCTAACTCAGCTTTTGTTCAAAAAGAGAGAATCCGTCGGTGTCACGGGAACAGAGTCTCTAAGCGAAGCCAGGCAACTGGGTATAAAACACCCGCCTCCCATCTAGACCACAAGGGACCCCCGTCTGTCCACGGCCTGTGCGGCCAGCGCCCGGGAGCCCCGACCTAAGCACACACGGTGAAATGAGTCCCGTCTCTGTGAGCAGGTGTACCTTTATGTCGTCGATCAGCAGCAGAACGTCCTGAGACATGTAGAAGTCGCTCAGGTCGAAGATGATGGGGTAGCACACCACAGTCTTCCCCAGAATGCGGTAGATCTGTACGGAGAAACCACAGTGAACACGGAACCAGCCAGAGGCAAAGGGACGGCCACAGAAACCCTAGTGAAATGACAACTCATGTCTGATTCTGAACAAGCACATACAGCGTCTTGTAAAAACAGACAGTATTAAGGAATTCTGAAGGTCCCTGGCTGAGCCGTGTGCCAACAAAGTGCCCCCCACTATGACGGACAGCCTCTGAGCAAATGCGCTGGGATCTGATGTCTTATGACCCTTAGAAATGACAGAGCAAGGGGGGTGCTCATTCACTCCTAGAAGACTTTTGTGACATCATACAAAACAAACAGTGAGACTGACTTATAAAAAATAAGAACTCAGAGGACGCGCCCACGCATAAGCATTTCGGTGTGTGGTGGGGTCCTCTGAACCCCGCCCCTCGAGGAAAGTTCACAAGCACCTTTGACGAGCCGAGGCAGCCGATGGGCCTGTCCGGCCTCCCCGAGAGTCCCAGCTTCTCGTTGACGCCCAGGTGGAAATAGGCCTGTAAGACACCAGCTTGTCAATCAGAGTCAGGCAAGGATCCATGCGTTTCCTTGTTTGTCCCTCTGTGTCCCCGATCCCCGACTTGCCCAGCCTCCTCTCTGACTGGGGAAGAGCCCGCATGTGCTGGAGAAGGTCCAGGATGCCTGAAGAGCTGGTCTGGGTGGCTGGCACCAGGTCTGGGTGCTGCCGGCGGTAAGGTGCAGGCTGGTGGGCGGTGCCTCTGAGGCCCTGCAGCCCTGTGAGGGGTGCAGCCCACTCTCCAAGCTGGCCTTCCCGGGGGCACAGGCTCTGACCACAGACTCTGAGGGTGGCCTCGGCGACTTAACCTCGATCACTTGAGAGACAATATTCCAAATACTCCCACCAAACATGCTGGAGTTTGTTTCTGTATTGAGCAGTTACTGAATAAGACTGGTAGTTTATAATAACTACTGGAAGTCACCAAGGTCCCGTCCCCAAGGAGCAGGAATATCCCTAACCACACACGTGTGCCCATCCATGGAGCAGGAATATCCCTAACCACACACATGTGCCCAGCCATGGAGCAGGAATATCCCTAACCACACACGTGTGCCCATCCATGGAGCAGGAATATCCCTAACCACACACGTGTGCCCATGCATGGAGCAGGAACATTCCTAACCACACACGTGTGCCCATGCATGGAGCAGGAACATCCCTAACCACACACGTGTGCCCAGCCGCGGGGCAGGAATATCCCTAACCACACACGTGTGCCCAGCCGCGGGGCAGTGCGTGCAAAGGCCTCGTCACCTTTAATCCAATCTGGACAGGTGTGTACCACGTCAGAGACAAACCCAGAGGTTATTTTATCATTATTGTGAGACCCAGCAAACCAAAGGGTTAGGAATTACTTCAGACTGCAAATAGTAAGGCAACAGAAAAAGTAGTTATTACCAATAAATATTTAGATGAGAACGTGTCCTTCACAGTTAATAAAAGGGAAATAATCAGATCAAATGTAAGGTTAATTTTACACCACTACTCCAATTAAGGCAATTTTACGTAAGGGTCCAGCCTGGTCAGCCACGGCGAGTGGAGATCAACAAGCCCTGTGGACAGAGGTCCACGCACACAACGTGGCTGTTTCCTTCGTGGCGTGTCTGGTAAAGTGGGTTCCTCAGCTCACTCAGGAGACTTTGGGATGAGTGAGCCTGTCTCAGAAGTGGAGGGTCACTGTGCGTCCTGGCTGTCCCCTGAGTCTGACCCCGTGCTCCCGCCCCCCAGGGGACAGTAAGGGGACAGAGCCACCCACCTTCACAAGCTCCTGCTGGGCCCAGATCTGGATGGGTTCCACCTGCTGAGGAGTCTGAGTCTGAATTCCGTACGTGTTAAGGAAAACCTGGAGGCTAAAGGACACAGGCAACAAAGAAAAAGAGCGACTTTGAGCCAATGCACGGAGCAGTGTGGGGGGGAGGGGGAGGGTGGAGGGGAGGAGGGGGAGGGGGGAGGGGAGGAGGGGGAGGAGGGGAAGGGGGAAGAGGGGGAGGAGGGGGAGGGGAGGAGGGGGAGGGGAGGAGGGGAGGGGGAGGGGAGGAGGGGGAGGGAAGGAGGGGAGGGGGAGGGGAGGAGGGGGAGGGAAGGAGGGGAGGGAGAGGGGAGGAGGGGAGGGAGAGGGGAAGAGGGGAGGGGAAGGGGGAGGGGGAGGAGGGGGGAGGGGGAGGGGAGGAGGGGAGGAGGAGGGGGAGGAGGGGGAGGGGAGGAGGGGGAAGAGGAGGCCGTGCTGACTGGGAGCCCACTTTAACTGGTTAAGGGAAGCAGCACGCCATCTGCCCTGGAATCCAGGGGCCCTCCGGGGTTCCTCACAGAACGTCAGATGGGAGCCTTGGGGCTGGCCGCCGGGTAGGCGCTGACCTGGGGAATCCCCGTAGCCTGTGTACTCAGGTCTCAGAGCTGCACCCCAGGCAACAGCGCCACGGGTGGCAGTCGTGAACATGCACATCGACTCAAACCCAGTGATGGTTGAGCACGAAAAGAATGTCATGCTGGCCCTCACATGCACACCCATGCATCCCTGCCAAGGGGTCTGTGATGAATCGACTACCACACAACACTGTGAGCACGAAGCACCCAGCACCCCCCTCCCCCAGAACACGCCGCCCGCCCGCCCCGTACCGCTGGCTCTCCGCAATGAGCGCCACGTGGACCACCACGTCGTTCTCCAGGGGGCCCTGCAACACACAAGGAGGCGGGGACGTTGCAGATCCGGTCGCCGCGCTGCTGTGAGCGTCGGGACATGTGACCATCGCTAAGAGTCCATGACGGCGATGGATGCAGCTGGCTGTGAGCGGCGCCTGCCTCCTGCGCGCCCCCCGCCTGCGCATCAGTCCGATGGTGCGCACAGAGCGACGGAGCACCAAGGCACGGAAAGCCATAGATCTCACCAGCACCAGAGGGCTAGCCTGTCAGGGCTCTTTGGAATGATGCATCAGAGGAGTTTGGGGACGGAGAGTCACGTCTCATCATTTAACTCTGAAGGGAAGAGGAAGAACTAAAAATAAAAGCCCAATGTGTGTATTTTCTGTAAAAAAATGATTGTGAGTTAAAATTATTCACTTGACATCTGAACCACATATAAGGCTATTCCCTTCCTTGTCAGTCAGCTTTCCTTTGAAACCTTACACATCAAAACAGCTTTATTCTAATACATAGTTTCCTCGGCGGAGAAGGAGCTACCCAGGTGACTGTATAATTAGCACTGTGTTCATTAGGGACAAGCTGTTGGGCTTAATCGTTCTAATCAAAGAGAGCGCTGGACATGGGCTACTCTGCTCTGTGTGAAGAAGATTCGCTATAGCACATGGTCCACACTGAGCCAATGCACAATTAACAGAACATTAAGAAGCACCAGTAAATGACAGTGTTAGGAAGCTCTGGAAATACTGATCAAATATAATGTCTTTACAGTAACGAAGCCAGCATTCCCAGTGGCATGCTGTGCAACATACCCCTGACTGCCCGGCGACCCCGGGGTACTGAGCGTGCCGCTGGAATTCACGGATGCTGGAAGCCAGACACGCAGAACATGATGGCAGCAGGACCCACGCCAAAGGCACGGCTCCCAGAGTCACCATGAAGGTGTCACTTCGGGCAGACGGCCACGTGACTTAACAGAACGTTTAAGAGAAAATATGATGTAACAACCCAAAAGAAATAAATATATATTAAAAATGCTATAAATTCTATTTTTCTTTGATACAAAGATCTTAACAGTTAATGTTACTCAAAAGGATGAGAAAAAAATGAATTATTCAGAGGCCCATTGAGATTTCTGACGACAAGTGAAAACAGTGAGCCCCATGTCTCTCGGATGAAATCCAGTATTTGCTTCATCGAAAGGCGGGGTAGCCTGGGAGCGGGCATTGCCTAGTCTGCAGGACAGTCAGGGATTCTTACATAAAAGCAAGTGAGTGACTTTGTGTACCAGAATGCAGATAATATTTCGGTAACTATAAATAAGGCAGCTTACAGCTCCTAATTAGCAAACGGGTGTCCTTACGAATCACAGGCCTATTTAGGATGCCGTTACTTTCATTTGCATGACAGACTCCTCAGACTAAAATCCCACTACGCCTGGTGAATAGAAGTGAGCACCTGGTTTAAGAGACTAGACGGCTGAAGAACGCTTTCACTGCAAAAACTGAGCTTTTCAGAAAGTTCCCATTCACAAACCATCTGCCTTCATGATCTCAGACCTCCACCCCCAGCCCAGGTGGGGCCCCTCGCCCACTTCACCCACCAGAGAGTTCAGCGTGGGCAGTCCCACCCAGCATCGCTTTCACTGACAAAGTGAGAATCACCTTTTCCCTATTTTCACCATTTTCTTCAAACCACCAACACAGTTGTCTAAACCCATGAAATCTCTCCAAAAATGTCCTAGTATTAATTAATACCTTATATTTCTAAATGGTGGTTTCCTTAATAATATTGTGGTATTTTCTGCCTTTGGGGGCGGGGGGTAGTTAATCCTCACCCGAGGATATTTTTCCATTGACCTTTTTAGACAAGTGGAAAGGAGGGATGGAGAGAAGGGAAGGGAGAGAGAGGGAGAGAGAGAGAGAGAGAGAGAGAGAGAGAGAGAGAGAGAGAGAGAGAAATGTTGATGTGAAAGAGACACATTGATTGGTTGCTTCCAGCACAACCCCAACCAGGGTTGGGGATCGAACCTGCAACCCAGGTACGTGCCTTTGACTGGAATTGAGCCCACGACCCTTTGGTCCGAGATCCAATGCTCTAACCACTGAGTCAAACCAGCCAGGACTATTTTCTGCTTTTAAATTCACAAAGTGCACACACACACTGCTCAAGCCCTGTGATATCTTTACCTCATATATTTTTTAAACAGCTGCAGGTCCATTTTCTAGGGTATACCGTAATTCAATTCAGGAATGTTTGGTTTGATGGCCAGTGGGTGGTTTCTGATATATCAGTTCTGCAGAGAACATAATTGTCCCTCACTCGAAGAACTGCTGAGGATTTCGGGAGAGAACAAACTGCTAAGCACAGTATGCCAAGGCCCAGTCCAAACCAAAGGCAGAGGAAAGCTGATGTCCTAGGCTGAAAGCCACCAGGCAGAGGGAACCCCATGTCCCAGTCTAGCTCACACACAAGATCAACCATCACATGCTTGCAGGAACATGTTACAATAGTGGGGAGCAGAGGGGGAGCAATGACCTTTGTATCCACCAGAAGTCCACTCTTCATCCACGCGAGATCAGGTTTTAAGAAAACCGAACTCCAAGTGTTGTCTACAAAACATCTATTTTCTTTTTATTTTATTTTAATGTTTATTGAATTTTCTTGGGGGGGGTGACATTGGTTAATAAGATTACACAGGTATCAGGTGACATCTCTTTTCTTATCTGCTTTTTGATAGAACATAATTCTTCACTTCTCGGCAATTAAACTTTAAAATTACCTCTTTTGTTAAATAATGCACACAGCATGTAAAGCTCGCTCTCACTTTTGCAACACTGTGCTGAGCCCGGGTCTGTGCAGCGTCATGGGGAGGTGCCCGTGCTGCATAAACATTGTACTGAGCCCGGGTCTGTGCAGCGTCTTGGGGAGGTGCCCGTGCTACATAAACACTGTGCTGAGCCCGGGTCTGTGCAGCGTCGTGGGGAGGTGCCCGTGCTGCATAAACACTGTGCTGAGCCCGGGTCTGTGCAGCGTCGTGGGGAGGTGCCCGTGCTGCATAAACACTGTGCTGAGCCCGGGTCTGTGCAGCGTCGTGGGGAGGTGCCCGTGCTGCATGAACACTGTGCTGAGCCCAGGTCTATGCAGCGTCATGGGGAGGTGCCCGTGCTGCATGAACACTGTGCTGAGCCCAGGTCTGTGCAGCGTCGTGGGGAGGTGCCCGTGCTGCATGAACACTGTGCTGAGCCCGGGTCTGTGCAGCTTCATGGGGAGGTGCCCGTGCTGCATAAACACTGTGCTGAGCCCGGGTCTGTGCAGCTTCATGGGGAGGTGCCCGCGCTGCATAAACACGGTGCCATGGCAGGCTGGCACAGATCAGCTGCTGAAAGGAAGCAAGGGAGGAGGGGAGAAGGGAAAAAAGAAAGAAGCCCCAAATGAAGGGTCGTGCCTCATTGAGGCTGGTCCTCAAGGGCAATGCATGGGCCACACCTAGGCCCCTCCTTGGGGCCTTAGAGAAGCTCGTTTACACTCACTAGCTCTCATCAGCAGGTCCTGCCAACATGCTGCACTTTCATTACTCTCATTTTTTCAGCAAAATCTCATTAGCTGACGGGACCAGGCAGACACTTCATACGTCTCAATTCCAGGTGAAGACGCCACGCCGTGTTCCCTGCAGGAGCCGAGGTCCAGGCTACAAACGTCTGAACACAGGGCGCCCCGGCCTGGCCGCGCTGGCACCCTGCTCTGACATTGCCACGCCAATGCAGCAACTTGGAGAGAACGAATCGGGAAGTGGAGGAAAGGTACGTGGACACATCCGAGGAGTAATGCCATCAAGCATGGTTAGAAGGCTCACCTGGGCTCGAGAGCAGAGCTGGCCAGGGTGAACCGGCCCTGGAGGAGCCCAGGGTTACATGCATTAGTGGTAATATAAGCTTTCCAGTCAAGAAGCAAACAAATGAATTTTAAAAACGATTCCCAGACCTCAGACACACCATTTCGAATACCTAGATGAGTACACCAGGCCGTTTCTGATGGCAGTCCTTTCAACGACTGCAGATATCTTGGAGGAGAATACCAGTCATCACGGTCACAACGAGATGATTTCCCAAACTGCTCTCCCTCCCTTCCAAGCACCTGCTGGGACTGGATGTCTCCATTCAGGGGCAACAGTAGCTTTACAGTTGTTGGCATGGAAAACAATACAGTAATTAACAAATAACAATACAAGAATACATTCAGTGTTCTGTGTACTCACAACTGTAAACCTACTCTTTCCCCACCCTGCATATGAAAATTCATAAAATTTATAAAAATGTTTTATGAAAATTATATGCATTGTATGAATATGGCCTTCTCCTAGCTTCTGAAAGTGATTTTCAAAAGATACACTTCTTAGGTATTATATTCTGACATTTCAAACTCAGTATCATTCTTAAGAAGTATGAGATACAACAGATAATTTTCATGTTTACTTAACTGGCTCTTATTAGGATAAACTTCTAGAACAGAAATCATTACATTAAATGGTATAAGGTAAAGGAAACCTTGATATTATATAACCAAATGAAAAATAATTATACAGACCTTTAAAATAATATTTTAGAGAAATAATATGAAAAATGCCTGTGATAGTATAAACAAGCAAAACAATGTCCAACAAGGCTGTAACCACGTCAGAAAGCTTATATACAGTAACAGCCAAAATGTTAAAAAAAATGTGTTTCCTCCAAACTTTTCAGGATTTTTATCATTCTCATTCATGGGGAAGTAATATCATTTATAAAATACATTATTTGAAATAAAATAAAAATATCAATACTATTTCTTTAGCTCTTACGATGTGTCAGAAACTGTGTTAGAGCTCTGCATACCTCATCACAAGTCAGACATGAGCGCCCTGTTGGGAATTATCATCACTGTTTCACAGATGAAGGAAGTGAGGCTCAGAGAGACACACAGTTAGTAAGTACAAGAGACTGCTGGCCACTCTGTATGACAGAGAAACTACACTACATCACCTTCTTAAAAATAAAAATTTATTACATATATATGTGGTATTCTTTCATCTTCAGGAAACCAAATCATGCAAAATTTTATGTACCTGTATTTCTGGAAAACAAAGCACCAGCCCCCTTGTCTTCATTCCTTTGAAAAGTGAGGGACTAACAAGTATATACGTGTTTAGCTCAGACCTGCATAAATATGCACAGGATTCAGTAAATAGATACTGACTTTCATCCTAAATTTAGGACTTTTGGAGCTTGGAAAATAAGCTCTTAGGACTAAAAAGCATTCCTTTCATATCTGTCTTTTCTCCAAAGGCTGTCAAAGTAGATCAATCCACTTTAATTGGCATATTCTCAGATTCAAAGCTGGGGAGTCACAAAAACGATCAAGGGGAAACCGAGTGGCCTCAAGGGTCTTCCACACACCCGATGGGCTCTGTCGCAATAATAAGCCATCAGTGGAAATACTGCTTCAAGTCACTCACCAAAACTACTCACATTTTATTCACAGGACAATGGCAAAACAGCTGGAACTGCCTGAGGACCAGGAGGGGTGGGGCTCCCACCGCCCGTCCTGGGGTTAAGAACAGGGCAGCTCCTTGTTCTACGGATCATTAATAAGAGGGAGTTATAACAGGACTAAAGGATAGGTTTTTCTTCAAAGATTCCTAGACTTTTCAAAACCGTTATTAGATTCAAAATAAGAAAGAAAGAAAAAAGGGAGTTGGTAAGTTATCTATATTTATGAATAAATATGATTTTTTTTTCCTCAGAATAAAATGCCAGGAATATAGATGGGCTCAGTGAGTTGGATCAGAGCAGGGGCATGAATTGAGATCAGCAGATTTGTTAAAATGATACCTGATTATAACACTTCTTGTACATCTTTATTCTGGACCATAAACCTTGCTTTCTTACATCTCTTTTACATTTCAGTCATGACTATAAGAAGACTCCATTTGGCAGAGGAAATAGTTCATTATCTCTCATGCCTGTTATTGGAACTTTTAATTTTAATAAGTTCAGTGGGTTAATTGGAATGATGCTATTATTAAGCTCATTTTTTTAAACTTCCAACTTAACTTTTCTCAGTTCTGGGTATTTTTGATCAAGGCATTTAATTTTCACTGGCTCTGGGTATAAACACTAATTGATAGGAGACTCATTCTCCTTAAAGACTGAAGACAATATTACCTGCAAAGGACATCTGTGTAGCTGTGGCTTATGAAGGCTAGGATTTCGGAAGCATTTTTGATGCCTAGGCTGTTTTATTCCGTTTTATTATAATAATCACAAGAACTTCTGTTCAGTACTCAAATTCTCCCCTGCGTGAGATGAAGTTGACTCTTCGTCCCACACACACACTTTCCTTCTATGCCAAGCTAATAAAGTGAAGTTGGTTTTTTTTAATCCTTTAAGTAGAAATGGTCTCAAATTGGTTAAACTACTTGAGAGCATTAGAATGAAGTGAACCAAATAAAACTGAGCCCTATGCAAAATTTCCTTAAATGACCGAAGATTAGTGAAACTTTAAAAACTGAACAGCTCTGAAACAAGAATAAAAAAGGGATGTAGGGATAAGTCCGTGTGGTAGGAGCGCTGCAGATGAATCCCCTAAATTGGGAGAGGCCGGGAACCATCCTTGGATTGCAGCAAACTCCCTCTGCACACAGACGGTCTCCACCACTTAATCCCTCTTTGATGCCCTGCCAATCTGGCTTCCGGTCACAGTCTCCACCACGATTGCTCAAAGGTCCTCAGTAACCGAGACCACAGAAGCCAGCAACAGAAGTGCTACAAGATTTACACACCAAACCCAGAAGAATAATCGTATAGACGAGTGAACTGCACTGCAGATGCGGCTGGAGACCAGCCCAGATGGCACCTGGTGAGCCCCGCAAGGTGTGAACACCAGCACCCGAATGCCTGCCAGTTCTGTGCCCTTCCTCCAGACTGCCAGGCAGTCAGTCTTCCTGAGCCACTGTCTCAAAGTCACGCTTCTCCCCACTTTCACATCCCCTGACAGTGTTACCTCCTAGCTGGATTCGGCCATCCCTTCCCTGAGGCCCCTTCGCTCCGTCAGCACCACCTACACCCTGGCAAGGTGCACCTGACTGCTGAGGCCCCCCCCCCCGATACAGGAGCCAACAGGCCAGGGAAACATTTCCGTCATGCATTAACGTAGGGGTTTTGTACTCTGCAGAAAATCTTAACATATATTTAAAAGTCTCCCAAACAGCTTCTGATCAATAAACCAATCGGAGTCATTACGTTCTTGTGGAAGGCCATCAGAAGAATCAGAGAAACGGTGACAGAGTCTCATGATCTGGTTGGCTCGCCCCCTTCCTTAAAGTAAGCACACACATGAGCATGTGTGCGTGTGTGCGCGTGTGCGCGCGCACGTTTTCCAAACAGAAGCAGCATTTACATGTGTAAGCACATCTCCTGTAAGCGCTGATCTTGCTGTTCTCGGCCCATAAGCGTGAACTGGCTGGAGGACAGGCACACGCTCGGTCCATTACCCTCTCCGCGGGCAGCGCCCACAGCCCACAGCGCCTTCATTTGAGTTGTCTTCATTACTGGTGCTGGAGGGTTTGCTCGAGCTAACGTTCAGTCTTGCTGATCCTGCAGACACTTATTTTGTTGACACAACAGAGTCTGAATCCATAGGAATAAGTGTAAAAATGTTAAATATTCCTCATCCAACATGTCACCAAGTCCTGAGAACAACTCTGCGGGTCACGCAGTCCCGGTGCAGCGACACAGCACGGGGGAGACTTCCTCACAGGGCCTTTCGGGGGACCCACTCCCCTTGATAACAGTCCATCTCACCTACCCCGCCCCCATGCACGCTGCACCTTCTCAGACACATCTGACACCTTGCACCAGCCCTGCGGAGAGGACGATGTTCGCGGGAGAGGGCTCATTGGACACGCCCGACTCCTACCTCCTCCCTGACAGGCAGCCCAGAGTGACTTTTAAGTTCAAGTCCTGTCGCCCAGCCGGAGTGACTCAGTTGGCTGGGCGTCATCCCATGCTCTGAAAGGTTGTGGGTTCGATTCCCGGTCAGGACACATACCTGGGTTGTGGGTTCGATCCCCGCTTGGGGCACCTACAAGAGGCAACCGATCGATGTTTCTCTCTCACATTGATGTTTCTCTCTCTCTCTCTCCCTTCCCCTCTCTAAGCATGTCCTTGGGTGAGGATTAAAACAATAATAGTAAATAAACAAAACAGAAGCACAGCGACATGCAAACAAGAAAAGCTCAGCTAACGGGAAGAGGGAGAAGCGTCGCCCTCGGGAGGAGCGACAAAGCCCCATTCAGAATGAACTTTCTTCTTCAGTCAAGCTTTACATGTCTTCGCTTGAGTCTCGGGAAGAGGTAAACGAGCTCTTTACCTGATTGGAAAACCGCATGCTCACGTTGCGCTGATTCTGCAGCGGGACGTAGCGCTGGATGGGATCGATGTCTCTAGGGCTGATCAACTCCTCGGCTGCAAAGAAGAAGCAAGGAAAGAGCATGACCCAGAGACCGGTGCATCTGTGCAACACGGTACACCAGCAAAAGGCTGACAGATATTCACAGAACACTGTCAACCAGAGTAAATCTTTATGATTTTGACTTAGACAAAGCTACAGCATCAAAACATTAAGTGACAAAAAAAAAAAAAATTTAGATTAATTGGATTTGTCAAATGATAACCTTTGAGCCCTGGCTGGTTTGGCTCAGCAGTTAGAGCGTCGGATCGAGGACCAAAGAGTCGCGGGTTCGATTCCGGTCAAGGGCGCGTACACCTTATTTGTGGTTTGGTTACCGGCCCTGGTTGGGGTCATGCGGGAGGCAACCAGTCAATGTGTCTCTCTCACATCGATCTCTCTCTCTCTCTCCCCCTCCCTCCTTCCCTCCCTCCACTCTATCTGAAGATAAATGGAAATATATCCGCGGGTGAGGATAAAAAAAAAAAAGTACAACCTTTGACCCTTGAAGGGCACTGTCAAGAAAGTGAAATGACAGCCCACAGAACAGGAGAAAATATTTGTGAGTCATGTATCTTGTAAGGGACTTGCATCTTGAATATGTAAAGAACGCTTACAAGTCAATAATAAAAGGACAAACTGCCCAATTTAAAAATGGCCACTGTCTCTGAATAGCTTATTTCTCCAAAGAAGATACAGAAATTACCAACAAGCACAAGAAAAGATGCTCAAAATATTAGTCACTTGGGAAATGCTCGTCAAAACCACGGTAAGGTACCCCTGCACACCCAGCAGGATGACTGTGACAGAAATCGCAGACAAGAACAGGAACTGGAAGGGATGTGGAGAAATCACAGCCCTCACACTTTGCTGGCGAGAACGCGACCACTTTGGAAAATAGTCTGGAATTGCTCAAAATGTCAAACACAGGGTTACCACGCGACCCAGCCATTTCACCCAAGATAAGTGAAAACCTATGTCACCGTAAGCTGCACACGAACATTCACAGCAGCTTATCCACAGCAGCCAAACAGTGGAAGCAGCCCAAACGTCCATCGCCAGGTGAACGGGTAAACCGGCCACCATCCACACACAGTATAATGTCACCCTGCTGTAAGAAGGGATGAAGTGCGGACGGACTGGGAGAGAAAAGGCGGTCCCAAAGGCCACACATGGCATGATCCGAGGGAAACAGAAGTGCAGAGGCAAATCCACAGAAACGGAAAACAGACCTATGATTGTCCAGAGCTGGGGGGAGAGCCAAGTGAGGAGGGGGAGGTGGGTAGTGCCCGATAAGGGGATGGTTTGGGGGTGATAAAACTATTCTAGAACTAATGGTGGAGATGGCTGCACAGCTCTCTCTGAATACACTAAACACCACGGAATTGCACACTTTAGGTAAAATGTATGGTATGTACCTTATACCTCAATAGAGCTGTTCTAGAAATAATGTCCTTGCATTCGGAAGGAAGGAAACCAGTTCATAAAGGGAGACAAAGTGGCCCTGGCCGGTTTGGCTCAGCGGTTAGAGCGTCGGCCCGAGGACCAAAGAGTCTCGGGTTCGATTCTGGTCAAGGGCACGTGCCTCGGTTGCAGTTTGTCCCCGGCCCTGGCTGGGGTCATAGAGAAGGCAGCCACTCGATGTGTCCCTTCCACGTCCATGTTTCTCTCTCTCTCTCTCTCTCTCTCTCTCTCTCTCTCTCTCTCTCCCCCTCCCACTCTACCTGAACAAAAAATGGAAAAATGTCCTCGGGTGAAGATTAAAAAATAATAATAATAAATAAATAAATAAATTTAAAAAGGGGGGACGACACACAGCGTTTCCTGGTACTGGATTCAGAAAGCGATTCCCGAGGGGGGGCTTCCCAGCACCACCCAGCACCAGGCCGTGGCTTCAGCGGCCACGGGAAACGTGCAAGCCCTTCCACGAGCAGCTGCTGTGGATCCTCTGGCGAGCTCCACAGGTGTCTCAGGAAGGCAACTTAGTGTGTCGGGGGGCGAGACGCTGGGTCCGTGGTTCTCTGCTGCCTTCTGCTCTCACGCTCAGAGAGCCACGGGAGCGCGGGAGCGCACTGATCCTCACTACAGCTTGTCCTGTCACCAAGCTCAGGGAGCGCGACTGTCCCTGGACACAGGGGGACCAAGCTGGGCGTGGGGGAGTCCTGCATGTCCTCGCTGCGGGCAGGCTGTCGGAATCTGTGCAAATGTGTAGAGAACATACTCTCCGACTCCGCAATGGCGTACCCACCAAGTTACCTCGGTGTTACGCTCAGACACGGAAAGGTAACTGAATAACATCAAACAATAAACAGAAAAGCACTCCCACTTCTCAATGAGTCGGCACGCCTTCCCCTTTACGGACGTGAGCTAGGAGAACGTGCCGTCTCACTCTTGATCTTCAGTTCTATGCTAATCACGTCAAAATGACACCCTGCTGACTTTCTGTGTGAGTCCATCCGCGTTTAATATTTACTTAGAATAAGAACTGTACTTCGTCTCCTTAGCTTCCTGGTACCGCTTTCAGGGGCGAACAGGTGGGAAACGGCAGACCCTTGCAGCTTGGGGAGTGCTCCTCACTGGATCCCCACTCCGGGGTGACCCCCAGGCTTGTGGGCAACGTTATCCCTTAGACAGAATCACCAACGGCGTGTCTGGTAACTCTTGGGAGGTGTCTTTAGTAACAGAGTGACATTAATAATGGAATAGGGAAGGAAGGAGCGGGGCAGCCACGGAGACACGGACGGGCTCACTGATCCTCACAGCTTGTCCTGTCACAGACAGCGCGATGCAGGCACTGCGTGGTTAAGGCTCGCACACATGGCTGGTCGATGACGGAGCTCAGCCTCACACTCGGGCAGGCTCTCCAGTCCGGGCTCTTGCCCACACACCGACCTTGCCCTTTGAGAACAATGACTCTACACAACACGTGCCAGAGGGAAAAAAGAAACAAACAATTTAGACCTAATAGGGTACAGTTTCCCTACCCAGGTCAGGGAGAATATTGCAGAACATTCTTCTCTTGCTCTGAAAAGAATATACTTTCGCAAAATGTATTATTATTTTTAAAATATATATATTTTTTATCGATTTTTTTTTTTTTAGAGAGAGAGAGGAAAGGAGAGAGAGAGATAGAAACATTGATGTGAGAGAGAAACATTGATCGGCTGCCTCCTGTACGCCCCCTACTGGGGATCGAGCCCACAACCTGGGCATGTGCCCTGACCGGGAATTGAACCGGGACCTCTCAGTCCATGGGATGACGCTCAATCCACTGAGCCACACCAGCCAGGCTACTTTTGCAAAATTTAAAGCGAATCAATATAGGCTTAATTTATGGCCAATATCGACCTATAACTTCAATGTATTAATATCAGTTTAGCTCCTGGTGCAGGGTTGATTAGTACAGTGATATTCTAAACAGCAGCAAATTATTTCCCTATCTCATTTGTCTGATCACTGGGCTGTGGAAAAATTCCCACAACCAACAAGCGTTTCACATAATTAATGTTTCACTGTCATGCCACAGATATGAAATTCTAACTTTATTATTTTGTTAACTATAAATGATGACAGATAAATAAAGAAATCTTATATCCCTGGAAAGCATAAATGCTACTCTATTAAAATCGATATGAATAAAATAGTTAACCAAGACTTTTGAAAAAGCGTATTTCTTTGCACGCTGCCCTCATTTCTCTCTGCCCTGCACCTGCGTGTCTGGCTCGGCTGCTCGTGGGCAACCCCCCAGGCCGGACGCTTCTGCCTCGGGGCTGCTTTGCACCTGGCACGTAGCAGGCACGTGAGAGGCTTACGAGACACAATGATACACTGGTGGGTCAACACATTTGGAAACATTAACTGCTACAGTCATTGCTTTTATTTCCATAATGGTGAAAGGGACTAATACCTCAAAGGTCAAGCTAATCGAGTTTTTCCTCACTGCACGGATTTTTGTCATGAGGAAGCAAAGCTGAGCTCCCCGCTGTGCCAACTGTGTGGCACTGGCTTTCTGGTGAAGAGGGACAAGCCTGAAAGAATTTACACCTGCCACCCACAGAACTAAAAATGACGAGAACAAGGGTAAAGGGGTGGCTTTCTGCACTGCCCAGCCAGGACCACAGCCCACAATCAGGCATTCCCATAAACACAACAGCCGGCTCCACATCCTCAGAGGGCAGACTCGGTCATTCATACTTGTGCTTGTTAAGCACAGAAAGGTTTACGACGTGTACCCTGAGTTTAGCTCAACAATAATTGTTGAGGCTAAAAGGAGTACATTAAGAAGAATTTTTGTTTCTTGAATGAAATGACAATTTAACAAACATGTAACAGAGCGAGTCATTTCTGTTTCATCAGGGCCCAGGACACACTGCAGTGGGCTCAGCAGGTGCTCCGCAGGGTAAGACTGTGCAAAGCCAAGCCGGGAACCAGCTGCGTGACACGTCAGTCACATGCGTGTGATGGAGTGAGCCTCGGAGATCACAGGGCGCGAGCACAGCACAGGGGTACCGGCAGGACCGCTGCACGACCACGGGTGCCGCCAGGTGGGGACAGGCTTATCGGGGGTCACTTCGTAACTCACACACACGTCCAACCACTGTACTGCACACCTGAAACTCACATACAGTAATACTGAATGTCAAGTGTAACTGAAGATTTTTTTTAAATGAAAAAGATATGAGCTGTGGAGAAAAACAAAATGTAGATCCTCAGCCTCATACACTGTACCCCCCAAGTTTTAATTTATATATACATAAACATATATATATGGTTTTTTTTGTTTTGTTTTTTTATCCTCACCCGAGGACATTTTTCCATTTTTTGTTCAGATAGAGTGGGAGGGAGAGAGAGGAAGAGAGAGAAAGAGAGAGAAACATCGATGTGAAAGGAACAACACATCGAGTGGCTGCCTTCCGCATGACCCAACCAGGGCCGGGGACAAACTGCAACCGAGGTACGTGCCCTTAGCGGGAACCGAACCCGGGTCTCTCTAGTCCGCAGGCAGACACTCTACCCGCTGAGCCAAACCGGCCAGGGCTAGAATTCTTAGTTTTAGGAAGGCCAGTCACTTGTACAAGAAGGGGAGGGAAGACAACGTTCCAAGGGCAGCTGCTGGAGGAACACCGTGTGGCAGGTGCCCTCAAGCCGTGTGCAGTGCCTGCCGCACGGGATCCCACTTCAGGTCCCCAGTGATCACACGGACACTGCGAGAAAGGTACAGGTGCTCAGAAACTCACGGCTGGGAGAGCTCTTAGCAACCACAACGCAGACATGCCTCTGTACACCTATCCCGTCGTTTCCCTTTAACTGGCTAGCAGCAGCACCGTGCGCTACACTGAGTGAGCAGCAACCCCGCTTCCTCTGTCCTCACGCACGTGTGGGGCACGGGAGCCTGACTTCAACTGGAAAATGCGTTAGATGTCCAGGCTCAGTCAGTGGCTTTCATATTTGAGGTCAATTGGGCAAGAAATATCGTGAATGAGATCCAACGCCAAGGGGCTGTCTTGGTTGCAGACACTGGGATTAGGCAGCAGTGTGTCAGGACGACGAGGCTGCCCTGAGACAAACAGTGCCCTAGGCTGCCACCTCCCGCCTCAGAGGTGCCGGGTATCACAGTGACTGCACAGAGTGGGTCACCGGGCAGATGAATGGGGAAGTAGCACTAGGGAAGCATAAAAAAGTGCTATTTACATTCAAAATCTGTCTACCTTCAGTACATTGATTTTGGCATACGGAAGGGCCAATGCTTTTGTACTGACTGATACTGTTTCCAATCTTTTTTTTTTTTTCTTAAGCTCCATTTGCTTACGTAGAGTATGGTCAATTCTGCATTCCCAACTTCTTAGCCTCCTCAGTTGTATCCAGAGGCTGTGCTCAAACAGCACTCTTTCTGGCCGTGTATATCCAACGTCAGGCTGGACACACAGCAAACAGCAAGACGAAGGCTTCGCTCTCAAGTCCCCTTTCCAGGGACCAGTTTCCAGCCTCAGAATCGCGGAAGAGTTTCGGCATGCTCATTTGTAACTTCCAAGTGTGATACATAGGAATTTATGAGTCTGATGTTAAAATTCTTGTCCTTGCATAAGTTAACTACTCCTCTACTAAAATATTTTTTATCTAGCTGTATCAATAAGGCTTCTTTGTATAAAAATAATATTCTAACACTACCAACTTGGGCTTGATTCTAAGAAAACTAATTCATGTATGCAATTTTTTTTTTTTTTTGCAAAATATAAAAGCAAAATCTGTATGAACTCCTTTTCAAAAGCTGCCCATTTAATGGAAGACATTTTTTCTACAGGTTCTTAAATTAGCATTAAGTTTACAGGGAGACCCAGAAAATACAGTTAGAAGATGAGAAAATTGAAAACAGCATTAACTTAGTTCTCTCTTCTCTGGCTAGCTTCTATCTGCTCTTATATATTATTTGTGTGCAGCTTGAATTGGATATCAGGATTTTGAAATATTCTCCCCTAATGGAATGCACCAGAAGAAACCAGAGGTGATTATTCCTGCCGCACACACCAACCTGGCGCTCGTACAGAGATAGCAGGAACACAAAGACAGCCGGGTCCTTCAGGCAGTCAGCCGCCCTGAACACAGGCACAGCGCTGACAGCCAGCCTGTTTCATAACCCGTTAGCCGGAAAGGAATTCCGACTCTAAGATGACAGCCCTTTTGATGGAAATGCTAATAATATTTGAAAGGTTGGCCAGGAATGGTGCAGGGAGATGCTTAATGCTTTTTTGTGTTCATTAAATTAGCCTTCATTTCCTCACGTCCAGAGTAGTCCTTTTCAGCTGAAGTTTTTGGAGTAGCTGAAAAATAATTATTCATAGGACAATGGTCCCACTAAGCATCTAGCTAAGTGAGCAAATTGCCCACATGCACTTATTAGAAGAGAACTTCCAGATAACCAATGCCTTTTGGCAAGTGGTTTACTAAAGCTATGACCAAATGTGACCATTACATTAAATGAGAATTGTATTACATTATATAAAAGTAAATCAAAGCTCCCATAGCCTCTGCTAGAAACCTATCCACTGAGCTGAAGGCAGCCCCTAAATGATCGCAGCGCAGCCCACACCTATTTGACTGTCTCCCCAGAAACTGTCTATCGCCATGCAGTGAGAGACGTATTTATATATCTTTACATACAAAGAAACTCCCCCTAGACCTCTTCACAGCAAGAACGCCAACATCCAAGAAACATGTCAGCAAAGACATACTTACTTCTATGGGCTTGATAATAGGGGGGAAAAATGTTCCCAACTTTCTCCACTTACCCAGGAGTTTTGCGATGATATAAAGGGCTTGTCCCCAAAGAAACAGTTTTCCATCACGGCCACAGTTGCTAGGAAACCGCTTTTGACTACCAGGGTTTCTTTTCTCAAGTTCTACGAAATCAGCTGGCACGTAATAGTACTTTGGTACGACCGGATAACCTATGGAGTTTAAAAGTAAATATTTAAAATTCAACAAATCAGTGTCCTTGCCAAAGCTCCCCTTCAAGAAACGGCAATGTCAGAAAGCAGAGAGAGACAAGGTTGTGCGGGAGGTAACGGATTTGATGGGCTACAGAAAGCCGGACACGGGGGCTCCTTTCAGAAACTGCCAGTGACAAACGTGGAAGAAGCTTCTTGACTTTGTTACACTGTAGCCAACACTGCCACAACCTCCTTGACAACATCCCTTTCAGCACCTCCCAGTGAATCAACAAACACTACATGCAAATATTTAGAGACACAGAAGAAACTATATTTAAGAGGATTAGTCTGGGGAAGCTTTACAAATGAGATACTGGGTAATCGTAAATGAAGAATTATAACCCTAAGCCATTGCTTAGAGCAAAGAAATCCCCATTTTATACATTAAGCTCAGTATCTACCATGCATTGCCTTTGAAGAGAAGAAATCCACCTTCCCTTGGGACCAACACATTTAAAATATTCCTTAGTAGAAATTAGAAGTTATTGTTAAAGACTGGAATCTTTGTGGATGATATAAAGGGGACGGCAACAACATTCTGAGTTTTTTTGCGCTATCAGCCCACAGGAAACTTAATTTTCCTAATAAAATCGCACGGGATTCCCTAAAACTGCTCCGTGCACCAATCGACAGTGATATTTGTGTCTAAAACCAACACAAAAGGTCTGTTATACCCAGAGAACGGTGTGGACCCCACTCTGACTGCGAAGCCTGGAGTCGGGTTCGTCCAACCCCCACCACACTGCACGACACCCGAGCACTCGCTGATCCCACTCAAGGGGTTTCAAATTCACGTCACTGTGCTGTTTCTCACACTGGACGATGCTCTCTGGGGCATAAAGACGAAGTGGCTGGCTGTGAAATTCACATACACTGGAATTCAGAGCTTGCCCAGGAACACTGCTCGGCTGGACGCTGGCAGTGTTTCACAGGCTGCGCCGTGTGCGTCTGACGCGGAGGTCCCGTGCAGAGCCCTAAGGGACACCACCCGCAGCACAGCAGGCAGGAAGGGGCTCGGCTGGGACTGCCACTCTTTGTATCCAAGAGACCATTCCTTCTTCACCAGCACCTAACCATTTTGACTTCCAGACAAATACGTTCTCAAAGCCGTTCACTTGGGAGAATATACTCTTATTTTGCAAATAGTTCCAAACACCAAAGACACCGGGAACTTCTCTGGAATTCCTTTGAGAATTAGTTTTGTAGTCACACGGAAAAACCAGTTATGTTTTTTTATGGGTCCTTCTGGCGTTTAACTGAAACCAACACCCTGCTCCCACGGCGCGGCCCGCCGACCATTTCTAAGAGGTTGAAGCCACCCTCAGAGGGTGGGTTTCGGCGCCACGGCAGACATTCCAAAGAACGTGCTAACGGCCTTGGCGGCGACCCCAAAGAGGGGGCCAGCGTGCTCCTGGCAGACGGCCGCACCTTGGCCGGGGCAGAGCCCGCAGGTGGCCCTCTGGTGGGCAGCACTCACCGAGCACAGCACGGCCGGTGACCTGGATAAAGACCAGTCACTTCACATTCGTCGTACCACGGAGTGGAGGAGCCCGGGGGAACGAGGAAGAGCCGCTGCCCGCCTGGCGGACCTTCTGCAATCACTATAGCTCCGACCACCTGCATCCATCACCATCTTTATTTCGCCAAAGGAACTCCCTTCATAAAAACACTGACTACAACCAACTAATAGATTATTCTTTCTCATTCATTCAAGGCCCCACCCATTTCTTCAATTTAATACGAATGGCTCTGTTGAAAAGGAATCATCTGTACATTCCAAAGGAACGGTGCGGAAGTACCTCGGAAGAATCCCCTGAACAGACAACCCAGCCTACCTTCTGTGGTCTGATGCAGGACTGGAGTCAGGAGGTCTTGGTATTCCTTCACTTGTTCAGAATTGCCTCTGAAAACTCCTGAAACGTAGAACACAAATTCCAGTCGCCTCTGAGCTCAGCACCCCAGGAATCTCACCTTAGAAACACCAGCCCAATTATAACTATTTTGGTAATTCTCTACATAAATGATAAAAATAAAATTACAAAAAAGGTAAAAAAAAAAAAAGTGAGATATTTTCCCAGGAAATTGATTTTTAGAAGGTCATCTTAGCATTTAGAATTGAAAACTGAATTTTAATTGAAATTTCTCTATCTTCAGTGTAAATGTGACAGGTAGTCACAGTGTCCCAGATTATAGCAGTCATGGTTTCTACTCATAAAAAAATTATTCTTTGTAAATATGAAAATATAGTTGTATCATTTTTAAAATAACTCAAAGTGTATTTTTTCATTCGTTAAATCACTTAACATTCTGTCTGAAGGCAGAAAATCATACAAACATGCAGAGCAGCGAACAGCACGGAGGGACAGTCTGCCCCGCCAGCGGAAGGAAGTCATGCTTCATTTCTATTAGTCTCTAAACACATATCCCGTAGCTTAACTTCGGGAGAAATGCTCACTTACCATCAATCATCATGTACAAGAAAAATATGGGGAATTCACATTCAATGCCATCAAATAGCTGAAACAGAAAATAAAATATTAAAAAATCCACGAGCAATTAATTAGAATGATTATATTAGTCAGAACAATATATCAATGAGAACAATTATAGTGAGGATATACAAAAAGATGTATTTATAGTAATAACAAAATGGCACTGATTTCATAAGTAGTTTCATTGTTTTTCAAATTCTCTGAACTCGTCCAGCTGGTGTGGCTCAGCGGTTGAGCGTCGACCCACGCACCAGGAGGTCGCCATTTCAATTCCCGGTCAGGGCACATGCCCAGGTGGTGGGCTTGATCCCCAGTGGGGGGCATGCAGGAGGTGGCCAATCAATGTTCTCTCTCATCGATGTTTCTATCTCTCTCTCCCTCTCCCTTCCTCTCTCTCTAAAATCAATAAAAGAAAAAAAATTTAAATTCTCTGAACTCATTCTTCAAGAGCTCCTCTGTTTCACTTCTCACCCAGCACCGTCCACCCAGTAAACACTGACTAAGCCCTCAGCCGTGCCTGCCATCACCTAGACAGAGGGCTGGAGACGGGATGGAGTGCCTGCCCTCAAGGGCTCTCAGGCTACTGGGGCGGCGGGCATGGAGGTAACCAACTGGCGCAGCTTCTGAGGCATCTACCGTGATATTAGGAACCCAGGGAAGAAGACGCCTGAGGCTGTCAGAGGGCCAGAGAAGGGGTGGTGACAGGAGAGCCTTCAATACTGCCAGTCGGCTTCCCCAGGGAGGTGAGACCAGGGAGCTTCCCCACAGCAGACGCATGGGAGCACCACGCTCCTTACAGAGCCCAGCAGCAACGCGGTGTCCTGGAGCAAGCAAGGAAGAGACAGTGGACGAAGAGCCCAGCAAGCTGGCCGGGCCCGCGGGTCGGGGAGGGCCCGGGCAGTCACGCGGAGAGATGCAGACTTGGACCTGGAACCGCGGTGAATGCTGAGCAGGACCCGGTTCACTTCTCAGACTCATCTGCGGGACGGACAGCTGGCGGCTCGGAAGATAGTTTTAGGGCAGGAAATAAGAGCAGCAGGAAGGCTGCTGGGAGCAACTCGAAGCGACAAGGTGACAGCTGACACTGAGGTCTCAATCGCAGCGCTACTGACCTTTTGGGCCAAATGACTTTCTGTGGTAGGGTCTGTGCTGTGCCTTGTAGGGATGACTCGTAGAATCCTGGCCTAGACATAGCTACACAGAGATGCACGAGACCTTCCCCATCTTCAGTGGTTGAGTCACAGTCATGACCATCCCTACAACTTCCAATCTACCCCCTCAAGCTGATCTTAGCAATGTGGATGGATGCTTACTTTTTGGGGGTGTTACAGTTTTCTAGACAGCTTGCAAACAGCTCGTGTAAATCTGGATCGAGTGGCATGCATGTGTATTTGAAACAGAAAATGTTTTAGAACTCAGTATTTAGGGGACTATATTGCAAAGGGAAGTGTCTAAGGGAAGCAGAAAGAAGGGCCTTTGCTTAGTGAGTGGAAGTTGGACCACAAGCAGGTGTTTCCTATTACACGAGAAACTGGTCTGGAGCAGCCGGCGAAGGACGAAAAGCACAGTAGAAAAACGACTCACCCCGTTAATCAACGGGGCCCCACACGAGCCCAGGGGAGGAAAGCTAACACTTACCCAGTGCTTACCTACCATGCGCCAGGCACCGTTCTGGGCACTTTTATATATGTTAACTCATTTAATCCTCATAAGAACCTCGATAATGGGACCAATGATAGTATGTGCTATCGTTTACCCACGAAGAACATAAAACACGAAAAGGCTAGTGAACTTGCCCACAGCTAGTCAGTGGCAGCCAGAATTCAAACCCGAGAAGTCTGCCTCCTCAGGCTGCACTCCTGGCCACTCTGTTATGCTATCTGAGGTAGGACTTTTTTTTTAATCCTCATCCAAGGATATTTTTCCATTGATTTTTAGATAGAGTGGGAGGGAGGGGGAGAGAGAGAGAGAGAAACATCGATGTGAGAGAGATACATCGATTGGTTGTCTCCCACAGGACCCTGACCGGGGCTGGGGATCGAACCTGCAACCGAGGTACATGCCCTTGGCCAGGAATCGAACCTGAGACTCTTCGGTCCAAGGGACAACACTGACCGCTGAGCCAAACGGGCCAGGGCTGAGGTGGGATGTTTTTTGATACCTTAATTTCAGCTGGTTTGTAGTAGCGCCTGTTGGGATCTTCCAATGATGTTCTATACCCGTCTCTCAAGAAACGCTTAAATCCATATTTTCCTTTTAATTTTCTAACCACTTTGTCCAGCGTCTGGATGAAGAGAGCTTCATCGTCCAGGGCGAAGGCAGGGTAGCTGATGCAGGGGAGCAGGGCGGCGTCTGTGTTCTGGTGGCGAGAAGAAGAATGGGGACTGTGAGAACCTAGCGACACCATCAACAGACCAGCCCAGGAGACCCCGGAGAAGCCCCTCAGGGCCCAGCTGCCAGTGAGAGCGCGGTGCTCCAGGTCAGGGACATTTGTACACGATCAACAGACCAGCCCAGGAGACCCACGGAGAAGCCCCTCAGGGCCCAGCTGCCAGTGAGAGCGCGGTGCTCCAGGTCAGGGACATTTGTGTGGCCCGGGGCAGTGGGCCTCACAGCGGAGATGGAACTCTGTCCATTAATGAGGAGCACTGTCAAGGCTCAGCACTGAACTCGGACTTGAAGATCGTAATTAAGGCGGTGTGTAAAATCCAACACCAACCATTAGTCATGACGGCTTAGTTTGTCATAACAATTCGTTTGTAACAGTGAAAAGCACAAACCATTCTAAATGTCCAACAGGTGAGTAAATTAGCAGCACTAACATCTATATTGTAGACATGTTTGCTGATATGGAAACATGTCCGCTCACAGAACCAACCAGGTTCTCAAGCGTTATGAAGAATATCCTTCCATGCTGTGAAGTGAAAATATTATGTATGCACATAAACTAGTGGACACCTACAAACACAATGTGTCATCCCACGATGAAAACCGGTGAAATAATGAGTAGAGGTTATATCACTATCTGCATACTTGTGGGTTTTACTTTTCTTTTATCAAAATCTTGTATTACTCATCTACAACAGTTATTTTTAAATAATTAAATTATTCCATTTGGGGTGTTTTCCAAAAATAGAGCCACAAATAACCCTGAGGAAAATCTGAAACGATCTGCTGCAGGCACAGGACAGCTATGAAGGAGAAAGTGCTCGGGATGGGCAATCCACCACAAAGGTGCCTCACGTGAGACCGCGACTCTCTGGGCAGCAGCGAGCACAGCGTCTGCCGGTTGCGGTTGTGAGCGTCGAGATCCACGAATATGACCGACCACGAGCAGCCCTGGAACGAGAGAGAGCAAGGACCGTAGGGAGCTGGGCACTTGGTGAAGAAATCTCACAAAAACACTAACACTGGTTGCATTTGAGAGTGGTTTAATTTTCTTTTTAATACAGTCAGTATTTCTCAAATATCTTGCAATAAACACATTCATTTTATAATCATAAAAAATGTTTTTTTTTAATTTTCCCCACTTCTCCATAGTTTTCTTATCAATCAAAATGTATTGAGTATAAGATAACTAATTGAAGATATTTACTTTAATAAAAATACAAATACTATTTTAGCTAACGTTTTTCACAAAGAATGCAAAAACTTACTCAGATTCATAAAACTTCATTGTACAGTCCTATAAAGAATGTTGATTATATGATCAAACAACAAATGTAGGTACAATCTAGAATTATGGATATAGATACGATGATTAAAATATGAAGACAGGAGAATCTCAAACAACAATGATGTCAATAACACAAGCGAATATTCACTTTGTGTCAGGCTCTGGGTTTTATGCTTCACATGGACTGTCTCATCTAATCCCCTTAGTAGACACTATTATTCCCATTTTACTGAAAAAGGATGTCAAATCTTAGTTTAATACAACAGGGGTTCAAAATGAAGTCTCTAAGTTATACAACTTTCCACACTAAATAAAACCTTTCAAGTAAGAACCAAAAACTTGAAGAAAACAAAACAAAACAAAAATAACACAAAAAAAACCAGCTGTAACAAAAAAAAATTAGTTACTAACCAAATTTAACCAGTTAAAGAAATTTACTCTTTAGCCATCCGTGCTTTCCGTGTTCAGGAGCAGAGCTGTACGTAAACGTGGCCTTGTTCTTTCACTGGGGACCAAATAACTTGAAAATCAAAGAGAATGAAATTGGAATACAAAGACCACTTCCATTACAGGCGAATACTCAGAAAACCACATGGGGAAAGGAAGCCGAGAACTGTCTTGAAAATCGTGTTGGTTCAATGTGACCTTCTAAATCTCATCCCATTTCTCACCCTGAAACTGACATGCCTTGAGTCAGTCAATCGCCTAGACTGAAATTCAGTCCAGCAGTTCCAGGTCCTGGGTCCACATACCAAACTCAGCATACGTATATTTCTCCTGTTAACCTGTGTCCATACATGAGTATTGGCTCGTAAAATAGAATGATCTCTCATTCATAATATCATTTCTTAAATCTCTTTCAACTCCAATAAATAAGTCGATGAACATGGGATGAGGGAGGCTGTCTCTCAGCAATCAGTCTGATGCTCGGCTGTCCCTTCCTACGTCCGTCTACTCACAGAACGGAGGGACCAAAGCTTCGTGCGGCAGCCGCTGCAGGGAAATGTGGGCTGTGCTCTCAGGGGAACCACAGGACAGCTGGAACTCGCCCTCTGTCCTCAAGGAGCGGACCCGAGTGACGTACAGTCCTGAACCAGACACTACTAAACACAGCAAAAGGTCACCCCTGGCATGACTGTGGACCGAGTGAGGGCTCAGATGGAAGCATGATGATGGCAACAGACCTCCGAAGTGACAGGAGAGAGATAAACAGGGCACTTGGGGCACTTCATGGGAGAGTGAGGACCACAGCTAGGATCTGAATTTGGGGGGAAGGGGAGCAAGTAGGGGGATCAGAACAAAACAGCAGAGAAATTCGTGGGTATGAAATGTTGGGAGCCTCTGAACAGACAAAAGAATAGGACTTATCATTTATTCTTAGGCTGGTAATTAATAAAGTTAATCGCATGCCGTATCGGTCTGCCTGGAGTTGAAATTTTGAAGACATAATCTAAGTAGGATAACGTATAAATATTGAAGCGAAATGGTAAATTGGGCAATTCTTGCTGTTATCTGATTAACATAAACAGCCAACTTCTATTTTCTGGCCAAAAATAAATGGCTTGCTTGCTCAGGTCCCTTGCTCTGCCAGCCTCTGAGAAACATGTGCAGGGGGAACAGTAACCTCGTGCTATCACCATGCTTTCACACCGAGACAAAGGCCAGTGAGCTACGCTGCTCGCTGTCCTCTGAAGAACCGGACGGTGCTTTAGGCACACGGCCCAGATGTACGGATAAAACCCACCCAAGGCCACACGCAGCCATTCGCAGTCAAAGTGATTTTTCAAAACACCATCCAGGAGCACGTACACATAGAATTCATTATCGCCTACTGTACGTGCTCAGACACGTGAACGTCCGGCCCGCAGACTTCAGAGGACAGGAGACGTGTCTGCGTTGCTCTGAACACTGCACAGCACGAGCAGTCTCCCTAGGCCCCAGCTTTCAGATTCGGGCTCAGCTCTGTCCGTGCCGAGAATTCTCCGATTAAAGACAGAAATATGAAAGAACGTTTTACGAGCACGTGTCACGCAGAATATCTGATGCACTTCAGATGCTTCATTTCATCTTCCACTTCCCGAAGTCGTCACAACTCCGCCGGAACATCCTGCCTCCACCCAAAGAGCGTGTTTTAAGACCCACAGCTCAAGCCTGACCCCAAACTGAGCTTCTGTGACTGTGCTCCAGCAAATGCGAACAGGACATTCCATCCCGGGACTTACGGGATTCGTTTCTTAATCCTCACTGAAGCATATTTTTCTATTTATCTTCAGATAGAGTGGGAGGGAGGGCGGGAGGGAGGGAAACATCAACATGAGAGGGACACATCGACTGGTTGCCTCCTGCACAACCCCAACCAGGGTGGCGACGAACCGCAACCAAGGCACGTGCCCTTGACCGGAATCGAACCCGCGACTCATTGGTCTGTGGGCTGACGCTCCAACCACTGAGCCAGACCAGCCAGGGCTGGATTTATTGATTTTATAACTGGGAGTTTGTGCCTTTGACCCTCTTCACCTATCTTGCTGACCCCCCCACCTCTGGGAACCACTGATCAGTGCTTTAGTTGTTTTGTTTTGTTCTATTTACATTCCATGCATCAGTGAGATCATATAGTATTGTCACCTGTCTCCATCTGACTTATTTCATTTAGCATAATTCTCTCAAGGTATATCCAGGTTGCTGATGTCATGATTTTATTCTTTTTTATGACTGAATAATATTCTACCGTGTGTATGTATGCGTGTGTGTGTGTATCACATTTTCTTTGTGCACTCATCCATCAATGGACACTGAGGTTGTTCCCATCTTTCTGGGCTGTTCTAAATAAGGCTACAATGCATTATTTATGCCATATTACCATGCTACCCTCCGACACCTTCCTTCCTGCCTACCCTCCTATTTCTCTGTTACACACACACACACACACACACACACACACAAACGATGTATAGAGAGCGAGGGAGGGGTGAAAAGGAAAAACCGAGATTGGAAGATACACACGGAATCCATAAGTACGGGACTCCAGGAGGAGAGAAGTGCTGGAGCCAGCCAAGGGTCAATGCCAGGGGCACCCAGAATCTCCAGGAGGAGAGAAGTGCTGGAGCCAGCCAAGGGTCAATGCCAGAGGCACCCAGAATCTCCAGGAGGAGAGCAGTGCTGGAGCCAGCCAAGGGTCAATGCCAGAGGCACCCAGAATCTCCAGGAGGAGAGAAGTGCTGGTGCCAGCCAAGGGTCAATGCCAGAGGCACCCAGAATCTCCAGGAGGAGAGCAGTGCTGGAGCCAGCCAAGGGTCAATGCCAGAGGCACCCAGAATCTCCAGGAGGAGAGCAGTGCTGGAGCCAGCCAAGGGTCAATGCCAGAGGCACCCAGAATCTCCAGGAGGAGAGCAGTGCTGGAGCCAGCCAAGGGTCAATGCCAGGGGCACCCAGAATCTCCAGGAGGAGCGCAGTGCTGGTGCCAGCCACGGGTCAATGCCAGGGGCACCCAGAATCTCCAGGAGGAGAGAAGTGCTGGTGCCAGCCAAGGGTCAATGCCAGAGGCACCCAGAATCTCCAGGAGGAGAGCAGTGCTGGTGCCAGCCACGGATCAATGCCAGAGGCACCCAGAATCTCCAGGAGGAGAGAAGTGCTGATGCCAGCCAAGGGTCAATGCCAGAGGCACCCAGAATCTCCAGGAGGAGAGAAGTGCTGATGCCAGCCAAGGGTCAATGCCAGAGGCACCCAGAATCTCCAGGAGGAGAGAAGTGCTGGTGCCAGCCACGGGTCAATGCCAGAGGCACCCAGAATCTCCAGGAGGAGAGCAGTGCTGGAGCCAGCCACGGGTCAATGCCAGGGGCACCCAGAATCTCCAGGAGGAGAGAAGTGCTGGAGCCAGCCACGGGTCAATGCCAGAGGCACCCAGAATCTCCAGGAGGAGAGAAGTGCTGGTGCCAGCCAAGGGTCAATGCCAGAGGCACCCAGAATCCCAGGGGAGGCAGCGTATGCAGGCACGATCTCCCACAGGCTCTCCCACCGCAGATCCCTGCAGGAGAGGAAGCGTGTGCGCAGTGGGGGACGCAGCATCGCCGTGTGAGCGCCCAGAATGAGGTGCTGCTCCCTTCCCCAGTCCTCTCCTGTGGGTGTCCTTCTTCGTCCTTCCCGTCCTGGCTGTGATCAGAGTTCATCCTCGGGAGGAAGTGGGCATGAAGACCAGGGCTGTGTCCGCAGGGAGGGAAGACAGCCGTGCCACCACTCGCACTGGAGGTGCACAGCATTGTCACCGCCGTGACAGACACCCACACATTTTGCATGGCTGTGTAACTTCCTCAAATGCACCTTTACTGACTTAGCATGTTAATAGCGTAGGGCTAATTATAAAATCAGCTGGAAGCCTCCTTTGCCCTTCCATTTAGAAATCTTTACAAAAATTGTTAAAGAAAATTGTTAAAGAAAATTAGCCTACTTCTTGATCCAAAGAAGGACCGTGTATTCTTACACTTTATTCCCTTCCATCAACAGCTCAATCCACAGTTACCTGATGACGTGCAAAGATTGGCTAAAGATCTCATGAAAATTTCAGGCAACCCTCAGGGTTTCCCTTTTACTCCAAAGAAAATGGGAGGGTTGCGCTGGATCAGAGCGTGCAGTTCTGTGGCTGCACACGGACACAAACTCCCCTCCACGGAGCGACACGTCATGTCCATCACGCTGACACGAACGCGAACACGGACGCAGAAAACACACGGCACATGAAGCCAGAAATGCCTTCAAACGAAAGCTCACCAAGAGGTCAGAAGGAAAAGGTACTGAACAAAGGTAATAAGAATCCTTTACCAAAAGGGATTGTTAATTAAGCAATTTTTTTAGTTAGGAAACTAGAACTTAACTGGCAAATCATATTCAAAGGGAAGCCTATTCAACCATGCTACATAAATTTCAGACACTCTCTGATCATAAGGAATGACTTGGTTAATGAGTGGCCCAATTAATTAAACACGTAATTTAAAAAAATAATCAAAGTTTGTCACTACTGCTGTTTTTTTTACCTGGTTGCCGAAGAGGTTGAATCCATTAATTGCTTCGAGAGCTGCTTTTGCTAAGCCCACAGAGCTGAAAGAGAAAAGAAATGCTTTATAGTTGATATATCTGGCTCAAAACAAGACCCGTTATCTGATGGATATGCACAAGCAGGTGTCTTTATTAACACTTATTACAGCTTCTGTAAGAAGACTGTCTGAGGGACTTCAGAATGACACTGAACCATTTAATTTTTCTTGTTCATAGTTAGTGATCTTTGGGGGAAATGCTGCTAAGCTCGCCTTGATCTAGACACACGGCCACACTGTTGATGGGAGCAGTTCTAATCCTGGTGTCACTTACGGTCACCGACGCGGGGGAGGGCGTACGACAATGCCGTGTGCAGAGCAACGACCTGGGCATCAGCAGCTCAGATCAACGTAAAAGAGCGTTTTCTTCTTAATTTACCTTTATTGTTGAAAGTATTACAGATGTCCCCCTTTTTTCCCCCATTGACCCCCTCCTCTGCCACCCTCTCTGCCTTCACCACACTGTTGTCTGTGTCCATGGGTTATGCATATAAGTTCTTTGGTTCATCTCTTTCCACCACCCCCCATCCCCTTCCCTCTGAGGTTTGTCAGTCTGTTCCCTACTTCCATGTCTCTGGATCTATTTTGTTCATTAGCTTATTTTGTTCATCATGTATATTTGACATATAAGTGAGATCATGTGATATTTGTCTTTCTCTGACTGGCTTGTTTTGCTTAGCATAATACTCTCCAGGTCTCTCCATGTCATCTCAAAGGGTAAGAGATCTTTCTTCCTTACAGCTGCATAGTATTCCATTGTGTAAATGTACCACAGCTTTTTTTTTTTAAATCCTCACCTGAGGATATTTTTCCATTTATCTTCATATAGAGTGGAAGGGAGGGAGGGGGAGAGAGAGAGGGAGAGAGAAACTTCAATGTAAGACATGTTGATTGGTTGTCTCCCACACAACCCTGACCAGGGCTGGGGACCGAACTGCAACCGAGGTACAAGTCCTTGACTGGAATCGAACCTGTGACTCTTTGGTCCACAGGCCCGACGCTCTAACCACTTAGCAAACCTGCCAGGGCTACCACAGCTTTTTTATCCACTCATCTACTGACAGACACTTGGGCTGTTTCCAGATCTTAGCGATTATAAATAGTGCTGCTATGAACATAGGGGTACATATATTCTTTCTGATTGGTGTTTCAGGCTTCTTAGGATATATTCCTAGAAGTGGGATCACTGGGTCAAATGGCAGTTCCATTTTTAATTTTTTGAGGAAACACCATAGTGTTTTCCACAGTGGCTGCACCAGTCTGCATTCCCACCAGCAGTGTACTAGAGTCCCCTTTTCTCCACACCCTCGCCAGCACTTGTTGTGTGATGGTTTGTTGATGGCGGCCATTCTGGCAGGTGTGAGTGATACCTCATAGTTGTTTTAATTTGCATCTCTCTGATGATTAGTGACAATGAGTATTTTTTCATATGTCTCATGGCCATTTGGGAGCTTTTCTGACATCAACTGTGAACCTTAAAAAAGGTCTCGCACGTCATAAATTGACCACAGAGCATGGTTTGATATACCCATTCAAGTACTCTCTGCTTAGGGACTGATGAAATGGGCAATGTTTGATGTGCACAGAACCACCGACCAGCATACCTCTCATTGCTGTGCTACATTCTTCCCTTTGTAATAAAACGTGCACGCCTTTGGACTCTCAAATGCCACATGCGATAGTGTTGAAAAATGGGAAGACCCAGTTTCATTAAAAATACAACACTGTCCCCTGGCCAGTTATGCTCAGCGATTAGAGCGTCGGCCTGCGGACCAGGAAGTGCCGGGTTCGACACCGGCCAAGGGCACGCACCTCAGTTGCAGTTTGTCCCCGGCCCCGCATGTGGGTGGCAACCAGTCGATGTGTCTCTCTCACGTCGATGTTTCTCTCTCTTTCTCCCTCTCACTCTGTCTGAAGATTAAAAATGTACAAATATCCTCGGGTGATGATTAAAAAAAAAAAATACAACACTGTCATCTTATAAATAACCACCTTTAAGTATTTTAGACCCAATATCACGTTTATTTTACTCATTGCAATATTTTTTCTGAAAGCAACGGCATACACCATGAATATCAAATAAAACAAACGACCTGTCATCATTTCAGCCTGTGTCCAGAGCACAGACTCGCAGGGCGGGGTCCCCAGAACGGCAGCAGGGCCCAGACCGAGCAGCAAGGCCAGCCCCTCCCCGGGGCCCCACTCAGTGCAAAAGCCCCGCAGGTGCTGGGCCACTGGACGTTCGAGGACTCCTGTTCTGAGCTGTGCACGTCACCCTGACCGACGACACTTCCTGCGCTGGTTCACACGGAACGCTCCCCACGTAGCACTGCCCGCACCACAGGACAGTGAGTAGATGGAAAGCTCACAACACACGGATGGGAAGGTGGAGTAGACACTTCTCCCTATTCCTGTCACCAAGTGCCACTGAAAATCCTGGTATTACACAGACAGAGCTGAGCAGGCTCGGGAAGATGACGGGCAGGCCGGCCAGGAACCGCTCCATTCCGCCCCGTATATGCCAGACTAGAGCTGAAGCAGCAATAACCAGGACGTGCCAGTAGGTGCACACACAAAGGAAGGTCCCACAAACGCCTGCTCTCTGCAGCCAAAGGTCCTGGGAAAGGGCAGCCTAGCAAAACAGAGAACTGAGTGGGAGCCTGGACTTCCAGCCCTCGGTCTGCATGGAGGAGCTGCACCCCACCCCAGCCCTTAGCTCTGTGCTGCCAGCGAGGTCCAAGGAGAAGGCCAGGACTTCCACTCCGGTGGGTGGCAGGAGCTCTCCCCCTCATTCCTCAGTATCAGCGGGCATCCCCGTGGACCCTGGACTTCCACCACCATCAGCAATGGGGCGACCCTCCCCACCCTGCCGGGATGGCGTCAGAGGAGGTCCATGGGTTTCGGGACTTCCACTCCTGCTGACTCTCCGGAGGCCACACCCTTTCCCTGTCCTGTAAGTGCGGGAAGCTGGGAGTCGTAGGAGGCACTCCTATCCTTCCCAGCCAGGGGTGCATCCGTGGAGGCCGACTGGGCAGCTGCACACCCCCACGCCCAGCGTAGCGAGGAGCCCCCTCCCGGGCTGTCACCACAGTGCTGGCCTCGCATTCCCACCCGACAGCAGTGAGTGCTGCCCCTGCCGCCCCGCCAGAGGTGTAAGAAATACAGCTGAAACAGGAAATTAAAATAAGATCCATGGTCTTGTGACATGATACCCAAAATGTCCCTGTCGCAATACAGAATCACTCATCAATCTAGAACCAAGAATATCTCCAACTGGGTGATAAAGGACAATCCACAGATGGCGACCCTGAGACGCAAACGATGTTGGGATCATCTGCCGGAGATGGTGAAGCAGCCGAGGACCAATTCGGAATGTGACTGGATATGACCAGCCAGCCTCAGCTGAGACAGAAAGTGTCGCGAAGTTCTCAGCAGTGAGAGATACAGTCATCAAATTTAAAGAGCTCGGCGGGCAGGATCCATGGCAGAAGGGAGGAGACAGAAGAATAACTAAATTGGAAGATAAAACAATAGAAATGATCCAATCTGAACAAAAGAGAGAAAACAGACTAGAAAAAAAATAATAAAGAGAGCCTCGAGGGCTAGAACGTTCTTGTCATTGCACTCCCTGAAGGAGAGAAGAAAAAGGGCAAGATCAAAATAAAAATGTAGTTGAAATAAGGGCAGAAAACTTCCCAATTAGCAACAGACAGAAAACTACAGATTCAGGGGGGTGGGGGGGTGGGAAGAGATAAAGCAGAGAACTTGTATGCATATGTGCACAGGACAGTGCACTAGGCTGGGGAAGGCAGGAGGGGGTGGGAGTGGGAAGGAGGGGGTCAATCGGGGAAAGGGGGGGCATCTGTAATACTTTCAACAATTAAAAAAACAACAACTTCGGATTCAAGCAGCTAAAGGAAACTCAAACAGAATACAATAAAAATATCCATGCTAGGACACATCATAGCTTCTAAAAATCAAAGACAAAGGAAAAAACCTTGCAAGTAGCCGGAGAAAACACGCAACCTCTGGGGGATAACTGAATGAGCCTGAATCGCTCATCAGAGATGATGAAGGCTAGAAAACGTGGCAGAAGCATGTTCACGCGTTGAAAGAGAAGAACCTCCCTCACTGGTCTCACGGACTCTGCCCAACAGGATGTGCTGGACCTCATACTGCATGGCCTCCGAGACTAGGTCACAAAGACAGTCCACCCCCCACCGGACCCTCTCTTTTGGGATGCTGGACCCTGGGACCCAGCCACGATGCTGTCAGGAAGCCTGTATGGAAAAACTTCATACAGGTCTTTTGGCTCGTGCCAAGGTCCCAGTCAAAAATCTGCTACCTGAGTGAAGACGCCTTCGGGTTGACACCAGCCCCAGCCCCAGCTTACGGCAAACACGTAAGAGACCCTAAGCATGAACCAGTTTGCTGAGCCCCGTCAAACCTCAGAGCCATGAGAATTAACAGTAAAACATTGTTCTAGGCCTCCACATTTGGGGCGGTTTGCTTGCAACAATCGGTAACTAGAAAAGAACCTAAGTCGGGCTCCTAACTCTGTCGTGTACCCAGAACAAGCAGGCCGGCTGCTCATACTTGGTCTTGCACACTACAAATGCAACCCACGCACAGGCATTCAGACAACTAGACCCAAGGATGACGAGAGCCCCAGGGGCTGTGTATTCCGACCGTTCGTGCAGACACATCCACTGTCAGCTCGTGTGCTTGTGGGAATGTGTTCCTGAGGCCCTGGGAGTTCCCTGCTCTCCCCCAAAGCACACACTTTCACATGCATTTCACTCAGTAATGCCAGGAAATCTCCAGTGTCAGAGTGAGGCACAGTGATCTGGACACAGTGTGAACAATCACCTATTCAAAAGGCAAGCACGTGAGAAAGTCTGCGCGGGAGGAGATACACAAGGTAGCAAGCCCAAGGGTCCATCTTCAAAGATGGAAAGACAGCTGCGGGATGAATTTGGAAATTGTCTCCTAATTAAAGCATCACAAAAGAAACAAACACTGTTCCTGGACCAAAGGAAATGTTAAATTCTTTCCACTTTAATCTTCTTTCCCAATACAACTGGTTAAATAATTGGACTTAATTGAAATGTACAAATATGTTAATTTATTATCCACTGTATATTTAAAACTCTGGCAACAGCAAGCTATTTAGAAAATGAAACACACTCCTAATGTGATCTTTTCATTGGCAAATATAACACAATGTTGCTAGAATGAAGAATGTGAACCAGCACAGGGCAGTCTTGGAAAACACTCTCGTTAGCTGTTGACTATATAACACTAGGTGACTATTGTGAGCCAGCACAGGGCAGTCTTGGGACTCTCGTTAGCTGTTGACTATATAACACTAGGTGACTATTGTGAACCAGCACAGGGCAGTCTTGGAAAACACTCTCGTTAGCTGTTGACTATATTAACTCTAGGTGACTATTGTGAACCAGCACAGGGCAGTCTTGGAAAACACTCTCGTTAGCTGTTGACTATATTAACACTAGGTGACTGTTACCAAGGGAACATTCACCGCCCTGATTTAAAGCGTCGCCTCACCGTTCACGTAAGAGGGCTGAAGTAAAGTGAGGCGTGCTTGGGAGACAGTGTGTAATAAAGTGATTTGCTGTATAAATCAGCACTTTTCTACAGAAGACATTGGGTTTAGACTCGGTGATGCACACACCTCCCGGGAGTTCAAACAGCGGGCTGGCGAGCACGGGACTGGGCTCACGACCTCCTGCTCACCAACACTGCTCATCAACCCCTGAGCCACACGTCCTACAAGAAGAGGGGCTGTGCAGGCCTGTGGCTTTAATGGATGTCCGTGGACTGTTCAGTCTGGCAAAAATACATAAAATGAAGCAGAATAGATGGACAGGTGCTCCTATCATAGCTCAGAGACTAGTACACCAAAAATGACTCGAGACTGAGCAGTTACTCGAAATAACAAGCTCTGCATGGAATAAAATGGTCACTGAAAGCATCTTAAGCTGGGTACATGGTGCGATGATGGTTACTTATCCGATAGTTTAGGGATGGCCTTCCTTACTGGAAAAGCCAAGAGAATAGAACATACAGCCAGATTAAACACACACACACACACACACACACACGAAAAATCAGATTTAAATTCTTTTTGCATCTATAGTCCTCTTTAAGTTGCAAATAAAGTAAAAAATGATATTATGCTGTTAAAGGTAACGTTCTATTTAGCATCTAATGTTTCAAAAACATTTCTTTCCATTTGAGCATATATCCACATTGCTAATTTATTAAGTACATAGTTTTCCTGTTTGCTTCCCAATAGCCCAAAAATTCGTATTTGTACGTTAATGCAATTGTTACAACAACTTTATAAAGTAGAAACTATCATTACCTTCATTTTACAGATGGGGAAACCGAGGCATTAGAGACATAGCTAGTGATTTACTAATGATCTTATATCGGCTTAATTTTTTCTGTGATTCGTCTTCCATCCAAAAAGTACAGAGCGGCCGATTGCGCTTCACCAGTGTTTCCTAAGCTGCTACTTCATTTAAGTCTCAGTGATCTAAGCTGACCCACAGCTTAGAAGGATAGGACCAACTGAGCGACACTTTTCAGTGAAAAGATGACCCGCTGGGCATAAATGCAGAATGTCTGAAAGGTACAATCAGTCACCGAAGCTATTCCCCTAACCCTAGGGGGTAAAGATCCTTACACGATTAACACCAGGCAGTGGCCACTGCTGTTCACTCACACCCACTAACCCACAGCTCCCGAGGCTGGCCGAACCCTCCAGGAAACGAATGTCCATAGACTATAAAGGTCTGAACACACTGGTCAGGGTAAGACCAGCTCTGCGCCCCTGACGGTTCCTCACGCAGGGCGTGTACACTGCTGTTTGGCAATTTCAGTGGACTTGACTTTCAAAGGGCATCCCCGCCAAGAAGAGACAGAGCTGGACGTGGTCGGGCAGAAAGGTCAGGCCCCGGACGGGAGGCAAACGCGCCAGTTCTGACAGTGGGAGGCTGGGAAGGACACCTGCTCCTCCCCTGCACCTGTTCCTGGCACTCAGAACTGACTCTTACTTTAATTTGAAATGAATTTCATCTGCATCACATATAGAAAAAGGAGATGAAAATTAACATAGCAACCACAGTTCCAATCGAATACTCTGATTTTCATTCATATTCAAATTCACACATTTAAATGAAAAAAAAAAAAAACCCTCAGAAATCTGCAAATTACCTCGAATGCAGCTCTGTGCTGCCATTGTTGTATTTGCTCCCTCTCTCCCAGACACCAAAGTCAGGCACGCGGTACACTCTCTCTACACAGAACACGAGGTTTTGAATAAAAGAGACCTAAACGAAAAGAAATGAACATAAGGGCATTGCAGTAACAGATGCTTAGATATTGATAAGAACAATCAGATACCGCCCTGGCCGGTTTGGCTCAGCGGTTAGAGCGTCGGCCTGCAGTCCAGAGAGACCCGGGTTCGGTTCCCGCTAAGGGCATGTACCTCGGTTGCAGTTTGTCCCCGGCCCTGGTTGGTCGTGCGGGTGGCAGCCACTCGGTGTGTCCCTTTCACGTCGATGTTTCTCTCTCTCTCCCTCTCTCTCCCTCCCACTCTATCTGAGCAAAAAATGGAAAAATGTCCTCAGGTGAGGATAAAAAAATAAATAAATAAATAAATAAAAGAACAATCAGATACCATTTGAACTCCAAACGCATACTTGCCTACCAACACTTTTTTAACGTGCTGAAATTCTCACGATGATTGCATCATTATGAATACTGTGTTCTACCTGGTTATTGTAATATGAAGCCTGAAGTGAGAACCTAATATTACGCCATACAGAAATAAAGCTGAAATCCTGTTCATGCTTCAACCGTAATTCTTCAGTGTTGTGTCTGTCACCGTTCATGAGCACTGTGCATCTTAAGAATTAAGAAAAATAGCCCGGCCGGGGTGGCTCAGTGGTTGAGCGTCGAACCTGCACCAAGAGGTCGCTGCTTTGATTCCCGGTCAGGGCACATGCCCAGGTTGTGGGCACGATCCCCAGTGGGGGGCACGCAGGAAGCGGCCAGTCGATGTTCTCTCTCATCGATGTTTCTATCTCTATCTCCCTCTCCCTTCCTCTCTCTCTAAATATCAATAAAGAAAAAAAAACAATTAAGAAAAATATAAAGCATTATTTTATAGTAGATAATATTTGGAATCTCAAATGTCCATCTGAAATGTTAAATAAGTAAAACTTTGGGGATAAAAAGGTATGTCTCAGTTGTGCAACACGCCCGTCCCGTGCTGGGTAAACCTGGAGTCTGGCGTCTATTACTCCCGGCATCAGGTCTTCCCCCTGCGTTTCCATAGCTACAGGAGCCCATTCTTATACACCCAAACCTGACAGTGGGGGTGGGCTCCAAAAACAGGCTGGAGTCACACGACTTCCAAGTAAAATTTGATGAAATTTACACTAAAAAATAACTGTGAAAGCAAAGATTAAGATCAGTTCTTATTTCAAACAAGCGTGTTCATTTTAACAAAGGCACTTTCTGAGTGGCCTGCCGGTCCTGATCACAGGCTCTTAGTGTGGTTGCCATGTCTGGTCCAGCGTGGTGAACTGAACACTTCCGCCCACCCTGCCTCACTAGGTCCCTCTGGAGGGGCGAGCACACCCCTCCACCCTGCACACAACGGCAGAGTGTTCTCCAAGCCGTCGTGTATAAGAGGAAAAAACCATGTCTTAAAAGGAACTTCATTCCCTGAAAGGTCCTAGGCAGCCCCACTGACGGCCTCACAGATGGGCCCGACACAGCCCACAGGCTCTCAGGGAAAAGCTGCCGGGCAGCAATAACACCCTTTATTATTCCAGGGTTTTCAGTGTACATGTTGAAGGCTTATTGATATTGGCTACATAAAAATTGTATATTACCAAATAAAGCCTACAAGGCCAAGAAAAAGCATAAGAAAACAATAAAAACTAAATTTAAGAAGAAAATACCAAAATTGCTTAAGTATAGATAAGCCATACAAAGCATTGCAAAGCTTAAAGCAATATCGTATTTATACAAAACATCATTTGACAAGTGAAGGTTTAAAATGAACTACAGTAGATAATGAAAAAGCAAAAAATAAATGATAAAAACGGAAAAGGAAAATGAAACAACAAACAAAACCATCCACACCAACCAAGGCGTGTCACCCGCCATCAGTGACACCAGCGGGAGGTCACTGGCAGCAGTGGCGGCAGCTGCTGCTCCTGGCGCACGGTCCCCACTGGCCCTGCCGGGACCTGCGCCCTTCTGCTCCCGTCCGGAGCGCCTCTGGTGGGAAAACGTGCAAAGCTTAACGAGCTGGCTCTGGGGCCTCCTCCCCTTGGTCAGTCCCACTTCTCTCACTGTTTTATATCCAGGAGGCTGCTGAGGACTGGTCTGAGATAGGAGTCCCCCAACCCCTCCCCCACCCGAAATAGCTGAATAGCAATATTTCTCAATGTCATTAAAAATGAGAACAACTTAGCCCTGGCCGGTTTGGCTCAGTGGTCAGAGCATCGGCCTGTGGACCGAAGGGTCTCGGGTTTGATTCCCAGTCAAGGGCATGAACCTGGGTTGCAGGTTCATCCCTGGCCCTAGTCGGGGTCATGCAGGAGGCAACCAACTGATGTGTCTCTCTTACATCGATGTTTCTCTCTCTCTCTCCCTCCCTCCCTCCCTTCCACTCTCTCTAAAAAAAATCAATGAAAAAATATCCTTGGGTGAGGATTAACAAAAAAAAGAGAGAGAGAGAGAGGACGATCTAGATGAAAAGAAAACATGTAATTCTTTGATGAATCAAACAGAGAAACCTTAGTGGTTATTATCAATTTCTTCATATCATTATTTCTTCTTTGTTATTTCTCTTCACTTCTAAATAGACTTCACTCACTGTAATTAAAAACTACAGCTGGAAGGACCTACAAGACTATAAACCACGAGAGAGCAGGGTTGCACACGCCCACTTCACAGCGGTCTCATGTGGTCCACTGCTGGTCCTGGCAGTTAGTGTCTGACCGTGTTTTCCCTGAATGGGTCATGGGAGAGGAAGAATGACCAGTCCACACAGTATGCCTCCTCTCTGGGGACCTCCCATTATGTGTACCGTCTCATAATAAGAGTCTGTGTCTCCACCGCGCATACCGTGTCAATAATAAGAGCCTGTGTCCCCACTGCGCGTACCGTCTCATAATAACAGCCTGTGTCCCCACTGCACGTACCGTCTCATAATAAGAGCCTGTGTCCCCACTGCGCGTACCGTCTCATAATAAGAGCCTGTGTCCCCACTGCACGTACCGTCTCATAATAAGAGCCTGTGTCCCCACTGCGCGTACCGTCTCATAATAAGAGCCTGTGTCCCCACTGCGCGTACCGTCTCATAATAACAGCCTGTGTCCCCACTGCGCGTACCGTCTCATAATAACAGCCTGTGTCCCCACTGCGCGTACCGTCTCATAATAACAGCCTGTGTCCCCACTGCGCGTACCGTCTCATAATAACAGCCTGTGTCCCCACTGCGCGTACCGTCTCATAATAACAGCCTGTGTCCCCACTGCGCGTACCGTCTCATAATAACAGCCTGTGTCCCCACTGCGCGTACCGTCTCATAATAAGAGCCTGTGTCCCCACTGCGCGTACCGTCTCATAATAAGAGCCTGTGTCCCCACTGCGCAGACCGTCTCATAATAAGAGCCTGTGTCCCCACTGCGCATACCGTCTCATAATAAGAGCCTGTGTCCCCACTGCGCAGACCGTCTCATATAAGAGCCTGTGTCCCCACTGGGCTCAGCTGAAGCGTGTCAAAGGCGTGTCTATGTTCGAGCAATATCGCCTACGAGAGAAGCACTCCTCATCTCTGGGTGGAAACTCAGTCCAAATTTCCAGTAAGAATAAGAACATGGCATTTCTCTCTTGAAACACATCAAGAACCCTACTGAGAGGCCCCGCAAATAAAAATAATACAATATGATAAAGGTATATTTCTACTTTTAAAAGGATAGTTTACAAAAAGGAATGATGTATAAAAAAAACCAACATAACTGAGAAATTGTGCAAACGCTCTTTTACTTTGATGGTTACTAAAATTTTCTGAAAGTTAGTTATTTCAGATCACCAAAATTAGAGCAGAGGGAGAGATAGAAACACTGATGAGAGAGAACATCAATTGGCCACCTCCCACATGCCCCACTCTGGGGATCGGGCCCACAACCTGGGTATGTGCCCTGACTGGGAATCAAACTGGCGACCTCTTGGTGCATGGGTTGATAATCTTTTTTTTAATCTTCACCTGAGGACATTTTTGCATTTATCTTCAGATAGAGTGGGGGGGGGGGGAGAAGAGAGAGAGAGAAACATTGATGTGAGAGAGACACATCGACTGGTCGCCACCCACACGACCCCAACCAGGGCCGGGGACAAACTGCAACCGAGGTACGTGCCCTTAGCGGGAACCGAACCCGGGACTCTCTGGTCCGCGGGCCAACGCTCAGCCACTGAGCCACACCGCCTGGGCAAGACTTTTTGATCCAATACCCCAAATCCAGTATCTGATTATATGAATTGAAAAATAATCCATTTTTTATAAAACTAAACCTACGTTTTAAAAAGTCAAAGAAAAGCGATCCTCAGAGAGGAAACGGCACTAAGGCCTCCGAGGGCCGCCTACCTCGTCGGTGTTGTAGATGATCTGCAGCCCCGAGGAGATCATCTCCACCAGGTACAGGAGGTAGAGGGACACCGCGTTGATCTGGAGACAGGCAGCATGGTGAAGAGGCGACAGCAGACAACAGAAACGTCGTTACAAAATTCAACGTGAAAATAAAATCACGAGTCATCTGCTCTCACCGTGGCCTGCAGAAACCACTCCCCTTCCCAGCGTGAAATCAAGGAGCTGTGGTTTAGCTCCTAAGTGCTGACATTCTTTCAGATTTGATAAGCATAAGCTTTTGTCATGGAGAAACCGCAGGACTCCTTTTAGACAGGCCTGACCTTGGAACCTTCCTGCTGCCCTTCCTGCTTGCGGACCAGGAAGCCGGTCAGACGTACTATTCCCCACAGCAACTCACTCACCCCGTGGTCCGCGTGCCATCCCTCAGCTCGTGGTCGGTGCTCTTCTATTGGGAACCATTTACGAAATCTACTTTTTAAAAACTGAACAGCCTGGAATCGTCTCTGCTGCAGAGCACAAACAGAGAGAGCGTGCCGTGTCCTTTTACCTGCAGATGACCGTACTCCTCATAGGACAGGACCTCGTCTCCCGTTCGCACGTTGAAAATCGAGTGGAGACAAGTTGTTGGGCGTGGATCTTGCTTGAACTGCTGGACCTGGAATCGAACGTAAAATTTACACAGTGCTAGGCGTTCACATTCTCATCCGAGATGAGACAGCGTAAGTTATTTTTCATGAAACTTTGGAATGAGGAAAGTTACAGCTTCTAGGCAAAAGACAAAGCAGAAATGTCACTTTTCCTAAAGACGCAGACAAAACTCCTAAGGACTAACCTAATGGAGTTAACAGGACCGTTGACTACTTGGTTGATATTTCACAAACACAGCAACTCAAGCGTAGACAGGGAACACATTAATGTAGCAACAATGGCTTTTGCAATGTTTTGCATCTAATTTTAGAGTGAAATAATGGTTTTACTCTGAGGGACGGGATTTCCGGGCCTGTCTCCCACTGTTCTGCTCTCTGGAAATACGTGGCACTCAACGAAAAAGTGCTTCAGGCCACACCTGCATTCAGTAAGTGTTCGAAGCAAAAAACGCTGTTTCCTTCTCTCGGGACCACAAGCTGCAGCCTGTGCTCCTGTTGACATGCTTCCTTTCCTCTCTGCCTGCACTCTGGCTACTAAGGGAATGTAGCGCACACTTCACTTATTAGTTGAACATAAAAGGTAACCATTTCAGCTCGGCCGGTGTGGCTCAGCGTCATCCCATGGACTGAGAGGTCCCGGTTCGATTCCCGGTCAGGGCACATGCCCGGGTTGTGGGCTCGATCCCCAGTGGGGGGCATAAGGGAGGCGGCCAGTCGATGTTTCTCTCTCACATGGATGTTTCTTGCTCTCTCCCTTCCTCTCTCTCTCTAAAAAAACAATAAAAATGTTTTTTTTTTTAAGTTAACCATTTTAGAATATGAATACTAAATGGTCTAACAGACACACTGCAAGGACAACTCAATCCATCTCCTCATTGAGGTCCTGCTCAATTCACCCTGGCAAACATTGATTGACACCAACTGTAAGCCAAGTGCTGGGCTGGTCCCTGGAAGCACCAGCTGAACAGGAGCAGGGGATGGGTAGAATGACACGACTCTGTGTAAAGGCAGTGGTGTTCTTCCCTCTTTGAAAAGATGTAAGTGATGACGGCATCCGGTGGTCATGACCTAGCCTTGCTCCTCTTGGCTAAGGGAGCTGCAGACAGCCACATTCTCCTCTCCACCTCCAAGATCCTCCTCGTTCCTAAAATCCTCTCTCAAAAACCATCTTCTTTATAAAGTCCCTTCTGAACCCCAAGTAAATTCCTTCTCTGGACGCCCACATCAGGGTGCTTATCCCTCAGTTATTTCTGTCTTATTTTTATGAGGCGCCTGTATCTCCCCGCTGTATAAGCTTCTAGAAGCTGCACTATCCAATATGGTAGCCACTAGCTACACGTGACTAATTAAATTACAATGAAATAAAATTTGGACATTCAGTCCCTCCGTCACACTGGCCACGTTTCAAGTGCTCATGGCCACGTGGGAGTAGTGGCCTGTGTGCTGTTCGACACAGTGACATCGCACATTCCCACCATCTCAGGAAGTTTCCCGGGCAGTACTGTGCTAGACGGCTAACATACCTTTCCACCCCACCTTGCGCAGGTCTAGCCCACGCCAGGACTCGCCAACACTCTGAAAGGCAGGACCTACCAGCAGGACATCAGGAATGAGAGTGAGGGTGAGAGCAGGAGGACCTTCGCTAGCTACAAGGTGACCGAGCCACGCAGTGTCAAGCGAAGGTAAGAAGGCTTTCCCTTCTATCTTGACCGCTGGCAACGGCCTCAGACGGCACAGACAGAAATCCGTGAGGCCACTCCTTCACCACCACAGTCACCACCTCAGAGCGCTGAGCATCACTCTGGGAGCGTAGACAAACAGTGGGTAGATTAAAACCAGATCCCTTTTGCCTGTGAGACAGGGAGCTACGAAAGGATGTGGTTTCATCCGTTTGATGAGGGCTGCTGCAGCTCTCCAGGAGGTGTCTGTCACTGGGCTCGACACACGGTGCCAGCAGGGGAATCTGCGTCCAACCCGTGTCAGGGGAAGGCAACTGCTAACGAGTCAAGACGCTCAAGTGGGAAATGATGGACTCTGCTTTGTCTCAAAGCTGTTAAAAGGCAAATGATTTAAAATTTCAGGAGAAAATAGGACCCAAACTCTATCAGCTTTGAAATGCAATGAGGCAAACTGCATGTGAATGACAGACAAAAAGTACTCTGGAAAGCAGTCAAAATCAAGGAGATATCACTTCGTCTTTTATGATATCTGGCATCTGGCAAGCAAAAGTAAAGAATGATCAAAGCAAACTTTGCCAGACTAAAAAAAAAAAATCTAGAACAGTGCTTTCTCTGCTTCTGTTTTATTTGGATTTTTCTTAAAATTTTAATCATTGTAAATAAGTAGCTTCGCATGTAAGAAAAGGCAACCGAGTGCTGTGTCATCCATTCTTAATGAACAGCCTTAAAATACACATCCAGGCAGGAAAAGCCACCTCACAGGGCAATCCTGAAAGAATAGATTTTATAAAAGTTTAATGATTTCCTGTGAACTGAAAATTACTTGGTAGCATTTCAAACAAACAAACATTTAAGCATTTAAAAGCAGCAACGTACACAGCCTAGTGGAAAGCAATCTCCATCCTCCAGCCTGCAGACTGAGCCAGTGCAGAAACACTCTGAGCGCTTCTCCGTCACGAGCGCGAGGACAGCAAATGAGAGAACAGGTGTACGAACATGGGAGGTAAGAATTCCTGACGTGAATAAGCAAGCATTAAGACGTGCAGAACAATAATAAAAGGAAGTCAGATTACTCTGCCTTCTGCAGGTCAAGGACAAGTATTTGCACTCAAATCCACAGTAAGTTAAAAATATCTCTTTTCAGTAGTATTTTTAGAAAATATGTCTGGACGTGTGTTCTATGATGAGAAATCAATGAAAGTACAGCCTTAGGCTTCCTAAGTCATGATTTCACATAAGAAGACAGAGAGCCCTGGCCAGTGTTTCTCTATGGTTACAGCATCGGCCCAAGCACCGCGAGGGTTCAACTCCCGGTCAAACGCATGTACCTGGGTTGCAGGTTTGATCCCCGGCCCAGGTCTGGGCAGGTGCAGGACGCAACCAATCCATGTGCCTCTCTCACGTCGATGTTTCTCTCTCTCTCTCTCTCTCTTCCACTCCCTCCCTTCCACTCTCTCTCTGCAAAAAAAAAAAACAATGGACAAAATATCCTTGAATGAGGATTAACAACAAAAAAGAAGACAGAGAAGATGAGCCTTAAGGTCAAACAGCAAATGAACACTACAAACAGGCTTCCTTCAGTTTTAAAGACAGACCAAAAGATACACATTTCACATTTTGAAGTATGGTACCGTTCCCTACTGCTGCGGAATCGAGAAGGGAAGGCGGGCACCGTAAGAGGCTGAAGGTATGGGAGGCAGCAGAGAGGGGGGTGCAGGGTTCAGTCTCTTCGAGTCAGCCCCTCAGTCATCGGGGATTACAGTAATATCCTCCATCCCTGCTCTAACAGGTGTGGGGGTCAACAAAGATTATAACAATAAAATGCTTTAAAATTTTAAAAACCCTACATTTTGGTATGCATAAATACCTGATCCCAATGTCATCCCTCTCTTCTTACAACTCACTGATTTTAATGATCTACCATCGTACAGATAAGGGAAAAGATGCTTCTCCTTTATAATTTAAGGACTTCGAGACAGCTTCTGTTGGGAGCAGTGTCACTGGAACAGCAACCACCACGGTTTGACATAGTCCCGGGTGAGCTCCATGGTTTGACACAGTCCCTGGAGATACGAGGACCACCACGGTTTGACATAGTCCCGGGTGAGCTCCATGGTTTGACATTGTCCCTGGAGAAGTGGATTCTCTGCGTGGCAGGAATCACGAAGAACAGTGACTGAAGATATAAAGTAAATGGGAAAATAAAAATGCAGGATGGCAACTGAAGGAGACTAATCTTTGCTTTCTCTATCTGTTAGCTATCTGTTAGAAATTATTATAGAAGTAACATATAGATGACTAATGATGTAAATGGTAGAAAAGTTTGCAGGAAGAAAAGCAAGAAAATAAGATTTAGGATAGAAATGTGGAAGCTTAAAAGGATCTTAGGAGGAAAGGTCAGGAGTTTTAAGAGGATGTCTGGATGAAGGGTGGAGATAGTTAGTAATTAACATGTAATATACATAAGAGTTGGGTAAACAACCAAAAGAATGTCTGTACTTTTTTGCCTAAAAGGTTTGGGGGAAACAATGTAACCTGTGGATTGATAATACATAATAAAAAGCTCTGCTAGTCTGGTGCAGGAGGAGAAGGAGAAGCATTAAGACTAAGCAGAAGTAAGATCAAGGATTTTCTGTCTCCCACGTTGCGTGCGCGCGCTCTCTCTCTCTCTCTCTCTCTCTCTCTCTCTCTCTCTCTCTCTCTCTCTCTCTCGCCGACTCCGTCCACACCTTTGGGAACCCCTGGACCTGCCGAGGCTGGACCCCGGCAAGCTTCAGTCACATTCAAGCTGTATTCAAAAGACAACATAATTGTGAAGACTGGATGGTAACGCTAAATAACACTTAGAAGGGAAATTAAGAATAGACTAAAACAAGCCACAAAGAAAGCCCTTTATGTTACATCATTGCCTTCCTTCTGACACCTGATTGTCGTGTAGACGATCAGCTTGTTCAGCACACACATGCTGTTCATGGCTCCCAGTGCTTCCGAGAGAGAGTTCAGTTCACGGACATCAGGCGTCACGAAATGACATGTCAGGTAAACAGCAGACTTCACACACTTAGGAAAAAATAACTTTCGTCGTAATTACTTCAATAGGTATGACATACCAGTTTAATTCAGTATGTCAGTCTGACATTGTACCCCAAGCATGGAAAAACCTTTACACTAATGATTTGCAAAGTCAAACCTCAGTAGACAAATTATAGGTTTGTCACATCTCTCTATTATCAGCTTGCGAATAAATTTACTTCTGCCAAGTAACATTTTCCTGTGGCCATATTTTGGTGACAGGATATAGATGACTTTCTTTTTAAGTTTTAACTTCAGGTACAGGTCTCAAAAAGAAAATGTGCATCACATTTTCCCCCCTTTTCGAGCATAAATTAAAACAATACAATATTCACATGATAAAAACACAAAATGTTACATAATCAAAATTGCCCATATGACTACTGGTGTGCATCTCTGCTAACGAACCATCAGCCTGGGGTGGCCTCAGGACACGGGACACACTTATACAAATGTATGGATACTTATACTAGGACCTGCGGACACAGGCATGTAAGTAAATATCTCATATTTGCACAGTGCTGTACAGTTTACAGTTTTATTATGTGCAGTATTTCTTTCATTTCCACACTAACAGCGTACAGTCTGCTGTTTTCTACGCTTGTCATTCCTGTCCTCGTCACATGTCAATGAACTGTTATATTTTCAGATGAAAGTTTACTTAAGCCAGAGCATCCACACGTCCAAAGGGAATTTTAATAAGGATTTTCTCGAGTAATGTACTATCGGGTGGAATGATGGATACTGGGCAGTTCCTGAGCAACTGCATCAAGCAAACACCAGGGGCAAAGCACAGACGAGCTGAAGCCTCAGTCACCCTTCTCAGTCACTGCGGCTGAGACACCTCCTCCACCTCCGAGCTCTGAAGCGTGGGCTGGGCACAGAGGCCGCTCTAACCCACCTGCCCCGGGCGCGGCGATACCTCTGGAAGTACCCCTCCTCCCAGCTGCCGCTGCTCGGGGTCACAGAGCCCGGCGGGGCAGAGGGAGCGTGCCGTCCCGCCACAGGGCCTCACCTTATCGGCCTGCCGCATGTAGCAGTAGAGAATCCCTCTCATACACTTCACGGCCGAGTGCTCCAGCTCGTGGGTCCTCCCCTTGTCGTCGTCAATGCGCCTGGGCGAGAGAGATAACTTGTGAAAGAAATTGGAAACGGATTTGAAAAGGAAGCAGAGCTTTTGATAATTAAGTATTTAACTATCTGGCTAATCCTAAATTCTGGCAACATCTACTAATTCTCTAACAGTGAAACTCCATTTCCCAAGCAGATGCAGGAAAGCTCCAATAAAAAATAAAAAAAAATCCCATGATGAAACTTGTGTGGGTTTCTCCTTCTTTTAAGAAAGTAAGCCAATTGCTTCCAAAATAGCACGCCATGTTTTCCACATGGACTTGGCTGAAACCTTCAACGATATTTCTATATTGGAAAAATCTACCAAGAGAGGTTTAAACTCACTGGCACAGAGCACAGGCATCACTAACATCAACCCTTCAGGTCGTGCGCTGGCCACTGGATTCCAGGACGCGCAGGTGAAGGCAGGCACAGGCCTTCTTTCCTCTGCCACGTATGATTAAATAATTATTATTTAATAGTGAAAGGTGGGCATGTCAGTCAAGGACACCTTCAACTAAACACAACCCAGTATAACACATGATGGATCTGGGCATAAAGTTTTTGTTTTGTTTTTCATGTTCCATTACATTTATTTCTCTTTCATGTTTTGTAAACTATTTTTTTCTATTTTTTACAAACTTATCTTTATTGCTGAATGTATTACAGATGTCCCTCCTTTTCCCACCTCTTGGCCCCCTCCTCCCCACTTCCAACCCCTTCCTGCCTTCCCCACACTATTGTCTGTGTTCATTGCTTGTGCATATATGCATAGAAGTTCTTCGGTTTCTCTCTTCCTGCCCTCCCTCCCCCCTTCCCTTTGAGGTTCATCAGTCTAACAACCAATTTGTACTTCCTAATCCCTTCGTCTTTTTCACCCAAACCCCCTCCCATCTGGCAACCAACAAAAAGTTCTCTGAATCTATGAGTTTGTTTCTGTTCTGCTTATACATTTTGTTTGTAGATTCAATTGTTGATAGGTAAGTATTAATTGCCATTTTATTGTTCATATTTTTGTTCTTCTTCTTCAAGAAGACCTGTCAACATTTCATATAATACTGGTTTGGTGGTGATGAACTCCTTTAGCTTTTTCTTGTCTGGGAAACTCTTTATATGGCCATCAATTCTAAATGATAGTTTTGCAGGATAGAGTAATCTTGGTTGTAGGTCCTTGCTTTTCATCACTTTAAATATTTCTTGCCACTCTCTTCTGGCCTGCAGAGTTTCTTTTGAGAAATCATCTGACAGCCTTATGGGAGCTCCCTTGTAGGTAACAAACTGCTTTTCTCTTGCTGCTTTTAAGATTCTCTCCTTGTCTTTAACCTTTTGCATTTTGATGATGATGTGTCTTGGTGTGGACCTCTTTGGGTTCATCTTGTTTGGGACCTTCTGTGCTACCTGGACTTGTATGTCTGTTTCCTTCACCAAGTTAGGGAAGTTTTCTGCCATTATTGCTTCAAATAGGTTTTCGATTTCTTGTTCTCTCTCTTCTCCTTCTGGCACTCCTAAAATGTGAATGTTGGCACACTTGAAGTTGTCCCAGAGGCTCCTTACACTATCCTCATTTTTTTGGACTCTTTTTTCTTTTTGTTGTTCTGATTGGGTATTTTTTGCTTCCTTATATTCCAAATTGATGGTTTGTTTCTTGGCTTCACCTACTTTATTATTGATTCCCTGTAAATTATTATTTATTTTAGTTAGTGCCTCCTTCATTTCTAACTGATCCTTTTTTATGTTCTTGAGGTCCTCACTAAGTTCCTTGACGTTCTCACTGAGTTCATTGAACGTTCTTATAAGCAGTGTTTTGAACTCTGCATCTGATTGATTGCTTATCTGCATTTCATTTTGTTCTTTTCCTGGAGTTTTGTTCTGTTCTTTCATTTGGAACATGTTTGTCTCCTCATTTTGGCTGCCTCCCTGTGTTTGTTTCTATGTATTAGGTAGAGTTGCTATGTCTCCTAAGCTTCATAGGGTGGCCTATTGTTGTAGATGTCCTGTAAGGTCCAGTGGCACACCCTCCCTGGTCACCCACCTGGACCCTCAAGGTGCACCCCTAGTGTGGGCTGTACACCCTTCTGTTGTAATTGAAACTTGATTGCTGTTGGCACGTCAATGGAAGGGTTTTACTCAGGCTGATCAGCTGCAAGGACTGGCTGTGCCCACTAACCACCATCCTCTGACTACCTTGGATGATCAGCTGTGCAGGGCCCACCACACAGAGCAAGACTTACTTCACCAGGGCTCTGGTACCCACTGAATCCACTCATTGAGTGTGTCGCTTGTGGAGGTGGTTGGGTGGTGGTCCTTTGACATGGTCTGAAGCTGTCCACTGGGTGTGCTGGCTCTGGGGCCAGGTCAGCCTCTGCTTGTCTTCTACCCAGGGCCACCAGGCATAAGCTACAAAGCAATCTGCTGATGGCTGCTTCTTGTGCTGGACTTGGAGGTGCCCAGGCGAAGCCAAGCCATGAACCAAGGCTGGCTGCTTCTAGTGGAAGGCCTGGGGCCACTTAGCAAGAGGTATGGGGCTTCCTGTGGCCAGATGCTGCTTGTTTGAGAGAATTTAGGAAAATGTGAAGCAGAAGCCAAGACAGGCCAATCCTGTGGTAAAGCCACTGGAAACAGCTTGAGTGGGCCCAAAAGTTGGGTGGGACAGGGCCTCAGGGAATCACCAGGTCGGGGCAAACAGTGTGAGCCAGGTTGCTGGAGTCCCAGATATGGTGCCTGTCTGCTGGCTTCATGGGGGAAGGGCTCACCAAAGGAGCAATGGCCTCCACTAGCACATCTGTCCAGGAGAAAGCTGCCTCTCCAGCCCTTGCCCTGATGCCAAACAACTCAGTCCTTCCCTGTATGTCTCTGGCACCTTTCAAGCTGCGTCCCCTCCTCGCTGGAGCCTGGAGGGTGCGAGTCCAAGTAAGTCGTGCATGGGCCCTTTAAGAGGAGCTGCCGGGGGCTACAGCAGCCTCAGCCTCCCTCAGCCTCAGTTCCCGCTGGCTTTACAGCCAGAAGTGATGGGGATTCTCTTCCTGGCACTGGAACCCTGAGCTGCGCACCTGGTGTGGGATGGGGACCCCTCACTCCTCAGGGAGGACCTTCAGAACCGAGGTATCCTCCTGATTTTTATCTGCCACACATGGGCAGGGCCAGCCCCTCCGCCTCCGCCCTCCTCCCAGTCTCCATGTGGCTGCTTCTTTATTTCATAGTTGTAGGACTTCCCTTCGGCTCGATGTCAGGCGGTTCTGAAGGATGGTTGTTCTGTAGTTTAGTTGTCATTTTGATGTGGTTGTGGGAGGAGGCGAGACCATGTTTACCTATGCACCACCTTGACTGGAAGTCTCCAGGCATAAAGTCTGATATTCCCAGGTCTTAGTTTAAAATCAGCCCAGCCAGTGTGGCGCAATGGATTGAGCATCGTCCATGGACTGAGAGGTCCCAGTTCGATTCCCGGTCAGGGCACATGCCCGGATAGGCAGCCAATTGATGTCTCTCTCTCACATCAATGTTTCTATTTCTCTCTCCCTTCCTCTCTCTCTAAAAAAGTCAATAAAAACATTTTAAAAAATCAATTGACCACAATTTATATCCCTTGCTTTTAAAAAGAAAGAACTAAAATCTAAGTATTAAACTAGGTTAAGATTTTCCTTTCTTTATTATGGATCAATGACCTTCCAAAGGTGGACAAGAGAAGTTTAGGCATTGCTTCCCTCAGTCTTAACTAGGAGATCTGGCGACCATCCCCACTGGACAGAAAGTATCGCCTGTCTCCTTAAACACTAGACTATGATGACTTCTCCTTCCAACTGCAGATCGTGTATGCCACTAGCAGGAAGAGTGATGATCACTGCAACACAGTATGGTGACGTCAGGGAAAAGTTGAATTATCCATCATTAGAACATCATTCCTCCTTTCATAGGTGGGCAGCACAGTAAAACTAGCATGATTTTCTTTTTTTTAATATGTTTCATTGATTTTTTAGAGACAGAGGAAGGGAGAGAGATAGAAACATCGATGTGAGAAACATCGATCGGCTGCCTCCTGGGGATCGAGCCCACAAACCGGGCATGTGCCCTGACCAGGAATCAAACCAGGACCTCTCAGTCCATGAGACGACACTCACTCCACTGAGCCACACTGGCCGGGTAGCATGATTGTCCTCTATGCTCAATTTTCATGCAGATGTCAGACACAAGCATTTTAACGGAGGCAAATTAGAGCATGGATAACAGTGGACCAGACATTGATATACGGAGGAAACAACACAGTTGGAGAAAAATGAACTCAGTGAAATGTTCTGTGTACAACTCCTATCTCATCTAAAAAATAATAATTCAAAATACAACAAAATCGAGTTTTTCTGAAATTGTCTTTAAAATAATTCTCTGCCTCTGATTTCAACAAGCATTAAACTAAGACTAAAACATTCCAGAATTCAGCCACAGTAAAAAATCTTTCTGTTTTAATGAAGTTCTCCTGTTTCTCCTTTCTCCTGCAAATAAAATAGGAACCATCATATTTCTCTTCTGGCTGAGAAAGTAAAAGAGCAGTTGCATTTCAGCAAAGACATTCAGGCATCAGGATGTGTTTATGAATCTAGTGAGCCAAAAGAATTCTTCTACTTTCTACTGCGAACTGGCAATTCAACTTTTTTTTTAGCAAGCTATATATATGCAAATTCAAGTTTTAATGTGAGCTGAAGAATATTTTTAATTTAAAAAAACAAGTGAAACAACTTTAAATTTAATTCTAGTCAATTTATTGATTTCAAGTTTTGTGTAAGTAGTGATCAGATATTTCTACACTATGAAGTCTTAATTTTATATCTAAACCAGAATTCCCTACTTAGAAATATATAACTGCTGAAAAAAGTAGACACTTGAATCCTATCATTGGTGCATTATTTCGCCACAGGCAAACTTCGAGGAAAGTAAAATCAGAATAGTATTTGGTAGACACAGTGATGTGAGCTCACTGTTTCCCAGCTCTAGGTGGGGGCACCTGTTACATTCACCTCCTGAAGCAGTGGTAAATGGACCTGGGAGGGAACAGGAAAAGGCCCTGCAGGAAAGCACCTCTCTCCCTGGGCCACGGCTGCAAGGCATCTCCTCAAGGCTTGCCTGGACTTTCGTCTGTCCAACACACACCCATTTAACCAGTCTGAACACGCACTTTTAAATGGGTACTCTTAAAAAATGACCACTCGCCCTGGCTGGTTTGGGCTCAGCGGTTAGTGCGACGGCCCGCGGACTAGAGTCTCAGGTTCAGTTCCCGCTAAGGGCATGTACCTCGGTTGCAGTTTGTCCCTGGCCCCTGTTGGGGTTGTGTGGGTGGCAACCAGTCAATGTGTCTCTCTCACATCGATGTTTCTCTCTCTCTCTTCCCCCCTCTCTCCCTCCTGCTCTATCTGAAGATAAGTGCAAAAATGTCCTCAGGTCAGGATAAAAAATAAAATAAAAATAAATGGAGTCCTTTAAAAAAAAAAATCACCACTCTTCTTAAATAATGAGATTCCATATTTAAACCCTAATATAAAGTCATGTTTTTCCCCAGAAGTTATTCTAGAAACAAACTGCAAAAACCCTCCATGGCACATTTTAATATGATATAAAGTATAGGTTCAACTTTCTCTTAACAGCTTTTGTAAGACTGAGGAGGGTCAGAAAGCTTTAAGGACATTTTAACGATATTAATCTTTCTAATCCATGAGCAAGGTATACCCTTCCACTTATCTGTGTCCTCAGCTTCCTTCTTCAGTGTCTTAGTTTTCCAAGTACAGGTCTTTGACCTCTTTGGTTAAACTCAGTCCTAGGTATTTCATGCTTTTTCATGCAACTGTCAACGGGATCATTTTCCTGACTTCTCCTTCTGGTCGTTTGTTACTGGCACACAGAGATGCGACAGGTTTCTGGGTGTCGATTCTGTGTCCTGCACCTTGACCGAAGTCATTCATTCGCTCTGATAGTTTCTGTGGTGAAGTCTGTAGGGTTCTCTCTATAGCATCATGTCGTCTGCAAATAATGAGAGTTTTACTTCTTCCTTTCCAATGTGGGTGCCCTTGATTTCTTTGTCTTGTCTGATTGCTGTGGCTAGGACTTCCAGTGCTATGCTGAACAGAAGTGGGATGGGGGGCATCTGGTCTCGTGCCTGATCTTAGAGGAAAGGCTTCCAGCGCTCACCACCGAGTCTGATGTTAGCTGTGGACTTGTCACATACAGCCTTTATTATGTTGAGATACGTTCCTCTGCCCGGCCTGTGTGGCTCAGTGGTTGAGCGTCGACCCATGCACCAAGAGGTCACAGGTTCGATTCCTGGTCAGGGCACATGCCCAGGTTGTGGGCCTGATCCCCAGTGGGGGACATGTGGGAGGCAGCCAATCAGTGTTCTCTCTCATTGATGTTTCTACTCTTTCTCCCTCTCCCTTCCTCCCTCCCTAATAAAATCAATAAAGAAAAAAAAAATTTTTTTAAAGGATATGTTCCTTCTATACCCACTTTGTTAAGAGCTTTTATTATAAAAGGATGTTCAGTTTTTGTCAAACTCTTTTTCTGCATCTGTTGAGAAGATTATATGGTTTTTTTAATCATTTATTTTGTTAATGTGATGTATCTATCAGATGTGTAAAGTCTTCTGGGAAAAGACTATACTCTTGTATTTTTTTAAGCAATTTTCCCACAACGTATCCTTTAGAAAAATTTCAAATCCATAGAGAAACTAAAAGGATTATACAATAAATAAACCTTTTACTCTTCACCTGGACTTACCAGTTGTGAAAATCAGCTTGCATTCTATAATGTATTTTCTGCACAATTTGAAAGTAAACTGCAAACATCATCACCCCTACACACTGAAGAAGTATCTCCTAAAAACAAGAGCCTTCTCCTGCACAACCATGTCATCATCACACCCAAGGAAGTCAATATTGATATATTATCTAACACATATTCTACATCAATTCATCCCATTTTCCCCAACATCAACTTCATAGTATTCTTTTTAATGCACAATCCTTGATTGGATTCGATCAAGAATCATACGTTGCATATGGCTATCCTATTTCTCTAGTCTTTCTTAATCTAGCCATTTTCACACCTATTTTCAGATCTCCTATGATAGCTACGTTGTTCAGGAGTTCAGGCAAGCTGATTTGCAAGCAGCCACAGTCTGACTGTCTGATTTTTCAGGCACAGGTGGATCCATCTACACATGTTGGCAGGAAGTCAGCGTGGGCGATGTGTACCTACCGCTGTGTCACAGGGGAGGTGCCCGGTGTCAGTCGGCCCACTGCTGGCTGGACCACTTGGTTAGGGTGCTCCCGCAGCTCCCTGTCTCCTAAGACTAGTGGCAGCACGACATCTAATGAACTGCACTGTGCTTACGTAGAACATGTGAAGAGATGCTTGCAGTGACAGGTGGAACAGGGGTGCTTAGACCAGCTCAGCGTTTGATTTTCCGTTACCGGGGCCCCCGTCCGTGACTGAAGACAGAGGAATGATGTTTGTGTGAAAGACACAACTTTCAGACGGGAGCGTGTGCACACGCCACCCTCGGAAAACCACTCTTCAGAAACCTGGCCTTGACAGCGGTCACGGTCTCACCACTGACCGTGCGTAGGACCCACACGGGGTGCTTTCAGTATACGATGAGACAAATGCAGTAAGGAGGGATTCTGTACTGCTCAAGGAGTTTTCTTACTTTATAAAGGAATTGCTTGACTTTCAACCAGACTTCACAAGGGATACCCCAAAGAAGTGCAGTGAGAAAAACAATGAACTGGGGTGGGAGGGGAGAGCCCCGGCCCTGACTTTACCATTAACTAGCTGTGTCATTTTGAACAAATCTGTTAACTGCTCTGGGCCTGTTTTATCATGTGCAAAGTTCAGTCACCGTCCACTCCCTCTGTGATCAGCACCAACCCACTTAATGAGTATGGGCAGTTCATTCTGCCAAAAACGAATGCTGATGTGCAAACCTAGAGATGAGAAATGCTGGTCATAAAACATTAAAACTAGTCTCGTGTGCGCCCTTAGGAAAACTGGAAGGGTCAGAGGCCCAACAGGAGATGTGAGGTCCCGTGTCCCACAGTGAGTCTGAAGCAGAGCCAAACGACAGCGGCCAGCTTGTCTGGGTGGACAAACCCTCACCCAGACTCCGCGACCAGTGCACACACAGCAGCTCACCTGTACGCGAGGGCCACAGCCCAGGCGGCGGCGGCGCAGTACAGGCTGTCCTGGACCTTGGCCTTGCGGTCGCCGCCGCAGGTCTTGGTGGGAAAGAGGCCCGTGGTGGGACTCTGGTACAGCAGCACCGTCGACTTGACTGCAAGCGAAGGCAAGAAGCTGCATGAACTGCGCAGCCGTCCACGTCCCCTGGCTGCCGCAGCTGCAGCCCACTGCTGACCGCTTGGCTGTTCCTAACTTAGCTGCAGCGTAAAACTTTTGAAGGTGTAGAAACAACGTCATGACAAGTCACGCTAGTCAATCTCTTTATCTAGTTATGGCTACGAAGAAAATAAAAGGGCAACATAAAATATATATACCACGGTCCGGCCGGTGTGGCTCAGTGGTTGAGCATCGACCCATGCACCAAGAGGTCGCCAGTTCGATTCCTGGTCAGGGCACATGCCCAGGTTGTGGGCCTGATCCCCAGTGCGGGGCATGCAGGAGGCGGCCAATCGATGTTCTCTCTCATCGATGTTTCTATCTCTCTCTCCCTCTCACTTACTCTCTGTCTAAAATCAATAAAGTAAAAAAATTGATTAAAAACAAAACAAAACCAAAAAAAACAAATATATATACCACGATCTTGACCAAAATAAGTTGAAGTGAGGTTTCACATGAAGTTGAAAGGAACAAAAGAATCCTTCCCTTAGAGGACACAAAGAAATCAAATTTTACATTAGGCTCAGTATATGGCACGTGAAGCGAACTGAGGAAAACCAACAGGCATTTCCACCTTGGGGTCTGATGAACAAAGAGGAGCCCCCCACACAGGAAACAAAGTCTTCCGGGCTGACATCGGCCAAAACAAATCAACAACAACAAAATAGGGACCCAATATTAGTCTCAGTGACCTGAGATTCCCTTTTGTATCTCGATGAGTTAGACATGGCTATGAAAGGTTCAGGACTACCTGGGAGCCATGCGTAAGTGAATGAGCAAGGGATACTTCTATAAAGTCTCTGTAAGTATTAATCAGGAAAGCATCCGGCTCTCCAGTCTGGCCAAGTTCAGGACGGCTGAAAGGACACCAAAGACATTGGTGACGGTTTTAAAACTATTCCAGGGACAAAGAGGACTTGCAGCATCCTTCTGTGTCTTGGCATCGCATGCGACTGGAACACAGAGCTGCCCGAGCACTGAAGCTGCCACGACGTCCCAGCGGGAGAGCGTCGCCAGGAAAGCACATGTTACAATAGGGCAGAGCAAAGACCACGCATGCCCTCTGAGGGACATGCTGTCCTCAGACTTGGCTTACCGATTCTGTAATAATGATCCAGTTTATCCCACAGGGTTTCATGATCAGGTCTCAGAAGATTAATGCTTTTAAGAGGTTCATAAACTGAGCCTAAAAGAAAAATGGACACTCATCAGATTCAGTCATTTTCACCCACACCAACCAAGAAAACTGGACAAAGGAAGAAGCACTATTTAGCGATCGAATTTTCGCTTTATAGGTGAATGATCGTATTTCACCACAGTTCGAGTTTTGGGTGGGGGAAGAAAAGAGAAGAGAGCACCCCTGTAACAAGTATGGAAGGGTCTGAATGTGATAAGATACCCTCACCCTCACCCCACAGTCAATCCAACAACTCAAACATCATTCAAACTCAGGGGCTAGTCACTAGCTCAGTAATTTCAGTTCCGCTTGAGAAATATATCTTCTAACATGCCCTAAAATCCAAACTTTATCCAAACTATGTTCAAGCTTCATCAGGCAACTGTCAAACGCTCCCAGCCCAAAACCTCAAGGAAACAGACAGCACTGCCATGTTCCAAAGCCATCATTTCGAGTATTTGGATCGCTTTCCCACAGAAATCCTGCAGCCTCCACAGTCTCCTAGGTAGACAATACTCTGGCCTTATTACACGGTCTATAAGCAGAAACCATTTCTATCCTCAGCCATGAGAGTGCTCCGAAGTGGCCACGGAGCGCACTGCCCAGACGCTGCAGAATGCACAATCACCACGATAATTGGCCACAAAATGGATACAGAAAATTGTTCACTTGACTAGTGTACTTTCTCAACTGTTGAATGAAAGGAAAATATCAGAACCCTCAGCCATCAGACTAAGTAATGTCTCCAATTCATGTTAAAAGCACTCAGAAATCATAAACTTGAGGTCACGATTAACGCACCTCTGGATTCAGAGAACGCGAGTCACCGAGTCTGACGACACAGCACAAGAACACTCTGTGATCTGCCGGGCGGGGGGTGGGGAGGGGTCACGCAGGCATGCATAAAGACTCTGCCACTTTAACATAATGAAAGCCGGTATGTTCATCAGATTGCTGTGTCCAGCGCGCTAGTGTGAAGCCAGGCACTGGGAAGCCTTTGTTGAAGCAGACAGTGGACATTATGCAGTCAGGAGAGGACCTGCCCACTGCAGCCACGGTCCCATCACCTGCTGCCGCAGGGGGGTTTGTGGGTGAAGACAGGGAACGCAGAGCGACCCGCTCTGAGTGAAGAGGCTTTCTGAAGAAGTCTCCACAATGACACCAGAATGGGCCCTAGTGAAGAGTGGGGACAGTGTGACTGCTTGGTGTATACACTGGGATCATGAAACACTCATCCCAGCCTCCAGATCCCCCCACTTAACAACACTGACGGAACTCTCTGACACGGTGTGGCTCAGTCACCCGTTCCCGACGGTGGGTATGTAAATAGTTTTCTAGTTTGGCCATCATAAACAATACTGCAAAACACCCTCTACACAGATATGCTGGAGCCTGCCCTGGCCGGTTTGGCTCAGCGGTTGGAGCGTCGGCCCACGGACCAGAGAGACCCGGGTTCGGTTCCTGCTAGGGGCACATACCTCGGTTGCAGTTTGTCCCCGGCCCCAGTTGGCAACCACTCAATGTATGTCTCTCTCACATCGATGTTTCTCTCTCTCTCTTCCTCCCTCTCTCCTTCCCGCTCTATGAAGATAAATGCAAAAAAGTCCTCGGGTGAGGATGAAAAAAAAAAAGAAATGCTGGAGCCAGCTCCTACGAGATGAAGGGAGTCGACGCTCTAACCACTGAGCAACACTTGCAAGGGCAGAACCCTCTACCTTTTTTTAAAAAAATTTTTTTCTTTATTAATTTTAGAGAGAGAGGAAGGGAGAGGGAGATAGAAACATTGATGAGAGAGAACATCAATTGGCTGCCTCCTGAATGCCCCCCAGTGGGGATCGGGCCCACAACCTGGGCATGTGCCCTGACCGGGAATCGAACTGGCGACCTCTTGGTGCATGGGTCGACACTCAACCACTGAGCCACACCGGCCAGGTAGAACCCTCAACTTTTTAAGTCTATATGTTTCTCCATGGCAAGTGGGGTAAGAAATGTATTTTTATCAATGTTCTCTTTCATTGATGTTTCTATCTCTCTCCCTCTCCCTTCCTCTCTCTCTAAAATTAATAAAGAAAATAAAATTTAAATGTAAAATATGAAATGGCAAATATAAAACAATACAACTTTATAAAAATAAAGTGAAATTTGCCTATTCAACTTATCCAAATAAGATGTGAAAAGGCCACTCCACTGTTCCCATTTTATTTCTAATAAAAACGTATTAAGTCCTCCCAGTGACCTTTACAGAAGAGGCAGAGCCTATAAAATCTACTTAAGAATATTAAATCTGGTTGATGTTTCATGTGTTGACCTTATGAATACCAATCACTCAATTAGCTATTCCATTTCCCTTTCCCATGTATGGTCTAGTAGAGCACCTTGCCCCAGGATGATTCCCGTGAGGTCACAGCTGTTTCAAACAGTTCTAACCGTTCTAAAAAGTTTTTAGAACTCCTCTTTATTAAAAAAAAAAAAAAAAAGCACTCAGAAGTGGCACAAGTCATCAAGAGTTCTCAGCAGCAGTAGTGTCCTCTGCTACGCCCCAACGCCAACGGCCTCCGGCGCACCGCGCGCACTCAGTAAATATTTATTGAACAAACGGAACTGACATCCTCTGGTGTCCAAGATCTGCCAGAAGCTACTGAGAATCATCGGCTGCAATGATAATTAAATAAGAGGAAGTGAAATATGACTCACTCATCAATAACCTAAGCTGTGACCATCGAGTAATTTCACTTGTTCTCTTTTTCTATGTTGTTCTGCTCTGTTCTGTTCTTCCCCTCCTCAAGGAGCATCTGAACGAACTCGTAAAAGGATATGATTTAAAAATTACTGGATCCCTAGAATAAATGTATATAGCCTTCCAAGGGAGCCACTTTATAAAGGATAATACTAATCTGAACACGTCAGACTTCTCAAGAGTCATTGTTTCATATTTATACTCAAGTGGAATTTTTAAATTCCAAACTTCTGAGTTAAATGATGGAGTCTTAGTTCAATATTAATAGAATTACACGGAGGGGGAAAGAACTTCACTATACACCATTCCCAATCTTTACAAGAAATACTTAATTATATTGTATCACCTGTTATTACAGTTGTAAAACATGTGGCACTGGGCATTCTGCTGTGTATATGTTCTTCTACACAAGTCCCACAGAAGTGTTTCAAGCTGTTCAGCATTCTGAAAAATGAAACCAGACCACTTCCATTCATCATTTACACTTTGATGAAACCTGGTCGGCATTCCTTATCTCGGCAAAGTTCAGCGATGCATTTAATATGAATACTATTACTACTAATTAAAAACTGCCCTGATAACACTTTGTATGGTAGGTATGAATAAAGTCTTGAATGTTAAGCAAAAAAAAAAAAAAATCGCAATAAACTACGAATTAGTCAAGTCAGATGTCTGTAGGAATACAAATATTCATAACCAGAAAAAAACGAAAAAGGCTTCCGGACTCTCTCCGTTACAGGCTCTGCAGATAACGAATGGGAGCTCACTTCCTTCTCATCAGAAGGCAGCCCGGTGCAGGCCATGGGCCAAGCGAAGCAGCAGAGGCGGCATGTCATCCTCACTCACTGTCCGTGTGTCCCCCCCCCCCCCCCCCCGGTTTGGTGACTCCTCCAAGGCTGTCCTAGGTTCTGACTCAGCTTGCATGGAATCCAAGTCAGTTATTTTACAAGCCAACTTTCACTTTTCAGTGAATGAGATTAAGCCCAAGGTCCGATCAAGCAAAGGTCTGCCTGGTCTCCACTGCCCGCCCCCTCGGCCCCAGAATGTGAAGAATTCCTGAATGGGGAGACTATCTCAATAAAGAGGCTTGGGAAAGAGCATGGGTTCTGAAAGCTGACAGACCTGGGCAGCAATCACAGCTAACCCACTCCACCACTGCCAGGCTGGGCTCTCTCTGGGCGAGGTCTTCTCACCTGTAAAGTGGGGGATTATATAACCTCACAGGGTTGTTCAGACACTCAAATGAGTATTTTCAGGAAAGCCACTAACACAATATATTAAACAGGACTGTCTGCCCATCCCCGTCCTTAACCGTCCGCATCTGCTCCCGCACTGAGCACAGGCCTGGGCACGAACAGGAAATGCAGGATTCAGGAAGAATTGGTTTATCAGGTTCACATCAGCACCCTCTTGATCAGTGCAAGGCAGGTGCCCACACAGTGATTTTACATCATTAATTTAAAACAATCAGGAATTTTTAAGAAACATAAGGATTTAACTGAGTGGAATTTGAGCTGTAACAGGACAGCAACGCCTCGCAGGTTGCTGCGTGGTCCAGTGCAGGAAACCCAGCTGGCCTTCTCCCTGACCAGCCAGGGAGGGAGCATTTCCTTGGGGGAAGAGGCAGACAAGCTCCACGAAATCCGACCCTGCCCTACACAGGAGGGATGCTAACAGGTCTGCAGTAATACTGTAGAACCAAAGTAAACCATTTCTGAAGCGTGACGATTCAGAGCTAACCTTCATTTCACTAACAAGTAACTAACAACCTCCAAGTCCCATGAGGACCAACGGTCAAGCATTCCAGAAAGTCACTCTGTCTCTGGGAAGACAAAGTGAACTCAAGACCTCTGGGAGCAGAATGAAATCTTTCATTAAGAAATGTAGGACACCACGCTAGAAGAACTATATTAAAATGCAAATGAACCCCCTTTCTAAGGCGCACATTTAAACCCAGAACTGGCCACAAGGACACTGGAACTCTGAGTCCTCCTTGCATCCATCAAGCCACACCCCAGTCAGACTACCTGGTGTGGCTTCAAAGGTTGCAAGTCTGTTCCAAGCGCAGCTTAACTTCACTGTATTTTTTTATGGGCTATTAGTTTTTTACGGAACGCAAAACTGGAAGAATGGAGCTCTGAGCGAACGCTAAGACTATTAAGATTCTGCTGTACTTTAATCAGCATTGTAATTTAGTTATAAGGATTTTACTGCAGCAAAAAACTGAAATGAAAACTGGAGTCATGGCAATTGATATTTAAGGTATTCAGCTTATACTCTGCAAATGAAACTAAACTCCTACTGTAACATGAAACCGTAATGGAAATCAGCCTTGGACTTGCTAGTTTTTTGTAGTTAATTTAAAGACTGCTTGCTGTTCCCTCTTCTTCTCAAATCAAATTATGTTCCATCACTCGAAGTCCTACCCTTGCTTTTACGTTCCGTCTGTGGCTGCTGAATCCTGTCTTACAGGGTGCCTAAGCGGAAAGACCGGTTGCCCGTGTCACTGCATCAGTCTGCTCTCAAGGACCGCTGCATCGGAGGACAGGCCAACTCCCTGGCCCCGACCCGCCCCACCAGGGCCTCCCCAATGGTCTTTAAGCAATCAGCACTTCAATTTTGCAAAGAAATACTCATGGGAAATAAATTGGACTGGCGGAAAAATCAGCTTAACTTCTAGGACTGACCAATTATGCCTCTCATTTCCATTCCATCAGCTGGACACCTCCCTGAGAATGGAGACAGTCATTACCTCCAGGGCAAAGCTGCCCACTGAACTGGGGACTGCGCGACCCTCCGCACGTAGGGAGCCGACTGTGATTACTGAGATCACGCATGGTAGAGACTAGAAGGAAATGCGAATGACACCCAGTCACTTCCGATGACATCTGCTGGAAACGTCACTTATGTCATTAACGTACATCAAAGGCCTCACGATGGAAGTCCTGAACTGCCAGCCCAAGTGCACTGGCTCAGCTGAGTGCAGGCTTAGATGCAGGTAAACCCAGGCCAGAAGTCAAAGCCTAGAGTAGCCCAGCAAGTAGAGCCGCACTCATGAAAGGAGGCTGCAGAAACCGCCAAGGTCACACACAGAATCTGTGGGGAAAAGCCTACAGAGACCAGGGATGCTGATAACAACGTATTTATCCAAAGAATGAGTTAAGGACTGGGACATGAGGATGCTTACATCAGAGCCGGAGATCCAGAATCTAAAACACAAGACACACAAGAGATGAAGATGTTACAAAGGACCAGTCTGGTGCGACAGACCTGTGCTCCTCCAAGGGCGGTCCCTGCACCACCAGGGCCTCACCTGGAAGCATGCTCGACCTGCAGGCTCCTGGGCCCCATCCCAGACCTGCTGAGTCTGTGCTGCATTTTGAGGAGGTCCAGGGCTCTAGAGAGGTGATAATGCCATCTCATAAGAAACGAGAGAGGGGAAGGAGAAAGGATCAAGATCAAACTGCAGCACTGTCCTCTTAGAAAAATCCAACTCTGCAACTCCTAGAAGGTAAGACCATGAACCAATGAGAGAGCTTCCCATCAAGACTAACATGTTGTCCACTGAGACGAGCCTCAAGACCTGAAGCACTGTAATACCCAATCCACAACTATCCGCTCCCCATCTTGCAAGGTCTGCCTCAAAATCCCCGGCCTGGGTCCTAAACCCTACAGCTGTTCTCCCCAGACTGCCCTGACACTGCCTGGTCAAGAGCCATCATGCTTGAAGGCAGAAAGGAACGTGAACAAGCCCTTGGTCTAAGCCCCTTATTTTATATTAGAAACAAGATCTCCTGACTCCCTCTTCAGGGGTCTAGTTTTTTTTTTTCCATTAATTATTTTGGCCTCTATATCTTGGAAAAGGATATTGACCCAGTCACCACTCTTACCGGGAGTTGTCAGGCTGAATGTAAACATGTAAATGTAAAAATAAACACGTAAACTCTTTCAGCCAAAGAAATAAAGGAAAAGAATAATCTCATTATCACCAGCATATCATAAAACAGCTAACGTGTTTTGCATTTATCACGTGCAAAGTGTTGTGTTGCGAGCGTCACACGCCTGACTCCATTTACCCTCATCACTCGCCATGCAGGCACCAGCACTGTTCACACATGACAGGTGAAGGCGACTGGTTTAGGTGCTCTAGCCAAGGCCACGCTGCTAGCCAGCGGGAGAGCCGAGACGTCACACTGAGGGATGTTTTGGGCTTTCTTTGTCGTTGTTGTTTCGGGAGTAGGGGGGGATGAGGATAAAGCTACTGTCTCTGGTCTTCTCTTAAAAATTCTATTTCTTGCCCTGGCCGGTTTGGCTCAGCAGTTAGAGCGTCGGCCCGCAGACCAGAGAGACCCGGGTTCGGTTCCCACTAGGGGCATGTACCTCAGTTGTGGTTTGTCCCGGGTTGGGGTCGTGTGGGTGGCAGCCAACTGATGTGTCTCTCACATCGATGTTTCTCTCTCTCTCTTCCTACCTCTCTCCCTCTCGCTCTATCTGAAGATGAATGCAAAAATGTCCTCGGGTGAGGATAAAAAATAAAATAACAGCTGGAAAATACATTCACCAAATTTTATTTACCAAATAAAAACGTGATAGGCAATACAGAGTTCCGGAAAGTTCTGGAAAGTTCATTCTGTACCAAATTTGCACTAATTCTTTTTAGCGTGATTCATTCATTCATTCAGCTTTAAGTCCCCAGCACCGAGCCCTATATCCAGGCTGCCGATTCAAAGCTACAGCCGATTCAGTCTCTGGCCTGAAGAATTTCATAGCCTAGAGAGGAGCCACCTATTTAGCAGCGGTGCAGTGACATCAGAGCCAAACGGAGCGCGCAGAAAGAACCACAGGAACCAGCAGAGCAAGGAACTGAAACCTGGGATGCAGAGGAAGGGCTCGTCAGAAAATACGTGAAGGTGAGAGATCCCTGGAGCAGAAGGTAAGATGCGGACGTGCTCCAGCTTTCAGAGAAAGGCTATTTACACCGAGGGGACAAAGGTGCAGGAGCAGGACAGCGGCACGTCTGGGGGCTGCACACAGACGGGCAGCGCGCAGCAGAGAACGTGGTGGAGAGGCTGGAAGCGGTCCGTGCGCGGAGCAGTAGAGGATGGGGCGGCATGGTCAGGTCTGCGTGCTATCCTTTGGATCATGCAGAGCCACTGGGAAGGTTCGGGTAAGGGTGCCACGTGATCCAAACTTCAGAGAGGGAAGGAGTGCTGGAGAAGCTGAGCCACGGGCACAGAGTCCTCTGTGGTTACAACATTCATCCTAGGGCCCTGAGTTCAGACAGGGACAGCAGGGGTGCAGAGGGGAGGACCTAGTCAAGAAGGATTTAAAAGGTAGAATAAATAAGACCGAGGACAGGCTTACATTTGGTGCAGGTCTCAGGGACAAATACCAACACTGTACAGCGTAATACAGCAGGAGAGAGTCCAGTGGTCATTTCTAATCCTCAGATAGTTTTTATTCCTTTAAACTACGATAATTAACATTACATCCTGCTAGAATTCTTTATCCTTGTGGTTACTGAACAAATGATAATTATCGAAGCTACAAGCCTATTGAGAATTAGGATTAAGGGGGTATAAAAAATTAATTGAGTTTCACCGTGTATTTCCATGAAAACAAGATAACATAAGCAAACACCAGGATCTCTGAACTGACAGAAACAAAAGATAAAAATTCACAGAAAGACTCTACAAAGCAAAGATAATTACCCCCAGAAATATGTAAATTAAGAAAACAGCTCTTATTTTGAATACCTCAATTTTAAAGACATTTAGCAGAAACTTCGTTGTTATCAGCAGACCATTTAAAAGATGTTTACTACAAACAAGAGGTAAAGGTCTAAAATCAACAGGCTTAGATGAGCCATATTTAACAAGGGCTCAATCTGAATGGAAAAAAATCCCCATCAAAGCAGAAAGACTATCAATACAAATGATTGATACTGTCTGCCAATGCGTGGCATAATACCAAATAAAACTGTTTAGATAAGATTTCTAAAGTTACTGTTTTTAATAAATGTATTTAGAAATAGAAAGGTTTGAAAGTGGCTCCCAGCAGGGCCAGCTCTGTCTCCTACGCTGAGGCATGGCAGAGTCTCCTGACGCACAGGACATCTGCTCTGGAGCTCCAGGCTGCTCACCTTGACTTCCACGTGAAGCCACCGAACCACAGCACACACTGACTCATCAGCAGTCAGAGCACAGCTCAAGCATCACACACTACATTCAAGAAAGGGCAGACACAGAGGCAAAATCGCAGACACCATTTCAGGAGGAATAAAGATTAAAATACATAAAACAATCTAGGTATGTGGAAAACTGATTTTCCAAAAGCAAGACACTGGCTTTCATTTTTTTGGTCACATTGAATAGTTCCTAGCACCAGGGAAAGCTCAGCTGTGAACCCATGCTTTAAACTGACTGTTAAAATGACTCTGTAAAACACTCTCCTACAATGATAATGTCCAAGGAACTACAATCAAGGAAAACAATCATTTCCAGCATAAATGCAGCATTTCAAAATTAGTCAATAACCTATAAACGCAAACCCCTCTCAGTATTTATTTTAACAGATAAAAGTCTTCACTGTTTCTTTAGAGTCATCACTCAGTTTTGGTTAGAGGAACCTCCAAACAGTGTAAATACTGCAAGTCGTTTTTAAGGAATCAGTCTTTAAAATGGCTTACGGTGAAGTTCAGTATTTTTCTATTTTGTTTCTTGGCACATTCTGCTTCAGTGTAATGCTATGGTGCTGGAAAAAGCATCCTGTATGTGCCTTCAATCGCTGCGCACCGTTCGAGCACAGCTCTGAGGTGTTGAAATTCTCAGGACTGCTGAAGCATGAAAGCTTCTCTTATCGTTAGCATTCTGTTTCCCCAGAACTGCCAAATGCCTGCCAGTGCGGAGAGCTCGCCGAGCCCCACTGGGACTGCCACAGTGGGAACCAGAGCCTGTGCTGAAACGCAAGAAAACACAGCCCAGAGATACATGTCCTCTTGTTCTTAGTTCAAGATTAAATCAGAAATCAAAAATTGGTGATGTTATGTCTACTATTTTGTCATTTAGCTGATGACAACTGAAGACACGAATCATTTTTGTTCCTTAAAGTAGAAGCTTTGTTATCGCCTGTTTATGATTCTTCCCTGAGCTGTTTCTTATTTCTTTTCTTCAAGATTTTTCTCGTCCATCTTGCCAAAACAGGACTTGAAATCTAAATGGACATGAATGGTGATGGTGAAACTGTAAGGGACATTTTCACTGCCACTCTGGCTGGCTCAGCTCGCATTTACCTGTTAATGGGTCCCGAGGCTCGAGAACATTCCGCTTAAGGTAACTTAGGGACAAAGCAGCCTCTTGCCAACAGGCTTCTCCCAGAGTGGCCCAAGGTGCTCACAACCTACGGGAAAAGCCCTAAAGACTCCAGCCTTTATTTCAGCTCCTTGGCCACTTAACCAAGCCCTTTTCTTCACTAAAGTGAGACTGGACACATCCAAAGGCCTGGGTTCCAGATGGGAATCCACACGTGGTCTTTCCTGGATGCACGAACCTCCTCCTACCTGTTTTCAACATCCCGGGCACACAGGAGGAGCAATTCCACAGCTTTCACCCAGTCTGCAAGGAGTTTTACCCACATGGCAGCCCCTGTGCCCACCTCTCCCGCAGCCCTTCCACCAAGAAGCCATGGGACAGAAGGCAAAGCACGTGGCTTTGAAACTTAAGTCTCAGGACTGAGGCAAGTTGCTTCATCCCTTCACCAAGTGAGCGTCCCCTTCCTGCCCATGAACATGTATAAAAATACCTACTGCACAGGGAGTTGATAAAGAGTAAATCATTGGGATGCCGACCAAAAGTTCCCAGCTTATAAAAGTTTTTCCATTATGAAAGAAGACAAAAATCATTTAAGAAGCTTTTTATGTACCCATTTGACAACTGAAGCTCAACTGTCACTTCTCATGCCTGCACAACAACATGACAGGTCACATTCAAAATACAGTGCAAACCGAAGCCTAACAGCAGCAGAACAGTGGTGTTCGGGCTTAGGCTCGCCCGAGAGGTACAAGATCAAAATGCTATCATATGGCAACATCCAACTTCAGAAACAAAGGCATTTAAAATTACCCCCTTTGGGGGTCTCCACACTTACCAGACCTTAAGAAAGCTGCTGGAGAAGAGACGACTGCATCAGGCGAGCTGGCCATTTCAAATTGTTGGCTCTAATCATAAGCGTCACAGGCTAAACTACAGCAATTTTCACAACTGTTTAGTGAAGGTTAGAAGCAATCAGGATTAGATTAATTGAAAGCAGTGTGAGCAGTTATTAACATGATGCAGTGTGCAACAAAGACAATAATCAAGGTTCATTATCATTTTATTTTCCTTTTATGACTTGAAAACTTACTTTGCTCTGGTAAGTTACAGTTGCTTATAGAGATTAGGCAGGAATACATAATATCCACTTATCAACATTACCTAAGAGTAGCATCCTCTATTGAGCAGTAAAGTGATTATGCAACTATGTAACAATGCTCAGAACTTTGCAGTGACGTCTATATCAGTCAGGTTAGTCCAAGTTTCAAACAAAGCTCAGTTTGTATATTCTTCTAAAAGTAACAAAACCCAGGTTGATTGTTTTTAATGGCACCTGACATCAATGATCCACTCAAGAAACTTTAGAATCTATACTTCAGAGTTGGCAGAAGAACCTGCAACCTCAATTAATTTGAGTAATGACTTCAACGGTATCTCTTTTACTACTATGATGTAAACATATAAGAACATCCAACATTTATACTATGTGCTAAACTACTTTGCACATGAAACTGAATTAAAGTGACTGCATTCAACAAGTTAAAATGAAATTTGAATTTTTTCTCAGTTAAGAAAGAGAAGGTAGGTTTTCAAAGCTTGCTATTGTGACATGCATTTCAGAGGAAATAGAGTAAAGAAGAAAATAAACCCTATATGCGTATTAAGGGAAAAGAGAAATGCTTTTAAAACATGTTGAGGGCAGAGCTCAGCGCCCTGTAAGAAGCCCCAGTTACTGTCTGTGACCAGATACTGTATCATCAATCCAATAACACTCTTTATAACCCAGATACATAGTGGTCAACTCAATACTTCAATATAACACAAAGCTTTCAGGAAAAAGTGTGAAACAAAAAAAAATGTGACTATTCCAAGGAACTGTATTAACTAAAATGTACTAAGGACTACTTTTGAGAACTTCTACTTTCTTGGTAGTTTTGGTATCATCCCAGGAAGCACAGAACTTTTTTTTAAGGTTTAAAAAACAAAATGAAATAAACAACAAAGACTGGGTAAATTTCTTCTGTGTGACTTATGAAATTAGATCATTTCAATTCAAAAAAAAAAAAAAAAAAAAAGGCAGAATGCACAACAGACAACTAAGAACTTCATAAACGGGAAGAGCCCAAAGCACAATGGAAACATATCAGCTGAGAAAAAAACATTCTTTCTCAACATCAATGCAAACGCAGTTAGTTTTCCTAGGGCTGTGCCTTGGCCTTCTGTTAGCAACACTGGCACTAGCATCTCCCAGCCCGGACATATCGTAGTAACATCAGTCCTTCCAAGGGGAAGATTCTCAGTGGGAGACTTGCCATTCCTGTTTATAGGCACACTTTCAGCTCAAGACTATATCCAGCCGGCCGGACTCAGAGACCTTTTGACCCTGGCTCTCAGAGGAGCTATCAGCCACAAGGGCTAACTTCGGTGTCGTGACTTTGCAATTTGAAGAAGTCGGTTCAGGACACTTGAACTGTGAGGACTGCCTGCTCGGCGTCCTGGGACCTCAGAGGCCTGGGGTTTGAGCCACACCTGGAAACTGGGCGCCCTGGGGCCGCTTGTCTAGGGAAGGCACCCTCTTCCTTCTGAGCCCCAACTGTGCTCCACGGGACCCCCTTCGTGGCCTGAGCCCTGTCCCCCTCAAATTCTGCCACAGAGATAATTGGCTGGGGCTCAGGATGTGGGAGGAATGTAAAAGGGATGAGAAATGAGGCCACGAGCAGATCACAGTCACATCCAGGAGCGAAGCCACCTGACTTTGGGGAGGAACACACATAAGGACTCTGGTTGGCAGGAACGTGGTCGCCGCCTGATTTCTAAGGAGGGAGTCTCCGGGCGAAGTCGGTGTCACCACCTACTTTCTGGGGGGACACAACGGGGTAACGTTGGGGGCACCCCCTCATTTCTAGGGGTGGGGGCCATCAGGCGGAATGTCGGCCCGCCGACTGCTTTCTAAGGGGGCGCACGCGGGCACAGGTTCGCTCCGGGACCCCACTGCCCCCCGCCCCAGGCGCTCGGGGGAGGGGCGCCCCGGCCTGCCAAACCTGAGCGCTTGGCCCGGGCTCTCCGCTCCAAGACCGTCCAGCTCACTTCGGCCATGAGCCCCGCCGCCCCCGCCATCGCGCCGGGGCCGCCGCCTGGCCGCCGCCCCGCCCCCGGGCCGCCTGTCAACTCCGCCCGCCGGCCCCGCCCGCGCGACACTGTCGCGAGGACGCCGGCCGGAAGCGAGCGCGAGCGCCTCTTCCACCGCAGTGCCTCGGCCTCCGGGGCGTCCGAGGAGCGGCCCGAGGGGCGAGGGCGAGGGGAGCCGGGGCCGCGCGTCCGAGCGTCGGGGTGCGCGCTGCGGCTGCGGCCGGCGGCGCGGCGCTTTCCGGCTGCCGTCAAGCGCGGCGCCGGGCGGCGGGCGGGGCGGAGGGCGGCCATGGCGGCGGCGGGCCGGCTGCCGAGCTGCTGGGGGCTGCTGGCGCTGCTGCTCGGGGTGCTGGCGCTGCTGGGCGGCGGGCCGGCCCCGGCTCGGGCGCTGCACAACGTCACGGCCGAACTCTTTGGGGCCGAGGCCTGGGGCACCCTGGCGGCCTTCGGAGACCTCAACTCCGACAAGCAGACGGACCTCTTCGTGCTGCGGGAAAGTCAGTGCTTGCCCGGCCCCCCTCCGCCGTGTCCCTGTGCCCCTCCCGGGATCCCCCACGGCCCCTGGCCGGAGGGCCGGCCCCTTTCTCAGCCCTGACTCTCTCCCTTTATCGCCAGCATCCTTGACAGCTTGCCGGTCTCCTCCATCTCCCCCCCGACCCCGGCCCGGCCACCCCACGGTGATCTGTCCCCCGGAGCTCTGGAAACGCCCCAGTTTTTTTCCTGAGAAGCCCGCGGCCTTCACCCAGGCACCCTCCGCCCCGTGGCACCACCTGCCTTCCAGAGTCCTTCCCGATTCACTGGAGCCTTTGTAGCTACGTCCCCTCCCAAGGCCCCTCCATTGCTTTCTGCTTTTCTCCCTCCCGTCTTCCTTCCCCTTTAGTGAACTGGAAAAGGTGCATCTTGACGATGTCTTCTCAGAGGGCTTCTCCCGGCTTCCACCTTGACCTCAGTCACCTGCCCCTCCCTTTGTCGGGGTCCCAGCTATCTTGGAAGCTCCTGGGCCCTCCCATCGCCCTACACTCTCCACAAGTCCCACAAGCGTTTTGCATGGACCGCTCATACACCTGGGAAAGGATTCTCCACCTGCAGATTCCTCCCATCCTGAGCTGCCTCATCTTTTGTATGCAGCTGACCCTTCCTTGCTTTGGTCACTACCTATCTCTGCTTTCTTTGCCAACTTGAGGTTTGGGGGGGTTCCTTGCTTTAACCATCCCTAAGCAAACTTTTTTGGTGAAACTTGATGCTGACAATGGGCAATAGAGGGTCTTGGCATTCTTAAGAACCCACAGAACCAGGTACTGCTTAAGGTCAAGGCCACAAAGAAAGGAGTGAAGTACTTACACAGAGCTTGACTGACAGGATCCTGGCCCAGATTTCTTGGGGCCCTTGCAAGGACCCCAGAGCCTCTTGTGGACCCTGGCTATTTTTTCCTATCTGTGTATGACTTCATATGTTGCGAAAGGGCGCGTACTCCCAAACCTGTAGCTACTGCAACCAAACTGGGTACAGAGACTCTTCAAACGTTAAAGGTGGCTTACGTTTGATTAAACAGTTCTAAAAGTCTGTTCCAGTGAGTGCTCATTGAGTTCCAAGAATGCATCAACCTGGGGGAAGGTTCCATAGGAGCCACCAGAGGAGGCTCTCAGCAGATTCACCTTTTCCTGCTTAAATACGAAGTCATGTTCTTAGATACCTACTGTAGGAGTTCCTGTGTCCTTCGTGCAATGCATCCTATGAACGAAACAGTCTTTTAGGTTTGGGGAAGACAGGGCTTGACATATAGTTATAAGACCTGTTCCTTTTTTATTCCTCATCCGAGGATATTTTTCCACCGATTTTTCAGATAGAGTGGGAGGGAGGGAGGGAGAGAGAGAGAAACATCGATGTGAGAGAGACACATTGATCAGTCACCTCCCACACAACCTCAACCGAGGTACATGCCCTTGACCGGAATTGAGTCCCAGACTCCTTGATCCGTGGGCCAGCGCTCCAACTGCTGAGCCAAACCAGCCAGGGCAAGGCATGTCCTTCAAGTCAACTGATCTGACTCCCGGCTGAAGCTGTTCTTTGGCTTCAGTTTGTCTTGACCAAGTACATTGTCTGTGTTCATCCTTCCTTTGAACATTGACTTGGTGATAATACTGCTAGCAATCTCCACTCCATCAGATGCGTAGGGCTAACCTTGAAAGGGCACATGAACTAGAGTAAAATAAAAGTTTTCTTTTTGAGAACAGTGCCCAGAAAATCCTTATAAACACTGATTGGGTGTCTTACCAGGGAACATTATTCTAATATCATACATTCGCTTCTTTCAGGAAATGATTTAATCGTCTTTTTGGCAGACCAGAATGCACCCTATTTTAAACCCAAAGTAAAGGTTTCCTTGAAGTAAGTACAAATATATTTGTTTCTGTAAAACAGTCATTAGCATAATAAGGGATATGCAATAACTAGTTGGATTGTCTTTGAATTAAATTTTACCCAACTGTGGTGTTGACACAAAACCACTAGTTACATCTCTCTCTCTCTCTCTGTCCCCCTCCCTCCTTCTCGCTCTCCCTTCCTCTGTCTCTAAAATAAATTTTAAAATCCAAAATTAAATATTTTATAAATAATATATTTTAACTGGTAAAATGACAGTGATACTCTCTGCTGCTTTAACAATTGATTATAAGCCTCCACTTGTTATAAACACCTTCCAAATATCTTGGTATCCTTAACCAAAAAAAAAAAAAAAACAAACTAGGTGAAAGCACCATGTTAGCCAGTGCTTGAACCTAAAACTGAGGTTTTTCTTGATATATTTCAGATTGCTCTTGTTTCTTAAGACGACTAACTTTGCATTCACCCTGAATTCTTCTGTAGACCGAAGAGGTCTACGTCCGTGAAGGATGATAAGATATTGAGAAGAGAATGAAATTAATCAGTTCTGTCAAATTTTAACTTAAAACTATTTTGGTGTGGTACGAATATAGAGGTGTCCTTTCCTATCCTGACTCGACTGGATATCTGAACTGCTTGTCTCCTGTAGGAACCAGAGTGCACTGATCACAGGTGTAGTGCCGGGGGACTATGATGGAGATTCTCAAATGGATGTCCTCCTGACGTATCTTCCCAAAAATCATGCCGGTGGTGAATTAGGAGCTGTCATCTTCTGGGGACAAAATCAAACATTAAGTGAGTTTGTCTTAGGAGCTTTTAATATTTATCATTCGATATGAAAGGGAAAATATGCCTGATGTTTTTATGTAACAAAAATTTTGTTCTGAAGTCAGTTTAAAAGAATGCAGTCGTTGCCCTGGCCAGTTTTGCTCAGCGGTTAGAGGGTCGGCTCGCAGACCAATGAGTCACATGTTTGATTCCGGTCAAGGGCACGTGCCTGGGTTGCGGTTCGTCCCTGGCCATGGTCGGGTTGTGTGGGAGGCAACCAGTTGATGTGGTTCTATCACATCGATGTTTCTCTCTGTCTCCCTCTCTCTCTCTCTCTCTTTCTCTCTCTCTCTCTCTCTCTCTCTCTCTCTCTCCCTCCCTCCCTCCTTCCCACTCTATCTGATGATAAATAGAAAAATATCCTCAGGTGAGGAATAGAAAAAAAGAATGCAATTGTTGAGTGTCAGTAATTGTCTGTAAAAAATGGTTTTAAAAGTCCATTTTTTGATTTTTCATTTTCAACCGAGACCTGGTCTGAGGTCAATTTCAGAAAACAAAATTCAGTCTGGCTGGCTTAAGGAAGAGAGAGATACATTAAAGGGTTTTGATGGCTGAAGACAGACTCTAGGTTGAACTTCCTGAAACAATCCCCAAAGCCTCCAAGGAAGCCACAGCCAAAATTTCACTGTCAGAAAGTGGCCATTTGCACAACTGCCAGGATGCCACCGTGCCCACTGTGATTCTCCCCAGCAAACTGGATGCCCTACACCTGCCTCCTGAGACCCATAGTTCAGTGGTCAGACTCCGAGGAGGCGTGGCAGAAGCCCAGCTTCCCCGCACTCCTGCCTTGCAGACCTCCCAGGTGTCCGATGGGCAAGGCTTACGCTTGATTCAGAGTCTCAGATAGCTGAGAAATGCTGTCCAGGAGAGCATAGCGAGGGTGAAGAGTTGCGAGTCAGTCTGCCATATCCACTCACAAACCTTCACGTCTTATCTGAAAGTCAATTAATTAATCATACCCAAACAGACACCGTTGTTTGCGGAGGGGATCCGGTGTGTTTTCTGTACCTTCGGGAATGTAGGCAGTACTCGCAGTACTTCAGATTCCTTCGGGCAGCAAAAATCTACAGGAGGAGGACCATGTGGAAAGCAGGGCTCGTTATAAACACGGACGTTTCAGAGTCAAGGAGTTCTGCGTATGTTGTCTTCTCTGCCAAGAGACCTGAATCGTCAGCTGCTCTGGTGCTGAATTGTTTGTAAAGAAGATGCACCTAAGGTTCTTAGAGGGAGCCTCAAATGGAGATAATGCTGGTCCTCACTTAGAATGAACTCCCGCAGTATTTTGTCTCTATGAACTTGGTGTCCGTTTGATTTAGATTTATAATGTCTCATTAATGGTAATAGTTAGAATTAATTAGAGACGAATCAAATAATATTTTTCCCTAAGGGTGATGTCAGAAATAATTTAAAATTCCTGTAATTTGTGTGTTTGCTCTCTTCACAGATCCCAATAATATGACTATACTCAATAGGACTTTTCAAGATGAACCTCTAATTATGGAGTAAGTATGTGTTTGCTTCCCTTTGAGTAATTTTAAACTTACAAGCCTAAAATAAAAATTTTCACATAAAAAACTACCTAGCTAAGTAGTATTGACACGTAATTCATTCTCCCTTTAAAGTTGCTAAGGGCCTGTACTCTTGGTGATATGATATTTAGTTGCTATGATGCAGGAAAGAAACAATGAAAGTCAGTATTTTGGGAAGAAGAAGAGGTTTATATTTGTTTATGTTTCAGTAGCTTTGAATGTGTCTTGTTATGGATCTGTGTCGATTCCAGCCATTAGTCAGAGAATTAAGAAAACTGCTTTTGGGTAAAACTGTTAGTGCTTAATAGACGGATATCAGGAGTATAGGATTTCCTCCAGCGATGTACACAGATTTCCATATTAAGGAGAAACTTTTGTCCTTTTTTACAGCTCTTCCTTTATCTTATTATTTATTTACTCAATGTAGACTCATACCAGGATAAAATTAATACAAATTTCTAGATTTTTGGTAATGAGGTAGAGATCACTGGGGGACTCACGCAGTGTGTGACCCCATTCTCGTCCTTTCATATTTATTAAAATCACAGTCATAATATCAATAGATCAGTGGCCATTAGAAGTCTATATATTCATGATTGATCTTCTTAAAGGCACTCAGCTTGATTCCTTTCATTGTGTACATTTCTTTTCATTATTATTGCAACATTCAGTGGCCACTTTGAATGTCTGTACCAGCCGGGGATTACTTTCGTGGGTTATTTCTCCTAAGTCCATCTAACAAACAAGTTGGGTCATGATTCTGAAGTCAGTGATGTCTCTTCATCACTCATGGGTGGGCTAGATTATGCAGAGGTTACAGACAACCCCCAAATTTTAGAACCCAAATTTATCACTACACCTCCTCCATGTCCCCTGTGCCATCTCTCAGAGGGTCAGGCTGTCAGAGGCCTGGTCGTCTGTGGGGCTGGACTCTCTGAGACACCTGCTCTTCTCTCTGCCATGGAAAGAGGGCTGGAGGGCCCAGGTAAAAAAGTTAAACACTCTGCCTGGAAGAGACCGTCCCCTCTGCTGACGTCTCATTGACCACGACAGAGACTGTGAGCACTGTAGTGTCCACCACACCTCCCCAAGGTCATTGCTCCTTTGAAGCTGAGTTAGAGAATTTAATAAAACAGCTGCTTAATGTTTTCTTTTCAGCTTCAATGGTGATTTAATTCCTGATGTGTTTGGTGTCACAAGTGAATCCAACCAGCCACAGATACTATTAGGAGGGTGAGTAAATAATATGCATGTAACCCTGCTGCAGGCACTGTGTGCCTGTGTGAACTGACTGCTTTAACCATTGGGGGAGACCCAGCTCACTGGAAATCCTTGTTCTCAAAGATATTTGAAAGGGCGTTTGGTCCATACAAGCTTTCCCAGTCTGGGTTTGATCTGCAAGTACATTCTATGGAGAGCCAGCTTAATCGCTCCGTCCCTCTGGAAATTAGAGATGCAGACTGTCCAGGTCCCCATTTAAATGTTGGTTCATTAGATAGTTGTGGATAGTGCATTGACTCTCCACCTTAGTCGTGGTAGCTTCCAGACTCTTGGTGACAAGCTTCGTTCCTTTCTTCTTTTATTTTATTATTATTATTTTTTTTTATCCTCACCCAAGGACATTTTTGCATTTATCTTGAGATAGAGCGGGAGGGAGAGAAGGAGGAAGAGAGAAAGAAAAAAACATCAATGTGGGAGACACATCAAGTAGTTGCCACCCACACAACCCCGGAGCCGGGGACAAACCGCAACCAAGGTACATGCCCTTAGCGGGAACCGAACCCGGGCCTCTCTGGTCCGAGGGCTGACGCTCTAACCGCCGAGCCAAGCCGGCCAGGGCCCTTTCTTCTTTTATTTGTTCAGTGAGCAATCGATGATTGTCTGTAAGTGTAAACATTCCTTCTCTAAGCTCTGGAAGCTTTTCCATGTATACTTTATCCTTGACCAATATGTGTGTGAGGACTCTGACTATCCAAGCATGCCATTCTTGGGAGAAACCACCTGGAATTTTGAAATTCAGAGATCTTCATTACAATTCCTCTAGGCTTGAAATAGAATTGTCCTAACACGAGACTTCATGACAACAAGATACTTGTCATTAGATACCTGCAACATGGCTAATTTCTTTCTAGTTATTTAATTTTTAAAAATTTATCTTTATTGTTGAAAGTATTACAGATGTCCCCCTTTTTCGTCCACTGGCACCCTCCTCCCTGCTCCCATCCCCCCACCTTTACTGCACTGTTGTCTGTGACCATTGGTTATGCATATATACACGTACGTTCTTTGGTTTATCTCTTCTGTGTCTGATAAAGCACATTTTCAGTTCCAGAGCACAGAACACACTCATTTCCTCTGTTGACTTCCCAGCCAGTGCAGACACATGTCTTTCTGTCTCTTCCCCAGGAACTTGGAAACCTAATGAGTTTTCCTTGCGTACTTTGGACAAGTCATGTATTTTTATGATTAGTTTTTGAAATGTGATTCACAGGCACACAGATGAATCCATTGTCAAAATTGAAGGTATTCTGAAGAAAAACTGTCACATTTCCTATCACTTTTTCTGAAGGTTTGCGGTAAAGAGTTTGGGTGTTTGATGCTATTTATAGTGACCTTTGAAAGACTTACTGTGAATCCTGAATGAGAAAACTGTTTTCCTCCAAAACTCTGAAAGACACCTGGAAGAGACCAGTTTTAGAGGCCAGTTGGGTGGAGGTCCTGCTTTGCCTGTGTGGCTAGGAGTTGCATGTGGGTGGGCCAGGGGATGGCACAGGCCACTCCTGCCACAGCAAGGCCTTTGCATTTGCCTTGGCTGGGACTGCTCAGAAACCCCGTCTAACGTCTTTGTGGATTTCTACTTAGTGTACAAGAAACCTACTCAGAATGTCGTGTGATAGTGTCATAGCTTGTTCCCTTGTTGTGAATTCGATATGAGATTTCTCTTCTCTGATGATCCTTGGAAACTACAGCTTTTAAAACTTATTCTGTCCTGGCCGGTTTGGCTCAGGGGTTAGAGCATCGGCCCGCGGACCAATGAGTCGCAGGTTCGATTCTGGTCAAGGGCATGTACCTTGGTTGCGATTTGTCCCCGGCCCTGGTTGGGGTCCTGCAGGAGACAGCCACTTAATGTGTCCCTTTCACATTGATGTTTTTCTCGCTCTTCCTCTCTCTCCCTCCCACTCTCTCTGAACAAAAATGGAAAAATGTCCTTGGTGAGGAAATAAATAAGTGAATAAATGAATGAGTGGATGAATGGATGAGTGAAAAAAAGAACTCGTTCTGCCCGAAGACCTGCTCACTTGTGGTTTTGGTGCATTAGACTCTGATGGACTTGCGCATGCTGGAGCAGCACTCTGATGTTTTCTGAGATTCCTTATTTAAATTTCAGTACAGACTCAACAGTAGTAGCTGACCATATTGTAAGTTACGAGTTTGTTTCCAAGATTTGTCCTGATGCCAACTTGAAGAGGGAAGACACGTAAATCGGCAGAAAGGGTTTCTGTCCACAGCACTGTCGGGATGCCGTAGCCCAGCAGTGTCGTGACCCAGACAACAGAGCGCGGGGTGCGCCCCTGTGGGAACGAGCGCTGGCGCCTTGCCAACGAGAAGCAGGCTCAGGCCCTGGCAGCTTTCCCGGCACACACACGTGCACAGTGCAGAAGTGGCGAAGCCGCCACCCTGGGCGCTCTGCACTAGTCACATGCCCGCTGATTGGCAGCCTCGTCGTACGCATCAAGAAAGCTAAATACCTTTTTTAATGTAAATATTGTGCTTTATGGGTATGCCAGACCTAAGATTATCTTAAATTTATTTAAATTTGGCCAGCACTTCAATGTTATGGAAAATTTGCAGTGATCTTTAAATAGAGTGCTAAATGCTCCCACAGACTTACAGGACTGTTGGTCTGGGCAAAATCAACAGGCAAAAGGGCCCTGGCGGGTTTGGCTCAGTGGTGAGAGTGTCAGCCCTTGGATCAGTGAGTCGCGGGTTCGATTCCAGTCAAGGGCACATACCTCGGTTGCAGTTTACCCCTGGCCCTGGGCAAAAGAGCATGTGGGCTGGGAAATAGCACGGCCGTCTTTGGAAACAGCACGGTAGACTGTTTGTTCACCGAGAGCGAAGACTCGCGGAGGCACGTGCAGGCACAGAGCGTTTCAGCAAGCACCTTCCAGGCCCTCAGGAGGCACGTGCAGGCACAGAGCGTTTCAGCAAGCACCTTCCAGGCCCTCAGGAGGCACGTGCGGGCACAGAGCGTTTCAGCAAGCACCTTCCAGGCCCTCAGGAGGCACGTGCGGGCACAGAGCGTTTCAGCAAGCACCTTCCAGGCCCTCAGGAGGCACGTGCGGGCACAGAGCGTTTCAGCAAGCACCTTCCAGGCCCTCAGGAGGCACGTGCGGGCACAGAGCGTTTCAGCAAGCACCTTCCAGGCCCTCAGGAGGCACGTGCAGGCACAGAGCGTTTCAGCAAGCACCTTCCAGGCCCTCGGGTTTCAGAGGTGCTCCTGCCTGAGCGCAGAGGGTGTGCCTGAGAATGCGCCTGGCTCACTGCAGCTTTCTCCTCTTTCATGTGACCGCCGTGCTTCTACCCATCCTGAATGTTCCTCATGGTGCATTTCCCGGGAGGTAGACCCACAGGGCACTAAACGCAGATATGCCAAACGAATAGAATTTTCTATCTTTCTCTTTCTTTTTTTTTTAATCCTCACCCGAGGACATTTTTGCATTTATTTTCAGATAGAGCGGGAGGGAGAGAGGGAGGAAGAGAGAGAGAGAAACATCGATGTGAGAGAGACACATCAAGTGGTTGCCACCCACACGACCCCAACCGGGGCTGGGGACAGACTGCAACCAAGGTACGTGCCCTTAGCGGAAACCCAACCCAGGATCAATGAGTTGATCCACGGGCCAACGCTCTAACCGCTGAGCCAAACCGGCCAGGGCTATCTTTCTCTTTCTTAACACTTATTTATCTTAAGAGGAAGCTTGTCAGCCGAGGAGGTATTTGGTCGACTCTGAGATAGCCTGACTTCAGTTGCGCTGGAGTGGATTGTGGAAGTAATGACAGTTTTTGTTTCAGTGGCTTTGCCTCTTCCATCCCCTGACTGTTGTCAGAGAGCCTGTTCTTGCTGAGAGAGGGCCCTAGGAGAACAAAGCAAAGAGCGTCCATAAGAAGTGCAGAGTTCCACAGGGCAGCCTCTGTGCTACCCTTGTACCCTCTGCCTGGCACAGGCCACCAGCAGGGAGGCAGGTGCCTTGCAGCCAGTGCAGTTTGGGAGGTGAAGATGAGTGTCTCAAATGGGACTGGAATATTCTCTAGGACGACCAGACCCATGGGTAAAACTTTTACTTAATTTCTTTCATGTTTTGTATGCATTTCTCTATAATGTAGCTAAAACCTATTTTATCAAATCATATCCCAAAAAATTCCATTTAAAGTGAAGCATCTTATGTTGTCTTGTGAAATATTTACGATTTTCTCTCTCCTATTAATAGGAAATAAGTTGACATGCTAACTTCTGAGCCCAATAATTTCCGCAGTATATCCCTTCCCATATGTTGAAGTCACAAGAAAGTGCTGTGATATCTAAAGAAATAAGAAAGAAATGCTATTACTTCTCATTTTTATACTCTACTTTATCTAATTATGTCAAAAGCCAGGCACCCAAGTCCAGCCTTTATGCACGAGTACTGAAGGACTGTTACGGCTCCTGTCAGGCACTCCCCGTGCTGTGAATTACTGCAGCTGCGTTACGTGGCATCCCTGGACGTTCACCACTGGTGAACATGTGTCTGTACCACCTTGACTGGATAACCTGGTTTATAAAACAGATAAATCCACCTGGCCGGTGAGGCTCCGTGGTTGGGCGGCGACCCACACACCGAGAGGTCGCCGGTTCGATTCCCAGTCAGGGCACATGCCCAGGTTGTGGGCCCGATCCCCAGTGGGGGGCATGCAGGAGAAGGCTAGTCCATGTTCTCTCTCATCGATGTTTCTCTCTCTCTCTCCTTCTCCTTTCCTTTCTCTCTAAAAATCAATAAAGGGAAAAAAAGTTTTTTATTGAATAAAAATAGATAAATCCCTTTTATCAGTTTCATTATTTTAATACTGACTGCTTTTAGTAATCTGCCCTACACCATATACTCTGTCCTTTTCTCACCAGTTTTTATAATGTTCCTTGAGACACGTATTAACACATTTATTTGAATTGAAGAAATGAGGTCAGACTCTTTCTGACAGAAATAACTCCCATTTTGAGGCTGGTTTGACAGTGAGGCCTGGCTTTGTGGATTGGATTCTATGGCAGATGTTTTGCCTGAACTGAACCAGCAGCTAAGTCAGCAGCTCTTCATTTCTCTTTGTGCTTTTATCATGGAAATGTAAGCCTAGGCGAAGGGAGAGAGCAGAGCGGATTCCTGTGGTGCCCGTGCTCTCGCTGTGGTTGCCAGTGCTGGGCAGTCCTTTCATTCACCGCTTTCCCCGTTCTCACTTCTGGCCCCTCCCCAGACATTCAAAATCTATAAATATGTCAGCATATATCTCTAAAAAATAAGGATTTAAAGAAATACTATATATATATATATATATATATATATATATATATATATATATATATGTCACACCTAAAAATTAAGAATAATTCCTTAATATTATGTTTCCAGGGAGATTTTAACAGATTATATGAACAAGCTTTCTTAGCACTTATACCAGGAAAGATGGAGAGTGGGAACAGACTGCGGAATCCTGTCTCATTCTAGCGCTGTCATAAGGATGAATAGACTAAAACATTTTAAAGCCCCGTTCATCCCTTTGAAAAAAGCATTTCCAATAAAATTTAACCTTTGGTTTAATAAGTGATCAAACTATCTAACGTGCATTCTTATCAATTGTACTCTAGTAGTTAAAATAACCTCACAGAGGTTTTTTTTTAAGCTACGTGGATACGTAAACAAAACCACTGAAATACTAATTTTAGTTTACATACCAGTTTCTTTCCAGACATATGATAGAGTGATCACTAAAACATTTTACGTCGTGATGAAGTGCTGTAAGGAAGTGAGATAGAGGTACAACTTCAGGGATAAAGGGAAAGGCGAACAGTTAGAGAGGAGCTTGTCAGGTTTGTGTGTGGACGCCCGGTAACAGCTCAGCATGGTAGTTATTCCACTGGGTACATTTTTAAGAGTGATCATTTTATTTTAAAATCACAACAGTTCTAATAGAGTTGAAGACTACCTGTTTTGTAGCTATTTAAGCTGATGAAAATGTTTAGGTTACATTCTTAGAAATGAATTTAAATGTGTCCAGGGGCATGTAGATTTTCAAACTTCTTTTAGAGCCTGTCTGAGCAGAAATGTGTGCAGACCACTGGACCAAAGAAGTGGGCAGCGTGGAGAAGCACGCTACACCCATCTTTATGCCAGACCCATCTCCTAGTCACTGCCTTTCCTGGGATATCGTGAATGATGATAATCAACATAGGCTGATCATTGGAAAGTGGGTAGATTAGCAGTCATTTCAAGCAGCAGTTACCATAGGCAACCAGAAGCTACAGTTGACATTAATTACATGTAAGTTTATTCTTTGATAAATGCTGTTCTTTGAGGTTAAGGGCAATGATGCCCACAAATTAGAACACCTTGACATGATTATGTGTCCTGTGTGTGGGGTGGGGAGTGAGCTAATAATTGGAATTTTCTACAGAGGTCAAGAAATGTCAACAAATAGACTCAACATGGCTCAGAACTGCCCACTTTTTCATCTCTGCTGTGTCTTCCTTTGTAATCAGAACAGTTTGTACTTGTGACCTTGGCCTTCAAATGGAGTTGAGCACATATGAGAAGATTGTAGTTTATATGAGTGTAGTCGCTTGAAAAATATGGTGTCTGCTTCTTATTATTGAAAAACTATGATGTGTACCAAGAGCAACATTAAATGTAGAAGGAAAAATGAATTTTATTTTGAACTATAAAATTTTAAACAATTTATGATAGACAACTGTATATATATTTACTTTTCAACCATCTTGAAATGCACCACACCTTTGGTACACATCAGAAGGGTAAATAGACACTGTGCATAAAATATAAGGATCAGTTCACTTCCTTTAAGAGGTGTTCATGTAAAATAGCAGAGTAGCCCAGCTGGTGTGGCTCAGTGGCTGAGCGTCGACCCATGCACCAAGAGGTCGCTGGTTCGATTCCCGGTCAGGGCACATGCCCAGGTTGTGGGCCTAATCCCCAGTGGGGGGCGTGCAGGAGGCTGCCAGTCGATGTTCTCTCTCATCATTGTTTAAATCGCTCTCCATTCCTCTCTCTCTCTAAAATCAATAAAGAAAAAAAGAATTAAAATAGCAGAGTACAGCCCTGGCCGGTTTGGCTCAGCAGTTAGAGCATCGGCCCACGGACCAGAGAGTCCCAGGTTCGGTTCCTGCTAAGGGCATGTACCTCAGTTGCAGTTTGTCCCTGGCCCTGGTTGGGGTTGTGTGGGTGGCAACCACTCGATGTGACTCTCTCACGTCGATGTTTCTCTCTCTCTCTTCCCCCCTCTCTCCCTCCCACTCTATCTGAAGATAAATGCAAAAATGTCCTTGGGTGAGGATTAAAAAAAAAAAATAGAGTACAGCCCTGGCCAGAGTTGTTCAGTGGTTAGAGCATTAGCCCAAGGACCAAAGGGTCATGGGTTCGATTCCCAGTCAAGGGCACGTACCTGGGTTGCACGTTTGATCCCCAGCCTCGGTCAGGGCATGTGTGGGAGGCAAGCAGTCAGTGTGTCTCTCACATTGATGTTTCTCTCGCTCCCTCTCTACCCCACTCTTGTCCGCTCTCTCTAAAAAAATCAATGAAAAGAATACCCTTGGGTGAGGATTAACAAAAAAATAAGTAAATAAATAAAATAGCAGAGTACAGGCAACAGGTATAAATGTTTACTGTGATGAGCTTCAGTATGGATTTGACATGTTCAAGAAAGCAAGGTTGCAGTTAGTATTTTGTTAAGAGTTGCCAACTCAGAGGTCCACCGGGGCCCAGAAGGAAACCAGAGGGAGTGGGGACTTCCGCTGCCTCCAGGCACTCTCCGCTGGGTGCCGGACCTTCTGATGTTTCCAGGGAAGCCGCAAGCCCAGATCTTTATGTGAAATCTGACTTTTATTTAAGTTTTACCAGAGAATTCAAGACTTTTAAAACAGCCTGTGGGTCAAATGAGACACGTTGCCGCTGCACTGGGCCCATCATCTCTCTGCCTATTGCTTTATCGCTGTCCTGGACTCTTCGTTCGAAATGCATCCTTGTCCAATAGTTCCTAGGACAAATACCACCCGTTATTGGAGGTTTTCCAAAATTCTATTATAACTTATTTGAAAGCAGAGCTGTAAATTCTACAGGGAGTGAGATCAACAGCTGCCCGGGTAGTAATTAAACACAGCCGCATGATAACCCATCAACCGTAACTTTGGACACGCGTGTTTCTAACGCCTGTTTGGCCACAGCGACACAGTCATTGGAAACGCCAGGAAGCTCTTTGAAAATTACTTTGGGTTAAACTTGTCATGGAATCTCTAACCTGTGTCTGATTATTTTATTAGTAATTAAAAATACACGAATGCTTAGAATGTAAAGAACCGATGAATGCCTGACCTATCTTGAAAAGAAGTGAACCAGCCATATTAAACTGAACATAATGGAAATTATTTTAAGCACTTCTAACCTTGTGTAGTCGGAAAGAAGAACGTGGCATGAACGCTTGGCACTGAGTTACCCTACCACAAATGCTAAATACCGTTTCTCAGTTTATTTTAATACTTACCGTAACCTTGTAGCATGGGGTTTTGGTTAAAATGATAAAACTAGGTTGTGTGGAGACTGCCTGGCTTTGTTTTCCTGCTGTGTCCAGGTTACAGCAAGGCCCAGTGGGCTGAAAGGAGAACAGAACTGGGTTATGGGGCTGGAGTCCCCTGTGCAGAGCACGGGCCCTCTGTGGGGAAAGGTCTCTCCTAATGAATGCTTGTTCTTTTCCCCACATTCCACCTGCCAAGAACAAATTAGTGAATTGTTCTGTCCACTTTCAAAATACATCAAAACTAAATTCACAAATAAAACTCGTTTGCTACACGGTCCGTTGGATCCTGGGTGGACAGTTAAGTTGGACTTAATGAGCCTTACATTGCCCTTCAGAGATGACATGTCTGCACCTCCATAAGGGCCGGGACCCCAGTACTATGGAAGAACTAGCAAATGCTCGCTGGAAATAGAGAACAGGAGGTGATGCTGGAGACCGGGGCAGGTCCTGGCTGAGCACTGCTGATGCCGAGGGGCTCACGCTCCCAAAGAGATGGTTCCTCAGGTAGCGTCAGTGCAAACAAAGCGCTAGGAGTAGAGAGTGTTACCGGGAAACAGTAGGAGACCAAAGGCCTCTTGGAGAAAGCTGATCTGAGCAGGGCCTTGATCCGTGGGAGTGAGGAATGGTGGGGGATGATCTTATGTAAGCTTGCTCATCCCTCAGTTCTGTGGGGTGTGTACCTCAGTGTGGACTGCAGGCTCACGTGGGAAGTCTGCCCAACCGTTGTCCCCAGGTGCACCATTCCCTATTCCACAGCAAATACGAGTTCATTTCTTCGCATCGTCCCAGCACCTGTTACCGCCTGGCTTTTGATTATTGCCACCCCAGCGTTTGAAATAGCCGCTCATTGTGGTTTTGACTCACACTGCCTCAGTGAGCAGTGATGTTCAGCACCTTTGGTTGTGCTTGGTAGCCTTTTGTTTATCTTAGGCAACATGTCTGTCCTTGGCCGTTTTAGAATCAGGTTATTTGTCTTTTTGTTGTCGAGCTGTAGAAGTTCTTTCTGTGGTCTGGATACTAGACCCCTGTCAGACATAGGATTTACAAAGATTTTCTTCCATTCTGCAGAGTTGTCTTTTCACTTTCTTACTATTGTCTTATGATGTACACAACTTTTTGATTTTGATGTATCCAGTTCCGTTTTTTTTTTTTTTTTTTTATTGCTTGTTATTTTTGCGTCATACCTAAGAATCCATTTCCAAATCTGAGATCATGAAAATTTGTCACTGTTTTCTTTTAAGAGTTTTATAGTTTTAGCTCTGGATCCACTTTGAGTTACTTTTTGTTACAGGATATGAGGCGGGGTCAAAATGCATTCTTCTGCATAGCTCAAAACGTCAGAGTTAATGTTCATAAAAGATAACCATTCTCACAGTCTAGAAAACAACACAGTATTTCATCATCTTCCCTTGTACTTAAAAAAGATATATAAATATAAGAGCTAAAACTATAAAACTCTCAGAAGAGCCTGGCCGGTGTGGCTCAGTGGGTTGAGTGTCGTCTCGTGTACCAAGAGGTTACTGGTTTGATCCCTGGTCAGGGCACATGCCTGGGTTTTGGGCTCGATCCCCAGTAGGGGGCATGCAGGAGGCAGCCAACTGATGTTTCTGTCTCTCTCTCCCTCTCCCTTCCTCTCTATCTAAAAATCAATAAAAACATATTTTTAAAAAACATATCAGTAAATCTTCATGACCCTGGATTTGGAAATGAACTCTCATATATGACACCGAAAGAATAAGCAACAAAAGGAAAAACAGACATTGGCAAATCATACACTGGATAGAGATCTAGTATTCGGTCTCTATAAGGAACTCTTACAACTCAACAATGAATAACCCAGTTTTAAAACAGACAAAGGATTTGAGTAGACATTTCTCCAAAGAAGATTTACAGACAGCCGATAAGCACGTGAAAACATGTTCAGCATCATTAACGATTAGGAAAATACAAATCAAAACCATGAGATGAGATTCTAAACCACCCTTTAGGATAGTTATAATAAAACAAATGGACAGTAATAAGCGTTGACAAAGAAATGGAGATACTGGAACGCTCCTATGTCGCTAGTGAGAATGTAAGATGGTGAAGCCACTTTAGAACACAGTTTGAAAGTTCCTCAGAAAATTAAATATACAATTACCATGAGACCCAACAATTCTACTCCTAGGTATGCACCCACAAGAATTATGTGCACCTAAAAACTTGTGCATGAATATTTATAGCAGCTTTGTTTGTAATAGCCAAGAATGGAAATAAGCCAAATGTCCATCAACAGATGAATGGATAAACAAAAAGTATAGCCATACAGTGAAATATTACTCAGCCATGAAAAGAACCGAAATGCTGATACATGCTAGCGTGGATGAACCCGAAAACAGGATGCTAAGCGGTATGATTCCGTTGATGGGAAATGTCCAGAAGAGGGAAATCAGTAGCAACAGAAAGCAAATTAGTGGTTGTGGGGGCTGGAGGCTGGAGGAGGGGAAATGAGAAATGACTGACAGATACAGGGTTTCTTCTGAGATGAGGAAAATGCTTTGGAGTTAGATGGTGGTAATGGTTGCACACTGTGAACAAACCAAAAACCACGAAACTGTGCTCCCTAAAAGTGAATTTCAGGGCATGTGAAACAGCTCAGTAAAAACAAATAAGTTTTAAATACCTTGCACACACAGATTTTGTTTTGCTTTGTTTTAAAACAATGTCCATTTGATGTTTGCCTTAAGAAAACCTTTCCTTTTTTTTTTTTTAAGGAATTTATCCTGGCACCTTGCGTTGACCACTAAACATGAAATGAGAGTTCCACATTCTCACGCGTTCATTGATCTGACTGAGGATTTCACAGCAGGTGAGCTGCACAGAAATGTGAAATATTTCTTTGGAATGGCCAGAGATGGTGAGACTTTAATTACTGTGTTCTTAGTAAATATTTTCTTTCGAACTGAATGTTAAAACCAAAATGTTTAAGGATTATGAGGAAGTCAGTGGTAATTGGATACATGGAAAAGTATGGGTATCAAAAGGTCTGAGCCGGCGGGAGATCACATCCTCAACGTAAGGCCAGTGTAGAGAAGGGAGCATTTTATTACACCGGTGGGCTGTTACACCGGTGGGCTGGGCGGGTACAGCTTCCCCAAATCCTCAGTCCCGAGCTTCCTTTGTTCTTTGCTTATATAGGCACAAACTACAGGGGAAAAAAAACTACATTTAAAAAAACCCGCATTCTCTTGGCACCGCGTAATTGGTGTCTGGGTTGGTACGAATTGTCTCAGAGGTAAGGAGTCTGCTCCAGCAGAGGTCAGGGCCATCGTTAATCTCTTTCTTCTCATGGTTCCTCTGAGTTTCTCAAGGCCCTTATGTTTACAAAAAAGAAATTGCCAGGGTGTGTACGTGCAGTAACTGAGGGTCAGAATGGAGTTTAATTTTGTTAAAATATTAATAACCCTTTCATGTATGATAAGTTTCTAGTTACTGCTGTTGTTGTTTGTGGACCACATCAACATTTGAATTTTCCTGCCCTGGCCAGTTTGGCTCAGCGGTTAGAGCGTCGGCCTGTGGACCAGAGAGTCCCGGGTTCGGTTCCTGCTAGGGGCACGTGCCTCGGTTGCAGTTTGTCCCCGGCCTCGGTTGGGGTCATGTGGGTGGCAACCAGTCGATGTGTCTCTCTCACATCGATGTTTCTCTCTCTCTCTTCCCCCCTCTCTCCCTCCCGCTCTGTCTAAAGATAGATGCAAAAAATATATATATATATATCCTCAGGTGAGGATAAAAAAAATTTGAATTTTCCACTTACTGAGAATTCATGGTAATTTGGACAGATGTTGCCTGATGTTTCTTTCCCTTTCCACTTAAAAACTATTGACCAATAAATACTATAAAGTTAAGCATAAGAAAAATATTTAGCTTGTATATTAAAATTTTTCAAAGGCTTTGAAAACATTTTATTATGAGAAATTTTAAGCAGAGAAAAGCAGACAAAGTAGTGTGGTATACACACATTCAGTTATCACGTGGCTTCGACATTGTCGATACGTGGCTGACCTGTCCAACCACCCCGAGTCCCTCCTGCCAGAGCATTCCAGAAACATCCCGACATCGTGTCATTTCGTTTGTAACATTTTCAGCTGTATCTGTAAATGATAAGGGCATTTTCACAACCACGAGATCATTTTCAAACCTAAAAAAATTCAGTAATTTCTTAATATCATAGGATATTTATTCACTACTCAGAATGCCCCAATTATCTCCTAAATGTTTTTATCAAATCAGAAGCTAAACAAGCTACATCCACCCGCAGAAAAAGCATCGTCTGTGCTGTAGAATTTCACAGCGTCAGAGTCTTTGCCAATTCTGCCCCCCTGGTGCTGACATGTGACCCCGTCCCCCGCTTTCCTCAAAAGCAGCGGTTAGATGGGCGTCTGATCAGAATCAGATGCTGCTGATCGAGAAGACCTCCTGCGGTTGCTGTTGTCTCGTCCACGAGGAGACACACGACTGGGGTTCTCTGCTGTGATGTGAGGGTGCACCAGCAGCTTGTCCCCGAGCACACTGTTCATCGTAACAGTCTCCTCGTGGTCTCAGCACCTGCTGGTGGCCATTGTCGAGTCCACTGTGTCCACAGGAGTCACAGAACGTGGCGCCCAAATCTCTCCGTCCTCTGTTAACAAAAGGGGACTTCCATCATTATCTCTGCAGTCCTCTGGTACAGCTGAGACAGGCAGGTTAAGTGCTTGATTTTCCACCATCCTTCTGTCCATTTTGTTCCAGTTTTTAAATATGTGGTAAATATGTGCATCCTCACATAAGATGCACCCTCCTAACAGTTCAGTAGTGTGAAGTACGTTCATAACGCTGACCGACCATCTAACTCTTCATCTTGTAAAACTGAAACACCCGTGCCCTCTGCCAGCCACGCCTCTCTTCGGTCTCTGACTTTGATGGCTCTGAGCACTCCCGGTAGGTGACATCATACCGTGTCTGTTATTTTGTGACTGACTTATTGCACCCGGTAGGATCTCCTCTGAACTATATTCCATTGTATGTAATTTTCGACGTAGGCTGTTTCCGTGTCTTGGCTGTTGTGGGTAATGCCACAGTGGAAGAGGGGTGCAGACAGCACCTCGACGTGGGGCTTTCAGTTCCTTCGGGTGCAGCCCCGACGTGGGGTTCTAGTCACATGGCAGCTGTTTCCTTCCGTGGTGGCCGCACCCGCAGTGCGCAGGCCTCCTTGACCAGCACACCCTCGCCCGCACTTGCTATCTGTCTTCTCGGTGCAGCCATTCTAACCACGTGGGACTGGCGTGGGACTGGCGTCTCATTGTGCTTTCGATTTGCATTTCAATGTGACCCGAAAACTTCTTTACTGTCACAAACACTTCTCACCCATTCATCCGTTTCAGTGAACACTACAAAGAAAAGCCCAGTCTCAGGGTGTGGGTCAAGTGACTGTTTTCTCTGCCTGGAGTGTTATTCGTCCAGGTGCCTGTATGGCCTCTTTCAGGTTCTCTCTCCAACTGCGCGTCCCCTCCTTCGCATCTTCACTCGACGCCACCGATTTCTCACTGAGGCCTGCTGTGTACGGAGCAGTGCGCTCTGAGCACTCCGCTTTGCCTGGCTCGGCTCTCGCTTTTCTCCAAAGCCCGCCCCTCTGTCAGCAGACACAGCGTTTGCTAACGACTGTAACTTGTTTTATTGTGTCTCCTCGTCTGTGGCCTAAACTCCGGAGTGCGCGAATTTTTTTTTTTTTTGTCACTGTCGTTGCTCCAGCATCCAGGACGGTGTCTGGCACCAAACAGGAACCTGATGGGCATCTGTTGAACATATAGTCACAATTTGGGCAGCAGAACAGACCCCGAAGACAGCTGGCACACCGCTGCGTGCTCAGCCTGTCCCGGTGGGCAGGCCTCTTCCAGCTCGAGATTCAGCCCCTAGCGACAGAGGAAGCTCGGTGTTGTCTGCACAAGTTCAGGCCTATGTATTATTTTCTGTATTGATTTTAGGGAGAGAGGAAGGCAGAGGGAGAGAGAAACATCGATGAGAGAGAACATCGATTGGCCGCCTCCTGCATGCCCCCACTGGGGATTGGGCCCACAACCTGGGCATGCGCCCTGATCAGGAATCGAATTGGTGACCTCTTGGTGCATGGGTCGACGCTCAACCACTGAGCCACACTAGCCGGGCCAAACCTATATTTTTTAATGGGTTTTCTTTTAAAATTCCACAAGGACTATCTGAGGATTATACAAAGCTTGGGAACTTTGGGCTCTGGGAATTTTATCTAAGCAGATGTAGAAAATAATGGAGACTGTTTTTCAAGAATTCTGTCCATTTTTCTAAAAAATACAAATTAAACCATTTCAACCCTTAAGATATCGTAAGGTTATCTTATAAATCCCTTCTAAATGCATTCCGTTTGAACAGATTCAAATTCTGTTGTAAATAATAGCTGATCTTTATCGGCAAAGATGAAGAGACCTGTTTACTGAAAACCACGGTTGTGTTTCTGATGTTATCCTTCTGTTCTCTGATAAGGACAGGGCGCCAGGGAGACAAAGTAACAGGAAATGTTTTCTGTAAGCATCCTGCAACTTCTCTGATACTTATACATGTTTATTCCTAAACACATCTGAGAGAAACTTCAGAGGTATCAGTCTGTTGTAGTAACATGACCTTTGCTTATTTCATAACTGTCAGTACCTATTATTAGTACGTGGGCCTAGCCCAGGGATGTCTACCCCTTCCTTGCCCTCTCCCTCAAAAGAGTCTGTCCAAGTATTGCATCTGATTGTCACTGTTCTTTCTGGCGTTAAGAGCACACTTGCAGAGGCCTGTGTGACCTCACTGACAGAGCCTCTCCCCTTGCATTGGGGTCCTGAGGCGTGCTAATGCATGGAGCCCCGTCCCTGAAAACATTGGAGGAGGCAGCAGACTGCCCAGCCAGAGAAACACACAAGTATCAGCCCTGGCCAGTTTGGCTCAGCAGTTAGAGCATCGGCCCATGGACCGAAGGGTCTCGGGTTTGATTCCTGGTCAGGGCATGTACCTGGGTTTGCAGGTTCAATCTCAGGCCCCAGTGAGGGCGAGTGCGGGAGGCAACCAATCGATGTGTCTCTCTCACATCAATGTTTTTTTCTCTCTCTCCCCCTCCCTCCCTTCCACTCTATCTAATGTATATATATATAAACACACACACACACATATATATAATTAGTATGTGAGGTCAAACAAAATCTTTTACTTGTTTAGGGCACCAGGAGCCTAGCCGAGAGTATTAAAATGTACTTGATAAGTGTGTGCTGTGTGAGATGGAGGGAGACCTCATTAGAGCTGGTAACGGGATGGGAGGGTTCTGACCTTTTTCTGATGGAAACTTCTGCTGCTAAAGTACATCTCTTAAAGTGTTTTTCTTAAAGAAGGAAAATAAAATGTGGCTCTCTGTGAAAATTCACTTAATGCCATTGCTCCATTCACCCTTTATCTCATTTTCACTGAATTTATTATCTGTTAATAGATGAGACGAATTAATTGGTGTGCACCTTGGTAGCGTTTCTTGTACCTGTGCAGTCTGTCAGAGTTGCCCTAGCCCTCAAAACCCGGTCTGGGAAGAGACGGGAGCACCTAGTCCGAGCTGATGCCAAGGCTGGGGAGAGAAGCTGTGTCCTTTCTGTGAGGGAGGTCCTTCCCATCATGGGTCCTGTCTGGCCTGACCCACCCATGTGCTTTGGAGAGCTGGGCTTCTCGCTCTGATTCATGTTCACTGAGATACTGTCTGGTGAATAAGCTCTCCCTGGGTCTAGAAGAGCGCCACTGAAACCGTCTGAGCTCTGCAGTGTCCCCGGGGCTCCAGTGGGTCCGCTGGAGAAGGAATTAGGGACACTGTCCAGATTATCATTCTGAACAGAGTGCCTGCTGGTGCATTGAATTCTCCACCTGTCAGAAAGGATCTGATTTATTTGGGTGCGTTATTGCCTTGGTGACCTTGCTTGGTGTCTAATTTATTTTCAGGGAGAGGAACAGAGAAGGCAACCTGAATCAAGTTAATATTTTTTTCTTAGAAACAGATTGCCTTGGTTGTATTCAGGCTTTTATAAATAACCGTCATTACAGAAAGTCAGTGCCAACCGCAGTGGGCCGAGCGAGCCTACGGGGCAGCCTGCACGCGGCCGGGTGCAGAAGTCTGAGCCTGCGTGCTTTCCTTCCAAGACGGACTTCAGGTGGCCCGTGTCCTGGCTGTCATGCACATTCCCAAAATCGAGCAGTACCACTTTTCAGGAAGTATTTAGATGCTTGTATTAATTCAGGCCTTTTTTCTCTTCCGCCTCATGCTTCCGGCCATTTCTTTGTTCCTCAGCACCTCTGAATAGATACTAGGAATGGAGAGAGAGGAGATACAGTTTTCCATGTTTGTCTCTGATTTCAGTAGTTGCCGGGGGTGTGGCAGTGCTGTGAAAGGCAGTGCAGCCCAGCCTGCATCTCAGCCCAGCCTCTGCCTGAGCAGACGGGCCTCATCCAGGCCTCACTGCTGTGACGATGGGGTGTCAGTGAGCACGAGAGAGAGGAAGCCCTGCTTCCCGGTGCTGTCCACGGAAAAGCATGGCCAAGGCTCCCGTCACAGCCTCCCAGCTCAAAGGTCACGGGGTTCCTTTGCTCGGGACCTTCCGTGGTTCCTCCTTATCCTCTGAGTGGGACGCTGTTCCTTCTGCCGCACACATGGCGACTCTGGCCCCCCTCCCGCGCTGCAGCCCGAGTTCCCACTGGCACCCCGCTTGTGCGGGACTGGCCTCTGCTTTCCCTGGGGCTCCGCTGTCAGTGCCGTGCCTCTGCTGTCTCCTCAGCCTCGGGGTCTCAGCCGTGCTCCGGGGACACTTCGCGCTGGGTACTTTTTGTTGTGGGGAGCTGGCATGCGTTATGCCCCATGCCCCTCCATTCTCCACTTCTCTCCCTGACCATGGCATCACTGCCGTCTCCTGATTAACCTCTGATCCCCTCCCACTCAGACGCTCGGATCCTAGCATACCAGCCGCCTGTAAGAAAAACACATCGTAACCACTGAGCTAGGAGGGGTCCCTGATCTCAGTCTCACGCTCTATCTCATAGTTCCTGAGCTCGGTCTTCATTTTGTCACAGTTTGAAATTGAAGTCTCCCTTCTCACCCTGACCTATGTCAGGGGCTCTATCTCCCTCCCTTCCCCTCTTCCCCCCCCCCCCCCCACTCACTACCCTTGGAGAAGAAAGCAGTGCACACATTTCAGCAGCCGCCAGCAGCCGGGCTGGCTGTCCCGCCCGGCGTGTAGCCATGTATTTGCCCCGGTGCTTCAGGCGTCCACCCCGCCCGCCTCCCCGTGCACTTACGGAAAGGGAAAGGGACACTCTGCTTTCTGCTTCTGTCACATATACTAAAGTAAGGAAGCCGTCTGTGGCTCGCTGAGTCGATGCAAACAGGGTCATCAGAAATCTAAAACGTTAGGCAGATGTTGACCAGGAGACTGATGTGACACTGAGTGGCAGGTTGTTACAAAGTCTGACATTTCTTCATACCTGCTTGCTGAATATAGATGTGTTTCTAACCTGATATCCAGGATCACATACTGCTGATCATAAACACACAGCAATAATACTGTCTTTTCTGCAAATGGAAGAGAGTTTTTGAAATTCAGCATTTTTGACAACATTTTGAAATGGAATATTTTTATTATTAATAGAACTCTAGAACAGAAACTTTATTTTTAAATAGCATTTGGTTCCCTTAGATACTCAGCTCTTACTGACTATATATAATAAAAAATAAAATGTTTTACTTCTATTATATAGTGTTTTCCATGTACTAATGTACCCCAAACAGTTAGTATTAATCTCCTAAAAATGTCGTTCAGTCTTTATCAGTAATTCACAACATTGTGCTGACATTCTGACTATTACTGGTTTTTAATGAGTCTGGATGGTAACCTAGACTTTTAAATGAAGCTTTTTGCCTGGTACTTCACCTGAACCAGAATGCCTGACCTGCTGTGTCTTTTTCAAGATTGTTTCGGCTATTTGGGGGATCCTTGAAATTCCATATGGCTTAAGTAAAATATGATACATTTACAAAGCATCTAGAACTTTCCTATCTGGCTTAGTAAGCCATTCTTTTCTTATTTTTGCTGCAGTGTTTTATTTAGGTTTTGAGTTGTAAAAGATGATGTTCGGATTCTCATGTAAGGCCCTTTGACATTAAAAAGAAAGGTTAAATCTCTTCTCATTGCATCGAATACTCTTAACATGACCCATAAATGGCATTCTACTATTAGAGGTTACATTCGACTCTTCCCAGGCAACGAAGACAGTTAAAAGAAGGTTAATTAGAGGTTTACTAGTCACTATAAGGTTTGCTACTTATATTACAACTTTCTACTTTCCATGTCATTAAAGATATGCTTTTGGAGTTAACATTAAGTTCCTTAAATTATTTCATGTAGCTGTTTGAAGGAAAGCTTTAATGCATTTCATATACACTTGATTTTCATGTTTAATCACTATTGTGCTGGTTTCTGCTTCAACTGAAATATATTTACAGTTTCTCACGTGAAGCTGAGGCACTACACTAATCAGCTTCTGTAATCTTGATGAAAACATTTACTTCTCAGAATATTGTTGACTCTGATTTTGTACGGTTTGGATGGGTACATGAGCAATTTTTTAAATTGTCAAGTGTACGTAGTGTGTATATTACATTAGTAAGATAAGCTTCACCTAATATTTGTTTCTGAGTGAGTTTGAGACCATGAGTATATCTTACTGTTTTCATTGAAGCGTCTTAATGATCTGATTATTTGGTTTTAACTTATTCTGTTTATAAGGTTTGTTCACAATAAAATGCCCCATGTTGGTCGTATCAGCATTTCACTGTGTCAGTGTCACAACTTCTAAAACTGTGCAGTTAGCTGCTAAGCTTCGGATCAGCACAGATGTCGCCTTCTCCCCGCAGTGAGTCCCTCTGCCGTCTCGTCCCCAGCGGTCGTGTCCACAGTCCCAGCACAGCCGCTGCCACGTGGTCTTGCTTCCCACGTCTGTGCGCTCCGGGGATAGGAAGTCCCTTAAAGGCAAGGCGCGCGCCTCCTTTGTGTTTCTCTGACAGCTGACCGAGTGCCAGGCACGGGAGGTGCTTCAAGATGTTGAACGAGTGGTGGGTGTGATATGAAAGGAAAATGTGAAGATCCTTTAGTCTAACCACATCCTTCTGTAGGCAAGGGAATGGAGCCCAGAGAGGCTGGCGCTTCGCTTCACCTCTCCCTAGCAGCGGGAATGTATTACATCCAAGTGTTTGATCGCTGCACTGCTCCGGGTTCACATCGACGTTTCTCCCCCTCTCCCTCTCTCTAAAAAATCAATTAAAAAAAAATTTTTTTTTTTAAAGAAAGGCCCTGCAGACTCGCTGAACTGTGATGAGGTCTAGCCCTGGTTCCTCTGGTCTGACCATTTATTGAATGCAGACAAGTGCAGAGGGCACAGCCTTCGGCAAGGTGGTCCTTGTCAGCCAGAGCTGATCCGGAGAGGACTTGGGGCTGTCTCGGCGCATCTCCAGCTGCGGAGGCAGGCAGTCCTCGTCCCTGCCCCGGAGCGGGTGGGTGTCACAGCCCATTCCAGCTGCACTGAGTCCCTGTCCTTCCATCTCACTGTGGGAGCGACCCGTAACCACGGGGAGGGGCAGAACGTCACTGCCTTGTTGACTAAAGCGTTTTCTAGCTGTTCTTTTATTCTCATGTCATTCAAAGCCTGAGGCATGGTTCTTCATATTGAATTGTTAATAATTAATTGTCTCTATTTTTATTTCTCCACATAATGAATCATTTATTTTCTATAACCTCTGTATATAATTGAATAGCAAAATGAAGTTTTAAAATCAGTTTTACAAGGTACTTCCCTTATCTCGCTTCACTGATTTCCAAAGTCTTCATAAATAGCTGGTAAAGCTATGAAGATACGATCAGCAAAGATGTTGTGCTGTAGTTCTTCGATTTCTAACTATGAATGAGACAATAGGAAGCTCATAATACATCATCTTTTATGCAAATATTTTGAGGCTAATGCAACATCAACAGAAAAAAGGGATGTCATTGTTTTTCCAGGAATGGTGAGGAATTGCTGGTGGCCACCCCCCAGTCCCCTCTAGCTGTTTCTGCGTGGCCATCTGTGGTAGCAGAGTAAGCTCTTGGATTCATAAAGCGAACGGGCTCACTGGTCAGTGAGCCTCCTCGCGTGTGCTCCAGCGGGCTAACTGCTGCGGAACAAGGCTTCCGTGGGAGCAGGCTCCCTGTGTCACGGGACGCACTAGCGGCGTGGCCCCTCCTCTGCATCTTGCTTCTTGCACCCAGGTCAGCACTGCATCGACGTGCTCTCCGCGGCTCGCAGACAGTCTGTGCCTGTTCATCTCGGATCAGTCTCTCGTGCTGATTATCCACATTTCCAGATAATGTAAAAATGGAGCAGCTGTTAAATATTCTTAGTACAGTAGTTACTGCAGTCGGTAAAAAATACTCATTTTAATGCAATGCTTTGACGTAGGACCTTTCTCTCCCAAGACTCCCCATCGGAAGATGCAGGCAGGTAACTATTTTTAGACAGTCCAGGCAGATTGCAGGATGTATAGTATGTAGTTATCCAACAACCATCTGAACACCTGCTATTTCCAAGCACATAGGAACCATAGAGATATAAAAATCACGTAGGCATGACTCCTCCCCTCAAGAAGTTCAGGAGAGACAGATCAGAACCAGAATATCGTGGCTTATTGTAATAACCATGACCACAGAGACATCACAGTGGGGTGACCGTGGAGGGAAAGCTACGCCTCGGGAGCGGAAGGACCTCAGGAAGGACAGGGACATTTGAGTTGATTTTCAAGACTTGGTTCACCAGATGGCTGGGTGCTGCAGAGAGTAAGTTCTTGGGAGGGAGTAGCAGGAAGTGAGCCTGGAAACATAGGTAGGTAAGCCTTCCCATGACAGGTGACAAGGGTTGCCCTGCATCCTGGACAAGAGTGAGATCAGATTTGTACTCTTGTGCTGTGATCATGCTGATGGCGTGTGGAGGGTGCCTGGGAGAAGGAGAGGAGGTTGGCTGCCGACACGTCATCACACGGATCTCAGACTGTTTGGGAGTTTCCCAGATGCCTGTGGAAGGGAACACTTATTGGGAGTGGATGTTTGACAGAGGGAAGACACTGTCTCTGTAAAAGGCCACAGTTCTGGGTCCAGAGATAAAGCATCTTCAGAGTGCATGCAGAGACAGTGGGCGCCCTGACTCAGGGTGGGCGCCGTGACACAGGCAGGAGTTTCTCCGTGTGGTGAGAGTGCATGCAGAGACAGTGGGCACCCTGACTCAGGGTGGGCGCCCTGACACAGGCAGGAGTTTCTCCGTGTGGTGAGAGTGCATGCAGAGACAGTGGGCGCCCTGACTCAGGGTGGGCGCCCTGACACAGGGTGGGCGCCCTGACACAGGCAGGAGTTTCTCCGTGTGGTGAGAGTGCATGCAGAGACAGTGGGCGCCCTGACTCAGGGTGGGCGCCCTGACACAGGCAGGAGTTTCTCCGTGTGGTGAGAGTGCATGCAGAGACAGTGGGCGCCCTGACTCAGGGTGGGCACCCTGACACAGGGTGGGCACCCTGACACAGGGTGGGCGCCCTGACTCAGGCAGGAGTTTCTCAGTGTGGTGAGAGTGCATGCAGAAACAGTGGGTGCCCTGACTCAGGGTGGGCACCCTGACATAGGGTGGGCGCCCTGACTCAGGCAGGAGTTTCTCAGTGTGGTGAGAGTGCATGCAGAGACAGTGGGCACCCTGACTCAAGGTGGGCACCCTGACATAGGGTGGGCGCCCTGACTCAGGCAGGAGTTTCTCAGTGTGGTGAGAGTGCATGCAGAGACAGTGGGCACCCTGACTCAAGGTGGGCACCCTGACACAGGGTGGGCGCCCTGACACAGGGTGGGCGCCCTGACTCAGGCAGGAGTTTCTCAGTGTGGTGAGAGTGCATGCAGAGACAGTGGGCGCCCTGACACAGGGTGGGCGCCCTGACACAGGGTGGGCGCCCTGACACAGGGTGGGTGCCCTGACTCAGGCAGGAGTTTCTCAGTGTGGTGAGAGTGCATGCAGAGACAATGGGTGCCCTGACTCAGGGTGGGTGACCTTACTTGAGTCAGGAGTTCTGAGTTCAACTAATAATAAAAACGAGCAAATTGCTTAGCTTCCCGGGGATTTTTGGAAAATCTTTATTATAATTACTACATAAATTAGCTTCATTAAATTCATATGAAATCTTTACAGAAAGCACAAAATATGAATGACAGTTTGCTAAACATATTTAATGGGGGGAAATACCTTTTCTTTAAAATAGTCATGGTCTTCACATCACTGAATAACTTCCATTTTTTAAAGCACAAAAGAATAATGTCATTTTAATATTCCTATGAGTCAGCTCATCATTTAAAAACTTTCCCTGTTCACTGAGAAAAAATTTCCATCATGCAGAAAATAAATGTTGCTCCTGGGAGAGATTTGCAGCTCATCTGACCTTCCACGAATAGGATGTTTGATTTACTGTTAACCTATTGTGTTTTTTAATGTCATCAAAGTTATTGTACTTTTCATTAAAACACCTTTCTTTAGCTAGAATATATGGAGATCATTTTCCTACTACTCACATCTGAAGTCTGACTTACTGTTGAGTTAACGTGAGTGCTAAGGCTTTGGGCCACCGCGACGCTGTGGTTTACATGGTGCCTGAACCTGGGAGTGACATGTGGGCCCCTTCTGCTGTTAGGGTGGGAACGCGAATGTGATTATGACCTGGACATCTTTTCTTAAAATGTAGTCCACCTTATGGTAAAACAAAATTCCACCAAGGAAATGTGGAGGTCTGATCGGCTTTCCCAAGTGATTCATGAATCAGGCAGCGGCCAGAAGGGCGCTCCGAGGGGCCGCGCAGAATGGAAGGTTTCGTAGGAAGGACGGTGGGGTGAGGGAGCTGTTCGCAAAGGAAAAGAAAGGGTTGTTTGGGGGCCTGGGCATCTAAGAGAAGGGGAGGGTTTTTATTTCTCAGATAGCCTTCTCTTTCTGTGGAGGATGGAGAGGACCGGTGTCAGAGACCCCTCGCTAGTGCTCGGATGCTTCGAGGCCTTCTCCCACACGCCCCTCACTGTGTTCCCTTCGTCGTGGTGACACAGGGTCATCCTTCTTTTCTTTGATGGGATCAAGCTCATTGAAATATCATTTAGAACATGTTTAAGTACAACTGTATGAATAACTGTTGTATGTACTGCATTTTTTCCTGTTTTTAAGTATACGCATCGCTCACAAAATTTACAATGCGGTTGTTTTTCTTCTAGATTTATTCCTCACGACAGTGTCTGCGTCTGGTACCTCCCAGTTTGAGATATGGGAAAATCTGGTAAGAAATCTTTTCTTTGAAGCATTTTAAATGATGGCTTTCAGTAAAAGCACACAATTTTAGAAAATAAAAGGGAAGTAATCACTTGGTCGGTTGGTTTCAACAATAAATAGAACAACTTTAAGAGCCTTTGGTTGGATTGCTGCATTCAAACTGCGGAATGTCGCTGAAGGAGGTGGCTCGCTGGGCGTCAGCTCCTCCGCAGGTCTGAGGCACGACTGCCAATTAAACCCATCAGTCTGCCTGACGCGCGGTACCAGGCCCCCGCCAGGCGCCTGTCAGCTGTGGAGGGAGGGCACTGTCATTTCATCTGTCAGCATGCTGATTTATTGAAGAAAACCCTTTTTCAAAGACTAATTTTTTTCCTCCTTGGCTTCAGGCTTATCTATATATAAACAATAAAAAAACAGATACTTAATTTATTGCCAAGTTGACCAAGATTAAGGAGTCTTTCCCAATATATATATTTTATTGCAAATAGAAGATTCCCAAACTGATGTCATGATTTATTTTATTTTATTTTATTTTATTTTTAGCTTGACATAGATTATATGAAAGAGTAATTAGTGAAGAATAAATCACCCAAATCTTAAAGTTGAATTTCAAGCTACTTAGTAGAGGACAGGATTTGAGGACAGGCCAGACTGGCCGACCGACACGCACCAAGGCAGGGCCAGGTATTGACCCCCTTTCCTCGTGTGGAACCGGGGTGTGAGGGTCTCCTTCGCAGGGTGTTCGTGAAGATAAAGGACAGTGTGTGCAGCATGCTTGGCACACCTAGGCACCTAGCCGATTGTAGTTCTGGCTCTCTTGATCTCCAGCTACTTACTCTTGACTGTCTTTTATTCGATCTGCATTAAATCTGTAACATTTGTAGATTTGTATTAAATTGCTGATGACAAGGAGATTCATTGTCAGCATCTCTGTCCGCTTTCCCCAGGGAGGGCGCAGACGAGGGCGGAGCTTGGTGTGCACAGGGTCTGAGCTCCTAGGTGCTGCTCACTCCTGAGCCGAGCTGCTGGTCCTTTGTTTAAAATGGGGCATGGGACCTGGCCGGTTTGGCTCAGCCGTTAGAGCGTCGGCCTGCAGTACAGAGAGACCCGGGTTCTGTTCCCGCTAAGGGCATGTACCTCGGTTGTAGTTTGTCCCCAGCCCTGGTTGGTCGTGCGGGTGGCAGCCACTCGATGTGTCCCTTTCACGTCAATGTTTCTCTCTCTCTCTCTTCCTCTCTCTCCCTCCCACTCTATCTGAACAAAAAATGAAAAAAATGTACTCAGGTGAGGATAAAAAAAAAAAAAACGGGGCATGGGAAAGGAAGAAAGACTTTTAAACCAGAAAGATTAACCTCTGTTTATTGTACTACTTTTTTTAAAAAATCATTATATTTGTTTTTCTGATGATAGAAATATGGTTGTTACATTCTTAATGATTATTATACATGAAATCTTCCACTGCTAGGGATATTTGTTTTCAGGTGGCCTTGGAATATAATACTTCAAGTGAATCTTGAAGTGTTAAAAGGTAAGAAAATCAGTCATTTTGATGGATTAACTTGATCCCGTGGGTGAAGGAAGCCTCATTGCAAATAGATACAATGTATATGTGAAATCATGAAACACAGTACTACTGTCTCTCAGCCTGGCCGACTTAAAAGTGTAAAGTGAAGCAACTCAGGGAGGAGTCTTCATGGAGAGACTAGATTTTGATTGAGATCTTCTTTCCCTTCACTCTTGTTTTCTTTTTTAAAAACACTAATAAATTGGCTATTGGACAATAGACACTAAGGGTGGGTCTTGCTACGAAACAGCTAGGTCAGTGCGGTACCCAGGACCCGTCCGTGCGAAGGAAGACAAACACAGACTCAAAACTAGCACGTTCAGGTAGAGAGCAAGTTTTGTAAAATGGATTGTGTTTAGAGATTGGACCAACAATTTGCAGTAATACACTAATTGACCAAAACCCTCAAACCCATGAAACCGTGTTAGCTAGTAGAAGGATAAGAGCTGCAACCAGTCCTTTGACAGTGTCCGTTGTGCACACGACCGTGGAATGTGCTCTGGGGGATACAGGGAACAGCACCTGTGGGCCAGGAGACGGGCGACCATGAGTGTAGGCGGCTGGCTGCTGCAGGAGGTAAAGACAGAGCAGTTGGCCCGCCCAGGGTCACCAGGAAAGCCTTCAAGAAAGGTGTGGTATTTGAAATAGCTGGGACAGAGGAGCAGGGTCTCGCGGTCGGAGAAGAGAGAGGGAGGAGATGGGCCAGGAAGTGCACAGGACACACGGGACATGTTTAAAGAGGAGGAAGTGGCTGGTTTGGGGCCAGGACACGGAAAGATCTGGAAGGTGAGATTAGAAGAATTGGTTTTGACAAGATCAGCAAAGGCCTTCACTTCTAAACTAAGTAGTTTGATCTTTTAAAATTTTATTTATAAGCTTTTAAAGGTTTTAGGACTGAGAGTGAGATGAATAGAGCTTTCCTTATTGAAATCAGTGTGGCTGCTGCGTATCAGATAGGGCTGGGGAATCTGGGGGTGGGGAGATGACTCAGGTGGAATCTACTGTAACCCGGGAAAGAGTAATGACAAAAGTAATAAAATGTTGGGAGGGGCCCTGGCCGGTTTGGCTCAGCGATTAGAGCGTCGGCCTGCGGACCAGAGAGTCCCGGGTTCGGTTCCTGCTAGGGGCACATGCCTCAGTTGCAGTTTGTCCCCCGGCCCCAGTTGGGGTCGTGTGGGTGGCAACCACTCGATGTGTCTCTCTCACGTCGATGTTTCTCTCCCTCTCTTCCTCCCTCTCTCCCTCCCACTCTGTCTGAAGATAGATGCAAAAATGTCCTCGGGTGAGGATAAAAAATATATATATTGGGAGGGATACTAGGAGGGATACGAAGGGATTGACATGAGAAGACAGGATGAACATTAATGCCAGGGTCATGTGTTTTGTGCTGGTGACAAATAGCAGAAAAGACAAAGGAAGTGTCTCATTTTGGACCAGAAAAGAGAAGTAATTTAGGTAAAGATGTATCAGGGGCACAGTTAGAAAGGTAGGACTGGAGCTCGGGGAAGAGAGCGGCCGATGTTGTGAAGGGAGAGTGCAAAGGCAAAGCCAGACCCTGGGCAGCACCCCCACCCTCGGGGCCAGACGTCCGCTCTCAGCACCAGCACCGCTCCAGGCCACATGACTGGACTGGGAGCTGCCCTGCGCACCGCGGGCTGCTCGGCAGTATCCTGGCCTCTGCTCGCTGATGCTAGTCTCCCAGCTGAGACAGTCATGTCTCGGACATTGCCCCGTGTCCCCTGGACAACAAAATAACCCTGTGAATAAAGATATGGACAGACGATAGCCATCGTATATGCTTCCTTATCTTTTCTAACATTATAAACGTAGCAGTTTAACCTTAAATATTAACACATGCAGGCCAAAGCATAGGCAGCCAGCAATGGAAAGGTGCTTGTGCCAGCACAGCACTGGTGGGATCCGAGCAGGAAATGCAGGTGGTCGCCTTTCGGTGACTGTGGGCAGTGCTTGAGCGCTGGAGGTGGTGGAGGTGGAGGTGGTGGAGGTGGAGGTGGTGGAGGAGATGGAGGAGATGGAGGTGGTGGGGGTGGAAGTGGTGGAGGTGGAGGTGGTGGAGGTGGAAGTGGAGGAGGAGATGGAGGTGGTGGGGGTGGAAGTGGAGGAGGAGATGGAGGAGATGGAGGTGGTGGGGGTGGAAGTGGAGGAGGAGATGGAGGAGATGGAGGTGGTGGGGGTGGAAGTGGAGGAGGAGATGGAGGAGATGGAGGTGGTGGGGGTGGAAGTGGAGGAGGAGATGGAGGAGATGGAGGTGGTGGGGGTGGAAGTGGAGGAGGAGATGGAGGAGATGGAGGTGGTGGGGGTGGAAGTGGTGGAGGAGATGGAGGAGATGGAGGTGGTGGTGGGGGTGGAAGTGGTGGAGGAGATGGAGGTGGTGGGGGTGGAAGTGGAGGAGGAGATGGAGGTGGTGGAGGTGGAGGTGGTGGAGGTGGAAGTGGAGGAGGAGATGGAGGTGGTGGAGGTGGAGGTGGTGGAGGAGATGGAGGAGATGGAGATGGTGGAGGTGGAGGTGGTGGAGGAGATGGAGGAGATGGAGATGGTGGAGGTGGAGGTGGTGGAGGTGGAAGTGGAGGAGGAGATGGAGGTGGTGGGGGTGGAAGTGGAGGAGGAGATGGAGGTGGTGGAGGTGGAGGTGGAGGTGGAGGTGGAGATGGAGGTGGTGGAGGTGGAGGTGGAGGAGGAGATGGAGGTGGTGGAGGTGGAGGTGGTGGAGGTGGAAGTGGAGGAGGAGATGGAGGTGGTGGAGGTGGAGGTGGTGGAGGAGATGGAGGAGATGGAGATGGTGGAGGTGGAGGTGGTGGAGGAGATGGAGGTGGTGGAGGTGGTGGAGATGGAGGTGGAAGTGGTGGAGGAGATGGAGGTGGTGGAGGTGGAGGTGGTGGAGGAGATGGAGGTGGTGGAGGTGGAAGTGGTGGAGGTGGAGGTGGTGGAGGAGATGGAGGTGGTGGAGGTGGAGGAGGTGGAGGTGGAAGTGGTGGAGGTGGTGGAGGAGATGGAGGTGGTGGAGGTGGAAGTGGTGGAGGTGGAGGTGGTGGAGGAGATGGAGGTGGTGGAGGTGGAAGTGGTGGAGGTGGAGGTGGAGGAGATGGAGGTGGTGGAGGTGGAAGTGGTGAAGGTGGAGGTGGAGGTGGAGGTGGTGGTGGTGGAGGTGGAGGTGGAAGTGGTGAAGGTGGAGGTGGTGGAGGAGATGGAGGTGGTGGAGGTGGAAGTGGTGGAGGTGGAGGTGGTGGAGGAGATGGAGGTGGTGGAGGTGGCAGAAATGGTGGTGTGACTGCTGTTCCATTGACAGTGCTAACAAAATGCACGCTGCGTGCACTTGCTAGTAAGCCCCTTGTACACATCATCTCACTGATCCTCACAAAAGCCTTGTACAAATATGTTTTAGAGATGAGTGTATGGATGCTTAGATGAGAAATAATTTATTCAGACCTCCAGGCTAAGCAAGGAGTGGAGCTGGGAGCTCAACTAGGAAGTCAGTCTCTAGAGCTTCTACCCTGAAGTCATGGTGCAGTCCTTCAGAAACCAAGGAAGCCACAGGGTACAGCAGCTCCCCAGTGAGGGGTGCAGGGGCTGCAGGAGTACAGTGAAGGCCAGAACAGCAGTGGTAGAGGATGGGACAGACTGGAGGCTTCACACGGCAGCCCGTGGGAAAAGCACCTGCAGCTCGTAAGCACAGGACTGCCGTGGGAAATTCACATTTTGCAGAACACTTTCTAATCGATCACTCCAGAAATAGTACATTTCCCCTTAGAACAGTTGGAGAACCGAGACCCAGAGCGGCAGGTGGCTGCCCCACAGTGATACAACTTACCAGTAAAAACAGGACTGGGACCCGTGTCATCTCACTCGACGTCTAGTGCCCTTTCCACCAAACTGTTCCGTGCGCTCCGTGTAAGAGTCCTGACCACAGTGCCTTTCCTACGTGCAATAGGTATATTGAAAGTAAGTGCTGTCAGATGTCACTTTAAAGTGTGGTATCTACTGTCCCACCAGGGTGGCTCGGTGGTTGAGTGTCGACCCATGCACCAAGAGGTCGCTGGTTCGATTCCCAGTCAGGACACATGCCCAGGTTGTGGGCCCGATCCCCAGTGGGATGCTTGCATGAGGCGGCCAATCTATGTCTCTCATTGATGTTTCTATCTCTCTCTCCCTCTCATTTTCTAAAATCAATAAAGGAAAAAAAGAATTTTTTAATGCACCAAAATGTGGTATCTACTAAGGGTAATAACACTGATTACGAAGTTTGTTAAGTCATGTTTATCGAATACTAAATTCGTAACTGACACTCATCTGAAGGAAGTTGAGTTGTGTAGGTGTGGACTGTGTGTTCAAATGGAGTGCAGAGCGCGCAGTGACAGTGATGCCAAGTTCAGTTCCATGGTGTGCTGTGTTGTCCCCAGCCATGTCACGTGTGTGATGCGTTCCACACGGTCTCACTGTGGCAGAGTAGTCTCTTCTTCCACAGTCACAGGAGGGTTCCGTTGAGGTCCCGCTGAGTGTGGCATCTCAGAGGGAGGCCGGCACCTGGGAAGGACTCACTGTTTCCTGATGGAGGTGTGTCGTGGGTCGTATGTGGAAACCTTCCTGTATGTACTGACCAAGTTCAACAGCCTCAGTGGGCAGTGTGTTCACTTGAGTCAGTATAATGGGTTGGTATCCAGCTTTGCGTTCCATGAGGCTGATGCAGTGTAAGAGATTTCCTGTTCGTTCTAGAGTCAGTGTGTCCCCTCTGTGCCCAGTGCTCGGACCTTTCCAGAACGCAAAAGCACCTGACTCTGCAGTCAGAAGCCTGGTCACTTTGTACGTCTCTGATGTCATCTCAGGCACTCTGTAAGACCAGAGGGGCTCCTACGGTTTAGCAAAGAAGAATCCTGTAGGGAAACCATTGAGAAAGCACATCGGACACCTCAGTGACAGTGGGGACACGCGTTTCCGCGTGCGGACAGTACGGCCACAGTGGTTGGAACCCGCCTGTCGCAGGAGCGGTCCAGGCTCTGGCTCGTGGTCCTCCAGCAGGTGGTCTCCCTGCTGCCACTGCAGCAGCGCCTTCCTCTGTGAACGGCAGGTGATCTCAGGAAGCCCACCCGCAGATTGACAGCAGAGGCACACATCTGTGGAGGAGCAAAGGACTTGCGTGTTTAACGCTTTGAATAGACAGGTGACCTCTGTGAAGGGTGCAGGAGGCAGAGTCAGTGTATCAAGTAGCAAGGGGAGATGCTAGCAAGTAGAGAGCTCAGGACGGCCCAAAGCTCAGAATCCCCATGTGTGTCCTGGCTTCCTTTCTCGTGTAGTGATCTGAACTGATACGAAGGGAAGGCAGTGGTCTGAGCCGCGTGCAGTCCAGTTTGGTGAGAAGAACTGAGAGGAGGATTTCTGGCGGGTTCTCCTTTGGTTTAGCTTCGCCGCCTCTGGTTAGCACGGGTGGCTGTTGTGATCCTCCCCGCTCGTGGGGACAGAAACTGGAGCTGATCACGAATGGGCGCTTTGAGAGTCAGTAATTCTCACCTCATTTGAATCTTTTCTTAATTGCCCTCAACAGAATCTTTTTCCCTTGAACTCTGTGAAACATGGTGTCTTTGCTGCTGATTTGTTCCCCTGGTAGGTCACCTTCAGAAGTCCTGTTTTCCTGGATCACATCCTGTCCCCCAACGGGACTGTAAGCCCTTTGAGGGTAGAAACTGTTTTTATAGTTCTGAGTGTTTCCACAGCCTGCTGTGGTACATGAGGTAGAGGGCACTCAGTGTCCGAGGTGAGGCTGACCGTTTCGCAAGGACGTCGCCTGGACGACAGCAGGAAGGCGGTCCGAGGCATCTTCTCCGACTCCCAGCTCTTCCTTTGTTTCGTGGTAACAGTCGAACAGGAAATGGGAACGGTCTTTGTGCAGTACAAGAGCCTAAAATTATTTATTTTCCTGCTTCAGTTAAAATGCTTTCTTTCACACTTGACAAATGAATTATGATGGTCTAATCCAAAATTTTCTGCCTCTCACAGGATGGAAATTTCTCTCTCCGCACTGTATTTGAAAAGCCTCAGAACATGGTGGTGGTTGGCCAGTCAGCTTTTGCAGACTTTGGTAAGACTATCCATCTTCCACATCCTCCCCACTCTCTGCCCTAGTCAGTAATCCCCCGTGGCAGGACGTACCTTCACTGTCTTCAGAACCAGCGCGGATTTGAAGATGGCTGTTCTAGTGCTGTACGTGGGTGGTCAGTTCCCGATGCAGTGAGGAGCGCTCCATGCCGTGTGTGTCTGCGTTGCAGCTTGAACCCAGGGCACCTGTCTGTGGGGGGTGTTCTTGTGTAGCCAGGTTACAATGGAACCAGGTTGTAACCAAAGGGTTAGCCTGACCTCTTGAAAGTGAATACTGAAAGCCGTTTTTATTTACATGTTAATGCCAAAGAAGACTCACAGCTGCTGGGAACTCGCTGCCAGAGGACACGGGAATCTCCATGTTTGTAGATTCTGTGCTCTAAGTCAGGTGCACGTTGGTTAGGAACTTCCAACACATATACAGCTCTTTCGTGAGTTCTCATGGTTCTAATTAAAAGGACTTGGGTAGCCCTGGCCAGTTTGGCTCAGCGGTTAGAGCGTCGGCCCATGGACCAAAGAGTCCCAGGTTCGATTCCAGCCAAGGGCACATACCTCAGTTGCAGTTTGTCCCCAGCTCTGGTTGGGGTCCTGTGGGTGGCAACCAGTCGATGTGTCTCTCTCACATCGATGTTTCTCTCTCTCTCCCTCCCACTCTGTCTGAAGATAAATGTAAAAATATCCTCAGGTGAGGATTTAAAAAATTAAATAAATAATTAATTAATTAAAAGGATCTGGGTATTAGGAGGGAAAGTGGTCTCAGTGACCACCACCTAAGAGTTGAAAGCTCACCCTTCCTGCTTGTCCTTCACTCTGCCAACAAACACCTCAGCCTGTTCCCCACAGTGCAGGTGACATGCCCCACACCCAGAGCCTCTGCTTCCCCTTTGCAGACGGGTATGGGGATGACGACAGCATCCACCTCACAAGGCTGTTGTGAGTGACGCACTGTTGGCACCTAGGGAGAGCACGAGACAGAGGTTTGAGTCTGCGTTGGACTTGCCTGGTGGCCTTGCCGCCGCAGCTCCTAGAGGACTCTGAACTCGTCGGCACAGCGGCGCGTCCCGGTGCAGCCACCGCAACAGGTTTGCAGTGTCGCTGGACGGAACCTCGCCGTGCCTCTCCGTGCTGTACTGGGGGTGGTGTCCTGACACTGAGTGTCACCTTGCTCTTGAGCAAACTTCGAGGGCCTAATTTTAGCCTGTAATGCAAATAGTTAAGTGATAGTATACACAGAATTACTTTTTTAATTTGCTGATTGACCTGATTAGCTGGATTAATGACAGGTCCCTTTGCAAGTCTCTCTCTAAAGCAAAAAGTATGTAGGCATCTGTGCTTCTCAGGGGCCTCTAGACCTCCCTTAGCCTTAACCTGGTTAAGAACTTCCAAGTTACAGGTATTTGTCTTGTGATTGTGTGTTTTGTATGATAAAGTGCCTTGCTTTTAACAAAATTATCAGTAGCTTTACTTTAAATTTTTTAATTGCACTAACTATAAAAATAGACATTTACATGTTGCTATTTTTAAAACGTGCAGCATATAGGATGTAGTCAATGAAGAAACAACTGTATTTCTCCCGTTTTTATTTTTTTAATATTTTTAAATCCTCACCTGAAGATACTTTTCCATCTGTCTTCAGATAGAGTGGGAAGGAGGAAGAGAGCGAGAGAGAGAGAGAGAGAGAGAGAGAAACATCGATATGAGAGAGAGAGAGAGAGAGAGAGAGAGAAACATCGATATGAGAGAGAGAGAGAGAGAGTGAGAGAGAGAGAGAGAGAGAGAGAAACATTGATGTGAGAGAGACATATCAATCAGTTGCCTCCTACACGACCCCGACCAGGGCCAGTACCGAATCGTGACCGAGGTACCTGCCCTTGACCGGAATTGAACCCGCGACTCTGTTCTGCATGCCAACGCTCTAACCTCTGAGCCAAACCAGCCAGGGCATTCTCCCCTATTTTTAATAACTTGAGGTAGTATATGAGTAAACTTTTTATTTTTTTAATTTTTTTTTTTATTGATTTTTTTTTTTTTTTTTAAGAGAGAGAAGAAGGGAGAGGGAGAGATAGGTTGGGCTGAGTAAACTTTTTTTAGTGTATCAGTAAACTTTAGATAAATATCCCACAATGTGTATCTAAAAGTCCATGTAGCCCAGTCAGTGTGGCTCAGTGGATTGAGCGTCGTCCCATGGACTGAGAGGTCCCGGTTCGATTCCCGTCAGGGCACATGCCCGGGTTGCAGGCTCGATCCCCAGTGGGGGGCCTGCAGGAGGCGGCCATTGATGTTTCTCCCTCACATCGTTGTTTCTATCTCCCTCTCCCTTCCTCTCTCTCTCTAAAAAAAAAAAAAAATCAATAAAAATCCATGTATTCTTAGTAGTTGGGCATTATAAAAAAACAAGACTGCTAATGAATCCAAAAAAGCAGATGGCATTGACTAAGATTATGAATATTAATACATACAAAGTATGCATTTCCCTGTACATTTGGATACATCTGTGACGTGCATCCTGCCCTTCACCCTCCACCCCTCCCACTTCCTTTGCACCCAGTCAAGAGAAGTGACTGACAGGCAGGAAGTCGGCATGGTTTCAGAAATCCACCATTCATTTGGTGAAAGGGAAAGCACATGCTTGAGTCAGTGATGCCGCTCACAGGAAGACTCCTGTTCCAGAGAGGGGCTGGGATGGCTCCCGCTCATCTCGCTTGTCTAGGAACAGAAGTCTTTGCAGCTATGATGAAGCGCTTAGCTCCCAACACAGAATATTAAAAGATATCTTTAAGTCCTCTTTAAAATTGCACTGTATCCAAAGCGAGGTGGGTAGCGTGGTTTGGAATCAAATCAGGAACCTTGAGCAAATAAAGGAAGGAAATAACTACTGCGCTGCTCCCAGTGGGACACATTCTGTGAAGGGTGCGGCCTGGTGATTTTATCCCTGGGTGAACGCCGTGTGTACACACACCTAGGCCACAAACAGCATGTTACCCAAATACTGTAGGCAACGGTAACACGCTGGTAGTATTTCTGTATCTAAACGTATGTAAATAGTGTGAAAGATGAGCAGTGGCACACCTGTCCAGGGCACTCCCCACGATGGAGCTGCAGGACGGGAGCTGCCCTGGGGAGCGGCGCATGAGCGGGGTGGCGTGAAGACCTAGGACATCACTATGCGCTGCTGTAGAGTTCGTGAACCCTGCACACTCCGGCTGCACCGGATTTATAAGATGGCAAGATTAAGGAAAGCACAGGAGAAAGTGATGCTGTCAAGAGACAAGGTGAACGCGAGGCGTCTGAGGCAGCTGCTGGTGCTACAGGGAACTTTCTGTATGAGTGGAAAGAAAACGCTAAAGTAGCAGTTGAAAGTACAGTACAGTGGCCCTGGCCGGTTTGGCTCAGCGGTTAGCGCTTCGACCCCCAGACCGAAGGGTCGCAGGTTCGATTCAGGTCAAGGGCACGTACCTGGGTTGCATGTTTGATCCCCGGCCCCAGTCGGGGTGCATGCGGGAGGCAACCAATCGATGTGTCTCTTTCACATTGATGTCTCTCTCTCTCTCTCAAAAAAAAAAAAAAAAAAAAAAAAAATCAATGAAAAAGTATCCCCAGGTGAGGATTAACAAAAGTAAATAAAAAATATAAAAAATACAATGGAACTCGTTTGACAGGTTACACTAACAGTGACATGATTCTTTGCTATAGCTCAGTGTTTGGAAGAGGCTGCAGGGATTTCTTGGTTGTCGGAATTGAAATTACGTAGACCCAAGTTTCAGCATTAGAAACTCACCCACAGAGAGATGTACGATTTGCCCAGAAACGAGGCTTCAAGAAATGATTCATGAGGAGAAATCTGAAATGACTTGCTCTAGGATTTTTTAAGGGTTCGTTGCACCTAGATTCAAGTGTTTATTTAATATGGAACGAAATGTAATTTCTGTAACCATAACTCATCATGCCAGGAAATAACCTCGTTTATCAAGGAGCTAAGCAAACACATGCTCCCGTGTTGAGGAGAGCGTCGTTGGATGGGGTAGCATTCGTGGCTTTCTCCGCACTTAGCAAAACCAGTGAATGAGCCGACGACACGGAACACTACTCAAAGCTGTCACGTAGTAACACTGTCACTTCACAAGACCCAGTGTCTTCGGTGCCGTTGTGGACATCTAAGTTAATACGACACTGAGTAATCTACAGGGAAGCTGTGCAGATTGGACTTCACCATTTGTTGACTTGAAATCTAAAGTTGGGTCATTGTATTTTGTTTAGTAAATAACCAAATAGCAATGAAGAGTATATTTGTTTTCCTGTGTGAAGAGCAAGGGAACGTGGGCCAGTCCCTTGAAGCCAGTTTTGTGAGTTAGGAAACCAGCCCAGGGGCTCAGGGACCTGCTGTGGTCCTGCAGCCAGACGGTCCTCGGTCTGAATTCCAGCTCCCGTCTACCTTACTTTATGAGCTTACAGAAGTTACTTACCCATTTCTTACTGTAGTTAATACAGTGCTAATATACTTGGCTAAATGAAAAGTTTATTTTGAAATTCCAAATTTTGTTCTCCTAAAAAAAATCTGATCTGGCTATTATATTATAATAATTTTGCATCATATTCAGTTTGTTTCTGTGCCAGTAATTTCTCATATGTTAATGATGTGTGCTTCTGGAAAATATAAAGTGATATACTTTATATATTACTGTGGAAGTAAAAACAAAATGGATTTCTAGTAAATTTTGTTTTAGTATGTGTATTTCCAGCCTCATATTAATAACAAACCACAAAAAAGTGTAGTTTTATGTGTGAATATATTACCTGTCATATGTCTGCCATGTCTTTTGACAAATATGATGGGAAAGCTGCTATTTCTCCCCTTACTCTGCATCTATTCTGGCAGGAAATGCCGTTTTAGAAATCCTGTACAGAAAGCTTCTACCTTTAGGTCCCACGTGTTAACATTTAAAGAAGGCCTTGAGATCTGTGTGGAGCTTTCTGCCATTGATTAGTCACGTGACCTGTGGTGTTTGCATCTTGCACATGTTACAGCCGCCCGTGAGTACATGTTCCAGGTGTGGAAGGAGTCGTTTTCTTAGTCCCTGTCTATGCTGTCATGACATGTTCTGCTCTGCAATTCGAAAATCATTTGATTTATTTTAATCATTGAACTCAGAGCTCCAAGCTACGGATCAAATATTTAGCCATTCCACTTACAGCGTTCCCCTGCCCATCTAAGGAGCAGCATTCATCAAATCCTAAATCGTTGCTTTCATTTGGCATGACCGAGTGTGTGCGTGGTTCCCACTGGCAGCGTTAGCGGGTCCTGCAGGGGGCGCTCTGGGCTTCCAGGAGTTACGCGTGGCTCATTCCATTGCCTGCCTGCTGAGCACAGCATGCCCCGTCCTGAGTGCCCACAGCGTGCCTCTGTGATGGGGGGAGTCTCAGTACAATTAATCCTCACAGTGACAGACCCCTTGCAGAAGCCAAATTTCGTTCCTGTTGGTCATTTTACAGATAAAGATAAACTAATGCAAGAGGTATTGAATTCTTTTCTGAAAACTGTGAGCCATTCACTAAGTGGTATGCACAACTAGATACATCATCTGTAAAAAGTAACGTAGGTGCCTGGCCAGTGTGGCTCAGTGGTTGAGCGTCGACCCATGCACCAAGAGGTGGCTGGTTCGATTCCCAGTCAGGGCACATGCCCAGGTTGTGGGCCCGATCCCCAGTGTGGGGCATGCAGGAGGCAGCCAATAGATGTTCTCTCTCATCAATGTTTCTATCTCTCTCTCCCTCTCCCTTCCTCTCTCTCTAAAATCAATAAAGAAAAAAATGTAAAGTAGGATCATCACTAACATCATAAGCTAAAATAAATTCCAGGTGAGTCTAAGGCCAAACATAGAAATAGTGTCCCCATGTACTGTGGTTGGGAAGGCCCTTCTAAGTTATAGGCCAAATTTAGAAGATATAAAGGAAAATAATAAATCACAGACAAGAGAATAATTTTCTTAATGTAGGAAGGACTCCTACAAATGGACAAGAAAAAGACCAACAACATTGTTAATAAGAAAACTAAAAACAATGGTGAAATACCATTTGCACTTATCAGAGGGATTAGGAAAGTAGAGATTGCTGGGCTTAGCCTCAAAGGTTCTGAGTCAGTGGATCTGGGCAGGGGCCTAAGAATTCACATCTCTAACAAGCTCCCGGCAGTACTGAGCCTGTGGGATGGGACCGTACTTTAAGAATCGCTGCATTGGAGAAATTGTGATTTACAAAGCTGGATTGATAATCCGGGGCCAGAACAGTGAGTGGTAATTTGCTTTAATACCACAGATCCATTAACTTCGTGAGACTGGAAATATCATGAATGCTTAAGAGAATAAGGAATGTATATGTGACCCTTTATTAAGTGTATGTTCTTCGTCTCCTGCTTAATTAAAAACAGAAAAACTAGTACACAGAAATTCATTATTAATCCATTTTTTATCATTTTTTTATTTTGATTTTCAGATAGAGTGGGAGGGAGGGAGAGAGAAAGAAACATCGATGTGAGAGAGACACATCAATTGGTTGCCTCCCACATGACTCCATATTAATCCATTTTTTATAACAGTAACTATTTTAGTGTCATTTTGGTTTTAAAACTAAAATTTTTCAGAAAGTTGGTTTGAATTGTTAAATCTGCTTCAGTGCAGTGACGTCTCTGTGAGGGCAGAGGTTCGTGGGAGCCGGCTCACGGTCAGCAGCCGGCGACTGAGGTTGTTCGTTGCACTCGTCTTGTGACCGGCATCCCAGAGGCCAGGGTCTACCCTGAGGTCACACGGCCAGCTCGTCAGAAGGCCTTCCTTCTGCTGGTGTTGTGCAGTCTTTAAGAAGGACTTTTAGCTTCGAGAAAACTCGAAATGACTGTGCTGAGGTGCCAAGGAGGAGGCAGTCCAAAGACATCGATTCCCGGGACCTGGGCAAGGGCCGTGTGTCAGGGTCCGACGGGCGCCTGCACCAGCGCGACACTCTCAGAGCCGGCGGGCAAAGGCACGTGGCTTCTCAGCATCTGCTGGTACAGACTCTGGTTCCCCGCCTGGTACCTCTGGTTCACGTGGAACTTGTTTTCCCAAAGCCACTGCCTTCCCTGGGCTGCTGATGGGAAAGTAAAAGGTCCCTGTGATCTGAGGTGTAAAAAAAAAAAAGCAGAGTACAAAGAAAGGCTCTGGAAGTAGTCTAGATTAAAGTATTCCACATTTCTCTAAAGACAAATAACAACCAAATGCAATTCCTACCTTGGACTGGACCCTGTGTTCGAGGAGCACAAATGGCTGTAAAGGACATTATTAGGGTCAGTGGACAAAACTGAAGTATGCAGGGGTGGGCAGAAGTAGGTTTGCAACTATAATACAAATAAATAATACAATAACTAATAAATAATAATACAAGAATGGCCCTGGCCAGTTTGGCTCAGCGGTTAGAGCGTCGGCCTACGGTCCAGAGAGACCCAGGTTCGGTTCCCGCTAGGGGCACGTACCTCGGTTGCAGTTTGTCCCCAGCCCTGGTTGATTGTGCGGGAGGCAGCCACTCGATGTGTCCCTTTCATGTCGATGTTTCTCTCTCTTTCTCTCCCTCTCCCTCCCACTCTATCTGAACAAAAAATGGAAAAATGTCCTTGGGTGAGGATAAAATAATAATAATAATAATAGTAATAATAATAATACGAGAATGAACTCTGTTTCGTGTACTCACAGCTGTAGACCTCCTTCTGCCCACTGCGGTACATAGTGCATTAAAGTGTCATACCTGTGTGAACTGGTCACTGTTCTGTGGTGAAGGAAATACTAAGTATTTAGGGATAAAGGGCCAAAATTACACAGTTAGGCGTGTGGTTCAGGAAGAGACTGATTTCACAGAGTGCACCCAGGAGAAGTGGAGTAACATGCTAACATAGGGCAGATCTGCTTAAGGGGTTTCCAGGCCTTCCTTGTACTGTTTCGATTATTGCAATTTTAAGTTTAAATTCCTTCCAAAAACAAGTTTTAAAAAAACATACAGAAAGGTGAAACGTGTAAGATTTAAAAGTTTGTTTTCTTTGAGAGAGAGGACATTTCCTTTGGGCTGAAGTGGGATTCTCAGCGAGCTTTTCTGTCGCGGCCCCTGAGCACCAAACACAGGCGCTCAGGGCAGCACGAGGCGCGGGCTCTGCGGAGCTCCAGGCCTCTGCGACCTTGTCCCTAGTACTGCCGTGACTCACACCCAGAGCCTGGCGATGATGTCGTCAGTGGTTAGTTATATGTTTGTCAGATGGTCATTTGCCGGCATCAGGTATCAGCTAGGCCATGGTCAGCATTCTCGTGGGAAACAGGACACGTCGTAGAGAAACCAGGGGAGAGACACGTGGAAATCACAGTCTCATCCTGACTCTCTGCCCTTGGGCTAAAAAGTGAAGGGCGGAGACTTGGTCACGGTCTTCTAGGTGGTCCCCCATTCATTTGTGATAAAATGGTTTGGTGTTTATGAAGCCCGTGCTGATGTTAGAGCCAGCTTGTAAATGACACTTTGCATTCACTGCTCTCTTACTCTTAATCTTTGTAACCGTGATATCTTCATGCCCTTGGAAAACCTTCTCCTGTCCAAGTTTTCCTGCCTGGACCACCGTCTCCTCTCAACTCCTGTCTCAGAAACCCTGATTAGATACTGTCCAATCTCTAGATGTTCACTATACTTTCCACTATTAATTCAGCTATTTTATTTTATGTTAACCTCCTCTAAGGAAGGGTTTGTCATCACAAATGGTGCTAATTATGAGGATCATGAGTAGTTAAACCATGAAATTAAATGAAAAAATTTATTTTTCATGGAAGTCAAAGGCACCTTGCTGAGGTCAGCTTCCACTGGCTAGATTCTCGTCCCACTCAGCCGAAAGTTCTCTTTTTTCCTTTTGACTACATCACTGGAGACTTGATAGGCTTATTCTAGTTCTGTCTCTCTTAATATATGACCTACGAAAGGAAGGACATTTCTCTTTTTTTTTAATCCTAACCCAAGAATATTTTTCAGATAGAGTGGGAGGGGGAGAGAGAGCGCAAGAGAAGCATCAATGTGAGAGACACACATCGATTGGCTGCCTCCCGCACAGTCCCAACCAGGGCCAGGGACCGAACTGCAGCCGAGGTCCGTGCCCTTGACTGGAGTCAAACTCTTTGGTCTGAGGGTCGACGCTCTAACCATCGAGCCACGCTGGCCAGGGCAGGAAGGACATCTCTTCACTGCTAATCCTGGTATGTCCATACAAGTGACAGTGCGGCCTCAGCACCCGCCACGTGAAACATTGAACCGCGGCCGCCAGTCAGTGACGAAAGCAACACAGTCAGGCCCCAGCTTTTAGAGCTCGGAGACTGCTCCATGGGGAATGTCCTGGCAGGGCGTGAGCTCGAGGGCATCAGAATCTGCCCCCCCAATCTGGCTTGGGGACGGTAGCTGGGAGGGAGCACTGGGGGGCCTCCAGGTTCCTCGGTAACCTCCTCTCTAGAGGTCTTTGCAGGCGTTGTGCAGCTTTTGAAAAACCTGGCAGCTGGAAATGACATCTGTATTCCCTTCATTTGCTTTTTTATTGATGAAAATGTATTGCTGCTTTTTAGAGGCCAGGAGCTGAGAGCTTTATGGCCGTTGAAGTTCCTGCTGTACAAAAGACACTTAACCGTTTACGTAAACATAAACTGTGCGTAAACACACATTTAAAATATGCCCTCTAATCATGGGTGACTAGTGACATGCTTCTTTTTCTCCTGTGGCAGCGGTGGTAATTATGCAAATAAGTCAAAACCCATATTTTTTTTTTTTATATCCTCACCCGAAGACATTTTTCCATTTTTTGTTCAGATAGAGTGGGAGGGAGAGAGAGGAAGAGAGAGAGAGAGAGAAACATCAACGTGAAAGGGACACATCGAGTGGCTGCCACCCGCACGGCCCAACCAGGGCCAGGGACAAACTGCAACCGAGGTACGTGCCCTTAGTGGGAACCAAACCCGGGTCTCTCTGGACCGCAGGCCAACACTCTAACCGCTGAGCCAAACCAGCCAGGGCCAAAACCCATATTTAAGTTGATTTTTTTTTTTTTTTTTGGTACGTGCCCTTAGCGGGAACCGAACCTGGGACTCTCTGGTCCGCGGGCCGATGCTCTAACTGCTGAGCCAAACCGGCCAGGGCAAAAGTTGATTATTTTAACATTAGGGCCTGAAATGGGGTCTTTTTTCCAACGTTGGATAAATATTTAACCACAGAAAAGTGAGTACTTAAAGCAAGAAACAGTCCAGGTAATAGGGAGCGAGGGCCAGAGTAATTTTTAATTGAAGCACATTGATTACAAAGTCATGCATCCACGTTTTTAGTTTGTCCAGGTTGAGGTAGACGCTGAACAGAGAGGAAGTGCAGTCTGCCTACAAAACGCTTGACTCTGTGGCTGTGAATGGACTCTTGGAGTTTCTTTTGGCAGATGGGGATGGACACATGGATCACTTGCTCCCGGGCTGTGAAGATCAAAGCTGCCAGAAAAGCACCATTTACTTAGCGAGATCCGGAGCAAAGCAGGTGTGTGGGCTCTTGCCTTACCGTGAGGAGAATCACGTTCTTTTCTTTCTTTCTAAAGTGATTTTATTTATTTATTTTTTTCTTTATTGATCTTAGAGAGGAAGGGAGAGGGAGAGAGAGATAGAAACATCGATGAGAGAGAACATCGATTGGCCGCCTCCTGCATGCCCCCTACTGGGGATCGGGCCCACAACCTGGGCATGTGCCCTGACCAGAAATCGAACCAGCGACCTCTTGGTGCATGGGTCGACGCTCAACCACTGAGCCACATAGCTGGGCCTAGAATCACATTCTTGAAAAACAGTCTTTAGAGGTTAGAAAAGATAAGCTAAAGAATCAGAACAGAAAGAAACCAAAAATAAATTACTGACTTCCTCACTTAATGAAATGCATTTCGATCTATTTTTTATTGGTTTGTTGAGGGAAAAGTGCTGTTATAATACTTCCTGGTGAAGAAAACCCAGTCTTGATTCTGTAGTTAAATGACCTGTTGGCATTTTATATGCTGGGGAAAAGGTGAAGCGCACTATAGCCCTAACAAAGGGTGATGTCGGACATCGTCTGCCTTCAAGGCTAATCTGGTTCCCATCTGTGGCATCAGGATCTATTTCATTCTCTCCCGACCCTCTTCCCCAGCCTGTAGGTGAGCGGTTTAGGATCCTGTAGTCACAGCCAAGCAGTAACGCGGAGACGTTCGCTCATGACATGGGGAATTTCTCCGTGCGGAGAGCGCCTGGCAAGAAACCCGTCCTAGAGTAGAATTAATCTGTTTTCTTTTCTATTTGGGGATAAAAAGGATAGAATAACATATTGACTTTTATAGCCCTTATAAGTGGAAACATTACATTTTATACTAAGACACTAAAGAAAACAAGTCTTTATACAGTCAGCATTCTAAAAACGTTTAACTATTGCACTCATAAGTTTTATTATCTTGAACTTTTTTTTTTAACTTAGAATCATTATTCTAAGTTATTAGGTCATCACCTAAGATATATCATCACCGAAGATATTAGGTCAAATAACACTTCATCATTGACTCATAGGTATAAGTAAACCTATAATTATAGCCTGTCTTCAAGTTACAGACAGTATATACTGTAAGAATATTTTCAAATTATACAGTCCTCTCTCTCTCTGTCTCCAGCAAGATAAATGTCACAGTTATTTGATGACTGTGAAGGATGTCACATTAATGGAAAGACTTTTTACTTTTCAGTCCCTCATGCATCTACCTTAACAGGAATACTTCATCCTCATTAATAAACTGTCAGCCTCTTCAGAAATTTGTGATAACTTGGCATTTTATCAAATTTTCCATCTTCCAAAACAAAACCAACTTTTCTTTTTTTTCGGTCAAGTGAAACATTAAAATATTTTTATGATATATAATACTTTTTTGCTTTACAAAAGATTGAAAAAGTGATTAAAGATGCAGACACGTTTTTTTAAACAGCATGTTTTCTGTAAATGTGCCTTTAAGTTTCTTTCCTTTCCCATGGCAAAGTATGCTTTCTTTGGATAACCCAGAGAATGTTCCGGATGCTCTGTGTACCACGTCCTGTGCAGGGAGTCATTTATAATGTAGTTCACCTGCTTGTAAGAAAAAACTTCTGGAGGTGTATTGGGCCTCCTGCCGTTTCGAGCCAGCTGGGCCTGCTGCTGCCGGGGTGTCCAGGTTCCGTGCCAGGGTCCCTGCTCCTGGCTAACTGGGCACATCTCATTTTAATGCCATCTTTCTACTCGTTAGATTTCTAGTGTGTGTAGGTTATTAAAAGCTTATTTTGAAATCGACCTATTCTCTCTGTTCTGTTCATTATAATTAGTGTAGAAATGAAGAATTTACTGAAATTGGAGCTTCCGGCTGTTTTGGTGACAAAGCTCGTCTCCTGGCCAGGCCGGCCGTTGGGCTCTGAGCACGATGACTCAGGTCCTCATCTGTGTAAGCGGCACAGCCGGAGAGCAGATTGTCACATAGAACTTTGCCACGTTCTGACGTTCTCCCTGAGCTGGTCCTCGTGAAAGGACGTCAGTCTAAACACGACAGTGTGCTCTAATTTTGAAAAATGTTTATTTGAGGTTACATTTCCAGTCAACACAGATTTTAAGATGGGCGATTCAACGATGCAATTATTAACAACATTTTAATCCTAAGGTTCTGTGATTCTGTGAAAAGCCTCCTAAGGCTCTATGTGACTAGTGATGCATTTTAAAGAGAACTTTTCCCCAGAGTATCAACTACCTACTCACCAAAGTAAATTCTAATACCGTACTGTATTAGAGAGATGAAGAACTTAAGATGTTTATCTTGAGGACTTGTAATGGATCACTTGTTTTGCAAATGGTGAATTTTTTTCGTAAAATCTCATTTTTTCCTCCCATTCCTAGTGGGTTCCAGTCTTACAGGATTTCAGCAACAAGGGTACCCTCTGGGGCTTTGTGCCGTTTGTGCGTGAACAGCGACCAGCGGAGATACCAGTTCCAATGACCCTGCACATTGGAGACTACAACATGGACGGCTACCCGGACGCCCTCGCCGTGCTGAGGAACACCTCTGGCAGGTACGGAAAGGGGGCCAGGTGAAGTGCTCGTGAGGGAGCGTCACTGCGACACTTGTAACTGAAGCACCTCCGCGTAGTACAGCCCTTAACTAGGAAACAGGACAAGCTCAGATCCTATTTCTTTTCTTTTTTTTTTTCTTTATTGATTTTAGAGAGAGGGGAAGGGAGAGGAAGAGAGAGAGAGAGAAACATCGATGAGAGAGAACATCGATTGGCCGCCTCCTGCATGCCCCCCACTGGGGAGGCCCACAACCTGGGCATGTGTCCTGACCGGGAATCGAACCAGCCACCTCTTGGTGCAGGGTCGACGCTCAGCCACGGAGCCACACCAGCGGGGCCAGATCCTGTTTCTTTATGTAGTCCCTGAACTTCTCTCCGTATCTTCAACAGCTTCATTGTTACCATGACTACCCTAACTGGGAGTCACAGCTCATTGGTGACGTTTGCTGTCCATTTCCGTTATCACAGACATGCCATCACGTGGCAGGTGTAAAGCCATCCTTATTTCCAGAACTGAGAATTTTACCTCCCTCCCAGGAAGGGTCAAAAGGAACCTTGGATGATGAGGGTGAATGTTAAATGGGGTCAGGGGGGTCACTCAAGGCCAAGAAAGACCTGACAAGGGAGAAGTTTTCCGTTTCATAGAAGCACTAATTAATTGTGTTGTGTTCGTTAATTATCTAAATGTTTTGTCCTCTTTTCAATAAAGGATTTAATAGGTGATTGTGTATACATTCTTGGTTTAATCTTGTTTTAATGCATTTTCATTGATGGGATAATGCCCTTTCTTTAAGGTACATAATTATCTTAACTCAGCATGTTGTCACACTTTCCCTGAGAAGATAAAATTGAAATTTAAATGTGGTTAGTTCTTTTGCCTCACAGGTATTCAAGTACATAGAATTTCTTACCTTTAATGAAATAATGAATATTTCCTAGAAATTGTTTTTAGGATATGGTGTAAACACAAAATATGGCTGGGGACAGGACAAATTTGTATTCCTTGATTGAATTCCATTGATATCCCCAACTGGAAATGAATGTGACTGACATTTAGCTAAAAATAATCCACACGGATGAATCGGTGTCCAGAGGAGTCACCTTGGTGGAACAGACATCCCTTCACTCGTGTTCACAGCACTGAACTTCTTCTGAAAGGGCCGCCTGTGTGGGGAGTGACCGCCTGCCTCCTGTTCACATCGTCCAAGAGATGACTCCTCTGCAGGGCTGGGTGACACAGGCTTCTCTCCGTCGCTCTGGGGATTTTCATCTTACCTGTTCGGTCTCCTGAGGACACGCCACAGCTGGAAGCCTGAGCTATTGGCTGTTCCTCCTGTCTGTCTTCCCTCGGCCTTCCATTCAGGTCCACAGCACAGGCTGTCTAACCCAGCTCTTCGTCTCACACCTGTCTTCTGAGCCACCTGGGGTCCACCCACCTGCTCAAACTCACCTTGTCCGGACCCAGCCTACCGAACTCCCCTCTCTTCAATCCGACTCTTCCTCGTGATCTCCCCACTTACTACCAAGATGCCGTCCTGGCCCAGTCCTTTCAGCCGAGGGAAGTTCGGTTGTCTCTGACCCCCCACCCCCCCGCAGGTGCCGCCTCTTTCACCGTGCGCTCGGCCGCTTCTCTGGTCCTTTCTCGCTGCCATCCCCGCTCACGCACTTGCTCCTGGCCCTGAACTGCCCCCGTTCCTCGTGGATTTCTCTTCTCTATTTGACCTGTCTCCTCTGCCTATAGGATCTTCCGCAGCAGCAGTTATGTCCCTCACCCTCGCCTTGGGACTCTTCTTATTCCACCCTCTTCCCCTGATATGTATATAACTACTGTGTGTGCAAGCCTCCCCAACCTGAAAATATGTTTCTGTGCCTCTGGACAGCTGTCTACTGTAGTACCGCGAATCCACCTGCCCCCGCCCCCGCCCGGCTTCCGCCCACGCTGTGCACTGCGGCTCAGTGCAGGGATTTCCACGCACAGGTTGCGTGGGTGGCCTTCCGTCCGCAGGTGCCAGCGTCCTGCCCACCTCCGGGGATTGATGGCTTACTCCTAACTCTTCTGGCTCCCTCTGTGGCCTCTGACTTCCTGTGCCCCGTCCTGAGGACCCCTTCCCCGTGGCGGCTCAACATCGCTGTTTCTGGGGGCTCCATCTCAGGCCTCTGTTCTCACTCCGAGTGTCCGTCCTCCACTGTGGCTGTTTTCATCACCACTCACAAGCCTAGGACTTCTACTCCCTGTACCGGGGCCTCACACCGGCCTCACTGCCCGGCAGACTCAACTGTCACACCCTAAACCTGTCCATCGTGTGTGTCAGGCGCTGCCACCGCTCACCAGTCGCTCAAACACCGATGTGGAGGCCCCCCCCTTCCCTGGGTCCGCCCCCCCCTTCCCTGGGTCCGCCCCCCCTTCCCTGGGTCCGCCCCCCCTTCCCTGGGTCCACCCCCCCTTCCCTGGGTCCGCCCCCCCTTCCCTGGGTCCCCCCCCTTCCCTGGGTCCGCCCCCCCTTCCCCGGGTCCGCCCCCCCTTCCCCGGGTCCGGCCCCCCCCTTCCCTGGGTCCGCCCCCCCTTCCCTGGGTCCGGCCCCCCCCATCCCCGGGTCCGCCCCCCCTTCCCCGGGTCCGCCCCTCTCTGCATCTCGTGGACTGGGGGCTGAGCCAAGCCCGGCGCCCCCTGGGCACGGCCTGCGCCTGCGCGTTAGTGGGCGCTGTGTCCTGGTTTCTCACTCGGTGGTTCCTGTGCACCGTTAACCACTAGCAGATACAGTGACCATTACGTTTCATTTTACACAATAAAAACACAGATGTTATAAAACCTTGAAAGAAGGTGTCGTGCCCCCAAGTTCACCATATGAGGAACACCTGTGATGAAGGTGAAGGACAGCAGGACAAAGTCTCCACCCCTGCCTGGGACCTTCTGGCTCTCCGTCACTGAGCAGGCCTTTGCACTGGCCTCGCTCTCGACGCCTCCTCCTCTCACTCCGGCAACACCGCCGCCCGTGCCCGATGCGTGGCGGTGGCCCACAGCGCAAGCGCACCGTTTTCTGGGAGCCGCGCAGCCCCCGCAACGTTCCGACTGCCAGCGAGCGGCTCACGGACACGTGTCCGAGCTCAGCACGTCAGAGCGCGTCGTGATGTATCCGCTTAGCCGAGGGCTCTGCATCTACTGATGGCTGGGAGCATAGGTTTCAGAGCAGCAATTCCAAAAAATTGCTTTACTCTTGAAGAATTCCTAACGGACTGACTTTTCTTCTTAATTCGCTTTTCTTTTGTGTGTAAAAGAACTGCCTTTCTTGGGGTTTATGCAGAAAGACATACGTACCCCCATGGAAGCTCTCTTCCTTCCGCGGGAGCCTAGACTGAGGGTGAGGCTGGGAGTCGGGGAAGAGCCTGAGGACCAGCTCCACGCGCAGGGCCAGCTCCACGCGCAGGGCCAGCTCCAGTGCAGGACCAGCTCCACGCGCAGGGCCAGCTCCAGTGCAGGACCAGCTCCACGCGCAGGACCAGCTCCACGCGCAGGACTGGTGGTGGTGGGAATGGCTGAGGTGGCTCACCAGCTCCTAGAGCAGCCAGGGAGAAAATCCCACTTCGGGTTAAATGAACCATGAGCTACCTTTCTTAATGAGAAATAAGACAGATGGAGGCAGCATTTTAACAACCTAGAACAACCCAAACTTCGTCAAGCAGTGTGTGCGGAGAAACACCAGGGTCAGCCAGCCTTTGGAGAGAAATGGAAACCAGCCTCCAAAGCCAGTACCCTGGCTGTATAAATATTGTCCCATTCAAAGAAGAGGCGTTAGATATGCACACTGACATCTTATGTCACTTAAACATTTCCCGTGGGGGTTTTTAATGGGTTAAAATGATCTGCAGTTATTTCTTTCATTAACAGCTTTGTTGAGACGTAGTTCACACACCCTACAGTTCACGCATTCACCAGGGCCCAGGCTTTCGGGGCTCTTGGGCGAGTACTGAGGAGTGGACCGGCTGGGGCTTCCGTGCTCAACTCTTCACGGAAATGCCCACCGCCCGCTGCTTCACGTCTTCCCAACATTGGTACGCTCAGTCTCTGTTGTTACTCCTCATTCAAGAATATTTTTCCACCCCTGGCCAGTTTGGCTCAGCAGTTAAAAGTGTCGGCCTGTGGCCCTGGCCAGTTTGGCTCAGCGGTTAGAGCATCGGCCTGCGGTCCAGAGAGACCTGGGTTCGGTTCCTGCTAAGGGCGCGTATCTCGGTTGCAGTTTGTCCCTGGCCCCCGGTGGGTCGTGCGGGAGGCAGCCAGTCAATGTGTCCCTTTCACGTCGATGTTTCTCTCTCTCTCTCTCTCTCTTCCTCTCTCTCCCTCCCACTCTATCTGAACAAAAAGTGGAAAAAAATGTCCTCGGGTGAGGATAAAAAAATAAAAAATAAAAAAAAGTGTCAGCCTGTGGACCCAAGGGTCATGGGTTTGATTCCCAGTCAAGGGCATGAACCTGGTTGCAGGTTTGATTCCCAGGCCCTGGTCAGGGTCATGCGGGAGGTAACCATTCGATGTGTCTCTCTCACATCGATGTTTCTCTCTCTCTCTCCCTGCCTCCTTCCCTCTCTATCTAAAAATCAATGAAAAAAAAATATATATATATATATATATCTCCTCAGGTGAGGACTAACAACAACAAAATTCTTTTCATTGACTTTTTAGATAGAGTGGAACGGAGGTAGGGAGAGAGAGAGAGAGAAACATGGATGTGAGAGAGACACACATCAGTTGGTTGCCTCTCATACAACCCTGACCAGGCCAGGGCTGGTCAGTCTTTTTTTTTAATTGTTTTTTTTCCTTTATTGATTTTAGAGAGACAGGAAGGGAGAGGGAGAGAGAGATAGAAACACTGATGAGAGAGGACATCGATTGGCCGCCTCCTGCATGCCCCCCACTGGGGATCAGGCCCACAACCTGGGCATGTGCCCTGACCGGGAATCGAACCGGTGACCTCCTGATGCATGGTTCGATGCTCAACCACTGAGCCACATCAGCCCGGCTGGTCAGTCTTTTTAAATTTTAGCTATTCTGTTTGTAGTTTGGCTCTTTGTAGTTTTAATTTCAGTTTCTCTAATAACTGGTGGTTTTTGAGCATCTGTTAATGGATCATTTGCCTTTCATATGTCTTTGTAGGTGAAGCGTCTGTTCAAGTCTTTTGCCCATATTTTATTTGGTTATTTGTTTTCTTATTATTGAGTTTTGAGAGTTCTTTATATACAAATCCTTTATTAGATATGTTGTTTGCAAATATTTCTTTCTGATCTCTGGCTTGTCTTCTCATTCTCTGATCAGTGTCTTTCAAAGGGCAGAAACTCTTAATTTTGAAAAAGTTCACTTTATCAATTTTCTTTAATGGATTGTAATTTTTAGTGTTCTAAGTAATGTTTACCTAATTAAATCACAAAGATTTTCTTCTATGCTTTCTCCTAGAATTTTTGTAGTTCTACGTTTTACATTTGGGTCTATGATCCATTTTGAGTTAATATTTCTATGTGGTACAAGATATGTATCCAAGTTCATTTCCTGGTGAATTGTTCCAGCACAGTTTGTTGAAAAGACTTCCTTTTTCCACTCAATTGCCTTTGATGTTTGGTGAAAACCAATTATGTGTCTCGGTGGGTCCATTCCTTCACTCTCCGCTCTGTTCTAATGACCCCGTCTCCATAGTCACAGCTGTACCGCGATGTTTCATTACTGTTGGTTTATAATGAGGAGAGAATTCAGACAGTGGAAGTCCTCCAGCTTATTCCTTCCCAATATTAGCCGTCCAGTCTAGGTTCTTAGCATTTCCTTAGACTTTTACGATCAGTTTGTCAATTTCTACCAGAAGAAAGTGCTGAGATTTTGATTAATATCCCATTGAATCTGTAAATCAATATGGGGATAATTGACATCTTAACAATATTGAGTCTTCTGACCCATTAAAAGTATGTGTGTCGGTTTGAGTGTGTGTGTGTGTGTGTGTGTCCTTTTATCTTAGGTCTTTAACTTTTCTCAGCAGCATATTATAGTTTTCAATATACATCTTTTATCAGATACCCAAGTATTTCTTTTTTATGCTATTATCACTGGTAGTTTTTCATTTTAATTTCTGATTGTTGTTTGCTAGTACATAAAAATACAGTTGACTTTGTATATTAATCTTGTGTTCTGCCACGTAGTTCAACTTATTAGTTCTAGTAGTTGTTTTTTTTTGTATGTGTTTTTTTGTAGATGTTATTGGATTTTCTAAACAGGTGGTCAAATAATTTATGAATAAAAACAGTTTACTTCTTCCTTTCCAATCTAGAGACCCTTTGATTTTCTTGCCTTTTCACAATGGCTAGAACCTGTAGGGCCGTGTGGTGTGGAGTGGTGAGAGAGACATCCTTGCTTGTGGGGACAAGGCTGTCAGGAGGACAGCATTCAGTCTCTCGCTACGAGTGATGTTCACTGTGGGTCTGTAGATGTCCTCTGTCATGTTGACAAAGTTCCTTCTAGTCCTAGTTTGCTGAGAGTTTGGATCAGAAATGGATGTTTGATTTTGTCAAGTATTTTTTCTACCTTTATTGAGATGATCATATGGTTTTCCTTTTTAGTTTATTAATCTAGTGAATTACACTCATTTTAAAATATGAAAGCAGCCCTGGCCAGTTTGGTTCAGCAGCTAGAGCATGAGCCTGAGGACTGAAGGGTCTTGGGTTTGATTCCCAGTCAAGGGTACATGCCTGGGTTGCGGTTCGATCCCTAGCCCCATTGGGGTCATGCAGGAGGCAACCAATCAATGTTTCTTACATTGATGTTTCTCTCCCTCCCTCCCTCCCTTCCACTCTCTAAAAATCAATGGAAAAAATATTTTCGGGTGAGGATTAACGAAAAAAAAATATGAAAGCAACTTTGCATCCCTGCAATAAACCCAAGTTGGCTATGATTTTATCTTTTTTATGTACCTGAAGTCTTCACTCTGCAGTCACTTAGCTCACTGAACCCTGTCCACTTCGGGACCACAGCCTTTCTTTGCATGGCTCCCTGGTGATCCGGAGACATGGTTCCAGGCTGCACACCTTGGAGTGGAAAAGTTCTTACTGTACTGTTGGGTTCGACTTACCAGAATTTTGTTAAAACGTTTTGCATCCGTGTTCATGAGGAGTATGGGTCTGCAGCTGTCTTGTACTATCTAATTCTGATGTGTAATGGGGCTTCGTCGAATGAGTTGGGAAGTATGTCTTCCTGCCTATTTTCTGAAGAGCCTGTGTAGAATTAGTGTTATTTCTTCTCTAAATATTTGGTAGAATTCATCAGTGAAGCCATTTGGGCCTGGAGTTTTTTGGGTTTTATAAGAGGTTTGAACGTACAATTTCAATTTATCTATTTCTTGAGTGAGCTTTGGTAGTTTCTGACTTCCAAGGAATGTATTTCATATAACTTGTTAACTGTATTGACACAAAGTTGTTGTTTTTTTAATTTTTTTTTTTTATCCTCACCCGAGGACATTTTTGCATTTATCTTCAGATAGAGCAGGAGAGAGAGAGGGGGGAAGAGAGAGAGAGAAACATCGATGTGAGAGAGACACATTGAGTGGTTGCCACCCACACGACCCCAACTGGGCCAGGGACAAACTGTAACCAAGGTGCGTGCCTTTAGTGGGAACCGAACCCGGGTCTCCGGTCCGCGGGCTGACACTCCAACTGCTGAGCCACACCGGCCAGGGCCACACAAAGGTTTTATAGCTTTCCTTATACCCTTGACTCCAGTAAAATCATAGTGACATTACTGCTCTTGTTTCTGCTATTTTTACTGTGTTTTCTCTCTTTGTTGTGGTTTTTAATGGCCATTCTGGTCGAAGGTTTATCAGTTTTAAAACTGTTCTTCGTAAAGAATCAGCACTTGTTCCATTGATTTTCTATACAGTTTTTCTGTTTACTGCATTGCTTTCGTCTGTCTTATTACTTCCTTTCTTCTGCTTATTTTATATTTGACTTGCCCCTCTGTTTCCAGCTTTTTAAGGAAGAAACTGAGGTCATTGATTTGAGACCTTTCTTCTTTCTTAATAAAATGTTTAGCACTATAAATTTTCCTCTAAATACTGCGTTAGTGACACACCACCAATCAAAATGTGCTATATCTTCATTTTCCTTCTGTTCAAAGTACTTTGTAATTTCCCTTTTGATTCACTCTTTTACTCATAGATTATTTAATGGTATTTCATTTAATTTTCAAATCTGGGGATTTTTATATATCTCTGTTTCATGAGAAATAATAGACATGACATTGTGTAAGTGTAAGTTGTACGAGGTCGTGAGTTCCACAACTATATATAGTGAAATGTTGACTACGTTAAGGTTAGTTAACACTCTTCAGCTCACATAACTACCGTTGTCTGATGGTTGTTGCCATGGTGAGGTCATTGAAGCTCTGCTCGCATAGCAGTGTCAGGTACACAATGCGGTATCATTAGCTGCAGTCGCCATGATGTACATGGGTGTGATTGATTCACGAATGCCTGCTCTTTGTCTTACAGCAATCAGCAGGCCTTCTTACTGGAGAACGTCCCCTGCAATAACGCCAGCTGTGAGGGGGCGCATCGGATGTTCAAAGTCTACTGGGAGCTGGTGGACCTGAATCAGATCAGAGACGCTGTGGTCGCCACCTTCTTCGACATTTACGAAGACGTGAGTTCAGAGCGCTCCTGCATGCTGGGGCCTCGTTGCTCCCGACCGCGTCCCTCTCCCACACCGCCCTGTTGGACCAGAGAATGTAGATGAGATCCTGGAAGCAGACGAGTTCATTAGAGAGGGCCCCTCCTGGTGTCGAATGCAGAGGGACAGGCTCATCGACACCACTGGCTGCCCAGGACAGTGGACCCTGCAAACGCCTTTGCCTCATTTTTTGCATCTTTAAACCCCTAGAGAGTCTGCTCTGAAACCAGCAGACAGCACAGCCCGTGGGTGACGCGGGGCCCACCCAGGAGCATGGGGAGCGAACTCAGTCTCTCCTCTCGCTCCGTGGGCTCGAGGGAGCCTGTGCCCAGGTTCTTGAGGCTCTGTCGGCAGTCACAGGTCCATGTGTGAGAGGCACTCAGCCCCGGTTTCCTCCTTTCTCATGTGGAAAGCCCGTTTCCTACTCAGAAAAAGAATGCGCTCTGGAATACATTCCAAACCCCAGAGTGAAGGCAGCACCGCACGCCCTGAGCGACAGCTCGTGTTAGAAAGCTAAGTGCCCGCCACGGCACTTCTCTCTCCCACCCCTTTTGCTTCTGTTTGTTTTTTCATAAGGGGCTGGTTCTCAATTATGGAATTATCGAGGCCCTTGTTTTCCTATCTCTCTGCTACCAAATTTCATTTTTATTAGCAGTTTTCAAGCATAAAAGTAACTGGCTAAAATATCCTAAGGGAATTGACTACAAATCAATTTTCATTTCTGTACATAAAAAAAAATCATAAATTAATGAAATTTAAAATTGTTTTTAAATCTGGGAAATAAATTTGCTATGAAAGAATCAAATAATTAATATTCTTACTATAAGAAATGTTTGTATAAACGGATGTAAGTCCCCAAAGCTCCCTCTCAAGAAACAGAACACAGTCAACGTGTAGAAAAAACACGGGTGGCTGACACCTGGAAATTATGGCAAGAGGTCAACCTCATTGCAGTCAGCACCTGGAAACTTAACTGAGCGCACTTCGCTTTTCCTCGGGTGGGTCAGCGCCCCTTCCGTAGGGGAGGTGGTGGCCGCGGCAGCCAGGGCCGATGGAAGGTGCTCCTTTTCTCCAGTTCCGGGGGTGACGTGGAAGGCCATATCGTAGGCCGTCAGAAATCCATGCAGATGTACCCAGTTGCTAACTGTTATCTAGAGATTAACATCACCGATGTTTTGTATTTTACTATTCAAGGTTACACATCCTTTAAATGGTATTTTTCTTTTGAACACCAAGTTGAATAAATAAGGTTTCCATTTACATGACGAACATTTGGAACACGCGTGAACTTGTGTTATCCTGGCCCTGCATGTTCAGCACCTTCTCAGTCAGTGAGGTTTGTTCTTACCGCTTTGTTTATGTTTTTGCAGGGAATCCTGGACATTGTAGTCCTAAGTAAAGGATACACAAAGAACAACTTTGCCATCCACGCATTAAAAAATAACTTCGAAGCAGATGCTTACTTTGTCAAAGTCATTGGTGAGTGTTTGATTTATATGTTTTATTACCGAGTATTAACATTTGATTTCGTGTTCTCTCTGTCGGCACAAACTTCCCAGAGAGTAAGGACGCTCTCCTGCGTACGGTGCGCTCTCTCCACATCAGGAGCGGGCTGGAGCCCAGCGCTGCCGCTCACAGGCCGCTCTCCAGCTGTGCCCGCAGGGCTGGCTCTTTCGGGCCAGGAGCCTGCCCAGGAATACCTACTGCATGTAACGTGGCAGGTTCCTTTGCGAATACAGGCCCTCTCACCCACGTCCTCATTACCCAGCTCAGGCCGCGCGCGCCTTCGCGGAAACCCTACGTGGAGTTGGACACCGTGCTGTGCGCTCCGCGGTGCTGTCCAGCAAGCACGTGGCGTCGACTTCCGCCTTGACCATCTGGTCGTCCTGATGACCACCAGGTGTTTCTACCTTAAAGCCACTGTTTCCCCCTTTGTAACTGATTAGTGTTTGAGGGCGATGTGTTCTGACGTTGCTGTAATGTACTGTTCCCTGCCAGGCCTCTGCCCCCAGCCGTAGTCCATTCTCCACTCCTGCCGCCCCCGGCCTTCTACCCAAGAGCTGTCCAAGGGTGATGCTCTGTCTCAGCACTCCTCTACGTGGGTTAGCTGGCATTCTGCCACGGGAAAGACCTTTCTCTTCTGCCCTGTCTACGCATATTCATTTACAGTATAGACCTGTGTTTGTGTTTTATTTAAAACAAAGTCATTTCTTTTCATGCTCAAGTTGTTCCCTATAGGGCAGGAGGGAGGAGTTCCTTCCAGCTGACTCCTTTTCTCCAAGGAGCCAGGTTCCTCTTAGTAGAGGATGGTATTTAGAAACCAAGTTCTGGGTCCTCAGTGTGCTGGTTGCTACTGGGTTGTCATTTCCTCAGTGTGCTGGTTGCTACTGGGTTGTCATTTCCTCAGTGTGCTGGTTGCTACTGGGTTGTCATTTCCTCAGTGTGCTGGTTGCTACTGGGTTGTCATTTCCTCAGTGTGCTGGTTGCTACTGGGTTGTCATTTCTCTCAATGGACAGCTAGAAAATACAAGCATGGCTTCACACAATCCACAAATACGCACATATATAACTATATATATGATAAAATCATGAATTCATATCATGGCTTCCATTTCTAGTCCAACACACTGCAAAGGTTCTTTCCACTCTTTCTGTTTGTGGATATCTTCTCTAGCAGTGGGAAACTCAGCCCCATTTTCTTCAGTGTATGTATTTGTTTACTGTTACCTGTTCCCGCCCATGCCCACTGTCTCCTCCACCGCAGAAATCCTGTACGCGCTCTGTTAGTGTCTGCCCATGTATTGTATTTTCTTTTATTTTTTAAATATGTTTTTATTGATTTTTTTTAGTGGGAGAGAGAAATAGAAACATTGATGTGAGAGAGATTCATCGATCAGCTGCCTCCTGCACGCTCCCTACTGGGGATGGAGCCCACAACCTGGGCATGTGCCCTGACCAGGAGTAGAATCAGGACCTCTCAGTCCATGGGACAATGTTCAACCACTGAGCCCCACCGGCCAGGCTATTTTCTTTGAAGTGATTACACATGTTTTTGTTTTTAGGTTTAGATTCCATTTTTTTTTTTTTCAGATTCCCTGGGATTTTCTCCATAGACAGTCATGTCATCTGCAAAGAGGGACAGTTTTCTTTCTTTCCAGTCTATGCCCTTTTTTTGTTCTCTTGTTCTTGCTAGAATTTCCGCTCCTGTGTTGAGGGTGGTGAGAGTGGACATCCTTGCCTTGTTTCTGATGGCAGGGGAAGCAGTCTGTCTCCCACCGTTAACCACGACATGAGCTGTGGGCCTGTAGACGCTCTGTGTTGTGCTCAGGAGGCTTCCTGGATTGGTGTTAGAAAGTAACTGTTTTTATGCTATTGTTATTATTATAGTTGACATCACGACAACTATATCAGCCATTTGTTAATGAAATGACACGTGTTTCCTATAAATATTACAGTTTTGCAATGGTCATAATTAGCTAAACACAGAAAAGCAACAGAAATATGAATGAGTATTGGGAAATTCAAGAAATGAAAATGACAGAACGTGTCATTTTGCTTTCTGACAGTTTTCTAGAGAAGTCCCTCTTATCTGAATGAACCGAGGTGGCCCCCATCTTCGTGGCTCCCGCGGCCACAGAAAACCAACATCGTGAGCCCAGCCACGCCCGTGCAGGAGGTTTTCGTTTTAGAAAACAAGATAACTTTGCATTAAAGCTATTAACATGAATATTAATAATGTAATCTACAGAAAGGTCATGGGAAATGAGATAGCGATTTGAAGCAATCACGGGGGGAAGTAACCTGGCTGTTTTGAGGTGCCCCCCACCCTTTCCTCTGATTACTGGCTGTCGGCCTGAAGTCTCACAGTGCCTGGTACACAGTTACCCTTTCAAAGCCGTCTTCCACGTCTGAGTTGCTTCTGATCTAAAATTATTGTGACTAATGCTCACACCAGCCTGTGCTAAATGCCATGTTTTCAGGTAAGGAAGTTTGGGGACTTCAGGTAAAACTACACGCTGCCTGTTCCCCACGACACCAGAGACGCACAGAACCCTCCCAGGGCCCTGGGTGAAGACGGGTCTGAGGATTGCAGAACTGGGGGGCTCCTTGGCTTCCCTAAGGCGTACCTCTCAGCTCTGATGTTTTCTCTGACTCTGGTCAGCGGCAGTTGGAGGTCTGCACCCCAGTTCTGGTCTGCTGGTACTCACCTCGGATCTCTAGCAAACACGCATGAGCTCAGGTTATCCTGGGGCTTTAAAACTGGAGCAGTACTTTCCTCTTGCTTCCCAAACAAGAGGAGACCTTTAGAAAGCTTGTATTCCCGTCCGCATCCAGATGTTGAAATCATGCGGAAGTGCACATCTGCGTGGTTCATCTCATTTTACCTTTCGTGCCTACCGTGCTACAGATCCTTTCCTAGCGGTTCACAGCAGGTCAGCAGTGACTGTCCAAGCCTAGCAGGTGGGTCAGCTTCACCGCCACCGTTTTACTTCCAAGGCACATCTTCCCCTCTTCACCCGATCTCCTGCCTCCCGTGTGGAGCTCCTCCTCGCGTCCCTTTCGGAAAGGTGCAGAGGCTGATGCACTTTCTGAGCACTGCTGTGTGCTGAAATCTGTCTCTTCCCCCTCGTGTCAACACCAATTGCGCTAGCCCAGAACTTTGTAAACATCGCTCCATTTTATCCTCATCTTTGAAATCCCCTTCGCCCGCACGTTCTCCTGCTTAGATGGGGACCCTCCGTGCAGCGGCTGCACGCGCCAAGCCCAGGACAGAACCCAGCAATAACTCTGCCTGGTGACCACCGCCCTGCGTTCTCTGACGTGGCTCCTCTGGGGGCCTCGTACAGCTGGGGTCATTCAGCGTTGGTCCTTCAGCGACTGGCTATTTCACTCAGCATCTTGTCCTCCAGCTCATCCGCGCCGTAGCCTGTGACAGGATTCTTGCCTTTTTAAAGCTGAGCAATATTTCATGGTGTGTATAGACCGCATTCTGTGTGACCCTGTGTCGATGGACCTTTATTCGGGTTGCTTCCACCTCTCGGAGATTGTGAACAGCACGCATTTCATTGTGGTTTGGGCTTGAATTGCCCTGGTTGCTAATGAAGTTTTTCATCTTTTCACGAACTTTGTATATCTCGCTATCTTTGGAGAAATTCCTAATCAGATGGTTTGCCCATTTTTAAATTGACTATCTTTTCGTTATTGAAGTATAAGAGTTCTTTATATTATTTGAGTCATTACCAAATGTAATTTTTATGTTATAAGTTAAAGTCTAACTTCATTTTCCTCCATGTAGCCAATTACCCAGTACCATTTATTGAGTAATCCATCTTTTTCCTGCTTTAACAAGTATGTGTTGAGCAAATGCGTTGGCTTAGGCCCTGAGAAGATGATGAAATGATGCAGAGCTTACATGCTAGTTAAAAACACAGGTTTGGGCCCGGCCGGTGTGGCTCAGTGGCTGAGCGTCGACCCGTGCACAGAGAGGTCGCTGGTTCGATTCCCGGTCAGGACACATGCCCGGGTTGCAGGCTCCAGCGTGCAGGAGGGTGCAGGAGGCAGCCGATCGATGTTTCTCTCTCGCATCAATGTTTCTCTCTCTCTCTCCCTTCCTCTCTAAAAAATCAATAAAGTAAATAAATAAAATAAGCGCTGCTGTTTAAAAAAACAAACTGCTTTGCAAATATAAAACATTCACTTCACTTTTTCCTCAAATTGTATTTAACGTAAACATTAAATTAATTATATGTGTATTTAGTGCGAATGAAGAGCTATCTTCTTTCATAACGAAACATGTCACGCTCATTTCTTAGCGCCTGTGTGTTGTCATCCCCTTCCTAAGCGTATTTCTATTGGAACCATTGTCATGTATATTCATAGAATAGAAGTAAATAGAAGAACCCACTTTCCTGTGGATATACGTGAACTGACACATATTCACAACTGTTACTGAAGTGATTCATGCACACTGAGCAGAACTGTGGGCTCTCTAATTTGTAACATGTAAGATACTTAATAGCACATCATGTCTGCTTTCGTTCAGGGTATCACTGCACATGCAGTAGCGTAGCTGGTTCAGAGCTCGTATTGCTTATGTAAGGTCCGCTCAGACAATCCAACCTTTTCTTTTTTGGTGATTATAGAATAAATGTGTCATTATTAGTGTATATTTATTGTAGGCTCATCAATTATTTTATAGTTATGTTTTCTATACTAGTTATCAAACATGCCCAAACTCTGTGACCAGAAACTTTGCCTCCTTACATGGGAAAAGTCCAGCGTGAGACAAAAAGTATTAAACGCTGTTTGCCTCTCAGTATACATTTCAGTTGATTTGCATTTGGCGCTGTTGTCAGATTCTCAGTCATCCTTGAAGCTTAGCTAACCAGTTGGAAATAAAACCAACAGTAGATATAGCTTGATGTAACCATAACTATCGCACCTGTTAGCATCTTGGCTGCTTAACAAAGGCTTTTGGAATATTGATACAAAGTGGTCCAGCCGGTGTGGCTCAGTGGTTGAGCATTGTCCCACGCACCAAGAGGTCACCAGTTCAATTCCCGGTCAGGGCACATGCCCAGGTTGCAGGCTTGATCCCCTGTAGGGGGCGTGCAGGAGGCAGCCGAGCAATGTTTCTCTCTCTCTCTCTCCCTCTCCCTAACTCTCTAAAAATCAATAAAAGAAAATTTAAAAAAGAAAAAATATTTGTACCAAGTGAACAACAGAAATATAATTTACTCAGATCCAAAGAAATTGAACTAGTTTCTGCTTGTGAACCAGAAGAGCATGTTAATAGATTTTTAGGTGAAACAGTAAGAGGACTTTAAATATACGTTTACATTGTATCAGTAATAATAAATAGCCGTTTCTTTATTTTTCCACAGTTCTCAGTGGTCTCTGCTCTAATGACTGTCCTCGTAAGATAACAGTAAGTAAACTCAGTTACAAGTATTTCTGAGAATATTCTTTGCATGATAGATACAAAATAGTTGTTATAGGTTACTATCAAATGATTACTCTTTAGAAGTGATTTAAAGTATCCTTCAGTGCTCAAGAAGAGTTTGCTGGGAATGAAATACCTTTCCTAAAAGACTTGTCACCTTGAGGTCCCCTCCTTCAGAAGGCCTTTTCTGTGTCCTTGGAGAAATGGCCACCCTCCGATACTTCTGGCATGCTGCCGCCACTGGGCATTGTACCACTTGATCAGACCCACCTGTTTATCTGAGCGCCTCTCCACACTGGACCGGAACCCCTGGGGGTCAAGAACCGGTCATCTTGGTATACTTGGTACATAGCACAGAGTCAAGCTTATGAATCTTTTTAATGAATTTTTTGTATAGTCTTAATATTGACTTGCTGTCTAATGAAATGTTTCAGTGAAATAACAAAATGTGAAAATAATTAGGCTTAGTTTTTGAAATTGCCTGTTCATGTAAACTATAAGATTACATTACATTTGAAAGTGTGTGTGTTGGTATTTCCCTGCTGGGGTCCTCACAGTCGCCCTGGTTTATGAGGAGTTACCCCCCACGTAAAGATGAGGAAACGGAGGCTCAGCAGAATTGGATTGTCCAGAGTCAGACTGCTAGGCAGCGGGACCCGCACGCAGAGCTAGGTGTTCCCACTCCCGTCTCACTCTCACCGCCCCACTGAGGCGCTGCATTCCCGACTTCTGGCATGTGGTTGGGAACCTCCCGCGTCTGAGACACGTGGAAACAGTCCTGGGCCCAGGGTTTGCGTGCAGAGATTTAGTCTAGACTCAACTTGAGAGCAACGCCTCTGACGAGTGAGGAGAGCAGGTTCGCAGAGGGAGGAGCTAGTCGACCGCGTGGGGAACTGAAGCAGGGATGGTCCTTTACTGCTGGCTGCAGGGGAGGTGGGGGGGGGGGCAGGCCGTGTGCCCCTGTGTCAGCCGCCATTGCACGCATGCATCCCCAGGGAGGGGGTGTGACCTGCACAGGCCAGCCCCCTTCAACTGAGAGCAACAGCTAGTAGGAACCCCTCTGTGAGCTACCAGCAGCCCGTCTTGGAGCAGCTCAGGGACTCTGTCGCGGTCCCAGAGGGGCGCTCTGGCTGCTCCGTCACCATGTGCACTGTGCACGTGTGTGAGTGCCTGGCCAGCCACCCGCTTCCTTCATTACGAACATGGACGTGTGTGGGGAGCTTGAGGAGGGCCCAGTGCGGACAGCCAGTGTGTGGGAGCTCTCTGCTCCACACTTAATTGTGCAGTGAATCTAGAACTGCTATGAAAATAAAGTCAGTTTTAAAGATTTAGAGTGCACATGTGATTAGCCAGAGGCCAAAGAGAACTCGGCTGTGTGGGTCTTGTCGGCCCAGTGTGTGGACTGCCCAGCCCTGTCCCTCTTCCTGTCCTTCACGGCCGCCGCGCAGCTCTCTCGTGACTGGTCAAGTGAAGAACCTGGCGAAGCTGAGATCGAGCCCACTCGTGTTACCCACAGGCTCTAGCAGAAAGTGTGACAGGAAAGACTGTAATTCAGGCAGGTTGTACTTCTAAGACCAACAGCGCTCCCGTCCTCCTCGTCTGGAAGCCACTTCTGTCGTAGGGAAAGCAGAACCATTTAGGAAGGCTTGGCGTCCGGCGGGCGGAGCTGTTCCTACAGCGGCCCTCACACCGCCCGGCCCTGCGGCTTTTCTGCAGGTGATGCGTCTCCTCCCACTCACCCATCATTCCTTTCTTTGGAGTTCAGATCCTGTCGTTTTCCTTCCCCACTGGTACCATAGATCACACTTGCATGACAACCTAAAAGCAGCAGATGCGCACTGTACGGCCCCAGGATCGTGCCAGGTGCACTGTACGGCCCCAGGATTGTGCCGGGTGCACTGTACGGCCCCAGGACCTGGGCCGGGTGCACTGTACGGCCCCAGGATCGTGCCAGGTGCACTGTACGGCCCCAGGACCTGGGCCGGGTGCACTGTACGGCCCCAGGATTGTGCCGGGTGCACTGTACGGCCCCAGGACCTGGGCCGGGTGCACTGTATGGCCCCAGGACCGTGCCGGGTGCACCGTACTGCCCCAGGACCCGTGCCGGGTGCACCGTACTGCCCCAGGACCGTGCCAGGTGCACTGTATGGCCCCAGGATTGTGCCGGGTGCACTGTACGGCCCCAGGACCGTGCCGGGTGCACTGTATGGCCCCAGGATTGTGCCAGGTGCACTGTACGGCCCCAGGACCGTGCCGGATGCACTGTATGGCCCCAGGATTGTGCCGGGTGCACTGTACGGCCCCAGGACCGTGCCGGGTGCACTGTACGGCCCCAGGATTGTGCCGGGTGCACTGTACGGCCCCAGGACCGTGCCGGGTGCACTCACTGTATGGCCCCAGGACCCGTGCCGGGTGCACGCCTGCTTGGGAGAGTGCCTGTTTCATGGGAGAGTGGGTGTTCTTCACGTTGCTTTGACATCGTGATAGGAAGTGCTCTGTCAGACACGACCCAGTGCGAGACAGAGGGAAAGCTCGTGTCACGTGGTGTCTTCACCGCTTGAGCTCCTTCCTGAGTGAGTAGCTCTTCTCCCACCCACCTAACCCGGCAACCTGTCTGATACCCAGGGACAGGAAGGACTACTCAAGACAGCAACTAATACCACCCAGATGCCTTTATCTTCATCTCGAAAACCCCAGAGTCTCACTCTTATCCAACTTTAGCAACTCACTCCCATGGTCATTCTCTGGCCCTGACCTACCGACCGTTTTTCTTTTGAAATCTCGATGCCAGCCCTGGCCGGTTTGGCTCAGCGGTTAGAGCGTCGGCCTGCGGTCCAGAGAGACCCGGGTTCGGTTCCCGCTAAGGGCATGTACTTCGGGTTGCAGTTTGTCCCCGGCCCTGGTTGGTCGTGCGGGTGGCAGCCACTCGGTGTGTCACTTTCACATCGATGTTTCTCTCTCTCTCTCTCTTCCTCTCTCTCCCTCCCACTCTATCTGAACAAAAAATGAAAAAGTGTCCTCGAGTGAGGATTAAAAAAAAATAAAATAAAATAAAAAGAAATCTCGATGCCATTATCCAGCTCCCTGACGACCGTGCATTTTCCCAGCCCTCTCACTCTTCTTGGTCTAACTGGACCTGATCAGCTTTAAGGCCATCAGTCTCTTTCCCTGGATCAGCCCACTCTCGTCTTTGCCTCCCTCCTTATTCAGCTACTGTACATCAGTCATCCATCACATCTGCCACTAACTTTAAACCCTGTCCCCCACTACCTGCCTAATGACAGCCCTGTGTTAGTCTCTCTCACTCACTCAGAACCCATGCTTCTGGGCATCTCTGAAGAAAAGTACACAGCCCCCCTAACTCATAATCTCCGACCTCAAATGAACATTCACAATTGTATCGTAGTCTCACAGGGACTCCTAGACATCTTTCCTCCCTTTCTTCTGTGGTTACTTTCAGGATTTTCTCTTTGCATTTCTACTGGTTAAATATGATCATCCTGGGTATAGGTTTTTAGGTATTTGTCTTTTTTGGTGTTCTCTAAGCTTCCTGGATCTGTGGTTTTGTGTCTGCCACTAATTTGGGGGAAATCTCATATTATTTCAAATATTTCTTTTGTTCCTTTCTCTTCTTTTCCTTCTGGCAGTCCCATACACACATGTTACACCTCTGGTAATTGTCTCTTCACCTTTTCATTTGTTTTTCTCTTTGGAAGTCTCCATGACTATATCTTCAAGTCCACAGACCCTTTGCTCTGCTGTGGCCGGTCGACTGATGAGCCCATCAAAAGCATTCACTTCTGCTAGTTTTTTAAATTTTTCTTCCATTTTCCTTTGATTCTTAGAGTTTCCATCTCTCTACATACATTAACAATCTGTTCTTGCATGTTGTCTACTTTTTTCCATTAGCACCCTTAGCATATTAATTACAATTACTTTACATTTCTGGTCTGATCATTCCAACATGCTGCTGTATCTGTCTGAGTCTAGCTCTGATGTTTGCTTTGTCTACTCAAACTTTGTTTTTTGCCTTTGAGCGTGCCTTAAAATTTTTTCTTGAAAGCCAGATATGCTGTAGTGGGTAAAAGAAACTAAGGTAGATAGACCTTTACGATGAGGTCTTATGTTTGTCTGACAAAAGTTAGACGGTGTTTACTGTTCATTGTCACCGTGCTGTCAGAGGCCAATCTTTCCTCTGCTGTCTCTCTGTCTCCACTCTTGTCTTTTGTCTCCCTAAGGAAAGAAACAGGATCTGCACTTACTTACACTTCTCCCATCCTCACTCCCTCTGCCTCTCTGGCAGCTCTTCCAGGTTCCCTACAGACTGTTCTTCTGTCAGCCTTTAAATGTCGGTGCTTCTTGGGGTTCCATTTGAGGTTCCCTTCTCACTCTGTGTATACTCTTTAAGTCATCCAAACCTCTCCCATGGCTTTTTCTCGCCATTTACACACTGACAACTCCCAAATGTGCTTTTCTGAGGTGTTCTCTACAAATCCTTTTAAAACTGTTTTTTGTGACACTGCATAGACTACAGGGTCCTGTCATTTGAAATACTCTGTATTTACTGCAGAAAATACTCTGTAAGACCGCTTTCCTCTTCGTGGTTATTCTCTTCATCTGATTTATCCTTGAAAATTAAAATTTGCTTATAAGTTTTTGTTTAGGTTACTTAATGCTGAAATATCTATATTTTCTGGTATATTCCACTTCCTTTTTGCTGGTCAAGGCAGTTCTGTGCCCACTCACATTCCATTACTATCCAAATGTCACTTACATACCTAGATGATAGACAGCCTCAGTTCACCCGTAAGAGGAAAATGTCATGGTTTTATTTTACAATAAAGGATGAAAAACTGAGAATGCTAATATAATAGTATAGGCCATGTGAAAAGCAGATACACAATAAATACTCTAAGATCATGCCTTTTAGAGCTAAATAAATTTAAATAAATCTAAATATTACAGATTATATTACACAATTCAGAAAGCTTCTTAATGATCCCAACTCAGATCTTTCTCTGCCTTTTAGTTCTGTGAAACTTCAACTATGTGAACTCTCATTTTACTCCTTTGTGTTTGTATTGGTTGACAAGGGAGCATTGCTACTATTAAAAAATCTGCACCACCCTGGCCAGTTTGGCTCAGCGGTTAGAGTGTCAGCCCACAGACCGAAGGGTTGTGGGTTCAATTCCGGTCAAGAGCGCATATATACCTGGGTTGTAGGTTCGATCCCCAGCCCCAGTTGGGGTTGTGGTGGAGACAACCAATCAATGTCTCTCTCTCACATCAATGTTTCTCTCTCTCTCTCCCTCCCTTCCAACCAAAGAACTTATATGCATGTATGCATAACCAATGGACATAGACAACAATGCTTGGGGCGGGGGGGTGGTGGGATAGGGAGGAGGGTGTCGGGGGGGGAGGAGAAACATCTGTAACAAAAATAAATTAATAAAAAATTAGAAAAAATAAAATAAAATAAAAATCAATGGAAAAATATCCTCAAGTGAGGATTAAGAAAAATAAATAAATAAATGCATGTATGTACACATGTCTGTGCCATTGCCCGGCCGGTGTGGCTCAGTGGTTGAGCGTCAACCCATGCACCAAGAGGTCACCTGTTTGATTTCCGGTCGGGGCACATGCCTAGGTTGCAGCTCAATCCCCAGTAGGGGGTGTGCAGGAGGCAACCAATCGATGTTTCTCTCTCATTTATGTTTCTAACTCTGTCTCCCTCTCTCTTTGTCTCTAAAAATCAATAAGAACATTTAAAAAATAATAATAGTGAAATAAGCCAGTCAGAGAAAGACAAATATCACATGATCTCACTTATTTGTGGAGTATAATGAACAAAATAAGGTGATGAACAAAATAGACCTAGAGACATAGAAGTAGGGTTCAGACTGACAAACTTCAGAGGAGGCAGTGGTGGGAAGGGAAGAGATAAATCAAAGAACTTATGCATATAAGCATAACCAATGGACATAGACAGCATGCTGGGCAGGGTGGCTGGGAACAGGAGAAGGGTGTCAATGGGGGGAAAAGAAGAAACATCTGTAACAAAAATGAATTAATTCAATTTTTAAAAATGCAGTAAAAAAACAAACAATAATAAAAAATAAATAAAAAAGTCTGCACCACTAAAAGCAACTGAAAAGAATGAGAGGTGTTTTATTGTTTTTTGTGCACTCAACTGAATTAATGCTTTTATTCTCTTGTATTCCGTCAATTCCAATTATTATACAAAATACTCTCATAAGCTGCCAATTTGTATAAATGCACAAAGTGTTGTCCCAGTAGATCAATGGGTCTTAAAGAGGGTCCCCAGACCACCAGCATATGTCTCTCAGGCTCTGTTTTCTTATATTGTCTCTTATCTGGCACATTCTTGTTCTTCATTTTTCTCTTTGTCAGACTGGATCATCTTCAATTTTTTTTGTTTCTTTCCTCTGCCAATTTAAATCTGCTGTTGAGCCACTCTAGTGAATTTCTAACTTATCGTACTCTGGAAGTGAGGTGTTTGTGTGCGTGTGATACTCTATTTTGGTGAGACATTGTCCTCATAATTTCCTTCAGTTCTTCAGACATGATATCCTTTAGTTCTTTGGACAAATTTATAACAGCCAAGTTCAAGTTTTGGCCTACTAAGTCAAACATCTAGGGTTCCTTGGGGCCAATTTCTATTGACTACTTTCTTTTTGTCCTTTGCATGGCCCATACTTTCCTGTTTGTGTGTGGTGTTGTTGTTGTTGTTGTTGTTTTTATTTTTTAATCCTCACCCAAGGATATTTTTCCATTTATCTTTAGATAGAGCAGGAGGGAGGGAGAGAGAGAGAGAGAGAGAGAGACATGAATGTGAGAAGGACACATTGACTGGTTGCCTCCTGTGTGACCCCAACCAGGGCCAGGGACGAACTGCAACCGAGGTATGAGCCCTCTGCCGGAATCGAACCCAGGTCTGATTGGTCCGAGGGCCGACGCTCTAACCACTGAGCTAAACCAGCCAGGGCCTGTTTGTGTGTGTTGTAAGTTTTTTTATTGAAAACCGGACATTTTAAATAATGTGTTAACCCTTGGAGTGGTCTCCTGGCTCTGTTGTTGCTGTTTGTTGTTGTTCTGTGTCCAGCAGCTTTCCTGAACTGATTCTGAACTGTTGTGTTAGCCACTGACATCTGTCCTCAGCTTCCTGGTCAGTGATGATCAGAAAGGTTTCCTTAATCGGGTGGGGAACGTCTGGCCCGCCGGCCATATGAGGCCGGTGAAATACCAGCTCACATCACATGCCTCACCGAATTAGCCTGACCAAATATAGCAGGCTAATTTTTAAGTTGCTAATTTTGTATGGCCTGTGAATGATGTTATAATATCCAAATGGCCCTTGGCAGAAAAAAGATTCCCCACCACTGCCCTGAATGAATGATTAGGTGAGAGATCAGGGCCTTCTCAGGTCTTTTGTCTGGAAACTGTGTTGCACTGTGTGTGGCCTGCTTGATGCCCAGGAATATGTCAGAGTGTTTCAGAGCCCCTCTGAACATCTCATTTGCATTTTTCCTTTTAAGATTTGGTCAGCCTTTCTTTAGCCCAAACTGATAGCACAGCCCCAGGCAGCTTCAGTATAAACAATTGCTAAAGATTGTTTTCAACAAACAGTCCAGTTTGACAGGCCTGTTCACACAGAGCAACTCTGAGTCTGGCACAACAAAGGCATGCTGAGAATGGAGCTTCTCAGGGGGCAGCCAGTCCGTGACCGTTCTCTGGGGAGAACTGCTTAAAATATTTTCCCTCAGATAAGAGACAATATTACGTCTTAGGAATGTCCAGTAAAGTGACTCCCTTACTGTCCAAGGCTTACCTGTTCCTTTTTCATTGCAGCCCTTCGGAGTAAACCAGCCTGGCCCTTACATCATGTACACCACTGTAGATGCAAACGGATATCCGAAAAATGGCTCAGGTGAGACCAGGCACAGTGTTCACAATGACAAAAGGACACCTTGATCCAATATACTGGCAGGGTAAACGAGGACCAAGATTACCGAGTGTTCACACCCCTTATAAAGTCTTCACTTTTTATGTTATACTTGGTCTCTCTGTAGACGTACATCCGTAGATCACAGAAGGTCCTCATGACAAACACATTGACATTAATTTCTCACCGATCCCTGGTGTGATGGAGCCAGATCGTTATCCTGTTTTGTTTTGTTTTTGTTTTTTCAATCCTCACCCGAGGAAATTTTTGCATTTATCCTCAGATAGAGTGAGAGGGAGAGAGGGAGGAAGAGAGAGAGAGAGAGAGAAACATCGATGTGAAAGAGACACATCGACTGGCTGCCCCCCGCACAACCCCAACCAGGGCCGGGGATGAACCGCAACCAAGGTCCGTGCCCTTAGCAGGAACCGAACCCGGGACTCTCTGGTCTGCAGGCCGACGCTCTAACCACTGAGCCTACCGGCCAGGGCTGTTATCCTATTTTTCAATGGAAGTAACAGAGATTGAGAGAAATGACTTGAGTTATCTTGATCAAATTGTGGGGAGTGGTAAACTAGTTAACAAAGCTTGTCTTAGAAGAAGAAGTTAGAATTAGGGATCCAATCCACAGCCTAAAGCAATCCTAGTTTTTTCCCTAGTGGAATAGAAGCTGGAATATTACAGAGAGGTAGTTCTGATATATGATCATGAAGAAAACTCCAGCCCTGGCTGGTGTGGCTCAGTGGTTAGAGTGTTGGCCCTCACACCGAAGGGTCTTGGATTCAGTTTCTGGTCAAGGGCACGTACCTGGCTTGCAGGTTCGATCCCCGGCCCCACTGGGGGCACTTGCGGGAGGCAACCAATCGCTGTGTCTCTCACATCAGTGTTTCTCTCTCTCTCTCCCTCCCTGCCTTCTACTCTATCTAGAATCAGTGGGAAAATATCCTCAGGTGAGGATTAACCCAAAAAAAAATTAAAACTCCGTTATACTTTTGAATAAATAATAAAGGGAAATGCAAGGTAGAGAAAGAGGAGATAAAGGGTGTGTGCCTTTGACAGATGACCAGCAGCCTGAGATGAGATCCAACCGCAGCAAGCACAACAGTGACAATTTCAATTCTGTAAATGAGCAAAGGGACCCTAACATCAATATGCTTCTGGCGATGCCTACAGTCCTAACCATGAAGTATAAACAGAGTTGCTTTTATTCTCCATTCTTATGGACCCAAATATAATTAAGAACGCATTATATGGCCATTCTTGTTTTATACAGTGGCGTCACGTAAATGTACCAAAGTGAGTGTCCTCTGTAGCTGATTGTGCACAACTGGACTCTCGGTCCCACTGCTGCTTCGGCACGGGAACATCCCACAGACGAGCTGTGTGAAAGTTCACGGAGGATTGACAAACACAGTTATACCCCAATACGTTAATCTGCGATGTTCGTCAAGGAAACTAAAAGAAATAAGATATAGACAATTTGAACAAATGACTCCTTTACATTTTAATTTAGATACATATTAAACCATACAAAACAAATTCAGGACTAGCTGGTATTCTCTCTTTTAGCTTGAGCAAAGAGTAATCGGGCATATTTTTGTGTCCAAAAAACCACAAATTGATAACACAAGAAAATGGAAAGAACTGTAAGGCCCCCCTGGAATATCCATGACGTTCTCTTTCTCTGAAAGAATGAATTTTTGCCAGAGGAATCATTCCCTTACCTTAATTTCACATCCCCTAAAGATCTGACAGGAAAGCCCGGTCCACAGATACGGGGGTTGGGAGGGACTGGGCTGGTGGTGGTGACTTTCCCCACGGAAATGAAAGGGAGGGAGGAGGGAAGATGTGGAATCGCTGTAAGCAGCAGCTGATACATCCTCTTGATACAATCACAAAAATTGAATGATTGAAAGAATGAATGAATTATAAAACATAAAGTCTGAGAAACTCTAAGAAAGTTTGCAAATCCTTCAGCTGTTCAGCAATTAGAACTCCATCTGCACACATGCGGACGAGCCAGAGACAGATTCTGGGAAATCACAGAGGAACATTAGGAGCTGTAGTGCCAACAGGAACGAAAGAGCTCCGTGAGGTTCCGTGTGCATGTGTAACAGTGTATCATTTTGCTGTGTGATGAGAGCAGTGTTGCCAAAGATGCCTCTCTTTGTTCCAATACCTTAGCCGGACAGCTCAGCCAGTCGGCACATCTGGCTCTGCAGCTGCCCTACAACGTGCTGGGCTTAGGTCGGAGCGCAAACTTCCTGGATCACCTCTACGTGGGCATTCCCCGTCCATCTGGAGAGAAGGTGGGCGCAAACAGGTTCCGCTTGCAATTGATCTGTGTTCTGATATTCACTATTCAAGCATCTGAATCCAATTGAATTGAGTTGCAATAATTCAAACATTTCTGTTCCCTGTAAAGAGCTAAGCAAATTGACTGGCAGTGACATCTCTGAGCTTTATCCCACGTGGAGACTTCACAATTTGAAGACAGTTTTCTAATTCCTCTGCCGTAACCCTCCGCCTGCCTGTTGCCCCTCCCGCTGCTGCTCACTGACGTGCTGCTTTATTTGCTTGTTGTCACTCGCCTCAACTTTGAACAGTGACTGCTGCCTAAGAGTGTTCAGGAAATATTTGTTGAATTAGTGCATCCATGAGGTGAACTGTAACCCTTCCCTGAAAAGATCAAAAACATTTGCCAAAGGGCACAGGATCCCTATTTGGGGCTTAGCATACGTAAATTTAACTTAATCCTTGCCCAGAATTTCAATTAATCCAAAGAGCACTTGTCTTGTCCTGATTTATTTAGAGTAGTGGTGTTTTCAAAGTGTCCTGGTGTTAAGTGTTCGTAACTTCTGTTTGCAGTCTATACGGAAACAAGAGTGGACGGCGATCATTCCCAACTCCCAGCTGATTGTCATTCCATACCCTCACAACGTCCCTCGAAGGTAATGCCGAGCCTGGCCGATGCGGTGGAAACACTGCGACTGCGAGTCACAGACATAGCTGCCTCTTTTCTTCTTTATTGATGTTAGAGAGAGAGGAAGGGAAAGGGAGAGAGAGAGAGAAACATTGATGAGAGAGGACATCCCTTGGCTGCCTCCTGCATGCCCCCCACTGGGGATCGGTTGCAGTTTGTCCCCGGCCCCGGTTGGGGTCGTGTGGGTGGCAACCACTCGATGTGTCTCTCTCACATCGATGTTTCTCTCTCCCTTTTCCTCCCTCTCTCCCTCCCACTCTATCTGAAAATGAATGCAAAAATGTCCTCAGGTGAGGATTAAAAAAAAAAAATCTACAAAGGGACAAACTACAAACAAAATAGCTAAAATTAAAAAAGACTGACCAGCCCAGCCAGTTAGGCTTAGCGATTAGAGCATCGGCCCACTGACCAAAGGCTCGAGGGTTCAATTCCCGGTCAAGGGTATGTACCTTGGTTGCAGGTTTGGTCCCCAGCCCTGACCAGGGTCAGGCGGGAGGCAACCAATTGATGTGTGTCTCTCTCACTTCAATATTTCTCTCTCTCCCTATTTCCCTTCCATTCTATCTAAAAAGTCAATGAAAAAATATTCTGTTGTTAGTCCTCACCTGAGGATTTTTTTTTTCCATTGGTTTTTAGATAGAGAGGAAGGGAGGGAGGGAGAGAGAGAGAAACGTGGATGTGAGAGAGACACATTGAATGGTTACCTCCTGCAACCCAGGTACGTGGCCTTGACTGGGAATCGAACCCGTGACCCTTCGGTCCACAGGCAGACACTCTAACTGCTGAGCCAAACTGGCTAGGGGTGGAAAAATATTCTTTAAAAAAAAATTTTTTTCTTTATTGATTTTAGAGAGAGAGGAAGGGAGAGGGAGAAAGAGAAATAGAAACATCGATGAGAGAGAACATCGATTGGCCGCCTCCTGCATGCCCCCCACTAGGGATCGAGCCCACAACCTGGGCATGTGCCCTGACTGGGAATTGAACTGGCGACCTCTTGGTGCATGGGTCGATGCTCAACCACTGAGCCACACCGGCTGGGCTAGTTGTATGTTTTCAAAACTCTGTCCCTGCCATGTTCCCAGGAGGGCCAGCACGCAGCGTCCTCCCGCAGACCTAGATAGCTGGACACACCAAGTCCCTGATGCTGGCGGGAGGAACAGAGGAAGCCTGATCAGAAAAACAGCAGGCGAACAATGAGAGATGTATACATATTCCACGTACATAAATTGGTCTTCAGTTTACTAGCTGTAAATTCCAATATTTCAGGATGCTGGATTTTTTAATAAGCACCAACCTTTCTCATAAACGCTTGCTCAGTGGTAAGTGTCCCAGTCGGCAGGCACAAAGACTGCAGTCCACAGACCCAGGCTACACACGCAGACGCACTGCTGACCGACCGAGACGGGGCTGCGCCTTGGTCTCTCAGGTCAGTGCCTGCATCTGCAGAGCGGGAGACAGTACCCACCTGGACTGAAGGGGAGGCACTGTGCTGAACTTGGTGCCCGGCATGGAGTGAGTTTTGAGTGAATGGCACGTGTCTTTATCCTTAAGAGCAGAATATGTTCCTTTCGTGATGTAGCCTTTAACCCTAACCCTTCATTTCTCTTTGTTCATTTTGTCGTTGTTAATCTTCACCTGAGGATATTTTTTTCATTGATTATTATTTTTTTTTTTTTTTAGATAGAAGGGAGGGGGAGAGAGAGAGAGAGAAACACCGATGTGAGAGACACATATCAATTAGTTGCCTCCTGCATGACCCTGACTGGGGCTGGAGATCAAACCTGCAACCCAGGTACATCATGCCTTTGACCAGGAATCGAACCCACGACCCTCGGGTCTGCAGGCGGACGCTTTAACCGCTGAGCCAAACTGGCCAGAGCACTTTGTTCATTTTTTTAATTATTAGGTTCCACCTTTTTATTTATTATTTTTTAAATTTTTTTTCTTTATTGATTTTAGAGAGAGAGGAAGGGAGAGGGAGAGATAAAAACATCGATGAGAGAGAACATCGATTGGCCGCCTCCTGCATGCCCCCCACTGGGGATCGGGCCCCCAGCCTGGGCCTGTGTCCTGACCAGGAATCAAACCGGCGACCTCTTGGTGCATGGGTCGACGCTCAACCACTGAGCCACACCGGCCGGGCAGTTCCATCTTTTTAAAAAGTAGATGATAAAGGTATTTACTAACCTTTAAATTTTGTGTAGAAAAACATAACATGATTTTTATTCATAACATGTTCTAAGGCTAGCCTGATATCAACATGAAAAATAACCAAAGAGAAATGGTAGATCATGTCTATGAACATGTAATCAGGGGGTCCTGCTTGTCACAGTTCTTCTCCAAATGGGGCTGTGTTGTGCTTTGTTACGTATGAGGTGGGACACAGTCAGTGGTTTGCAAGAAACGGTCTGAGGTCACATTTTTAAAAATCTGTATTATGTGTGTTAGTTTTCTATGCATAAAATGTGTCACAAACCTAGAAAACCTGCACCCTGAGTTGGAAGCTGTGTCAATGATGGGACTTCTGTGTGGTGCAAGATCAGGACATGGAACATCCTCAACACGGAGGGTGAGCAGAAGACAAGGGAAAGCGCACTGAGAGCAGGTGTGAGACGAGGGAGGGCGCACTGAGAGCAGGTGTGAGACGGGGGAGGGCGCACTGAGAGCAGGTGTGAGACGGGGGAGGGCGCACTGAGAGCAGGTGTGAGACGGGGGAGGGCGCACTGAGAGCAGGTGTGAGACGAGAGACGAGGGCAGGTGCGCTGAGAGCAGGTGTGAGACGGGGGAGGGGGCACTGAGAGCGGGTGTGAGACGGGGGAGGGCGCACTGAGAGCAGGTGTGAGACGAGGGCAGGTGCACTGAGAGCAGGTGTGAGGCGAGGGCAGGTGCACTGAGAGCAGGTGTGAGACGAGGGCAGGTGCACTGAGAGCAGGTGTGAGGCGAGGGCAGGTGCACTGAGAGCAGGTGTGAGACGAGGGCAGGTGCACTGAGAGCAGGTGTGAGACGAGGGCAGGCGCACTGAGAGCAGGTGTGAGACGAGGGCAGGCGCACTGAGAGCAGGTGTGAGGGCGCACTGAGAGCAGGTGTGAGGCGAGGGCAGGTGCACTGAGAGCAGGTGTGAGACGAGGGCAGGTGCACTGAGAGCAGGTGTGAGACGAGGGCAGGTGCACTGAGAGCAGGTGTGAGGCGAGGGCAGGTGCACTGAGAGCAGGTGTGAGACGAGGGCAGGCGCACTGAGAGCAGGTGTGAGGGCGCACTGAGAGCAGGTGTGAGACGAGGGCAGGCGCACTGAGAGCGGGTGTGAGGGCGCACTGAGAGCAGGTGTGAGACGGGGGAGGGCGCACTGAGAGCAGGTGTGAGACGAGGGCAGGTGCACTGAGAGCAGATGTGAGACGAGGGAGGGCGCACTGAGAGCGGGTGTGAGACGAGGGAGGGCGCACTGAGAGCAGGTGTGAGATGAGGGCAGGTGCACTGAGAGCGGGTGTGAGACGAGGGAGGGCAGGTGCACTGAGAGCAGGTGTGAGACGAGGGAGGGCAGGTGCACTGAGAGCGGGTGTGAGACGGGGGAGGGCGCACTGAGAGCAGGTGTGAGACGGGGGAGGGCGCACTGAGAGCAGGTGTGAGACAAGGGCAGGTGCACTGAGAGCAGGTGTGAGACCAGGGCAGGTGCACTGAGAGCAGGTGTGAGACGAGGGCAGGTGCACTGAGAGCAGGTGTGAGACGAGGGCAGGCGCACTGAGAGCAGGTGTGAGACGGGGGCAGGTGCACTGAGAGCAGGTGTGAGACGAGGGCAGGTGCACTGAGAGCAGGTGTGAGACGAGGGCAGGCGCACTGAGAGCAGGTGTGAGACGGGGGAGGGGGCACTGAGATCAGGTGTGAGACGGGGGAGGGCGCACTGAGAGCAGGTGTGAGCCCAGCCATGAGGGGCTCACAGGCAGCTGCACGCATGTCCCTGTCCTGGGCCTCAGCACCCCTGGAGGGCGCTAGTGTTTTTCTTACCAACATTCCTGTATTAATGGGTTTTTAAAATCTATTTAAAAAGTCAAACTTCAAAAACAGTCTCAGGAAAGAACCTGGTGGAGCGTGAGGTAAGAGCTGAGGCCAGCTAACCCCGCTAACCAGCAGCACTTTGCTCTCACCCGAGTTTCTGGCAAGCCCTCCCGGCTCTCCTCCGTAGTCGCAACATTTTCATGTTTCTCTCGCTCTTTCTGAAGAAATGTTCTTTTCAAATTTATGTACATAATAAAAGCCAAATTGATTTTCGTTTGAGGTGTATTTTGAGATTTACTCACTAGAGACTGCCTTATGGATCAATAAATTTTAATTATCCCCAAATAAGTCAATCGCTACTTGCCATTCGTCAGAATTCATCTTACCTTTATTGAACTTCCAAAATGAAAGTACATCCATTACCTCTTTTTGGGGAGAACAAGAGGGATTTACGTGGACCCACCTGCAGTCCTGGTGGCAGACCCGCGGTGGGCGTCCCGGGCACACACGCTGGTGTGCGGGTGGCCCAGGAGACAGGCCTGTTCCGTGTACCAGGTCTGCGTGTTGCCTCTGCACGGACGGACTCCGCACGGTCTGTGAGGTGTCGGGTCAGCGGGACTGGCCACCCTCCACCACGACAGACCACACGGGTTTGCACAGGCCGTCTCGCTAGCCGACCTGGACATGTGGTTGTCGTCGGTCATGGTGCCTGTGTGAACAGAGGGTTAAAAAAAAGATGCTGTAGAAATCTTACCGAAATCATCTGGCTGCACAGCCGTAGAGTTCAAGGTTTCCAATTAAGCAAGTCAAGCAAGATGTGAGAACAATGTCTAACATTGTCCCAAGTACCCTTGATAAAGGTACCTAAGAATAATTCTCACAGGATCAAGGAACAGTATCACAGCGTCTCACCAACAACCCCGTCCCGTTTCAGTTCGCCGAGGAAAATCTGAGCTCTGGGATCGTCAGTGTTCGGTCCTGTGTAGACGGAACCGCTTTCGTTTCGTTGCTAATGAACGGATAGCTGCTGAATGGCCTGAACGAATGAGTCAGTTCCTGACTGAGCTATTTTGCGTTTTGGTCTCTGTGGAGTTGTATCTTTCAGTTAAAACTGTCGCTTGACTCTCTGTGTTCGCCCGCAGCTGGAGTGCCAAGCTGTACCTCACCCCGAGCAACATCGTGCTGCTGACGGCCGTGGCGCTCATCGGCGTGTGCGTGTTCATCCTGGCCATCATCGGCGCCCTGCACTGGCAGGAGAAGGTGCGTGCGCTCACACGGGGCGCTGCTGCACTGGTCACAGTGACACGCCGCTCTTTACGCACATCCTATTCTAAGCGTTTTTGACAGGAGTAAGATTTTCTGATTTTTTCTAGTTCTGTCCATACTGTCATCTTTATTGATCATTTCTTTTTTTTCCTTTTTTTTAATTTAATTAACAGGTTTTATTCGCTTTATTTTTCTTGTATAAAATTGTGTGGTGGCCTCAGCTGGAGCCTGGGTCCTCTGCACAGACACTCTGGTGTGGGTCTTTACAAGGTGGTCGGTGAATTCCTGACAGGGAGACGTGGTGAACACAGTCTTTCCAGAGGTCGGGGGTGAGACAGCTATAGGTCTTAGAGATGGCATCAAAGGTGGCCTTGGCGAAGCTGCCCATGGTGGCAGTGCAGCCCCTGGCCGAGGTGTGGCAGTCGCCAACACCAGCCGCCAGCAGCAGCTTCTTGGGTACAGGGGCTGAGGCGATGCCAGTGCCCCTGGGGCGGGATGAGGCGCACAGCACAGAGCCACAGCGGCCAGTGACCTTGCAAGGGACGGTGTGGGGCTTGCCAACCTTGTTCCCCCAGTAGCCTTGCCGCACAGGGACAATAGAGAGCTTGGCTAGGATGCTGGCCCCACGGATGGCAGTGGCTACTTCCTTCGAGCACTTAACACCCAGACCATGTCCACTGTAGTCCCCGATGGCGACAAATGCCTTGAACCAGGTCCTCTGGCCAGCGCGTGTCTGCTTCTGCACCGGCATAATCTTCAAAACCTCGTCCTTGAGGGATGCCCCCAGGAACAAGTGAGTGATCTCAGATTCCTTGATTGGCAAGGAGAAACGATAGATCTCCTCCAGGGGCTTGATCTTCAAGTCCTTGACCAGGCGGCCCAGCTTGGTGACGGGGAGCCACTCCTTGTCCTCCTCCTTGCCTCCGAAAGCTCCGAGGCCATGGTCCCGACCCCGGCCCTGGCCGTGACCTCAGCCCCGGATGCCGCTGCCAAACCCTCCACGAAGCCTCCGCGGCCTCCCATTCCGGGGCCCCCCGGGCCTCCCAGCCCTCTCGCAGCATTGCCGCCATCGGTGTCTCCTCGGGAAAGAAGTGATCGTTTCTTTTATCCCCTTAAGTTACTATGTCTCTTAGCAGTTCATATAAATCACAGGAGAAGACCATGTATTTTAAAACTCTGGTATTGTACAGTAGTGGTAAAGTTATCACCCTAAAATCACCAGGTCTATAGAAAAATTTAATTAGAAACAATTTCATAATGGCCTGAAAAAATGATAACCATTTTTGAATGAGTGTGTTCATGACCTCGAGGGAGGGAGACCATGGACACACCTCTCCAGGGTGACACTCTGAGCAGAGTCAGCAGACGGGAGCGGGTCTTGGTCAGTCAGGAAGTAACAGGTGACCCGTCTCTGCCGTCTGCCAAGTACTCTCTGCAGTATCCTGATTTCTGCACTCTGGTGTAACACCCTAAATATTAATAGTTAAAAACAGAACTCCAAAAATGTGGATTTTTATACAGTGCTAGTGAGGAGAAAAAGAGGCTATCATAAATTTATTAGCAGTTTAGATGTACATTGAAAGGCTAATTTCTAGTTGTACGTGAATATAAAGTACGTAACTAGGAGGTCTCGCAGTGTTTTCCCAAAAAGGGCCCCTTTGTGTCACGGAAGTCTTTCTTTTTCCACACCCACTCCCTTTGTGCTGCTGTGCTCGTCACAATCATTTTTAACTAAAATCACCGTCAGTGTTCTCTTTGCTATTTTCACTTATGAGAAAGACATGTTCTTTGTTCTGATAAATGTTCATAGGTTTGTCTCTCCAAAAATATCACTCCTTTCCAATCAAAAACATGCTAACAAGTCCTGGCTGGTTGGGCGCAGCGGCTGGAGCGTCAGCCCGAGGACCAGAGTCCCGGATTCGATTCCAGTCAAGGGCACGTACCTCGGTTGAGGTTCGGTCCCTGGCCCTGGTCCGGGTCGTGCGGGAGGCAACCAATCGATGTGTCTCTTTCACATCGATGTTTCTCCCTTCTCTGTCTCTGTCTCTCTGTCTCTGTCTCTCTGTCTCTCACTCTCTCACTCTCTCTCTCTCCCTCCCTCCCTCCCTCCCTCCCTCCCACTCTATCTGAAGATAAATGGGGATAAATATCCTCAGGTGAGAATTTAAAAAAAGAAAAAAATATGATAACAAAATTACATATTCGGTTCATTTTCAGATCAACTTAAAAGGTAAGACCCAGGGTGACCTTACCGGGCGGTCAGATCTATCCAGAACTGTCAGATCATAGTCTGAAATCTCACATAGCTCTAGACCTAAAGCAAAGAAATTAATTCCATTAATTTCTCATTATTGTGGGCTTACCACAGTAAAGCTGCCTGGCTAAAAACTGAGGTTTTATGTACAAATGTGTGTGGTTCTCTTCCTGCCCCAGCCCCTTTCACACTTCCTGCCCCTCTCAGCTAAAACCCTGGCTCTGGCTCTGAGCTCAGACATGCCCCGCCCTCCTCTCTCCCTAAAGTCTCTTCCCCACCTCCAGCTGTCCCGTGACCTCTCTGCCTGGGTCACTGGCAAGTCCTTAAACCAGGATTCTCAGCTCTGTCTCTCTCCTTCCTCCCTACTTCCTCCCTTCCTTACAGACTCCTCCCTCAGCTGCCCTCCTGACTCCGCCCCCTCGGAGTCTCTGCCCAGGCCTCCTCTCCTGTTGGTGCTTCTGCTCAGCCCCCTCATACCACCTGGTCCCCCACGCCATCCTCTCCCCTTTCCTCTCCTCCAGCCTTAGTCAAGTCGCTCCTCTGCTCAGACCTCTGCTGACTCCCCTGTCCGCCTCCCTGCCCTCTGGGGACCCCACAGGCACCTGTGATCTCTACGCCAGGGCTCCTGGCGGCCATCCTACCCCTGCCCCTGCCATGAACACTCCCCCTTCCAATCGTCCTGCCTCACCGCCTCACCTGCCTAAAGGGGTCTCTCTCAGAATACTGGTAACATTGTTCACTTTCATCCTGAAATACTATTCAGTATGTTTGGCTTTTTTCTTTCTAGGCTTTAAATTCCTTGAGAACAAAATACAAAACTGAGGGTCTTTTTAAATCCCTCCAAGTACCAAGCACAGGACTTTGCTGGGAACAGAGTCAATAAATATCTGCTAAATCAATGGGTTAACCCCAACATAATGAATGTAGTTCAATACAATTAATTCAGATTTGCTATTAACATCAGTGCTAAGAGTGGGGAATGTAATAGTTGATTCCATCCTTACAGAGTCTCATGTTTGCTCCGCCTTTCAAATAAGTAATGACTAATAACAAGCTGAGCGTTTAAGGAGCATCTCTTGTTGGTTTTTAGATTTAATTTAGTGGGTCATTAATTATAAAATCAGTCCTGTAAACGTCAAAAACAGTGATACCACTGTTACAAAGTCACACCTGTTAGCTGTGAGTTGCTGAGGGGTTTTTTTAATTAACCACTTTAATTTCAGAAATGAGTCTCTTCTTGACATTTCCTATCATTTATAAACGAGTCCAACATTCTCTTGCAGAAAGCAGACGACAGAGAAAAGCGACAAGAAGCCCACCGGTTTCACTTTGACGCCATGTGACCTGCCTTTAATCATGTTATGGTTAACTGAAATGCTAAATTTGGGGGATTTTGAATATTATTTATAAATGATGCATCCTTTGGTAATTACTGCAACGTATTCACATAAATCTGGTCTGAATGTGTCGCAGCTCTTTTCTAAGGCACTTTGTCGACAGTGATTTGGGTTCTTCGTTCGGGTGTGCTGTGCATTTTGTCCCTGGGTGTGGTGCATGTACTCAGGTGTGTATGTGTTTATAATCTTGTCAGAACAACGGTGACGGGGAAGACTGTCAATAAAAATATTTCAATGAGCAGGGTTTCTTATCTCCCACTGGAATTGGTCTTGCTTCTTATCCTGAAGATGCCAGTAACACCTTTGTGACTGTATCACAGATGAGGTTACTAACCTCCCTCCATGGCGGCGGGTCGTGCAGGGACCGGAGCTCGGGCTTTGGAATCGCAGTCCCACGGACTCGCCTTCCACTCCTGGTCCCACCACCTACAAGCTGCTGGAACTTGGCCAGTGCTTGACCTCCACAGAAGCCCGTGTCCTTGCTTGTCAGCGGGGCCGATGAGGCTGCCCGTGGAGTTACTGTGAGCCTCAAATGGGACGACATGTGACATGCTGAGCTCGGAGTAGCCAGAGCGAGTGCTCACTGTCATCACTGCTGTTAGATAATGTTTTTAGACTTCTCCAACTGATTATCAAAATACAGACTGGATAGAATTTTTTCAGGCATTAGGAAATCATATTTGGAAAACCTAAATTCTTGGTGGTTGATATCTTATAGAAGGATTTATTACTTGCTCATATTAACTAAAAATACTATAGCACCCTCCAAAAATTGATGTGCCCCAAAATGTCATTTGGACCCGGATTCTCATCAAGTGGCGATGAAGAGCATTCGAGTTCCTGGGCGGGGCCTGTGCAGGCCACGGGGGAGGGGCAGCGTCAGTCCCGTTCCTGTCCCCAGCGGGGGGGTCTGGCACTGCATTCAGACTTCAGTGCAGAGGTCTGTGACCTCCACCTCAGCAGCGATCCTGTAAAATCTAAATCTACGCTGGGGGTGTTACGTCAGCGTTAATAATGGTCTGATATGCAAATGGACATGTGTCGTCCCTAAAACCTAAAGATTACCCGAAAACAATTATTTTGTTCTCCATGTCACGTTCTTCTCTGCAGCTCACTGAGAACGGCACGTGTCACGCGTTCACTTGTGTCTAAGCATGTTAATGTCAATAAATACCCTGTACTGAGGACTCCCAGAGCGGCCGGTGAGTTTGTGCTTACTCTGGGGCGTGAAGAGAGGCCATGCGGTCTCACCTGCCTGGACTGTGAGACGGGAAGGGACTGGCGCGTGGCCCCGTGAGCCAGGGCGAGACGGGCACCTGCGGCTGCAGGAGTCGGTTCACCCGCCCGGCAGGTCCCGCCCGCAGCACCGAGCCTGACACCGCTGGGCCCAGGCTCTGTCACGACACAGCCCGGACAGTGCTACGGCAGAGCGGTGTTAGTGACAAGCACAGGCACGGTCCCAGGGACCTTACAGATGTTCCACGTCTGATGCTGACCTCCAGCTCGACATCCACGTCATTGCGGGCCAGCAGGTGCACACACGGAGCCTCAAACACAAACACCTCTTTTTTATCCTCACCGGAGGACATTTTTCCTTTTATCTTCAGATAGAGCAGGAGGGAGAGAGAGAGAGAAACATCGATGTGAGAGAGACACATCGAGTGGCTGCCACCCACACGACCCCAACCAGGGCCGGGGACAAACTGCAACCGAGGTGCGTGCCCTTAGCGGGAACTGAACCCGGGACTCTCTGGTCCGTTGGCCGACGCTCTAACCGCTGAGCCAAACCGGCCAGGACGGCACAAACACCTTTTTATATTAATTTTGAATATTGTAGTGGAAAGAGCACAAGACTTCGAGGTTAGACACATCTGGATTCAGAGCCTGACTGTCCCACTTTGTGACTTTTATTCAGTCACTTTTCCTCTCTGAGCTTCATCCGTAAAACCGGGCTCTGAGTGCCACCGCTTGAAGGGCTGCCTTGAGTCTCCCAGGGCAGGTGGCACAGAGGGCAGCTGGTACGTGCTGGCTCCTTCCTGCCCTCCCACTTGCCACTGCGGTGACGGGACGACATTTTCCAGTGATCTACGCTTCTGTAACCTCCGTTGGGGAGGTAGGAGAAGTAGTTCTTAATCATTTTGAAGATAAAAATTACAGTATTTGTAATGCAGCTCACACAGGTTTGAACTTGGAGGGTCCACTTAATGTGGGTTTTTTTCAAGAAATACTGTCAGTGTACTTTCTCATGATTTTCTTAACAACATTTTCTCTAGCTGGCTTTATTGGCAGAACACAATGCATAATACATGTAACATATAAAACACGTGTTAACCGACTGATCGTGCTGTCAGTGGGACTTCCAATCAACATAGGCTGTTAGTAGTCGGAAGTTATATGAGGAGCCTGGCCGGCATGGCTCAATGGCTGAGCGTCGACCCTGCACCAAGAGGTCGCCGGTTCGATTCCCGGTCAGGGCACATGCCCAGGTTGTGGGCCCGATCCCCAGTGGGGGGCATGCAGGAGGCGGCCAGTCGATGTTCTCTCTCATCGATGTTTCCATCTCTCTCTCCCGCTCCCTCTCTCTCTAAAAATCAATAAAGAAAAAAAAACTTTTTAAGTTATATGAGGGTTTTCAACTGCAAGGGGGTGAGGGTTGGTGCCCCTAAACCCCGCGTTGTTAAAGGTCACCTTACTGTGAATACTTGTTGCTCACACACCCTCTATTTGGACTAGCCCTTTATCTTTCTCTAGCTGCCAGAACAACATTGTGTTCAAAGGCTTGATTCCCCAAACAGTTCTCAGTCCCAGAACTCAGGACTAAAGGTCACAATCGTCACACATGCTTTCCTCATCCCTCCCATTCCCGCTAAGGAAGAGGGGGCACCCATTATCTGGAGGGATACCTAGACATTCACCCCCACAGTATTAAATAGTCCCATAAACCTAAGCAGAGCACCTCGCAGGCAGTGGTTACTAAACCATCCCAGGAAACAGACCTTGGCTTCGTCGGACTAATCTTCGATGTATACAAGGGTCCAGTGGATTCTTACGGTCACTGCAAGAGAGTGAGTTTGACTCCATGTTTTAAAAAATTAGTTTTCTTTTGTCCTTTAGAAGACCTCTAAGCAAGAATAAAACCAGTAAATATGAATCCTTACAAATCGTTAGAACCACTCAAAAAAGAAATTCAAAAGCTTGACTTGTGTCCAGCAGCCCGATGGTATACTGAGGATTAAGCTATGAAACTTAGGGGCTGGCTCGATACAAAGCTGAACTAAGCGAGCCAACATTGTGATGACACAGCTGGCTTTCCATCCCCGGCCAGCTATTCTAAGAGCCTACTAATAATAAAACAGTCAATGAAGGAGTGCGCTTGATCAACACCTGGGCAGAGGAAAGGACGAAGGCAAGGCTGGGCTGAGGGAGAGAGTTGAGATACATTCTCAGTGGACGCCTCGTACAAGCCAACAGGGAGTTCTGAGATAGGATGAGCTCCCCTGTCTCCTAACCTGTCCCAAGTTAGGGTAAGAAGGCTGGGCCTTTATACCCCCACACTCATCGACCATTGGCTACAGGTGGCCCCAAGGGCCTCGATCTAAAAAAAGAAAATGGAATGTCTTTTTTTTTTTTTTTTCCTTTATTTTAGAGAGAGAGGGAGAGAGAGGGAGAGAGAGACAGAAACATCCATGAGAAAGAACATTGATTGGCCGCCTCCTGCATGCCCCCCACTGGGGATCGGGCCCACAACCTGGGCATGTGTCCTGACCGGGAATTGAACCAGCGACCTCTTGGTGGATGGGTCGATGCTCAACCACTGAGCCACACCGGCCGGACGAAAATGGAATGTCTTAGATGCTTTTTGCAACATTTAAACTCAGATTGAAAATCTGAGAGCAACATTCATATTTTAGAATTTAAAATTACTCATACCGATAGTTTCCATTGATTTGAGATAAGTCAACAGTATACCTACGTTAGGGCTGGCACTTTCAAAACCATTTTCTTGGGAATAAATAAGCAAACATACATTACCTACGACTGTCTACATCATCGCAGAATGCTTGGCCATCAATCAGTATGGACCACTTTAATTTCACTGCTTACCTACATAATCAAAATATAAAGCTCCCTTTTCTGTAACACAGTTCCTCTCAATCACTACATAAATAGCCATATTTCTTTATAAGAAAGTAAATGTCCAGTTCAGCCATGATTTACAGATCGTGTAAATTATTAGCCATACGGTTGTTATATGCCATTCTGCTTGCAAAATATGTGTTTTAACTAAATATACCTATGACTACAAAAAGAGAGAGAGAGAAAATGGGCACAAATAACCGATGTCAGAAATGAACAAAGAGACAAAACCACAGATAATGTATATATGAAAACAAAACGTACCACATCTCTGCTGGGTCGACTGTAAAACTCTTCTGAGAGACGTTAAACAAATCTTCGGTAAATGCACCGTTATACCATGCTCATGGACAGTACAGGTGTCAAATCTCTCCCAACTCCACTCAGTACCCCAGTGGGTTTTGTTGTTGTTGCTGAACTTGAGAAGCTGTTTCTAAAATGTATATAGGGATACAAAGGACCAAGAACAGCCAAAACAATCTTGAAAAAGAATAAGAAATTGCTGTCAGATATCAAAATTTAAGATAAAGTGACAATAATGAAGACAGTGTAGTATATCAGTGAAGAGACAGGTGGACAAGACCTAAATGTGTAATGCAAATTTATACACCTGTAGTATTTCCATATGTAAATAACTTCATGACCCTGTGACAGGGATTGGCATCTTATTCAAGTCACAGCACAATCTGTAAGGAACATTTTGAAGTATTGGAGTACATTAAAATGAGTAATTTCTGTTCATCACAGGCACCATTAGAAGGAGAAAATTCTACACTTTAATATGATGGTTTCATACTGTACCAATTAACTAGCATGCGTTTAAGCTGAGAGTAAACAGGTTTAAGCATAAAGTAAACAGATCTCCTTTCAAAATGGGATTTGGGCTTTTAAGAAAAATACCATATATGTAAGCAATGTTATTCTAAGAAATATAATTAGGACCATTTGTCTTAGATTTTTACAATCAAATGAAAGCAACTGAATGACCCGAATTTTTTTTTTTATGAAGTCGAAATACTTTAGTACTGGTAGTAGGCAATATTCCTTTAAATACTTCTTGCTTTGGAGTTATGCTAAGCACAAATTGGAAACACGTCTAGGTGACAGTTAAAGAACTGGTTTTGACTTCCTGCAGGCGGCTCTTTTCCAACAGGAATAATTGGGGTTCATGAGTGTATGGACTGAATTGTTCCCCACCCCAAATTCCTATGTTGAAGCTCTCACCCCAATGTGACCATATTTGGAGACAAGGCCTTCACGAGGTCATTACGGTTAAATGAGGTCATAAGGATGGGACCCTAACCCAGTAGGATGAGTGCCTTTAGAAGAAGAGGCTTGAGAAGTGTGTGGGGCACACAGGAAGGACCCTGTGAAGACAGCAGGAAGTCTACAGTCCGCGAGCCTGGATGAGAGGTCTCACCTTGACCTTCCAGCCTCCAGAGCTGCGAGAAAATAAACTTCTGTTGTTGGAGCCACTCAGTCTATGTATTTTGTCATGGCAGCCCAAAAAGATTAACATGATGAGTAAAAAATTAATAATTTTCCTCTTTTCCTTCCCTAAAAAAAACCCTACAGTGGTATAATAACAATGAAACCCTCATACACTGAGGTCCTCTGTCATTTTGTTTCTCACTGAATTTTCGCCGTCCTTGTCGTCACAGGAGCACACTGCAATAAAAGCAGTGTGAGACCCCTATCTGACTTCCCTACAGACGGGTTTTCTGTACATCAGTCTGGTTGTGCAGAAACCCCTCTCCTTCCTTAGCTATATCTCTGTATTAGTCAGCTCAGGCTGCCGTGACAACATGCCACCAATTGGGTGGCCTAGGCACCACTGATGTTCTCACAGACTGGAGGCCGGAAGTCCAAGATCAAATCTCCCAACGATCTGCTTCTGCTGAGAGCGCTCTCCTTAGTTGGCAGACAGCTGCCTTCTCCCTGTCCTCAGGTGGCCTTTCCTCCAGGCTGGTGTCCTCTGGTGCTCTTCTTAGAAGGACACGAATCCAATCAGATCAGTGCCCCACTCATGACTTCATTTCACCTTAGAGGCCCCATCTCCAAATACCATCGCACTGGGATAGGGCTTCAACATAGGAGTTTTGAGGGAAACACACACCCAGTCCATAGCAATCTCTACCCATAACAATCTGCCTTCCTACGCTGTCATTTAATAAAGGGCGAGACCTCCGAAGCTCTAGCAAAAAAAAGAGAGAAAACAAAACTCCGTTTGGGGCCTAAGCACTGAGATAAAATGCTGCATTTCCGAAATGATTTATTCTAAGAGCAAGTCAGCGCTACACATCACTGCTCAGGTGCCACAGGGGACCTGGCCAGAAAACCAGCTGAACCTGCAGGCACGGCTCTGGGAGGAGCTGGAGAGGCCGGTCCTGTGCCAGGGAGATGGGGCAGGAGGCAATGAGACCAGATCACCTGGAGCTGGCAGGCAGTCTGGGAGCAGACTGTGTGCTCCTGGGTGGTCTTCCGGGGCAACAGTCATTCAGGTACAGAACGCCCCGGCTGAGAGCTACGCAGCCTGCTTCCCTTTGGCTTCCTGAACATATGGCCACACAGTAGTCTCAGCGTGACCTGTGCTTTACCACGTTCCTTGGAAACTCTACTCCAGACGGTCACCCTAGTCCACACAAAAGACAGGTGTCTCCAAAGGGAGCCACGAAAGGAACACTTCCAACCTACTCCTCGGGAGTCTAGTCCCCAGCCAAACCACCAGAGAAGAAAAGACGTTTCAGGTCTCATCAAAATGTCCGTCCCAGGCAGAGCTACGAGGCTGAATGAAAATGTGCTGCGTGTATGTGTGTTTCATTACTTCCGTGGTTCTGATCTCTCCTCGTTTAGTATAGCCTCCACTCGACTGCCAGCTTAACCTTCCACTGTCAAAACCTATGCCGCTGGGGTGGCTCAGGGGTTGAGCGTCGACCCATGCACCAAGAGGTCGCCGGTTCGATTCCCGGTCGGGACCCGTGCCCAGGTTGTGGGCCTGATCCCCAGTGAGGGGCATGCAGGAGGCGGCCAGTCGACGTTCTCTCTCATCGATGTCTCTCTCTCTCTCCCTCTCCCTTCCTCTCTCTCTAAAGTCAATAAAGAAAAACTATTAATAAAACAACAACAACAAACTATACCTCTGGCCTCACGAATGGAGAGCAGGCTCCTCTGCCTCGTGTCCAGGTGAAGCTCCCCACAGCCACAGCCCACCAGTCAGCTGTAACCACACTACCACACAACACCCGCCCCAACGGGGTGCTCACCCCCTCTCCTCTCCTCTCCTCTCCACTCGCCGTCCGCAGCCTTTTCCTTCCTGGTGTGTCGTCTCCTTCCCGGAGCATTCTTAATCTGATGACATCACACACTGATCCTTCCTTCCTTCAAACTGTGCATCAAGAACCTATTATGGCCCTGGCCGGTTTGGCTCAGCGGTTAGAGCGTCGGCCTGCGGTCCAGAGAGACCCGGGTTCGGTTCCCGCTAAGGGCATGTACCTCGGTTGCAGTTTGTCCCCGGCCCTGGTTGGTCGTGTGGGTGGCAGCCACTCGATGTGTCCCTTTCATGTCGATGTTTCTCTCTCTCTCTCTCTTCCTCTCTCTCCCTCCCACTCTATCTGAACAAAAAATGAAAAAATGTCCTCGGGTGAGGATAAAAAAAAAAAAAAAAGGGAACCTATTATGTTCCAGAAGCAGAGACAGCTCCTTCCTCCCAATGATTTTTGTCCACCATTGTCTGGGGCTTAGAGTTAACACTCTAATTACTGTCCTGATCTCCCAATGTGTCACTGTATCATATTTGTGGAAAAGACTCTTCAGTGTTTTACTTACTACTTGATTCTTGCGTACAATCTCAATTTAACCGTAGGTGACTTGTATGAGCCCACACATACACAGCTTTGATCCCTCCCACAGCATACGGTAAAGGGCTAAATACTGATATTTATTGGTGTTAAATATGTCTTCACTAGTAAACCCTGTGGATACTTATTTGTGTGCCTTTCTCGGAGAGAGAGAAGGGAAGAGAGAAGACCTTGACAACCCTGGAAGATTTTTCAGTTGCCTGACATTGTCCCTAACTATACCTTGTTAGACAAATATTTATGGAGTTCCTACTATGTGTCAGATACAGGCACAAACATTGTTTATTGTGGTAGGGTTGTTCCCCATGCTACCACTGCTTTGTGAACGTGGTTAACACTCAGAAAGTATATGTTAAGTAAGTATATGAGCCTCCCTGCCTTCAAGCAGCTTATATTTTAATGGAGTACAAGTGATAAACAAATACATAGATGACCAAGGTAGTTTCAGAGCGCGATCAAATTTCTATAGAGAAAATACCAATCATTATGCAGCAGTTTGCATATTTCGGGATTTTTATCAGCGGAGTCTAACGACCCCAAGAGCTTGGCTTAGCGGTTAAGAGGCCAGGGCTGGAGACGGCTTTCCAGGGCTCCGCCCGGCCTCCCTCCGGGCTGCGAGGCTCCGGACGAGTCCCTTCACCCTCCGGCCGCGTTTCCGCCCGGTAGCAGCACCTCCCGCCGGAGGGGGTCTGGGGTAGAGCGCCACGGAAAGTGTCCGGCCCTGCGCCCGGCACCCCAGGGGGCGTTCAGTAAGTGTGGGCGACCGTCACCGTGGGGCAGGTTAACTCACCCGGCGCCACGGGGCGGGGGCAACGCCAGGCCCGCTGCTCCCGGGAGCCCGCCCGCGGCAGGGAGGGAGCGGGCTGAGCCGGGCAGTTCTGACCTTGAACTCGGGTTCCGGGAGGCCGAGCGTCGCTGCCCGCGCTCCCGGGGCCCCGGCCTCCCGCAGCGGCGGCTGGCGGCCGACCCCCAGCGGGGACCGCGACCCCCGGGCCCCCCCGCCCCCCACCCCGGCGCAGCGGCCGCGGGTCGGAGGCGCCGCCCTCCGGGGCGATTGGCCGGGAGGCGCGAGGGGCGCGCGGGGGGGCGGGGCGGGGCGGGACATGCGCGCAGGCTGCGCGGCCGGCACGCGGCGCTCGCGCTCCCCGCTTAAATGAGCCGGGGCTCCCCGCGCCCGCCGCCACTTGAGTCGGGCCCGCGCCCGTGCCGTCCCTCGCGGCCGCGCCGCTCGGCTCCGGGCCGGTCGATGGGACGGAGCGCCGGGGGGCCAAGGCGGCGCCCGTCGGGGGGCTCGGGCAGCGCGGGGGCCGCCGTGGGGCTCGGGGGATGGCGCGCCGCGGGACCTGAGCGCAGCCCGCGGGGAGGCCGCCCGGTGGCCACGATGGGCACGGAGCGGGGCCGCCGCCGCCCCGGGCCGTGAGCGCCGCGCCGCCGCCGCCTCGCCGCCGCCCGGGCCCCTCGCGCAGCGCCGGGCCGCCGGGAACATGGCCCTGGAGCAGCTCGGCTCGGTCCTCAAAGGTAAGCGCCCGGGGCCGCGGAGCACGGCGCCCCCTGCGGGCCGAGGCCGGCGCTCCGTCCCTCCGGCGCCCGCGCGCCTTTGTCTGCGGGCGCCGCGCCGGGCTCCCGGCGCTCGGGGCCGGGGGACGGGGGACAGATAGGACCAGGCGGCCGGCACTGCTCTGCAAAGTTGTGGGGTGCGCGTCAGTGCGGCGAAGGCCGGGCTTCCCCCACATGTAATGACTAAGTCGGTGCACGCGAACGGGGACAGCCCCGCCGCGGCGTCGCCGAGCCGGTCTCCACGAGCCCGCGGTGGGCGGCGGCGGGACGGCCTGCGCGCCCGGCCAGGTCCCACCTGCAGCGGCCGGGAGGCTGCGGCACCACTGCGGCCCCGCCACCCGCTCGGCCCCGCGCTGCCGGGACCTCGGCCCTGCCTGCCGCCGTGGCCGTCCTCCGCGGGGTCGTGGGCCGGCCAAGTGCGCGGGCGCTGAAACCCTCCGTCCACTGCTGCTTCGCACCGGGGCTGGGCGCTTTCGATTCTAATGTATGGAGAGAGAGAGATCGCCAAGACTGTGATACAAAGTTGCTTCTGAAACTCGGACCGAATAAATCCTGTTTCTCGTCCTCAGAGGAAAACAGAGCACCAGTGAAGGCTTCCCCTAATGACTGGAATTGACCATTGAATAGCTGTGTATTTATAACACGAAACGTTCCCCCTTTTTTTTATATATCGGGGAAGGAGTGGAGGGTGGTATTGCATTCGTGTCGTGTAGCGCTTGTCATGGTATCGTGGTGTTTGTGCAGCGACAAAGGGTGTTGTGTTTTTCCTACTCCGTACCAACACTTTTTTCGAATTTTTTGTATTAGAAAATTCAGTGTAATTTTGCGTTTAAATCTTAGTTGGACAAGTATTCTACTCCAGATATTCCTAAACTCATAATTGAGATTTCAGTAATTGAATGTCAAACGTTGCACTGCCCGGCTGTGTACTACTTGTGTGTGCAGTTCGCACTAAGGTAACCCAGGACTTTCCAGCTAGTGACTGTTTCTCAGTCACTCCATGAATTCTTAGTGACTCCCACATTCTATTAAAATTGAAAACGCTGGAATGAATTCCGTAGTTTTTCCCATCCGGAACTCCTCAGTTACATAGCCATTGCTTGGAGATTAAGATTTTGTTTTACTCTTTCAAAGCAACGTGCAGAATAGGGTTTCCGGTAGTGCTCCTCGGCATTTTCTCCGTTGTTCTGATTTCGGTGGGTTTATCATCCTCATCATCAGTAGGGAAAAGTGAAGTCCATGAGAGTGGCCCCTGGGGAGAAGTCTCTGGCTGTATTGTACAGCTTTGCCTGCAGAACTTGCAGATACGGGGCTGGGAAGGACGGAATCTCCCGTACTCCTGGATGGGGAAGGGTGCAGCCTTGGCCGCGCTGGTGGGTGCACACCGCCCTCTCTGGCCAGCGTGCTGAAGCTTTGGCTGCTGCGCCTTTCAGGAAAGAATTCTGTGCGGATGGCTACAGCGACAGCCCCAGTGAAACAATGGAGTTTCTGGCTCCCTTTTTTTACCGCTACCCGACCTGCACTATTTTTACATGCTTCAGCTAAATTGTTGTTGTTGTAGGCTTACTAGTCATAAAGCGGGCTGTTTTTAAGTCTTCTAAAGTTTATGTGTCTGTGATTGTAAAGATGTAAATAGTGGTCTGGCAAGATTCAGGAAATTAAAAGTTGATTCTGAGAAGAGACGCTGCTAACACTGAGAAACAGGAGTGAAATGTATCTTAAATGTATATACGTTAGATTAAAATGTACATACAGAGATCGTGAAGACTGTGATACAAAGTTGCTTGTGAAACTCGGACCGAAGAAATCCTATTTCCAGCCCTCAGAGGAAAACAGACCCCCAGTGAAGGCTTCACTGTCCCCTACTGATTGGAATGGATATGTCACTGCACACCCATGTCACTTGATTTTTAAATTTTATTTATTATTATTATTATTATTATTATTTTACCAAATGCATGTTACCTATATAAAAATTGATATTTTAAGTTAAAAAATTACCTTTTAAAAATCCTGGCTTTTTCCGGTGCTGCCATTCATTGTGTGCACCAGGATGTGGAAAAGTACCTTGTAAGTATCCTGTAAGGGGAATTGCTTCAACGTGGAGAGGTTCTTATTGGAAACAGTTACTTAACATTTGCATAATTATAGCTACTAAAAGCCCTGTTTGGAATGTTGTGGTCAGTTTCTACTACAACAAATCGGCCATAATGAGTGTGTGAGCTTTTAGGTAGAAGGTAATTTCTTTAAGATGTCATTGATTGTTTCTGTTCTACTTTCAGCAGTGAGAACAAAAGAACACTGTAGGCTTTTTAAACCTTCCCCATATTGTTAAACTGAATAATTCACTTTGAATTGTTTGCGATCATTCCAGGCTTTATAAAATTTGACTTACCCTCCGTCATAGTTAAGCATCATAGTTGCGTGAACTCTTATGTCAGGATTATAACTCATTGTTTTACAGTTTTTATTCATTCTGCACACTGGCTGCAGGAGAATCCTATTAGACTTTGTTATATTTAAATCTGTACACTGTGGTTAAATTTCATGTGATAAAGCATAAATATCCCTTGGCACTATATTTGAAAAATCTTATGTGAGACCATGACAAATATCAATTCCTCTCCTTTATTCTTAAGCCTCATATATAAGAAAGCAAACAATACAGACGTAAGTACAGTATTGAAAAGCTGTTTTTTTCTTTTTATTGAACTTACTGGGGTGACATTGTTTAATAAAATTATATCGGTTTCAGGTGTATGATCTATAATACATCATCTGTATATTGTATTGTGTGTTTACCACCCCAAGTCAAGTCTCCTTCCGTCACCCTTTATCCCCCCCTTTACCCTCTTCTGCGTCCTCCCTCCCCCCTTTCCCTCTGGTAATCACCATACTGTTGTCTGTGTCTATAAGTTTTTTGTTTTAGGGAGTTTTTTTGCTTTGCTTAATCTCTTCACCTTTTTCACCCAGCCCTGCAACCCCCTCCCCTCTGACAGCTGTGAGTCTATTTTCTGTATCTATGAGTCTGTTTCTTTTTTATTTGTTAATTCAGTTTGTTCATTAAATCCCACTTGAGTGAAATCATATTGTACTTGTCTTTCTCTGAATAGCTTATTTCACTTAGCATAGTGCTCTCCAGGTCCATCCATGCTTTTGCAAAGGGTAAGATTTCCTTCTTTTTCGTGGCCAAGTAGTATTCCATTGTGTAAATTATACCATAACTATTTTATCTACATATCTACTGATGGGCACTTGGGTGGCTTCCAAATCTTGGCTATAAATTAGTGTTTTGGGTTTCTTCAGATGTATTCCCAAAAGTGGAATCATTGGATCATAAGGCAGTTCTATTTTTTTTTTTTTTTAATTTTTTGAGGGAACTCCATATTGCTGTCCACAGTAGCTGCACCAGTCTGCATTCCCACCAACAGGGCACTAGGGTCCCCTTTTCTCCACGTCCTCACCACCACGTGTTATTTATTGATTTATTGATGATAGCCACTCTGACAGGTGTGAGGTGATAACCTCATTGTGATTTTAATTTGCATTTCTCTGATGATTAGTGACGTTGAGCATCTTTTCATATGTCTATGGCTATCTGTATGTCCTCTTTGGAGAAGTGTCTATTCATGTCTTTTGCCCATTATTTAGCTGGGTTGTTTGTTTTTTTGGTATTGAGTTGTGTAAGTTCTTTATAAATTTTGGATATTAACCCCTTGTCAGATGTATCATTGGTGAGTATGTTCTCCCATTCAGTGGGTTGTCTTTTCATTTTGTTGATGGTTTCCTTTGCTGTGCAAAATCTTTTTAGTTTGATGTAGTCCCATTTGTTTATTTTTCCTTTTGTTCCCCTTGACCGAGGAGGTATATTAGAAAAAATACTGGTATGAGAAATGTCTGAGGTTTTACTGCTGTGTTTTCTTCTAGGGTTTTTATGGTTTTGATTTAAGTCTAATCCATTTTGAATTTATTCTTGTGCATGGTGTTAGAAAGTGGTCTAGTTTTATTTTTTTTTTGCACATATGTGTCCATTTATCAAAACACCTTTTATTGAAGACTATCTTTACCCCATTGTATGTTCTTGCCTCCTTTACTTAATATTAATTGACCATGAAGGCATGGGTTTATTTCTGGGCTCTATTCTCTTCCATTGATCTCTATGCCTGTTCTTGTGCCAGTACCATGCTGTTTTGATTACTGTGGCCTTGTAGTATAGTTTGATATCAGGTAGCATGATTCTTCCAACTTTGTTCTTCTTTCTCAAGATTGCTGTGGTGCCCGGCCGGTGTTGCTCAGTGGATTGAGCATCGTCCCATGGACTGAGAGGTCCTGGTTCGATTCCCGGTCGGGACGCATGCCTGGGTTGCGGGCTCGATCCCCAGTGGCGGTCATGCAGGAGGCAGCTGATCAGTGCTTTTTCTCACATCGATGTTTCTATCTCTCTCTCCCTTAAAAAAAAAAAAATTCAATAAAAACATATTAAGCCCTGGCCGGTTTGGCTCAGCAGTTAGAGCATCGACCCGCGGACCAAAGAGTCTCAGGTTCAAGCCCCATCAAGGGCACATACTTCAGTTGCAGTTCATTCCCTGGTCAGGGTCGTGCAGGAGGCAACCAGTCGATGTGTCTCTCACATCGATGTCTCTCTCTCTCTCTCTCTCTCTCTCTCTCTCTCTCTCTCTCTCTCCCCCCACGCCCACTTCCCTCCCATTGTCTGAATATAAATGGAAAAATATCCTCAGATGAGGATTAAAAAAAAAAAACCTATTTAAAAAAAAAAGAGAGAGAGAGACTGCTGGGGCTATTCGAAGTTTTTTGTGGTTCCATATAAATTTTTAGAATATTTGTTCTAGTTCTGTGAAATACACCATTGGTATCTTGATAGGGATTGTGTTGAATCTATAGATTGCTTTGGGTAATGTGGACATTTTAATGATGTTAATTCTTCCTACCTAGGAACACAATATATGCTTCCACTTACTTGTGTCTTCTTCAGGTTTTTTTCTTCGGTGTCTTATAATTTTTCACGTGCATGTCTTTTACATCCTTGGCTAAATGTATTCCTAGATTTTTGTTTATTGATGCAATTGTGAATGAGATTCTTTTCTTAGCTTCCCTTTAATAGTTCATCATTGGTGTATAAAACTGCAACAGATTTCTGGATATTTATTTTGTATCCTGCTACTTTATTGAATTCATTGATCAGTTCTAGTAGTTTTTTGGCGGAATCTTTAGGGTTCTCTATATACAGTATCATGTTATCAGCAAATAATGACAGTTTTATTTCTTTCTTTTCTATTTGGGTGCCTTTTATTTCTTCTTCTTGTCTGATTGCTGTGGTGAGGACTTCCAATACTATGTTGAATAAGAGTGGTGAAAGCAAACATTCTTGAGTTGTTCCTGATCTTAAAGGAAACACTTTTAGTTTTTGCCCATTGAGTATGATGTTGGTTGTGGGTTTGTCATATATGGCCTTTATTACACTTAGATATATTCCTTCTATTCCCACTTTGCTGAGTTTTTATCATAAATGGGTACTGGATTTTATCAGATGCTTTTTCTACATCTATTGGTATGATCATTTGATTTTTGTTCATTTTGGTCATGTGCTGTATCACATTTATTAATTTGCAGATATTGTACCAACCTTGCATCCCCGGAATAAATCCCACTTGATCATGGTATGTGATCTTTTTAATGTATTGCTGGATCCGGTTTGCTAAAAAAAAAAATTTTGTTTCTTGTTAATCCTCATCCGAGGATTTTTTTTTCCCCACTGATTTTTAGAGAGTAGGAGGGAGAAAGAGAGACAGAAACAGAGAAACGTTGATGTAAAAGAAACACATCAATCGGCTGCCTCCCTCAAGTGCCCAGACTGGGGCTGGGGATCAAACCTTCAACCCAAGTAGTGCCCTTGACCAGGAATAGAACCTGCAACCCTTCGGTGTGTGGGCCAACGCTCTCACCACGGAGCCACACCAGCCAGGGCCAGCCTTGTTAAAAATTAACTTTTCGGCTTTTTCTCCTAAGAGTTGGAGAAAATTTTTTAATTCTGACCATTGAAAAGTCTGAAGAAACAATAGCTTTATTGTAGTAAACGCTAAACTGAAGTCCAGTCCGTGTACGTTTTGAGACCAGACTCCCGTTTTAGGGGAAATGCTGGGTCCTGTAACAGGCGCACGTGCGCATCGCGAAACGAGCCCGGGCCAGAGCCACGCCGTCCTTCCGGTAGGGGACAGCAAGAAGCTATGCGCAGCGTTCCTGTCTGAGATTCTGAAACAGTCCTCCAGGTTCTGCTCCTGATCACGACCCCTGAGCACAGTCTCCTGTCGGTTTCAGAGTCCAGAGTGCTAACCGTTACCCTGTGGAACCCCTCCTGTCGATTTCAGATTTATGCTCCTGTAAGATAGTTGTCGACATAAAAAAATGTCCCTGAGGCACTTGGAGATACTGGTTGTTATGGTCTTCGAGTTGGAAGAGAACTCTGCAGTAGGGATCGAATCCCTCAGAGGAACCTCGGGAGGGGACTGAAGACCAGCAGAAGAACAGATGAGAGCGAGGTTGCTCTGATTGGTGCGGGGCCTTGCTCGAATGGCTCCTCAGAGTGGCCACAAAAAAATCGCCACTTTAAAAAAAAATTTTTTTTTCTTTATTGATTTTAGAGTGAGAGGAAGAGAGAGGGAGAGAGAGATAGAAACACCGATGAGAGAGAACATCGACTGGCCGCCTCCTGCTTGCCCCCTCACTGGGGATCGGGCCCACAACCTGGGCATGTGCCCTGACCAGGAATCGAACCGGCAACCTCTTGATGCATGGGTCAATGCTCAACCACTGAGCCACCCCAGCCGTGCGAAAAACCACCACTTTTTAATCTATTTCTTATATCAGTCAGAAAATAACAGAGTGGACTTATCTGGGAGTTCAAGTCTTCCTAGTCAAAGGGACATTAAAATATGTTGGCTTAAATCTGCCTACAGTAATATAATGGAAATTACAGCACCGAGTGGGTGAGGAGATATCGGATGCTCCCCAGAATGTGAGCTGGTTGTTGTAAGATTGGATGGCGGTTGCTGTGGCTAGCTCAGTGAGACTCCTGTGTAATTAGAGCGTCATGGGATCGTCCGCTAACGAGGGGTTGGCACATTCTGCACAGTTACTCTGACTCATAAGAATGGATGGCAGTGTGATTGGCATACATAGGCTGGAGGGACCCCAGAGTTCCCCAAGATCCATCTTCTTTGGTGACTAATAATTTAAATTGAGTTGGATTAAATTGGGGTACTTTTTTGCTCTTCGGAGCATAGTTGATCGAATACAAGTTACTCTGACCGACAGTACTATGTGGACTCCGATGGCACCGAGTCCAGTCTGCTTTCATTGTGGAGACTCGCGAGTAGCAGGGAGACGCGTTGGGGGGTTGTTACATTCTGGCATCCCCCGATAGATCTAACACACCTTATGTTCACCACTTAAACAGGGAGGCTTAGGTAGAGGCGTATGCGATGACTAACAAAGGCAGCTTGAGCCAGCTTGAGAAAAGTAAAGAGTAGTGGCTGAGTCTCTGAAAAGAAAAAGAAATCAATGATTTTTCTGTCCCCTGATTTATGCTCAGATAAAAGAAAATTGTGAGCAGTTCTCTACATAAAGTAGGACAGACATACAGGTTTATTTGGTCTTGTCACTTTATTTTTACAATGATTGTTCTACCTTACTTGTGGATTCTGTGCAGATTTTGTAAATCGGTTGTTTTACACAACCAAAATTTCATTGGTCGTTGCAGAATATAATATTTCTGGCACGGCGCATCCTTCTGCCAGTGTCACTGTTGCTCTCCTGGTTTCAGCTGGTTGATTTCTTACTTGCCCTGCCTGCCTGGCTTTGTGTTAGTTGCTCATGTGCTGTGGATTACACGTGTGAAGCCGGGTACAGTGTTACACCTGCGGTTTGGGAGGGACGGTGCTCTGAGCACACAGTTCAGACCAGTTTTGTGTCGTCTGAATGGGAAATTGTATCACGTCCTGGGAAATCATGTTCTCTAATGAGATAAATTGATACACGTGGATTGTCAGATCTCTAGCACTACCCTGGGTTTTCTTCTTGATCGTAAATCTTCTGTTTTTAAAAAAAGACATATTTCAAGATTCCATTCCTCTAACTCTGACCCAGCGCAAAACGTGAAGAGTCTGAAGGACGGATCGTTCCCACAAAACCTGACGTCTTCCCTGCTAGCGACCGAAGGAAGGAAGGAAGGAAGGAAGGAAGGAAGGAAGGAAGGAAGGAAGGAAGGAGGAAGGAAGGGGGTTAAAGTTGGTAAGAGAAGACAGAGGAGAGGAGACAGAGGTCAGCAGGGACACGGGAGACCAAAGATGAAGGGGTGAAATAATTAGATTATAAGGTGTAAACAGCTGAGTGGCAGGAACTGTCTTTGTACTTCGGTGACTTTGGGTGGTAGATACTCAGGACACACTGTTGAGTGAATCACGACAGGACCATCATCCATCATCTAACGAGCAGCCTCTTCAATGCCTCCACCCCCGAGCTCCTCATCCTGTCTGTCACCGATTTCAGGGGCCTCTGCCCAGGAAACATGTTATACATCTCCTCTTGCCCCTGCCCTGCCTCAGGACCTTGTCGCCTCTGCTTTCTAAGTGCCCTCTCTTCTCCTCAACAGTGTAGACTCCACCCAGCTCTCAGGGTTGTTGGTCTGAAACAAAGATGTCATGATGTCAGTCTAATTAAAACCCCACGGTGGCTTCTCCTTATAGTGGCATTCAGCACTCCTCACATCAGTCTCAGCAACTGTTTCTTTTTCTTTCTTTTTCAATCCTCACCCGAGGACATTTTTCTGTTTATCTTCAGATAGAGTGGGAGGAAAGGAGGGAGAGAGACATCGACTGGTTGCCTCCCACACGACCCCGACCAGGGCCGGGGATGAACCACAACCGAGGTACGTGCCCTTGACTGGAATCAAACCCGCGACTCATTGGTCCGCAGGCCGACACTCTCACCGCTGAGCCAAACCGGCCAGGGCTCAGCGTGTCTGTAACCTGGTTACACCTTTGCCTTCCACCTGCCGACGGCACTGGTCGCTCAGTCTGCTCACTCCTCCAGACAGTGCTTTGCCTCTATGTCTTGGTCTGAGCTCTTTCTCCCTCTCCTGGACTGATGTCCTGGCAGGTCCCACCAGATCATACCTTCTTTTTCTGAATTTTTTCTCACTCTATTCCTCTCAGCCCATAGCAGAATGAATGTTCCCTCCCCTGCTTCCATTTCGCTTTCTGTGTGACCCGGGAACCCCACCTGCCCTTGCACTGGGCACTGTCTTTGATGGAGTAGCTTGACTCCTTGAGGAGAGTAGCTTGTCCACATGGATACCCGTCGTTTTCTTCAGCAGCATGCCCAGCACATGAAAAGTGCTGCATCCATCATCTCATCCGTCTCCACAGCAACCTTAGGGGCTTGGTGCTATTAGGACAACATCCCCAGTTTGCAAATTAAGAAAACTGAGCTCAAAGGCCCATGGCTGGCACATGGCAAAACCTGAACCCAGCCTAGGTCCATCTGACTCCTCAGCTGTTCTGCAGTATTTCTGCTCCCTGCAGTAGGTGCTGTGTGAGTGCGTATCGACTTACTGAGTCAGGAACTCTCCGGTCCACACAGGACTGGGGGGCCGGCTGGTGGTGGGATTTCCATCAAAGGGGGTCATGAAAGCTATCAAGGCACCATTCATAAAAATAAGGTGTTTAAAAGAATCTTCAAAACATGAAGTAATTCATCATGTTGTTGATTGGGTCTCAGAAATGTTCACCTTGGGGGGGGGGGGGAGCGCTTCATTTTCCAAGTACACCAGCCTTTGTAACACAGGACGCGGCGAGTCCCGCACAGCTGTGAACTGCCTCGCGTTGATTTCTGGGAGACTGCTGCCCCCTTACTTCTGTCTTTGTCATGAACATTCTCTGAAGTCAGATCATCATTGAATTCTTGCTGGCATATGCATTGCAGAGCCGGCTGGAACGCGTGTGAGCTCGGAGATGCAATACAGTACATGTGGGAATGACGGGTCAGCAAAATTTGTTGTAAAAAAAAAAAAGTATGGCCCGGCCGGTGTGGCTCAGTGGATTGGGCATCGTCCCATGGACTGAGAGGTCCCGGTTCGATTCCCGGCCAGGGCACATGCCCGGGTTACGGCTCGATCCCCAGTGGGGGGCATGCAGGAGGCGGCCGATGAATGTTTCTCTCTCACATCGATGTTTCTATCTCTCTCTCCCTTCCTCTCTCTCTAGAAAGTCGATAAAAACGTGTGTGTTTTTAAAAGTATGTGTTCTTTTAATCCATCATAAATTGAAAAATGCTTTCAATGCCAGCCATGTGTTCCCAGGGCGTGGACAAACGAGCACAGACTCGAGCATGGGTTTCCAGGCTGTCTCCAGTGTCAGGCAGTTCATCAGGACAGAACTTTGAACCCTTAAACATCTTGGGAGTGGATGTTAGCAAGAAATAGTGGTTTTAGTTCCTCGTTGTCCTCAACCGATTTCCCTCATAAACCGAGTGGAATGTAACGTAGGTTCACTATTTTCACTTCTGTGTTTCCTCTAGTGTTGTGGATAACCGTGCTGGTGGTCGAGGGGATCGCCGTGGCCCAGAAGACCCAAGGTAAAGTGGTCACCGTGACAACCCGCACGTGCAGGGTGGGGGGGCTCGCCCAAAAGGATTGCAAGTGCTGAGGACCATTTCCGTCGCCCCTCTGGGGCGCTCCAGTGACCCGAGGCTTCCTGTCAAGCGGTCAGCCTCCATTTAACCGATTGAGCTGCAGCTAACCAGAGTAAATTGTCAACGTGAAGTCTTGCCCTGAGAAATTTTAAAAAATGGGCATCACCAGGAACTCCTAGCACGCTGTGGGTTTTGTCCAAAAGTTAAATGGGGTTCCTGCTTTATCACTAAGCAGAAATAAAAACCCATTTTCCCGACGTTAGACAACGAGACGGCTCCGTGAGTACCTGGTCCGGAGCCCTTCTGGTGGTCCTTGTTCGCGAAAGAAGATCGAGTGTGGTTTCACACCGATTTTCACGTCAGAGTTTAATGCGTTTCTTCTATAACCCGTTTTCTTTTTCATTTTCGTGAAAGTTATACTTGCACATGACAAAAATCCAAGCATTCTGAAGTAAACGTCGGTTAGGAGAACCTGAGCCCCACCAGGCCCTGCCCACGTCCGGCTCCGGGGAGATCCCCGCCGCGTGGGCCCGTCCTTGTTTCCCTGCCTGTCTGAACGACACGCTCTCCGTTACTTCTGAAGTGTGCACTGCTGGGTGTCAGGTGATGGCTTCCCACGTGGAAAGTGAGAATGAAGCTCTCCCAGCTCCTCCCCGCCGCCCCTAACTGGGTGCCTGTTCCTTCACTTCCAATCTGACCCCCTTTCCCACGGTCGCGCCCTCAATCTGGTGACATCTGTGCTTGGACGTACCTTAGGCCACTCAGCGAGCGTTTTCACCGTAAAAATTCTCTTTCAGTTTAGGAAAGTCTTCCGGCCCTTTCCCTTTCCCTGCCCTCTGCTGTGTAGTGGGAGAGCTGCAGCCGGTCCCCAGTGAGTGGACATGGGCGTGGCCAGGGAACCGCTGTGACCCCACAGCAGCCAGACCCAGCGCCGAGCTTCCCACTAACTCTTTCATCCCTTCCATTTTTAGCAGCTTTCTTTTGTTTTTCTGAACACTTTTTAAGTACCCTTCTGTCCTTGTTCTTGTGTTATTGGATACGCTCTTTTTCTCCGGGATTCGATGATGGGTCTGTTCAGTGGCTGTTACTGTTGTTTGTTTGTTTTATGTAATTTGTTTCCTCAGAGTTGCTTTCTTGACGTTTTTGCTCTGCTGGTCCTGTTAGAGGCTTTCCTCAAACGTCTGGTGACCACTGTCAGCCCGTGTTTACAAGAGAAGCACCAAACTGACCACCTGTGCGAGGGTGGGCGGGGCCTGCTCACTGCAAACTGTCACGTGCAGTGACCCTGGGGACCAGCCCCTTAGTCTACATCGCTGGGTCTTTTCCTTTGGGCTCACGGAGTCCCCAGAGAAGGACTTTCTGTTTCCTGCTTGGAGACTCCGCCTCTGACCAGAGACTCTGGGGAGTTGTAGGGAGAGACGGGGAGGGTCATTCGGTGTGTTTGCATTGACCTCACCTCCCTGGTTGCAGGTTGGCATTGTCACCCTGTCATGCCTGATGTCGCCCCGCCCGGTCACCCTGTTTTATCCCCTCCGAAGAAATCCTCTCACTTCTGCAGTGGTGACAGAGCAGCAGCTACAAGTATTTGTGGTGTAGGGGAGGGCATTGGGACGGAAATCGATTCGAAACAGACTTTTAACCAAGCCTCCTGTTCTCAGGAAACCTCGTTTCTCCGTCACCCGCGCCCCCCACACGTCCAGACATCTGCACTGGGGGGTGTGCCTGTGGCACTGTCACCACTGAGTTACTCTCTGCCTCTTGCACTGAGACGTTTATGCCCTTTAGAAAAAACCGTTACTGTTGTCTCCGTGGACTTAGAGAACGGAGAGGACCTAAATGCCTGTGTCCAGTCTACAATCTTACAACCCCTTTGTAATCTTTGAATCGTACTGGACTCTGCTGCACTGAATATAGAGGCGCCGTACCAGAGAGGGGCTCCCGGGATCCTTCCCGTTCTGGTCAGAGCTGAATTTTACACTGTTGCCGATTTGTCGGCTTCTCCCACGCGGCTTTGCCCTTGCAGAACCCAAGCATGTATGTCCCCTGCTGGCTTCTGCGCGGACCTGCCCTCCAGCAGCACGGTCCAATGCAGCACGGCCAGACCTACGGTTTTCTCCTCTGCAGGCCGGCGTGTTGCGCTGCGTTTGACGGCGGTGCCTCCACGGTGGCCGCCTGCGTGGGAGTGGGCGACGGTTGGGGAACGAGAATGCTGTTCTCCTTTCCTGTGACTCATGTTTTAATGTGCTCTTTTCCCCGAAGGTGGACAGAACATTGGAATCAAGCACATGCCCACCACCCAGTGCGGCATTTGGGTCCGAACCAGCAATGGGGGCCACTTTGCTTCCCCGAATTATCCCGACGCGTACCCGCCAAACAAGGAGTGCATCTACATTCTGGAAGGTATTTGACCGTTTCTCTCTTATTCGGTGACTTTCTACTTTTTTGTAAAACTAAAACTAAATCCATTGGTAAAACGCCCTGTTTAAACCAGTCTGAACAAAATTAAACATGCGTAGTAATTACAAGTATTTCGGAAGACCAGACACGTTAAGCAGGTAATTGTGAAGGTGTGGGAGTTTGCAGTGTCCCGAGACGCATTCCGCTGGAGGCACCAGTGTGGATGAGGAATCGCTCTGAGAAGCTGAACCGAGCCGGCAGCTCTCACCAGACTCTGCGCGTTCACCGCCGCGGTTCCTTTGCTGGTTCGGTTCTCCTGTTTGTCTGTTCGTCGTGGGCATTGCGTCTCACGGCCCACGCGTTAGCTCCTGGACTCTAACGTGCCTCGATTGACTGCATTTCACTAATTTCGTAAGTCGCTAGGCCAGAGGGAAGGATGCCTCCAGGTCCGCAGGGCAGCGTCATCCGTGTGAAATGCGCATTCAGTACGGACTTCACGTGTGACGTCCTCGTGACGACGCTCCGCTGCGAGGCGGTGACGCGCTGCTGCTTTTCCTGCCCGTGGGAGGGCGTCCGTGCCTCTCCTGGGGCGCGCCCTGACCCGCTGCCCTTGCCTTCCAGCTGCCCCGCGTCAGAGGATAGAGCTGACCTTCGACGAGCACTTTTACATAGAACCGTCGTTCGAGTGTCGCTTCGATCACCTGGAAGTGCGTGACGGGCCGTTTGGCTTCTCTCCGCTCATCGATCGGTTCTGTGGCGTGAAAAGCCCTCCGCTGATCAGATCCACGGGGCGGTTCATGTGGATTAAGTTTAGTTCCGACGAAGAGCTCGAAGGAATGGGATTTCGAGCAAAATACTCGTTTATTCCAGGTAAGAGATGGTCTTGTCGCCGAGGAGGCCTGCCTCTGCGTAGCACCCGAAGGCTAGAAAAGAGGCCATGTGGTCGCGCTGACGCGGGACGCAAAGCTGTCCACTGTACAAGCGCACGGTCCCTGGTGGAAAGCAGACACACGTTACTGCTCTGTCTCCAGAGAGCCAGGCACCCGCAAGGCGACCCAGTAACGGAGTGAACAAGGGTGTAGCCCTTCTGCTTTTGTGTAGGTTTTCATGCAGGAAGTCTGTTAATTGAAATAAATGCGCTCATATCTGAATGAAACGAAAATATCCCCAGTGTTACCACCCCGCATATAAAAACCAGTGTTTACAGTCGGGCGTACATCCCGTCAGCTGTTTTTCTGTTTCCACTTATTTTGTTTGTCTTATGTGCACACGGGTATATTACCTGCTTTTTTTTGCCCAAACAGCACAGTCAACATTTTTTTTCCTAGTCAGCGTTTTTTTCTCTGTTACTAAACATCATGGGATTTTTTAGTGTTGCTCTGTTATTTAGATTCTCAATTGCAAAAAGGCTAACTTTTCAAGACGTTACATTCATCTGATAGACTTTATCTGATAGATTTCTCCACAGAAAGCCTGCGTGCGGGTATTCACAGCAGTTGTCTATGTAATTGTTAAAACTTGGAAGCAACCAAGATGTCCTTCAACAGAATAGGTAAACGGTGGTCCGCCCAGACAGTGGCCTGTTACTCACAGTCAGACTTTAGTTGTAGAACAGTTTTAGGTTCCCAGCAAAACTGAGCAGAAAGTACAGAGTTCCCGTGTACCCCCCACACACAAAGCACACAAACACAGCCACCTCCCGAGCCAGCACCCCCCACCAGACGGTGCAGTAGTTACAGTCAATGAACGTGCATTGACAAATCATTTTCTCCCAAAGTCCGTGGTTTTCATTAGGGTCCACTGTGGGGCATCACATGTTCTATGGGTTTGGACACATGTACCATTTGTCTACATTACATTAGCACACAGAGTATTTCCACTGCCCTGAAAGTCCTCTGTGCGCACCTGTTCATCCCTCCTGCCCCAACCCCTGGCAACCAATGATTTTTCACCATCTCCGTAGTTTTGCCTTTTCCAGAAAGCCGTAGAGTTGGAATCATACAGTATGTAGCCTTTTCAGAATGGTTTCTTTCACTTAGGAATATGTATTTAAGGTTCCTCCATATTTTTTAGTAGCTTGAAACTCATTTCTTCTTGACACTGAGTAATAATCCATTGTCTGGATGGACCACATTTTATTCATTCTATTGGCTGTTTCCAAGTTTTAACAATTATGAATAAACCTGCTGTAAACATCCATATTCAGATCTTTGTGTGGAGAAGTTTTTAACTTTTTGGATAAATAACCAAGGAGCACAATTGATGGATCGTACTAAAATTTTTTGAATTTTTGTGTAAATGGGTAGTGGTGATATTTGTACAACATTGTGAATATACTTAATTCCACATAACTGTACACTGAAAAATGGCTAAAAGGGTAAACATTATATATATTTTACTATAATAAATTGCTAGTCTAAAATGTCTCAAAGCCCAGCCAGTGTGGCTCAGTTGTTGAGCGTCGACCCATGCACCAAGAGGTCGCTGGTTCGATTCCCGGTCAGGGCACATGCCCAGTTTGTGGGCCTGATACCCAGTGTGGGGCATGCAGGAGGCGGCCAGTCGATGTTCTCTCTCATCGATGTTTCTATCTCTCTCCCCTTCTCCTTTCCTCTTTCTCTAAAAATAACGTAAAAAGAAAAAACAAAACTTAAAAAAACAAGTCTCAGAATCTTTAGTTAACACTGAAAACCTATTTTAATACACAGTTTATTATATATAACTGGGTGCTCGATTCTTGATAACATTATTTTTAACTCCAGATCCTTTATCATGGTTATTAAATTACGAATTGAAAAAAGTAGCAAAGAAATTTTTAGCTTAATAAAGCAAACCCAGCTAGAGGGAGGCAAAGACACTTCGGCTCTTCTGCGGATAAATGTCAAAGAGAAATTTAGATCTTCAGCGGCTTTGGAGTCAACGTCGCAGGAGTTATCTGGCAAACAAATCAGAATTTCTTCCTGTGGGGGCAAGAATTCTAGGGACTTGTCATCGTTGCACGGAAACTTCCAGAATCATCCCGGTTACGTACAGAAAGTGGCAGTCCATTAGGAGTCTCTGCCTCGACAGGTATCATGGTAGCTTCGAGAATTTCATCTTAAAAAATACTAATTTTTCATCGTTGTTAGTAGGCTTCTCCCAGATTTACCAGTTCCTAGACAAAATGTATTTTATAAATATGACTTTAAATAACCAGGCACAGTCATAATTGAGCTAATTATGCGCTGCCTATTTATTTTGCCATGTTTTTTGTTCGTTTGTTTTCCTTCTCTTTTAGTGGTAAAATTGTGGAATCCTCACCCACATGGTAGAGTAAGAAAAACTGTGTAGGGAATTGGAATGGAGCCCTGGCTTTGCCATTATATGACCTGAGAAAACCACAGTCTCTCTGATTCAGTTTCCTCATTTGTAAGATGGAATATGACCTAACCCTCCTGACACTGCTCTCATTAGCGTGATATTAAACATGATGTACGCAAATACTCTGAAGTACTGTAAAATGCAAATGTAAGGTAATATAGTCTAGAAATCCTAAGCACTTTATTCTAATTGGGCTGTATTTTAACTATAAGCCATGTAAGGTTGCTCTCATGATACAAACAACTAATAGAGAAAAAGAGCTACTTTTCTTCCGAATAAGAATCTTTCCATATAAAGTTGCCTGATTTTGTTTTCTAATATTTAAAAACATTATTCAGATAATTAACAGGGTTGCTTTTTATGTCTCTGCTTGTTTGCAAAGACCTGATTCACAGATAAGATTTTGTAACATGCCTTTTTGATGCTCAGTTAATTGATATCCTTCCTAAAAAACAAACTCTGGCAATTTAATGAAATCAGTTATTTTGACATAAACTGGTGGTTTTCAGTCTCCCCTAGCTGCTTTCCAGGGCAGAATATCCTGCATCCCACCTGGTCGTCTTTCTTTCCCTGCCTTTGGGGAAAAAAAACAGCCTAACATTCGTCATTTTACCCCTTTTTAAGTGTACAAGCCAATGTGTTAAGTACATTCACACTGTTGTGCGACCATCACCACTATCCTTGAAGCTGAAACTCTGTCCCCATTAAACAGCTCCATTCCCCCTCCCTCCAGCCCAGCCTGCTACCTGCCGTCTGTGAATGGACTGTTCTGGATATTTCACATAAGTGGAATCACACGATATTTGCCCTTTAGCATCTGGTTTATTTCACTGAGCTGTGTCCCAGGGCTCATCCATATTGTAGCATGTGGATGAATTCCATTCCTTTTTAAGGCTGTAGAACCCTCCATTGTGTTGTGTGTACAACATTTTGTGTATCCCTTCATATGTCAATGGGCTACCTCCTGCTCCTGACAGTGATGAGTTTTCAGGAAGCACAAATAAGTTATTAACTCAGGATGAGATCAAAAGTATACATGTTGTCACTTACAGACACTGATCCTCTCGGTGGACGTTTGAATGTGTGCATAAATAACCAGTCATCCCTAGCCTGCAGCAGAAAGCTTTCTCTTGCACTGTTATGAAATGTACCATCAGGCGTAACTTAAGAGGTCAAACCTTAAAGCGACTCCAGTGTGTCTCAAAATGCCAATGACGTTCTTCTTTTTTCTGTTACAGACCCAGACTTTACTTACCTAGGAGGTATTTTAAATCCCATCCCAGGTTTAGTATATTACCTTTTTTTCCTCATGGCATTGTTTGATCTGTCTTCTTTCCCTTTGAACATACTCGTCTGTTCTTTCTAGATTGCCAGTTTGAGCTCTCGGGAGCGGATGGGATCGTGCGATCTAGTCAGGTGGAACAGGAGGAGAAGACGAAGCCCGGCCAAGCGGTGGACTGCATATGGACAATCAAGGCCACTCCGAAGGCCAAGGTACCAGTACCTGCGCGGTCACTTCGAAGGAGAACCTAAGACATGATTCGTGTAATGTGTCAGTTTGGTGTGTGCAGATACTTACTGATTACAAGCTGATATTACAACTTTATTTTGGTTACATTGTTAGGTACCTCCTCAGATCTCAGCATTGTTGCTGTTAAACAAGTTACAATGTGAATTTCAGGAATATCACACCTACCTTAAGATTCTTATTTTAAGAATTTTAAGGTTCTTAAAATCTGTGGATTCCCAATTGAAGAGTGCAAGTATTGATCAGGGTGACCATAGATTCATTAACAACGTTTTACTTCCCTGGCCGAGGGGCTCAGTTGGTTGGAGCGTCATCCCGTGCACCAAAAGGTTGCTGGTTCCATTCCCGGTCAGGACCCTGCTGGAGGCAACTGATCGATGTGATGTCTGTCTGTCTGTCTGTCTCTCTCCCCCTCTAAAATCAATAAGAACATATCCTCGGTGCCCTGGCCAGTTTGGCTCAGCGGTTAGAGCGTCGGCCTGCGGTCCAGAGAGACCCGGGTTCGGTTCCCGCTAAGGGCATGTACTTCGGTTGCAGCTTGTCCCCGGGCCTGGTTGGTCGTGCGGGTGGTAGCCACTCGATGTGTCCCTTTCACGTCGATGTTTCTCTCTCTCTCTCTCTCTTCCTCTCTCTCCCTCCCACTCTATCTGAACAAAAAATGAAAAAATGTCCTCAGGTGAGGATAAAAAAAAAAAAAAAAAAAAGAACATATCCTCGGGCCCTGGCTGGCATTGCCTAGTGGTTAGAGCGTCGGCCCATGTGCCGGAGAGTCTCCAGTTCCATTCCTGGTTAAGGGCTGCAGGTTCAATCCCTGGCCTCGGTTGGGGCCTGTGCGGGAGGCAACCTGTCGATGTGCCCCTCTCACATCGATGTTTTTCTCTCTCTCCCCCTTCTTTTGCACTCTTTCAAAAAAATCAATGGAAAAAATATTATCAGGTGAAGATTGAAAACTTTTTAAGTTTTAGGAGGAGGGGAAATGGATCGCAAGAAGTTAAAGCGTCTTGTTAGAGGTCTCAGAGTTGGTCATGGCAGTGTCAAGCCAGACCCCAGCACACTGAGCTCAGATCTGTGTTCTCGCTCCGCTGTTCCCTGCTAGTCACAGCTTTTCCCAGAAAGCACCGCGGGGAAGGGGGTTTTGAGTGACTGACAGATTGAGATCTGCTGCTAACGACTCCTGCCCTCTGCTTCTAGGACTCTCAACAGTAACATTGTATTTAATATGTGTGTATGTAAACAGAGTAAAAGAGAGAGTATGGTGGGAGAACAGACCTTTAAAAAATTATGAAAACCCGCCCAGCCGGCGTGGCTCAGTGGTTGAGCGGCGACCCATGCACCAAGAGGTCACCGGTTCGATTCCCGGTCAGGGCACATGCCCAGGTTGTGGGCCCAATCCCCAGTGGGGGGCATGCAGGAGGCGGCCAGTCGATGTTCTCTCTCATCGATGTTTCTCTCTCCCTCTCTCTCAAATCAATAAAGGGGAAAAAAAATTTTTTTTAAAGAAATTATGAAAACCCAATTTACAGTTAGGTAATATGACAGATTAGGTAACCTGAAACCCTCCTGTGACAAAACACCTGAAGACACTGGGTAAAATGTAACAGGTTTTTGTTTGGTTTTGTTTTTAAGCATTGGTAAACTCCCCAAAAAGGAGGTAGTTCTTTTTCTTTCTTTCTTTTTTTAATCCTCACCTAAGGATATTTTTCCATTTATCTTCAGAAAGAGAGGGAGGGAGGGAGGAAGAGAGAGAGAGAGAGAGAGAGAGAGAGAGAGAGAAACATCGATGTGAGAGGGACACATTAATTGGTTGCCTCCCGCACAACCCCAACCAGGGCCGGGGACGAACCGCAACCGAGGTCTGTGCCTTTGGCCGGAACCGAACCTGCAACTCTTTGGTCCGCGGGCCGACGCTCTAACCGCTGAGCCAAACCGGCCAGGGCAAGGAGGTCATTCTTATGGAATAGAAATGAAGAGAGAGAACTATAACCTGGAGCAATAAACTGACGACTGGAATTTTGGTAGAAATGCCAGCGCTCTGATATTTCAGTGACGGGCTCGGGGCGGACCCGGCCAGGCCGGAGTGGTGTTCCCAGCCACACTGAGACAGAAACAAGAAGGCATGGAGTTCGTGCGAGCTCTGTGACGTCCCTCACTGAGTCTGGCACCTGCAGAGGGTGATTGCCCTGAGGGCAGAGTAGAACATCCTTCTACTAGTACAGGCTGGAAACAAGCTTATCTTTCTGGGCTCAGTCTCAGGATGGGGGGAGTCTGGGGTCTCCCCTAAACCTTTATACCTAGAAACCTGTCTTGATGGACAGTCTGAGATGTGAATTGACATTCCACGCTCCATCCAGGAGCCACGTAGCCCCAAAATTCACACAACGGTGCTGGGCTCCTAACACCTTTGCGGCGCCTGGCAAAAACAAAGACAAAGTGACACTGTGGAGGCCACAGGTCACTGCAGATGACACACTGCTGAGCATGAGCCCACAACCTAAATGAGAACACACCTGCGTGGACCCCATCTGGAGTGAGAGCAGGCGTGGACTGGGTCCCCAAATGTCCTGCAAGAAGATGAGCCAGGAAAACGACCAGGCACACTGTAAGAATAAGCAGCGGGAGCTTCTGCAAGTAAACAGAGTAGTTATTGAAAGGCAGATCTGAGAAAACGACCCAGAATGCACATTGGGGCCGAGGCAGTGGAGGTGGGCGTAGCAGAGGGATTCTTTTCTCCCCCAATCGGTCAGTAACCATGAGATTGCTTTTATAAGGACAGCATGTACGACAGCGATGCCTCATGGGGCCAACGTCTCTTCTGTGTACAGACAAACACAAACTCTGGGGTCCTTAATGCTTGGTGCCCATGTCAACCAAAGAAACAGTCTTAGTTCTTTTTACCACCTAGAAATCAGCCTCACCCGGCCGGTGTGGCTCAGTGGTTGAGCGTTGACCCATGCACCAAGAGGTCGTCGGTTTGATTCCCAGTCAGGGCACATGCCCAGGTCCCAGGCCCAATCCCCAGTGGGGGGCATGCAGGAGGCGGCCAGTCGATGTTCTTGCTCATCAGTGTTTCTATCTCTTTCTTCCTTCCTCTGTCTCTAAAATCAATAAAGAAAAAAAATTGTTTTTTAAAGAAGCCAGCCTCCCCTCCACTGTTTATCTGTCAGCCGTCGTGACTCAGCTCCATCGACATTGTGGATGGATAATAGAACTGAAAATTCAAGCCAGTGTATCTTTTTATTTTTTTAATTTTTATTCATTGACTTGAAAGAGAGAGAGAGAGAAACACTGATTTGTTGTTCCACTTACGCATTCATTGGTAGATTCCTGATGTGCCCTGACTGGGGATCAAACCCGCAACGTTGGCATATCGGGGTAATGCTCTACCCACTGAGCTCCGCCAGGGCCTGGCTATCTTTTTAAAAGCAGTATTTTTCTTTGTTTTAACGTCACAGATCTATTTGAGGTTCCTAGACTATCAGATGGAGCACTCCAACGAGTGCAAGAGAAACTTTGTTGCCGTCTATGACGGAAGCAGTTCCATTGAAAATCTCAAGGCCAAGTTTTGCAGCACGGTGGCCAATGACGTCATGCTCAAAACCGGCATCGGAGTGGTCCGCATGTGGGCAGACGAAGGCAGCCGGCTCAGCAGGTTTAGAATGCTCTTCACCTCCTTTGTGGAGCGTAAGTAAACGATCCCTACCGAAATGAGATCTTTTATATAATTTTCATTCACGCAGAACTCAGTTATTGAGCATTTCCCTTTGACAAAGACTGAAAGTCCCAGGATGTAGGAATAACTGAGTCTTGGTCCCTCTTCTCAAGGAACTGATTACCATGGGTGGAAAAACGATGTTAGTTCGTGAGTAGCTACCCTGTCTTCTTACCAAGTTGTGAACACATGATTGGGAGACCAGACAGGGTAGGCTTCTCTCAAGATTTTGAAAATTAAAAATAATGATCAGTGGTAGTGATTCTGCTTGATAAATAATTATGAATCCAGTAAACTGGGATCACTGAAGATTTAGATTGGCTGTTTTCTTTCTTTTCTTTTTTTTAACTTTTTATTCTTAAATGTATTTCAGCTTATGGAAAGTTGTAAAAATAGTAGAGTTCCCGTAAGCCCTTCCCTCAGATTCCCTGAATGTTGACATCTTGCAAAACTATTACCACTGACATATTACTGACCACGATGCAGACCTAACTCGATGTCACTGGCTGCCCATGAATGTCCCTTCTGCTCCAGGGTCCCACCTGTGACACTTCTCAGTCTCCCGTGACCTGTATGCGTTTGAAGGGAATTGCCCAGTTATTTAGTCCCTCAATTTAGGTTTGTCTGATAGTTTCTCATGGGTTTAATGGAGCTCACACATTTCTGTCACAAATGCCCCAGGAATTCGGATCCCTCAGTTCTCCACGCCTGTGAGGTAGGGTACACCTGTGCATTTGCCTCACCTTCATCACGGCCACGAGGAGCTGTCTGCCAGGCTTCCCCACCACCGAGTCACGAATGTTTTCCTTCCTGATGAATAAGTCTCTGAGACTCCGCCAGTATCTTTCTGCTTGGTGATCTCAGCATCCTTGACTGGCTTCTGCCCCAATAGTCATTGCTGTGCTGTTCATTGGATGGGGTTCTGCTCCCATCCTTCCTTCCTTCCACGCTTCTTAATGATAACTCCTCTGTAGAGGAGAGCTCTGCTTACTCCCTCATTGAGTGAGTCAGTTATTTATACCATCTATAAATTATATTATTCTGCAATACGTTATTGTTGCTCAAAGTCCTGGCTTTGGCCATTGGACCCCTTCCAGCGGCCTCCTGCACCCTTTCAGGAGTCCTGTTGTTTAGTCTCTTCCTTCCGTTCTGTTCATACTGTTCAACTACCTGCTCTGTTTTTCTCGGAGCTGATGATGATCTGCGGTTGTATGACCAGTGTCTCAGGAGAGGTTTCTCTGCATGGACTAGTTCCCACGGGAGACTCACTTCATACCCCCCCCCCCCCATCGTAGATTGCAGCCGGGACTAAAATAGTTCCACTCGGCTCAGGTCCTGAAATAGAACAGCAATCAGAACATGTTCGACTTCTTCCCAGGCGCTGAATACTAATGCGTACCTCGATCTTTAAGAAAGGGAGTGGTTTGGGGACCGTAATTTCGAGGACTAGAAGTGTGAAAGCAGGGGAAGATATTTTTGTCAGAATAAATCCATAACGCGATTTCCAGTGACACGTTGCCTGCAGGCCGCCTGCGGGCTTCGGAGGCCAGAGCCGGCTTTCAGCAGCACTGCAGCGTCTCATCAACGGGGGCTGACGGTCCACCGCTTTCCCGGCCACGCCCTTCCCCGCCACGCCCACATTCTGCTGCTTTCCCGGCCACGCCCTTCCCCAGCCACGCCCACGTTCCACCGCTCTCCTGGCCACGCCCTCCCCAGCCACGCCCACGTTCCACCAACTTCCCAGCCACGCCCACAGTGCAGGAGGGGGAGGGGAGAGTCCTGGGCTGAGTCCAGAGCAGCTCCTAACTGGCATTATTGTAGGCGCTATCTGTGTGCCTTTATGTACTTCCCAATGGAGGCGTGCCCGTTAGCATCCTGTCCCTGGCGGATAGCTGATCCACAGCTGTGCTTGTCCATCACAAGCCCACACAGCCGAATACATTTGTGATTAGAAAGAAAACCCACATTGCTACGGAGCAGACTCGGACAGGATCACGGCCACTCTCTAATCGAGCCCCTTCACGTGGAGAGCCGTGGTCGAGACTCCCTAACAAAGACGGGCTGCTTCCCGCTCGCTCTGCGAGAGACACTGAGCAGAAAACCTGTCTTTTTCTTTTCTTTTTTCTTTTTTCTTTTTTTTTGCCACTTGTGAAACCATAGGAGCCATCCAAATGCAGTCACATAATGTATTATGGATAAACTTGAAGAACTAATGATAGTTTGACTCAGAAAATTGGAATAGCTAGAAGCCACAGTGCCGTTTATAACCTCACTGGCTTCTCTTCCCTGTGTCCTCATTTGTGAACTGGATAAAATAGGTAAAATTAGAATTCCACATGTAATGTGATACAGTAGGTAACAGTAGCATGGTATGATACAGAAACAAAACTCCAGTTTTTGGAAATGAGTTAAAAAATGGCTTTGTGGCCCTGGCCGGTTTGGCTCAGTGGTTAGAGTGTCGGCCCACAGACCAATGAGTTGTGGGTTCGATACCGGTCAAGGGCACCTACCTCAGTTGTGGGTCATCCCCAGCCCTGGTCAGGTTGTGCGGGAGGCAACCAATCGATGTGTCCCTCTCACATCAATGTTTCTCTCTCTCTCTCTCTCTCTCTCTCTCTCCCTCTCTCTCTCTCTCTCTCTCTCTCCCCCTCCCTCCCTTCCTCCCTCCCTCTCCCTCCCACTCTATCTGATGATAAACCGAAAAATATCCTCGGGTGAAGATTTTTAAAAAAAAGGCTGTGTGTTCTCTAGACCATTTGTTACATTCTCAAGTGCACACATTCATGTAATACAGTTTTTTTTATTACATAGCACAACCGAGGTGGGTACACTAGCTAATTCCATACTTAAAATGCCACCGTACATCTTCATTGGCTTCCTGTCCTCAGCCCAGTGGTTTATATGTAGCCTTATGGTGAGCTCTGAAACCAAGCATTTTGTAAGAATCATGAAATTCTTATTTTAATAGTTCAAATCAGCGATTTTCAACCACTGTACTGCAAGAATTTTTAACACATGCAATACCTGACTATTTAGCCAGGGGCACTGACCTCTTTTCCCTTAGATTGTCAAATAAAAAAATGAGAACAGCCCAGCTGGTGTGGCTCAGTGGTTGAGCGTCAACCCATGCACCAAGAGGTCACAGGTTCGATTCCTGGTCAGGACAAATGCCCAGGCTGTGGGCCTGATCCCCAGTGGGGGGCATGCAGGAGGCAGCCAATCGATGTTTCTATCTCTCTCTCCCTCTCCCTTCCTCTCTCTAAAATCAATAAAGAAAACTCAATCAATAAAATGAGGGGGGAAAAATGAGAACAGCTGCCCTGACCAGTTTACCTCAGTGGTCGGCATGTCGGCCCTCAGACCAATGAGTCACAGGTTCGATTCCGGTCAAGGGCACGTACCTCGGTTGCGATTCAGTCCCTGGCCCTGGTCATGGTCGTGCGGGAGGCAGCCAATTGATGTACCTCTCTCACTTTGATGTTTCTCTCTCTCTCTCCTTCTCTTCCTCCCTTCCACTCTATCTGAAGATAAATGGAAAAAAAATCCTCAGGTGAGGATTTAAAAAAAAAAAGAAATGAGCACAGCCCACACAATAGCCATCTGGTGTGAATTAATCAAAATTATACCTATATTTTTGTCAGATTGGCAACAAAAATTTTTTTTGTTGTTTGAATGATACAATTCTGACAGGTTGGTGGTGTCAGGGATTGCTCACCAGGTGTGCCCTCTTTGGCACCCGTGGACTGAGCAGGAGTGCCAGCCTGACTGGGAGCATGTAACAGCATCATCAGCTCTTAGACGCGAGTCTGAGCAGCCGTAGCCCGTCCACTCGTGTCCACGGGCCGAGGCCCAGGAGGTGGGTGGTGTCGGCTCCAGCCAGCTCTCCCGCCCGGACCTGTTGCTGTCAGTACTGTCCGTCGATGGCTCCAGCTCGGGCCACACAGCAGAACGTGCTGCGCTCCTTTGGGATGAAACGGGGCCTCTCTGAAAATAAAAATGTAGACTGTGCCTGGCCAGTCTGGCTCAGCACTTAGAGTGTCGGCTGGAAGACCAAAGGGTTTCGAGTTTGATCCCCGGCCCTGGTCGGGCATGTGCGGGAGGCAACCAATGGATGTGTCTCTCACATCAGTGTTTCTTTCTCTCTCCCTCTCGCTCCCTCCCTCCCTTTCACCCTCTCTAAAAATCAATATTAAAAAATTCCCTCAGGCGAAGATTAGCAAAAAAAAGTAGAATTTTTAGGCGGGAAATACATTTTGTTTGATTACATTCTAGGAGTCGATGTTCGCTGATTGGGGGGCTCTGTCATACCCCTGCACAGGTCGGGGAGGTAAGCTGTCCCACTTCTGGACTTTCAGGTGTCCTGTGCCTGACCCGGAAATACAGGACGCTACTATATTGGTACCTTGGCCTCTATGCAGGACTTTATTCCCTGGGAGAAGTGAGCCCACCGCATCGCAGTCTAGTAAAACAGGGCTACACGTCCAAGGCCAGATAAGCAGAGCGGGACAGGGACGTACAGGGGTCTCTGACTGTAGGGAGCCGAGGGGCCTCTTCACAGAGAGGACATGTGGGGTGACCCCGGAAGAGGAGTCTGTGGTCCCCAGGAGCGGAAGGAGGCAGATGTTTCAGACTGAAAGAACAGCTTACACAAGTACGTGGTATATAAACAGGTATCTTCATTAAAAAAAAAAATTAGAAATTCCCGAGAGTGTTTTATTTTTCTCTTTTTCTTATGGTAAAATATGTATAACCTAAAACTTACCATGGTGGGTGTCCAGGTCACTGCCGTGAAGCCCGTGCACACTGGACAGCCATCTCCAGAACTTGCCATCCTCCCGAGCCGAAACTGTCCCCACTGACCCCTGTCCCCATCCACCCCTCACCCTCCTCCCTGATAGCCTCCATCCTGTTTTCTGTACGATCTTGGCTGCTCTAGGCACCTCATGTAAGTAGGATGATACAATAGTGACCCTTTTGTGTCTTCTGAAAACATTTACTAGGCTATATACCAGTTTCATAACAACCGTGGGAAACATATTCATATTGTCATTACGCTGGCAACGGCCTTTTGGAAGCCAGTGTAAGTAACAGTTGACACGAGTCCGAGAAGGGTTTTCCTGGGAAGGGGGAAGGCCTCCAAGGTAACATAGTGACTTCCTAACAGCAAGTGCAGAGTCAATCAGAATAAACTCACAATCTGTATACTTCCCACTCTTGGCAACAATGTGTCCTCTCTCCGCGCAGCTCCCTGCACGGGCAGCACTTTCTTCTGCCACAGCAACATGTGCATCAATAACTCCTTGGTCTGCAACGGGGTCCAGAACTGCGCGTACCCTTGGGACGAAAACCACTGCAAAGGTGAGTCCGCCGGCGAAGGCCAACCTGTGCGGGACAAGAGTGGCCCTCGCCTTTCACGAAGAAAGACGTCACGTGTCCCTGTCTGCCCTGTGCTTGGGCAGCTGCTTGGGCAGAGATGGAGACGTACAATATCTGTGTCCTTTGAAACGGATCTTAGACCTCTGGTGTGGTGAACACAAAGAAAAATACTTCTTCTCCAACTATGGTTTTTATCTTCAGTTGCACAAAAGCTCGTCATATTTTTGCCCTTATTCTTTTAGTCATTGGAGATACCCTTGTTCTCAAAATTATTGGGAAAGTGACCTAAACTCATAGTATTTTTTTAATTATATGGCAACACTATTTAATAAAAATCAACCAATGGATTCAGTCTTACAATGTAAAAAAGCAGTCTCCTTATAAGAACTGCTTGTTGCCCCGGCTAGTGTGGCTCAGTTGGATGGGTGTCGTCCCCCGCACCGAAAGGTTGCCAGTTCGATTCCCGGCCCGGGCTGGCGGCTCGATCCCAGTGGGGGGTGGGGTGCAGGAGGCAGCGGATTGATGTTCTGCTCTCACATCAATGTTTCTTCCCTCTTTCCCTCTCTAAAAAAATCAATTAAAAAATGTTAAAGAAAAAAAGAACTGCTTGTGTTCAGTTCATAAAATTCCCTGCACCTTATTTCCACTGTGTATTCCCTGAAAGATACATAAGGCAGTGGTCATAGTTGAGTGTCCACAGCAGGTTATCAGATCACTCTCTCAGTCCTACCGTTTATCTACCTTTTACTCTCCAAAGGTTCAGTAACTGTGTCACTATAAAAAGTGAATGGAATCTGATATGGCTGTTTTAAATACTTGACATAAAGCATTTTCGGGTGATCATTCATTCAAAAACTGTGGCCACAGACCTGAGTGGGTTAGCCTGATCATCTTAGTTCTCTCATGAGGTGGCCCTCTGTAGAAAAACCTGGGAATGGGCCCTGGCTGGTTTGGCTCAGCGGTTAGTATGTCAGCCCATGGACCGAAGGGTCATGTGTTCGATTCCTGGTCAAGGGCACATACCTGGGTTGCAGGTTCGATCCCTAGCCCTTGTCAAGGTCATGCTGGAGCAACCAAATGATGTGTCTCTCTCACATTGATGTTTTTCTCTCTCCCTTCCTCCCTTCCACTCTAAAAACAAATCAATGGAAAAATATCCTCAGGTGAGGATTAACCAAAAAAAAAGAAAGAAAAAGAAAACTGAGGCCTCAGACCTGCCCTAGAGCAGAAAGCTGATCATGACGGAACAAAGCATTTGTTTTGGCATTTTCTCTGTGCGCATATTTAATTTGATTTGCAAATTATGTACATTCCTGTGCCTTCTGAGCAAAGAACCAGGGCCTTTTTCATTTTTGTAATCTATCTAGCTCGATGATTGGTTAGTTATTTTAACCAGAAATCTTAATAGTATTTTTTTTTGTTATTGTTTTAAAACCTAATTTTAGCCCTGGCTGGTTTGGCTCAGTGGTCAGAGCATCGGCCTGTGGCCCGAAGGGTCTCAGGTTCCATTCCCAATCAAGGGCACATACCTGGGTTGCGGGTTCAATTCCTAGCCCCGGTCAGGGTCGTGCAGGAGGCAACCAATCGATGTGTGTCTCTCTCATCGATGTTTCTCTGTCTCTCTTTCTTTCCCTCTCCTTCCCTCCCTTCACCTCTCTGAAAAAAATCAATGGAAAAAAATATCCTTGGGTGAGGATTGACCAAAAGAAACACTCGTTTTAAATTGTATTATCTGCGGTGTGTCTCACTCACGCGTAGTTCTGCTTTACCTGGAGTGCCTTCCCGTCCACGACGGGGACCCTTAATGGACGCTGAAAGCCTGTACGTTTCTCTTTCTCTTCCCGCAGAAAAGAAAAAGGCAGGGCTATTTGAACAACTCACTCGGACTCACGGGACAATCATCGGCGTCACGTCGGGGGTCGTCCTGGTCCTGCTCATCATTTCTATCTTAGTGCAAGTGAAGCAGCCTCGGAAGAAGGTCACGGCCTGCAAAGCTGCTTTCAACAAAACGGGGTTTCAGGAGGTGTTCGACCCGCCCCACTACGAGCTCTTCTCCCTGCGGGACAAGGAGCTGTCCTCGGACCTGGCCGACCTGTCGGAGGAGCTGGACGGCTACCAGAAGCTGCGCCGCTCGTCCTCCGCCTCCCGCTGCGTGCACGACCATCACTGCGGCTCGCAGGCCGCCGGCGGCAAGCAGGCCCGGACCAAGCTCGCCTCCATGGAGCTGCCCTTCCGAAACGATTTTGCACAACCACAGCCCATGAAAACATTCAATAGCACCTTCAAAAAGAGCAGCTACACGTTCAAACAGGCGCACGAGTGCCCCGAGCGGGCCCTGGAGGACAGGGTGATGGAGGAGACCTCCTGTGAAATCTACGTCAGGGGCCGAGAAGATTCTGCCCAGGCGTCCATATCCATCGACTTCTAACCTCCCCCTGCAGGCGACCCTCAGTCCCCAAGGATGTGTGTCCGCAGCCTCCAGGGCACCCAGTGTCTTCAGCGGCCAGCCCTTTGCTCCTGTCCAGTCTACAGAGACTTTCACGTCGCGGCCACCTGTTGTAATAGTGACGTTTTTATGATCTCAGGCAGTCTGTGTGTGTTGAGCCCACCAAGGAACTTTCTCCATTCGGCGGAAAAAGTCATCACCATCTATTGCTCGGTGTCATAAATGGAGCCGCAGCGGGATAGCGTTGGAAGGGGCCGCAGGCAGGGAGCCGGGGCCACCTGCTGCGGTAGCCACGGGAACCTGCCTTTGATTGACAGCTCTGTCGCTATTTTGATCCCACAAGAAGTTTAAAGATAAGATTTTTCTTTACATTCCTTTTAATTTTGTTTAAATTTAATTTGTTGTGTAAGCCAGTAATTGTAGCATTTCGTTTTCTTACATAAATACACGAGGTTAAAGTACTGCACATACTTCAACGTGGGCATTTGTTCTAGGCTTTGCCAAAATACGATTGTTACTGTGGTGAGTGTCAATTAAGACCCGGAGTTACACTTCATCCATCTGTTTCTTCCTGACTAATTTCTTCCTGCCTTTTAGTTACTGGATCCTTCGTCTTCGTTTTCTGTAAGAAGCAGATGACATGATATCACTTATCATCTGCACGCCATGTTTTCTCTCAGTGATATTCTTGTACAAAAGTTCATAACTCTGGGGTGTACGAACCATTGCCGGTTCTGACTAAAAACTTGAAAAAGATGACAGCGTCTAGAAATCCTTTGAAATTTCCCAAATTTGATCCCATTCGGTGGTAAGCCATTCATCCCTGTGCGCAGAGTCGTTGCCTTCCGTTTGAAGAGGCTGTAATTTTACTCCCAGTGTTTCTCATCCCCAGATGTGCTGCCCGTTATTTCTATGAAAAGCGTATTTAGCTCCCTTTGCATTAGCTCATCTTACAGCACGTGGTGACCACGGTTGTGAGACCTAAAGGACAACGTCTAAGAAACTGTAGCAGCCGTGAGATCGCGTCTTACTTGGGACAATCCATTTTTCTAGTCCCTACCGAGAATAACAATTTCCACTTTTTCTTTTTAAATGCACTTTTGACCTTATTTTTTTTTATGGTATAAAAATAATAATTTATAAACATGATACAAAAAGTCATTGTGGTTTTTTTTTTTTTTAGACTTTTGATAATTATTTGATACTGTACGGAGTTTATTAAATCGAGATTGCAGACCTACGTGACGGGTCTCTTTCACTGTTCACGCGAGCGGCTCTGTAAACAAATGCGCTCTGAGGGAAAAGGTGCACTGTAACTGATGTTATTTATTTTATTTGGTTTTTGTTAGTCCTTACCCAAGAATATTTTTTGCATTGGTTTTTAGAGAGAGTGGAAGGGAGTGAGGGAGGTGGACAGAGAGAGAAACATCAATGTTTCTCTGCAACCCAGGAACGTGCCCTTGACTGGGAATCGAACCCGCAACCCTTCCTTTGGTCCTTGGGCCAGTGCTCTAACCGCTGAGCCACACCGGCCAGGGATACACTGTAATTTATTGTAAAGACCTTGGTAATGTGTACATAAGCTTTTTGTTTCCTTTGGTTATTGCCTTTGGTATATGATAAAAATTTTCACTCTGTGATATTTATTGTTCTAAATCACTACACAAGTCTTGTATTAAACTATACATTGTTACAGGATTCCTCAGTCATGTTATTTATGGAAAGGAATCCATTTATTGAATTATAACTAATACAGACATGCCATTCAAACAAGATAAATTATTTCCTATGTGGGGTTTTTGTTTTTTGTTTTGTGTTTTTTTTTTGTAGTAAATTCTCAATGAAATGAGAAATTGAAGTTTTACTAGAATGGATTTTGTTCATTCTTTTAAATATCACATCTGTGTTTTCTCAGACTAGTGAAAACTGTGTCCTTAAATGATACATATATAATACTTCAAAATGAGTCTTGGATCACATTTTTTTATTTTTTAAAAAGTATATAATATCTAGAAGATAGGAAAACCTACACATAGTATGTATTCACGATTTAATTTTTTTAATATATTTTTATTGATTTTTTTAGAGAGAGAGGAAGGGAGGGAGAGAGAAACATCAGTGTGAGAAACATCAATCGGCTGCCTCCTGCACGCCCCCTACTGGGGATCGAGCCCGCAACCCGGGCACGTGCCCTGACCGGGAATCAAATTGGGACCTCTCAGTCCATGGGTCGATGCTCAGTCCACTGAGCTACACCGTCCTGGCTCATGATTTACTTTTTTTTGTAAGTTACCATAATTTCTTGTTTCAAAAATACAACTTGGGAAGGTAAAAAGACTAATGAATGTAGCATTCAATGAACTAGTGAACGAGAGCCAGATTAGGTATCTAAATTCTTTCCATCGCTATGCTGAATAGGTCTTTGAATAGGTAACTTGCCAGCCAGCATTTGAACAACACAGTAAATACTTAATATAATAATAACTGATCTCATTCTTCACGATGATGAAAGGAAAACTCGTGTGTTCTTTGTAAAATCATATCCATTGTAAAAACAGTGCTATCCATCTTTAACATCTAAAAACATAGTAGAAAATAATACAGTGTGCTGAACTGCCTTATCTGTAGTCACTGTAACTTTAGTTTTGAAATGTGTATCATTTTCAGAGGGCATGAAGAGGCCTATACAATACAGTCTTTAAAGAACACGTGTAACATTTAAACTGCACAACGCAGCAAGTAAAGCTCGGACAACAGATCCGGTTCCAAATCGTCTGCTAGAACCAGTGAAGTCGTGTTTGTTCTTCCCGGTGGAAAGCCCACGCGCCTGCAGACGCTGGCTGCTCTTCATCTAAAAAACGGGGGTCTTTATCCAGCATGGCATTTCCCCAGAATTTAAAAAGGACGCACAAGGCAGAGGGAGGTCGTGATGGCACCTCTCAGCCCAGTGAAGCACGGCTTAGCAGGCCTGGGGACACTGGTTTGTGGTCAGCCTCTGCAGGGGCGGAGCTGGAGAACCAGATGGCTGACAGCCAAGCCAGCCTGAGCCCACTGGGCATCTTGTGCCTTTACTGACCTAGAGACGGGCATTCGTTCTCATGTATTTCTGAGTCACACAGGTGGCAGTCCGGGACAGGAAGAGAGGAGACTGGAACGAAGGAACTAGGCGTTATTACAGCATAATGCTCGTTGCTCTAGTCTTTCATCTTCCAGGTCAGTGAGAAAACTCTGCAAATTGTTTACTAAGGTAAAAGCCATACATTTTCGTAATGGAAGATGAAATGTAGCCATCCTGGAGTGTTAGCCTACAAGAGGAAATGCCAGTCCGGGGACACCTCAGGTCCTGCGCGGTGTTACCCACAGCTGTGCGGCGAGGTCCTCACGTCTTCCCTCTGTGACCGCGGACCCCACAGCGTGGCAGGGATCCCCTAGCCCCAACTTCGGAAGTGTGTGGGAACAGTGTGAAGGGCCTTTTGTGGGGGAAATGTTCGGCCTACAGTGTAACAAAAAGCAAAGGATTTTCCACATTTCCCATCACAAAAGGCTGCTTTAACTTTGACTTGTTAACGGCTCTGTGTCTGTCGTGTGTCACACAATTAACAGGCATTCAAGGAACCTCCTAGGGGTCTGCTTCTGAGCACTGAGCAGTCCCGCTGTTGTCCGGTGCCTCCTTGTCTCGGGAGTCTGCCCACAAGGAGCCAGGACAGGAAGTGGCCGGTGGCGATTTGAGGAGTAATTCGTGATCAGAGGAAGGGGGCCCTCTTGCAAGGTGGTGTCTGCTGCATAGCTCATGTTACTTTATTTCAAGTACTAAAGATAATATGTCTCGGATCCGACTCATCAGACTGATTAGAGGGAACTTTGAGTGCTTGGATTTTTTAAGACCCATGAAAGGTCGTGTGGTCCAGCTTTATGAATGAGAAGCCCGAAGCCAGAGAGGTGAGCACCGCGTCTCAGAACGTGTCCCGCGCCCTCCCCTTGCGTTCTGCTCTCTGTGCTCTAAATTCTCAGAGCTAAGCAGTTTTATTCATTTTTTTAAATATGTTTTCTTTTTTTGTTTTTTTTTTTTTGAGAGAGAGGGGAAGGGAAAGAGATAGAACTATCGGTCAGGCCACGCAGCTTTAAACAGCAGCCGTCCCAACAGTCCATGGAAGCTCATCATTTGATTTAAAATGTCATTTACCTTCTAACTGTCTGTTTCTTTCAAAGCGTTATATCTTACTTTTTTGTCTTGACCTATATGAATGATGTCATTCTGCAGTTTTGGTGCCATGATTTCTTGGCGCCTACAAACTCGCAAGACAATTACTGTGACTTCTCAATAAACTATTTGTTAACAATGTATAAGTTTGACACAAAGAGCTTCAGTGTTTTGCTTTTGTGGTCTTTCTGAAATCTGAAGGAAACAATGTGTCCTCTGGAAGTTAAACATCTGTGTGCTGTATCTCTCGAGTGTGGAGCAGGAGCTGAGTCCGGAGCCATGATAAAGGACAGGTTGGCTGTGGTTATCTTTTCCGGCTCCCAGCAACATCAGCTGCCCGTGTTTCTTAACCTCTACCAATGACACATTCCAGATTCTGAATCTGCCTTTCTGTAGTAGCTTTCCCATGTAGGTGTGACTGGCTCGAAGGCGCCAGAAGCCCAAGAAACACGGGGTGTGTTGACTGTGTACTATCCTGAGTACATTTTTTTAAAAAAACAATGGCTGTTCCTTTTAGAGATTAACTTTCAGACCACATGAGAATTCTCATATGCTAATCTTGGATTTGACACTTCACCGTAAAGAATTTGACCTCTGAACCTGAAATAAAAACTTGTATTTTGATTGTCTTGCTTGCCTCAATTTCCAGAGCTTCCAAAGTAAAATAATCATTATATATGTGTATGTATGTATATATATATATATATATATATATTTTTTTTTTTTTAGAGCAGCCTCAGGCTATTACACTTAAGACCATTTGAAGGTTTCAAATTAATCTTCAAGTAAAGATGAACTTTAAAAAAAGAAATTACTGCCCAGCCGGTGTGGCTCACTGGTTGAGCATCGATCCATGCACCAAAAGGTTGCCGGTTCGATTCCTGGTCAGGACACAGGTTGTGGGCCCGATCCCCAGTGGGGGGCGTGCAGGAGGCGGCCAGTGATGTTCTCGCTCATTGATGTTTCCATCTCTCTCTCTCACTTCCTCTCTCTCTAAAAATAAAGAAAAAAAATTTTTTTAATAAAATAAAAGTGCTCACTGTCCCACTCTGGGCCACCGAGCCTGCGCAGTGTGACACGTGAGAACTGCTGATGGCCACAGGACATCCCCTCAGGAATCAAGGTACTGAGCCATGCTTCTCGAATCCGGTTCCACGCTTCCCCTGGTGCCTTGGTCTGTTGTATTAAGTGGTGTATCAGAGAAGTATCACACATTTGAACCGAGAAATAGTCACGTGAATCGGAGGGGAGGGCGTTTTTTCTGCTCCCCGGGGTTATTTTTCACTGTTAGGGTTAACGTCTCAGAAGACCAGCTGGCTGTGACAACGCGCACAGGTACCCTGCGAGGGGCTGACACGCGGCCTCCGCCTTCCACCTTGTCAGCAGCGACCTCACTTCCCAGTCGTCACCGCAAAGAGAAGACAGCTGTGGCAGGAGGGCCCTGAGGTGGCTCCTGGTCATCCCCGCCTCCTCGGATTCGCCACCTTGTGTCAGCCCCTGCCCTTGAGTGTGCGCTGGCCTAGTGACCTGCTGCTAGTGAACAGAAGACAGCCAAAGTGACACGTCACTTCTGGGAAGGTGACGGAGACTCGCTCCCTAGCTCACGAGCGCTCGCTCGTGCTTCCCTGCTCGGAGGGAAGCCAGTGCCGCGCCCTGCGATGCTCTAGCAAGAGGCCCGAGCGACAGGAAGCGGGAATTCCCGGCCAACGGGACCGTGGCAGAGACCCTCCCTTCCACTCCATTTCCCTCCTCCCAGCCCACCCCGGGCCGGAACGGGGTTTGTCGCTCCCATGTGTGCACTGGTTCGAAGTGAGGTGCCTGCACTCGATTTCTTAGCTTTGTGGCTGACCTGCATTTTCTCATGTCGGCATCAAGCCAGACCACCGGGGATGGTGGGTGAGAAATGATCAGAAGCTGAGGGTGCTCAGACATGGAGCTGCAGACGAAAGGGAGCAGAACAGGCTCCCGGGAAGCCAGAGGATGAAAGCACCTGTTTCTTCAAATACCTCCCGAGACTTGAGACGCCCGAATTCTGCTTGATGGAGTGAATGGTGCACAGCACGTCAGCAATGACAGAGACACAGGCCAACTCCAGAGAGCCTGGCGTCGGCAATCAGCAAGCCCTTGATCTTGCTCAGTGGGCTGGGGGCCACCCCCCTGGGGAGAAAGTTCCTTCTCATCAGAGACAGGACAAAATTAAAAACGGTTATACAGCCGCCTCCCCGCCTTGACTCGCAAAGCGCTTGTATTGACCCGGACTCTTGGACTGGACCCGGCCGGCGTGGCTCAGTTGGGTGCGCATCATCCCATGTACCAAAGGGTGCTGGGTGTTTTGGTTTGTTGATTTGTTTTTGGTTTTTGTTAATCCTCACCTGAGGATATTTTTCTTCTCTTTTCTTCTTTTAATATTTTTTCTTTAATGATTTTAGACAGAGAGAAAGGGAGAGGGAGATAGAAACATTGATGAGAGAGAACATCGATTGGCTGCCTCCTGCATGCCCCCCACTGGGGATCGGGCCCACAACCTGGGCATGTGTCCTGACCGGGAATCAAACCAGCGACCTCTTGGTGCATGGGTTAATGCTCAACCAGTGAGCCACACCAGCTGGGCCCGAGGATATTTTTTCATTGATTTTCTGATAAAGTGGGAGGGAGGGAGAGAGAGAGAGAAACATCATATGTGGTGGACCCAACCTGCAACTGAGGTATGTGCCCTTGACCGGGAACCAAACCTGAGACTCTTTGGTCCACAGGCCAACGCTCTAACCACTGAGCAAACCAGCCAGGGCAAGAGGTCGCTGGTTTGATTCCTGGTGAGGGCACATGCCTGGGTTTTGGGCTCAATCCCTAGTGGGGGGCATGCAGGAGGCAGCCAATCGATGATGTTTCTATCTCTCTCTCCTCCCTTCCTCTCTCTGTAAAATCAATAAAAATATATTAAAAAAAAAAAGACTTGTGGACTTAGACATAACAACAGCCTAATACAATTCAGTTAGGCAAAAAGTGGAAGTGAACGTGGCTCACGTGGCTGGAAAGAATAGTGGGAACCGCTGGTGTGGCTCAGTGGATGGAGCATCGTCCCATGGACTGAGAGGTCCCGGTTCGATTCCCGGTCAGGGCACGTGCCCGGGTTGTGAGCTCGATCCCCAGTAGGGGGCGTGCAGGAGGCAACTGATTGATGTTTCTCTTTCACATCAATGTTTCTATCTCTCTCTATATTCCTCTCTCTTTAAAAAAATGAGTAAAAACATTTTTTTTTTTAAGAATACTGGGAAAACTCATGTCATCGGAAGTCCTGCAGGAGCAAGGCTGGACCCTGGAGCATGGCGCCCCCAGGTGTGTCTCTGCTCATGTCTGCTGCTCTTGGTGTTGCTCTCGTCTTCTCTCTGCACGCAGGCTCCTTCCTCGTGGCTCGTGCATGTGTGCATCCTTCCAGAACCTTCATTCCAAAGACAAAATAAAAAAGTCCAAAGAAGAAACCCAACAGGCCCAACCTAGATCACTTACTCATTACCAAACCCCTTTCTGGGGCCATGGGCACCACACAGATTTATTTTTTTCCCTCTCAACTTTTATTTTGAAAAGTTTCAAAACCACAGTAAATTGAAGAAATAGTAGAATGCTCATCTGTCAGCATTTCCCCGAGATGCACAAATTGTATCATTTTGCCATATTTATTTTGTCTGTCTCTCCCTGTCCCCAACATATGTAGGTTTCTCTGTTTTCATCCAGATGGAGACACATTGCCTCTATACCTAGATACAGGTGTCTATTTAGAGAGGCCCACACAGAGAGACAGCAACCAAGTCCCCTAATTGCCCACGCTGTCCTTTACGGGCGGTGGTGCAGGTTGGGTTCTCGGAGCACAGGTGGAGCCGGAGGCGGGGGTGTGTCTTCCCTTGACTGGGAGCAGGAGGAAGCAGGACTGGGAGAGGAAGCCATTCGGCCGCCTGATAGAGCCTCAGTCTCCCCAGCCGGCAAGCTCTGGAGGAGAATAGCCCTCCGTACAGAATGGTCCTGTACGGAGCCAGAGGGGATTGCAAGCCCTCCTGGATCAGTCCCTCCTGGAGCTGCCCTGGGAGGGGCAAGGCCTGGGCAAGGCAGCTCTGCAGCTGAAGCAGAAGGAGTCACCAGCTGGGCACACGCCGCAGTCGGGCCGCGAGTCTCAAGGACCATCTGGGTGGCACACCTCCGTGTCTCCCAGAGCTGGGCTTCTCTTTTTCTTTCTTCAAAATCTGGATCCAAAATCTTGTTGCCCTGAGCAGGCTGTGGGTCGAGCAGGGCTCGGTTGTGGGTCCTGCTGGAGCCCAGTTCCCCCAGGTCCCTCACTGGCCCCGAGTCCACCACGTGGACACGCCAGGTAGGCAGAGAGACAGGCAGCTGCCAGGACAGCTCGCTCCCTCGCGGTCCGCACCTGTCAGTGCCCATCAGGGCACACGGAGCTGGCCCTGCTTTCCCCCGCCGCGGTGCTGAGAGAAGGGACGACGTGAGTGGGAGGGCAGCCGAGGTCCCGTTCCGTGGATGCTGTGAATCCTCGTCTCCGGAACACTGCTGGGCTGCGAGCCCGCGTTCGCCTGTGTTCTAATGGCCGTCTCAGCGAGGGACGCGGGCGGACTTGGTTTGCGGTGCCAGCTGCTAGATTAGGCAAAGCCAGAGCTGCCAGTGGATGTCTCCCCTCTGGCTGCTGGTGCTGACTCGTTTTTGGGTGCCTGTTGAGCGAGAAGAGAGGGGCTTGGTGTTCACTGTCCTCCATATACTGAGGCCATCCTGAGAGGCATCGGGGGCCACATGGATTCCCTGGTCATTCAAGGTGGGATTTGTTTTCTCAGTTTGAATAGAATCAAATAGCTGGTCTCGGAAGGAAGAAAAAGGCTATGGCTGAATTCATGTAAGCCCACCAATGACCCCCCCTCCCCCTTCCTCTCTTTTTCTCTCTGTCTCTATTTCTGATGACTATTTATTGATCCAAGTCTGTCAAGCATTCGCCCGTGTTCCTCCTCCCCACTCCCCACCTCTCCGGCCCAGCTCCCCGAGGTGATGGTCACGAGGCTTGGGGCAGCCCAGGCCCGCCCCTCCCATCGCTTCCTTCTGAGCCGAGCTGTTTCTTCCCTGACTCTGAGCTCACCCAGGAGAGGGCTGGGTCTGCGTGCCCACGGCCGGCCAGGGCAGGGCATCGGGTAGGCCTCACACCCGTCTGTTCATCGAGCTGCTTTCTGACAAGCTAAGAGTCACCTCCGCTTACGTAGGCCACAGAAGGTATTTTACCAGGCAGCTCACAGATGAAGAGACAGAGCTGAATAAACACCCCTAGCCTTGGAAAGGACAGGAGCTAGGGCAGGCTGGGGACCCAGAGGCCAGGAACTACTTCTGGGGGACACAAATCCTCTCGGGGTGATTTTAGACCAGGTGGTTCCAATCCCACAGTACCACGCTCACTGCGAGACCTTGGGCAAGTGTCTTCATCTCTCTGGCGTCAGTTTATCCTGTGAAGAGGGGGGACGCAGAGCCTTCACCCCACCTCTCACGGTTGTGCAGATAGCCCGGATGCCAGCGACACTCATGCTGTTCTTTGACATTTGAGTTAAATTGGTTGGCACCTTGGATTCCTTGTCAGGAGAAATCAGTTTTGTCCCTCCTGCGACTCCTTGGGGCTGGCTGCCTTCAGGCCACCTCCTGCCCTTGCTGCGTCTCGGGCTTGAATGAGGGAGACCCAGGTCACTGCCACAGCTGTTCTGTGTCTCTGCTCAGCGCTGACCCCAGCCCTGCCCACCACACGCCCAGCATCCCTGTACAGGTGAGGAGCCATGACGGAAAAGGGGGCTGGGGAAAGGTTTGCCCTGCGAGGCCCGACCAACCAGACAAGGCCTGTGAGGTTGTCATCAAAAGTACAGGGAGAGCCCGCCACCCCAGGGGACCCGGTGGTGTGCAGGCTGGGCCCACTGGAATGTCCCCTCTGGGCGGGCCGGAACCATGGGCTCAGGCCACGTGTGGATGGTGAGCAAAGCGTCTCACCTGGGAGTCAGGGAAGTAAAGCCCTAGGGTCTCTGGAATGTCCAGCAGGGGAGAGGAGGCAGACCCTGCTGAGAGGACAGAGGGGGCCCTGGGTTTCTGCCCTCTTTGACCTGACTTCAGAGCAAAGGAAAAGGGAACCTCTCTCGGGCCCTTGTGAAACTCAGGCGGGTTTCCTCTGTGGCGGGGCGGGGTGGCGGGGAGATGGAGAAAAATCATTTCACAAGCCAGCCCGCCCTCTGGTGGCCAGAGTCAGGGACCAGCTGCGTTTATTTCCACTCAAAACCCAGCCCAGCGCAGCCCAGGGAGGCATGTGCTCAGGGGGCTGTAACACGCTGAGTGGCCCCAAGCACTGGCCTGCCCTCGCCCTCCCTGGCCACCAGGTACAGCCCCCTCAAGGTTCCCCCCAGGCCCACCTCTTCCCAAACCTTCCACCCCAGCCCGCTTCCACTCGGTGTCCTGGGGGGTACCCGGCACTTCCCATTCTGTGATGATGTTGTTAACAGACGTGTCCCCTCTCCTACTGGACAGGAGGTTCTCCAGGGGACCCTGCCAGGTCATCTCACCCCCAGAGAGCACAGTCTCCAGGGTGGGTGCTCCGCTCACTTCTGAAGAACAGATCAATTCATTTCAGGTCAAGCAGGGAAGGCATCACCGGCAGGGCCTGGGTGCGGGGCCTGGGCCGAGGGCCCGGGGGTGCTCAGGGGCCACCCAGAGGCTGGCATTAGGTTGCTGGATGAAACACTAGACAGCCCAGATCCATTTTAATTTCAGATAAACAACAACTAAAATAAAATTAGTATATGTCCCAAATATTGAGTGGGAATACTTAAACTAAGAATTTTTTTCTGTTGTTGATCAGAAATCTGAACCTGACTGACATCCCGTGTTTTTATTTGCTAAAGCTGCCTGCCCGCCCAAGGGGAGTGAGGAGCCCATGTGGGCACGGTGGGGGGCAGGGTAGGGGAGGGTGGGCAAGGAGGTCCCAGAGAGGCTGGGGCCAGGCAGACAGTCTGGGGTCCAGACAGAACAGCAAGCGCCCCATGTTTGCCTGGAGTCTACATCACATCCTGGGGTATGAGGGGTTGGAAACGAGAGAAGCTCACCTGTTCTCAAGGCTCTGCTCAAGTGCCCCCCTTCCCCCATCTTCCCTGGGGCCCCTCCACCACCGGGGGCATCCCTCCAGGGTCTCCCGAGGAGTCTGCGGGGCACAGTATCATGTCCCACATCCTTAGGGCAGAAGCTGGCTCTCCTGTGTCTCCCCTGAAGCACCGACAAGGTGTGGTCTCAGTAGAGCGGATTTTAAAAGGAAAGGCTGTCCCTGGTCATGCCTGCCTGCAGCAGTGCCAGCTGTCTCCTTGTTGGTCAAATGGGAACAGTAACCCAGCCTACCTTAGACGGCCGTTCACGGACGTCAAGGCCCCAGCGTGGGGCCTGGCAGCAGTCAGGGCTGGAGATGTTAGCTCTTGCCCGCGCACAAGCCCAGACGCTGCCCACTGGCAGCTTGTCACCACCGATGTGTTTCCCGTGACGGTTTTGCGCTCCTGCGTTCTCCCACACTTCATGGCAACGGAGACAACCACACAACGTGTGGGGAGACTTCCTTCACTTCCTGAGCAAGGGTTCAGGCGAGCCACGACCGGACGAGGTACCACACTCCCACAGCAGGACAGTCTCTGCACCCACTCCCCACGACCGTGGCCGGGCATCTGCTTCTAGCGCCGTTAGAACGCATCAGTGAGGACAAGGGTTTGACGGCTGTCATCCTCTTTGCTCGGCCGGAAACACGAGGCGTGAGGCTGCGTGAGGCCACCAGCACCAGCACTGTTCCGCAACGTCCTTGCCTTTGGAACCAATTTAGTGTGCCGTTTTCGATATCACAGACTATCCATCTCGGACTCCGAGTCCTTGGTGTTCTGCTCCGGCCCCAGGAGGACAGCCAGAGGCAGCAGGCGGCCCCAGGGGGACAGCCAGGCAGGCACCGCGCCCAGGAATTAAATTCCCAGGGGCTGCCTGGGTACCCTAAGCTTCTTCACCCCTGCTTACAGCAAGACACTAGGATGGAGGGAAATGCCATCTCGACCCAGTGCTCCCCCCTCCCCCTCCTCTTCCCCCTCCCCTGCAGGGCAAATAAGGTAGGCAGGACCAACGCATCAGTACCACGCCCTGGCCCACCCGGAGGCTCAGTATTTGGCCGTCACCCCTCAATGAGACAGCCATGAGATTGTAGTAAATAAGAATCTCTCAGTCTGTGATTTCGCCATGCCAAAACAGCTGGGTTAAAGATGTCACAGTTGAATTCGCTGGCCAGACGTTTGATGTCCCACAATGACGAAGAACACATCGGCTGCGTGTTCCACTCTCCCGTACCTGCTCCCCTGCAGACGTACACTGGCTCCGCACCGAGAGCCGGACAGGGCTCCACGCGTGTCCCTTCCGTGTACGCACAAGACCAGGGGGCAGGTTCTGCCCAGAAGATCCGGAGTCAGGCCGTGACCGGGCAGCAGTGACCCACGGCCCGAGCTGGGCCCCGGCTCCCCCTGCGGCGGGCTCACGGGTCCCTCCACTGTCCCCGGGGCCCCTGGGGGGAACAGTGGGTGCCCTGTGATTCCTTTGCCCTCCGTTTTAATGAGAACACACAATAAGGAAGCAATTACTGGGCTGAGGAGCCCAGAGCTCTGCGCCTGGCAGGTCTAATTCATTTATCTGCCTCTGTGTTTGGAAACTTGGCTTGACTTTAATGGTGAGAAATAAAGTGTCTTCCAGAGGCTGTCTTGGCTCTAGGGGAGCCCAGGCACCTTTCTTTAAATAGACGTTGAAATATGCTGGAACGCCTGCGTCCGCGGGCGCCCACTGCTCACCACTAACTTCTAGTACCCCCGTAATTAGAGTCTAAAGCTCCAGCCATTTCACTGTCTCCGTTTGGGGGGAAATTCATTGTTTTAATATCCACCGGTAAACTTAGGGTCTCCTTTTCACAGAGAAAACTTATGAAAGAGAAACTGGAGATAGGGATGGAAAACGATTTCAGGTGACTTTAGAATCTCTCTCTCTCTCTCTCTCTCTCTCGCTCTCTTGCTCTGCCTCGGCTGGGGGAGTGTGCGTGGGGACGGCAATAGGTCAGCCTGACATGGGTGCTTTTAGGCCATCTGCTGTTTCCATCCCACCAAGGCCAGGGCAGGAAGCTGTCCATGGGAGCCCAGGGAGGGCGACGGCTCCTGCCTCCCGGGAGATGACACAGACCAGGAGGGTGTTAGGGCAGGTGTCCACTCTTGCCTAGACCACTGCAATGACCTCCCAAACATTCTCTCCATGTCCACTTTCCTCCCTCCAATTCCTTCTCCACAGGAGCACAGGGGGAGTGGGTGGGTGAGTGGGTGGGTTGTTGGAACACAAAATCAATCATGTCACTTTCCTTCTTGAAACATTTCAATGGCTAATTGTTAAAGCTGGGTGATGGTGCATATGGGTCTCTTATCGTCTTATTACATATACATATATATATATAAATTCCATCATAAAAGTTAAGTTAAAAATGAAATCTCAGCCCTGGCCAGTTTGGCTCAGCAGTTAGAGCGTCGGCCCGCGGACCAATGAGACCTGAGTTCGATTCCGGTCAAGGGCACGTACCTCAGTTGCGGTTTGTCCCTGACCCTGGTCAGGATAGTGCAGGAGGCAACCAGTAAATGTGTCTTTCTCGCATAGGTATTTCTCTCTCTCCCTCTCTCCCTCCCTCCTAATCTGTCTAAAGATAAATGGAAAAATATCCTTGGGTGACGATTGAAAAAAAAAAATGAAATCTCAGTTGCTTCCCATTACTTTTTTTTTTTTTATCCTCACCTGAGGACATTTTTCCATTTTTTTGTTCAGATAGAGTGGGAGGGAGAAAGAGAGAGAGAGACATCGACGTGAAAGGCCACATCGAGTGGCTGCCACCCTCACAACCAACCAGGGCCGGGGACAAACTGCAACTGAGGTACGTGCCCTTAGCGGGAACCGAACCTGGGTCTCTCTGTACCGCAGGCTGATGCTCTAACCGCTGAGCCAAACTGGCCAGGGCACTTCCCATTACTTTTATTACAGACAAAATCACTGCGGCCCTGAGCCCTGCGTGATCTGGTGGCCCTCTCTACACACCTGCTGTCCTAGCTTTCTTGTCCTTAGCATAACTGTTTCTTTCAGCCTCAGGGCCTTTGCACATGCTGTGTCCTCCACCAAGAGTGTCTTCTCTCCTCACATTCCTCACTCCACTCCCATACCTCTTTGTCTAGTTATCTCATCTCTGTTTCTTGATTTTTCCTCATCTGTAAAACGAGGGTGATAATAGCACCTCCTTCATAGGGTTCCATCATAGACCTGTTATTAGGATTAAAGTGCCTGGCACAAAGCCAACACTAAATAAGTAGTGTGAAAACAATGCTGCTTCCTCTGGAACTTGAATAAATTTGACAATCAGGGAAATCTGGGCATGTTTGTCTTTTTTTTCCCCTTTATTGATTTGAGAGAGAGGAAGTGAGAAGGAACCATCGATGAGAGAGAACATCGACTGGCTGCCTCCTGCATGCCCCCACTGGGGATCGGGCCCACAACCTGGGCATGTGCCCTGACCGGGAATCGAACCAGCGACCTCTTGGTGCATGGGTCGATGCTCAGCCACTGAGTCACACCGGCCGGACGGCATGTTTGTCCTGTGGCTCCAAATGCCCCTGCGTTCCCTTGTCTTCTGAACCCGAAGAAGGTGCTGGCTGGACGCCAGTTCCCGCAGGGCATCCCCCACAAAGTTACGTTGAAAATCAAGTGAACCCTGAAGATCTCGAGGGCCTGTGAGCATGAAGCGTGACGACCAAATGCTTGGGAACCCAAGACAGGTGACATCTGTCGGTGAATCAGAAGTCCCGAGGCTGTGCCAGCCTGTTCAACGGGTTCCATCGGCTGTCGGCCTGGGATTGGGCAGCCACACACGGAATCAGGTTCAACCGGAGGTTATCAGAATTAACCAGGGCATCAAGCACTTCCTCTCTGTGATTTGGCCAGCTGCTTGACCTGCTAAGTGGCCATCGGACTGTGGTTTAATTGGGCACCATCATGTCCACAGACTCTCCGAAGAGCACCATGTACTAGACTTAGGAAGGAACAGGCAGCCACAGTTACTGCTATGGACTGAATGGTTGAATCCCCATAGAATTATTAGGTGGAGAGGAGGGGTCGGGGGGTATGGATGAGATAAACCAAAGAACTTATATGCATGTATGCATAACCAATGGATATAGACAACAATGCTGGGGGGGCAGGGTGGGGAGGAGGGTGTCTGGGGGGGGGGAAAGGAAAAACATCTGTAACAAAAATAAATTAATAAAAATTGGGGAAGCCCTGGCTGGTTTGGCTCAGTGGTTAGAGCGTCAGCCCCCGGACCAGAGAGTCCCAGGTTCAGTTCCCGCTAAGGGCACCTACCTCGGTTGCAGTTTGTCCCCGGCCCCGGTTGGGGTTGTGTGGGTGGCAATCACTCCATGTGTCTCTCTCACATCGATGTTTCTCTCTCTCTGTTCCCCCTCTCTCCCTCCCACTCTATCTGAAGATAAATGCAAAAATGTCCTCGGGTGAGGATAAAAAAAAAGAAGAGTCTAGAAACGTGTCCAAGGTCACACAGGCAAGATTCAGAACCGGATGTGCCTGGCCCTAAGCCTGAACATTTTCTCCACGATCCAGTGGTTCTCAAATTCAAAATCCTCGGGCCCCACCCTCTACCCCTACAATTCGGTCGGTCTGGGGGCAGTTTTCCGGGTGGGAGTGGAGATCCATTCATACAGAGCGGTGGTATTTCCCCAAATCCAAGCAAAATGGCCCATGAGGCTCCATGTGTGAGCACGGCCCAATTTCACCGTTCGCTTTTCTTTTAATCCTCACCAGAGGATTTTTCCATTGATTTTTCGATAGAGTGGGAGGGAGTGCTGGAGAGAGAGAGAAACATCGATGTGAGAGAGACGCATCTACTGGTTGGTTCCCACACGACCCTGGGGCCAGGGATCTGCAACCGAGGTGTGTGCCCTTGACCAGGAATCAAACCCACAACTCTTTGGTCCTCGGACCAAAGCTCTAACCGCTGAGCCAAACTGGCCAGGGCTCACCACTCTCTAAGCAATGAGTTAACCAGTCTATTTTAAATCATGCCTGTCTTACTTCAAGACTTTTAACATTCCAATATATATAAAGTCCTTTATTTACTGATCAAATCTCCGTCCCAATGATTAAATCTCTGTCTCTGTGATGACGTGCACTGTGGTCCTCTCTGGTCCTGTGCCCCCCTCACACTGCACCCTCCTAGAAGCAGGGACCGGGCGTCCATCACCTCACCCGGCACAGAAAGACGCTTACTGCATGCCTCAGCCCAGCACACGTGGCTTGATAGGAAAAGACGCTCTGATCATTTTCCAATTTTACGGCAACAATCTGGCTCCTGGATGCTGCAGGCTCCTTCCTGGCAGGAAGAGTAGACCCAGAGCTGCAGTCTAGGTACAGTCCCACGCCTCATGCATGCACAGACTGGAATCACATCGTAGCCTCCTGCAGCGAGCCGTCTCTGCCGCCAGGGCTGAGCCTGAGCGCATCCGGGGAGCGGTTGCTGCTTATGAAAAGGAGACTACCTGGGCTTATCATTGGATGTTTGATGAATTTCTTGCCCTGCTTCTGACTTCAACACTGGAGCGTGCTAGATTATGCTTCTAACAAGTGCCTTTCCCAGTTCGAAAACTGGGCTCACAATGAGAACCATTTTTAATAAGTCAGGAGCCTATCCTGATAGCGGCTTACTTCATACAGACTGTGTCTCTGCTGAAACAGGATAACCCTCTGTACTGCACTACGATCCGCAGAAAGCCTCAAGGAGCAATAACTAATGTGAGAGCTAAGATAAATGTTTAAATTCCGTGGTAAAATATAGCCGTACTTAACATTCACAGAGAGATTCCTGGCTCTCCTAATGAGTCTCTCCTTCAGAGTTGGCCAGAAAAAAATAGAAGTGTCCCACAGAATTTTTAAAAAATCGGCTGGGAGAGGCAGATAAAATGACTGGGACAGTGTGAAGGATATCACAACATCTTCCAGAGCAGAGCGCAGTCAATGACGTCTTCTCTACACCATGGCAAGACACCTGCCGGCTGTTCCTACAGAGTGTGGGGTTTTTGTTAATCTTCACCTGAGGATACTTTTCCATTGATATTTATTTATTTATTTTATTGTTGAAAGTATTACAGATGTCCCCCTTTTTTCCCCATTGACCCCTCCTCCCTGCTCTCACCCCCCTCCTGCTTTCCCCAACCTAATGTCTGTGTCCATTGGTTGGCAAATGTGCACATATAAGTTATTTCGTTTATCTCTTCCCACCCCTCCCACCTCCATCCCTTTGAGGTTTGTCAATCTGTTCCCTACTTCCATGACTCTGGACCTATTTTGGTCGATAGCTTATTTTTTCACAATGTTTCCTAAATAAGTGAGATTATGTGGTACTTGTCTTTCTCTGCTTGGCTTATTTCGCTCAGCATGATATTCTCCAGGTCCCTCCATGTTGTCTCAAAGGGTAAAGGATCTCTCTTCCTTACAGCTGCATAGTATTCCCTTGTGTACATGTACCACAGCTTTTGTATCCACTCATCTATTGATGGACACTTGGGCTGTTTCCAGATCTTAGCTATTGTAAATAGTGCTGCTATGAACATAGGGGTGCATATATTTTTCCTGATTGGTGTTTAAGGCTTCTTAGGATATATTCCTAGAAGTGGGATCACTGGGTCAAATGGCAGTTCCATTTTTAATTTTTTGAGGAAACACCAAATTGTTTTCCACAGTGGCTGCACCAGTCTGCATTCCCACCAGCAGTGTACTAGAGTCCCCTTTCTCCACACCCTCGCCAGCACTTGTTTGATTTTGCATTTATTTTTAGAGAGATTGGAATGGGAAGGATGGAGAGAAAGAGAGAGAAACATTGAAGAGAGAGAGAGAGACACATCGATTGGCTGCCTCCCACATGACTCCAACAGGGCTGGGGATAGAACCTGCAACCCAGAGGTTTTTCTTAATAAATTCATTGTATTTGCCTCATTGGCATCAAGACGGTGTGTGTGTCAGCTTCTGACAATTGACTTAGTCCCTACGCACAAGGCAGGAGGAATAACGTGGGAGGTGTGGTCACCTCACCTGTCTGGACATCCCATTATTTGGCCCCAGAGGCCAGACACCTGGGTCATTGTCCAATGACTTAGCCACTGTAGCCTTTTTGTTGGGGTCACTAGACAGACACTCTGTGGACAGGAACCAAAGCCACATTGAGGAAGGGCACAACCGAGCCTGGGGTGGGGTCAGGCAGAGAGGGCTCACCAAGAGGACACTTTGCAGACACGTTGTGAAGGATGACTAAGGAAACAAGTGGTCGATCCGTGTCCCAGGGACAACCCAACCAGCTCAGTGACGCACAGTCACCTTATATGCTTCTGAGCCTGTGTGGTGTTGAGTTCTCTCCTTACAAACGTCCTCTCCCCAGCAGATGGGTCCCTGCAACACGTCCTTGGCGATGGTGACAGGGAGCCCTTCCCTCCGTTCCTCTGTACGGTGACCCATGTGTGTCAGAGCGAGGCCATGCCAGCAGCTGTCCCTCTGCCCAGTGCCCATTTCAGCTCCTCTAATCTTTCCTCCCACGTCAGCCTGGTGTCCTGTGCAGGCCAGAGGAGGAGACTGAGATGCACAGATTTCATGAAGTCTCTCCTTTTTCAGTAGGATCGTCTGACGTTGCTCAATCATCTCAAGTTCTCCGGGGTACTGATTCTTTCAGGGCTGTGCCTGCTGATAGCCTCTAATGGTGTATCCATTTCAACCCACGTGAGCTCATCTTTCCCGGGCGTGTGCGTGTGTGTGTGCGTGTGTGTGTGTGTGTGTGCATGTGTGTGTGTGTGTGTGTGTGTGTGTGTGTGAGAGAGAGAGAGAGAGAGAGTGCACACGCATGTGTCCTGTGAGCGCTGGCTGTGGAAATGGCCCCACAGAGCAGGTCAGAGGTCGCCTGTCCTAAAGACCCAAACAGTTTCCTGTCTGTGACTAGTTTTTATGTTGAGTCATCAGCCCTCTAGTCCCACAGCCAGCAGGAAGAGAAAACGTGGGTTCCACATCCTTCTGCGGAGTAGGCTTGGGGTTTCAGCTTCTCAAGGAGGTCTTTTTTTTTCACCGAGAGCCACTCTGTCTCCCTCACTGCAAAAGCCCATAAATTCCATCCCAGTGGTCCCTAACCGTTCCCAACAGTCCCGCCTTGAGTCAAGTCTTCCTACCGCGCTTTACCGAGCACCATGGGGGATTTTCTCTTTAACACTAGGTATAAAGCACTTCTGAAACGAGAGGAAATAAAGCATCTCCAAAAAGCAATAGTGGAATCCTTCCGAGTAGTGGTAAAGCACACGCGCATCTCAATGTGCCTCCAGTCCTGGAACTCACTGCTGGGAAACAGGCAGTGCTGGGGCTGCGTCGCGGTCAAGGTCTCCAGGAGAGAGGCCACGCCCACCCGCCAGCACCTGGCAGCGTGAGCGCCAGTAAATGCTAGTTATTCCTGACGGCCACCTCAGCAAAGCACGACAGCCACAGCTGTGGCCTTGACCAGAGCAACTTTGGGAGGAGTGGGCCTAGCTAACATTTAGAACTTCATCAATCCTGCTAAGAAAAGATAGAAGTTGCCCAGCTGGTGTGGCTCAGTGGTTGAGCGTCGACCCATGCACTAACAGGTCGCTGGTTCGATTCCCGGTCAGGGCACATGCCCAGGTTGTGGGCCCGATCCCCAGTGCGGGGCATGCAGGAGGCGGCCCGTCGATGTTCTCTCTCATCAGTTTCTATCTCTCTCTCCCTCTCCCTTCCTCTCTCTCTCAAATCAATAAAGAGAAAAATATTTGAAAAAAGCAAAGACAAAAGAACTCAGGAGTTGAGAGCTGTGGCACCTGCCTTCGGGTCACCACGGAGATGATGGCTGTCTAATGAGGAGGGCCATTCATCCATGACCCTTCTTGGTCTGCCAGTCTGCTCCTCTGCCAGGAAAAAAGTATTTAAGTGGATTGCTGAAAGAAACGTTCAGAATGGGATCTTCTTTCCAAGGAGACTGACTTGAACTACAGCCCTCTCAGTGAGTTTCATCGCCCGAGGAGAGATCTCCCTGAAGAGCCTTTACCGCGGTCTCTTTCAGAGAAGAGGGCTTCCAGCGCCAAGGCCAACAGTCCTCTGAATTTCGTCTGTGTATTTTTCCAGTCAGACCTGAGCGGCTTGTTCCTTTTGTAGGGAAAATCTGCTAGCCAAGTTCACAGCTCAGCCGCAACCGAAGTAATGTCTCCATTACATTGACCTAGAAAGTGTAATTCAAAGCTACTGTTCGTGGTGCAATTTCGAGGTATCGTTCCCCGAATCATAGGAGAAAGCTGACTTTGAGCTCAAAGGGCCAGTGCTCATGCTGCTGGCTTTCTATAGTACCCCCGCAGCGGTTTAATTGCAGGATACTTAGAATGAGTGCCCTTTGTACGAAAGAAAATTTACATCTTTCTTTCAATTAAAGAAATTTTTAAAAATATTAAACTATCAAAAATAAATCCAGAACTTGATTCAGCCTTGTAGAATGCCCCTGAGGAGTTAGATCCTCTTTTCTCACAGCTAGGAAGGGAAGAATGATTCCTAAGGCACCTTCATTTCTGGCATAGACGCATATCTTAATTACCAGATAGCGAGTCAGCTGTCCATCAGTGAAGAGCTGATTCAATGAATCATGGTACATCCTCTCAATGAATGTAGCTATATTTCAATAAAACTTTTACGAAAAAAAGAAAGAATGAGCCCTGGCCAGTTAGGCTCAGCGGTTAAAGCGTTGGCCTGCGGACCAATGAGTCGCGGGTTTGATTTGGGTTAACAGCATGTCCCTTGGTTGCGGTTCGTCCCCGGCCCTGGTCAGGTTGTGCGGGAGGCAACCTGTCGATGTGGCTCTATCACACCGATGTTTCTCTCTCTCTCTCTCTCTCTCTCTCTCTCTCTCTCTCTCTCTCTCTCTCTCTCTCTCCCCCCCTCCCACTCTATCTGATAATAAGTAGAAAAATATCCTCAGGTGAGGAATGAAAAAAAAAAAAAGAATGAGGAAAATCTACGTACTGAAGCAGATTTTCAGGATTTATTAGCTGACCAAAGCCACTACAGCGCAGTGCATACAGTATCTTACTTTTTCTATTAACAAAAAGTGGAGATAAGAATATAAATTTGTATTTGCTTGACTTGCATAAAAAAATAAAAGGATAGCCCTGGCTGGTTTGGCTCAGGGGTTAAAGCATTGGCCCAAGGACCAAAGGGTCCTGGGTTCGATTCCCCATCAAGGGTATGTAGGTTCGATTCCCAGCCCCAGTCGGGGTCGTGCGGGAGGCAACCAGTCAATCTGTCTCTCTCACATCGATGTTTCTCTCTCTCTCTCTCTTTCTCTCTCTCTCTCCCCCTCCCTTCAACTCTACCTATATTTTTCCAAATCAATGGACAAATATCCTCGGGTGAGAATTAACAAAACAAAACAAAAGGATACTAAAGAAATATAGGCGATGGGGGTGAGGTAAACAGAAGTAGAATGGACGGGAGCTGGAAGCAAGATTTCTTTGTATAATTTGTATATAGGGTAGACTTTTGAATAACAAATGTATTAATAAAAATATGTTTTATATGTTTTTATTGATTTTTTAGAGAGAGAGAGATAGAAACATCGATGAGAGAGAAACAGCAATAGGCTGCCTCCTGCACGCCCCCCATTGGGGATTTGGCCCACAACCTGGGCATGTGCCCTGACCCGGAATCGAACTGGCGACCTCTTGATGCATGGGTCGATGCTCAACCGCTGAGCCACACTGGCCGAGCAATAAAAATATTTTTAATCTTAATTTTCTTGTAAGATGTCTACATTCATAGGTCTAACAAACATTCAAGTGGAGATCGCTAAAACTGTGAATAATAAGTTGATTCTGAAAGTCATTTAGCGGAATTTTTCTAAGGTGGATTAAATCAAGCTCTTTTTCTCCCTTTTCCACTTAAGAAACTGGTCAACCCCTCAGATCCAGAAATTTAGAGAGAAAGCATTAGGACTCTTGATTCGGCTAGAATTGGAAAAATATCTGATAGCTTCCAGCATAAAGTTCTGTAATAAATTATCCTAGGATTTATGCAGCCAGATCATACCAGATTCGACGCTGTTCCAGAGCAATACTGACTGGTACTAGAAGAAGTTGACATTTCTGTGAATCGGGTCCAGAATTACCATAAGCCTGAAATTCTTCTTCTGTGCCTCCTGGAATTCACTCTCCATCAAAAATCCCATAGCCTTAACTCCTTCTCTGAACATTCCTTTTGCTGTCCTGTTCGAATGGGAACGTACAGCCCTCGCTCACTGTGGCTCTTTCTCCCCTTATCCTTGGGCCTGCAGGTGACTCCAACCCGTCCCCAGCTTTGAATGCCACCCCAGGGTAACTGCTGCAGAACTCCTATCTCAGCCCTGGCCTCGTCCCTGACCTCCAAGCGAGTAGGTCTGAGTTGACATCTCTAGTTAGGTTCCGGGATTTCTAAAACTCTGCCAAAATAAATTACTGATGCGCACAAACACCCAGTCGGCTCCTCTCTCAGCCTTTTTCATCTCTGTCAGTGACTCTGCCCCCAGCTTAGTGCCTCAAGTCAAAAATCTAGAAGTTATCTTGCCCTGGCAGGGTAGCCCAGTTGGTTAGAGCGTCGTCCCGATACGCCAAGGTCGTGGGTTCAATCCCTGGTCAGGGCACCTGCGAGAAGCAACCAATGAATGTATGGATAGGTGGGGCAACAAACTGATCTCTCTCTCTCCCTCCCTTCCTTCCTCTCTAAAATAAACAAAGAATGATGTTTTAAAACCTAGACATCATCTTGATGTTCCCCTTCATTCCAGCAGCCACATCAAATCTAGGACGGAGCGCTGCAGGACCAGGCCGGGTGACAGTGCCACCTTCTCACTGAACCCACTGTCCAACCTCCTCCTCTCTGCCCTGCGCTCCCTCGCGGTCCCTGCGCCCCCTCACTCAAGGCATCCGCTTTGCTAAACCCGATCCTGGTGAGGTTGAAAGATGGCTGGCGTCCGTGTTAGAGGGAGTGGGAAGGCAGGTGGAAGTCAGTGAATGGGAGGAAGGAGAGCTAGGCAACGAAAAGGTTGTAAAGCCACGGGAGAGCATGGCTCCTTAGCAGCGGAGGACGCGATCAGTGGATGTCAGTTCAGGTGAGTGGCCGGGGGCTGGAAGGGTCATTTATGCATATATTTCAAGCCAAGAGTTCAGATAGCAATGGAGTTGGAGAGGGAGCGATCCAGGAGCTAACATGTTTGAGAAGTAAGAGGGAGAGACCCTAGGGGCTCAATAAATCGTCAGCACAACAGGGGTAGCAGGTGAGGTAGTCGGGTGACTACAGAGTAAAAGCTTTACGTTTTGCCCTGGCCGGTGTGGCTCAGCGGTTGGAGCATCAGCCTGTGGACCAGAGAGTTCCGGGTTCGGTTCCCGATAAGGGCACATACCTTGGTTGCAGTTTGTCCCCAGCCCCGGTTGGGGTCATGTGGGTGGCAACCAGTTGATGTGTCTCTCTCACGTCGATGTTTCTCTGTCTCTCTTCCCCCCTCTCTCCCTCCCGCTCTATCTGAAGATAAATGCAAAAATTTCCTCAAGTGAGGATAAAAAAAAAAAAAAAAGCTTTACGTTTTAGGAATGCAGGAGGGAGAAATATCTGGAAACAGAAATGAGGATTCCCCATCTCACGTATAGGCCCTGCTTCTAAAATATATGCCAAATCCATTCACTGGTCTCCACTCTTACTGCTGCCATCCTAGGCCATGCTGTCTACCTTTGTCTCCTCTCTTCTGAGCCCCTGCTACGGAGCTTTCTAACTGTTTCCTTGATCCTTAGGCACCAACATTTTGTGTGTCTCTGACACTGTGACTTGTTTTAACCCAGTGATTTTCAACTGGTGTGCCTCCAAAACAAATTTAAAAACATGTAATACCTGCTCTGGCCGGTTTGGCTCAGCGGTTTGACATCAGCCCGTGGACCAAAGAGTCCCGGGTTCGATTCCAGCCAAGGGCACGTATGTCGGTTGCAGTTTGTCCCCAGCCCTGGTTGGGGTCGTGCGGGTGGCAACCAGTTGATGGGTCTCTCTCACATCGATGTTTCTCTCTCTCTCTCTCTCCCTCCCTCCCACTCTGTCTGAAGATACATGTAAAAATATCCTCGGGTGAGGATTAAAAATAATAATAATAATAAGACATGTAATACCTGACTATTTAGGTAGGGACACTCACCTCTTTTTTCTTAGATTGTCAAATAAAAAAAAAATGACAGCAGCCAACACAACAATAGCTGTCCAGTGTGAATAAATCAAAAGTATACCTATTTTTTGGTCAGATCAGCAAAAAATATAGTTTTTGGTGTGCCACAGAATTTTAGTAATTCGTTTGTACGCTCTGACATGAAAAAGGTTGAAAATTGCTGTTTTAACCTAATGAAATTCACTGAAAAGGCAAGACTGATAAGAAAATTAAATGTGGGTCTTCTAGAACCGACTTCAGAACCCCCCCTCCACTTTCGCCCTGACTCGCTGTTACCCAGCCCCACTGGCCTCTGCCCCATAACAAGCCAGGTGTGTTTGCCTCAAGGCCTTGCCTGCCACCTGGGAAGTCTCAGATATCCTCGTGGCTTACTCCCTCACGTCCCTTAGATTGACGTTGAAATGTCACTGCACCCATGAAGTCTTTCCCAAATCCCCTACATAAAAATGGTATCAAGCCCAACACTCCCTACCCCTCTCCTTTTTCTCCGGAGCACACTACTGTCTGATACGTTACGTATCTACCTGTCTGTGCCCTGCCTGTGTCCCCACTGGGATGTAAGTCCTGCGAGAGCAGGGGCTTGTTTTGTGACTGTACCCCAGCCTCGAATAGTGCCTGACGCACGGTGGGCCCATCATGTCTTGAATAAATGAACATACAGACATACTTCCTCCACTCTTTTCCCCGCACAAATGGTCAGGTAACTAAATGTATCCAGCCACTTTCTCTGCTTACTATGCCATTGCAATTTACAAGCAAATTGAACCTTTACGGCGTGCTAATTTGTCACCAGACGGGGACCGGCCTGGAGCAGGTCTGCCTCAGGTCGGCCTGCAGTCTGTGGGTTCCTGACTCCGTGCAGGAAAGATGTCGTAACACGAGTCCAGGTGGTTTGGAGAGTACGTTTATTAGAACTAGGGACCGTGAAACAAGGAAGGCCTTAGGGTAGAAGCAGCATGGAGAGCCTGAGCAGTGCTCGGCTTTGCTCCCTAGCAACGTTCAGGGAAGTGAGCCGAGGGGGCTGCTGTTAGCTCACAGGGAATGGAGACAGGAGCAGGGGCTGAGCCTGGAGGCGCTGCCGCTGCCCATTGCTCCCCTGGTCGCAGGTCTCGTTGGGACTCTTAGAGTTCAGGAGGAAATGAAAAGTTCATGCCTGAGAAGGGGCATGGCGGTGCTCTGAAGCAAGCCTTGCCCGGACGGTGTGGCTCAGTGGTTGAGTGTCGACCCATGCACCAAGAGGTCGCCAGTTCGATTCCTGGTCAGGGCACTTGCCCAGGTTGTGGGCCCGATCTCCAGTGGGGGGCATGCAGGAGGTGGCCAATCGATGTTCTCTCTCATCAATATTTCCATCTCTCTCTCCTGCTCCCTTCTTCTCTCCCTAAAAATCAATAAAAAGAAAAAATAAAAATAAATAAATAAAGCGAGCCTTGCTCGTATCCTCTGTCTTGAGGGTTTTATCTCCCTTCTGGGGGTGAGAACCTTAGGGGGGTGGGGATTCAGCAGAATAGTCATCAGCTTTCCAGGTGTGTTTTTAATATGCTAATGCATCAAAATGAGCGTTTAGGGGAGTTTGGGTTACTCCCCGGTCAGCTTCACAGTTTTACTTTTATCTTGGGTCTGTCTGGCTCTAGTCAGGTTTCTGTTATTTGTTCCCCTGACGTTACCCGTCCTTGGGGTTGGCTGGCACAGATGGCACTAACTGGGTCTCTGTTCTCTATTTTCCCAACCAGGGTGATTTAAGCAACGCATTCTCTGGTCAGGGAGGAGGGTGTAAACCATTTGCGCTCAAGTGTCCTTGGGTGGGAAGATAAGGTCTTGTGATTCACTAGCTGGCTGTGAGTTGTTCGAATTGTTTGGCCTTGTTTAATTATCTTATCCCAGTGTCCCCATTCCACTTGCCCGGGAGTTTCCTAGGTTCTTTATCCTGCCTCACACTGACGTGGAAGGCTGACAGCAGGAGGCTTTGACAGGCTAACAGCAGGCTACACACCGTGCGCTCCCATGCTGCCCGTCACTGAACGACCGCCTCTGGAAAAGCAAGGAAGTTAGAGATTATCCAGGGATCCAAACCCCACAGTGTCTTCTTCCCAGAGCACCAACACTCCTCACTTCTGTGGCCCTAATATCCTCAGGACAAGGGCCGTGTGCACCTCCTCCTGCACCCCCTGAGAAATGCTTCCACTGCTAACACCTCTGTGGACACTCCAGACTAGCTATAGAGAAGGCAGGAAGCAAACCCCTCTGGACCACCTGAGTCAGGTACACAGGGCTGGCTGACGTGATGGACTGCAGGGATCCGTACTGCTAATGCTGAACAGCAGGAACAGCCTTAAAAATGTTATAGCTCGTCCACTCCCTCCCCAGTCCTTCTCCACCTCCTCCCCTCCTCAACCCCGACGGTTACACAAGAACACCAAGTATTTAAAAAGGAATTGAAGAACAATATAAGCCTGGCAGAAATCTGAAATCACTCCAGCCTCAAACTTGAAATCACTGGCCCGGGGAGGGCAGCCCTCAGATGCACTGTGACTCAGCATTTTGTGGCGCCTGAGCCATGACATGAGATAATGGTGTTGTTCCTCCATGGCATGAGCTAAATGTGCAGTAAAATAAATGAGCTTCCTTTAAAACATGAAGTCGGTAACTGAAGTACCACAGTGCTCACAATGACACAGGTTTGACTCAGCGTTTGGTGACAGGTAGGATGGGAGGAGGGGATGTGTCACCGAAGCACGGGGAACTGTTCTGAAATAACTTGTTGACCTATGAAACCGGCCAAGAACAATGCTGACTGCACCAACACTCAGAAATGGAGAAAGTATTGTAAATAAACGAAAGCAATAAAAATATGAACTGTGGTGACTGGTGGAGAGGCAGGGGAAAAAGAACTTAGAGTTAGGGATGGAATTTTTTTTTAAATGTGTTTTTATTGATTTTTTTAGAGAGAAGAAGGGAGAGATAGATAGAAACATCGATCGGCTGCCTCCTGCACACCCCTACTAGGGATTGAGCCCACAACCCGGGCATGTGCCCTGACTGGGGATTGAACCAGGACCTTTCAGTCATGGGATGACGCTCAATCCACTGAGCCACACCAGCCAGGCAGGACAGAATTTACCCAGCTACTCTTGACGAGGATATCAGAAGCCAAAATTGAAACATGTGAGGGTTTTTCCCCTTGCAAAAAAAAAAAATTTGAGTAAAACTGAAACAAATTAGAAAAGTCTAGCTCTTTTGGACTCTTTATGGCAGAAAGAAAATAAGATAAACTATGTGAAGGTCGCTGAAAGAGCAACATGCTGGATAGGACTTAAGGACCTGATGGAGGAGAATACAGTCAATGACAAGCATGGAGACCTTGAGAGGTGACAACATGAAAAAGGATGGAGGGGCAGTCCACACAGGCAGTAGAGGAAACTGGGAAATCCCACTAAGGAAGCCAAGAATTTAAATAAAGACAATGAACAGAAATGTGAAGACAGCCTATAGGCAAATGGACAGAAAACAAAATCACTCATTCTACCTAGTTTCAGCTCCTGTTCTAAGTACTCTATATGTATTTAGTGTTTTAATCCTCAAGACATGCCAGTGATATAAATACTATTAAATCCCATGTTACACATGAGGAAATAGCTTTGGGAAAGTAACTTGCTCAAAGCCACGCTGTTAATAAACTGCTGAGTCAGGCCAGCAACCCACACACTCGAACTCCACAACTTAACAGTGCCTCTTGTGAATATCTCAAAATGTGAAAAGGAAGCGGGCAAACTGAAATGATTGAGGCTTTCACTGCACTCAAATCCAGACCTTGTGGGACATAGACTTTCCCCCAGGAAACCTAAAGTCTAATAATGGAGTCCAGACTCACAGCAAAATACCATTAAGCCCTGGCTGGTGTGGCTCAGTTGGTTGAGCACTGGTCCGGTGCCCTGAGAGGTTGCCAGTTCGATTCCTGGTCAGGGCACACACCCAGGTTTTGGGCTCAATCCCCAATAGGGGATGTGCAGGAGGCAGCCTATGGATGTTTCTCTCTCATGATGTTTCTATCTCTCTGTCTTCCTTCCGCTCCTTCTAAAAATCAATAAAAACATATTTTAAAAAAATACCATCGAAATTGCACATCAGACCTGTTTCCAAAAGGCACAAGCCAAGGGTAGTGGGGCCTCAAATGAGACAGCAGTATTCACCAGGCTGTGGAATCCAGGAAGATGTCACTGAAAGAGCAACATTTCAGATTGGATTTGTGGGAAAGGGAAGAGATTGGTGGAGGGAGTGGAAGGAGGGCCGCGGTTTCACATCAGTTACTCCCCAGGGTTTCCAGGATACATTTGCAAACTCCTTGGCATGGTACTCAAGGCCCTCCACAGCTGCGTCTTAAGGAATGCCAAGGAAGAGAGAGTATCCCGAGATGCTGATGCTGAGTCTTTACTACTAATGCAGATTTCAAAGGATCAGAACATCCTGTTTTTTGTGTGTCCATATATCTCCAAATGGATGAAGGCAGGCCCTGGGGCTTATTCTTTTGTAACACTCCCCTCCCCCAGTCCAGGCGTCTGTTCCTCTTAGCACGTGGTAGGGGCACAGCAAACATTTTCTGATGCCAATGTAAATCAATGGGCATCAACACAGGTGACTGTGCTGGGCTGGTTCATACCATCTAGACCTCCGGGGTTAGCTTACTCTAAAACTGCCAAGTTAGAGACTTAGACACATGATCCGGATCCAAAGGGTGGACCTTGGTGCGGATCTAGAGGCCGCAAACCAGTCGTGAACGGACATGAGACAATCTGTTGATCTAAGTGTGGACCAGGACTTCGACGCAGGAATTCATTTCACTAAGCGGGATGATGTGACTGCGCCTTACAAAGTCATCTATGAGATGCACACACGGAGGGTGTTTGGAAATGAAAGGGCTTCCCTTAAAACACAGGAGGTTAGGAAATACGGGGGATCGATCGAGCGAAACTGGTGACACGTGACCGCTGTGCTCTCCGGGGAACTACTGTTGGCGAACGTCTGCAAAGGCCCTGATGTGAAACCCACGACGCAGGCACACCCAGGTGCGGCTTTTCACCGTAACCCCAGGGAACCAGACCCCAGGGGTCGCGGGCGTCTGGGATCCCGAGGTTCCCCCGCCGGCCTCGACGCCGACCGCCGGAGCGGGCCCTGAACGCCCTTCGGGGGAGCCGCGTGCTGAGCGCCCAGCAGCGCGCCCTCGGTGTCGGCGCCGGACCCCGGCCACGGAACAGCCCCGGGGGTGGGCGAGCGCACTGCCCGCTGCGTCACCACCCCGACCCGGCGCCGGGGGCGGGCCCCGCGCAGTGACGTCACGGCGCGCCGTGCGCCGGGTCAAAGTTTAGCCCCGCCCCCGCTTCTTCCTCGCTGTCTCCTCGGCCTGCGCTGCCGCGACGCCGCTCCGTCCGCTCCGCCGCCTTCCTGCCCGAACGCTGCCCGGCCGGCCGCCATGGCGAATGTGGTCGACACGAAGCTGTACGACATCCTGGGAGTCCCGCCCGGCGCCAGCGAGAACGAGCTGAAGAAGGTACCGGGGAGCGAGCCGCCGGGCGTGGTGTGAGGGGCGCGGGCCTGCGCGGTGGGGCGGCCAGGCCGCGCTCCGGGGCGGCCCGCGAGCCGGCGCCGGGCCCGGGCCGGGGGCGGCGGCGGCGAGAGCGGCCTGCTGCGGGCCGCGCGCTCCGGCCTCGCCTGACCTTGGGCCGCCGGCCCCGCCCGCCCGCAGCTGCAGCAGACAACCCAGCGCTGCGCGCACCCGACGGAACGCTTCCTTCCTCCCTCCCGCGGCGGGCGCCGGGTCACCAGCCTGGAAAAACAGGTTGGACCGAGGCGCCCGGCGCACCCGGCCCCGGGAGACACGTCCACGCCGCGGACGCCGGCGCCGCGTCGGGCGGGGCTGGGCCCGGCCCGGCGGGAGGGAGGGTCGCGGCCGCCCGCGGGGCCGCGGGGCAGGTGGGGTGTCCGTGGGAGCCGCGGCCGCTCCGCACTTTCTTCCTCCCTTCCGCGTGGACGCGGGCGGCGTGGGCCTGCGTTTGGGCGTATTGTCCGGACAGGTAACCCGGTGGTTCTGCACCCGCTTCAGGAAGAAGCGTGGGTCCCGGCCAAACACCTGAGTATCCGCCGACTAAAAATAAACGGAAGGCCTCTGTCGCGCTGCGCAGTGCTGCGAGCCTGACATCGCAGGATTTCGGGGCACTGGCGGCATCTGATGACACCTCCACGGCATCTCCACGGAGCCCAGAGTATCCGGACTTGCTCCTTAGGCGGCGGGACGGGGACAGTTGAGAGTCAAAGGGACTTCCTGTTACCTTACCGGAAATGCCGGCCTATTATGTAATTCGTGTCTGTGAATGGAGACTTGGGTGCAGTGTAGCTCAGCCACCTCCATTTATGCACCTTCCCTTAGGAGATCAAGGGGGTCACCCAGTTACTAAGACCCCTGGTTAGCCCTCCTGTATGAAAATAAAACGTGACCTGGGAGCCCCTCTTGGCTTTTTCCTGATGTTACAATTAGAGGCGCCATTGTGAGCAGGGATTCTTACCTTGGCTCGATTTTTAGTAATAATGTCCTGCAGTTTATAAACCTTAACAAGCATTTCTTGTTAGAATTTATTGGAGTCTCCTTGACCCTGTTGCTGGCCATCAAAGACATTTGACAGTAGTGAAAATACAGAGTTTTTCAGTATTTTGTTTTTTTCTGTGTCATTGTTTCATTGTTTGTATCTGGCTTCAGTATAACCTGTTTTTAACTGTAACTGCTGTCTGCTTTATTGTATTAAATGAGTGAATAAACAGTGTTAAGATGGAAAACGCCAATAATCCCAGTGAATAAAAGGTTTTTGGGGAAGGTTATGATTTTAGAGCATTGCTTCTCAGAAAAGTGGTTATTAAGTTAATACTCAGAAATCTTTAGACTGGTCTTTGTATAACTCCCCCCTTTCTTTTATTCTTTATTGAAGGCATACAGGAAGTTAGCCAAGGAATACCATCCTGATAAGAATCCAAATGCTGGTGACAAAGTAAGTTATTTGAGACTTTTCCCCCTGAAGTTTCAGTTTAAAACTTAAGTTGCCCTTCTTGATAAAACGAATGTTGTAGGAAAAGTCCACTTATGCCCCTGAGCCAAGTTTTCACGTTAAGAGTATTTTGGTTTTGTAACAGGAATACTCAACATTCGGAGCAGTGGTAGGTGATAAATAGGGCAGGAAGCAACCCAGAGGCAAGGTGCAGCTTTCAGAATTAGTGGGTTCTGGAGTCCGGTAGCCTTTCCCCACTCTTCTATTTGAAAATCCAATTGTTTTACTTTTTCTTTACAGTTCAAAGAAATAAGTTTTGCGTATGAAGTACTATCAAATCCTGAGAAACGCGAGTTGTATGACCGATATGGAGAACAAGGCCTTCGGGAAGGCAGTGGCGGAGGCGGTGGCATGGATGATATTTTCTCTCACATTTTTGGTGGGGGACTGTTTGGCTTCATGGGCAATCAGAGTAGAAGTCGAAATGGCAGAAGAAGAGGAGAAGACATGATGCATCCACTCAAGTGAATATCTTTTTTCTTTAAAAAGAAAAAAATTAAGTACTTTTTTATTCAAGTAGTAATACTCAGTAGGAGAGAAAAGGTATCAAAAAATGTTTTATCCTTCATCAGAAAATAAAATCTTCCATTAGCCTTTCTGTTTTCATTGGGTGACTAAGTTGAATTTGATAACCTGGATGTTTGCATTTTCCTACAAATCTTAAAAGGTGGTTGGTGTTTTTACTGAGTAGGAAGATGGTTTTGTTGATACGCTTCTGAGGCATACTATATGATTTAAGTTTTCAATTATGAACACTCTCTTTTTTGAAGTATTTAAATCTTCCAAGTTACCTTTTATTTAAAAACATACAAATTTAGTGACTGCCTGGATAGTTTGTTTACATATTGTAGTCACTCATTACTTGATCCTCAGCAAGAACTCTCTGATTGGTTTCCATGGAGCTTGCTGGCTTCAAGCCTGACATTAACCTGCCGACGTGAATGGTGTCTGACCTTGATCTTAGACTGTGAACTTATGAGCCTGCTACAATTTGAAAATAGCTTTTTTACTTTGTAAAATTTGTGAGTTCTTGTATCTTGTTAACTTCATAAACTAGTAATGGTTTTATGAGCAAATGCCAGAGGCTGAATTTCAAATATTTGAAATATTTCATATTATTTATTCATTTGAGTAGATTAGTGGAAGTAAAGCATAATCTGTTACATTGTTTGAGCCTCATTCTTAAATTCGTATTTTAAAAGAATTTGCTCTCAGAAATAAATGATTTGGATATAACATTTCAAGAGTAATACTCATGCGGTGTGGGTTTGTTTTGTCATATTTTTCTTTGACAAAGAAATGGTCTAAGAAGTAAATAGGATCAAGAGTGTTTGCTGTACCTTAGAGTTCTTTATATCTCCTTTAAATTTTGTTTCATACTATGCAGTAAATGCAGTTTTATTTTCCCTGTTATGAGAGCATTTCATTTTGGATGGCTTTATAATATTCCATTCCATGGTTATTTAATCATTCACCTTTCCTATCGGATGTTGCCAGTTTTTTCCTACAGTCAGTAATGCTGCTGTGAGTATCTATATGCAGCTTTGTCTCCTTGACAGAGGTTCCCAGGCAGGCATCAGTGTTTTGAGGCAGATAAATACACCTCAGTTTCCTTGTAGAAATTGTGCCAGTTTAGTCCCACTGGTAGAGGGTTCCAGCTTCGCCAGACCATTACCCATGTTTTTCCTTTCTTGGCCATGTTTGTTGAAATGAGGATTTTTCTGGCCTCTTAGATAGTGTTTTTGCATACTAACTATAATTTAATATGTCAGAGGAAAAGACCTACCTGTTTGTTTTCTGTAAATGGTTAAAGGTTTTTATGAAATATAAAAGACAGGTGTAACCAGGTGTTTTTGTCCAAAGTGAATCTGTAGGTATGGCATTACTTGGAAGTGCTGGTAAGTCCATAAGTGTTTTGTTTTTATACTGCCTAGAATGTATAATGTTTTAGCTTGATATAACAATTTTGAGAAAGTTTGAATACCACAAAAGACTATGTTCTTTGCAAAATACTTCCAACTATTTTTTGTTCTTCTATTTTAAACTAACTCTGTACTACTGAAGGAGATTTTAAAACCTAGCTAGAAGGATAAGACCAAACTAATTCATGAAGAGTAGTTTGAGACATGGTATATGTAGGTTTTTTGAGGTTACTTTGGAAACAAATGGTCCTGTAATTAATATATGCTATATAAATAAAGGCAAGTTGGGTTTTATCGGTTGTATATTTTTAAGAGACTTTAACTTGATCTTCTTTGGGTTATAGACCTCTGAAAATTTGGTAAATGTTGTTTATACAATTTTGCTTATAATTCACTGGGTTCTTCAGAGCTTTAAACCTTGTTGTAGACTCTCTGTTAAAAACCTGTCCTTTTCCTCCTCTGTCACACTGAAGATAAGGCCACTTTCTTTTTCTTTTTTGAGACATGCACTCTGCCTCCCATAAGTTATAATAGGACTTTGTATTGTAGCCTTTCTAAATTGTCCTTGGAGGGAATGTGGCCTTACTTAACCTCTCTGTGCCTGTTCTGTCTTGTAAAACGGGGATGCTTCCTCCTGAGGACTGGATTAGGTGAAGGGCTCCTGCCTGAGGCCAGAAAAAGGTTGTGGTACCTGAGTCTGCAGTTACCCGCTCTATCAGAAAACGCAGCACAGCAAACTGTTGGTCCTGTAGTCTCTGGCTTTGAGTACCATCTGTACTGTCCACAGCCATACAATCTTTCTGCTAATTTGAGCCCCAAAATAAAACCTCAGTCAATTGGCTTAATGAAAGGTGTTTTTTAAATCTTTGTTTGAAAAGGTTATAGTGGAATATACTGTTTGAGCTGTCATTTATATCGTGTATCTAAGAGAACTTGGCAAAATTGTGTTGAACCTCATTCTTTTCTCCCCAGAGTGTCTTTAGAAGATCTGTATAATGGCAAGACAACCAAACTACAACTTAGCAAGAACGTGCTCTGCAGCGCATGCAGTGGGTAAGTGTGTGTTGTTTATGAAATAAATTTCCTCTGCTCTTTCAGTGGCACATTGTGTCTATATCAGGTACAAGTTGTTGACAAGGTAAAACTCACTACCCAACACAGAACATTTTCTGATCCCTCTGAAAATGAGTTTAATGAGCAGTCATCGAGGGGTTGAAGATGAAGCTGAAAAGCACAGTTCCAGTTTGTCGTGGTCTGTGGGCAAAAATCTAATTGATACTTTTGCTTGATTTAGCCAAGGTGGAAAGTCGGGGGCTGTTCAGAAGTGTAGTGCCTGTCGGGGTCGAGGTGTCCGCATCATGATCAGACAGCTGGCTCCGGGGATGGTACAGCAGATGCAGTCTGTGTGTTCCGACTGCAACGGAGAAGGTACATGTGCCGGCGCTCTGGCTGTCAGGCTGGAATGGATGGGAGCACAGAAATGGGAGAGGCGCCCTGGCCGGTTTGGCTCAGCGGTTAGAGCATCGGCCTGCGGTCCGGAGAGACCCAGGTTCGGTTTCCGCTAAGGGCACGCATCTCGGTTGCGGTTTGTCCCCAGCCCCGGTTGGGTCATGCGGGAGGCGGCCACTCGATGTGTCCCTTTCACATCGATGTTTCTCTCTCTCTCTTCCTCTCTCTCCCTCCCACTCTATCTGAACAAAAAATGGAAAAATGTCCTCGGGTGAGGATTAAAAAAAAAAAAAGAAAGAAATGGGAGAAGCATACAGTTTTTGTTTCTCAGCATGTTTGTATCATCTTATTAAAGAAAAACTACAGCGAATTCTAAAAGAAAAATGTGAAAATAATTATTCCATCATAGGCCCAGTGAGCACAGGTGAACAGTAAATTTGTATTATGTTCAGTGAAATGTTCCTCTTTTCTAATAACAAAAAGATGGACAAAGTGTTTTGTCCCTTCAGATTTAAAATGTAGTATTTGATAAAGAGGGAAACAGCAAATTGTTACCATTCTGACAGACAGTTTTACTGAGGCTAGATACTGGGATTGAACATCTCACAGAAGTAAATATTTCGAGCTTTGAATGGTTTCTGAAACTGCTGCTCACCTCTGCCCGCTAGTGCTCTTCTAGTCAGAGATAATGTGGAAGCCACTGGGCATGGCTGTCTTCCAGGTAAACATTACTTACACAAACAAGGGCATGCCCAGTTTGGCCTGCGGGCCTTAGAGCAGTGCTATCCAAAAGAATTTTTCTGTGATGACTGGAATGTTCTGCATATGCAGTGTCTAGAACAGTAACCACGGGCCTCCTGTGGCTCCTGAGTCCTTGAAATGTGGCTAGTGTGACTGAGGAACTACATTTTTAATTACTTCACTTAAACCTACAAAGCCATGGATGGCTAGTGGCTGCCATTTTGGATAACATGGTTTTAGAACATCCGTTTCCAAATTGCTTCTGGAAGTGACGAGAGAATTTGGAGGAGCTGCGTATTACAGTTCTTTGCTAAAGGGTCTCAGTGCATTTTATCTTACCACAGTCACTGACAGTTTCACTATCCAGAAACCAAAGCTGACCAGTCTTCCCAGGTATCAGTGCTGTTTTGAGGAACTGGTATTTTGCAGATCATACTTTGCAAAGTCAGTGTTCTAGAAACAGACTCCAAAGTTATTGATTATACATGTCCTAAATATTAAAATGTACCAATAATCAGCCATTAGAAATGGACATTTTTTTACAATCTATTATATACAATTTAAATTTTATTTTATTAGACACTAAAATGTTTCAGAAGAATGCATAGGGGAGAAAAGCTGCATTGTTCTGAACACGGTGTGGAGGTCCTTGTTGCTAGCTGAACTCTGCCCTTGCTCACTGGTCGGAAATTGTCAGTGCTAGTGAACCTAAGATCCATAGTAGGGCACTTGAGCAGTTTTTGGTCTATGAAAATATGTAAAATCCACTGCCAGCTGTGTAATGTAATAATGAGCCATAAAGATGCTGAAATTATTTGGTTCTCTGTCCAGTGGTTAAACTCATGAAACAGGCTGAAAACAAAAAATGAAGAAGCATTTGAACAAGTCCAGTATCTGACCACCCATTTTGTTTCCATGACCCTCAGGCTTTGTTTTCACTTTAGGAACTAGAGTCAGGAGCCAAGAGAGTATTTTTTAAGATACATTATACTCTGAAATAGAGGAGACGGGTAGCTCAGTCCCTCAGGTAACCATAAGTAAGGTGTGAGTTTTTGTTATTAAGAATGATACTTGAAACAAAACTTTGGGTAGCCATTAAAGGAAGTTCAGAGAATGTATTTAATAAATAAAGGCATAGCAAGAACTGTCTTACTGAAGAGTTTAGTCAAATAGTCTCACTGGAAGTTTGAATGACCTCTTTTTCCAGGAGAGGTCATTAATGAAAAGGACCGCTGTAAAAAATGTGAAGGGAAGAAGGTGATTAAAGAAGTCAAGATTCTCGAAGTCCACGTAGACAAAGGCATGAAACATGGACAGAGAATTACATTCACTGGCGAAGCAGACCAGGCCCCAGGAGTGGAACCAGGAGACATTGTTCTTTTGCTACAAGAAAAAGAACATGAGGTAATTTCCTTTATGTTTGTTTTATTCAGAAATGTGTGTTGCGTGCAAGCTACAGGTTAGATATGTTTGGGTTTCCTGGAGCAACACTGAGCATAGGATGAAGTTAAGTGGTCTGGCTGAGTCCATAGAGCTGACTTGTTTGGTAGACCAGAAGGCAAGTGCAGTCAGAAGCACTGCAGGAGTCAGATTTAGTCCCAACTTGGCCATTGACCAGCACTGTAACCCTATGTAGTCTTGTCTCTGTCCCCCAGTTTCCTTGTTTGTGAAAATAAGGCACTGGACCAGATGATTCAAGGCAGCTTATTTACACCGTGAAACTCCTTTGATGGGTGGTGGGTGGACACGGCTTCAGTCCTCAGTTGCTGATCTGTTGGTTTGTTTTACTCATTGGGTATCCAGGCGAGCTTTTCTTGAAAGAAAAGTTTCTGCAGTTTTAACTTTTTTTTTTTAAATTTCTGATTGAGTGTGTATTGCATCTGTTATGTATAGGCAGAATTAACTGGTCTGATGGTGTGGTCTAGTGTATGTTACTTTGTGCCATTGCACCTGTACTTACGGTGCTTGTGTAGTATACTGTAGACCTTTATTCGCGAAGAACAGATTGAGCTATTCATGGAACAGCCCTTTAGTAATCACCCAAGTCCTTGAATATAGACGCATTTGACAGGGCTCTAGCTTTGTCCTTGGTCACATTGACTCAGGTTCCTCTGAAAGTCTTTCTATTACAGGTCAACTACCTTCTTTTTTTTTTAAAGTATGCTTTTATTGATTTTTTTAGAAAGAGAGAGAGACATCTATCAGCTGCTTCCTGCACGCCCCCTACTGGGGAATGATCCTGCAACCCGGGCATGTGCCCTGACTGGGAATCGAACCAGGACCTCTCAGTCCATGGGACGATGCTCAGTCCACTGAGCCACACAGGCTGGGCATCACTTCTTAATTTACACGAAAATGTCCTCCCATTTGATGGTGATTTCTACAAATAAAGTGTTTAAAATCACTTCAAGAACTCAGCAGGATGAAGCCACATCGAGATGCAGAATCTGGAAATTTGATTGGGTTCATTCCCTCACTGAGTTAGAGTTGCTGTCCTGCCCTAGCCTTTCTCAGGGTGTACTGGTCAAACTTCTTGCCTCAGCGAAGCTGTATGTAAATTACTATATATATCTTGGCTCTTGTGGATATTGCCAAGCCCACAAAAAGCAAGGGTCTCTTAGATTGCTGAAAAATAGTAATTTCTAGAATTCTGCCTTAGGTTCTTAAACGTTAAAATATTTGTAACTCTTTTACGAGATTCTCTGTTAACTGGCACTGAGCCACTTCCTCATTTGTTCAGATTCGACTTCCATGCATAGCACCATACAAGGCATCAAAGGCAAAAAGAGACACAGCCAAGGCATTGAGATGTTTAGTCCGCTTGGGCATAGAGCAAGCCGGGTTGTGAGACCGTGTGAGCCGTGTGTGGGTTCTCTCATGGACACATCTCGGGGGTGGGGCTTGGGGGTGTTTATCCCATGGTGTCTAGCAGTGCAGCAGCGGGAGGGTGGTGAGGACGTCAGAGGAGAGTAGAAATCATGGTTTTGGTGTTTTAGCAAAGGACCTAGGTCCCCATTTACCAGCTTTGGCCTCCCTTGAGCTTGGCTTAACTAAAAACAAAGCTGGTCCTCTCTCAGAAGGCTGTTGTTGAATCAGATGAGGTGATGCGTGCTACTTTTCTTTCTTAGGGCTGTGGTGGGGTTTGGAGATAAGTCACTGTAAATTGTTGGCAGCGGTGGAATTGCATGGAATTTCCGACAGATAGCAGATGTCACTGGTTGTCTAAAGTGGAAAGTAGAAGATGGTAAAAGTCAGCGTGGAAGGTCATCTAGGAAGAGGTCAAGGTTGTTCCTTCTTGGTTTTATTATGACCAGTAAAGTAAATTTAAGCTCAAGATGAGGTTTTGGCAATTGTTTAATTTATACCACTAGAAATATGCTGAACCTTCTGAAGAAAACTTGACTAGTTTGAGACAAGAAACATCTTGTACTTTGTTTTGTTTTGCTTTTCTCTCCCAACACTTGTGCTGAAGTAATTGTAAGGCCGTGAGATTAGGGTGGGTACTTACCGAAACAGTATATAAATCTTCTGATGAAAAGCATTGAGTTTGGGGAGTGTTGTATATCGCATGTATTCATCTTTCTTTTTTTTTTTTTTTTTTTTTATCCTCACCTTAGGACATTTTTAAATTTTTTATTCAGATAGAGTGGGAGGGAGAGAGAGGAAGAGAGAGAGAGAGAGAAACATCGATGTGAAAGGGACACATCGAGTGGCTGCCACCCGCAGGACCAACCAGGGCCGGGGACAAACTGCAACCGAGGTACATGCCCTTAGCGGGAACCGAACCCGGGTCTCTCTGGACCGCAGGCCAACGCTCTAACCGCTGAGCCAAACCGGCCAGGGCGCATGTATTCATCTTTCAGTGCACGCCTGTATATGTGTGCTGGTGGTCTGGCTGCCACAGTGCGTTTGTGCACAAAGGACCAAAGAATCTGGTGATACTAGTCCCTCCTCTATACTCTATATTTGTTTTTCAGAAATTATTGTAGCTTTTAAGTGGTTTGCTAGATCACCACCACCCCCAAAAACAGTAACTCTGATCTCTGATATATATATATCAGAGATATATATATAGATATAGATACAGATATAGATATAAAAATATCGTCAGGTGAGGATGAACAAATATATTTATATATATGAGGATGAACAAATATATTTATATATATATATATATATAAATATATTTGTTCATCCTCACCTGACGATATTTTTTCATTGATTTTCAGGTAGAGTGGAAAGGAGGGAGAGAGTAAGAGAGAAACATCATGTAAGAGAGACACATTGATTAGTTGCTTCCCACACAACCCCAGCTGGGGCCGGGGATCGAACCCGAGACCATTTGGTCCACAGGCTGACACTCTAGCTACTGAGTCAAACTGGCCAAAGCCTGATAACATTTTTTATTGGAATCAATCCACGAACATGGGACCCTTCTTGTTCCCTACTTCTAGCGTAACTTTTTTTTGTTTTGTTTTTGACAGTATGTTTATTAAAGTTGGGGGCAGTGAAACAAGGAAGGGCTTAGGACAGAAGAAGCAACAGGAGAGCCTAGGCAAGGCTGCTTTGGCTCGCTGGGAAGTCAGAGAAAAGGGGGGCTTTGGAGACAGGTTCAGGGGGTTAGCCAAGGATGAGTTGTCGCTGCTTATTGCTCCCCTGGTTGTAAGTCTTGTGGGGTCCTTTAGAGTTTAGGAGATGCATGCCTAGGAGGGAAGAAAGGCATGGGCGAGTTCCCGGGAGGGAGAGGGCACTAACGTAGCTTTAACTAAAGGGTATTTGGTTTAAAATGGTTGGAGTTGCCTGGGGCTGCTGAGGCTGCTGATCCAGGACCATTGGTCAAGATGATGGTTTGAGATGAACTTTCCTTCATGGGTAAATTTAGGAGGATAATTTAGGGAAAGAAAATATCTTTCAGGTTTTTCTCTTTTCTCCAAGTGAACCATCCAGCATTCTTTGGAAGAGAGACTTATATTAAAAATAATCTGGGTGACTTTTTACTACAGTTAATTTAATTTTATTTTATCTTAAATTTGAAAAGTTAAGTGTATGATATTTATAAACTCTCATAAGCCAAAATTACAAGCCAGACATGTGTGAAATTGGATGTATTTTTTTCTGTGCATTGAAAGCTTGGAGACATTCTTAATGTTTATTGAATAACCTTTGTATTGCCTAGTCCACGGATGTATTCTATGTGATTTACATTCTTCTAAGCAAGTTTGGAATTTTAGGTGAGATGAAGCTTGTTTATACATGTGTGAAGCTTGAGATTTAAGCTCCTTCATTGGCTAAGCATTGCTGGTTGAACTTTGTATGTTGAACTTTGGCCCTCTAACCCTTGCCCTTGGTAGGATCACATCTGGGGAACACTCCAAGGGTGAGCCGGCTCTACAGAATCCCTCTGGGCCTTCTACACCTTTTTGCTCCAAGGCAAGGTCAGGAAATGGGCCTGCAGAGTATACCTATGTCTGTTTCTGGAGCCTCGGCTGTGACTTATGTGTGAGCCATTGTTTTCCCAATTCCAGTGTTTGCCTGATAGAAGATTTTGGCATGTTAACGAGAACAGCTAGGTTTCCTTCCATAAATTTAGGGAATTAGGTAGGGATGGTGGCAGTTGGGCTTTTGCAGTGAATGGTAAAATTAAGGTTTAAAGTGGATTCAAGGAACAAAGCACAAGAGTGTGGCTCCACAGTCTTTTTTAAAAATGTTTTTTATGTGCTTTCTTTGTAGGTGTTCCAGAGGGATGGCAATGATTTGCACATGACATATAAGATAGGACTTGTTGAAGCCCTCTGTGGGTTCCAGTTCACGTTTAAGCACCTTGATGGGCGTCAGATTGTGGTGAAATACCCCCCAGGCAAAGTCATTGAACCAGGTGAGTCTTGTTTTTATCTGATCCAAGATTCCATGTGCTCTTTTATAATGTGTGGTGTTTTTTTATAGTAGGTGATTCTTAAAAGAATATTATTGAACACTTTTCTTCTTGGATAAAATTCTTAATACTTTCCCCATGACTTACTCAAATATTAGGATGTGTCCGTGTAGTTCGAGGTGAAGGAATGCCACAGTATCGTAATCCCTTCGAAAAAGGTGATCTTTACATCAAGTTTGATGTGCAGTTTCCTGAAAACAACTGGATCAACCCAGATAAGCTTTCTGTAAGTGTTCCCTCCATTTAAGCAACAGGTGACTGACTTTGAGTTGAATAATAATTGTGTTTCTTTGTCACCTTCTATTTGTTTGTAGTGCTAGGATGAGATCACAATATATAAAATTTTGCTTTTTAAGTATTTGCGTGATCAGTGGGCTATCCTTGTTGGTGTTAAAATGAGGGTTGCTGGTGTCCGTGTTCATTGGGCCAAGGGGGAGGTAGTAAAGGAATAGAGCAGACTGTGCGTGGTGTGCTGGGGGGAGATCGACTCCTGGAGAGCAGGTCCCTTGCCTGAAGGAGGCAAATACACCCCTCACCCTACCCCCGCCCCAGCCTATCATTGGCTGGTTCTTCAATCAGGAAGGCATGTCTGCTATAAAATTTTCCAGTGTTTCACAGTTGGCAGCTATTGTTTTGTTTTTGTTATCTAAGCGATAGATGGGTTACACAAAAGATGTCTGTAGGTTTGGCCTATGGGTCATCAGTTTGGGTCTCTGGCTTAAAGTGCAAAGACATCAATTTTAACTTCAAAGAAGTATGCACCTTGATTGTAGTATGAAAAGGGAAGTTAATGAAGATATTTTATAGCTAACCTTTTTTGTTTATTTTTTTGTTTTAATGAAGGAACTAGAAGATCTTCTGCCATCTAGACCAGAAGTCCCGAACATAATTGGAGACACAGAGGAGGTAGAGCTTCAAGAATTTGACAGCACTCGGGGCTCAGGAGGTGGGCAGAGGCGTGAGGCCTATAATGACAGCTCTGATGAAGAAAGCAGCAGCCACCATGGACCAGGAGTGCAGTGTGCCCATCAGTAAACTGCACACAGTCACACAGGTGGACTCTCTCCACGTGTCCTGGTTTATTTTCAGCGATTCAGCTGGAGGGTCTGATCAATCCCAACGAACTGATGGACATTTCTTGGTCTGTGTGTAACTTTTAAAATCGGTATAGTATCTACAGAGTGTATAATTTAAACTAACCACAAAGCTCTACGTCTTCATTCTGACTGTTCTGTAGCAGAATAAAGCACTTGACAGGAGGCAAGACTCACACATGAGTTACAAGTTTCAGTCCTGGCATCTGTGCTCGATTTTTATCAGTTTTGTGTAGATTTTTTTTGTTCCATATTTGCGATTCAAAGCCCACATTGTAAAGTTTGTGTACAATTTGTCCTGAAGCTTTGTGTTTGGCTGCACCTGCATAATAAGCTGCTACAAATAGAATAAAGAATTTCAGAGCCTGTATCTCTTGTTTAGGTGCATGGAAATGGGCTTTGCACACAGTGGGTTTGGAGCTGACTGGGAACAATGGGAAGTTACATCAGCTGTGGTTGTCAAGTTGGGGTTTTTTTTTCTTTTTTTTTTTTTATCATCTTGTGAAAGGTTTCAAAACTCAATAATAAAATGCAGTTGATGTAAATTATTTTTGTGTCACATTTTTAGGAGGAAGAACACATTTTGTTTTAAACTTGATTTTAGAGCCCAGCTAGTGTGGCTCAGTGGTTGAGCGTCAACCCATACACCAAGAGGTCGCCAGTTCATTTCCCAGTCAGGGCACATGCCAGGGTTGTGGGCCTGATCCCCAGTGGGGGGCATGCAGGACGCTCCCAATTGATGTTCTCTCTCATCGATGTCTTTATCTCTCTCCCTTCCTCTCTCTCTAAAATCAGTACAGAGAAATTATTTTTAAAATTGATTTTAGAGGAAGAGGGAGAGAGAAGCATTGATGTGAGAGAGAAACATCAGTCATCCATCAGTTGCCTCCTGCACATGCCCCAGTGGGTGATCAAACCAGCAATCTGGGTGTGCCCTGACTGGAAATCGAACCCACCACCTTTTGGTGTAGGGGACACGCTCCAGCCAACTGAGCCACACTGGCCAGGGCAGGAGGAAGAATATATCTTGAACTGTAAAATGTGTCCTTAAACTGGAGGGTGTGGTTCTTAAACAGCCCTTAAAAACCCCTTGGCCTGAAGCTGATGCCTCAGGCACCTGCCCATTGAGAGTTTTAAAAAGCGAACAAAAGTTGGATGTGTTGGTAGAAACAGGCTTTTATTGGCTTCAATTGATGCTTTGTAGAGTCAAGGACATCTTGAGTTATATAAACTACTTAAGTTACGACCCTGGGCCCTGGGGTGACATAGCTTCTGTATCCCCCACCACCACCCCTTTTTAAAAGTAAGGAAACGGCAAATCAATATTAGAACCATGTCTGCATAGAACCTGTTAAAATGCTCTGTTTTCATTAAATGTTAAGTTAAAGATTCTCTGTCTTCATTAAATTGAATATTTGAGATTGGGGGAAGCATTGATTATTACTGATGTTTTAGAGGAAAACAAGACTTGACTGATAGAAAAAATCGGGCAAAACTACTTTGTAAAGGACGCGTGGCTCTTTCCATCTTCTCTCTCTGATCTTTTCACCCCAGAGTGGGTACTTACAGGACACGCTTCACTTCTAAGGAAGAGAGACCTCAGTTGTACATTTTACATTTGTAAAAGAGCAAATGGGGGAAACTGAAAACGAAAGTTTTTAAATGTGTTATGCCATCTCTGACCTAAATATAATACTTGTAGTTTATTTCCAGGTCTACTAGAACCTGAATGGAAAAAAAGTGTCCTGGCATTAATCGCAGCCTGTGAGGTTTAAATTACTGTCCTATCCACTCTACCTCCATTGTACAAAAATATTTTACAACCAGCCTGGGCAAGATTCCACAGTGGAGTAGTTTTGTATCCAAGGTGATGTCCCCACGACCACTTTGAGCGTAAGAAGTGCGATGGCCTTTCCAATAAAGGGTTGTGAAACAGTTGTTCAGTGTAGTCTTTCCATTCTTCTACCCAGGGCTTTTGAATAAACCATGTGGAGGGGGAGGGAATAAGACCTTGTTAGGATGTGGTATTTCGTTGTGCGGTCTACTTGTTCTGCTTTGTAGCGCTCCTGTTGAGAGAGTGAGCTTCTGTAGTGTCACCAGCACAAAGAGTTTCTCGCTGTAATATAACGTATATATAGCATTAAAGACGCCTTTTTCAAGAGGGGTACAATTTGGGAGGAGGGGGTTAGTATATTCACAGTCATAACCATCACCACTATCCAGAACATTTTCATCACCTCAGAAAAGGAACCCCAAGTCCATTAGCATTCACTCCCCATTCCATTCCCCTAGTGCAGTCACAAATTGTGTCTGTTTCTAAGGATTTGCCTATTTTGTGCTTTTGGTGTAAAATCCTAACAATACATAGCCTTTTGTGTTCACTTAGTACGCGTTCGAGGTTCATCCCTGTGATAGCGTGTGTCAGAACTTCGTTTCTGTGGCCAAATGCTATTTTGTTGCATGGATAGGCCACACCTATTTTCCTGTCCGTCAGCTGGTGGACAGTGGGGTTTCTTCCATTTGGGGTAATGCTATGAACATTCATGTGTAGTTTTGTGTGGACGTATTTTTCAGTTCTGGGCATATGCCTAGGAGTGGAATGACTGGGTCTCAAGGGTAACCGTTTAATTGTTTGAAGACTTTTACCAAATGGCTACACCATTTTACAATCCTACCAGCAATGTAGGAGGGTTTTCATTTTCTACAACTGCCGACATTGACGTTTCCTTTATTATAGCCATCTCAGTGGGTATAAAGTGTTCTGATTTGCATTTCCCGAATGACTGATGTTAAGCATCTTTTCATGCGCTCACTGGCCATTTGTGTATCTTTGGAGACATGTCTATTCAAATCCTTGACTCAGATATTCTTAGTTTTTACCTTTTTCTGTTCCAGGAGACCATACTACATTTAGTCTTATCTGCGTGGGCTCATCTTGGCTGGCATATTTCTCACTCTGTTTTGGATGACCTAAACAATTTTGAGGAATGCCCATCAGGTACTTTATAGAATGCCCCCCTACTACTACATGTGTAAGAGTTGTTTCTAGCCCGGCTGGTGGGCTCAGTGGTTGAGTGTCGTCCCAGGGACTGAGGTCCCAGTTCAATTCCCGGTCAGGGCACATGCCCGGGTTGTGGGCTCGATCCCCAGTGTGGGGCGTGCAGGAGGCAGCCAGTTGATGTTCTCTCTCTCCCTAAAACCTCAATGAAAACATTTTTTTTAAAAGTTGTTTCTAGCAGTCCCATCTGAGTGAACCAGTGCAGTGAACCCGAGAAGCCTTGCCCACTGCCTGCCAGCCATTTGTTCAGTTGTTCCATCCCAGTAAGAGCATTGTTAGCCCATGCCCAAGTGGGAGCGGCTTGACAGACTACAGTGCCAAGTGTAGTTTCTCACCTTTAATTTCACAGACTCCATTTCCCACGTTACCTAGGTCCGTGCCTTCCCCCAACCCCCTCCAGGGAGCCTGTTGGATGTATTTGTAACAGTTGCATTGTGCTGTTGCATTCTGTATCCGTCCTAGGAAACCCCACAGCCGCCTCCTAAGCGATTTCTAGCAATCTGCATACATTAAGGGTCCTCTTGGTGCTTTCAAGTTCAGTGTGTTTTGACAAATGCAGTGTCTTGTACCTGCTATTACAGTCATACAGAATAGTTTCAGCACCCCAAAACTGCCTGTGTTTCATCTAGTCACCTCTCCTGAACCCATGACGACCACTCCTTACTGTTTTGGCTTTTCCAGATTTCGTAAAATTAGAATCATATAGTATATAGCTGTCACTTAGCAATATACCTTTAAGATTCACCCCTACCTTTTCTTAAGATTTTACTCTGGTTTATTTATTCCTTATATGTTTGATTTGCAAATATTTCTCCCATTCTATGGGTGGTCTTTCTTGATGGTGTCCTTTGAAGCATAAATGTTTTCTAAATTTTTGAGGAAGTCTAATTTATCTTTTTTTTTTTTTAAATCTTTCTTTTGTTCCTTATGCTTTTGGTGTCATATGAAGAATTTTAACCAAAATGTATAACACTGGAGAAGATACTGATGTTCATTGTGGTGTAGTTGTTGCTTTTTTACAAAGTCAACTGTCTCGGGGGAGTAGGTAGGACACTGTAAACCCCATCCGGTAACTGATACTTTACTTGGGAAGGCCACATGGAGTTACTGTTCAACAGTTGTATCAATTAGGACTTGGGTATTTTGTCCCAGGTACTGATTATACCCACTCTTTTTTTTATAACTCGTTTTATTGATTTTTTTAGAGGAAGGGAGAGAAACATCCATCGGCTGCCTCCTGCACACCCCCTACTGGGGATCGAGCCGGCAACCTGGGCATTTGCCCTGACCAGGAATGGAACTGGGACCTCTCAGTCCATGGAATGACGCTCCAGCCACTGAGCCACACCGGCCGGGCAATTATACACACTCTTAATATTTGTGAGAGAACAGTGCTGTGGACTGACAGGCTTAACATGACGAGGCTTGCTGCCTCCACGTCTTGGGACAGTCAGCCAGGTTGGCATGACTGATATGTGCCAGGCTGACTGTTTACATGTGTTACATCATAAGAAAACCACGCCCTGTTTATTGCCCCAGTTCACAGATAAGGAAGCCACTCTCAGCAATATGAAGGCATTCCAGAAACGTCACTTGGCCATTAATGAGGGAGAGAGGATTCCAATTCAGGTCCAAGCCCCAAGGCCCGTGTTCTTCATAACGATGCTACACAACCACGTCAACAACCCCTGTCAAAGCTGCTCCTTTCTCCACACTTCCGGCAGAAGTCCTGCGTGGGAATCTCACTGGCCTGGTGTCAGTCAACACATCCTTGGACCAGTCACTGGCGTCGGGGTCACCAGGCCTGGATCACATGCCCATCCACGAGCCTTGAAGTGAGCCCATTCTCACCTAAATGACATGACTGGGTGGTGCCCCCATTTCCATGTAGAAGGGCTTTGCATTGGAAGGGCATAGCATTTTATGTTTGAGAAACATCCATTATTGACATGGGGGGGTGCAGGGAGTGGGTGTTGCCTCTAGTCCTGGCCTTGGTGCTTCTGTTTATTTCCACTGTCATCTTTGACCAGCAGGAGTGTTGGGAGGACGTCCCCAGAGCACCTGTTCTGACAAATGTGGGCCAGCCGCGGCCCTGAGGACCCCTGAATTAGTATCTTGACAACCTCTGGGGCAAGTCAGCTGTTCAATATGTCCATGTCTTTCCCTGCAACCTGGGGAAGGAGTCTGACAGCGCTCTCAAGGCCAGCCACAGGGTCAGAATGACCACCAGGCTGTGTGCAAAGTGCGACTGTACCAGGAAAATCACCTGACCTCAAAGTCCTGCCCGGTGAGTGTCCAGAGGCAAGCCAGTTCTCCCGACTGCACTGTGCTGTGCGTGTCCACCCACCCACCCCACCCTCTGTCAATGCGCAGTCTGTAATCATGTAATTGGCACATGTGCATAATGTCTGTTTAATCCACGTTGTCTTACTAAGAGGTGCTGAGTACCACGCATTGTTTAGGAGCTGTGTGACCAGGTGTCATTACAAAGCTGAAAAACATTTGAGATGGGCTTGGCTGCTAAGTTAGAGGGCATGTGTTTGCTTTTAAATAAACACTGCCAAGCCCTGGCCGAGTAGCTCAGTTGGTTAGAGAGTCATTCCAATACACCAAGAGGTCGCCAGTTCAATTCCCAGTCAGGGCACATGCCCAGGTTGTGGGCCCGATCCCCAGTGGGGGGCGTGCAGGAGGCGGCCAGTCCATGTTCTCTCATTGATGTTTCTCTCTCTCCCTCTCCTTTCCTCTCTCTAAAAATCAATAAAGAAAAAAAATCAACCAATGAATGCATAAATAAGTGGAACAACAAACAATGTTTCTCCCTGTCTCTAAAATCAATAAAATGAAAAAAAAAATTTTAATAAAACACTGCTGGTGAGGATCCCATAAGACCAGCTCCCCTGGTGCTTAAGCATTTTTCCATCTGGAAACTCCCTTTATCTCAGGGATATGATGACTGTGCAAAACCAGGTTCAGTACAAGAATCTCCCTGAAGGATGGATTATGATCGTGAGGAGGGGAAATTACCTGAAACGCCCAGGGTATACTGTGTGGTCGTTAAGAAACAATGTTGCAAAGAGTATCTTATGACATGGTAATTATATAATAGATGTGTTCAATATGCTGCTATTTTTAAGATCTATGCCTGCACGACTATGCTGAGAGCATGCACACTAAGTTGAAAATAATGATTTCCTCTGGGTTTGAGGTCTGTGGTTGTTTAAAAATGTTTCCATTATAAAGATATACACAAACGTCAAACAGAAGGACCTCTATACACCCCTTGTCCGGTATTTGGGGGAAATGCTCATTGTGCTAGAAATGTAACTTACACAGAGAAGGTGGACAATCAGTGCGTCTGCAAGGAAAGCAAAGCTCAGTCACCATTTTTGACATGTCTTTTATTTTGACACTTCCAGCAGAACGATCATCATGAAGTACCTTGCTCAGGAGACACCTGTGAGAATCCAGACTGGAAAACAGACAGGCAGGCCTGTTGGCTCCAGGTGCGACGGGATGGACAACCCAGGGTGAGCCCAGTATCCCCCGCGCACAGATCTAAACAGGACAGAAAACCTCACAGGTGTCCGTTTCCACTGCGACCCCAAATGGCCGACAGCTTTCCCCTGGTGCCCAGACAAGACACCAGGACGGAATCTGCAGAAAGCGATCTGTCGTGATCAGCGTCGTGCCTGAAGTTAACCTCCTACACCAGCGCTCCTTTTGATTTTATTCACTTATTTTAAAAGCAAACCAAGTGTATACGGTATCTTTTTAAAAACCATGTAAACGTTGCAAAGTTTTTAGGGGTTAGTTATAATCCGAAGAGATTTATTTTAAAAAACTACTGGACTTGTTAAGACTACAAATACTAGCCCACCCTCCACCCATGAAAAAAGCAGTTGTTACAAAAATATAAAAAATAGACTAGCCTCTACCGTTTCACCTGTCCACTGGAAATCTCAGCTCTGGGACACATCCAGCTTATGTACCATTAGACGTGCCCGAGCGCGTCTCAGGTTTGTTAAGGAAGGACAAGTTCCCAAATATTCCCCGTTACTCGAGATTGTGGCTGCCTTCTTCACAGGCACTGGGATGCCAGTGATTGGTGACAGTTGGAACTCTGCTATAGCATCTCCTGCACGGAAATTTGAGCACAGGAGGCTGCTTTCAAAGTTTACTCTTTGCATTTGTCTCCCTGGCTCCATTTTATTTTGGGACTTGCTGGGTCTCCAGACTCCCAAGCTGGCCTTGGGTTCCCTATCTGCTGGTGGTAGGAGGGGGCATTATACCTGGTCCTGTCCGTAGCACTCCCTTTCTGGGAGTGTGGGGGGGCCCCAGCCAGGTGTGCTAAGCCAGGGAAGCTGCACGCTAGGGGGAGAATCCCCCCGGCCTGGAGAGGGGAGACATGCTATGACATGTCTGTAGTCCGGGAGGGGAGCAGCAGCACTGCGGAACACTGCATTAAGTTAAAAGTTTTATACACTTCAAATCAATACACATACTCTCCACAGCAGCCGAGCTACCAGGCACTTTGGCCAACTAATGGGTAGAAATGGACCAAATGCAGTTTGAAACGACTCAGCAGACACCATGGGGACAGGGGGTGACTGTCAAGTCCTTGAGGAGGCCCCTCCGTCCTTAGGACATTTTCAGTGTTTTGCTATTCCTGCTGTCGCCAGCAGAGGGCGGTGTATGTAAAGGTTCAATCAAGCCCTTGAGAACCACTGTTGGGGAAAAGCCCGATGGATCCACCTGCCACCAGGCAGAATCCCTCCACATGACTGGGATATCGCTGGGCTGTGCCCTCTGTCCCAGCCTAAGCATGCTCAAGGGAACCCACCACCCCCAAGCCCTCATGTGTGCACGGACCCTCACTACCTGGTCCAACTTAGAGCCTGGCTCACACCTGCTCGTCCCCTGCAGGGCACAGAACAACATTGGCTGTGCCCCCCACTGCCCACCGCCACCCAGCCTGGCATCCCGTGCCACCTGTGTGCTCCTGCCTCACCATCTGGACTGAGACACGCTGGCTGCCTCCGGGCCCGGAGAGTGGGCCCTCTCTGAGCCGGCAGTGGCTCCAGGCACTCCTGCTGGGAAGGCTGGGTTTCTGCACCAAGGGTTTTATTTCACAGATCACGTGTTGATTTGGGGATTTCCAGGCCTCTCCACGGTTAAGCCATGTATTTCCCAATATCGTGTTTCTCCAGATCTGCCACATCTCCCCCAACATAGCCGTGTTGTAACCCCAAGACGAACCATCCTAAAGCAACAGCAGCAGATTCAGAGAGCGCCGTCACAGGCTGACCAAGTCCCCTCTACTTTGGTTGCATCAAAAAAAACAAAAAGACAGGGCTTCTGAGACATCCCCAGTTCACATTGGCTCGGAAGAGAAGTGCTCCCAACATCAAGGCACAAGAAAGAAGTCTCCTGGGGCAGAATGACGATGATAGCGACCAGTGGCCCTTGTGAGGCCTGAGGCAGAGTCGCTGGGGGAGGTGGGTTCAGTCTGGGGCATCAGGAAGGCTGAGGACCGGTCTCCCTCGGGGCCCCAGGAGTGCTCATGCGTACTTCTCCAGGAACTGTATGTGGAAGTCCTTCACCTTCTGTAGGACCGTCTTCAGCTTCTCCACTGGGGGGAGGATGGTCATTCTGTCAGGAAAGAGAACAGTGTCAGCCTGGACACATCACTCTGGAAAAGGGGCGAGCTGTGACCCCCACAGTTGTGGGGACGAGGCGGTGTGGGCCCGCTGCAGGCAGACGGGCCTGCCTTGTCCACGGCCATGGCTGTAGCCCCGACACACCTGGCATTGTCGAACCACTGTTCTGTCCCCCGTGCATACATTGTTTACCCAAGTGACACATGAGCAAAAGCAACAGGCCAGTGGCAGCAATCAGGCCAAGAACCCTCGGCCACCATGACAGACGGCCTGCCCAACAGAGCGGGGCACAGAACTCCTCCAGAGCGTGCTGTCCGTGTTTCCTGGATACGTGAGGCTGCACTCCGGCCGGACATGCCTTTCAACCTCGCCGTGGGGCTCTACAGCGAGAACCTCCGGTCACAGCTGTCCCTCCACGGAATTCCCGAGTCCTCCTCCAACACTGCCAACATGATTCCCAGGCCTAAAGGAATCCCTGAACTGCGAGGTGGACCCAGAACGAGGGCTGAGTGGCCGGCCAGCCATGTCTGTCCACTGGGGCATGCTGCCCGCGACCTTGACCGAGTCAACACTTGGCTCCCAGTGCTAACTAAACTCATGACGTTTCTTTATTTAGTGTCTGTGCAGGGGACAGCTGAGAAGGCCCTGCATGGAGAAGGTGCTGTCCTGAACAGATCTGGCCTCCGTGGCGAACCCGAGGGAACAGACCAAGCTCACTCATCCCAGGAGTTCCCATCACGAGCGGCAGCTGGTTCGTCCGTATTTCGGATGCAGGACCTCAGGAGGCTCGTGGGGCAGTGGCCGAGCTACCGAGCCCGTGGATGCTGGATGAAGGACGGAAATTAAGGAAGCGCACCACCGGCCACATTCCAGATGGTACGTGATGGATGGAGGCAGCGGAGGGGGCCCGACGGCCAAGGAGAGGACCCTACACAGGGTCTCAGCTTGGCTCTGAAGGACAGAATGGGGTGCGGTGGGGGGAGTAGTGACCCAGGGGAAGCTGGGGACTGCATACATCTCGGTCACTGAAGCCAGACTGCCCTGTGCTCAGGAGCCCTGGTTCCCAAGACAAGCCGGGTGCGGAGAGGTGGTACCTGAAGTGGTAGGTGCCTTCCCTCTGCCCGAAGCCACTGCCGGGCACGACGCAGATGCCAGTCTCCTCCAGGAGCTTCATGCAGTAGAACATGTCGGGGGCCATGTCATGGGCCTGCGGGGACAGGGCAGGACGCAGGGTTCGCACCCAGCTTTGCACAAACACGCCACTGAAAACGCGAGCAAACACAGGGGACACAAGTTCTTTCCCAAGACAAGGCCTTCCTCCACACCTTTCTTTTTTCTTAATCCTCACCCGAGGACATTTTTCCATGTATCTTCAGACAGAGTGGGAGGGAGGGAGAAAGGAGAGAGAAACATCGATGTGAGAGCGACACATCGATCGGTTGCCTCCTGCACGACCCCAACTGGGGCCAGGACCAAATCGCAACCGAGGTACGTGCCCTTGACCGGAATCGAACCTGCAACTCTTTGGTCCCCAGGCCGACGCTCTAACCACTGACCAAACTGGCCAGGGCTCCTCTCCCCTTTCTTTCTTTCTTTTTTTTTTTATCCTCACCCGAGGACATTTTTTCATTTTTTGTTCAGATAGAGTGGGAGAGAGAGGAAGAGAGAGAGAGAGAAACATCGACGTGAAAGGGACACATCGAGTGGCTGCCACTCGCACGACCAACCAGAGCCGGGGACAAACTGCAACCGAGGTACATGCCCTTAGCGGGAACCGAACCCAGGTCTCTCTGGACCGCAGGCCGACGCTCTAACCGCTGAGCCAAACCGGCCAGGGCTCCTCTCCCCTTTCTATGAGGATCAGCTGGACACTGGACGCTGCTATAGCTGGTGCAGGGCACAAGGACCCTGAAAGGTGACAGGACGGCCATGGGCTGGGCGCCATCTGTTCCTCGAGAGGGAGGGCCAGTCCATCTCTGTACCCACCCCCAGGCAGTAGCCAACTGCGGTGGCCTCCTACCCACCCAGCCACATAGCCCTGTGACAGTGGGGCCCTGAGGTCTGCACCCAGGCGGCTGTGAGGGAACAGGCTGCTGGGGCACTGTCGTCAGTGCTTCCTGCTCCTTGGTTTGCACAACTCGGGGCACCTGCTAAGTGGGTTCAGTAGGCCTGGGTAGGGGCAGGCTGAATGTTTACGAGGTACCGAGGAGGTCTGCGGGGCGGTGAGGACAACACCCAGAAATGCTTGCTTCTCCAAGGAGGGTCTGTGGCATCTCCTGAGAAATTGTTAGAAACACGGAATCTCGGCCCCTGCAGACTTCCTGATCCAAATCAGAGTTTCACAAGTTGGAGAAGTGAAACTCCAGGGCACAGTGGCTGGGTAGAGTGGGCAGAGGGGACTAGCCTTGGCTCCTGTGGCTCCCCAGCCTGCGGTCAGCCCTGAAGGCATCGCAGTCCACCTGGCACCTGCCTCCAGGGCACCTCTGGCCTGGGGCTGCCCCCACACTGCCCATCAGCCCAGCAGGCAGGGCTGGGCCTCAGCGCGTCACCTTTACACCAGGTCCACCAAGTTCGGAGCCTCCAGGCGAGAAGCAGCCCCCAGCCCTGCAGTCCCCAGTGAGCCTGGGGAGAGCCGACCCCACCTGGCGCCCTGACCTGAGCAGCAGCCACGGCTTTGGGCGGGATGAAGATGCGAGGAAAGGCGTACATGGCCCCCTGCAAGGGGTTGCAGTGGATTCCTGGGACTTGGTTAAACAGGTCTTCCGTCAGCTTAGCTTTTTTGGCCAGATTACTCAGGACAGATTCTTTCTCCTGATAGGACAGAGGGCACAGGAGTCAGCATCTCTGGATGTCAGGGCACGGCGGCAGCCACTGGAAGTGGTCCCTTTGACACCGGTCACAAGGCAGACGTGAAGGTGAGCTCCCTGTGCGTGAGTACAGCCAGCCAGGAGAAGGGCAACACGCAAAGCCCTTTGCTCTGGGTGCCCCTCCACGGGGCCCACAGACGAGGAAGAGGAAGGGCCGCCACGTCCACTTGCAGGCACGGCCCTCCCACTTCCACACCCGCCCAGCGGCATCCTCACTTCGCCTCCTGGGAGTCTTCAGGGACCCGAGGAACCAAGAGCGCCCCCTGGAGGCCATCTGGAGAGAGGCCGGCCATGGAGACCCGAACACACCCGGAGTGCTGTGAGCCTGGCTGGGCAGTGATGCAGACAGGCCACGGGACACAGCAGACTCACCCTGACGAACTGCTCGAAAGATTCCTCTCCTGGCACTGGGGGGTTCACGACGATGTCCATGGCAGCCTGTCCAGACACGGGTGGGCACAGACGGACGGAGAGCAGCTTCACCAGCTGACCTTTGATCTCAGGGTGCAGGTTGACCACCTCCATATAGCCTCCCCTGTAGCCACACCTGGAGGGTGGGAGAGGGGGCAGGAGACCTCAGCGATGCAATCGGTCAGCCAGAGCTTCTGTAACCACCCCCACGCCCGACACTGAGTGGCCAGGTGTGGCCGAGTTCTTGCCAATGGAAGGTGACTGCAAGTGACATGTGCAAATTCCTCATGACCTCCTTACAAGGAAGAAGCATGCTCTCTCCTTTCTCTTTCCTTTTCTTACTTCCCGAGAAACGGAGACACTGGAGCAGCTGCCGCAGAGCCAGAGATGGATGCCCCACGCCGGGAAGGCGGGGCATCCCACCCGCCCTGCTTGAAGGACCTCGTGGAGCACAGCCTGCCCTGGACTCCCCTACCTGGGCTGTTATGTCACTTTCATATTTTTGCGGCTGTATTTGGGGACTCTTTGTTATAGTAGCTGAGCCTGAACCCCAATGCACTAGCCTCGTCCAAAGGGGCACAGACTCAGGCCTGGCACCCCCCTGCACCAGGGCTGGGCAAGTTCACTGGAACATCGGCCAAGGACTTCCGCTGGAACTTTTTTTTTTTATCCTCGGTGAGGACATTTTTCCATTGTTTGTTCAGATAGAGCGGGAGGGAGAGAGAGGAAGAGAGAGAGAGAAACATGGAAGTGAAAGGGACACATCGAGTGGCTGCCTCCCGCATGACCCAACCAGGGCCGGGGACAAACCGCAACCGAGGTACATGCCCTTCGCGGGAACCAAACCCGGGTCTCTCTGGACCGCAGGCCGACGCTCTAACCGCTGAGCCAAACTGGCCAGGGCCTGCTGGAACTTTTTGCTGCCTGAAAACAAAGTCAACTCAGCAGAGCTGAGAAAGCAAGGGAGGCAAAGGAAGAGCAGAGGCAGGGTCCACTGCCTTCTTAAAGCCCCAGTCAACCTGACTCCTGGACTTCTTACTGAAACAGATGAGTTTCTGTCACTCATCGCTAAAAGGATCCAGGGTGATAGAAAGTTGAATTATGCAAATATGCTGAAATATACATGAGTGAAAACAAACACCTTTCAGAACCAGCAGCTCCATCAGTGGTACTTTCTGGAGCTGTGCCTCCTTCCCAGAGCTGTGACTGACGGCGCTCAGACTAATGACTGCCCGAGAGCAGGTGCCCGAGGCCGGAACCTGGTCTCACCTTCCTCTCTGCACCCCATGCCTCAACCTCAGAGCACCAGGGGTGACGACACCCTCAACAAAACGCTCTTAGCATCAATGGCAAAGACAGGTTCCCATCTGACCCCTCGACTGGACTTTCCAAAGCGAGCAGAGTCTGCCTCTCAAAGTGTTCGTTGTCATCTGTCTGCAGGCCTGGCCTGACTTCCCACGAGCCCCAGCACCAGCTGTCCTCACACGGGGCTCCCCTGGGGAAGGTGCAGCTTGTCTCCAGCTCCTCAGAGGGGCAGAGGCCATGGTTAAGGGTGACCCCTACGCTGGGCTTGACCCTGGGGACCAGGCGGCCAGAGGCGGCGCCACGTACTCGCCCATGTAGCCCTTGGAGGTGGAGTGGAAGGAGGCGAGTTCCACGTTGCTGGAGTACTCGGGCCCCATCTCGGAAAGCACCTTCTTGAAGGAGTGGAACCTGCAGTCCGGAGAGTACACATTGTCCTGGTACACCTGTGGAGGGGACAGGTGCTCAGGCTCCACCCGCAGCCAGGTGCGCGAAGCCCAGGCTCCGAGGCTGCGTCCAGGGACGAGCAGAACGTGCCCGAGGGACCCTTCCAGGAGGAGAGGCCTCGGGCTGGGTGCAGACTGATGTCGCCCACTCGCACCCCGCTCAGTCCTCACACCTCCTTCCTGCCTTCTGTGCCTGAGCAGGTGTTCCTGCGGAAGTGACGTTTCCTTCCTTCGGTAAGGTAAGGGACGAGAGCGGGGCCTGTGCCTGTCCCGGCCGCTCTGCTCGAAGAGCGAGCTGTGCGGCTCCCTCGGCCCTAACGCCCGCCCGGGTGGACCTGTCCTTTCAGTCCACTTTCACCGTCCGCCCCCCAGGAGCAGCTCCACCCATTTCTCTCCTGTCCCGTGGCACTCAGCAGACAAGCGCCCCCTCTGCCCTGCAGATGAACCTGCCAACCCCTTGGAGGCAGGGAAACCCAGGCTCTCGAGCACCGTGGGCTGGTGGGAGGCCAGGCCAGCTCCACCTTCAACAAGCCAGGCCAAGTCTTCCCAGCCGGCTCCTCGTCCCAGACCCAGCGGGGAGGGCAGTGCACCCGGTCCCGAGGAAATCCGTGCGCATTCTGCTGCCCCCTCTTCGAGATGAAGATCTCAGGCCCATCTGCTACTAATCATGGCCACGGCGGGGTGGGCAGGCAGAGTGTGTGAGTGTGTGCGTGCACGTGTGTGAATGGAGGGGTACTGAGGGACAAAGCAAGCTGGTGTGCTGGATGCTCCGACTACCAGAAACCGCTCAGAAGTGGAGATGAAGTAGAAACAGGACTTGACAGGGCTTTCATGTCTTCCTCGCAAAGCAGGGGAAGAACAGCTGGCCTTGGCCCCCGAGCTGGGGGTCATTACGACTCCCCTCCGCACAGGACACAGCGGGGACCGCATCGCAGTGCTGTGCCCACCCAGCACCCACTCCCCCTGCTTGAGAAAGAGCCCGATTCGCCCTGGAGGTGTGGGAGGGCAGGGCCACTTCGCACCTTGCCACCACCTGACCACAGGGATGGGTCAGTGACGGGCGTGTGACCCCCGCCGCACCAGGAAGAAAAGCTCTTTCTAGGCTGGGACGTTAGCAGGCTGCGTGTGGGGCCCACACACCAGGACGGGCGACAGTCCTGTTCGGATGTGCTGAGTCCCTGGATGCAGCCCCCGCCTGGAAGCCCAGCACCTTTTCTTTGTAAAGTTTAAGTGGTTTGGGTTAGATTTCTGGAATTTATAACCAAGAGTCCAAACCAGCGTAGGGACAATTTAGGTCACAGTCTCAGCGGTGGTGACATGAACACCCTCACCTCGGGTGGGCTCTCTCCTCCAACACCTAGAAGTGCAGTCAGGCCTGGAGGCGCCCCCAGAGAGCTGAGCCCCGCCGTGCCGAGGGGCAGAGGCTGCACTTACCTCGTCAGCCAGGAGAAAGAGCTTCTCTTCCCACGCGAAGTGGATCACGTCTTCGATGCACTTTCTGCTCTGCACCTGCCCTGAAATGCGACAGGACCAAATGTAGGCTGCACAGCCGCTGACGTCATCCCCAGGGAAGAACCTCACCCACAGCGACTCAATGTCTCGTGTTCCCTGGTGACCACAAGGGACCCCCTTTCCTCGCAGCTGTGCCTGACGGGGTTTATCTTTCCTGTTTTAATAACAGTTATTTCGCCCTGGCCGGTTTGGCTCAGCGGTTAGAGCGTCGGCCTGCGGACCAGCGAGTCCCAGGTTCGGTTCCCGCTAAGGGCATGTACCTCAGTTGCAGTTTGTCCCCGGCCCCGGTTGGGGTCATGTGGGTGGCAACCACTCGATGTGTCTCTCTCACATCGATGTTCCCCACCCTCCTGCTCTATCTGAATATAAATACAAAAAAAAATGTCCTCGGGTGAGGATAGAAAATTTAAAAAAGAAACAGTTATTTCTTCCCAGACAGCCAGGTGCAGGTTTATGTACACACCTGGCCAAGGAGTCCCCGCCCCTATAACAGGAACTGGCTGTGCAGAGAATGTCCTGAAATGCAGGACTTGCTACTGCCAGGGAGGGAGCAGCGGCCTGAGCTGGGAGCTGGTCAGGGAGGCAAACTCTCAAGCCCACCCCAGCCAGTCCCACCAGAGTGGCTTGTTTCTGCACAAGCTGAGACAGCTGCTGGGAATGCTGATGGCTGGCCCCCTCCTCCGAGATTCTGGGGTGCAGCCTGGCCTTTGGCACTTCTAAAAAGAGCCCCTTTGTGATTCTAATGTACAATCAGGACGCTGGCTCCTGTCTTCTTCCTCCAGCTGCCTGGTTGGATTGCCCCCCCCTCTCCCGGAGCTGGGGCGCACACGCCCACGACAGCCAGCTGCCAGTTATCTGGGCTCCGCGGTCCAAGTGGCACTTGCAGCTGACGGGCGCGCATCTGATGCTCGCGGATTCCAGTCACTCCGCGTGTTCTGGCCCTGACCCATCTGTCTCAACAAAGGACAGAACAGCCCTGGCTCTCGGCATCCAAACAGCATGAGGACCCGCGAGGCCAGCGACCCAGAGAGACCACAACAGGCAGGACTGTGCTTTTTTTTAAAAAGAAAAGTATGCAAAATTCGGAGTGATTTTCAACTTCTGGAAATAGTTTTTCGTTTTTTTTGCCTTTTTAAATATGGCATTTCCTTTTCAGGCCTCCAGGTCCACGGCCGTGCTGTGTCTAAGAAACACGAAAACACACACACCAGCATTCTGGGACCCGGTTCGGAAAGCTAGTCGGAGGCCCACGATGAACGGTGACCTCTAGGAGACTGCAAATGCAAGAACAGGAGGAAAACTGGCCTCACCAGCAACACACCCCAGCCCGGAGGGTTGGGCCGCCTCCCAAGGGGGCCTGTGGCGAGCTGTGGGGCTTTGATGTTAGCAGAGCTGGACTGGGACTGGGAAACCAGGAGCAAAAAGGGCTCCGCGTCATGTTTCAACTCTAGCACCCCGATGTGCACTGCACCAGCCCCCGGCCTCCCCACCGGGGAAGCGAGCGCACACCTGTGGGGTTGCCGGGGTTGATGATACACAGCACCTTGGGGTCACAGTGCTCTTTGGCCTCCCGCACGGCCCGCCGGAGCTCGTTCACGTTCAGGGCCCAGCAGTTTTCCTCGTCCAGGTAATAGTTCACCTGGACGGCATCGAGCTCGGAGATGACCGCCGAGTAGAGGGGGTACTGCGGGATGGGGATCATCACCCCCGTCCTCGACTTGCCGCCTCCGGAAACCAGGATCTTCAGGATGGTCTGCAACCGAGAAGTCACACATTCCAGGGCCACCGCCTCGCCCAGCCCTGGGGCAGCCAGAGCCACGGCCCAGCCTTTCCCCAGCCGCCCCGCTGGCCTCCAGTGCAACCCAGTGTGAGTCGCTTCACTTCCCCGAGTCTCACGGTCTGTCCTCATTGTGGAATGAGGTTTGCTGTGAAGAATAAGCAAATAGCCCTGGCCGGTTTGGCTCAGCAGTTAGAGTGTCGGCCTGCGGACCAAAGAGTCCCGGGTTCGATTCCGGCCAAGGGCACGTACCTCAGTTGCAGTTTGTCCCCAGCCCATTGGGGTCATGCGGGTGGCAACCAGTCGATGTGTCTCTCTCACATCGATGTTTCTCTCTCTCTCTCTCCTACTCTGTCTGAAGATAAATGTAAAACTATCCTCGGGTGAGGGTTAAAAAAAAAGTCCGGCTGGTGTGGCTCAGTGGTTGAGCGTTGACCCATGTACCAGGAGGTCGCCGGTTCGATTCCCGGTCAGGGCACATGCCCAGGTTGTGGGCCCGATCCCCAGTGGGGGGCATGCAGGAGGCGGCCAATCGATGTTCTCTCTCATCGATGTTTCTATCTCTCTCTCCCTCTCATTTCCTGTCTCTCTAAAATCAATAAAGGAAAAAAAAAGAAAAGAAAATGCTTTCATGTCCTCGCACAGGGCCTGGCAGAGGAGGTACATGGTACGTACCGAGAGAGAGAGAAAGGCCAGGGCCCCACAGCGCCTCTGCTGCTGTGCAGTTCCTGGGAAACAGGCCGCAGCAGCGTCCAGGCTCCTGAAGACTGCCCGTGGTAAGGACACAGGCTCCCAGGACGGGGCAAATAGCAGGGACGGGGGCCCACCTCCCCGCCAAGCCTGTCTCCCTGCCAGCAGGCTCCCACGCTCGTCCCGAACAGGCCGGGCTGCCCTGCGCAAGGGCAAACACTGGGGCCCAGGGCGCCCCTCCCACGCACAGAAATGCCGTCGCTCGCTCCCGTGGTCAGGTATATGTTGTCCGGGTCCGCAGGCACGCCGCCGTCCCTCCGGGCGATGTAGGCAGCAACGTCCTCACGGATACAGTTAACGCCCTGGCTGGCACTGTAAGACCCTGGAGGACAGCAAGCGAGACAATGACCGGAGGCTGGGTGACCAGAGGAAGGGCGTCCAGCTCCATAGTCGGCGACGTCCACACATGGAATGAACAGAGGGGGGTTTGGGGAGGTCTCGGTGGGGCCCAAGTCCCACCACTCTAAGCTCTGGAATCGGGACAAGCGTTTAACCACCGACCTGGGCTTCATCCACCCAGTCACCCACTCGCCCGCTCATTCACCCAGTATTCACTCGCAACAGACTACGTCAAGCGTTTCAGGCCTCGGCTTCCAGCCAGGTGAGTGGTGCCCGTCCTGTGCCCTCTGCCTCCCTGGGGTGTGTGTCCTGTGACAGCAGAACCCATGACAGCCGGGACTGCTGCTTATCGCTGGGGCCTACACACGGTCCACCAAACTGGAGAACGGGTCGCCCCACAACGGCACCACCCGCCCGCCCCAGGGCTCTGCAGCCGACCAAAACCAGGCACAGGTCCGGGGGCTGCTGGGCATGACACCCTACTCCCCAGCCCATGTCAACACTCTCCTCAGGTGGCCACTTAGGGGAAAATCCAGACCGCCACTTATTAAAAGTGCAAAGCCCATTTGCTATGCTGGACGTCAGACCAGGGGACGGCTCGGGGCGAAGCACAGAGGAGCTGTCTTCCCGCCTCTGGCTCACCGGCCGCCAGGAATCCCCAGGCCCTTGCCCAGGAGCTCCCTGTCCTGCAGGCCAGACCTTCCGGCCTCTGCCTTTAGATCTTGTCGGGCTCCCAACCACACTGACCCCCCGAGCTCACATCTAGTCTCTCCGGGTCTCTGTGCTGAAGGCACAGGCCCCTCCCCCCCGCCCCCCGGCCTCTCTCCTGGCCGCTCCTGTCCCAGGTACTTCGTGCTGCACAGATGCAGCCTGCCGCCCCCCTGCTGACTGTAAGCTCCGCGAGGGCAGGGACCTTCGCCTGCTTCTTCCGTGCATCGCAGCGTGAGCACCTGTGCCCCTGCTGGGCCCGCCCTCCTGAGAGGGCCACCACTCAGGACTCAGGGCTGGTGGGGTGACCACAGCCAGGAAGGTGAGCACGGGGCTTTGGATAAAGGGACAGAGGAAGGAGGGGGAGGAGAGAGGCAGGGAGATGACAGAGAGGCCCAGGTGGCTGAGGCCGTGCTGAGCAAGCCACAGGAATCCCTGTCCCACTTTCCGAACACTCAGGCACAGCTCCTAGAAAAGCTGGAGGAGCAACTGTTTTTCCTCCCGGAGGGAAGCCTGATCGCCTGTGTAGCGCAGGGCAAAAATAAACAGGAGAGCAAATAAACAGGAGATGAGAACAAAGAGCAGAGGCCCAGAGGCTGGAAACCCGTCTCGGCGGGGACGGGAGGGAGAACGGCATCGCTCCGGGAGGCTGGCGGGGCCAGGCGGGCTCCTAGCAAAGAGGGCTGGAGACAACACAAGGGAGCGGGAGGGTGGTGGCATGCTCGGAACTTTGAAGCCACCAAAGGGGGCCAGAGGCTGATGGCAGTCCTACCCTTCCCCAGTGACAGACCGCCAGCTCCCAGGCCACGTGGGACAAGCTGGGGCCGCAGAGAGAACGGTGGACAGAACTGGGCACTGAGCTTCCTCTCTGCCCGCTGTCGCTGAGGCTGGGCCCTGGTTAAACCGTCTCCTGACAGAGGGCGGTGTCCGAGCCAGCTCCCAGGGCAAACCCCAAATCCAGCGAGGCGGGCGCTGTGCCTCCAGGCTCCCAATCCATCAAATGTGGCACTGACCCCATGGGCTCGGCAAACAGGAGGCTAACAGCTGGACGAGAAGAACACTGTCCGCAGCACTCTGCACGCCGGCCACACGCCCTCCACTCACTCCACACCCTCGGGCAGCAGCCCGGACACACGTCCACTGCCCACCTCTGGGACCTGGCAGCCCGGACACACGTCCGCTGCCCACCCTCTGGGACCTGGCAGCCTGGACACACGTCCACTGCCCACCCTCCGGGACCTGGCAGCCTGGACACACGTCCACTGCCCACCCTCCGGGACCTGGCAGCCTGGACACACGTCCACTGCCCACCCTCCGGGACCTGGCAGCCTGGACACACGTCCACTGCCCACCCTCCGGGACCTGGCAGCCTGGACACACGTCCACTGCCCACCCTCTGGGACCTGGCAGCTGGGGGCCTCACCCAGGCTGTTCCCACCACAGGCCTGCAGGATCCGCCGGGCTCGCTTCTTAGCATCTTCTGGGAAGCTGGGGCTGTCCAGCAGATTTGGGTAGGTGCAGAGTGCCATCACCTGGGGACAGAGGCAGAGGCTGGGCTCCCAGCACCCTCCACCCCAGAGCGCCAGGAGGGACACGAAGAACCCTGGGCAGGACACGGTGTGAAGGTGACAACTCTGAGGCCCATGGGCGCTGGGGATGGGTGGGGAGGAGGGCACTGGGCCCCCTGCAGCAGAAGTGGAGACAGGAGAGACAGGAGAGGTGGGGTGCTGGGGCTTGGGGCCCAGGGGTGGGTTGCCACAGGGGGCGCCTGGGGACTGAAGGAGGCTGCTGCTCAGTCCCCAGCCCCGACTCCCCCATAAAGGCCAGCGGCTCACAGACCCCAGGCCACAGACCCAGGGCTCTCCCGGGCAGGGGGCCGGGGCTGAGCAGGCAGACCCCCAGCCGGAGCTCCCACCCCATCCCCGGGCCTCCTCCCCCATCACACGTTCCCTGGCCAGAACTGAAGACCAGCTCCGCGTCCTCATCTCTGTAACAGAAAATCACCCTAACCCCACAAATTAAGAGGATTAAGCAAGGAAATGTTTGCAAAAGGGCCAGTCAACCCCAGTTCTCCAGGCAAGTGTAAGCTGGAAGCTTAGGCTATGTCAGGGGTGCTGAGGGGGTGGGGCTCACAGCTCTGACCCCGCTGGGTGACTTCGAGCGGCTTTTCTCCCTGTGCACAGTGGGCAGTGCCCCAGCCTCCCCTCCTCCCAGGGGCCCTTTGAGGATCAGAGGAGGGGGCGGTGGCTGGAGGCGGCCAGCAGCCAGTGGCAGAGGCTGGGCTTGCGCCTGGCCATGGCAGGCCCGCTTTCGAAACGTCAGCCATCCAGAAAAGGCTGAGGCCACAGGAGCCTATTCACGCGGGGGGCCCCAGGCCTGTGTGGGGGGCCTCTGCGGACAGGGCCCGCGCTTCCCGGACAACCAGAGCCCTCAGACCTCCAGCCTCCACCTCCCGGGCGGAGCCGCCCAGTTCAGTCTGATCCCTTTCTCCATCCTGGCATGCTCCCGAGGTCGGGCCAGCCTGGACTGTTCTCCTGCGTACCCTGTGCGAAGTCCCTGCAGGCTGAGCCCCTGGCCCTGCAGCCCCCTCAGACTGCGGGCGGGGTAAAGGGAGCGGGGTGCTCCGCTTCCTGCCTCCCTCAACCTGCTACCCCGGCCACACAGGGAACGTGGTTTGCTCCCAGACACGCCCCAGTTCCTCTGTGGGGAAAAGCACTCACCACAGCTTGGCCCAGCCTCTGTTCGGGAGGCCCGACGGCTTCTGCCCCTGCCCACCAGTCCCCCAGCTGTGGCCCACACAGCTCGTGCGCACACTGCGACCCCAAAGCCTGCCTCCTGGGGGTGTCAGGGCGAGCTGGTCACATCAGCAAGGCAGCGGGAGAGCGGCAGCGGACAGAGGTCAGCACCCGCGTGCTCTCCTGCGAGGGAGGGCCAGGCCTTCGCACCCACCGTGCCACCTTGGCCAGCAGCCCCCGGGCAAAGCCACCCAGAGCCAACACTCAGTGGGGAAGCCTCTGCCACCCACCTCTCTCCCCAGTGCCCTCGCCAGCCAAGCTCCGAACCCAGCACCCAGGACCAAACACCATGGCAGGGCCTTCCTGGGAACTCGTCCACTACAGCACCCACCACGGGTTCGGGAATTTTAGACAAGCGAGGAAGAGGAGGAGGCTAAGGGAGAGACCCAGGGCACGGGGCAGTGGAGAGGGTGCTACTTCAGCGGCGCCTCCCTGTGGCGTTTTCCTGCCCGCCACGTCCTGAGGGGCTGGACAGGTGAGGAGGCAGCCTCATTCCCTGCCCTCCCAGGGCCGCGGCTCCCGCAGGCATGCTCACCTGTCGGAGGAAGGTGATTGGCTGCTGGCCCATGGCCTGGGCGTCTCCAATGTTGGCACGGATGACCTCAGTGAACGGTTTCTTGATGCCCTGAGCAAAGAGAAGGCAACAGCTGGTCGCATCAGAGACTCCCAGACCTGGATTCTGGCCACCAGCAAGGATCCCGCAGGATGTTAACCAGCAGCCCCAGTTGAGCCGCACCAGGTGTCGGCACAGTGCCACGCCCTTGACACGCCTGGTCCCACTTAACCTTGACACCCCCACGAGGAGGATTAGTAAGAATCCCATTTCACAGATGAGGGCAGTGAGGCTTCAAAGGCAGAGAAACCTGCCCGATCACACACAGTGAACACGAGCGCTGGGGTCGGACCCAGGAGCATCTGAACCGCTACGCTCGCTGTCTCCCGAAAAGGCTGGAGGAACCTTCCAGGGCACTGAGGCAGCTGCAGGTCCGCAGCTCCAGGCGGCCTCAGAGCAACGTCTGAGTGAAGGTCCTGGGGCCAACGGGTGGAGGGAGGCCACGGTCAGCAGGGGGAGGGTCCCACAGCTCCCGCTCCCATCCCAAGCCTGGACGGCCTGAGGAAATGACCAGGGGACTGCGGACCCGCCTCCCAGGAGACACCCGTCAGCAGGGACCTCTCGGGACCGTTCCCTTGCAACCTCGGCTTTGCAGAATGAAGAATGTGGGCTGATTGTAACATCAAAAAAGAAGGAAAAAACAGTATCAGGGAAGAAAAGACTGGCCAGAGAGCAACACCGAGGCCATGGCCAGAGCACAGAAAAGAGATGCCGGAGAGCAGAGAAATCAGAGACCCCGGTGACGACACCACTGGAGAGGGGACAAGGACACCCGCGTTTGGATGGGGGGCTGTGGGGATCTGGAAATGTGGGAATTCCACCCAGCTCCCTGATAAGTCCAGACACAGCCAGTGGAAGAGTTAGAATCAACAAACAGATCCAAGGACCTCCTGGGGCAGCTGGAAGGATTATCTGAGATAAACAGTATGAAAACCACTTGGCAGTGCTCAGACATCATCATCTTACAAAAGCCGGACTGAGATCGAGGTCGCCAGGGTCACGGTGGAGGAAGAAGGCGGTGGCAGTACCAAAGGGCGACCCGGGGGACGGCCCGGCCACCTGCCCATCTCCGGCTGCCCTCTCCCCAAAGGCACCCAGAGAAACTGTGAAGATAGGATTCTAGCAATTCAACACTAGCCTTTTTCTCCGTTTCTCACAATGTGTGAAGAAAATCAACTTTAGAAAACTTTCCCTTTCTTAACTTTTTTATTTAAAAAAAATATTTTTTTAATCCTCACCCAAGGATATTTTTCCATTTTTGTTCAGATAGAGTGGGAGGGAGAGAACAGGAGAGAGAGAGAGAGGGAAAGAGAGAGAGGGAGAGAGAGAAACATCGATGTGAGAGAAACACATCGACTGGTTGCCTCCCACAAGACCCCAACCAAGGCTGGGGATGAACTGCAACTGAGGTGCGTGCCCTTGACCAGAATCAAACCCTGACTCATTGGTCCGCAGGCCGACACTCCAACCGCTGAGCCAAACCAGCCAGGGCATTAACTTTTTTATTTTTAATTAATCCTCGCCCGATGATGTTTTTCCATTGATTTTTTTTTAGATAAAGAGGAAGGGAGGGAGGAGGGGGAGAGAGAGAGAAACATCAATGTGAGAGACACAGCAACTGGCTGCCTCCCACAGGACCCTAACTGAGGCCGGGGATCAAATCTGCAACACAGGCATGTGCCCTTGACTGGGAATTGAACCCGTGACCCTTCGGTCCCCCGGCAGACACTAACCGCTGAGTCAAACAGGCCAGGGCAACTCTCCCTTTTTTAATCCGTAATATACACCTTAAGTAACAGCCAGTGGGCTTAAGGGATGAATGCAGCTGCCAATCTAGTGTTCCTGGCTCTCCTTTCCACCCCTCAGCCCCTCCCCCACAGACAGCCAGCTGCTTCTGGAGGAAGCATGGGGGGCTGAGGAGGGTGCCCCAGAAATAGCCCTGGACCTTCATACACAGGGCCTGATAAGTCTCCAAAAGCTACGTTTCCGGAGCAAAGAGGCCTTTTAATTCTCTCCTGCCCTCCTGCCGAGTTCTTCAGGGCTGGCCAATGCCGAAAGCAGTCCCTGGGCATGGAGAAGGAGCCAAAGTGTGCAAAGGCCAAGGCGGGGGTGGCGCTGCCCACTGCTGGGGACTAGGCCACGGGTGAGGCGCCTGGAGACAGGCTGCGGGGTGTGGCCTCAGGGCTCATCTCACGGGTGGGAGCCAAGACGGCTGGGGAGAGGGTGACCCGGGCCACTGTGTGGAGGAGCGGGCGGGACACACCCCTCGGCCCTGGCCTGGCCCCTGGAACGGACGCTCTGTCAGCCTGGCCGAACCACCACGGCCCCCCAGGCCTGGCCAGCTGAACGCGGGTGACTTCCGTGGCATGGGCGCAGTCCACTCTTTGGTAGGGAGTAAATCTGTCACATTTGAGAGCCGGGAAACAACACACAGCTGTGGGCCCACAGCCAGCCCAATGCAGGGAGAGAATAAGGCCGGCAACGGGGTCCTGGACCTTCCTGCGCTGGGCCCGCCCCTGCGCCGCTCAACCGATTCAGGGCCCGCCGACAAGGAGTGGGGGAACACCGAGCACCTCCCTGCTCAGGCCTGCCCGCCAACAGGGAGCGGGGAACACCGCACCTCCCTGCTCAGGCCTGCCCGCCAACAGGGAGCGGGGAAACACCGCACCTCCCTGCTCAGGCCTGCCCGCCAACAGGGAGCGGGGAAACACCGCACCTCCCTGCTCAGGCCTGCCCGCCAACAGGGAGCGGGGAAACACCGCACCTCCCTGCTCAGGCCTGCCCGCCGACAGGGAGCGGGGAAACACCGCACCTCCCTGCTCAGGCCTGCCCGCCGACAGGGAGCGGGGAAACACCGCACCTCCCTGCTCAGGCCTGCCCGCCGTGATGGATGAGCTGGGGCGGGGGAAACTGGCTCTCTCGAATGACAGGGTCCAGCCTGCCCAGCCAAGGGCCACCATACAGAGGACACTGTTCTGGGCAGGCTCCTGCCCACACTGACTCATCCGGGCCTGGCAGGCACAGCCAAGGGCCACCTGGCCTCAGCCTGGCCCCGGGGCCTTCCAGGTCAGCACGGAGCGTCCTTGGCCCCCTCGCAGCATCCGAGCCCACCTGTGTAACCCACCTGCACACACCCTCCCAGAGCCGACTCCCTGCGGGGCACTCAGATGAGCTCCTGCCCAGCGGGTTCCCTTCCCACCACTAGGCTCAAGCAGGGCTGGGGAGCAGAGTGCTGACTCTGGGGATGGCAGCTTTCAGAGAGTGTCCGTGGGGAGGAGGACAAAAGAGTATCAAGGTCCTTCTCACAGGCCCAGCATCACATGCGGGTCAAGGGGACCATAGATGAGTCAGTCCTACACTACAAATTTCTTTTTATTTCTTTATTGATTTTAGAGAGAGAGAAAGGGAGAGGGAGAGAGATAGAAACATGGATGAGAGAGAACATCGACTGGCCACCTCCTGTACTCCCCTCACTGGGGATCGGGCCCACAACCTGGGCATGTGCCCTGACCGGGAATCAAACCAGCAACCTCTTGGTGCATGGGTCGATGCTCAACCACTGAGCCACACTGGCTGGGCAATTTATTTATTTATTTTTAAATCTTCAACTGAGGCCCTGGCCGGTTTGGCTCAGCGGTTGGAGCGTCGGCCTGCGGTCCAGAGACCCGGGTTCGGTTCCCGCTAAGGGCATGTACTTCGGTTGCGGTTTGTCCCTGGCCCTGGTTGGTCGTGCGGGTGGCAGCCACTCGGTGTGTCCCTTTCACATCGATGTTTCTCTCTCTCTCTCTTCCTCTCTCTCCCTCCCACTCTATCTGAACAAAAAAAAAAATGTCCTCGGGCGAGGATTAAAAAAATAAATAAATAAATCTTCAACTGAGGATATTTTTCCATTGATTTTTAGATAGAGTGGAAGGGAGGGGGGGGGAGGGAGAGAGAGAGAGAGAGAGAGAGAGAAACATTGATGTGAGAGAGACACATTGATTGGTTGCTTCCCGCACGACCCCCACCGGGGCTGGGGATCAAACCTGCAACCCAGGCACATGCCCTTGACCGGGAACCAAACCTGGTCCACAGGCCAACGCTCTAACCACTGAGCCAAACCAGCGAGGGCACAAATGTCTTTCTTTTAAAGTAGCATCTAAACTCTAAAGGAAATGGCCAATCAGATCTCATCACTGGGCCTGGCCCACCCAGGCCTCCCCATCTTGGTTCTCAGCTTGCCGTGGTTACTTGTGTTGACACGCACTGCTGTTGATAGCAGTGATCAGCTCTTCCCTCCAGCTAGGAATGTTCTGCCCCAACTGTGCGGACTTGACAAACAGAAGCAAAGCCATTCCTCCGGTGCCAACTTCCACCCTTCTCCTGGGAAAGCAGGGGAAAAGTAGGTTGAGAAAGAACTGACATCTTTTCAAACTCCTGCTAACTGCACCTTTTCTTTTTTAATCCTCACCTGAGGAATTTTTCCATTGATCTTTAGATGCAGTGGGAAGGGGGGAGGGAGGGAGGGAGGGAGGGGGAGAGAGAGAGAGAGAGAGAGAGAGAGAGAGAGAGAGAGAGAGGCATCGACTGGCTGCCTCCTGCACGACCCCAACCCCGACCGAGGCCGGGGATCGAAACTGCAACCGAGGTACATGCCCAGGAATCAAACCCGTGACTCTTCGGACCAAGGGCTGACACTCTAACCACTGAGCCAGACAGGCCAGGGTTGCAGCTTATTTTTAAGTGCTGCACCCAGTGAACACGGGGATCTGAAAAGTGGGTCGGCTCTTCCCCTCGGAGCTGCTGTGGGGGAGAAAGGAGGCACGGATTCCTGCGCGAGCACAGCCTGGGCTGGAGGAGAATGGCCCCTTTCACACCCACTTACCCACCCTCCCCCTCGTCAGCTCTCTGGAGCACTCTCCACTGCCTATCACAGAAACAGGAAGGACAGGACTCGCCAGGCCAGCCACCCCACAGCCAAACACAGAGCCCCGTGTCCAGCCAAATGCCGTTACTGTCTGCAAAGCACCTGGTGACTGAGGCAGCATAAAGGCCTTCGTACCACCAGGGGCCCTCTCAGGTTCCCCAGCCACCTCTCTCTTTTTATACACAAGGAAGCAAGATTCACCCCAAGTCACCCCACTCCCTGCCAATCCTCGCCCATCCCCATCTGGAACCAAACTGAACTCCTTCTAACAGAAATCCAGTTTTGATCGCTGCATTTCAAAACAGCGGTACAGAAACCAAAGCTGGGCCAAGCCCAACCAAAAGAAAGACGGAAAACCCATGGCTCTCTGAGGAGGGCACTGTTGAAGACAGCACAGTGCAGAGACTGTCCCTGGAGCGAGGGGCTCGGGAGGCTGTGCTGGCCTGGCCGGGGCTGTCTCTCCAGCGCCAACAGCCAGGTCCTGGAACCTGACAAAGGCACCAGGCGAACAAGAAGGGATGAGCCTGTGAGCGCACCAGAAAATGTAGGTGGACAGAAAGAACATCTCAGCTCACCCAGGTAGGGCATGGCGTGTGGGGCCTCTGTCCCAGAAATCATAGCGTGTTTCTGGCTCCGGTGATGGTTCACCTGCAATCATAGGCTGTACCCTGTTGGAAATCCTTCCTGGTTCCCCACTTTCACATCCAAAATTTGCACCTTAAAATCCTGAGCCCGGCACACAAAACTCTCATCCATTTTTCACATCTCACCTATCTTGTGACCCTCTGCCCGACAGTGATCTCCAGACAGCACCAATCCCCTTCCCCAAATGCCCATAACATACCACCTCCTGTCTTTGCTCCCAGCCCTGCTCTCACATTTTCTCTGCCTGCTGAGAACTCCCACTGATCCTAAAGGACCGGGGAAGGAGAGGCTCAGGCCCAGGGAACAGGAGCAGTCAGCTCCCTGAAGGCAAAGGCAGTGTCCCTTCCTGCCCTAATCACCCTCATGCTTCAAGGAGCCCACACCCAAGCTGCTATTGAGCAAAATGTAGAGATAACCCCTGACCCCCGCTCAGCTCTGGAACCAGAGAAATCAGCTGAAAAGTGATAAACTGGGAACAATTTAACCTCAGCTTTGTTGCAACAAGGAGATTGTTGTTTGTTGTCTCAGCAGAGCCAGCTCCAGCCTGCCAAACATCAACAAGGAATAGAGGAGCGAAAACCTGTGTTCCCCTGGCCCACCTCCGAGCCAAGCTTTAAACATAGCCCTGCAAGGAGTCAGGAGGAGACGCTGGACTCTGACTTGTCCAGCTCACTGTTTTGAGTCAGCAGAACTGGGTGTCCCAACGAGCTGTCTGCAGGCCACAAGCGCATCAAACCCTCAAAGTCCCTGTGGGAACGGGGACGAGTGTCCGGCTCCCACCATGGCTTCCTTCCATGCATTCTCGGACACTACGTGACCACCTCACGGAGAAGTCCAGTTCTGGTACCTCTGAGAGCAAGTTCCAGGAACCTCCCCCAACCCCATTCTGGGTCAGAACTATCTTGAGCAACATTGTTCAACTAACTTTTTTTAAAATATGTTTTTATTGATTTTTGTAGAGAGAGGAAGGGAGAGAGAGACAGAAACATAGACGTGAGAGAGAAACATCCATCGGCTGCCTCCTGCACACCCCCCACTGGGGATCCAGCCCGAAACCTGGGATCGAACCGGGACCTCTGTCCATGGGCCAGACGCTCAAGCCACTGCGCCACATCAGCTGGGCCAACCAACTATCTTAAACTCTCCAATCAGTTCTTACAAGTCTAGGAGTGTTTGCCTTTTGACATTCCCCTCTTGACTCCACCTCCCGCAGTTCACCAGGTGAGAAGTCCTACAGGGGCCCCTCTTACACCCACGCCAGACACCTTTCTTGTTCTTGCTTGTTCCGAGGCAGAAATCACACCTGGGTGTGTGGTCACTCTGCACGCAGCTATGAACTCAAGCCAAGATCCCAGCCAGCTGGCCACCAACAGGAAGAAAGTCCCTACCAAGGCCCCAAAGGCCCAAGTCTCCCCCACAACTCACTGAAGTGGCTGAGTTCCCAGACTGAACAAAATACGGCTGTCAATCAAGGTTCCAGAGGGGCCTAAAGGAAGGAACTAAGTAGGGCCCTCTTGGCCCCTACTGTTGTCAGGGACTCATTACTGGCAGAATGACCCAAAAGGTCTCAGACATAAAGAGAAAAGGCTTGGGGTACAAATCCCCCTCCTCCCTAGCGATCACCTTCCCTCCACTACCACCCAGCACCCCATCCCCCTGCCCCTCCATTTTACTTTCTTCAAAGGACTTGTCCAAGCTCTGAAATTCTCCCGATCTCTTCACCACGCGTTGTCTCCCTGCCCTCCCTCCCCCCACCTCCCCGCAAGGATATGGGTTCCAGGCCTGGAAGACAGTCACATAACAAGCAGTGCCAGGCACTACAGGGCACTCAACAAGTGACCTGCATCTGAGGGCCGGACTCCATGCCGGGCACCGGTGGGTGAAGGGGTGGGAGGAGGGCATCGTGTTGTTCAAGCCCAGCCTGGCCGGACGCAGGCGTCCCCCAGCCCCGCGGCCCGGGCGCCCGCGCTCACCCGCTGCAGCTCCAGCTCGATCTCGCCGGCCTTGAGCACGATGGGTCCCCGCACCGCATACTCCACCGCCTTCACCTGCGGGTTCATGGACTCCAGCGTCAGGATGCGCTCGCGCCGGCTCCGCTCGGGCCGCACTTTGAGCACGGCCGGGGCCTCGGCGGCCGCGCTGCTCTGACGACGCCCCCAGGGTCCCGGGGTCCCGGGGCAGCAGCCCCGCCGGACCAACGCCGCCGCTCGCTGCATCGCGCACCCGCCCAGAGAAACCTTGGCACAAAAAAAAAAAAAGAGGAAAACGTCGCGCACAGCCCGAGGAGGGCACCCACGCGCCTGCCCCCAAGCCCAGCCAAGGGCTCAGGGCTGTGTGCCCATCCCCCGGCGACCGGACCCTCCACCGCGCCACCGCAGAGCCACAGCTCTGCACAATAGGGTTTTGCAAAGGCTGTGCACAGTGCATGCACGCAACGTGCCTGTCGCCGCCTGGCCGCCCCCTGCCCGGCGGGCTAGCGTGCACGCCTCGAGCTGCTCCTCGGCCCCGGCGCCCGCACCCGCATCCTAGCGCCAGGCGCCTCACCGCCGGGTCCCCAGCACTCGCACACCCCCAGCCGGTGCGTCCGCCCAGGGCAGCCCGCTGGCCCCTGGGTTTTGTAGTTTCACAGTCTGTTTCTGGAGCAAGTGTGGAGGGCTGGCTGAACTACAAGTCCCATAGTGCTCCGCGCTGGTCCGATCGGGGGCCGGGCCGGAGGCGGGAGAGTCAGCCTCTGCCGGGGCTGAGCGGGCGGGAGCCGGGGTCTGGCTCGGCCCCGTGGGGGCCTGGCGGGGCCGGGCAGGGGCCGGGCAGGGGCTGTTCTCTCAGCCTTCTTGGAATTAAAAGCTGTTTGCAGCTTCTCCCAGGAAGCGTGTTCCGTCCCCCTCTCCCCCCGCAAGGACGCAAGCTGAAAGATGGTGCAGTACTGGACCCGAGTTTCATCATCCAGGTGGCTGCGGCTGCTCAGCAAGGGCTGGTAGGAAGTGGGGGTAGGAGTTTGGGACTTGACTGCCACTCTTACCCCTTCTGAACGTGGGATTGCAAAACGGAGATCTGCCCACAGCCTCAAAGGGTGGTTGTGAGAATGGGAGGACCAGCACCTGGCATAGCACGGGGTCGATCTTTTCCTGACCATTCATTCCATCCAAGCTTTCCCCCACCTCCATGACCTCTTTTTATTTCCTTCCAAGTGTCTGAAGTTACCTGTTCAGATACTTTTTACTGGTTTACCGTCCATCTCCATGGAAGCCCCAGAGTGGCAGGGGCAGTGTGTTTCGCCTTCATGCATTCACAGCCCCTTTAAGGGTTTCTAGCACGTAGTAGCCACTCAGTAAATATTTGCTGAAGAATGAATGCTTAACACAGGGTGGCCATTGTTTTTTGCAAAGGTCTCTACAGGTAAAGGCTTCCTGGCTCACCCAGAACAGTACAGAGAACAGAGGAGTGGGAAACACCAGGTCTGAGAAACTCAAATCCACAGAGAAGATGTGGGAGAGGATTGCCTGTCTGAGCCTCAGATTCTCTATCTGCAAGGTAGATGGCATAGATGACCTTTAAGGTCCCTCCTGTTCTGGAAATTCTGTGTCTATACCAGTTCATTCCCAGCCTCTTTCTCAGTGGCCAGGTATTCAGCCTCAGTGTGGTTCTTCCCCAGGGGCTTAGCTTTTCTACTCCACTGCCTTCAGTGTCATGGTCTCACCCACCTTGCCCTGTTAGGGAGATGCACATCCAGACACTCCCCTCCACCTCCACCTCCAAAACACACTTAACCTTGACCTGCATATGACGGAAGCACAGGCCCTCATTGTTCACCCAAGGGTCAGTGCCCTTCCTGCTGCCCTAGCCCTGATCGGAAGGGACAAAGGAGCTGGGAGGCAGGGCGGGCTCAGACAGCTGAGTACACATTTATTTGCACAACTGGGAAAAACAGTGAGCAGCACACAGCCCATCTGCATGGGCTCCAACGTCATCTCTATAGAAAACAAGTTCCTGCTCCAGTAATGTCCTTTGCCAGCCTGTCACAGATGCATGAAAAGAAAGTTTCCTTGCTTTCTTGTGAAATACACGTCACCATCTGCAAAGCACTTTCTTGCCTCTCACTGCATTCAAACCTGACGGACATCAATGAAGAAGAAAGGCAGGCATTATCCCCATTTTACAAAGGAGGCTCAAAGAGATTAAGTGACTTGTTCGAGTGGCGCAGTTAAGTGTACAGCGGGGACCACGATTCTGAGCCCAGGGCTGCAGCCCATATGCACAGGAACCAGGCTTGAGCAACTCCCTGGGTTTGGAAATTTGAGTTGCCTGTTGTAATGCACTGAGCCCTTAAAAGGCTTTGGGTGGTAGCTGTGGTAATGGATGGTGGTAATAGTGTGAACTTTGTCCCTTTTTTGCCCTCTAGAATAGGGAAGGGTGGGGCAGGAGTAGGCTTCTAAATATTAAAGATAACACATGATCGAAAGGATCACGAATGCCCTCCCTGGGAACTGAATGACAGCTTCAAGTACGTAGCAAGCTCCCGATGCTGCATACAGTTCGGAGAGTCATATGTTCATAAGACATAGCACAGTCTGCGCTCCTTAACAAATCTTTTTTTTTTTATCCTCACCAGAGGACATTTTTGCATTTATCTTCGTATAGAACAGGAGGGAGAGAGGGAGGAAGAGAGAGAGAGAAACATCGATTCGAGAGAGACACATGGAGTGGTTGCCACCCACACGACCCCAACCGGGGCCAGGGACAAACTGCAATCAAGGTACGTGCCCTTAGCGGGAACCGAACCCGGGACTCTCTAGTCTGCGGGCTGGTGCTCTAACCGCTGAGCCTAACTGGCCAGGGCTCCTTAACAAATCTTTACTGGGCACCTGCCATGTTCGAGGTACCAGGCTTAGCTCTGGGCCTGCATAGAACATACAGTTTCTTAGGGACGACAGATAGCATTTAGATAATCGCACATGCAAAGGTGTAATTACTGTGGTCACTGTTGGGGGGAGAAGAACCAAGTTTTATGGCAGCTAAGAGCCCAGAGGCCTGAGCAAAGGTTTCCCTTAGAAAGGGGTGCACAAGCTGTCCTGAGACCTGGCAGGATGATGTGGGACAGCGCTCTCACCTGTCAAGGGAGGACTTGCCTTTTTCAACCGTAGTGCTGTCGGTAGCCGGCCTCCGCCTGTCGGTGCGATCAGAGTCTGAGTCACCTGCACAGAGCCACCGTGCCTGGAGAAGTCTGCTCAGCGACTGAGCATCACTGAGCAAGACTCGCGACATCATAGCGAAACATTTGCCCCAGGGCTTCCCAGGACAACCAGGCCTACGTCAGAGTTCTTCCTGCTGGGTCCTCTTCCTCCCACCTCCTCTTACAGGACTGGTTCCCTGATATCCATCCTGCACTTCACGCTCCGTCTCAGTGTCGGTGGTGAGGCGGACAGCATGCCAAGCCAGGGACCGCTGCAGGCCTAGAGGTCTGAGGAGCTCCAAGAAGGCTGTAGGTGACTACAGGGCAGACAGACCGACAGACAGCACTGGGAGACAGGTCAGAGGTGAGCGGTGTTAGGACAGACAGGCCAGGTCCTGACGGTAAGAATTTTTGTGTTGCCTTGCTGTTGGCTCAGCTGTTTGGAGTGTCGTCCAAAAGGTGGCGGGTTCGATTCCCAGTCAGGGTACATACCCAGGTTGCGGGTTCAGTGCCCGGTCGGGGCACATAAGGGAGGCAAACAATCGATCTTTCTCTTTCTTTCTTTCTCTCTCCCTTCTTCCCCTTTCTCTAAAATCAATAAAAACATATCCTCAGGTGATTACAATATAATAAGCACATCCGGCATTCATGTAATTACCTTTATTGTGTGTCTTAGCGACACTCAGGTGCACAGTGCAGTATGTTAACTAGTCACCATGCTGGCCTGTGTAGAGATTTTCTTTGTCGTTTCCTTGGGGGTTACATATAGCAACCTAATGTTATAGCAATCTCGCTTTTCTTTCTTTCTTTCTTTCTTTCTTTCTTTCTTTCTTTCTTTCTTTCTTTCTTTCTTTCTTTCTTCCTTCCTTCCTTCCTTCCTTCCTTCCTTCCTTCCTTCCTCCCTTCCTTCCTTCACCCGAGGATATTTTTCTATTGATCTTCAGATAGAGTGGGAGGGAGAGGGGGAGAGAGAGGAAGAGAGAGAGAGAGAAACATCAATGTGAGAGGGACATATCGACTGGTTGCCTCCCACACGACCCTGACCAGGGCCGGGGACCAACCGCAACCGAGGTACATGCCCTTGGCTGGAATCGAACCCATGACTTATTGGTCCGCGGGCCGACGCTCTACTGCCGAGCCAAACCAGCCAGGGCTCTTTCTTTATTTTTAATTTTAAAACTTTTTAAAACCTGTTTCTCATAAGGAAGTACCTGTCTTCACTTTTGTTGTCTTTCTGGTTTAGTTTCATTTCTGAAATAACTTTAATTTATTCCTAATTTTATCTGGAGTTTTATTGCTTAAATGCCATGTTTTTCTGGTTCTAATGTATGTTAATCTTGGCTATCTTTTGAAATGTCTTTTAGCTGGTTTTGAAATACCAGTTTATACTGTTCATGCGATCTGTGGAAAGGAACTTGGTCCATCAGCTTGAAGAATCCATGTTGCCGCCCTGGATGGTGTGGCTCAGTGGATTGAGCATCGTCCCATGCATGGAGAGGTCGCTGGTTCCATTCCCGGTCAGGGCACATGCCCAGGTTTCAGGTTTGGTCCTCGGTGGGCGTCGTGCAGACCACTGTACTCACCAATATTGGAGCAGACAAAATGCCTGGCGCTTCAACTGCTTTGCTGAAATCAGCCCATTCTGGTTTCCCTTTTTTAAAAAAAAAAACAAAAAACAGTTTTTATTTATTGATTGACTTTTTCTTTTTCTTTATTGATTCTAGAGAGAAGAAAGGAGAGGGAGAGAGAGATAGAAACACCGATGAGAGAGAACATCGAATGGCTGCCTCCTGCACGCTCCCCACTGGGGATTTGGCCCATAACCTGCTCATGTGCCCTGTCCTGGAATCGAACCGGCAACCTCTTGGTGCATGGGTCAATACTCAACCACTGAGCCACACCAGCCGGGCTTTATTGATTGACTTTAGAGAGAGAAAGAGGATGAGAGAGTAAGAGAGAGAAACATCGATTTGTTGTTCCACTTATTTCCCCACTCACCGGTTGACTCTTGTATGTGCCCTGACCAGGGATCAAACCTGCAACCTTGTTGTGTCTGGATGATGCTCTAACCAACTGAGCTGCTCAGCCAGGGCTGGCTTCCTGTTTCGCTGGCCCATCAGATGTCCTGATTCTACCCTCTGCTTTCTCCTGCACAAACATGGGTGTCGTACAGACCTTGCAGTGTTGGTGGTGGTTGTGCTCACTCTCTCATATTTTGGAGTTTGGGGGGGACCCCTTATCATCTGGCCTTGTTGTAGATACTTCACAGTTTTGGGTTTTATCATCTAGTTGCTCTGTCTGGGTTTGTTTCGTTTTTATGGGGAGAGGATTCAGAGAGATTAAAGAACTATGCCGCTGCTGTGTCCTTCCAGAATTGTTAGGGAAGGAAAAAGAGCCGGGAGAGGTCAGGAAGTGAATTATTTCCTTTGTTCCCGTGGTCAGGCCAGGCCCCTGTGCCATGCACCCTGAACCACTGTTAGGTAGGGTTAGGAGGAGGTGGTTCCCAGGAAGCAAGTGATCCCTTTTTTTTTTTCCTTTATTGATTTGAGAGAGAGAGGAAGGGAGAGGGAGAGAGAGATAGAAACATCGATGAGAGAGAACATCAACTGGCCGTCTCCTGCATGCCCCCCACTGGGGATCAGGCCCACAACGTGGGCATGTGCCCTGACTTGGAATCAAAGTGGCAACCTCTTGGTGCATGGGTCGACGCTCAACCACTGAGCCACACCGGCCGGACCCATTTTTTAATTCTATACCAAAGAAGCAGAAACACAACAGATGTCCACTTCAGTGTTTCATGTAACTTTTCATTTGAGGGGTTCCACTCCTTCTTTAAAAAAGGAATGCTTGCCCTGGCCGGTTTGGCTTAGCAGTTACAGCATCGGCCAGAAGACCGAAGGGTCACAGGTTCGATTCCTGGTCAAGGGCATATACCTGGGTTGCAGGTTTGATCCCCTACTCTGGTGGGGGTTGTGTGGGAGGCAACCAATCACTGTGTCTCTCTTACATCGATGTTTCTCTCTCTCTCCCTCTCCCTTCCACTCTATCTAAAAAGCAATGGAAAAAGATCCTCAGGTGAGGATTAAAAAAAAAAAAAAAGAATGCTGACACTCATCTAAGATAGTGTAATGACATGACTTGTCATTTCACCCTAACTATTTTAAAGCTAATTTTTTTTTATCCTCACCCAAGGACATTTTTCCATTTTTGTTCAGATAGAGTGGGAGGGAGAGAGAGGAAGAGAGAGAGAGAGAAACATCGACATGCAAGGGACATATGGAGTGGCTGCCTCCCACACGACCCAACCAGGGCCGGGGACGAACTGCAACCGAGGGTGCCCCTAGCGGGAACCGAACCTGGGTCTCTCTGGACCACAGGCCGACGCTCTAACTGCTGAGCCAAACCGGCCAGGGCTTAAAGCTAACTTTTAATTATGTGAATAATTTACAGATTTAGTTCTTTATAAGAGATCAACACAGAGATAAGGTTAAAGTCCTCCCTGGCCACTCCAGTCTCCTGGAGATTTTGTGATGCCTGGCTGACTCTCCACCTTCCACGAACCCCTGGCTCCTGACCCGCCTGCCTGCTGAGCGAGCACTTCAGGCCACCTTACCATTAACCACAGTTCGACGCCAGATGGGAGGGAACCCGCCAACAGCCACTGTGGGGCCAGCCGTGCTGCCGTTGCCCTCGATCTCTCCCAAGTGTAGAGCTGGAGTGCGGCTGAGACTCTGAGACACAGGCCCTGTCTCGGTTCTGCAGTGTGGCGAGGGCTTGGGTCACGGGTCCAGCTCCGACGGCAAGCTCGCTGTTCTGTCGCAGTGTTGCTCACGGAGGGGGTTTGGGGCTCACTTTCACAGGGTTTACTGAGAGTGTTTTCATTAGGATGCGTTATGATTCAAGTTGCAGAAAACCCTACCCAGGTTGGCTTTTAAAAGGGATATATCGCCCTGGCCAGTTTGGCTCAGCGGTTAGAGCATCGGCCCTCGGATCAGAGAGTCCCGGGTTCGGTTCCCGCTAAGGGCACGTACCTCGGTTGCAGTTTGTCCCCGGCCCTGGTTGGGGTCGTGTGGGTGGCGACCAGTCGATGTGTCTCTCTCACATCGATGTTTCTCTCTCTCTCTTCCTCCCTCTCTCCCTCCCACTCTATCTGAAGATAAATGCAAAAATATCCTTAAGTGAGGATAAAAAAAAAAAAGGGATATGTTGGTCCAGCTGGTGTGGCTCAGTGGTTGAGCATCGACCCATGCACCAGGAGGTCGCCGGTTCAATTCCCAGTCAGGGCACGTGCCCAGGTTGTGGGCCTGATCCCCAGTGGAGGGCATGCGGGAGGCAGCCAATCGATGTTCTCTCTCATCGATGTTTCTATCTCTCTCCCTCTCCCTTCCTCTCTCTCTAAAATCAATCAAGAAAAAGAACTAAAAAAAATAATAATAATATTGGCTTTATTACTTAAGGGCTGTATGACCCTGGGCAAGTCACCAAACCTCTGTGTTTCCGGACAGGGGACCTGGCCCTGAGTAGGTCTGCCTCAGGCCCGCCGGTAGTGTGTGGGTTCTTACCTTTGTGCAGGAAAGATTGCACAGTATGAGTCCAGATAACTTTGAGAGGACGTTTATTAAACCTGGGGGCAGTGAAACAGGGAAGGGCTTAGGACAGAAGAAGCAACAGGAGAGCCTAGGCAAGGCTGCTTTGGCTCGCTGGGAAGTCAGAGAAAAGGGGGGCCTTGGAGACAGGTTCAGGGGGTAACCCAGGATGAGCTGCCGCTGCCCATTGCTCCCCTGGTTGCAAGTCTTGTGGGGTCCCTTAGAGTTTAGAAGATGCAGGCCTGTGGGGGAAGAAGATAGGGGAAGGCAGGCTTGGGCATGCTCCCCAGAGAAAGTGATAGAAACATCGATGTGAGAGAGAACCATAGATGAGCTGCCTCCTGCATGCCCCCCACTGGGGGTCGAGCCCGCAACCCTGGCATGTGCCCTGGCCAGGAACTGAACCAGCAGCCTCTTGGTACATGGGTCAAGACTGCTCAACCACTGAGCCACACCGGCCGGGCCCTGCGGGGTTCTTTGTTTGAGGCTTTTATCTCTCTCTTGCAGGCAGGAATCTTAGAGGAGGTCTCAGGGGAGGGTTTCAGCAGAATATTCATCAGCTTTCCAGATGTGGTCCTTTAGGGTCCTCGTCTCTACTGATCGGTCAGTGCAGAGCAGGGCTCATTGGTTGTCCACCTGATTTTGCCGCTTTTCTGGGCCTGGAGCTGAAATACAACTGAGGCCTAGATGTTATCTCTGGGGAGGTGACCTTCTGTCCCTGGCTGTCAGTTACTTGGCCAGTTTGTTCAGCTCTCTGGCTCAGTTTCCCCATTCCACTTGCCATCGAATTTTCCTAGGTTCTTACTGTCCTGCCTCATTGGGGCCTCAGCGTCCTCACCCGGAAAGGGGGGCTGACAGCACCCCCATACGACTGTGATTGTTGTGACGTAAAATTGATTCGTATGCACACAGCACAGGGACTGGTGAGGGGCGAGATCCAGGTGAGCGTCATATTGAAGGACGTAGATCCCGCCCTGGCTGGTTTGGCTCAGCGGTGAGAGTGTCTGCCCTCGGACTGAAGGGTCTCGGGTTTGGTTCCCGGTCAGGGCACATGCCTGGGTTGCAGGTTTGATCCCTGACCCCGATGTGTCGTGCAGGAGGCAACCAATCCATGTGTCTCTCTCACATCGATGTTTCTCTCTCTCTCTCTCCCCCCTTCCCTCCCTTCCACTCCATTAAAGAAAAATCAATGGAAAAATATCCTCGGTGAGGGTGAGGATTAACAAAACAAAAGATGTAGGTCCTCAGGAGAGCCTGCAGAAGACCCTGGTAGTGAGTCAAGGGCTTCTTTGCCTAAGGCTCAGTCAGCTCCCCAGCTCAGCCTCCAGGGAGAGAGGCGCTCCCAGGCCCTGTGCATTTGCCGGCCTGGTGTGGTTCCTGCGGAGGGTCTCTGGGGGTGAGGTCACCGCTGCTGAATGGCATAAGGACCACCCATTCATTGTGACTTTTGACTCACTAACAGGGTCCTAGAACTTTAGATCTGGTTTGGGGTTTCCTTGGCGGCCTGTGAAGAAGCACTGGTTTACGTATGAACTATTTATGGCTCTCCTCTCCACAGCCAGGCCACACGTGACCAGGTCCACGGACGGGGGAGATGGGGACCCTGACTGAACTTTCTTTACAATGAAGCAGGGACTGTCCTTTTGAATAGCGCTGTCTTCATAAATCCCGGGTCTCAAACATGGTCATTGACAGAAGCCTGAAGGACAAAAAAGGTTTGTGTTCCAGGCCTTCTTTTCAAACCTCCACAATGTTGAATTCCCGGTGCCCCCGTCTCGGCCTGGCATCCGACTGCCCTCACCAGCTCCCACCCCCTTTCTTAGTGACAATCACAGCGCCTGGCAGCCAGTGGCGTGTGAAGCCCAGCAGGTTTTATTATGCACAGACAGGGTTAGAGAAAGCTTCCCATTTTAAAGGAACTTCTTTCACCCTGTATTTCTTTTGTGTGCCTTTGGGAGCTGCGTGGGTTCCCGATGTCCCTGTCCCTGGCTGGCTTCATTCTCTATTTTAAGAAAAACCTATCGAGCCCTGGCCGGTTTGGCTCAGCGGTTAGAGCGTCGGCCTACGGTACAGAGAGATCCGGGTTTGGTTCCCACTAAGGGCATGTACCTCGGTTGCAGTTTGTCCCCGGCCCTGGTTGGTCGTGCGGGTGGCAGCCACTCAATGTGTCCCTTTCACGTCGATGTTTCTCTCTCTCTCTCTCTCTTCCTCTCTCTCCCTCCCACTCTATCTGAACAAAAAATGAAAAAAATGTCCTCAGGTGAGGATAAAAAAAAAAAAGAAAAACCTATCGAGCCCTGGCCAGGCAGCTCAGTTGGTTAGAGCATTGTCCTGATATGCCAAGGTTGTGGGTTCGATCCCCACTCAGGGCACATACAAGAATCAATCAGCCCTGGCTGGTTTGGCTCAGCGGTTGGAGCGTCAGCCCGCGGACCAGAGAGTCCTGGGTTCGGTTCCCGCTCGGGGCAGGTACCAAAAAAAAAAAAAAAAAGAATCAATCAATGAATGCATGAATAACAAATCAATGTTTTCTCTCCCTCTCCCTTTCTCTTTCTCTCTAAAATCAATAAATAAAAAATTTAAAAATAGAAGGAAAAACATGTCAATTGCAGTGACTTTCAGCCAGGCATTTGATGTGGCAGCCGCCCTGCCAGGTGCTGATATACTCCGACAGCTACTCCCTACCCTTTAAAGCTAGTGCTTCATCCAAAAAATTCTCCTTTTGACGCTGCCCTCCTTTATTTTAGTCTTCTTTTGTTTTTTGATTTTAGAGAGAGAGGGAGAGTTAGAGAAATCGACGAGAGAGAACATCGACTGGCCGCCTCCTGCATGCCCCCCACTGGGGATTTGGCCCACAACCTGGGCATGGCCCTGACCAGGAATCGAACTGGCGACCTCTTGGTAAATGGGTTGACGCTCAACCACTGGGCCACACCGGCCAGGCTCTTTTTTTCTTTTAAAGAAAGGCCTTGGCCTAACTAAAAGACCCAGTTCCTGTACAGTGACCCCTGTTCTGGAGGGTTAATGCTTCGAGACTGAAGCCATCAGGCCCCCTCACAGCACACCAGGCTCTGTTACGTGTCCTCGTATTTCTGAGGGCCTCCTCCTCCTCCCCTTCACCTGGCTTCTGCTTTCTCATTATTTTTCACTTTGGCCAATATCATGTCCTCAAGAAAACTCTCCTGGATCCTCTGACTCAGCTGTTTCCCCCAGGCTTCCCCGAGTCCCCGTCCGTGGACAAAGCCTCGCAGTTGGACTGTGACTGTGGCTGTCCTAGCCTGTCTCCCTCACTCAGGCAGAAGCTAGGCAGGGACCACGTCTGGCTGAACTCGCCATCCCCCGTGTCTAACAGATAAGTGGCGAAGGAAAGAGTGAGCACATGTTTACTGAGCACCTGCGATGCCCCCGTCACTGTCCTGGGCCCTGGGGACACCAGAGTCTTGTCTCTTCAAAGACTGCCTTCTAGTGCAGGATTTCCAACCTTTTCCACCTCATGGCTCACGTAAACGAATTACTAAAATTCTGTGGCACACCAAAAAATTATATTTTTTGCCCATCTGAAAAAAAAAATAGGTATAATTTTGATTCATTCACACCATACGGTTATTGTTGTGTTGGCTGTTGTCATTTTTTTTTTAACGTTTTTTTCTTTATTGATTTTAGAGAGAAGGGAGAGGGAGAGAGAGAAACATCGATGAGAGAGAACTTCGACTGGCCGCCTCCTGCATGCCCCTCATTGGGGATCAGGCCCACAACCTGGGCATGTGCCCTGACCGGGAATCGAACCGGCAACCTCTTGGTGCATGGGTCGATGCTCAACCACTGAGCCACACCAGCCGGGCAGCTGTTGTCATTTTTTATTTTATTTGACAGTCTAAAGGAAAAGAGGTCAGTGCCCCTAACTAAATAGTCAGGTATTGCATGTTTTAAAAATTCTTATGGCCCAGCCTGGCTGATGTGGCTCAGTGGTTGAGCATTGACCCATGCATCAAGAGGTCGCTGGTTCAATTACTGGTCAGGGCACATGCCCAGGTTGTGGGCCTGATCCCCAGTGGGGGGCACGCAGGAGGCGGCCAATTGATGTTCTCTCTCATCGATGTTTCTATCTCTCCCTCTCCCTTCCTCTCTAAAATCAATAAAAAAAAATTCTTATGGGACACCAGTGTGCTGTGGTTGAAAATCGCTGGTGTGGCTCAGTTGGTTGGGTGCCGTCCTGTGCACTGAAAGGTTGCGGGTTTGATTCCCAGTCAGGGCACATGCCCAGGTTGCAGGCTTGAGGGAGTGTGCAGGAGGTCGCCAATTGATGTTACTCTCACATCGATGTTTCTCTCTCTCTCAAAAACTCAATTTAAAAAATCTTAAAAAGAAAATCGCTGTTCTAGTGGAAAGATACGCACCAGGTTGATAATCACACGTTACTGTTTAATCTTGAACTGATCCAGGCTTTGAAGAAATAGAACAGGATGTTAGGAGACTGTGGTGGGAGGACCCAGAGGTCGGATAAGCAGGACTTTTACCTGGGCAGTGTTAGTACACGCAGACCCAGGGGTAAGCCCCGAGACTGAAATAGATCTCCATCAGCACAGGGCAGGGAAAGACGGGGGAAACAGGCTGGCCACTCCAGCCTGGTAATTCAGAGTTTATTAAGGGAAACTTACATCTGAGGCATGTCTTGGGCAAGTGCAAGATGCAATGGATCTTCATGCCACTTGGCAGGGGCCAAAGAAGTCAATGGGGTAAAAGCAGGGGGAGGGGGGACAGTCTCTGGGCCTGGTACTGAATGCCACCAGGCGGGGAGGGAGAGGGAGAGAGAGTGGAAATTATTCCATATACTTGACCAGGTCAGGATAGCAACCTGTCCCAGAAACCACAGCAGGAAGCCAGGGAGGAGGACTAATTCATGTCAGAATGAACGTCAGTTAAGATCAGACAGTCTTTGAGGGGGGTTCTCAGAAAGCCCCTCCGTCCCAGCCCCTGGTCCCGTCGTGGAGACAGCCGTGTGTTGTGGCCCAGTCTCTTCCACAGGTGGGCATGGGAGGTTGCCACTGGCGGTGCTTTCAGGCAGGAGTCAATAGACAGGTGAGTGGACGGCAAAGTAGGCATCTCCTGACTTGGCTTGTCCTCGGTCCCTTCTTCAGGTGATGGTACCCTGGTCATTTTTCTTGAGGAGCCAAGCTTTGCTTTCTCCTCCTGACCTATGCCTCTTTCTAGCAACTGGCACTTAACCTAGCCAAGTTGAATATGTCGTCTCCCAGGCCTCCTCCCATGTGTTCGTCTAGGGATGATTTGGACCCTAGTCAAGTCTGGGAGTCTTGAAGAAAGACTCCCAGAACTATGAAGAAATTGGATTTCTTTCAGCACTTGGGAGTTTGTGCTCAAGAGAGAAGGGAAGAGCCCTGGCCAGTTTGGCTCAGCGGTTAGAGCGTCGGCCTGTGGACCAGAAAGTCCCAGGTTCAGTTCCCGCTAAAGGCACGTACCTCGGTTGCAGTTTGTCCCCAGCCCCGGTTGGGGTCGTGTGGGTGGCAACCAGTCGATGTGTCTCTCTCACATCGATGTTTCTCTCTCTTCCCCCCTCTCTCCCTCCTGCTCTATCTGAAGATAAATGCAAAAATGTCCTCGGGTGCGGATAAAAAATTTATAAAAAAAGAGAAGGGAAGAGATGGATGGAGACAAATAAATGTCTCATGATTTTCTTCCAGCACCTGGATCCAGCCGTGCCTGAAGCTCATGTGGATATAATTGTGTCTAAATTCAAATACTATATATGGCCCTTAAAGCTACTGACTATACAATTCTCCCATCTTTTTATTTGGCTTAAACTCATTTTCACAGGGCTCTGGTTACTTGCAACAAAAAGTACCATTATTAATACAGTGACTCTGATTCATGTCACTCATCTGCTAAATCCAAAGGCGGTGGGGACACCAATTAAAGCTGTTGTGGAGGTTGGTCTTCTAGCAAGGGGGAGGGGCAGCCCAAACACACCAGTGTTTCCTGCACCAGGAGGATTCCTCCAAAGCCTCTACACTCTACAGCCTGTTCCCCAGAGACCCAGACCCTTGGGTCTGCATGGCTGTCTAGCAACAGATGCACTGAGGATGGGCCAGCAGCGGGAGGCACAAGGGAGCATTCTGTGGCCCTGGTAGGGCGGGGAGCCCCGGTGCCCCAGGTTCTGTGTGGAGGAATGTGGGACAGCCCTGATTTGGGAGTGGGGAGCTGGCTTTGCTGGACCGTGAAACCTGAGACGAGCCAGGCAGGCTGGAACCAGCAATGGCTTCTGGGAGCAAGGGCACCAGCTTGTCACGGCTGCCATCTAGTGCCAGGTGTCATCTTTTGCAAGTTGTTTACTGGCTGTTTCTGCCTGGAGGGCCTTTTGAGGGCCCACTGGAGGGAGGAGGCCATCACCTCTGCCTTCACATGAGGAAGAACCTCAGAATCAGACTTTCAATATCATCTCTATTTTAGCTTAATTACATATACAGTTCCCAGCGCCAAATTGACTGGATGGGGAAAGGGTTGTCATTTCACGAAGCTAAACTTGTGTCTCATTCCAAACCACTAAGGCCCTATGAATGAGATAGATAAAGATAGAAAATTTGAAAAATCCTGTAATGGTGATATTCATGACTCAGGGTTCTGGCAGGAAACAGTAGCACAGTCCAAAGGGGTGACTGGGGGCTGTTTAATGAAAGGACTCCTTGCAAAGGAGTGGGAAGGGACCCAGGAAGCATGCTGGACTTAGTGACCGGAGGAAGCAGCTACCACCACAGGCCTGATGGAGCAAAAACAGGGACAGGACCCTGCAGGAGCTGTTCTGCAGGGGACGGCCACCTGCCGAGTGCTGTGGCCCCAGGTGCTGGCTCCTGGTTGGGTCCCTGAGAAGCACAGCCTAAGAGGAGGGTTCATTGTAGCAGATTTATTAAGGACGTGCTCCCAGGGCCAACGGGAAGTGGAGTGGGAGAAGCAGGCAGAGAAGGGAAGGAAGCCGGGACAGGTGTGTCTCTGGCAAGTCCTGTGGAGGGCAGCTTCAGCCTGATCCCACAGGAGAACTTGGCAGGGTAGGTTATGTCTCAGATGGCAAAGAGCTTGGCATTGAGACTCTCAACCTGCCAGTCACTGCTCAGGTGGGAAGAGAGGGGAAGAACCCAAGCCTGGCCTTTGCGAATGTTCAGCTGGCGCCCCGGGCTACCTCCAGGGCTCTGAGAGCAGTCCCTGAGCATGCGGAAGATGCGGGGTGTGAGAAGAGCACCCTGGGAATCAGTACAAACAGGCCCAAAGGGATCTGCGTGCAGAAGGACACATACTTCAAGCGGGGACAGGAGCCAGTGAGATGGGCTGTGTCAGTGACTCCTGAAGGAGGAAGACACAGACGGAGTAGAAGAGGTTTATTTCCAGGACATAAAGATAAACCTGTGAAAGTTAAAGGGGAGCCCTGGCTGGTTTGGCTCAGCGGTTAGAACGTCAGCCGAGGACCAATGAGTCACGGGTTCAATTCTGGTCAAGGGCACGTACCTGGGTTTCGATTCGTCCCCAGCCCTGGTCGGTCGTGCGGGAGGCAGCCACTTGATGTGTCCCTTTCATGTCGATGTTTCTCTCTCTCTCTCTCTCTCTCTCTCTCTCTCTCTCTCTCCCCCTCCCTCTCCCACTCTATCTAAACAAAAGTGGAAAAATGTCCTTGGGTGAGGATTAAAAAAAAAGAAGGAAAGAAAGATACAGGGGAGAGCCTCAGCACACAACCAGATCTGCATTCTCACATGGGCCCACGTAACCAGAACAGCCAAGCACACCATGGCCTTCAGGCGCAGCTGATCTGCACATTCTCCAGGCCAACTGGCTGCGCTTCTCCATGCCCCTCCTTTCTGCACGCTCTGCAGCCAGGCTCTTCCTTCTTGATGATCCCAAAGCTTTTGGGAAAAACAAAAAACAAAAAAGGGAAAAAAAAAAACAAGAAAGAACAAAGACCTCTAATTTGTAACTTGAGCTATTTTTGGTTTTCTGAGAGAAATGGGAAATTTGTTAATTTATAGATCTGCTGAGCTTCCCACTGTTCTTCTCTTTTCCCACCAAAATGTACACGTTTTAAAGGGCTCTGGTGGAGACTTGGTGTTCCGAATGTTAAAATGACGGGAGGAGAGGCGGGGCTGCTGTAGCTGAGGTCTCAGTCTCCCTGCGGAAGCTCACAGCCTAATTACAGGGAGATCAGCAGTGGCTTTGAATAGCCATTGTGGTCCATCAAGTACATAATACCTGTTATTAAGGAAGCTCCTGCCTGGTCTGATTTCTCCTTGTGAGACGGGCGCCCCTGCAGCCACCGTCCCTGCAGCAGGGCGCAGGACTGGAGCAAAGTCAGAAACAGCGCCAGAAGCCTGTGGAAAGTGCACTCCTCTGGCACCTGTCCTGGTTCTTTCTTTTTGTCTTCTGGTTTCTAGGGAATCATTCTCAATTTTCTCGGGGTATGTGGGACCCCCAAAACCCTCTCTCAGCCACTTTCCTTGTGGAGCCCTCCCCACCATGCCCTGGCAGAATTCGTTATTGCTTCCTTTGGGTACTTGTGGTGGGCAGCATTCAGGATGACCCCCAGTTTACCCCTGCTTCTTGGGATACATGCCCTGATTTAGTCCCTTCCCACTCTGAATAAAGCTGACCTGTGTGACCAGTACAATATTGTAGAAACGAGTATACTTTTGAAGGTAGGTCATAAAAGACATTGTGAATTCTTTCTTATTCTCTCTTGGGTCACCTGCCCTGTGGAAGGCCAGCTGACATGTCATAAGGCCACTCAAGCAGTCCTATGGAGAGGCCTACATGGTGAGGAACTGAGGCCTCCCGCCATCAGTCAGTGTGGTGGTTTTTAAAGATGTCCACAAATTTGCCTGGCCGGTGTGGCTCAGTGGTTGAGCATCAGCCCATGCACCAAGAGGTCGCTGGTTCAATTCCCAGTCAGGGCACATGCCCAGGTTGTGGGCTCCATCCTCAGTGGGGGGCATGCCGGAGGCAACCAATCAGTGTTCCCTCTCATCGATGTTTTCATCTCTCTTTCTCTCTCTCAAATCAATAAAGAAAAAAAAATTTTTTTAATAAAAAAAAAGCAAAAAACCTGTCCATTGTTTTTTATTTATTGATTGATTTTAGAGACAGAGAGGAAAGGAGCGAGAGAAACATCGACTTGTTGTTCCATTTATATACATTCATTGGTTGATTCTTTTTTTTTTTATCCTCACCCGAGGACATTTTTGTACTTATCTTCAGATAGAGCAGGAGGGAGAGAGGGAGGAAGAGAGAGAGAGAGAGAAACATCGATGTGAGAGAGACACATCGAGTGGTTGCCACCCACATGACCCTAACCAGGGCCAGGGACAAACTGCAACCAAGGTACATGCCCTTAGTGGGAACCAAACACCGGCCAATGCTCTAACCGCTGAACCAAACCGGCCAGGGCCATTGGTTGATTCTTGTATGTGTCCTGACCAGAGATTGAACCCTCAACCTTGGCATATCTGGATGATGCTCTAACCAAATGAGCAACCTGGCCAGGGCTCCTTGTCCATTGTTCTTGCGCATCAAGGATAACACACCTTTGAAACGTCAGAGTAATTTTCTTTCCAGACCCCTCAAAGGCACAACCATAGGCACCAAGGCACAAGACCATGAGAGCATGAGACCACAGAACCCCTCATTGTTATCTTGTTTCCCTCATGCCATCTCTATGTGCTATAAATACTAATTATTAACTCTCCTGTACCGCTGATGTAAAAGAAATATGTGTTTCTCCATTTTGCCTTTGATTTAATCCTAGAGGTTTCCCTGTTTGACTTTCTTCCACCTCCTTAATCTACCATCAATAGATGTCATGTACCTTTCTTATGTTTTGTCTTCTGATTCAAAATGCAAAACTGTCATTTTCCAGAGCATTTTAGCAATCCCTTGAGATCTTAACTTCTGGGCATGTCCTCAAAAACTTGCCTCCAATAAAGTAATAAAACTTTTCTCTAGGTTTGGATGTTCTTTCATTGACAATGAGAATTTAGAAATAGTTTAGACGTAAATTTTCCTCTGCAAAGTAACACTCTTATCAATCCAACCTAGTTTAGATAAATGAAGGAACAATCTCATTTGTCACATTGAAAGCTTTACATCTTTATATACATTGTACTCATTCAAAATGTGCTTACAGGCATTTAATATACACAACAGACATGTCATTCATACCTGTGTTTTAGTTACAATAGTAGAACAAGTTACCAGTGTAATAACCACTGTCTGTCATTAACACTGATGGGCATATTTTCTCTGAGCAAAGTGTACAGTTTCCTTTTTATTTTTATTTAACTTTTTAAAAAAATCCTCACTGGAGGATATTTTTCCATTTATTTTCATACAGTGGGAGGGAGAGACAGAGAGAAACAGAAATATTGATGTGAGAGAGACATACCCATTGATTGCCTCCCGCACAACCACGATTGGACCACGGCAGGGCCTGGATCAAACCGCAACCGAGGTCCATGCCCTTGACCAGAATGGAACCCTCGATTCTTTGGTCCATGGGCGACGCTCTAACCGCAGAGCCAAACTGGCCAACGCTACAGTTTCCTTTTAAAAAAAAAAAAAAAAAAATGTTTTTTATTGATTTCAGAGGAAGGGAGAGGGAGAGAGAGAAACATGATGAGAAACATAGATCAGCTGCCTCCAGCACAACCCCTACCCGGGATACAGCCTGCAACTTGGGCATGTGTCCTGGTTAGGAATCAAACTGGCAACCTCTTGGTGCATGGGGCAAGGCCCAACCAACTGGGCCACATCAGCTGGGTCCATTCCCGGTATGAGTAGAGTTGCTAATAGTTACTGAAGTTACCTAAACGCCAGGAACTGTCCTGGGAGTTTTACCTAGCACCCCCTCTCACACTCCCATTCTCCTTCCTCCCGGAGGGAGGCGTGCTCAGCACCTATCTGCATCCTGTGCACTCACTGGTCGAGCCCAACGCCCGTCACTGCCAGGTCCCGCCGTAGCCACGCCCCCACGTCCTCCGCAGAGCCGAGAGAAGGCGTGGCCGTTGTCTCGCCAGAGCGCCCGCGGGTCAGCTCACGTGAGAATCCAGACGCGCTCCAGGGCCTGCCGAGGTGGGTGGGAGCGTCGTCCAATGTCCCACGCAGCAGGCGCACGCTGCGCCCCGCCCCCTCGCTCGCTGCGCCCCGCCCCTTCGCACGCAGGCTCCGCCCGCCCTCGCGCACGCGCGCCAGCGCCGCTCAGCGCCACAGTCTGGGCAGCGGGACCTGGCGGGCGGAGGCCGGGCCGCTGAGGTGCCAGCGGGGAGTCCGAGCCGCCGGCGCCGGCGCCGGGGAGCATGTCCGCGAGTCGAGCCAAGAAAGTGAAGATGGCCACCAAATCGTGCCCCGAGTGCGACCAACAGGTGGGCGGCGGGCCGGCGGGCAGGCGGCCGTTGCCGGCGGCGGTTGGCTGTGGGGAGGCCGCGTCGCGGGTCCCGGGCTGAGCCAGGGGTGTCCGGGGAGCGCGAGGGCCGCGGCCGGGCCGGCGCGCACCTGGCGGCGGTGAGACGGCGGGTGTCCGTCCTGCGGCCGGGCGGCGCGGAAGGGGGCGTGGGCTTGTCCCCGAGGCGGCCGGCCGGCTCCGGTGACAGCGGCGGGGTCTGGCCCTCCGGCCCCTCGTGCCCCGACGGGAGTGCGCGCGTGCCCGCGGGGAGCCGGGTCCTGGCTCCGAGCGCCCCGTCCTGCGCCTCGGGGTGGCTTTGTTCCCATCAGACGTGTGCAGGGACCCGGACTGTCCCCGCCGCGCCCTGGGCGGACGCCCACGTGTGACAAAAGGGGCCGCAATGTAATGACGTCTCCCTCTTAAACTTCAATAAATTGGCGATATTAATATGCTTTTTAATAATTTTCATACCCAAATAATTCTTAACTTGGTCTAAATTTTTGGTTGAACAGTACTGAATACTAAGTTCCTATTAAAGCTCAGTTTTTCTAGGCCCTTTCTCTAAATGCTGTGTATTGCTGTACCCTTTTAAAAGATGAACTTGCCACTCCTACCGAGATGTGTCTTCTTGAATTAATGTCTCCTTTCTGAACCGAAGTCTTCAGGCCATCAGTGGCTTTATGGCCACCAGTGTCTAGGGTTCAGCCTGATGAGGGCTCCATGTGACAGAAAACACTGCCTGTGGGCAGAACAGCTTCAGAACGGGTCATAAGGATGCTCGCAGCATCCAGGGCTTTCTCTGCTTCTGCAAAGCACAGCTCAGGTGGAAGAAACGTTAACCATGCTACTAGTGGGAGCAAGAGCGCCTGTGGCTGAGAAATGTTGTTTTTAGCTCATGAGCAAGCCTGTGGCTTCCCAGGTTTTGCAGGGAATGGCGTGATTGTACTGTGCTTAGGGAAGTCTAAAGCCGCGGCTTGTCACCAGGTGAGATGCCAGCAGGGGTCATGTTTACCATAAATAACTTCTCCTAAGTAACACAGCTGACACTCCGCTTAGTCAGGCTGGCTGGACCAGAGTGCTGGGAGGTTAACCAAAGGTCTTTCTTATGGAGGATTTCTGTTCATCTTTTGGTTAACCTTAATAGAGTGTTCTCGTGTATTGCCAAGTGGTTCCTTTTCCCCTGATACTACTGGGGGAACCCGGTTGAGCTTCTGGAGGTAAAACTCACAAAAGTGTGGGGGACATCCTATGACTGGGTCCCCCTGGAGTTTTAACTCTCAGACTTGTCCACACTGAGCCTCCAGCAATTTGTCAGCTATAGTTGAGTTTTTCCTACCCTGACACTGTGAGTTTCTGCCTTGGTAAGTTGAGAATATCTATCTTCACGTGTCTGACTAATTTGGGGGGCTGTGGTTTGCCCTGGGACTGCACTTCCTCTTACAGATCTAAGAAGAATTACTGACTTTCCAGTTTGTTCTGCATGAAAGTGGTGATTTTCATGTTCCCTCCAGTTGGGAACTGGAAATTACAAGTGCTCAGCGGTTTGATTACTGTGTCTTTGTAGTAAGTTTTGAAATCAGGAAATATGAGTGTTCCAACTTTGTTCTGTTTTAAGATTGTTTTGGCTTTTCAGAGTACCTTGCAAATCTATGTGAATTTTAGAATTAGCTTTTCCATTCCAGGAAAAAAGGCCATTGAAATTTTGATAAGTATTGCATTGAATCTGTAGATCGATGTGGGAAGTATTGTCATCTTAACAATATTAAGTCCTCCAATTCATGAACATTGTTGTCTTTTCATTAATTTAGGTCTCTAATTTTTCAGCAATGATTTATTGTTTTCAGTGTACAAGTCTTGCATCTTTTTGGTTAAATTTATTCCAATTAATTTATTTTTTGATGGTCGTATACATAGAATTATTTTCTTAGAAAAATTTTTTTTTCTTTATTGCTTTGAGAGAGAGAGGAAGAGAGAGGGAGAGAGAGATAGAAACATCGATGAGAGAGAACATAGATTGGCCGCTTCCTGCACGCCCCCACTGGGGATTGGGCCCAAAACCTGGTGCATGGGTCGACGCTCAAGCACTGAGCCACACAGGCCAGGCTAGCATTATTTTCTTAATTCCATTTTTGGATTGTTTATTGCTAGTATATAGAAATCAAGCTAATTTCTGCTTGTTGGTCTTGTATCCTGCAACATTGCTGAATTCCTTCATTAGTCCTCATATTGTGTGTGTGTTTATTTAGGATTTTTTATATATAAGGTCATGTGACCTGTGAATATTGAGATAGATTCACTTCTCTTTTCCAATTTGGATGCCTTTATGATTCACTTCTCTTTTTCAATTTGGATGCCTTTAATTTCTTTTTCTTGCCTAATTTCTCTGCCTTTCCATTACAGTGTTGAGTAAAAGCAGCAGAAGCAGATATGCATGTCTTGTTGCTGGTCTTGGGAAGAAAGCTTTCAGTCTTTCCTATGGAGTATGATGTTGTTGTGGGTTTTTCTAAGTGCATTTTATATTGAGGAAGTTCCCTTCCATTTCTGATTTCTCATTTCAGTGTTTTGTCATGAAAGGTGAAAGACCCAGGAAATGCCAAGAGATTTAGGAACTCAGTGTCAGGAATTGGGATTGAAGACCCAATATTGGACAGAAAATGCTCCCAGCGCTCTTATCACTTAGGATATTGCAAGGCTTATAGGAGCTCTGTGCCAGAAACGGGGACAGATATTTGTGTGTGTGTGTGTGTGTGTGTGTGTGTGTGTGTGTGTGTGTGTATAATCCCACGATGGTGTTTCTTTTTTTTTCTTTCAACCTGTTAGTGTCTGGCCCTCTTCCCCTCTTCTGTTTGAACTTTTAGGCTCATTTTCAGTTCTGTTTTATCATCAGTAATCAGTTTGTGTCCAGGTCTTATTCTTTCCTTCCTTTGTAATGTCTGTCAAATGTATGCTTTAAAAAAACAAACCATTCTCCCTGCTAGCATGGCAAAACAGGCCAACAGCCTCTCATCCTGGAATTAATGTAATAATTTCCTAAACCATTTCCTTTCTTCTAGTCCAATCCATGTTGTGACTATTCTGACACTGACATTTTAGGATATGATTTTTGTGCTTCACATTAAAAAAAAAATTATTATTATTATTATTTGTTAATCCTCACTCGAGGATATTTTTCCATTGGTTTTTAGATAGAGTGGAAGGGAGGGAGGGAGCGGGGGGAGAGAGAGAGAGAGAGAAACATTGATGTGAGAGAGATACACTTATTGGCTGCCTCCCCCATGACCCCAACCAGGGTGGGGGATGGAACCTGCAACCCAGGTATGTGCCCTTGACCAGGAATCGAACCTGCGATCCTCTGGTCCACAGGCCGACTCTCTAACTGTTGAGTCAAACTGGCCAGGACCTCACTTAGTATTATAACATTTGCTATATGCATGGAATTGTAAAGGACTAGGAGAATAGATATGATTCTTATCTCAATTTGTATGAGGAAGGGAAGTTTAAATATAAATGTGATTTCTTCAAGTTACTTATTGTGTAGTTGAGACCACAGAAACACTTGAAAAGTTTAATAAAAGCAAAATGTAATGTATGTTTTCTCTTTTTTCCCCCTCTAGGTTCCTGTTGCATGTAAATCTTGTCCCTGTGGTTATATATTTATTAATAGGAAACGTCTAAAAACTTCAGAGAAATCATCACCTTTTACAGGTAATTGCAAGTTTACCATCTTTCCATCTCTTAAGGTTTCTATTACTGTATATAGATTAAAAATTAATTTTTGTGAATTAAACTTTTTTTCTAGGGAAGTTATAATATTAAAATCTATGTAAGTACATTTTTGGCTTTTATTAGATACAAGTCAGTTTATGACATTGATTTGTTCTTTGTCCAATTTACATGTTAACTCCTAAATACTGATACGTGTCTGTGTGTGTGTGTGTGTGTATGTATATATATATATATATAATTTTTTTTTTTTTTAAGAGAGAGAGAGAGAAACATCCATGTAAGAATGACACATCAGTCGGCTGCCTCCTTGCACACCCCCTACCGGGGATCGAGCCTGCAACCCGGGCATGTGCCCTGACTGGGAATCAAACTGGTGACCTCTTGGTCCATGAGATGATGCTCAACCAAGTGAGCCACACCAGCCAGGGCAGAGGATATATTTTTATTAATGTTAGAAAAAGAGGAAGAGGGGAAGAGAGAGAGAAAGAGAGGGAAACATCTATGTGAGAGAGAAACATCAATGGGTTGCCTCCCGTACGTGCCCTGACCTGGGATCAAACCTGCAGCCTAGGTATGTGCCATGACCAGGAATCAAACCCACAGCCTTTTGGTGTATGGGGATGACACTCCAGCCAACTGAGCCCCCAGCCAGGGCTTCATATAATTTTTTAAAGTACTGGTTATTTTGTTCAATTCACTAATTTAGACTTATCTAGAAAATTGCTGATTTTAATTTTGTTTGAGTTTGTAGCTTTCTCTTTAAAGTTGACAAATCTAGATTTATTCAGTAAGTATACATTACATATTTATCTTTATTTAATTAATTAATTTATTTTAATCCTCACCTGAGAACATGCTTAGAAAGAGGAAGGGAGAGAGGGGGGGAGAGAGAAAGAGAAAGATCGATGTGAGAGAGAAACATTGATTGCTTGCTTTCTGTATATGCCCTGTCCGGGGGTTGAGCCCACAACCCAGTTATGTGCTCTGACTGAGAATCAAACCGACAACCTTTCGGTATAGGGGACAGTACCCAACCAACTGAGTCACACCAGCCAGGGCTGGGACAGTTCTTCCTTACGGTAGAATTTCAGTTAATAACTGTGGAAGGATTGAGAGTAATAGAAAATAGGCATTAGTTAAACAGTAATAATTGTTGCAGGCATGATCTACCGATGGATGGTAAAATTGGTGAGTGAAAATTTGAGGAGAAATAAAATTTGTATAGAATTAAAGTATTTCCCCTAGATCTCCATTAACTACAAAGGGAAAGCTAAAAACTTTACAGGGATAAAACCTGTCAAAACATGCCTTAATGAGGGATCAAGGTGAACATCACAATAATAGAACATATTGACATCATGAAACCTGTGATATGCACATCAATTTTGTATATTCTTGTCCAAAATGCATAATATTAGTCCAGTCATTAGAAAACATCAGCTAAAAAATAATAAAGAAATAGAAAACAGCCAAATTCAAATGAGGTACATTTGACAAAAGACAAAAGAACCAACCAATCTGTATTCTGCAAAAGAGTCAAGGTCATGGAAGATAAGGGAAGACTGAGGCACTGTTAGAGATTGGAGGAGACCAAGGAGACAGGACAAGTAACTACAGCATGGGATTTCTTTCTTTCACAGTGGCCTGTTTTTACCTAGTGGAATCTTTGTTTTCTCTTTGAACGTTTTTGTTGTTGTTATTTTTCACCTGAGGATATTTAGATAGAGTGGGAAGGAGGGAGAGAGAGAAACATCGATGTGAGAGAGACACATCTATTGGTTGCCTCCCGCAAGACCCAGACTGGGACCAGGGATTGTACCTGCAACCCAGGCACATGACCTTGACCAGGAATCAAACTCAAGACCCTTTGGCCCGCTACCGCTGAGCCATACTGGCCAGGGCTTAAATGTCTCTGTTTTAGATTGTTCCATTATTTGTATGTTGTTCTGAGGTATGACTTCTATTCCTGTGTTCTCTTCACCACAGTGGCTTTGAGCCCCCCCCCCCTTTATGCATTTGGGAAATTCTTTTGCTTTTGGATTTAGCTCTGTATTAAAACAAGTTTTGTCTTTTGGTTGTATCTTAACTGGCATGTTTATTTGAAGGGGAAGAGGTGGTGTCTTGCATCAACTAAATCTATATGTACAGGAAACTTTTCCCCCTAATTTCTATTCCATTTAGGAACAACAGGGTAAATTGCTTTTAGTATATTAGGGGCTAAAATAAAGCTACTAATTTTCCTAATATTATAGTTGCAAATTATATTTTTTGTTTTTTGGTAACAATATATTATGGTTGAGGTCAGGTTTTTTCCTACTCTTGTAATAGAAAATTAATTATTGACTTATTTAAATGGCTTGATTTAGAATTTAAGTAAGGGTACTTGACCATCTTGGAAGGAGAGGGGAGGAAAAAGGAAGAAGAGTTGCTGCAGAGGGATATGTACTTATAAGGGGCTGGAATTAAAGCTGTTGAAAAAAACCCTGTCCCTTACTGCCCCACAATTTACCCCAAACATTGTCCAGAATTGAATTCTGCTGAATCTCTCCCTTTAAAAAACAAAACAAAAAACCTTTGGTGGGAAACATGTTTACCGTGGTGTTGTTTTTTTTAAATCCTCACCTGAGGATATTTTTCTATTTATCTTCACATAGAGTGGAAGGGAGAGAAAGGGAGAAACATCAACGTGAGAGGGACACATTGACTGGTTGCCTCCTGCACAACCCTGACCAGGGCGGGGGACGAACTGCAACCAAGGTACATGCCCTTGACTAGAAACAAACCGCGACTCATTGGTCCGCAGGCCGACACTGTACCGCTAAGCCAAACCAGCCAGGGCTATGGTTGTGTTTTGAACAATACACTAGTCAGTGGGCTGTAGTGCTATTTAGAATACGTGGTTACTGGGGTGGGGAATGCAATCTTAGGCTAACAGTTTTTTCATATCCCTATAATATACTTATTTTTATTCATCTACTTCACCAAAATTAAGAATGAAGCCAAGAGCAATGAAATAGTCAAAAGAAGATAAAGCGTTCATGAAGTAGCAGTCATTCAGATCATATGAGACAAGGAAGAGGAAGACCTAAAAACACTGTCAGAAAACATAAGAAACAGTTATTTTTCAACCCATTATGGGAGAATTTTTTTCCAAGCATCAAATTGATCTGAGATCTTGATTTGATAGCACTGAAAAAATTGGTAGGCATTGAGTTCCTGGATTTTAAAAGCACAACTCGCCCAGCCGGTGTGGCTCAGTGGATTGAGTGTTGTTCCATGGACTGAGAGGTCCCGGTTCAATTCCCGGTCAGGGCACATGCCGGGGTTGCAGGCTCGATTTCTGGTGGGGGGTGTGCAGGAGGCAAGCCGATTGATGTTTCTCACATCAATGCTTCTATCTCTCTCTCCCTTCTCTCTCTAAAAAATCAATAAAAACATATTAAAAATAAAAGCACAACTCATTTTATTTCAAAAACATTTTTTCTGTGGTAGATGCTTATAAAATTACTGGCAATTGTCTATTGGAAAGCCAAAAGACGTAATAGTAACATCCACCTGATAGATACTGATGGCAGCAGAGGACACTGATCCAAACACTTATCCTCCAGATGAGATTGCTGATACCTGACCGGTTGAAACTTAACTATGATGGTCAAGTTGATATCAGGTCTGTTTTCAGTTGTGTTGTTTACTATTCATAATGATGACATGCTCTTCTGTTTTCTTTGATGATTGAGTTTTTATGTTTATTTTCTCCACAGAAGTGAACAATACCATGTCTTTGAAAGATCTGCGAATACTTTTTTTATATGAATTTAAACTAGGACATAGCGCAGCCATGGCAAGTAGAAACATCATTTCTGTCTTTGGAGAAGGCTCTGTTAGTGAAAGGACTATCCGGTGGTGGTTTGAAAAATTTCGTTCTGGGGATCTGAGCCTGAAAAATGAGCCTCGAGGGAGACCCAGGTCTGTTTTAAATGAAGATGAATTGAGAGCCATGGTGGAAGCTAACCCCAAAACAGCAATTCGAGGCCTTGCCGCAGACTTAGGAGTTTCTGCTACAACAATTTCTCGACACCTGGCTGCAATAGGAAAGGTGAAAAAATTGGACAAGTGGGTAACACCAGGTGATGGATGATCATAAACTGAGATGGTTAAGGATATGCTCATCCCTTAAGAAGATTTGAAAGACCAGAGACCTTATGAGAGCATCATAAGCTGTGACAAAAAATGGAATCGAAAGTGATCTGGACAATGGTTGAATGTTGATGAAGTTCCCAAATGTGTTAAAACCATCGTTCAACCAAAAAAGGATCTGATAACTGTTGGTGGTGTGCAAAAAGGGTATTTCATTACTGCTTTTTAACCCAAACTACTTTTACTGTTTTAAAACTAACAGTGGCATTGTCAAGCAGTTGAAATCATGTACCCAGATCTCTCAAAAGCACTTTGCATTGGTCAGCAGATGTGGACCTGTACTTTTCCAGGACAACAGTTGACCATAGACATTACAAACCACTGTGGGGAGGGTAACTGAATTGGACGAAGACATTTAGCACGTCCATCATACTCATTTGACTTTTTCAACAGATTACCACCTTTTTTTGTCATTTGTAACTCTAAGAAACAGAACATTCTCCAACTAAGAAGTAGTAATTGAAGGATTTGGTTATATTTTAACATTACTTAATTTTATAAATATGGTATATATCATTTAATATTTGGGGAAATTTATCATTTTGGGAAAGCCGTTGATGCTAATAGTGCATATTTTGTTTGAATAAAGCTGTTGTTTTTCTAAAAAATAAAACATTTTCATTTTGCCCTACAAAAAAACATATGTTCAACCTGGTAATTTCCCAGACCCTGGCAGAACAGGAAGACTGAAAGGTATCAGATACTAAAACTACCATCTGCTCCTGAGGTTGACCTAGTAGAAAATTCAAATAATACAATAGGATGTGGAATTAAAACAAGTCTTCCTCTTTTCCCTTCAGTGTTCTGTACCTTATTTTTCTAGTGAATTATTTTGGAGGTCATTTTATCACTTTATATAGGCCTATCTCATTCTTTTGAGGAGCTGCAATGATATTCTGTTGTATGCATACCTTAATTTCCTCAAGCAATTTGTTGGTGCACACCTGGGCTGTTTCTGATTTTGCTCTGACAAGGAATGCTGCAAAGTGCAACATCTTTGCACACATGGATTTGGATTTGGGTGGAGAATATCTTTTCTTCAAATTCTTAGGGATGGGATTGCTAGATCAAAGGCTAGGTGGATCTTAAAGCTTGATAAAACATTCTAGTCAACCGACTTACCATTCCTGTCAACAACCTGACTTCTCTCTCTCTTTTTTTTAATCAGATAGAGTGGGAGGGAGAGAGGGAGGAAGAGAGAGAGAAACATTGATGTGAGAAAGACACATCAAGTGGTTGCCACCCACACGACCCCAACCGACCCCAACGGGGTGGGGACAAACTGCAACCAAGTTATGTGCCCTTAGCGGGAACCAAACCCAGGATGCTCTGGTCCATAGGAACAGGCTCTAACCGCTGAGCCAAACTGGCCAGGGCAATCCAACGTCTCTTTCTGGTCTGCAGGCTGACACTCCCGCTGCTGAGCCAAACCGGCCCGAGCTCCAACGTCTCTTGATTCGAATGTTACCTTGTCTACACTTGACCGCCTGTTTTTGAGGCAGCACTTCCTAGTGTTCATGTTTGTGTGGCAGAATTGGCCCTCAATAAATAACTGACAATGAATATTATAATCCTGGGCCGTCGACTCCAGAGCTTGGCATGTAGTAGATTAATTAGGTGTCTACAACTCCTCAATGATTAGACTTGCTAACAGTTAATGAAGTTAACTAAACGCGCCCGAACCTGTGCTCCCGATTTACCTTCCACTCCCTCTCACGTACTCCCGTTCACCTTCCCCCACCCGGGGAGGCGTGCCCAGCACCTATCTGTATTCTGTGCACTTATTGGTCGAACCAGATGCCCGTCAATGTCAGATTCCGCCCTAGCCACGCCCCATGCCGGCCGTAGAACCGAGAGAAGGTGTGGCCATTGTCCGAGGGCCCGCCCATCTCACGGAGCCAGCGCACGCCGCGCCCCACCCCTTCGCACGTAGGCTCCGCCCGCTCTCGCGCACGCGCGCGCGTACCCGGCAGCGCCTCAGTCTGGGCAGCGGGACCTGGCGGGCGGAGGCCGGGCCGCTGAGGTGCAAGGGGAGGGGCCCGAGCCGCCGCCGCCGCCGCCGGGGAGCATGTCCGCGAGTCGAGCCAAGAAAGTGAAGATGGCCACCAAATCGTGCCCCGAGTGCGACCAACAGGTGGGCGGCGGGCCGGCGGGCAGGCGGCCGTTGCCGGCGGCGGTTGGCTGTGGGGAGGCCGCGTCGCGGGTCCCGGGCTGAGCCAGGGGTGTCCGGGGAGCGCGGGGGCCGCGGCCGGGCCGGCGCGCACCTGGCGGCGGTGAGACGGCGGGTGTCCGTCCTGCGGCCGGGCGGCGCGGAAGGGGGCGTGGGCTTGTCCCCGAGGCGGCCGGCCGGCTCCGGTGACAGCGGCGGGGTCTGGCCCTCCGGCCCCTCGTGCCCCGACGGGAGTGCGCGCGTGCCCGCGGGGAGCCGGGTCCTGGCTCCGAGCGCCCCGTCCTGCGCCTCGGGGTGGCTTTGTTCCCATCAGACGTGTGCAGGGACCCGGGCTGTCCCCGCCGCGCCCTGGGCGGACGCCCACGTGTGACAAAAGGGGCCGCAATGTAGTGGTTTTCTATTTCGGCGAATTTGGAGATTTTTCTTCTTCTAAATCTACTTCCTATGTTTTTGCCGTAAATCACTGTGAATTCTTTCTTTACGTTGTTTTTCATGGAACGTTGTTGAAGAACGCCCCCATGAAGCCCTTCCCTCCTGGGCGCCCCACTCCCCCACTCTCCGCGGTATCCTGTGTTAAAAATGTGGCGTTTCTGCTTTCAGAGCCTTAAAATATATATATGTGGTTTCATGCATTCTAAATGACCGCTTTCTACACAGAATTAATGGTGCTGGCGCTGTAATGTAAAAAACCTCATTTACTGTGTTTTAGTTTAAGCATGCCTCGTTCTTTACTGGAATAACAGACGTTCCTCAAAGCCTTGCAATCTAATGAGGTACAACTCTCAATTAAAACCATTCGCAGGGCTCTAATTTCATGCCAACATGCGGCTCTGGGTGTGTTTTTTCTTTTCCACCAAGAGAATTTTTTCAAAATGACTACCTTTCTCCTCCCCCTTTCTTTTTCTTTTTCTTTTTTTTTTTTTTAAATCTGGAGTAATTTGAAATGGCTGGAGACTTTTAATAAGCTGATTTTAGTGCATTCTTTAAAGAGCAATCTTATGGGTTGATCAAATCGTGTAACAAATGTTGAATGTTTTATTCAGTATCTTTTACGGGCAGTGATAGAGAGGCTTCTTAGAGGAGGATTGTGGAAGGAGAATTACACTTTATCGATCTTAGGAGTTTGAGGAGGCATTATAAAAATAATGTAGTGTTTTTCAAAGCGAAGAGTTAAACTTCCATTCTTAGCAAGAACCCAAATTTGTTAAATTCTGAAAGAAATTGGACTTTGGGATTTAAGTTTCTTTGCAGGGGTTTTATTTCAATATTTAAATGATTTCCATTTGTTCCAATTAATAGTGCAGAAGTATACGGTTTCTGTGGTATGTATTATGCATTCCAGTTTCTGTAGGGCACAAGTTATTGCAAATCCTGACCTTGTTTTACTTGGCATAAAGTAACCTTTTGGGGAAAATAACCTGGTTTTGCTATCCTGGCTAAAGAAAGAGGAAAGGATAATAAACTTGTAGAAGTCTCTGTAACTGTTCAACAGAACGTGATCAGTATTTTACTTGTAAAGATCACATCAGTTTTATTTTACATACACAATCCCCTCTCTAGCTGCCATAAAATACCATAGATTGGGTGGTTCAAACAACAGTAACTTATTTTCTCACAGTCTGGAGGCTGGATGTCCAACTTCTTGGCAGAGAGAGAGCTCTCTGATGTCTTCTTTATAGTGACACTAAGTTCATCCTGAAGACCCCACGTCATGACCTCATCTAAACCTAATTATCTCATCTCCAAATGCCATCATATTAGGGGTTAGGGCTTAAAGATATGAATTTGGGGTGGGAGGTGGGACACAATTCAGTCCATAGCAAGCTACTACATAATTTAAAATGTTGGTTTGCTTTGTCCTGAAATACTATTTAAGATAGTATAACTATAACATACGTGGGATGGAAAACACTATGGTGTTACCTCAAAAAATTAAAAATTGAACTGCCATTTGACCCAGTTATCCTACTTCTAGGAATATACCCTAAGAAGCCTGAAACACCAATCAGAAAGAATATATGTACCCCCATGTTCATAGCAGCACTATTTACAATAGCTAAGATCTGGAAACAGCCCAAGTGTCCATCAGTAGAGGAATGGATAAAAAAGCAGTGGTACATATACACAATGGAGTACTATGCAGCTGTAAGAAAGAAAGATCTCTTACCCTTTGAGACGACATGGAGGGACCTGGAGAGTATTATCCTAAGCGAAACAAGCCAAGCAGAGAAAGACAAATATCACATGATCTCACTTATTTGTGGAATATAATGAACATAACAGTCTGAGGAACAGGGTAGACCCAGAGACGTGGAAGTAGGGTATAGACTGACAACCCTCAGAAGAGGGGGTGGGGGAGAGGGAAGAGATAAACCACAGAATTTATATGCATGTACGCATAACTGATGGACATGGACAACAAAGCTGGGGACGGGGTGGGGGGGATGGGGAAGAGAGTGTCAATGGGGAAAAAAGGAGAAACATCTGTAACAAAAATAAATTAAAAAAATCAAAAGACGAAAAAAAAAATACGTGGGACTAACGAAAACTTTTGGTGATTTTTTTTTTTTTAATTCTCATCTGAGGACATGCTTATTGATGTTAGAGAGGAAGTGTGTGGGGGGGAGAGAAAGTCAGACAGAAATATTGATCGGTTGCCTTTCGTACATACCTCAGTGGGGGATCAAACCTGCAACCTTTTGGTGCACTGCGTTCCAACCAACTGAGCCATACTGGCCAGGGTGATTCTTAAAAGCGATTTATCTTTTTCTAATGTAACTGAGTTAAAAAAAAATAGATCAATTTTAGCATTCTAATTACTTGCAATTATAATCCAGAAAGCCTTTCTATTTGAATTTAGTTTATAAATATAAGTGTAAAATCTTCAGCCATGGTTAGGTGGTTCGGTTGGTCAGAGTGTCGTCCTGGACACCAAGGGGTGGCGGGTTCAATTCCCCTGTGAGGGTGCCTGTGGGTGGCAACCTATCAATGTGTCTTTCTCTCTCTCTCTCTCTCCAAAAATCAATTAAAAGAGAAAAGTAAAATCTTCAGAGTTTGAGGAGATTGCCTCAATTGAAGAGATACACACGTATGTTCTGTGTGTATGTGTAAGTTTAAAAACAGGTACAGAAAGCAGCAAACAAGAAAAACCTAGATTTTTAGTTGCTTTAGAATATCCCTTTTACATGCCTCTATTTGAAAATATGGTTCTGAAACATCTAAACCACAACACTTTTCATTTTCAAGGGCATTTCACATCCACTAAACCCAGAGCCATTTTGTGTGTGGTATTATTCATGATTCTTGATATCTTTTGTGTATGTTTTTGTTTTTGCCTTAATTTTTTATTTTATAGATTTTAGAGAGAGAGGAAGGGAGAGGGAGAAAGAGAGATAGAAACATCGATGAGAGAGAACATCGATTGGCTGCCTCCTGCATGCCATGCCCCCCACTGGGGATTGGGCCCACAACCTGGGCATGTGCCCTGACCTGGAATCCAACCGGCAACCTTTTGGTGCATGGGTGACGCTTAACCAGTGAGCCACACCAGCCGGGCTTTGCCTTAATTTTTAAAAATAGAGCAGCTGTTTCTTTTTTTACCTCATTTATAGGAAATTTTATGTGACATATAGTAAACATGTCCACTATAGGTAACTTTGATTCTTTTAGCAGCAAGGAATATAAATGAGTTCTCTACAATGTGGTTACTGTAGAGCTTTTTAAAATTAGTGAAACAATATAGGACCAGGATTTTGTTTCTTGCAGGTTTTTTTTTTACCTGTTTACTTGTAAAACATACAAAAAACCTAAATATATTTTTCAAGAAATAAATTGATATGCAGTAAGCCATCAGCAAACAACATTTTGGATTTTTTTCTATGTTAAATTCATGAAAGTGTAGCATTAGAACTTTCATTACCATTATCTTTGGCATTGCAACTGAAATCTGAAGGAATTTTTGGGTGTTTGTTTAAGATCCAAATTATACTACAATTTAAAATGATTAATATTATTGAAGTTGTCCACCCTATTTAAAAAAATTTTTTTATAGGATATGGGTTGTAATGGTGTTCAGTTGGGTTTTTTTTCTTTTTGGTGGGTTGGGGTGGAGGGAAGAAACTTTCCATTTTAAAAAGGACTCTAGGGCCCTGGCCAGTTTGGCTCCATGGTTAAAATGTCAACCCAGGGATGGAAGGGTCTGTAGTTCAATTCTAGTCAAGGCCACGTGTACGTATCTGGGTTGTAGATTTCCCAGGCTCTGATGGGGCTGTGCAGGAGGCAACTAATCGATGTGTCTCTCTCACATGGATGTTTCTCTCTCTCTTTCTCTTTCTCCCTCTCCCACTCTCTAAAAATTCAATGTAAAAATATCCTCTGGTGAGGATTAACCAAAAATAAATAAATAAATAGAACTTTAGGGTGACTTAGCCCAGGTGCATTGAATATTTCTTGAGCATAAAACACTTGTATTAAGGGATGAAAGTCAACCTATCAATTAACCAGTGTTTGTGCATTCTTCATCCCAAAACCAAATGTCCATTTCTCACCTAACTGTAGCACTCTGTGTTAATTCTGGATATGGGTTGATAATATTTTTTTGGGTATAAAACAGAGACTTAAATGGAAATTTATTGAGTTTTAATAGCTAGAAGAAAATGCTGAGTAGCAAAGGATCTGTTGCATAAGAATATGTTTTCTGTACAGCATTAATTTAAAACAATTTATATTACTGTGATGCTGTTAATGATGTGTTTGAGCATAAAGGAAATGAGTCAGTACCTTTGAGCTTGTTTCTATGAAGATGTGAAATTTTTAAAATGACAAATATATCTATTTTTGGCAGATTTTGCACTATTAAAAATGTAATGTTACATTTTCTGTCATGGTTTGAAAATCTGATCACATTTTTAATAAAGCAAACTATTAGACATATCTGGAGTTTGATTATTTTTATAGGATTTATTCTTATTTTTCTTAAATTCAAGTAGATGTTCTTTGTTTAATATTTTTATGCAAAGAAAGAATTCTGCCAAAATTTTTATTTAGCTTAATTAGATCAAGTATTTATACAGTAAACTGTTGATTTAACAGACTTCTGATTTAATGGACAGAATTTCTGGTCCATATGTCATATGTGAAAATTAACACCTTGTTAATTTAAAAATGCTTTTAACCAAGATTTGCTTATAGTTAAATTAACAGTTTATTTTTTTGTTAATTTAGTTTTTTTTCTTCTTTATTGCTTTTAGAGCAAGAAGAAGGGAGAGGGAGATAGAAACATTGATGAGAGGGAACATCGACTGGCCGCCTCCTGCATGTCCCCCACTGGGGATCGGGCCCACAACCTGGGCATGTGCCCTGACCGGGAATCAAACCGGTGACCTCTTGGTGCATGGGTCGACACTTAACCACTGAGCCACAGTGGCCCGGTTAATTCAGTTATTTTTATTTTTATTTTTAAACTTTATTTATTTATTTATTTATTTATTTTTAATCCTCACTCAAGGATATTTTTACATTTATCTTCAGACAGAGTGGGAGGGGGAGAGAGAGAGAGAGGGAGAAACATCGATATGAGAGACACATTGATTGGTTGCCACCCACACGACCCCAACTGGGGCCGGGGACAAACCACAACCGAGGTATGTGCCCTTGGTTGGAATCGAACCCAGGACTCTTTGGTCTGCAGGCTGATGCTCTCACCCCTGAGCCAGAGTGGCCAGGGCTAATTCAGTTATTTTTAAGAAATTTTAGTGAATAGGCCATATGTTGGAAAAAACACTGTAGTAATTTTGCCAACCTAAATAAATATTACATACCTACAACTACAGTCTACTTATTTAAGTCCAAGAGTCAGCTCTTGTAAACAGTGTTCAGGGAATGATTAGCATGTGATCACGCCGCATAGGACCAGGTGATTGGTTCTGTTGTCTAGTGTCATGACCTTCTGCAGCACTTTTAAGGTACTGACCAATGTTCACACATGCACTATGCCACGGCCCAGCTGTTTGCATTTGTTTACTTGTGGTGACTGGTGAATGCATGCATTTACTAGACCTATTCAGTATAAATTTAAAATTACAGTAATACATATAGAAAACTTTTCTGTGAAATTAAACTTTTCATAATTTTAATTACACAAATGTGTTTACATAAGTAAAACAGGTAAAGTAACTAATTTGTCAATTTTTCAACATACCCATTTGGAAAACCTACTTTCAGTGTTTCAGCTCCAGCTGGGGAAACCCAGTCTTGACTCTTCAGTAGAAAGGGCAAGTACACTCCCAGAGCCATGGGAGCTAACTGATATAGACATAAGTCCCAGCCCCTGGTCCCTGATTGGCTCGTCCTCATGCGGATGAGGACTCCAAATTCTCACTGTTTGATTGGTCCCCAAAGCACTGTCCTGATTGGTTGGTGAAGATTCTAATAGGGATATAGATGGGAAGCTCAATTGTACCAGGAAGTCTAGTCCTATTAGTTGAAACGCAATTCCAGGAACTCCTTTGTAAGGTCTGGCTCAGATGGCAGGAACAGTGTAGTTCTCTCTGAAGCACAGGTTGTATGAGAGGTTCAAGTGTAGAAACAGCTGCTAGGCTCTGTTTTGTAATCTTGAGCCCAGTTAGCTACCTGGAACCCTTCTTAGTAGGTACCTTCTTTCTCAGGGTCCACATTGTTTTATCCAGTGTCCTTTCTGGAGCTGGGATGATATGACCCTAGATGTCAGCTACTACTATCTCCTACATTCTCTTTTGTTTGTAATATAATTTTGCCCCTCAAATTGCTTGTCATAAACTGTTCTTTTTTGTCAGTGGTAATCGGCATCTTACCTTGTCATGTAAGAACCAGTCATTTTCAGTTCTTTTTCCCTTTTGAAATGCCTGGCAGTGATTTACTTTTTCTCCATTTCCATTCTTACTATTGTTTCCAGTTGGGCCCTCATAGTTGTATATGCTGGGGTTACTTTAATGACCTCCCAGCCATGTTCCCTTTTCCAGTTTGTTCTATATAAACTGCTAGTTAAAGTAATCTTTTAAGAAATGCTACCTTCCACCCTGGCCAGTTTGGCTCAGCGGTTAGAACGTTGGCCCGCAGACCAAAGAGTGGTGGGTTCGATTCCGGCCAAGGGCACATACCTCAGTTGCGGTTTGGTCCCCGGCACTGGTTGGGGTCATGCGGGAGGCAACCAATCGGTGTGTCTCTCCCACATCGATGTTTCTCTCTCCTTCTCTCTCTCTCCTTCCCTCTCTCGCCCTCCCACTCTATCTGAAGATAAAATGGAAAAATATCCTCAGGTGAGGATTTAAAAAAAAAAAGAAATGATACCTTTCTTTCCCACATGTTTTCCCTGGCTCTGATCCTTCTATGCTTTTCTATTGGTCACTCACATCAGTACCTGTTTTTTGGTTTTTTTTTGCAATATTGATGATATTGTAAGGCCTTAGGAAAGTATGAAGATGTATAGGACACAATACCCATGTCAGATAATTTGTTGTAAGGAGGTGGGGTTTAAATAAATCTATGATTCCTATTTTAACTAATTTATCATTTGGTTCGGGAGACTATGTAAACAATGAGAAGTTTAACAATAGAAAAATGATAATATACATTTTTCCTTTTTTTCTACAGGTTCCTGTTGCATGTAAATCATGTCCCTGTGGTTACATATTTATTAGCAGAAAACTTTTAAATGCAAAACACCCAGAGAAATCACCACCTTCTACAGGTAATTGAGAGTTTACATTTTTAGCTTTTTGATGTAGAAATTTAAATTTTTTGTGAATTTACTATTTACATTTTTTTGAAGTTAAAAATCAAAATCTATTGAAGTGTGTCTGGTTATTGTTTTTGTTTTTGTTAAGATTTGGGTTCTTTTTTTTTAATGTTTTTATTGATTTTTTTAGAGAGATAGGAAGGGAGAGAGAGAGAGAAACATTGATCAACTGCTTCCTGCACGGCCCCCACGGGGGACTGAGCCTGCAACCCGGGCATGTGCCCTGACTGGAAATTGAACAAAGACCTCTCAGTCCATGAGACGATGCTCAGTCCACTGAGCCACATCGGCTGGGCGAAGTATGTCTGGTATTTTCTTTTGCACTTTATCTTGAGATATAGAGTGGAGGGAGAGAAGGAGGAAGAGAGAGAGAGAGAGAGAGAGAGAGAGAGAGAGAGAGAGAGAGAAACATGGATGTGAGAGAGATACATTGAGTGGTCGCCACTCACACGACCCCAACCGGGGCGGGGACAAACTGCAACCGAGGCTCATGCCCCTAGTGGGAACCAAACCCGGGCCTCTGTGGTCCGCGGGCCGACGCTCCAACTGCTGAGCCAAACCGGCCAGGGCAGTATGTCTGGTTTTTATTAGCCATTGGAAGTCAGCTTATGACGTTACTTTGCTGGTCATTCCATTTATTTTTACTTATTTATTTATTTATTTTTAATCCTCACCTGAGGACATTTTTGCATTTATCTTTAGATAGAGCAGGAGGGAGAGGTGGGGGAAGAGAGAGAGAGAAACATTGATGTGAGAGAGACACATCGAGTGATCGCCACCCATATGACTCCATCCGGGGCCGGGAACAAACTGCAACCGAGGTACATGCCCTCAGCGGGAACCAAACCCAGGACTCTCTGGTCTGCAGGCCAACACTCTAACCGCTGAGCCAAACCGGCCAGGGCAGGTCATTCCATTTAAATGGTTATCCCTTATAATGCTGATAAAGCTTGTAATACATTTTTTGTTTTTGGAGTATGGAGAACCATTGAAGGATTTTATGCAAGGGTGTGTACCTGATTTGCTTTTAAAAAAAATCTAAGGTATAATTGACATTCAGTAAGTCACATACTTAAAGTGTGCAGTGGTAAGTTTTGTCATATGTTTATACCAATCAGTCACCACAATCAAAAAAATGAACATGTCCTTCATTCCCAAAAGTTTTCTAGTTCCTCTTTGTAGTCTTGCTACCCCCACCCCTAGATAACCTTTGATCTGTCTTCTGTCACTATTCCAGAACTTTATATAAATGAAATCATATGATATGTACTTCTTTTTTTTTTTTTTGCATTCATCTTCAGATGGAGGGGGAGAGGGAGGAAGAGAGAGAGAGAAACATCGATGTGAGAGAGACACATCGAGTGGTTGCCACCCACACGACCCCAACCAGGGCCAGGGACAAACTGCAACCGAGGTGCGTGCCCTTAGCGGGAACTGAACCCGGGCCTCTCTGGTCCGTGGGCCAACGCTCTAACCACCGAGCCAAACTGGCCAGGGCTAATATGTACTCTTTTGTTTGGCTTCTTTCACTGAGCATAATTTAAGACTTTGCCATGTTGTTGTATATATCAATAAAAATTAATTCCTTTTTATTGCTTAGTGTAGTATTCTTTGTATGGCTGTGCCATGATTTATTTATTTACTGGTTGATGGACATTTGGGTTTTTTCCTCTCATCATGCTGGTAAAATTTATAACAACTTTAAAGTTTTTTTAAACTAGTGACTGGAAAAATATAACTTGATTTTGGTATGAATAATTTTTAGATTTTTAGACATACTGATTATTGTTTATAATTTCCTGATTTAGAAGATGTAAAAAATAATTTTGTTTGAATTTTACTTTTCTATTAACTACACAAATTGGATTTATTCAATGGATATTCTTTATTAAAAGATGAAATTTTATTTATTCTTTGATAAAGTCAGAACTTTCATATACTGATGATCCTGAAATAAGAGTGGATTGGTTACAAGTGTATATTGAGCTGTGTGCTAGGCACTGTTCTAAGCCTTGGGCATAAAATAATGAATGAATGTACTATCCAGGCGGGTTCACTGCTGTCATGGAGTTACATTCTTATGGGCAGGAGATAGAGAATGAACAAATACATGGAGAATGTCAGCTTGTGATAAATGCCTTGTAGGAAATTCAGGTAGAGTGCTGTCCCAGCATGTGACTAGAAGTCTACTTTTGATTGAATGGTTGGAGAAGGCCTCTCTGAGAAGTGACTTTTAAGGTGAGGCTGATTGGAACAAGGGACTAGTCATGATCCGATCAGGGAGAACCTTCTTGACAGATGAAATAGCAAATGCAAAAATTCTAAGGCTGGAAAAAGATTGGTATATTTCAGGAACAAAAAGACTAGTGTGGTTGCAGTGTAGACAGAGTGTGGAAGATGAGGCCAGAGGGTTAGGCAGGGACCAGATTAAGTAGGGCTTTGTAAACCAGAGTAAGAAGTTTGGATTTCGTTCTTAAAATGCTTGCTAGGATGTGGGATAGGTTGAGGGGAAGGTGGCATGTTCAGATTTGCTGTTTAAAAAGATCATTCTGGTTGCTGTCCAGAGAATAGTTTGTGGGGATACAAGGAGTACAATGGCCCTATTGCAGTATGTTAACTGAGTGAGGATGCTGAGTTAGACAAAGTGGTTATAGTAGAAGATGACTTAGGAATTACTGATATTTATGTCTGTGTGAGGTCTATTTATCCTACCTAGGTCTACATAGAGGTGGCAAGAAAGTTGTTTAATTCCATTTCTGCTCCTGTTTGAGGTTGCTTCCTTTCATCATGAGAGTGATGAGAATGGACTTAATTTATTGGTTCTTAAAGGCTGTAACTGGATTGGTTATATAGGAGTCACCAAGAGAGCTTGTTAAAAATGAATTCCTGGGTCTTATTCTCTAAGAGTTTGATTAAAGTATGGGAAACCTGGTATGATTCATTTTGTAGATATGCTGGAGTGGCATGTCAACTCAGTTGAGGGTCTCCAAAATGAATTAAGACATGGTTCATGCTCTTAGTGGGACAAGTGGGAGATGAGGCCAGAGGGTTAGGCAGGGACCAGATTAAGTAGGGTTTATTCTTTTATTCAACAAAATTTTGACCTCCTGTATACAAATGATTTAGGTGAGAAACAAGGTAAGGAAGAAACACAGCAAGGACAGAGAGAAGTTCTGGACAGATGCTACAAATGTTAGGGTGTCAGAATTACTTGAACCAGAGGGAAGAACTTAGAATGGCTCCCAGAGTTCTGTCTTAGATTACTAGTTAGAAAGGGGATATAAATGGGAAGACAAGTTTTGAGGGTAAGATGAAGAATTTAGTTTTGGATATAGTTATGAAATATCATCCATGGATTTTTTTTCCCCCCAGTTGGGAATATAGTCTGAAGCTCAGAGAATAGCCTTAACTGGAGATATAACCATCAGCAAATAGATGGTAGTTAACCTCATGGAAATGAATGAACTTGTGGTAGCGAGCCTATAGGGTGGTAAGAGGAAGGGGTTGAACTGAAAACTCTGGTAAATTAATCTTTTTTTTTTTTAAATCCTCACCCGAGGACATTTTTGCATTTATCTTCAGATAGAGCGGGAGGGAGAGAGGGGGGAAGAGAGAGAGAGAAACATCGACCTGAGAGAGACACATTGAGTGGCTGCCACCCACACGACCCCAACCAGGGCCGGGGACAAACCGCAACCGAGGTACGTGCTCTTAGCGGGAACCGAACCCAGGACTCCCCGGTCCGCAGGCCGACGCTCTAACCGCTGAGCCAAACCGGCCAGGGCTGGTAAATTAATCTTAACGGATTGAAGCGGGTAGGAAGGTCCGGTCAACCGAGAGATGTCAGCTGTAGGAGAACAACCAACAGAGAGTGGTGTTACATGAGTCATGGTCATGAGTGAGAAGCAACTCATTATTTTACATTTGGAGTTTCCTAAAGTTCCATTCTTTAATAAGAGTGGCCTTTGACCTTCAAGTGAAAATGAAGCCTAGAAATCCCAGGGAGGAGGAAGAGGAAGTAGGAAAAGAAACGGGAAGAATGGTTAGGAAGGGCAGAACCATCAGGGATAGACTGTACCATAGAACTAAAGGATGAGGGAGTTTTAAGAAGGGTAAGAGTATGAAAAGCCTGGAAACAGTTTGACACATTACAGACCTGGGCTCGGAAGACCTGGTTTCTGATGCAAACTCCATTTTTGTCACTCTCTAACAAGGGAACTGACTTCTGTGAGCAACTGCTGTTTACTTGTGTATAAGAGAGATTTATAGTACCAGCTGTAGAGGGTTGAAAGTATAAGATGAAGTGCTTATGAAAATGTCTAACAGAAACAAAGCTTTATTGCATTTTTGCAATAAAATTTCTTAAGATTTCTTAAGATTTGCCTTGGATAATCAATCCATAGTATATAGGGAATTGAGAAGAGTATAATTTTAAAACTCTCTATAATTTACCAAGTATTTGATGAGTATTGTCAATGAGATGTAGAATATTTCAGTTTAAATGAAGAGAGGACTTACAGAAGAAATGGAAATGCATAATATATAGTATCTGGAAAGGTAATCAACTAACAATAAGGGAAATGCAGTTAAAATAAAATACCATTCATCTTGCCCACATTCTGATAAAAATGTAACAGATTTTGTTGTTGTTGTTGTTGTTAAGCCTCACCCGAGGATACCTTTCCATTGATTTTTAGATAGAGTGGAAGGGAAGGAGGGAGAGAGAGAGAGAAACATTGATGTGTCATCAACTGGTTGTCTCCTGTATGACCCCTCAGGGCTGGGGATCGAACCTGCAACCCAGGCACGTGCTCTTGACTGGGAATTGAACCCAAAATCCTTTGATCAGAGGGTCAGCGCTCTAACCGCTGAGCCAAACCAGCCAGAGCAAAATGTAAAAGATTTCTAAGTGCTTTCAGGAGTATGGCAAAATGAGTACTCATACTAGTGGTGAGTGTAAGTTGGCACAGCCTTTTAGGAAAGCATTCTGACAGTAGTTGTTAACCATGTTAAATTCATATAACTTAAAATCTAGACTTCTTTATCAAGATGTGTAGCCTAGAGATATAATTGTTTATAATATGCAATTAAATACTTACTAGAATTTTCAGGCAATGCTTTTTCTTTTTTTCTTTTTAATTGATTTTTTAGAGAGAGAGGAAGGGAGAGAGGGATAGAAACATCAATGTGAGAGAGAAACATCAATTGGCTGTCTCCTGCATGCCCCCTACTGGGGATCGAGCCTGAAATCCAGGCATGTGCCCTGACTAGGAATCGAACTGGGACCTCTCAGTCTGTGGGACAATGCTCAATCCACTGAGCCACACCAGGTGGGTGGCAACGCTGTTTATAATAGCAAAAAGTTGTGAAGCTAGATATCATAGGGGAATGGTTAATTAAGTAGGGTATATATATCTTTTGGGGAACAACAGTATGTGCTAATTAGAAGGATGCAGAATTTTAGGTACTGACATGGAAATATTTCTAAAACACTCTTAAGAAAAAAGTGCAAAACAATATTTGTATGACCTGTTTTTTTTTTTTTTTTACAATATTTTTCTTATGAGAACTTTTAAGATTTACTCTTATCAACTTTCATATACGCAATACAGTATTATTAACTATAGGCACCATGCTGTACATTCCATCCCATGACTTACTAATTTTATAACTGAAATCTGTACCTTGTAGACCCCCTTCACCCATTTCACCCATCCCCCAAACCCATGTTTTTGGCAACCAGCAGTCTGTTCTCTATATCTATGAGTTTGGTGTGTGTGTGTGTGTGTGTGTGTGTGTGTGTGTTTTAAGAAACTATGTAAAGGTGAGATTATATGGTATTTGTCTTTCTCTGTCTGGCTTTTTTCACTTAGCATAATGCCTTCAAGGTCCATCCATGTTTTCACAAATGACAGAATTTCTTTCTTTCTTTTTTTTTTTATTACTGAATAATGCTTCACATTTCCTTTATCCTTTCACCATCAATGGACACTTAGGTTCTTTCCATATCTTGGCTGTTGCAAATAATGCTGCAATGAACATGGGGGTACGTACATCTTTTCGAGTTGGTGTTTTTGTATTCATCAGATAAATACCCAGAAGTAGAATTGCTGGATCATGTGGGAATTCTGTTTTTTATTTGTTTTTAAGACCCCCACAAAATGATTTCTATATGTAGTATTAGTAAATGCATAAATGGATAGATCACTAGATAACAAGGAGGAATCAAGGAAGACTTCTATTTGCATAATTTAGCATTTAAAACAAAAAAAGAACCATTTTTTTCTTTTTTTTTTTTTTTTATCCTCACTCGAGGACATTTTTTGCATGTATCTTCAGATAGAGCTGGAGGGAGAGAGGGAGGAAGAGAGAGAGAGAAACATCGATGTGAGAGAGACACATGTGGTTGCCACCCACATGACCCCAACCGGGGCCGGGGACAAACTGCAACCGAGGTCCGTGCCCTTAGCGGGGACCAAACCTGGGACTCTCTGGTCAGCGGGCCGACGCTCTAACCGCTGAGCCAAACCAGCCAGGGCAAGAACCATCTTTAAAGCTAAAATTGTACAATTTAAAAAGTGAAATCAAAGCTATAAAAGATAATTTTAAATTTCAGTGGGTTGAAATCTGTTATTTAATTATTTGTAACTTTGTGACATGCAGGAGGAAAGTAGTTTGTTAGATATATCTAGGTTTGAACTTTTCAGAACTCACATTTTCATATATACTTATCATCTTTATATCTTCACAACGTACATAGAAATAGGGAGGTAGGATGCTAGAACTATATAGAACTTTGTCTAGCTGAGAATATATAAATAAAATGTTACGGAAATTAAGGGCGTTTTTACAAGTTTATTTTTATTTTTATTTTTTTACTAGGACATTTATTAATTTATTTTTGTTACAGATGTTTCTCCTTTTTTCCCCATTGACACCCTCCTCCCCATCCCTCTACCCCTTCCCCAGCTTTGTTGTCCATGTCCATCAGTTATGCATACATGCGTATAAGTTCTGTGGTTTATCTCTTCCCTCCCTCCCCACACCCCCTTCTGAGAACAAGTTTAAAATTAATTTTGGTGAGAGGAAGAGATGATTGTTACAAATAAAGCTGCATTAAGAAAAGTTCAATGTGGTCTGGCCGGTGTGGCTCAGTGGTTGAGCGATGACCCATGCACTAAGAGGTCGCCGGTTTGATTCCCAGTCAAGGCACATGCCCAGGTTGTGGGCCTGATCCCTAGTGGGGGACATGCAGGAGGCGGCCAATCAATGTTCTCTTTCATCGATGTTTCCATCTCTCCCTCTCCCTTCCTCTGTCTCTCTAATATAGCAATAAAAATAAAAACAGAAAAGCTCAATGTGTCTCATATGAGTACGTAGGACCTCACGACAATCAATCTTTGATACCTTCCCAAATGAGCTAAGTATGTGTTGTTTCTTTTACCCTTTTTTTTGGGGGGGAGCAGTATTAAATGGAAGTGAAATTTTAAAAATTAATGTCCTATTTAATTTATTTGTACATTGAATGGTTGACTGAGAGTTTAAAACCTAGCCTTGAGATTATGCCTTAAGCTGTCAATTTGAAGAAATTTCTTTCTTTCTTTTTTTTTGTTGTTAATCCTCACCCAAGGATATTTTTCCATTGATTTTATTTTTAAATAATCTTTTTAAAAATATGTTTTTATTGATTTTTAGAGAGAGCAAGGGAGAGGGAGAAATAGAAACATCGATGTAGATAGGAATGAACATCTGTTGGCTGCCTCCTGCATGCCCCCTACTGAGGAATGAGCCCAAAACCCGGGCATGTGCCTGGACTGGAATCGAATCTTCTACCTCTTGATGCATTGGTCGATGCTCAACCACTGAGCCACACCAGCCAGGCCTGTTGATTTTTAGAGAGAGTGGAAGGGAGGGAGGTAGAGGGAGAAAGAGAGAAGCATCCATGTGAGAGAGACACATGGACTGGTTGTCTCCCACACGACCCCAACTGGGGCTGGGGATCAAACCTGCAACCCAGGTACCTGCGCTTGATTGGGAATTGAACCCGTGACTCTTCAGTCCTCATGCTGATGCTCCAGCCGCTTTAAAAAGAGGTTAAAGTAGCCCTGGCCAGCCCTGGCCGTGGTTAGAGCGTCAGCCCTCGGATCAGAGTCCCGGGTTTGGTTCCCGCTAAGGGCATGTACCTCAGTTGTAGTTTGCCCCCGGCCCTTGTTGGGGTCATGTGGGTGGCTACCACTCGATGTGTCTCTCTCACATCGATGTTTCTCTCTCTCTCTTCCTCCCTCTCTCCCTCCCACTCTATCTGAAGATAAATGCAAAAAAAAAGGTAGCTCTGGCCAGTTTGACTCAGCAGTTAGAGTGTTGGCCCAAGGACCAAAGTGCCATGGGTTCAATCCCTGGCCCCGATTGGGAGGCAACCGGTCGATGTGTCTCTCTCACACTGATGTTTCTCTCTTTCTCTCTCTCCCTCCTTCCCTTCTACTCTCTCTAAAAATCAATGGAAAAATATCTTCTGGTGAAGATTAACAAAATAAAAAAGAGAGAAAGATATTAAAGTAAATATGGTATTTCCTGAAGTTGAGAGTGTCTGTACTGTGGACCAAATCTTGAGTACTGTGGTAGTTATCTTTTCAAATAGTTGGTCACTCACCACACACTGACAGAAGCAGTTTTTGAATCTTTAAGTTTGGTTTTCCAGATGGGTGTTCTGGGTGGTTAGTGACATCAAGGGTGACATTTTGTATTTAATAATTATGGATATACCATTTCCCTTTTAAAATTTTACTTATAAAACTACAAACAAAAAGTCAACTGAAATTCTAAATGAGATACAGCAGGTCCTTGAACAATGTTGTTTTTATTACAACATTAATGAGATGCCACAAGAACTACTTTTGTTTATCAATTAGCCTGTAGTAAAATTGGGTTCATTATACAGCATTTTGCTTAATGTTGTAGAACCCATTGGTGACATTAAGTGACAACTTGCTGTACTAGTTCATAGAGGCTTCCTCTAAAGTTAAGAAAAAAGATTTAGAACAGTAAGAAATTAGAATTGCTTCACTGTATTTCTTAGTGGGTTTAAGCTTTAGGTTAAGTTTAGTCAAATAAATGCTAACCTATCCATCTTTTGTTGGAGGAAGAAAAAACGGGATAAAACATTAAACCTAAACCTACGTTTCAAATTATTCTCTAAGATAAGTTAACAAGCAAAGGCTGATAAATAAGCAAAGAAGTCTATAAATGACTGTCATTTTCAGTTAAGGAAAAATAAATGGAGAAATATTATTGCCAGTACCTTTTATAAACCAAAAGTGATTGAACATTCATTCAATAATTAGTGATCCTTAACTCTGAATTCCTGGCAATGAAGATTTGGTTTTGTTGTTTCAGAAAACTGTTTCCTATACGGTAATCACTTAAAATTGCTATACATTCATATATGGAACATGGCTTTTATATAGTTTTTATTTTACCCTTTGATGAAAAAAGGGTAAAATTTTTGTGCCTGTACTTTTAGGTTCTTAATCATGTAGTTTTTATAAAGATGTCTATATTTATCTTTAAGACTTTTTTTGATAGAATCCTCTGACTTCTAATACAGACTGATAGGTGGCTGCACAGCTATCACACTAGTCCTTTCCATTGTACTCCAGGGGTAATCCCACTTTTTCTTATGTACCATTTTTTTAACCCATGTGTTTTTTATTTCTGGAACAAATTTTGCAGAAATTGTTTCAGACCTGGAAAATTTTCATGAAAAACATGTGGAGAATGCCTGTGCTTTGCACTTGCACGTAAATGTTCTCCTTCCTTGGCACTCGGTCCTTTCCAATGGAAGGCTCCAAGTTCCAGCTCAGGGCAGTTTGATTTATATTTCTTTTTTCCCATTCTCCTCTCTTTTCCTTCTGGCATACTTATTAGATGCTAACTGAGGATCGCCATCCACAGCACACCTGACTGACCCTGGATTGGACAGATAGTTTACCTTCAATATTTAGTCGAGAAAGTTGACACTGGCACCACAGGACTGGTGGTTCCGTGATATCATCCAGGACCTAGGTTCCTCTCTTTCTTCCGTCCTGAGAAGGTGTTGCTCTCACCCTATTACATGGTAGCTGTTGTACCTCCAGGCATCCCATAAGCATTCCAAGCAGGAAGAAGAGGGAAGGACAGAGGGACAAAGGAACATGCCAGCCATGCATATCCCCTTAAAAAAATATTTCTGGAAACCTTACACAATCCACTTAACATGTTATTGGCCGGAACTGACTTTCACCGCTGCTTCACCTGTAGGAGTCTTGGATGTGTATGTTTTAGCTGGCACATTGCCCTCATGAACAGGACAGGATTCTGTTCTTATTGAAGAGAGGGAGAATGAATATTGGGTAGATAACTGCAATATTGTCATAGATGAGCAGTATTCCATTTCTTGGACCTTTCTCTCATTTCTCTTTACTTACTGTCACATATTCTCTTTTTGTCTTTCTGCTTTGTTCCAGGAAATTTCATTGATTTTCCTTCCTAGATCTATAATTCTATCTGCAGACTTCATTATTTAGTATGTTTTTTGCACTTTAATTTATAGCAATATATCTTTTCTACTTTCTTCTTTTTAAAGATTTTTTTAATTGGGTTTTTTAGAGAGAGAGGAAGGGAGAGAGAGATAGAAACATCGATGTGAAAGAGAAACATCGATCGGCTGCCTCCTGAACAGCCCCCATCCCCCACTGGGGATCGAGCCCACAACCTGAGCATGTGTCCTGACCAGGAATCGAACCGGGACCTCTCAGTCCATGGGATGATGCTCAATGCACTGAGCCACACCGGCCAGGCTACTTTCTTATTTTTATATCAAATCTTATTTTTTCATATCTTTTATTGTGGTAAATTCACATAACAAAATTTAGTATTTTGGCCCTGGCTGGTGTGGCTCAGTGAATAGAACCTTGGCTCTCGCACCAAAGGGTTTCAGGTTTGATCCCCGGTTGGGGGGGGTGCAGCAGGCAACCCATCGATGTGTGTCTCTCTCACATTGATGTTTCTCTCTCCTCCTCCTCCCCCTTCTCCTTTTCCCTTCCACCACACTCTCTAAAAATCAGTGGAAAAGATATCCTCTGGTGAGGATTAACAACAACAGAAATGTAGTATTTTGATCGTTTTAAGTGCACAGTTCAGTGGCATTAAGTACATTCATATCGTGTACTTAACCATCACCACCATCCATCTCCAGAACTCTTCATCTTCCCAAACAGAAACCCTGTACCCATTCAACAATGACTCCTCATTCCTTTCCCCCAAGCCCCAGGCACCCACTCTTCTTTTTGTGCCTGTGAATTTGACTACTGCAGTTACCTCCTGTAAGTGGAATCATTCCTTTTGTGTCTGGCTTATTTCAGTTAGTTCGGTGTTTTGAAAGTTCATCTGTGTTGTAGCATGTATCAGAATTTTCTTCCTGAATAATATTTTGTTGTATGTTTATACCCATTTTGTTTATTCATACATTGATGGACACTTGAGTTGCTTCTACCTTTTGGCTTTGTGAATAAACTACTATGAACATAGTTAGATTATGTTAGATTCCCTGTTTTTATTTCTTTTGGTTATATGCCCAGTAGTGGAATTGCTATATCATATGGTACTTTTCTATTTGATTTTTCTGAAGAACTGCCATATTTTCCACAGTGACATCACCATTTTACATTCCAACCAGTACTGCATAAAGGTTCCAATTTCTCCACATCCTTACCAACACTTGTTACTTTGTGTGCTTTAGATAATAGCCATTCCAAGGGGTATGAAGTGATAGCTTGTCATTTTGATTTACATTTCCTTAATGATTAGTGATGTTGAACATCTTTTCATGTGCTTATTGACCATTTGTCTATCTTCTTTGGAGAACTGTCTGTCTATTCAAGTTCTCTGCCCATTTTTGAATTGGGTTGCTTGTTTTTTGTTGTTGAATTGTAGAAGTTGTTTTTATTCTGGATATTAACCCCTCATCTGTGTTTGCAAATATTTTGTTCCATCCATGAGTTGCCTTTTTACTCTGCTGATAGCGTCCTTTGGTGCACAAAAGTTTGTTGTTATTTTTTGTTGTTTGTTTATTGATTTTAGAGAGAGAGGAAGGGAGAAGTAAGAGAGAGAAAAACATTGATTGGCTGTCTCCTGCATGCCTCCCACTAGAGACTGACCTCACAACCTGCGCATGTGCTCTGATCGGGAATCGAACCAGCAACCTCTGGATACATGAGGTGGACGTCCATCCAATTGAACCACACCGCCATGGGGACAAAAGCTTTTAATTTTGATAAAGTCTAAGTTGTCTTTTTTTTGTCATCTGTAATTTAGGTGTCATAGCCAAGGAATCATTGCCAAATCCAATGTTATGAAGCTTTTCCCTTTTTTTGTTTTTCTTCTAAGTATTTTATAGTATTAGTTGTTACATTTAGGTCTTCAATTCATTGTGAGTTAATTTTTGTTGTTGTTGTTAATCCTCACCTGAGGATATTTTTCCATTGATTTTTAGAGAGAGTGGAAAGGAGAGAGAGAGAGAGAGAGAGAGAGAGAGAGAGAGTCATCAAAGTGAGAAAGAGACATCGATTGGTTGCCTCCCACACGACCCCTACCAGGGCTGGGAATCGAACCCGCAACCCTTCAGTCCCCAGGCTGATGCTCTAACCACTGAGCAAAACTGGCTGGGACCATTGTGAGTTAATTTTTGTATATGGTATTTTGTATATGATAGCACTTTGATTCTTTAGTTCATTTCAGGTTTAAATTGGTGATACTCTGATTTAATCATTCCTTCTTCATTTTCAGCTTCAGTGATTCTAAAATGAGAAACTTCTCTTCCATCTGTCCTTTGGTTATTCAATGAGTGGTTATTCATTGGAAAAGGCAGGATAAAAGCTTTATTCTTTCCCCATATGTAAGGTTTCAGAATAGTGATTTGGTTCTTTAGCATCTTCCTGTGGTGCCCAAGTAGTTTTTGCTTTTGTTTTTGTGTTTAATGTCATGTACTTATGGTTTACATATATTTGATATACTTTAATCTATTATAGTTACTGTTTTTATTGAAGCTTAAATTGTCCTATAATGGTCAATGGGAGCCTCTTTAAGTTGGCCCTTGAGTCTTTTTTTTTTTTTTTTAATATGTTTTTATTTATTATTTAAAGAGAGATAGAAACATCATTGTGAGAGAAACACCCATCATCCCCCACCGGTGATTGAGCCTGCAACCCGGGCATGTGCCCTGACTGGGAATCAAACTAGGACCTAATCCACTGAGCCACACTGGCTGGGCGGTCCTTGAGTCTTTTAACAAGACCCTGGTTGTCTTATTTTTTTTTAATCCTCACCCAAGGATATGTTTTTCATTGAATTTAGAAAGAGGAAAAGGAGGGGTTAGAGATGTGAGAGAAACATCGATCAGTTGCCTCTAGTATGCACATTGACCAGGGCTCAAACCCAAAACCTAGGTATGTGCCCTGACCAGGAATTGAACCTGCCACCTTTCAGTGTCTGGTACGACCCTCCAACCAACTGAGCCACACTGGCCAGGGCGACCCTGGTTGTCTTTGATAACTTCTTGCAGTCTAGAATAATTAAATGTTCTTGGGTCATATAGTATATGTCTAATCTGAGACCTGGAATTAACTAATTCTTTAAGGATATGGTATTTGGAAATAACTATTATTATTTTACTTTAAAATTTAAAAATTTTTTTATTATTATTGATTTTAAAGAGAGAGGAAGGGAGAAGGAGAGAGAGATAGAAACATCCATGAGAGAGAACATCGATTGTCCACCTCCTGCGTGCCCCTCATTGGGGATTGGGCCTACAACCTGGGCATGTGCCCTGACAGGGAATCGAACCGGTGACCTCTTGGTGCATAGGTCAACACTCAATCACTGAACCACACCGACTGGGCTACTTTAAAATTTTAAAAGATTTTACAGTAGCCTATTAAGCATACTTATTTAGTCTTTTAAATAGTTCCCTTTAGTTTTGGAGATTTGAATTTTCTTATTTGTTTTGCCTCTTCCACGGTTATTTTTAAGCATTTAGGGATTTTTTTTTTTGTTTTGCTTAATCCTCACCCGAGGATATTTTTCCATTGATTTTTTTAGATAGAGAAGGAAAGGGAGAGAGAGAGAAACATTGGTGTGAGAGAGACATATTGATTGATTGCTTCCAGCACAACCCTGACCAGGGCCTGGAATCAAACCTGCGACCCTTGCGTCCTTGGGCCGATGCTCTAAACGCTGAGCCAAACCAGCCAGGACTGTTTTTATATTTTCTGTGGATGCTTTCTGTTTGCTTTTTATTGGTAACCTTAATATATTATGGCTAAGGTCAATTTGGCTTCTGAATATTTGACATATTTCAATCTATAATTCTGGTAGTGTCAAAGAATGGAATTTTTTTGTTTTCCTTTTTTAATACTTCACCATTTTTAGCTTGGAAGCAGAGAGAAAAAGGCAGAAAGGTCACTATGGAATTGTGCAGCCTTGTAGTGGCTGAAATTAAAGGTGCCAGGTCAAGAAACGTCTTCTGTCTACAAGTCTCCTCCTACCTCTCATGTTAATGTGGATCATCTGACTTCTGTTGAATTTCTTGTTTTTCCTACGTGGATGTGAGGGGCATAAATGTCATGGTTGTAGTTTAATAAAATTTGCCAGGCAGCAAACTAGTGCTTTTAGGAAGAACAAAGAAGACAGTGAGAACTTGGGCAAACAGTTCTTGCTAAGCCCTAAAATATATCACTTTTATTCGTCCATACAGAAAACAAGCATGAGGCCAAGAGGAGGCGCACAGAGAGAGTTAGGAGAGAGAAGATAAATTCTACAGGAAATAAGGATTTAGAAAACAGAAAGAGGTCTCGAAGTAACAGCCATTCAGATCATATCAGACGAGGAAGAGGAAGACCTAAAAGTGCATCTGCCAAAAAGCATGAGGAAGAAAGAGGTATGAATAAATTCAAGCAGTTTGTTTCCAATACTGCGTTTTTCTAAGGTCTTAATTAGATAGCAGTGAAGGAAGTGTTTGGCAGGCATTGAACTCCTGGACTTAAAATCACCACTCATATTTTAGTTTGAAAGCATTTCCTCTAAGGATTGTTTAAAAAAAACAAACAGAAATTTAATTCTTATTGGAAAACTAAAGGCTTAAATTAGGTAATAAGCACCTTGCTATGAATTGGTGGTAGTGGAGTGCAGAAGATAATGTGTATGTGGCATCCAGGAGAAGCCTGTTCAGGTGGTTGTACTTTTCTTTTTTTTTTAAAGATAAATCTGGGTTCTGTTAAGTCTTATTTCAAACCGTTATACTATGAGTTTTTAAATTTTACTATTGAAGGTATTAGTACTATTCATTGTGGATGTTGACATTGCTGACCGTGTGCTCCTTGACTTGAGGCAGCTGTGGGATAGTTAGGTGCATTCCTCTCGGTCCAGAACATATTTCTGTTTCTCCCTACAGATCTCCTTTTTCCAGATAAGTCTACCAATAACTTGTTTTTTTAAATTTTATTTTAAAATAATTTATTGATTTGAGAGAGAGAAACATCGATTTGTTGTTCCACTTATTTATGCACTCATTGGTTGCTTCTTGTATGTGCCCTGACCACGGATCAAACCTGCAACCCTGGCGCATCGGGTCCACGCTCCAACCAGCTGACTTGTTTTTAACCATTAACTACAACTTGAGCTTCTCTTTTTCTTTGATTTATACATCTTTTTTAAAAACTTTTTATCATGGAAAATGTCAGCGATTACACAAGAGTAGAGAGAATAGTGTAGTGAATACCCATATGCCCATAAACATCTTTATTAATTTTTTTTTTTTTTAATCCTCACCAGAGGACATTTTTACATTTATCTTCAGACAGAGCGGGAGGGAGGGAGGGAAGGAGGAAGACAGAGAGAGAAACATCGATGTGAGAGAGACACATCAAGTGGTTGCCACCCACACGACCCCAACTGGGCCTTGGGACAAACTGCAACTGAGGTATGTGCCCTTAGCGGAAACCGAACCCGGGTCTCTCTGGACTGCGGGCCGACACTCTAACCACTCAGCCAAACTGGCCCGGGCGTCTTTTTTAAATTGAGGCTTTTAAGCTAGTAGTTAATGGAGAAAAGGGATAGTTGCTCTTTATAATTCTTTAAAAACCTCTCAAAATAACTTCATCTTCAGTGGAATGCTTTCATAATTTCTTATTATATTTGTGAGTTATGCTCTGCCTTTTCAGGTATTCAGTCTTAGGTATGCAAGTATTTGAGCATAAATGTAAATTTCTCCATTTTTAGACATTGAGAATTTTTTACCTATTAACCACTTTTCTCTGCTTTTATTTGAATAAAGTTACTGCTGTTAGGGAAAATGACTTCACTGATATAGCTGTTCTTAACTTTTGTCAAAGATATACTGTTGTATGGCTAAAGGAATAAGATTTCTATTGTTTGACTGTGCTCTATGAAGACTGTACTTAGATACTCATTAGTTCCTTGGGTAATTTCGCTGCTTTTTCTCTTCTGTTGTGCTGCTCTTCCAGAGAGTTTATTTCCTTAATTTGAATGTGTTGTTTTAACAGAGGGATGATCAGAAAAATCTATACTAAAGACTGTTTCAGGAAGGAAACTAGGTAAAGAAAAGTCAACAGAAAAAAGAAGAGAGGAAAATACTGCTTGGCCCAGAAAACAACATTCTTTTCAGTTGAAGTAAAGGGGATATAACCAAAGAACAGAGAAGGAATGCTTCTGGTGAGGGTGGGAGATGAGGAAACAGACAGTGACCATCTCAGTCAGGAATGAGGTCTGTGTTGTGCAAGGACTCTGTCTGTGCAGGTTTGAACTTTCAGTTCATGTTAACTCGAAGAAAGAAGCATTTATTTGGCTATACATTTTTTTCAAGTATCTTCAGTTTATTATAAAAAAGTTTTAAAGTTATTTATAAAGTAAAATATGTTTTAACTTATTTGCTTTTAATACAAACAGGAAAGTGCTCAAAGTCACTTTTAAAATAAACAAATCTTTTCATGTAGACCCAGATATTAGGCTCTTTGGGCAATCCAGTGTCTGTCATAGTGACTCTGCTCTGTCACGACAGCTGGGAAACAGCCACAGACAATATGTAAATGAGCAGGCGTGGCTGTGTTCCAGTTAAACTTTATTTTGTTTAAAAAATTTTTTTTCTTTATTGATCTTTAGAGAGAGAGGAAGGGAGAGGAAGAGGGAAATAGAAACATCGATGAGAGAGAACATCAATTGGCCGCCTCCAGCATGCCCCCTGACTGGGGATTTGGCCCACAACCCGGGCCTGTGCCCCGACCAGGAATCGAACTGGCAACCTCATGGGTCGATGCTCAACCACTGAGCCACACCAGCCAGGCATCCAGTTAAACTTTAGAAAAAAGCAGGTGGTGGGCCAGATTTGGCCTCTAGGGTGTTTTTTTTTTTTTAAATCCTCCCCCAGGATATTTTTCCATTTATCTTCAGATAGAGGGGGAGGGACGGGGAGAGAGAGAGAAAGAGAGAGAGAGAAAGAGAGAAACCAGGGCCAGGGACCAAACCATAACCGAGGCATGTGCCCTTGACTGGAATTGAACCCAAGACTCTTCAGTCCGAGGGCTGACGCTCTAACCGCTGATCCAAACTGGCCAGGACATGAAGTGTCTATATATTTTGGAATAGACTTCTTTGATATACTTCTTAGTGTTAAGCAGCTATTTATTTTTTATTTATTTTTTCTTTTTTTTTTTTGTTCAGACAGAGTAGGAGGGAGAGAGAGGAAGCGAGAGAGAGAGAGAAACATCGACGTGAAAGGGCCACATCGAGTGGTTGCCACCCGCACGACCAACCAGGGCTGGGGACAAACTGCAACCGAGGTACGTGCCCTTAGCGGGAACCGAACCCGGGTCTCTCTGGACCGCAGGCCGACGCTCTAACCGCTGAGCCAAACCGGCCAGGGCTTTATTTATTTTTTTAGAGAGAGAGGAAGAGAGAGAGAGATAGAAACATCGCTGTGAGAGAGCCATTGATCGGCTGCCTCCTGCAACAGGGATCGAGCCTGCAACTCAGGTATGTGCCCTGACCAGGAATCTAACTGGGGCCTCTCAGTCCATGGGAGGATGCTCAATCCACTGAGCCACACCAGCCAGGCAAAGTTTACCATTATTTTAATAAGGACAACTTGACAGTGTGCTGAAACACATTTTTTCTTTTTTATCCTCACTCGAGGACATTTTTCCATTTTTTGTTCAGATAGAGTGGGAGGGAGAGAGAGAGAGAGAAACATTGACTTGAAAGGGACACATAGAATGGCTGCCTCCCACACGACCAACCAGGGCCGGGGACAAATTGCAACCGAGGTACGTGCCCCTAGCGGGAACCGAACCCGGGTCTCTCTCGACCGCAGGCCAACGCTCTAACCGCTGAGCCAAACCGGCCAGGGCTGAAACACATTTTTAATTGACTTTCTTGTTTTCTATATTTTGAAAATGAATAGGAAGAAGAAAGAATAGAAAACGTGTTAGGTATCCAGATAACAACATATCTTTATAAAATCTTAAAAAATCATTAAATGTAGCAATTTTTGTTTGATTTCAGATAAGTTTTCATTTTATATGTGGGGAGCATGGGAGTATGATTACTCTGGACATTAGTAATGCAGTGGCATCTTTGACTGAAATGTATTGGGCAATTCTGAGTATCTTATTAATGAACATACAGAATTCTGTAGACTTCACAAATCCTAGTAAAAGGGTATTTTCAAAAATGGCAAAAACACGAGGACAAGGAATGGGCGAAGCAGCAAAATTCTGGAAAATGGTAACTACTTCAGCACACCTCTGAAACCTAAATTGTAAGCTCCTTTGGGGAAGCTGAGAAAGACACTGATTTTTATTACACAACTGCCTTAAGATGAGGAATTTGTCATCAGTTATGTCTGGAAGTGCAGAGGTGAAAGTGAGGCCAAAAACAATATTGTTTGAAAGGCTTTTTAAAAATATCCTGTTAAGGCTGTTTACCTCGTCCTCCCTTCTCTCCAAGTTTATCCTTTGAAAAGGTGAGACAGAAGAGTCTCTGGTCTAGGGAACACTAGGCTTCACTGAGGCAGGGACACTATATTCAGATCAGGACGATTAGGTGAACATGGGAGACGGTAAATGCTTAGTTCTGCAAGTCAGGCGGGCTTATATCTTCCAGGCAAGAGATTAGAAGTATCTTCTCTAGGGACCCTGAAGAGCCCAGGAGAAAAGGGCTAAAATAAAGACATTTTCATTAAGGATTGCACAAGGAAATGGCCCAGGCAGAGCATCCTAAAGTGATGACCAGTCAGGCTCCACATGTGTGCAGGTGGTCCCACTACTAAGTATGAGCATATTACAAAGAATCACCTAGATATAATGGAAGAAAGCATCTAGTACGAAAGGCTAAGACCAAGTCAACAGGGAAGAAAAAAAACTGGGATAAAACAAGTTTTTGCAGGGAAAAGAAAAAATTAAGACTATCATATATATTCTTAGTAAGAGAACATATTGTAGTCATAAAACAAGAACAAGATGACATTTTAAAGGAAATTGCAGCCCTGGCCAGTTTGGCTCAGCGGTTGGAGCGTCGGCCCGCGGACCAGAGAGGCCTGGGTTCGGGTCCCGCTGGGGCATGTGCCTCAGTTGTGGTTCGTCCCTGGCCCCGGGTGGGGTTGTGCGGGTGGCAGCCAGTCGATGTGTCTCTCTCACATCAATGTTTCTCTCTCCCCTTTCTTCCTCTCGCTCTATCTGAAGATAAATGCAAAAAAGTGTCCTCGGGTAAGGATTAAAAATAAATAAATAAAAAGAAATTGTAGATGTCAGAAAGTACCTGGGAAATGAACTTTAAAATATGAACATATAGCCCACCAGGTGTGGCTCATTGGATTAAGCTTCATCCCATGGACTGAGAGGGCCCGGTTTGATTCCAGGTCAGGGCACATGCTGGGGTTGCAGGCTTGATCCCCAGGAGGGGGCATGCAGGAGGCAGCCGGTCGATGTTTCTCTCTCACATTAATGTTTCTATCTCTTTCTCCCTTCTTCTCTCTCTAAAAAATCAATTACAACATATTTTTTAAAAATGAATATATATATATGTGTTTGTGTGTGTGTGTGTGTGTGTGTGTGTGTGTGTGTGTGATTTGCAGAAATGAAAAACTGTAACAGAAGGCTTATAGACAAAATTGAAGAAATGTACCAGAATGTAGAGCAATAGGAAAAGAGATGAAAAAGTAGAATGGAGAGGTAAAAAATTCAGAGGACCAGTTTGAAGTCAACATCTATAAATAATTGACACTGCAGAAAAAGAACATAGAAGATGAAGGAGAAGGAGAAGAAAGTCATCAGTGAAATAATTCAGTAAATTTTCCCAAACCTGAAGAACTTCGAGTTTCCGTATTGAAGTGGCCCACCAAATTCCCAGTGGATGGTTAAAGTAGAGATTCTACCAAAGCATATTATCATAAATCATCTCTCTTTGGTTCAAGTGTTCAGAGAAAAAAAGACAAAATATTCAAAATGGTATTAGAATTAACAGAGTGGAACAAACTACTGATACATGAACAGCATCATTGAATTTCAAGAACATGTTAAACAAAAGAAGCTAGACGCAAAACAGTACATCCTATACAATGCCATTTATATGAAGTTCAAGAACAGGCAAAATGAACCTGTGGTGATACACTCAGAACAGCCATTGCTGGTGGGGTGGGGAGGGACTGAAGGAGAGGTGCATGAGGACATTTCTGTATCTTTTTTTTTTTTTTTAAATTGATTTTAGAGAGAGGGGAAGGGAGAGGGAGAGATAGAAACATCGATGAGAGAGAACATCGATTGGCTGCCTCCTGCATGTCCCCCACTGGGGATCAAGCCCATAACCTGGGCATGTGCTCTGACCGGGAATCGAACCCGCGACCTCTTGGTGCAGGGTCGACGCTCAACCACTGAGCTATGCCGGCCAGGCCATTTCTGTATCTTGATTGTGGTGTGGGTTACTTGAGTGTATGTTTGTCAAAATTTCTTCAATTATATACTTAAGGTCTATGCATTTCACTGTAAATTTAGCAGTAATTTTTTAAAAACTATAAAAAAGGGTATTGGGTTTTCTTAACAGTAGCACCAGTTGATGGAAGACAGTTTTTTGCTTTCACAGTACTGAGAGGAAATCCACGAGTCTTTTGTCAACCACACTCTAAATGAGTGTGAAGGCAGACCGAAGACGTATTCTGACGTTCAGGGTCTCAGAAATTTGCTATCTGTACTCCTTTTCTCAGGAAGCTACTGCAGGGTACATGCCATCAAAATGAAAAAGTGAACCAAGAAAGTGTCCTGGGATGTGGGACACAGGGTCCAGCTTGAGAGAAAGATGAGAGTCTCCAGCATGATGTTGGAGAAGAGATCTCAAAATGACAATTGTGCCATCAGTAGGCCTAGAAAGCAGCCATTTCAGATTGGAGCAGAGCAGAAGACCTGCAGAGATTTCTTCAAGAAGAAAAATTGATATAATTCCTAATATGTATAAACATTCTGAAAATTGTATACAACTAGGAGAGAGTTTGGGTTCAATTAGTAATGAAAATTAAGCAGAAAAAGAGAATCTTTTCAGGGAAGACAGTCTACATGAAAAGTGAAATAATTTATATAATCAAAATAATGTAAATATTGAATAGTAATCTCACCAGAATTGTGATATAACTATAATGGGAAGATGTGAGGGAAGCATGTGTTGGGGGCAAGAGATGGAAAACAGTAAAATTCTAATTTTCCACTGTGGAAAGTCAATTAGTAATGCCTAAAACCAAAAAAAAAAAAAACAAGAAGTAGCATCATGTGAAAATGTTCCTTAGAGAGAGAGAGGTAAAAACAAGAAGTAACACTGGGGGGAAATGAGGTTGCATCTGGAGAGTGGGAAATGCACATGGGGGAGGAGGACTTCTGTTTTTGGTAATCCGTTTTGTAAAAATTTGACTCTCAGGTACATGCATGGTTAACTTGGATTAAAGAGAAAAACATTAACAACAACAACAAAAACAAAAGTAGAATAATAGTAGAGCTTGAAAAAAATTTGGAAGACTGTACACAGAAATAATGTTAGTTGTGATTTTGCTGGCTTATTAGCTAGGTGATTTCTGTTTTATCTTTCTGTATGTAAAAAAATTTCTGTCATGAACTTGACTTACATTTGTAGTCAGGAGGGGAAAAAATAGAAATAAATGTTGGTTATTATATTTCGTAGCAAGGCTAAGGTGAAGAAATTCAGATATTCATAAAGGCACCATTGATGTTCAGGCAGGACTGTCTTTAGGGTGAGAAAATTCATTTTGACAGAGTCAGGTGGCTCATGCTAGTGAGGAGAAAAGTATTTGAGATTCTTACAGAAATTATGTAGATATTAGATGGTATGTAGAAATATATGGTCTCCATTTAGTCTTTAGAATGTAGTTCATGACATTTCAGTAACTCCTTTGTAATGTAAAAATTTTTTCAGTCCAGTAGCATAATACTTTGTAATATTTAATGTACATTATAGTGTCATGTATAATATTGTCATTTAAAGAAATACCTGAAAGCTTTAAATTTTTAAACAGAAATACTGCATCTACTGCCTTTATATTAAGCTTTCCCTTTTTCTTTTAACAGAAAAACAGGAAAAGGAAATTGACATCTATGCTAACCTCTCTGATGAAAAGGCTTTTGTGTTTTCAGTCGCCTTGGCAGAAATAAATAGAAAAATTATCAATCAAAGACTTATTCTCTGATGTTTGTCTGCAGAATGTGTTGAAACTTTCTTCAGGATTACATCAGCAAATTCTCAAAACAGCTGTGGACTCTCAGGAGCATTCTGACGGCATCTGTAAGGGCCCGGACAGTTGCCTCTGTCACCGAGCCTGTGCCGCACTCTGGGAGCAGAGCTGTAGGCTTGGACTGTTCTGGGATTTCCTTGGTCCCCAAGGAGTACTGTCAGTGTTCTGTGTTTGGGATATAAGTAAGTGTATTTACAAAAACAAAACAAAAAACTGGATGACTATTCAAGGTGAAAGGGGTAGGGATGGGAGCAGAAGTATGAAAACTAGGGAAATAAATGCTTGATGATTTTCAGGTTTGCCACCAGAGATGCAATATTTTAAATACTTTGAGGAAAGAATGGCTTTTAAAAATATATATTTCAGATTTTCAGCACTAATGGATTGCATATATACGGTTCATTTACTTTTAGCAAATTGGCAATTGGTATTTTATTGAATGGGGAATTAATATAAATTGTAAATTTTGTCTTAAATTGATTTTTTTCTTGGCCTTTATTTTTATGACTTAAGGTATGAGTTATATTTTGGGACATACTTTCTAGACAGTTTGGAATTTTGGGTGCTATATTAAGAAAAACATTTAAGGCTATATGATACTTCAGATATAAACACCTTGTTTTCTTGAATGTAATTTATTTAATGGTTATAAAAACAAAACAAAACACTTTTCTGCTCTCAAGATGGTGCCTGTTAACCTAAACATTAAATATATTTATTACATGCAAAATATTTCTTATCCACTTTTAAGCAGTAATGTTTTATCTGAATGGATGTTCATTTATGCATCCTGATAATTATTTAAATTGTTACTTAACCTCACTCTGAAAAAAAAAAAATAAACCTTAATATTTAAACTAATAGATTAAATAGTGTTACAAGCTTTTTGTTCTAGTGAAGTTTGTGAAATATATTTAAATTCTTAATTTTTTATTGTTTTGTTAATCCTCAACCGGGGAAACTTTTCCACTGATTTTTAGAGAGAGTGGAAGGGAGGGAGGGAGGGAGAGAGAGAGAGAGAAACATCGATGTGAGAGAGAGAGACATCAGTTGGTTGCCTCCCGCACTACTGGACCCGGCCAGGATCGAACCTGCAACCCAGGCACATGCCCTTGACCACAGTTGAACCTTCGAGCGACTCTTCAGTCTGCAGGCCGATGCTCTAACTACTAAGCAAACAGGCAGGGCAAACTCTTAATTTTTCTAGTGTTAAATGATAGCCATTTATAGTTGCTTTATTTTATATTAAATACTTTTGTAGTTTTACATATCAATTTAATGATTTACATTCAGACTTGACAAGAACTTTCCCTATTTTAAACCTACCCTCCTCGGCCAAATCTGTTTGAGAGTCCTAAAGCTTAATGAGGGAGGGTAGTCAGTCATCATACTTGCAGCCTTAAGAGAATTTACTTTCCAGTTGCAACAGTAGCATTGTCCGCTCCATCTACATCTCTCAGCACCTTCCAAGAGAAAAAGAGGTTTACGGGGTTTTTTTGTTTGTTTGTTTTCTACTTTATTTAAATGGTAGCCAGCAGAGGGAGCTGAAGAGGTGGCTAAGACAGAATTTTCCTAAGAATTCCTTTTCAGTCAACCCCCATATTTATCTGCAGCTACTAATACAATTTTCTGGTATGCATTTTAAAGCCCTAGTAATAAAATTTATTCCTGAGAATGCTAATGTGATTTTATCTTTGAAACATTATACAAGAAAACTATTTCATTTTGAGGGGAAAAAATCATAAAAATGGTAATACCTAAAAATGCTGTGAACAAATATATGTCCTCAGAGAAAGCAAGAACAGCTTATTGAGTAGGCATCTCTTTAAAGAATTATTGATGTCGGAGTCTATCCCTTTAAAGCCAAAGACCCTTAGGGGAAAGTCATGTTCAAATAGTCATTGGATAAGGGAGGAGACTGGTGACGAGGCTGGAGCATGCCATGTAGAAAAGTAATTTATTTCAGATGCTCATAATGTTATTTCAGATGCTCAGAATGTCCTGGAGAAGATCTGGGTATATTTCAAAATGGTTGGTTATTCTCTCTGTCAGAGGTATGAGGGGTTTTCTTCTTGGTTCTGAACCGTGAGAACCTGGTAGGATCCTAGGAGTACCCATGAATGTGTGCCCTCTGCCCACCAAGACTGCAGCCCCAGGCGATTCTCACTCACACTAGTCCATGTCACATCCAGCATTCTTCAGAACCGGAACCACCATGGATGTGTTCCTGTCATTTTATGGCTTCAGAGGTTTCTGCTCCAAGTAAGAGACTATTCCTGCGATGCTGTGTATTTGCATATCTCCAGATTTCAGGGCGGCATTTGCCCCACAACCTCAAAGAGAGTCATTGAGTTTTCAGTTTCTTTAGCTCTTTTCTTGTAAAGAGAGTGATGACTTCCAAGCTCTTTCCATGTCAGAGCTGAAACTGGAAGTCTCATTATAGACTGTCATATCTACAGAGTAATCATAACAATACCTAGATTAATATTCGAAACTAGAGACTGGAGCCTGATCACATGACACACAGAGCACAGTCTGCCCCTTGTCTTGCTGCCCTTCTTCTCGAGCTCTTCTACTCTCGAACAAAGGCAGTGGCAAATGCCTACTCTGCCTGACTGCTGCAGCTGCCCTTCATGCAGCTGAGAACACGCCGGCCCCACCCACAGAGCGTGCAGAGTCCTTGGGTCATGTGTGTTAAATCATGTGACATAAAGTTAACTATGATGGACACCTCTTATTTAGAGATGGCAAGGGGATAAGGGAGGGAAGGAAACAATGCCCCCATGCCTGTGGATGTCGTCCTTTGCAGTACACTAAGGCAGTTCTTTTTTCTTTTTCTTTATTGAATTTAGAGAGGAAGGGAGAGAGAATCATCGATAAGAGAGAACATCAATTGGCCGCCTCCTGCATGCCCCCCACTGGGGATTTGGCCCACAACCTGGGCATGTGCCCTGACCAGGAATTGAACCGGTGACCTCTTGGTACAAGGGTCAATGCTCAACCACTGAGCCACACTGGCCAGTCAGGCAGTAGTTTATAACATACCAAGGCAAGTTTCAGCTTCATTTAGTATACTCAAAACCTTTGAGTCTATGGGTCAGCTTACCAGCCAAACTATTAGATCTCTTCTAACCCCCTCAAGTTAAAAATTGAATTCAGTCCATTCGAGTTGTGGGCCAGATCCCCAGTGGGGAGCATGCAGGAGGCGGCCAATTGATGTTTCTCTCTCTCCCTCTCACTTCTTCTCTCTCTAAAAAATCAATTAAAAAAATTGAATTCAGAATATTGGTATATTCAGTCTGATCCAGCTTTATATTCCTTCTGCCATGATCCCACACCCTTAAGATCCGTTCCCACACATACCCCATGTATTACTTCTGTTGTAATTGGAAAACTCTCACAGGTCTTTTGGTGTGTAGTGCGCTTGTTCTGTGTGGGTCACACTTTGTAACTCATCCTTTCCTGAGAGTTCTTACCATGCCCTCATCTTCTTTAAAGTATCTTATTTATTATTTAATTTATTGATTTTAGAGAGAGAGAAACATCAATTTTTGCTGTTACACTTATTTATGCATTCATTAGTTGATTCTTGTATGTGCCCTGACCACTGACCAGGGATCAAACCCTTGGCTTATCAGTACAACACTCTAACCAACTGCCAGGGCACCGTCATCTTTCATCTCTGCCTTGACTGCTTCCCTGAACCTCGTCTGCATTTGAAGTTTGAAAGTTTCCACTGAATCTACCTTGGTCTACATTATAGTTCTTGGTTGTTGAAAAACATATTTTTGAGCTTTTTGTCTTACACCTCTTCATTTGTGGCTTTTTAAAAAACTTATCTTTATTGTTGAATGTATTACAGCTGTCCCCCCTCTTTTTTCCTCATTGACACCCTCCTCCCCAATCCCGCCCCCCTCCTGCCTTCCCACACTATTGTCTGTGTCCATTGGTTATGCATATATGCATAGAAGTTCTTTGGTTTACCTCTCCCCCCACATTCCCTTTGAGGTTCATCAGTCTAACCACCAATTTGTACTTCTTAATTCCTTCATCTTTTTCACCCATCCCCAAACCTCCTCCCATCTGGCAAGCAACAAAAACTTCTCTGTATCTATGAGTCTGTTTCTGTTTCTGTTCTGCTTGTTCATTTTGTTTGTAGATTCAATTGTTGATAGATATGTATTAATTGCCATTTTATTGTTCTCCTTCAAGAAGACCCTTCATCATTTCATATAATACTGGTTTGGTGGTGATGAACTCCTTTAGCTTTTTCTTGTCTGGGAAACTCTTGATATGTCCATCGATTCCAAATGATAGCTTTGCAGGATAGAGTAATCTGGGTTGTAGGTCGTTGCTTTTCATCACTTTGAATATCTCTTGCCACTCCCTTCTGGCCTGCAAAGTTCTTTTTGAGAAATCAGCTGACAGTCTTATGGGAGCTCCTTTGTAGGTAACTAACGGCTTTTCTCTTGCTGCTTTTAAGATTCTCTCCTTGTCTTTAAACTTTGACATTTTGATGATGATGTGTCTTGGTGTGGGCCTCTGTAGGTCCATCTTGTTTGGGACTCTCTGTGTTTCCTGGACTTGTGTGTTTGTTTCATTCACCAAGTTAGGGAAGTTTTCCGTCATTATTTTTTCAAATAGGTTTTCCATTTCTTGCTCTCTCTCTTCTCCTTCTGGTACCCCCATGATGCGAATGTTGGCACGATTGAAGTTGTCCCAAAGGCTCCTTACACTGCCCTTCATTTTTTGGATTCTTTTTTCTTTTTGCTGTTCTGATTGGGTGTTTTTTGCTTCCTTATATTCCAAATTGATCTTTTGTTTCTTGGCTTTATCTATTCTACTATTGATTCCCTGTAAATTATCCTTTATTTCAGTTAGTGCATCCTTCATTTCTGACTGGTCCTTTTTTATGTTGTTGATGTTCTCACTAAGTTCCTTGAAGTTCTCATTAAGTTCCTTGAGCACCCTTATAACCAGTGTTTTGAACTCTGCACCTGATTGATTGCTTATCTCCATTTTGTTTAGTTCTTTTTCTGGAGTTTTGTTCTTTTCTTTCATTTGGGTCATGTTTCTTTGTCTCCTCATTTTGGTTGCTTCCCTGTGTTTGTCTCTGTATTAGGTAGTGTTGCTATGTCTCCTAGGCTTTGTAGGGTGGCCTATTGTAGTAGGTGTCCTGCACAGCCTCCCTGATCACCCCAGCTGGGCCCTCGAGGTGCACCCCTAGTGTGGACTGTACAAACTTCTGTTGTAATTGAGACTGGATTGCTGTTGGCACATCAATGGGAGGGATTTACTCAGGCTGATCAGCTGTAAGGTCTGGCTGTGCCCACTAACCACCGACCTCTGACTACCTTGGGTGATCAGTTGTGCAGGGGCCCCCCACACAGAGCAGAGTTACGTCAGCAAGGCTCTGGTACCCACTGACTCCACTCATTGAGTGTGTTACTTGTGGAGGTGGTTGGGTGGTGGTGCTTTGACGTGGTCTGAAGCTGTCCACTGGGTGTGCTGGCTCTGGGGCAAGGTCAGCCACTGCCTATTCTACCTGGGGCCACCAGGCATAAGCTACAAAGTGATCTGCCTATGGCTGCTTCTTGTGCCAGGCCTGGGGCCACTTAGTGAGAGGTATGGGGCTCGCTGGGACCAGATGCTTGTTTGACAGAATTTAGGAATATCTGAAGCAGGATTCAAGACAGGCCAATCCTATGGTAAAGCCATGGGAAACAGCTTGGGTGGGCCCGAATGTTGGGTGGGGCAGGGCCTCAGGGAATCACCAGGGCAGGGCAAACAGTGTGAGCCAGGTTGCTGGAGTCCCAGATATGGTGCCCATCTGCCTGCCCTGTGGAAGAAGGGCTCACCAAGGGATCAACGGCCTCTCGCAGCAAGTCTGTCCGGGAGAAACTGTTCCTCTAGCTCTCGCCCCAATGCTGAACAACTCAGTTCTTCCCCGTATGTCTCTGGTGCCTTTCAAGCAGCCTCCGCCACGCTGGAGCCTGAGGGTGTGGGTCCGAGTAAGTCCTGTGTGGGCCCTTTAAGAGGAGCTGCCTGGGGCTCCAGCAGCCTCAGCCTCCCTCAGCCTCAGTTCCCGCTGGCTTTACAGCCAGAAGTGATGGGGATCCTCTTCCTGGCACTGGAACCCTGAGCTGGGCGCCTGGTGTGGGATGGGGACCCCTCACTTCTCAGAGAGGACCTTCCCAGCTGAGGTGTCCTCCTGCTTTTTATCCGCCACACGTGGGTGGGACCAGCCCTTCCGCCTCTGTCCTCCTCCCAGTCTCCATGTGGCTGCTGCTTTAATTTCGTAGTTGTAGGACTTCCCTTCGGCTCGATGTCAGGCGGTTCTGAAGAATGTTTGTTCTGTAGTTTAGTGTGATTTTGATGTGGTTGTAGGAGGAGGCAAGACCGTGTTTACCTACGCACCACCTTGACCCGAAGTCCGTTTGTGGCTTTTTTAACCCTAATAACTTGATCTTTGCTTGTCTGGCCTTATTTAAGAAAGAAGGTCCATGGAACCAGGGTGGCATCTCCCAGTGACAGTTCTAACTGGGTGCTCTGGACGTGTGTTGAGGGAGGTGAACGGGAACTCGTTTTGAGGTGAGGCCACCTGATGGCCAGAATGAGAACTTCACTGTGAGACGCCAAATTGATGACTAGAGTGTTAGGTTCTCCAGTGTGGCTTGTCTGTTGTCTTTAGAGAGGAGCTGCCGGGGACCTGTTCATTTTTGCTTGAAGGGTCCGTGCCAGCTGCCTGTACTTGCTGGTGAGCGAGGAACTGGAGGTGGGTAAGTGGGTGGTGGAGCAAAGCAGGTGGGGACAGTTGAGCCACCATCTGCTTGGGCTCCCTCAGGCTGTGACAGTCATCTGCAGCCCTCATACCTTGTCCTGCTCTCTCTGAGGTCCTTTATCTGTTCACTCTGTCTCACCAACTTCCTGGCTTCCAGATCCGCGTCAGCCCTCTCCCTGCACTTCCCTGTCCTCCTTCAGGCTGGCTCCCTTCCTCTGTGTACCTGTGCTCCGTGAACGCAAAGACTTGGAGCAGAGGGAGCGTGTCTGGCTCATTAATAGAGGTTGAAGGACAACACACATTCACAAGTAGCATTTCTAGCAAAAGAATTAAATATTTCCATTAAAATAAATATTTCATTTTTATTTCTTAAAATGTATACAAGTAATCTATAAAAGCGTGCTCCTTATGAAAATGCAAACACAAAAGCATGGACTATACAGGGAAGTTGACTTTTCTGATTCAACTTGCTGTGTTTCATCCAATTCGGTTTCTAAGTTGAATCCACAGAGAGTCTAGACAGATATGACAAGGATTTCTCAATATGGGTGGAACACCTACTAAGGGTCGGTGAAACAGAGAAGTGGATTTTTGCCTTTTTAGAAAAAGGAAAACTGCAAAGTAAAATGTCGGCAGGGGAGAGAGTGATAGCTCTACATCTGCTGCCGTGGGAAGTTACCCAAGGTGTGTGGCCAAGTTCAAGTTCACAGAGCAACATGCATCTCAGTTAAAAGGTGGACGGCCCGATATCCAGAGGATGGACGCAGATATGTACATCTGTTAGCAGTAGTCAAGGCTGTACACCCAGTTATTAGCTGCAGCTACTTCCTGGGAAGAGAGCGAGTATCAAAGGCTTGTTTCTCCCTGTGGCTGACCTGGAGTGGGCCAGGGAGTTTGCCTGTGAACTGTTCCCATTTGTTCATCCAGCTCCCAGAGACGTCATTGCCTTCCTTGTAGGCTGCTCTGGGCTAGTGATGGCGGAGTTAGCAGGGTGGCCTGGAGTGGCTCTTGGCAGCCCAGGCCAGCTGACACACGCCACTTAGGGTTTCCAAGCAGCCAAGCTGTCCCCACTCACGCAGGGCTGATGCACTTGTGGCTAAATGCGGTGTGGCCAGGGCCCCAGGCCAGCTTCAGGGCAGGAAATAGAATGCCACCTCCATCACCAGGGAGACAATGGTCTGCGTGCAGGATTTAAAACCAGGGCCAACGAGAAGCTCAAAGGCACCATCTGCAGAGAAGGGGAGGAAGGAAGAGCAGAGGGCAGCTTGCATGGATTTTGTCTTGGGTTATAACTCGACCAGCCACTGGACCTCCCCCGTGTTTAAATCGATCTGTGTGTAAGATGGAGATAACGCTATTTGCACATCTCACTGGGGATTTATGAAAGGATTTCTGCCAGACCATTGGGATCCATGGATAGAAGGTGGTATGTAAGTGCACATGATAAACGTCCTCTGTGTGTGTGTGTGTGTGTGTGTTCAGTAGGTGCACGAGGGGCGTGCAGACCATCTGGAAAACAGTTTGAGTCTGGTCAGAACCAAACAGCAGTGACAACAAACACTTTTCAGTGCGTGGATTTGTCTTGGGTTTCGTGCAGGTCTGGGGGAATCGCATGTGAAATCCAGACCTGAGAACTGTTTTCCAACCTACTGCTCTGGTTAGCCGTACCGGTGCTGAAGTCACTGGAGAATGCCAGAGTTGGGGATCGTGCCCAAGTGTTGGCCGACTTTGCTGTAAAAAAGTCCCCAGTTAATTTCACCGCGAAGTGTATGAGTTGCACGTGGAGTCCGGCAGATTTGTTTCCAAGTTGGGCAGGAGCAAAATCTACTTAACACAAAGTGCAAAGAGGAATTGTTCTCCCCCCGGGGTTTGATGTTTCTGTGGCGTCCAGAGTCTGTGGTATGTTCCTGTGTTCTCTTCATTTAAGACTAAGCAGCTGACCTTAGCCCTCGCGAGAAGGTTGTTACCGTGTTGTTTTCTGTCAGCTGGGGTCCTGAAAGAGCCCGTCGCCCTGCGTGTGGTTAACCCAACCTCTTGGGTACATATTGGCTGTCCGGAATAATTCCTGTGGGTCTCGGTGAACGGTGACCCTTACAGAAAAACAAACTTGTTTAATAATGCGAATAATACACATTTTAAAAAATTAGAATAATTATATAAATGAAATGTAGAAAATAAAGATCACCTGCAATTCTCTCGTGAAGAATTATCCCTACCGACATCTATGTATATTTTAAAGGAAGGTGGGATTCTATTGTAGGCACTTGTTTTTCGATCTGCTTTTGGGGTGAGGTCTCCACCTACGCGTCAGGAAAGAGTATCACAGATCCTTGGGGTCTCCGGCCAGCTGTTGTGTGTGGGGGTCCTGCTTCGCATGCGAGGTGCTGGAACAGGGGCCTTCGACTGCAGTCAGCTCTGGTAACAGACCTTTCCAGGAGTCCTTCCCTCAGATGTCTCCACTTCCTTAGCGCTCCTGTGTTTTGGCAACAGCATCCACCCCAGAACTGGTAACCACTTGCTGATCTTAGCTTCCTGTGCCTCCCCATCATGTACCCGCTGTCAGGTTCACCCCCTCCTTTTCTCATGCCAACACCCCAGCTGGGGCATAACGTAGGCAGTGCAGTGCCCGAGCCGCACAGCAGACCCGGGGGCACCACCCAAAGCCGAAAACGTCGCCAACATGCAGGAGGGGACCCTGCACCCCTCCGAACCAATGCCCTTTACCCCAGGCAATCATTCCATCCATTCTCAAACACGAATTTCCTCATTGACTTCCCACTGCTATCCCCACACCCTGCTGCTTTGGGCCTAAAGGTCTCTGCCTGGATTTCCTGGTCCGCTCTCTGAAGGTCCTGCCTGCTGAACCATGTGGGACTCTCCCAAGGCCAGCCTTTGCCAGGCTCCCTGCGGATTTTTTTTTTTTTTTGGGCAAGCGAAAGCAAAGTTTATTTGAAAAGATAGACAGACTGCCCGCAGTGGGGAGGGGACCCAAGCGGGTTGCCCTCCATGCAAGTTCTGCACTGTGTCCTTACTAGAACTGCCCTTGCCTTGGCCTCGCCAAGCTGCACCCATCCTTCCAGGCTCAGCTCGTCTTATTTCCTCCAGGAAGTCCTCCCTCTTTGCCAAAAGGTTTTCCAATTTCTTTCCCTCCCTGCACACTCTGAATTAGTTGACACCATGTGACTGAGTTTCTGCAAAGTCCTGGGGCCTTGGACACTCAGCCACTACACCGTTCCTACTTCCCACTCCCATTGACCATTCTTTTTTTTTTTTTTTTTTTTTTTAATTTTTCTTTATTGATCTTAGAGAAAGAGGAAACATTGATGAGAGAGAACATCGATAGGCCTCCTCCTGCATGTCCCCCACTGGGGATCAGGCTCACAACCTGGACATGTGCCCTGACTGGGAATCGAACCGGTGACCTCTTGGTGCATGGGTTGACGCTCAACCACTGAGTCACACGGCTGGGCCCATTGACCATTCTGTTCTGCAGCAGACAGTTCTGCAAACCCTCCCTTTTCTCCCCCAATTTTGCACATCAGGGCTGCCCGAGGTCTGCCGCGCCCCAAACCCAGACCCTGCTCCTGTCTACCCCTCTGTCCCCACTCTTGGGTCTTCGCTACCCAGCTCAGCCACATCTCCCCAGACCTCAGGTTCCACCAACCCATTTTTCAGACTTGACATCAAAAACTCCTGAGACCAGCCCTGGCCGGTTTGGCTCAGTGGTTAGAACGTCGGCCCGTGGACCAGGGAGTCCCGGGTTCGGTTCCCGCTAAGGGCACGTACCTCGGTTGCGGTTTGTCCCCAGCCCTGGTTGGGGTTGTGTGGGTGGCAACCGCTCGATATGTCTCTCTCACATCGATGTTTCTGTCTCTCTCTCCCTCCCTCTCTCCCCTCGCTCTATCTGAAGGTAAATGCAAAAATGTCTTCGGGTGAGGATAAATAAAATATAAAAACAACAACAAAAACTCCCGAGACCAGGCTCTCGGAGGGTAGGGATGGACCAAGGAAAGAGAACTGGACTGGTGAAGATTGAATTCCTTTCATCACTTGGGGGAGGGCTGGGAATGCTGGTGTATGGCACAGCGTTGCCCCATGCCACCCACATCCTCTGCCTGGCAGTTTGTGATGGTCCCAGGTTCCCCGTTTTCCAGTGTGTTGTATAACCTGGCTCCTGCCCAGACAGTCTGACTTTCACTTGGCACAGGTAGAGGTCTGAGCTCCCGAGCGCTGGCACAATCCAGGGTCTAACTCAGACCTGCCGCTCTAGTGCCTTCCACAGGGTCTGCGCTCGGGCTCAGAAAGGAGCTCGTTCCAAAGCCTGCAGCCCTTCCCTGATTCCTTCCCACCAGGCCAGGTGAGCTGGGGTTCCAGGGTGTGTGTGTGTGTGTATACCAGTGGGTGTGGAGGGCCCGGCCTCTCCTGGGCGCGCTGGGAACAGAGGCTCTGACCAGGGAGGCTCCCTGAGGGCAAGCATTGAGCTGGAGCTGGCGTCTCAGCAGCTGCTGTCACCCCGTCCCCAACTGCAGCATGCCCCTGCATTTGGGGGTGCTGTATGTCTTAGTTGCTTCCTGAGTAGTTTTTAAATTTTTTTTCTTTTTTATTGATTTTAGAGAGAGAGGAAAGGAGAGGGGGAGAGAGAGAGAAACATGGATGAGAGAGAACATCGACTGGCCGCCTCCTGCATGCCCCCCCACTGGGGATCAGGCCCACAACCTGGGCATGTGCCCTGACCGGGAATTGAACCGGCGACCTCGTGGTGCAGGGTCGAAGCTCAACCACTGAGCCACACCGGCCAGGCTGAGTAGTTTTACTTGAAGAGGCAATAGCTGGATCCCCCCCAGCCTGGAGATTAGTCATCAGGCCCTCAGGCCCGGGTGCCAGCAGCCCCAGTGTGTGTGGGGGGGGAAGCTGGGTCGCCACCCCACTGTGCTGCTGGGTCCTCTGCCTGAGGGCCTTTGGCAGGGATTCCCAGTGCGTCCCCGGGGCCCCTCCATCAGGTCTCTGGGGTTTGAACTCAGGTCAGCTCGACTCCCAGGCTCCCTGCCTCCCCCTCCCTTCTAGGACCACACGGTGTTTGTTTCCCAACTGGACACTCCGCTAAGTGATGCAGGAAGTAGGCCCCTGAGGGGCAGATAGAGCCCAGCAGAGCAGATAACCGAGTGAAGCCTGGGGCGCCTCTGGGGCCTGGGGCAGGGTCAGAGATAAGGGGAAATGCCAGGCTTATCTGGGCTGCCAGAGTTCTAGAGAAATCGTCCCGGCTGGCCAGCCCACCTCATTCCCAGCACTCCCGGTGGCTGGGCATCTCCAGGCGGAGTCAACACGGAGTTGGCAGTCCCCGGGCAGCAGGATGAGGACTCTGTCCCCCCCTCCGGCACTTCACAGCCCCAGCGCCAGAGGCCAGCGTCGAGCGTCAGGTTACACCCACGTATTTTCGGTAAGGGCAGCTTCTGGCCGGCCTGCTTTGAAGTGGGAGCCCAAGAAACAATTGTTAGGGTCAGGGGACTACGGGAGCCTGGGTGACAATCGTTCCCTAGACCTGGGTCCTCTCGGACCGCAAAACTGAGCAGGAAGCTTTGGTTGCTGGGTCCAGGCTGGTAGGGTCAGCTTGGGTCCTTCCCAGCTCCTGAAGGATGTGGGTAGACAATGCCCGTGGCGCTAACCTCAGAGGTGTCGGTTCTGGACCCAGAGAGGCTTGCTGGGGTTCCGGTTCATCTCCGGTGTCCTCTCCTGAGTTAGCTCAGCTCGATGGAGTGTGCGTCTGCACATTCCATGTGCACCTCGGCAATCAGCAGTGCTTGCAGGGAAGGTGGCCGGGCAGGCAGGTGCCTGGGAGCTGAGGACGGCTGGGGGAGGTGGCCTCTTCCTCCTGCCCCCACCTGCGCTGAGCTGCCTCCTGAGCACATCCTGCTGGCTGACCCCTGGTGGGGTGAGGTTGGGGGGGTGGGGGGTCAGTTCTGATTGCTGCTGTTTTCCTGTATTACCCTGGGCCGGCACTGTGCCAGCTGTACTTCTGTGACTTCTCAGACAGCCCTGTGGTGCTGAGCTCCTTTCACAGGTGAGGAAACGTATGCAGAGAGGTTAGGCACATGCCAGGGGTGCGGCTGGCCCAGAAGTCACCTTCCCCCAAACACGTGGGCACCGTCGCTTGGAAAGTGGTCACCGTATTCGATTGTGTTCCCTAAGCCCCTTCGCTGCCACCTGTTTGCCTTGGCCTCTCCCCAATGCCGTGCCCACGACCTCTGCCAACCTGCCCTTTCCTGTTCCTCGGGGGCAAACATGCCGTTTCTCCTGGTACTTGCCCCAGTCTCCGCCTCATCCATTTTGTACATTATCTGTGCATTTCTTTGGTCAGAGAAATGAAGACGTAGTTCTCACTCTCCCCACAACCCCTCCCGTCCTCACAGTCCACGTCACTATTGTAACTTCATGTTTACCTTGTAGCACATTATTATCAACACCATGTGACTGTGACTCACTGAGAAACCCATTGTGGACTTCACTTTCATTCTTTCTCAGAACTCGGATTTTCTTAGGGTCTCTGACTTCTTTCGTTCCCCTTTGCCCCATATGCCAGCATCATACCAGTGGCTAAATTTGAGCACTTACTGTGTGCCGAATGCGGTTCCAGGTGCCTCGTAAACCTTCTCACGTAACTCCTGACATCGCCATGAAGCGTGTGCGTCGTCATTGTCACGTTCCAGCCCCGGAAGCGCGGGCTCCAGGCAAGTCAGCTGGCCCTGGGTCTGCCCCCGCCCCTGGCCGGGGCACGGTGACCCCAGACAGCCTGACGCAGGCCGCACGCCCTTCGCGTTTCTCTGCCTGTCTTTATCGTACCCTGTCGTGCACTGTTTTCTCCCCGGGGGTCCTCCCCTCGGTGGACTCTCATCCTCCTGTTGCACTTTGGGCCGAGGTCGAAGCTGTTGTGTTCTGGAGCTCGGTTTTTCATTTATTTAGGCCCTCATTTTGCTGGAGTATATCCTCGAAACAGCTTCCTTAGAAAGGGTATACATTTAAAAAAAAAATGTTTTCTTTATTGATTTTAGAGAGAGAGGAAGGGAGAGGGAGAGAGAGATAGAAACATCAATGAGAGAGGACATCAGTTGGTCGCCTCCTGCATGCCCCCCACTAGGGATCAGGCCCACAACCTGGGCATGTGCGCTGACCGGGAATTGAACTGGCCACCTCTTGGTGCATGGGTCGATGCTCAACCACTGAGCCACACCGGCCGGGCTGGGTATACATTTTTTTTACACCTTTGCAAGTCTTAATGCTCTTCATTCTGTCCTGACAGTGGTGCAGTCTTCAAAACTCTAAAGGGAAATGCTTTCTATTTAAAATGTTTTCATCAAATCTTGTTTTCCTGTGTCCAGTTGCTGTTAGGATGAGACATCTGATGTCATGCTGATTTCAGTTCTTTGACATCTGATTTTTTTCTCTTAAATTTCGGGGAGACCATAACCTTTTTTTTTTTTTTTTCCATCCTCACCGGATACTTTTCCATTGATTTTTTTTTTTTTTTTTTTTAGATAGAGTGGGAGGGATGAACAGAGAGATAGAGAGAAACATCAATGTGAGAGAGACACATCGATTGGTTGCCTCCTGCACGACCCCAACCAGAGCTTGGAATAGAACCTGCAGCCGAGGTACGTGCCCTTGACTGGGAATCAAACCCTCAAATGTGGTCTGCGGGCCAACGCTCTAACCACTGAGCCAAACGGGCCAGGGAGAGACTAGAATCTTTATCCCTGTGTTCCAGAATTGCATGCAGACAGTAGTATTTCTTTGATAGGTTCCTTCCCTCTTTCATTTCTCCTCCTGAAACTCCACTGAATTAGATGTGGGCCAGCTGGTACCACTGTCTAACTTCCGTGAGTTCCCTCTCCGTCATCCTTTAGTTCTGCTTTCTGGGTTATTAACTTTATTTTCTAATCTCTACCTTTTAAACTGTAGCATTCAGCCCTGGCTGGTTTGGCTCAGCGGTTAGAGCGTCAGCCTGCAGCCCAGAGAGACCCGGGTTCGGTTCCCACTAAGGGCACGTACCTCGGTTGCAGTTTGTCCCCGGCCCCGGTTTGGGTCGTGCGGGAGGTGGCCACTCGATGTGTCCCTTTCATGTCGATGTTTCTCTCTCTCTTTCTCTCTCTCCCTCCCACTCTATCTGAACAAAAAATGGAAGAGTGTCCTCGGGTGAGGATAAAAAAAATAAATAAAAATAAACTCTAACATTCGTATTTTTTTATTCATGTTTCTTCTTTTCCCGTAATCCCCTCTTTTCTGATGGACGGAATAGCCTTTCACGCTTCTCTGTGGCTAATGAGAGCTGTTTTAAAAATGTCTTCTGTTTCTCTGTTTCCTCCACAATCGATGTTTCTGCTTGTTTGTTTGGGGCTCCCCTTTTCATCTTGGGGGCTTCCTTTGAACACCTGGTGATCCTTTATTATCTGTGCATGTTCAGAATAAAGCACACAAAAATTAGGTGGGTGGTTGAGGCTTGGTGACTGCCTGACTTTGTTGAGGATGAGCAGATGGACCCCTAAAGCTGCTTCCCAAAATTGGACCCAGGGAACCCTAGTTCCCTAGGGAAGTATCACGGGAAGTGTGGGGGAAACGGGATTTCCTGGTCTGGCCAGAGGCAGGTGAGGTCCTGCTGGGGGCATGGTGTTCCCCAGATTGCTTTTGTAAGGAGAGTTTGTGTGTTTTAAACCACAGTGAACAACACAGACTATATCCATGAATATATTAAACTGATAACAACAGATACTACACTTGATCTTAGCCAAAAGATCGAGAAGCGATATATATCCATGAATATAACAATACTCTTTTGAACATCTCTGGTCTGGTCCATCAATGACACCTAGGACTGTGCCCCCAGAAGTGGGTCTGGGTTTCTGCATGGGCCGCGTAGGGGAGCTGTCCCCACAGAGGACAGGCAGTGAGGGGGCTTGGGGTCCAGCTGTGCTTACACAGCAAGCACACGGTGTTTAGGGGTCACCTAGAGCTTAAAGAGTGAAGTCACGTAGAGCTGGTTTTAGATGTCGGGTTTCCAGGTCCAAATTTATTGTCGTAATTGCTTTTATTCACAATCGGGGAGCTTAGCTGGACACCCAAGTCCCCTGTGGTGCCACCTGGACTCCAGCTGAGCTCCCTCAGGAGGCCGTGTGCATGTGCCCTCTCCGGCCTCACTTCTCCCTGAGGGCTGGAAGGAGCAGGTGTCTCAGCAGCTCCCAGGCCGCCTGGGGACTGGCAGCTCCTGTGTCCCCGCCTCGCTGCGTCCCTGCCACATGTCAACTTGAGCGTTTGTTTTTTTTTGGCTTCATTTTATGACGCTCTGTCAGAGTTCCATCTGAAACAAGGGCTTCGGGGCTGGAACCCTTGGAAACCACAGGAAGCCAGGCCCCTGGTCTTGAGGGCCTCACAGGTCTGCTTCAGCCGAGTCCCTGTTGGGGGAGCCAGGGTCCTGTGAGGGGCATGACCTGCGGGACAGCATTTGGCAAGCATCCCAGTAGCCATTGTTCCTCACTTCTATTTTTAGGTACAAGTGATGAGTGACGGAGGGCCTGGTGTGGGGAGGGAGCTGCAGACTCACCCACAGGCAGCCTAACACATTTGGGACATCTGCAAAGTAGGAGCACCGACATTTCTTTTTAATGTTTTTTTTATTGATTGATTTTAGAGAGAGAGGAAGGGCGAGAGAGAGAGAGAAAGATTAAAGAAAGAGCCCAGCCCATGTGGCTCAGTGGACGGAGCGTCATCCCATGGACTGAGAGGTCAGGGCACATGCCCGGGTTGCGGGCTCGATCCCCAGCAGGGGGCGGCTGATGGACGTTTCTAACTCTCTCCCTTCCTCTCTAAAAAATCAATAAAAACACATTTTTTAATAAAAGAGAGAAAGAAAGACAAACATCGCTTTGTTGTTCCATTCATGGATGCATTCCTCAGCTGGGCTTTGTCTGTGCCCTGACCGGGGATCCAACCTAAAACCTTGGCGTGTCGGAACGACACACAAACCAACTGGGCTCCTGTCCGGGGCCAACATTTTGTTTTTAATTTGCAGAAGCATCAAATGTTTCGTCGTGGCACAAATCAGAGCGGCCTCACGTGTATTTTCGGTCTTGCTTTTCATTGGGAATTAGCTGTGGGTGTGGTGGGCGGGACCCCACGTTCCTCAGTGTTCGGGTCTCCCAAGGTCCCTTCTGCCCCTGGATTCCTGGGGCCCCTCGCAGAGTCCAGCCTTCGAGCCCTTTACCTAAAGGACCCCCTTCTTCTAACCTTCAGTTTCAGCGACACGAACTCTGGCCTGCCATGGGCAGATTCTTAAAATATTTGCCCATCAGCACCCTCTCAGAGAGGAATGTTCAATGCTGCCGTGATGTCAAGGGGGCCCCAAGGAGAAGGGCCTGGACCAAACCCAGCTTGTCACTCATGGCTCACGGCAGAGTGGGAGATAAGGAAGGCTCAAAGAGAGCCTGCCGGGCCCTGGGCTCCGTGAATCAGGCGATCGGTGTGGGGTGGTACTTCGGGCCTGGCTGTGAGCTGCCGGGGACGATGAACGTCCAGACACCAGCACCCAAGTGAAGACCAGGGCCCTGTGCTCTCCCGACTGCTCACCCTTGGCAAGCCTGCGCCAGGATGTCGGGAGCCTCCAAGGAGAGTTTGGGGGCGCGAGGGCTGCCGGTGGCCGGCAAGGCCTGCTTAACCACCATGGACAAAAAGCTGAACGTGCTCAGTGAGAAGGTTGACAAACTCTTGCATTTCCAAGAAGACGTCACGGAGAAGCTGCAGTGCGTGTGCCGAGGCATGGACCACCTGGAGCGAGGCCTGCACCGCCTCGAGGCCTCCAGAGCCCCGGGCCCGGCCGCCGACCCTGCCTGTCCCGGTGACGCGCAGACTGGGTGGCCGGAGGTCCTGGAGCTCGTGCAGGCCGTGCGGCAGGATGCGGCCCAGCACGGCGCCAGGCTCGAGTCCTTGTTCCGGGTGGTCGTGGCCGTGGACAGGGCCATCGCTGTGGTGGGGGCCGTGTTCCAGAACTCAAAGGTGGTGGATTTCATCCTGCAAGGGAGTGTGCCCTGGAGGAAAGGAGGCCTGGCTGACAGCCCCGCGGAGGTTGGTTCCCGATCCCTGCCCCCGGGTCCTTCTGGCTGCCGGAGCAGCGCAGGGGCTGGTGGGAGGCTGGCCAGGTGGAGAGCCGGGGCTCTTGTGTCCTCCTTGTTCCTCCTGTGTGACCTGTTGATGGGGAAAAGGAGAGATGGGACCGTGAAGGTCATAGGTGGGTTCAGACGGAGAGGGAGAGGCAGTGCCCTGGTGACGACTGTGGGGCCTTGGCAGCTCCAGGGCACCTAGATGTAGGGGACAAACAGGCCACGAGGGAGAGGAGGACCTTGGAGCTTCCTGGACATACAGTGACTTCTCTTTGCTCCTTTGTTCCCTTGTGGGAGACAGGTGGGGCTGGTCAGTTGACCCTGACAGAGCCCCCATTCAGAAACCCCGGCCCCCTCCCTTCCTGTCCCTAACCTTGTGCCCTGTCCTCGAGTGGGCGGAGTGTGCAGCTGCCTATGGAGAGGAGTGTTGACAGTGACCCACCGGGGACACAGGCCAGGCGGGAGCCGGAGCCTGGGGGTGGAGTGTGGCATTTCTGGGAGCTGCGCCTCCCAAGGGTTGCGTAATCCAACCCGCTGGCTAATGGGAGTTTGGCTGGGGTGGGAGTGTTTGTGTGTGTGTGTGTGTGTGTGTGTGTGTGTGTGTGTGTGTGTCCGAGGTGTACACAGAGGCAACACTGTTTGGGAACAGCTAAGAGGCAACCACTTAGCAACACTGGAGCTACCACCTCTGACTCCTGCAGGTACCCACCAGCCTCTGGCAACAGAGAAGCTGGGGTCTCAGGAGCTTGTGCCTTCCTTCCCACCCCAGCCTGGCCAGAGCTGTGCAGCTCACCTCTTCCCCTCCCTGCTCGGCCAGTTCCCCCAGTGCCCCCTCCCCCCAGCCGCTGCTCCGCACTGTCCCTGTGAGTCCAGCCTGCAGGGGGGACGGGACCTGCTCTTGCCACTGATAACCAGCCTCAGCTTTAGAAGAGAATTCATCTCATAGTGCACAGGGGGAAAACCACTCCTGGGGTGTAAAGAGCAGCCCCCTCCTGCTCCATTCCCCAGGACACCCCCCCAACAGGGGTGCCAGTTTTGTATGAAACGTTCCAGAAACAGCCTGCTATCCGTAAGCACGTCGGGGTGCACGCCACCCCCTTTGTTTCGTTTTAACTCAATTATTACTCCCATTGTTCTGGCCTTGATTTTTGTACTTAGTATGTTCGGGGGGGGGGGCATTGTTTCATGTTAATACCTAGAAAGCGCCCTCGCTTTGTTCCTGAAGGTGCAGAGGGCTCCGTTGGGGGGCTCTGTCTTCCTTCGTTCGCCCGTCCACATCGCTGGTTCACATCGTTTCCCTTTTCAGCTGTTATAAAAACGCTCAGTGACCGTCCCGGCGAGTCTGCCGGACACTCCTGGAAACGGCAGTGCTAAGCCACAGGGTCAGTCCGTAGGATCCAAAAGCTACGCCGACCTTCAAAGGAGCGAGTCTCATTTAGGGTGCGACCCATGGCACATGGGGATACTTGTTGCTGACGAAGCTTAGTTATTTATTTTTATCCTCACCTGAGGATACTTTTCCATTTATCATCAGATAGAGTAAGAGAAAGGGAGAGAGAGGGACAGAGAGAAACATTGAGGTGAGAGAGACACATTGACTGGTCGCCTCCTGCACAACCCTGACCAGGGCCAGGGACGAACTGCCCTAGACTGGAATCGAACCCGGGACTCATTGGTCCGAATCGAACCCGGGACTCATTGGTCCGCGGGCCGATGCTTCTAAACACTGACTCAAACCAGCCAGGCGCTAACGAAGCTTATTACCCAACTTCTTGATTCTTTGCCCATCTGGTGAATGAAAACTGAAATCTTATTATTGTGCATGTGTGTGTGGTTGGCTTTTTTTTTTTTTTTTAACATTTTAGTATACAATTTTTTTCAAACATTTATAAAATAGAGATTAGTAGAATGACCCCTGTGAGCCCGTATCTGGAGACCAGTGTCCCCCACCCATTTTCCTCTTTCCAGAGTATTTTGAAACAAATCTGAGATATTGGATCGTTTCTTCCATAAACATTTTGGCATTTTTATCCAAAAGATAAGGGTTCTTTCACCTAGTATCAGATTTAAAAAGTAAGCAGTATCCCTGGCTGGCTTGGCTCAGCAGCTAGAGCGTTGGCCTGTGGACCAGGGAGTCCCAGGTTTGATTCTGGCCAACAGCACATACCTCGGTTCCGGTTCGTCCCCAGCCCCAGTGGGGTCATGCAGGAGGCAGCCAGTCGATGTGTCCCTCTCACATCAATGTTTCTCTCTCTCTCTCCCTCCCACTCTGTCTGAAGATAAATGTAAAAATATCCTCGGGTGAGGATTAAAAAAACAAAGTAAACAGTAACAATATCACCAAAGTCCGTGTTCAAATTCTCCTGTCTTATGCTTGTTTTTTAATTTTTATTTTTCAATGGCAGTTGACAGTCAATATTATTTTCTATTAGTTTCAGGTGGACAGCATAGTGGTTAGACAAACACAGACTTTACAAAGGGTCCCCCCCCCCCGCCCCCGACACTTCCAGCACCCCCTGGCACCGTACATCCTGTTACAATACTGTTGACTATACCCTGTGCTGGGCTTGACATCCTCGTGACCGTTTCATGACCACCAGTCTGTACTTCTCAGTCCCTTCCCTTCTCCACCGAGCCCCCAACCCCGTCTTATGCTCTCTTTCCTCACAGTTTATTTGAGTCGAGCTCCACATAAGGCAATTGGTTATATACTTCTTAAAAGTAATACTTTTTCTTCAATTCATAAAAAAAAAAAAGCAAAACTCTTCATTATGCAAAATGCCCAACATAAGCAAGAATAGAGAGAAGTCTATATCCTACTAGGTTTTCATTTGTATGCTGTGAGCTGCCCGCTCCCGCCCTTGCCCCCTGTCCCATCTCAGTGTTTTGCCTTTTCTCATTCTTCGGGAAGAGCTCTTCACCTCACAGGGAGACAAACTGCCATCTCCATCTGTGCGGATGTGCAGGCGTTTCTGGAAGGGGGAGTTCAGAGAACTTCCCGGGTCCACTGTACCGGGAGCTCCCTGCAGGTCTGGGTCTGTCTCCCAGCCAGGGGGTCAGCCCCTCACTGGCCTGGCCAGGAGGCTTCCCTGTCGCTCTGTGCCCCTCGGCCAGGCTGGTCACACAGGAGGTGTCAGGACAGCAGTGGACCGAGACCCAGGCCCAGCTCGCTCACGCTTCGTAGGCGCTAAAACCGCACAGTGTGGAGACCCTCTGTGCTTCCGAACAGAGGAGGGCATAGTGTCCGTCGTGGAACTGAGTCAGATCCCAGCACGAGCTGTTACGTTTTAAAATCCTGCCAGGACTTTGAGCGTGTCCTCCTCAGGCCTCGGGAAACGCCCAGGGGCTCCATTTGGCTGTGACATGGATTCAGTGACTAGCAGCCTGGTCCCTGCAGGAAGGACAGGGGCAGGCCCAGCCAGGGGCAGGCCTGCGTCGTGGTCGAGCTGCTCCAAGACCTCAGTCCTCTGGAATAGTGGACACGCACCTGCCTACACCAAGGACGGAGGGAGGGGACAATCAGTCACGCAAGGTCTGCCAAAGGACAGTCGGTTCGAGTCCCTGTCTGCCGGTGGGAGAGACAGGAGGCAGCCTGTGAGAAAGCCTCCAGCTCCCCCAACTACAGGGGTGGTGAGGGTGGCAAGACAGTCTGCAGAAAGAGGCCAAGGGACAGGTCTCTGCTGAGTGGGCCTCCCAGCGGCTCACGGAACAGACTTCTCTCTGTCTCAGTCAGGACAAAATCCCCAGGGCTCTGGAGCACTTACCATGTGCTGGGCACCCTTCTCAGCATGCCCCACAAATGACTTCCCCCAGCCTCCCACAGACTCTGTGAGTACATAGTATTCTCCCCATTCTACAGCCTAGGAAGGTGAGGTACACAGAAGTTAGGGACCTTGGCCAAGTGGTGGAGGTGGGGCTCAAGAGTCCGCGAGCCCGTGCTCCTGGCCACACTGCTGTCCTGGAGAGGGGTGACCGTGGGATTCGCCTGTGGCGTTATTAATTGATCTAGACGTGCCCCTTGCAAGCATGGATTCATTTGACCTAGGATTCCAACCCTAACCAACACTCTACTCGCCACGAGCGACTGATCCAAGTCGACATTTTGAGATTAAATTTATGTTCCATCCCTGGCCTAAGTACTTTGAAATCCAGTCTGTTTAGACCCTCTGTCAGGGGCTGGGCCTGTCCTCACCAGCAATGCATGGCTCACTTCTTAAGAAGGGGACCTAGGAAAGCTGCAGTGTCCTTATGTCTGAAGTGATGAAGCAGTATTCACCCTCTGGTGCTACTGTGATACAACGAGAGGACTCGTAGCTCAAGCACATGGTTGATGTGCAGCAAATGTCTAGGGACCCAGCGATGATGTTAATGACAACAATGATGACGGTGATGTTGATGATGGTGATGTCAATGATGCTGGTGATGTTGGTGATGCTGGTGATGTCAGTGATGACAGTGATGATGATGACCTGATGATGGTGATGTTGATGATGGTGATGTTGATGATGGTGATGTTGATGATGGTGATGTCGATGATGACAGTGACGATGATGACTTGATGACGATGATGATGGTGATGATGATGACGGTATTGATGATGACATGATGATGTTGATGACAGTGATGTTGATGATAGTGATGTTGATGATGACGGCGAGACGGTGATGATGATGACGTTGATGACATGATGATGATAGTGATGATGATGATGAGACGATGACGGTGATGATGACATGATGATGATGATGATGACAGTGATGTTGATGATGGTGATGTTGATGACATGATGACGGCGAGACAGTGATGATGGTGATGATGATGACGTTGATGACATGATCATGATGATAGTGATGATGATGATGAGACGATGATGGTGATGATGATGACAGTGATGATGATGTTGATGACATGATGACGAAGATATTGATAATAACGGTGATGTTGATGATGAAGATGACACTATTCATGGTTGTTCTTTTAGAACAAAGAGAGAGAGGAAGAGAAAGGAGCCAAACCACAGCGTGCACTGAGCACCAGGGGCGTGCAGGCCGAGCTCAGGGGGCCTCACGAAGGTGAGTGTGGCCCCTTCACTTCATCCTACATCACACACCTACAGCTTCAGACTAAAACCACCACCACTCCTCCACCACCACCACCTCCACCACCTCCACCACCACCACCTCCTCCACCTCCACCACCACCACTACCACCACCACCACTACCATCCCACCACCACCACCACCACCACCACCACCACCACCCCACCACCACCACCACCCCACCACCACCACCACCACCCCACCACCACCACCCCACCACCTCCACCACCACTACCACCCCACCACCTCCACCACCACTACCACCCCACCACCACCACCACCACTACCACCCCACCACCTCCACTACCACCACCACTACCACCACCACCACCTCCACCACCACCACCCCACCTCCACCCCCCCCCCCCCACCACTGTGATTCCCAAGAACCTGCCTAGGAGTCTTTCTCCCAGTTCTTTTTGTCTTTCATGTGTACCTGTCAGAGACGGACAGCCAACTGCTGTTTTAAAGTCACTTGGAAAAGTTCTTCTCTCATAGCCTATGCCACCAACCTGATGCTCAGGTTTACTTTTCCACTTTAACTTTTTTTTTTTTTTTTTTTATCCTCACCCAAGGACATTTTTCCATTTTTTGTTCAGACAGAGTGGGAGGGAGAGAGAGGGGGAGAGAGAGAGAGAGAGAGAAACATCAACGTGAAAGGGACACATCGATTGGCTGCCTCCCGCACGATCAACCAGGGCCGGGGACAAACTGCAATCGAGGTACATGCCCTTAGCGGGAACTGAACCCGGGTCTCTCTGGACCGCAGGCCGACGCTCTAACTGCTGAGCCAAACCGGCCAGGGCCACTTTAACTTTTTATGGATTGCTTTGTTTTTAAGTTTAATTTTCTTTTATAACTTTGCATAATATTTACATGGTTCCAAAGTCAAATGGACAAAACAAGGTACAAAGAGAAGCCGAACTTCTGTCCTGTCTCCTCCTGCCACATGTAACATTTCACAAAGTCTGTCTCCCCTGTCCTCAGAGGTGCGGTCTCGTCAGACCACGTCGCAGGTGGTTACACCCATGCTCATGCGCATGCCCATGCACACAAGTGCACACACACCTTAGATGAGCGGAACCGCACCGTGCACCTGGCTTCTTCTCACCCACAGCATCCCTGAGACCGCTGCACAGGCAGGTGTCTGTGTCCCGCTGCCCTGGCCTTGCAGCTCTCCTTGGAGGAAGTGCGCTGGCTCCGTCCATGGCCCGACTCGTGGCCTTCGGGCTGTCTCCACTCTGCCTCTGACGAACACGCCGCACTGCGTGGCCCTTTGCGTGTTCTCTGTCATGTCTCTGGGCAGAATCCTCCAATGGGGTTGCTTTTTCACCCGCCTGTCTTCCTGCAGAGAGCCAGGAGGCTGCCCTACCAGAGGGGACAGCGGAGCGGCTGCCCCCTGTTGGCGCTTCAGGGATGGGATCTGATGTCCTCGCCCAGCCAGAGGCCTTGCCAGGGCAGGGAGACGGAGTCCCTGGCCCAGACCAGATGCCCCCTGAACACCTGCTGCTGCCCAGAGAGGCAGAAGCCAAAGCTCCTGGGGTGCCTGGCGAGAGCCCCGAGACCAGCCTGGAATTGCCCGCAGAGCCTAGCAGGGTCAGTGAGGCCCCCGCCAGCCAGGAGGCTGTGCCAGGTGCAGGGCAAGGACCATCGTCCTGCAGTGCTGACCCTCTGCCCTCAGAGGAGGGCATGAAGCTGACGTCAGGGCCCCCTTCCCAGGCCAAGGCAGCTCACAGCGGTGAAGACACGCATCCAAGGTGAGTGGGGCTCCTGCGAGCTGGGCTGGGGAAGGAGTGTGAGCCCTCAGCAGGCGCAGGGCCGAGGGACCGGCCGCACGGTTGGCGCCACTGTCTGAACGTGCCGGGCTGGCCTCACGCGCAGACAAGGCCCACGTCCTTCTTCCGGGAGCTTCGGACTCTTTCCTTACTTGGGGTCCATAGAATCACCCGGCAGGAATCTTTAAAATACCGATGCCTAGAGATTCTGATTCATTCAGTCGGAGTTCGGCCCTGGTTGTTGGTCTGTTTCGTTTTACAAGCTCCCAGGTGGTTCCAGCGTGGAGCTGACTCCCCAGGGCTCTAAGTGTGCAATCTGGGCACGGGTCGGGGCTCTTCGTGCACTTGTAAGGGGCTCCCCAAGATTCTGAGGGCGCAAGGTCTCCACGTCAGAGTCAGCCCTGAGCAGCATTTCGGGCGCACCAGCCCTGCGGAGGGCTCAGGAAGTGGGGGACCAGCACACCCCTTCCTCTCGAGTGCAGGGCTGTGTGTAGGGGCAGAGCCTTGTGCTCGGGCGTCAGCTCTGGCCACAGGGCTGCCGTGTGGAGGCTCCTGGCAGGTCTGGACCGTGGGAGTGGGCACTGCCATCGACGTGCAGTGGCTGCCCTCATGGCGAGGGGGCGCACGGCGGTGCCTTTGGGTCGCTCATGCCCCTGGGTGGGAGACCGCGGGGACAGCAGTGACTGTGGGCCTTCTAAGGGCCATCTTTCTCTCTGCCCAGGATCTCTGTCCACGTGCAGGAGACGGACACCCCTGGGGAGCTGCTTGTGACGCGCGGGGGCAGCCCCAGACCCACACCCCCTGCGGAGGCTCCAGCTGCTACCCAGCCGGGTGAGCAGGACCCACCTGAGCATGGGTGCGGTCCCCAGGCCCCTGGGACTGAGTCGGGACAAAAGACCCCGGAAGAAGCCAGCGAGTGCTCCCCTCTGCCTGCGAGGAGCAGCGACGGGGGAGCAGAGGCCGAGGACCTGCTGGGGCCTGTGGCCACACCTGCCACGGGACCAGGCCGGGCCCGGAGGGACACAGGAGATGAAGCTGGGGCCTCAGGCCTGCAGCAGGACAAAGGCCCAGGAGCAGGGAACCCCGAGCCCGGGGAGGACTGCACCCCGGGGACGCCCCAGGGAGCCGAGGCTGGCGGCCTGGTTCTGGGTAAGTGAGGTGGGTGCCATGTGCCTGAGGTGAGTGGGTTTGGATGGCCTCCTCCTGGGGCCTCCCTGCAGGTCGGGGGAGTCAAGACTCTGAACAGCCTGCTGGTGCCTTCCGGGCTGGAGCCGCAGCTAGTGAGCTCCGGTTGGCTGCAGCTGTGGGGGCAGGGAACTGGGGGGGGGTCTCCTGGGGGAGTTTTCAAAGCACCTGCCCACCTGAGCGGCCCACCACCGCTGTCCTCTGGAAGGACAGGCAGGCTCCTGGTGAGAAGCAGGTGTCTACATGAGCCGACTCTCACCCCGCTTAGAGAGCAGGGTGACGAGGTGCTGACCTGCTTTCTGTCCCAGGGGTGTGGGAGGCACCCTGTGTTCTGTGCTCCAGAGGCCCTCAACTCCTCCAGTCCTCAGGGGCACGTGCCCCCTCCCGCGTGGCTGCAGGAACGCCACCTGGGCTGCAGGGCCCTGAGGAAGGCTGTGTGCCCGGCAGTCACCTTGGTGCCCTTGCCACTCTGGGCTCCACCACTGTCCTGTCATGTAGACATCACCAGCTGCTGCTTCTCACCTAGTAAATGTGGCCCGGGCCTCTCTCACGTCCTGCAGCAGCGCGGAGAGCAGGTTGTGGCTCTGGAGGCGCTTCTGAGCGGGATGACGATAAAGCCCCCGTTCACTGGGGGCCCGCTGGGCGGGCACCACGCAGGGCTGTGGGGTGGGGACAGATGGAAACACAGGCGACGTGGAGAGACGCGCTCCAGGCCGCGGGGTCAGTGCTGATGGAGCCAGGCTCGGACCCTGGCTGTCTGGCCCCGGAGCCCAGCGTGGAGAGGCGGCTGCACCACCGCTCAGAGCAAGGCAGCGAAGGGAACTGGAGACTGGAATTGTAGCTTTGGGATCTGTTCCACCCACGGGACTCCAGGCTCTCCCGGCCTTCCTGGGGGCCCGGAAAAAGAAAAACAACCACAATAAACCCCACCTATATGGGCCCTTGGAGTCCAGGGCAGGGCTGGCCTTTGCAGAAAAAAACCAGAAGGAGCCCTGTGCTGTCAAAGATGGTGCAGACCTCTGCTGGGGGCAGAGAGGAGCTGTTGGAAAGGTGCAGACCTCTGCTGGGGGCAGAGACGAGCTGTTGGAAAGGTGCAGACCTACCTTTGCTGGGGGCAGAGAGGAGCTAAGGGAAAGCCTGCAGACCTACCTTTGCTGGGGGCAGAGAGGAGCTGTTGGAAAGGTGCAGACCTCTGCTGGGACAGAGAGGAGCTGAGGGAAAGGTGCAGACCTCTGCTGGGGGCAGAGAGGAGCTGAGGGAAAGGTGCAGACCTCTGCTGGGGCAGAGAGGAGCTAAGGGAAAGGTGCAGACCTCTGCTGGGGCAGAGAGGAGCTAAGGGAAAGGTGCAGACCTCTGCTGGGGGCAGAGAGGAGCTGAGGGAAAGGTGCAGACCTCTGCTGGGACAGAGAGGAGCTGAGGGAAAGGTGCAGACCTCTGCTGGGACAGAGAGGAGCTGAGGGAAAGGTGCAGACCTCTGCTGGGGCAGAGAGGAGCTGAGGGAAAGGTGCAGACCTCTGCTGGGGCAGAGAGGAGCTGAGGGAAAGGTGCAGACCTCTGCTGGGGCAGAGAGGAGCTGAGGGAAAGGTGCAGACCTCTGCTGGGGGCAGAGAGGAGCTGAGGGAAAGGTGCAGACCTCTGCTGGGGGCAGAGAGGAGCTGAGGGAAAGGTGCAGACCTCTGCTGGGGCAGAGAGGAGCTGAGGGAAAGGTGCAGACCTCTGCTGGGGGCAGAGAGGAGCTGAGGGAAAGGTGCAGACCTCTGCTGGGGCAGAGAGGAGCTGAGGGAAAGGTGCAGACCTCTGCTGGGGGCAGAGACGAGCTAAGGGAAAGGTGCAGACCTCTGCTGGGACAGAGACCGGCTGAGGGAAAACCGTGTGTGCTCTCAGTGCCGGAGGTATGGGGTTGTCCTGGAAGACGTCAGCCCAGCTGCTGACTTCCCGCCCCGATGCACGCAGCAATTGTCACTGTTCGGGATGTGTTCTGGATTCTGGCTTATTCCTTTGCTCTAGTGCATGCAGCATTTCTGGTTTCCTGTCACCTCTGAAGGACAGGTTGTAAAAACAATCCCAATCTGCTTTGATCTTTCCAAGTGCTGGCGTCCTCCACTCCCCCTCCGGACCACTGTCCCCCCAGCCCACCCGGGACTGGCCTGCCGGCTGCGTCACTGGCCCTGTGGGGCATCCAAGGGCAAGAGGAGAGGGAGGGGGTTTGTTGCTCCAGCCGCCTCCCTGGCACCTCCCTCGCGGCTCCGGCAGCCCTGCCTGCACTGTCATTAACCTGCTCTGTCACCCTGTTCACCGGGCCTTCCGTCCCCCGCCGCACTGACCCACCTCAGCCCCTTCCCGATTCTGTGAACACATTGGACCTCCCCTCTCCATGTGGCAAAGAGCCCCGTTGTAGGTGCCGGGAGACCAGGTCGGAATCCCGTGTGACCTTGGGCCAGTCACCTCTCCTCTCTGGGACTCAGCTTTCCCCACTGCCAAATGGTGGCTTGAAGGAGGTGGTCCTTGGAAAGGACCAAGGGTTTGTGGTGCGGACCAAGGGGGTCTGGGATGGGGGCTGCGAGGCGGGGCCGCACGGCAGAGGCTCAGGGCCGCTGTCTTCCGAGCAGATGACAGCCCGGCCCCGCCAGCCCCCTTTGAGCACCGGATGGTGAGCGTGAAGGAGACCGCGACCTCGGCGGGTTACACCGTGTGCCAGCACGAAGTCCTGGGAGGGTAGGCGGGCTTTCTGCTGTGGTGCCGGGCAGGAGCAGGGGTCCGGGGCAGAGACTTGGAGCCAGCGGGTGCTGCTGGGTCGATTCTCAGGAACTGGTTGGTGGGGCCAGGGCCGGGATGGGGTATCCGGAGCAGAGAGACCACAGCCATGGGGAGGAGGGGGGAGAACAGCCCCGAGTGCAGGAGAACAGGCCCACACCCTGTGGAGATGGGGACGTGTACTGGAGGCAACAGGGGGACCCACACGGGGTGGGGTAAGAAGGATGTCCTCCAGGGTGACGCTCGGCCCAGGGGTGTGGGTGAGGGTGTTCCCTGGGGTGCAGGACGGCCTGGGTGGTATGGGGTGAGGCAGTTCTTGTCTGGGTTTTAGGGAGTCGTGTGGAGTGGGCGTGTGGAGGGGAGATGGGATCAGAAACAGGTGCGGGGGGTGGGGACAGGGTGGCCTACTGTGTCACTGTGCCTGCAGGGGCCGGTTCGGTCAGGTCCACAGGTGCACGGAGAAGTCCACAGGCCTGTCGCTGGCCGCCAAGATCATCAAAGTGAAGAGCGCCAAGGATCGGGTGAGCGTCCGCCTCGGGCCGGCCGGGCCTCTGGCCGAGCTCGGGACTCATCACTTCCTCTTAGCCCCCCGGGCCCAGCTGCCCAGACCCTCATGCTGAGCGGAAAACGGCACCTTCCCTGCCTCTTTTCCGTGGCGCCCACACCCTGGTTTGCAGGGCACGTGGTGCCCTGGGCGGCAGGGTCCTCCTGGACCCCCAGCTTTCCTTCTCTGGCCCCAGCTGTGAAATGGGGGGGTCTGACAAAGGCCTCTTCCGCTGTAAGAAGCTGAGGTGGGTGGTGAGTCGAGGAGACCTGGAGCAAGAGCAGGACACAGTGTGGGGCGGGCACAGGGGCATGTGCACGCGTGTGCCCTGGGAGGTGCGCCTGGCCCCTCTTCCTGAGCCGTCTCTCGGACACTCCCTGCCCTCCGGCTCTGTAGGAGGACGTGAAGAACGAGATCGCCATCATGAACCAGCTGAACCACGTCAACCTGATCCAGCTGTATGACGCCTTCGAGAGCAAGAACAGCTTTACGCTGGTCATGGAGTAGTGAGTGTCGGGGGCGCTTCCCCGCCGCCAGGGCCGGGCCGGGGCTGGGCGCAGGTTCTCGGCAAGGCTCTGCTTCCTTTCCCCTGCCTGGGACGGCCGGGGCGCGCCGGCACCTCTCTCGGCCTCCAGTCTGTAGCGGGGAAGACAAGGCCATTTGTCACAAAGCACGGCCAGGGAGGCGGATGGCCTGTGGGTGTGTGTCCCTGTGTGGCCCGCACACTTGGGGAGTCGTCTGCATTTGGTTGTTAGCACTGGAAACCGGGAAATTTCACACTAAAACGTAGGTGTCTGGCTTTTCTTGAAGATCGAGTAATGCTGGAAATGGGTCTGATTTGCCCTTTTGGGGTTCTCGCCTTGTCGGTACTAATGGGCCCCTGTAGGCAAATGAGTTTACAGCCTTGGCCCGAGGCGCCCAGAGGGAGCCCGGCGGTCCACTGAAGACACCCAGCCTCTCCTCGGCCTGTCACTCCTTCCAGCAGCCTGTGCTCTGAGCTGGGACGGGGCCAGAGCGCAGGTCCCCGTGAGACCCCAGATGACAGCAGCACCCTGGGGCTCACCTGGGTTGGTGCTGAGAGCGGGCAAGTTCTCTGAGCGCCTCCCCAGTCTGGGGCCTGCCTGTCCTTTTGCCTGGCAGCGTGGACGGGGGTGAGCTCTTCGACCGGATCACGGACGAGAAGTACCACCTGACCGAGCTGGACGTGATCCTGTTCACCAAGCAGATCTGCGAGGGCGTGCACTACCTCCATCAGCACTACATCCTGCACCTGGACCTCAAGGTGGGCCTCCGCTCCTGGGCGGCGGTGGCCCGGGGCCCGCGCCGCTGCTGCTCCGTCTCGGAGCTCTGCCGCCAGACAACCCGGTGGCCATTCCCATCCCTGCCATTTCCTCGTTCTCATTTCCTGGTGCTGGAGTCGAGGGCGGGCAAGCCCTGCTGATGCTCTGGGCCACTCAGGGCTGGGATAGGTTTTGTAAAATGTGGATAACCTACCTCTGTAAGCGATCTATCCATCCATCCATCTGTCCATCCGTCCGTCCGTCCATCCATCTCTGTAGAGCTGCCTGAGCCATTCATTTCCCTGGGAAGCTGGGAAGCTGAGGCCTCTCGACCAATAAGAGTGGGAGCTGCAGACCTCACCAGCTGTGGATTGAACCTAAGCAGCCTTCTCTTTCTTTCCCAGCCGGAGAACATACTGTGTGTCGACCAGACAGGACACCAAATAAAGATCATTGACTTTGGGCTGGCCAGAAGGTAAGGGTTGTATTTTAGCACTTAGAACTCGTTGGGGACGCTCTCTGGCTCCCTTGCTTACCCACAGTGCAGGCATTTTTGGAGTCTGGGATCCACGTGAGACCACTCTCTCAGGAGGAGGCTGGTAGCCTTCGACTGTAACCACCGCAGGGGGTCGGCGTGGTGCCCTGGGTCTGCTGTTCCTTCAGACCACCTGTGTGAACAGAGCGGGCAGTGATGGTTAAAGGGGACGCTGAATGGGGTGCTGGGCAGTTTGATTCCAGTCATTGCCCTGGCCTCCTGGGCCCAGGTGGTGCCGGGCTATGCGATGCCTCTGTCACCATCCCTACCCCCCGGGAAATTACTAGGTTAAATGGCAAAGTGCGTCTGTGACCATGTAGGCGGCCCTATAGATGAGTGGCTGGGGCCGCTCGGAGCTGGGATCGGTTTTGGTAAAAGGGTGATATAATGAAGTCCCTGCTGACGGGCAGTTACGAAGGTTAAATGAGATAATATGACAGCACAGAGACATCCAGGAGGGTGGGCCGGTTCTCAAGTGTTGGTGCAGAAAGTGATATAATGAAGTCCCTGCTGACGGGCAGTTATGAAGGTTAAATGAGATAATATGACAGCACAGAGACATCCAGGAGGGTGGGCCGGTTCTCAAGTGTTGGTGCAGAAAGTGACTATAGTATGTTATTTTAAAACATCTAAGAGTCTCTTAAAATGTCCAGTGCCTAGTGAAGGATAGTTTACTGTTCGATCCTGCACAGTCCAGTGTGTGGTAAGCACTGAACCTCCGTAGGGCTCTGGGTCCGAGGCCTGCACACCCAGTGGGGCAGGTTCTCAGCAGGGGCAGTGTCAGACCCTTGGCATTGGATGCATGGTCTGTCAGTCACATGGTGCCTGGCCAATAGGAACTTCCCATTACATTTTTAAATTGAGAGAGGGAGGAAAAGAGAGAGAGAAATATCCATGTGAGAGAGACACATCGAGTGGCTGCCACCCACAAGACCCCAACCGGGGCCGGGGACAAACTGCAGCCGAGGTACATGCCCTTAGCAGGAGCCGAACCCGGGACTCTTTGGTCCGTAGGCCGATGCTCTAACCGCTGAGCCAAACCGGCCAGGGATTGACACTATTTTTTAGAGCAGTTTTAACTTCACAGAAAAACTGAGGGGCGGAAACAGATTTCCCATAGACCCCCTGCCCCACACACGCAGAGCCCCCCGCTGATGGGCCTACACTGACATCGAGGTCAGGAGACCACCGCAGTGCACACAGCACGACCCCACGCGGCCTGCACCCAGTCGGTCCTCGCGCTCATTGACCTTCCCTCCTTTTCAGATTGTGCAGGCCTAGAGGAGGGGCTGTGGTGGGGACTGGGGAAAGCCTGGGGTTGGGCCCAGGGAGCGAGGATTCCCCAGTGAACCCCGAGTGTGGCGGGATGAGGGGTCCGGCAATGGCTGGCCTGCACTGGGACGGAGCCCCAGCCTCCGCATCTTCCGCCTGGTCTGAGTCCAGGGCCCTCTCCCGCCCCCCCAGGTACAAGCCCCGGGAGAAGCTGAAGGTGAACTTCGGCACTCCCGAGTTCCTGGCCCCGGAGGTGGTCAACTACGAGTTCGTCTCCTTCCCCACCGACATGTGGAGCGTGGGCGTCATCACTTACATGCTGTGAGTGCCCGGTGGGGACAGGGCCGTCTGTCTTAGTTTGGGTGTCCTTAGAAGCAGCACAAGCTTGAGTAGCAGCTGTTTATTGGGGAGGTGGGCCCAGGAGAAGAGTAGGGCGGTGAGGGGGTAGGAAGGCAGGCAGTAGAGTGTGTTGTATCACCCCCGGGGCAACAAGGTTAACCCTCCAGGGAGCTCTGGAGTTGATGGTGGACACGCTTCCTCGGAGTTATTCCATTGAGGGTCAGGAGATGGGTATTTGTTCACTAACTCTTTTTTTTAATCTTCACCCTAGGAGAGTTTTCCATTGATTTTAATTTTTTATTTTATTTTTTTAATAAATGCATTCTTTTTTTATTTTATTGATTTGAGAGAGAGAGGAAGGGGGAGGGAGAGAGAGACAGAAACATAGATAAGAGAGAACATCGACTGGCCGCCTCCTGCATGCCCCCCACTGGGGATCTGGCCCACCAGCTGGGCATGTGCCTTGACCGGGAATCGAACCGGTGACCTCTTGGTGCATGGGTTGACGCTCAACCACTGAGCCACACCTGCCAGGCATAAATGCATTCTTTTTTTTTCATATGTTTTTATTGACTTTTTAGAAAGAGAGAGGAAGGGAGAGATAGAAACATCGACGTGAGAAATTTCGATTGACTGCCTCCTGCACGCTCCCTACTGGGGATCGAGCCCTCAACCCAGGCATGTGCCCTGACTGGGAATCGAACCGGGACCTCTCAGTCCATGGGATGATTCTCAATCCTCTGAACCACACCGGCCAGGCTCCATTGATTTTTAGATAGGGTGGAAGGGAGGGAGGGAGAGAGAGAGAGAAAAAAAACCAAACATCTATGTGAGAGAGACATCAATTGGCTGCCTCCCTCATACATAGGGGTACAAACCTACAACCCAGGTCCCTGGGCTGGGCAGGACCATGGGCTGTACCAGCTGTACCCTCTAACCTGACTCCCCCCGTGCTCCGTGTCCTGTGGGCTGACCAGGCAGAGTGAGGATGGGCTGAGAGGTTTGTGCCAAGTCTCAGCATCCTCCTCTGTGTGGCCTTCCCTTGGCTGTTCCCAGGCCCAGTGAAGAGATGCTTTGCTGAAGTCTTATCACTGTGGCATGACTGTGCCCATGTCCCCACACTGTGTGTGCTCCTGTTGCGTCAGGCGGGACGTTTGAGGCCCAGTCTGGCCAGTGGGGGTGCCCTGCCTCTCTGCCCTTGGCCCCCAAGGCCTGGGGAGTATCTGAACCCTCCTGGCTGTCTCAGAGATATGCTGTTTCTTTTTATTTTATTTTATTTTTATTTTTATTTTTTTTGAGAGAGGGAGAGAGACCTTTTTTTATTTTTTTAAATATATTTATTGATTTTATAGAGAGAGGAAGGGAGAGGGAGAGAGAGAAACATCGATGTGAGAAAGAAACATTGATCAGCCGCCTCCTGTATTCCCCCCACTGGTGATCGAGCCTGCAACCCAGGCATGTGCCGTGACCGGGAATCGAACTGGCCACCTTTGGTACATAGGATGATGCCCAACCAACTGAGCCACACTTTGGCAGGGCCATGCTAAGCTGTTTAAATTAAACCAATATGTACCTGATAAATGGACTTATTGGGGGGGGGACTGAGGTGGGCATGACGGCATTTATTCAAACACTCTTGCTACCTTCAATGGTTCAGGCCTTCCTCCCGCCCTCCCCTAAGCTCCCCTCTGGTGCTGGCGCAATGGGGCTGTTTCTCTGCTGAACCCTCGTGGGTCAGGTTGGTTCTGCTCGGACCTCGTGGACCCCTCTGGGTCCCGTCACTGTGGACAGCGTGGCTTTCCCATGCTGACAGTCCTTTCTCTCCTCCGCAGACTCAGTGGCTTGTCCCCGTTTCTAGGGGAAACAGATGCTGAGACCATGAACTTCATCGTGAACTGCTGCTGGGATTTCGACGCGGACACCTTTGAGGGGCTGTCGGAAGACGCCAAGGACTTTGTGTCCCGGTTGCTGGTCAAAGAGAAGAGGTATCTTTTTTTTTTTAATCCTCACCCAAGGATATTTTTCCATTTATCTTCTGACAGAGTGGGAGGGAGGGAGGAAGGGAGAGAGAGCGAGAGAGAGAGAGAGAGAGCGAGAGAGAGAGAGAGAGACATCGATGTGAGAGGGACACATCGACTGGCTGCCTCCTGCATGACCTTGACCAGGGCCAGGGACTGAACTGCAACCAAGGTACGTGCCCTTGACTGGAATCGGACCCGCAACTCATTGGTCCTTGGGCCGGCACTCTTAACTGCTGAGCCAAACTGGCCAGGGCAAATTAAGGTATCTTTTTTTTTTTTTAATAAAGAAATTTTATTTTCTTTATTGATTTTAGAGAGGGAAAGGAAGGGAGAGGGAGAGAGAGAGAGAAACACCAATGGGAGAGAACATCGATTGGCCGCCTCCTGCATGCCCCGCACTGGGGATCAGGCCCACAACCTGGGCATGTGCCCTGACTGGGAATCGAACCAGCAACTTCTTGGTGCATGGGTCGATGTTCAACCACTGAGCCACACTGGCCGGGAAAATGAAGGTACCTTAATTTCGTGTCGCTCATAAAGTATTCTGATGGCGACAGCAGGCTGGGGCCAGCGACAGCCAGGTATCCTGGGCGGGTCCTCTCTTCCCGTGGATCCGTCTGTCCAGGATTTCTCTGTCTGCTACCTCTTTGGAGCAAAAGAGGCAGCAGGGAAAGTGATGACGGAAATAATGGAACAACACCTAGGAGCATGAAATCTAGAGGGAACTTCAGAAAAGGCCATATTTACAAATTAGCCCCATTTCCAAGTTATCTGTTTAACAGGCTAATGTTGAAAAAAGTCGAGCTATGCAGATGTTATTTCCTGGAATAAAGGATAGAAAACCCCCTTTCTCGATGGGGAGGCCTAGTCAGTGTCCCGCAGCGGCCTCAGCGTCATGGGCGGGGCCAGTCAGTTTTCTGATTCGCAGACATGGGGAGTGACCAGTGAGGCCCCAGGGTCTGGGCTCTGGGACAGCTCAGAGTTCCCTGGCCTTTGCTAGTTGCTCCTTTCTGTGAAAGGTCGTGGGAGGAAAACTTCCAATTCAGATGAACAAGTGGACATTATTCTCTGGGAGGAGAGACGAGCTTCCTTCAAAGCTCATATTCATTTCCTTCTTGAGAACTCGTGGGGCCCCATGGCCTGTGGTCCTGCCTCCATGACCCCGCTCCCCTCCCAGGAGGTGGTGCTCAGTCACTGGGATGCTGTTCCTTACGGAGGCCTGGGGACATTTTGCTGACGACTTTCTCGCACCCCTGAGGGGAGTTTTAGACGTGAGGAGCATGGGTGTTGGGGACGTGGCATGAATCTGCCTCAGTGATTAATCTGAGCCAGTGACTCAGGCTTCTGGCCCAACTGAAAGAATGTTTGGACGACCAGCCAAGGCAGCACCACCTAAATGTCACGCTGTTTGATTTCACAGCTGCAGAATGAGCGCCACCCAGTGCCTGAAACACGAGTGGCTGAATAACTTGCCGGCCAAAGCTTCCAAGTCCAAAGTGCGGCTCAAGTCCCAGCTGCTGCTGCGGAAGTACCTGGCCCAGAGGAAGTGGAAGGTGCCTGCTCTCCGCACGGGCGGCCTGTGTCTCCCCCGCAGGTCCTTGGCCAGAACTGTAGCTCATTCATTTCGATTCCAAATAGAAAGTTTAAGAAAAAAAACAAACCCCCTCTTATGTCCAAACCTGTTAGCTTCAGTAAAAAGAGGCCACAGACCCAAAATGACTGGGCATAAAAGTGGCATTTAGTTTGTGCCTATTTGGACACTTGAGGTGACAGTGAGGTCAGAGCATGTTCTCAGTGACAACTGCGGCCTGATGTCTGGATTCCTCCACATGTCAGAAACGGGCTGGGAGAGCTTGATTTTAAAGTGTGTAATATTTACAACAGAACTCTTTGGTCCCAAGGACATAACATCTCTCTTAAAAACCACTGCCATCCAGGGAAGTGGCTTTCCAACATTTTGGTACTGACTCAGATTGTCGTTAAAAAAACCAAAAGGAAGTACTTTACCCCGAGAACCAACACAAGCAGGCATACACATGCACACCCGAAACAAGTATCACGTTTGCTTCCCAGACTGTGATATGCCCTGATGTTTTTCTTTCTTCTTTTTTAAAAATATTTTTATTTTTTATTTTTTTTCCTTTATTGATTTTAGAGAGAGAGGAAGGGAGAGGGAGAGAGAGAGAGAGAAACATTGATGAGAGAGAACATCGATTGGCCACCTCCTGCATGTCCCCTATTGGGGATCTGGCCCACAACTTGGGCATGTGCCCCCACCGGGAATGGAACTGGCGACCTCTTGGTGCATGGGTCAACGCCCAACCACTGAGCCACACTCACTGGGCATAAATATGTTTTTATTGATTTTTTAGAGAGAGAGGAAGGGAGATAGAAACATCAATGAGAGAGAAACATTGATCGGCTGCCTTCTACATGCCCCCTACTGGGGACTGAGCCTGAAATCCAGGCATGTGCCCTGACCGGGAATCGAACCGGGACCTCTCAGTCCATGGGACAGCGCTCCCTCCACTGAGCCACACTGGCTGGGCGTGCCCTGATGTTTTCTATAACATTTGGTTTCATTCCAAAAATTCTGGTCATAACCCAGATTTTATTTCATGACCCCCTGGTGAGCTCCGTTTTCCATGTGGAAAGGATAACATGTGATCTCAGGCCATACTCCTCCAAACAGGCCCCTGAAAGTCACGTGACCAGTCTGCTTTAAGCGTGCTAGAACCTTGTTTTCCCCTTCAGGTGATCAGTTTTAAAGAAACCCAAGTGCCTGCCTTGCTCAAGTCCTTTTGTTGTTTCTCTTAGAACAATGGGTCTAAAGATCTGTTCCCCCTTCTCTCTCTCTCTGTCTCAAGAAACATTTCCACGTGGTGACTGCTGCCAACAGGTTAAGGAAATTCCCCACGTGTCCCTGACCCTCGGCTGCACTGCTCACCTGGCGAGAAGTGACTGAGACCGGGTGAAGTGATGACTCGGCGTGTTACATCGTTTGGGCTTTGCTCACGTGGATTCCACTTTGTAAAGAGGGTTGTGGGTTCCTCCCTTGCGGGTGAGAAGTGGATGAAAGTGACTTGAGAACTTTTTGTGCTGTAGGAGACCACCGAGGTGGACTGCTGCTGCCGTTGGTGGCAAGCGCAGGCGTGCTGACGTAGGTGGCCACAACAGCCACGGGGACTGCGGCCGAAGCAGCTCGAAGGCCGTGGGGAGCTGCCTTTTCCAGCAGCACACTGGGGAGGGGGCGGGGAAATGGGCTTTTTCCTTTCGATGGCTATGCACCCACACTTTCATCCGACAATTCCATTTCCAGAAATGTATCCCTCAGCAAAACCTGAAGTGGACAGAGATTTATGCAAAATGTTTATTCGAACACTTGCTCATGGCCCAAGGAAAAGCCCCTACACGTGCCTGTCAGTGTGGGCTTAGCTAGCTCGGTTTTGCGGAGTCCATATAGGGGAACACCCTGCAGCCGTTAGAGATAGATCAGTACTGACAGTCTTCTTTTCACAGAACATTTATGTGGCATTCTCCCATTTGTGGAGACAGTGCTTATATGTGCATTAAATTTTTCTAGGATATGCAGGAAATAGTGGGGTGTGGAGAGTGGGTGATGGGGAGAGAGGGAATACCACTTTATCATTTGATTTTTTAAAATAATGAGCATGTATTGCTTTTATCATTAAAAATTAGCAACCCCATTGTCAAGTGTGGGTCTTGTTTTAACCCTGATTCAAGCAAATGATAAAACGATTATTTTAGCCATATCCAGGGAAATAGAATTCTAAATTGTGTACTTGCTGATTGAATTTCTGTTAATTTTGTGAGGTATGATGACGGTGACCAGGCTGTTCTATTGTAGGTTAAATGACTTCAGGAAAAGAGAGGTGTCGTTAAGCAGGAGTGGCAAATTCTTACGAACTGTTGGGCCGGGGTGAAGGGTTTGTGGTTTCATTACTGTCCTCTTTACTGTTGCGTATATTTGGTGTTTCATGATCGAGTTTTAAAGAAGCTGCTGTATGGTTCGTGCCCGTTCCCCAGGGCTTGCTGGACAGGTGCTGCGTGGGGATCACAACTGCGGCACGCTTTAGCCGCAAGACTGCTGTGTCTGGAATCCACAAGGGCAGGTGCCCCAGGTCCCCACCCCAGGTCCTGCAACAGGTAGTGCCTTCCTTGGAGCAGATGAAGGGCAGCCGCTGTTACTGAGAACCATGCTGAATAGGTTGTTACATTTGAATGCGGCCCTGGCTGGGTGGTTCAGTGGTTGGGGCATCGTCCTGTGCACCGAAAAGGTTGTGTTTGATTGCCAGTTGGGGTGGGTATAGAAGGCTGATGTGTCTATCTCTAAAAATCAATAAAAATATATCCTCGGGTGAGGATTAAAAAAAAAATTAAATGCAAGCACTTTATTGCATTCTTCATGAACATATTAGATCACGTAGTCTTTCAGTTAAAATCATGTCTGGCATGATAACTCGAGCCCATAGCAACATATCTTCCATAAAGGCTCTTTCCCGTAGTTTTGAAATAAGCAGTATTTAATAAGGTTGTGTTTTCCAGTATGTGGACATCAAAGAAAATAGACCTCGGTCCATTTGATTTTTTAATATGGTGCAAATATGTAATTCATCGTGGGAGAGCCCTGTGAGTCTCTCTGTTACACTATTTGCCAAACACCGACGGCAGGTGCCGTGCTGAGTGCTCTATCTGCACGACATCAACAGGCTCGTTCACGGTTTCACCGGCAGTCGGACGCAGGTCTACGAGCCGGTGCGCAGGAGGGCTCGGCATCCAGCCACCGGGCTTCTCTCCTGCTACAGTGGACAGTATTGGCACAGCAAAGGGTCCTCCCAAAATGATGTTAAAGGCAACTTGAATACACATGAAAATAATATTTATTAACTTAGGTTGTACTGTATATTGATTTAGTCAAAACCAAGAAACTTACGTAAAAACTTAAGTAAAACCTGTAAGACGACTCAGCCTGAATTCCATAGGCTGGGACAGGAGACTTGTCTTTGGCTTAAAAGAGTAAAATGGCTCCAATTCCATTTTGCAGGAGTGCAGACGGGTGGGCAGCAAGACTATGCCAACCAGGACTGTGGCTGATCTAGTGAGTTTGCTGCCCCGGTCAGGAGCAAGCCTGCTGCCCAGAACTCAGCCCCAGTGCTGGTGCCTTGCTGTTAAGGTGACAGTCTTAGGATCCTTGTTATAAAAGCTGAAACAAAACTCCAAAGCACGGGGCCTCCGTCGAGGGGCAGGTGCGCGGTCGGCGTGGAGAGCACGGCTGAGCTCACTTTGCTCCGGCCTTCTGTGCTCTGGCAGCATTTTCCAAAATCTTCCTTTTCCATTCTTCGTAATCCAGGGTCAGGTCTTCATCGTTTTGTGGTTTATGCGGGATCTCTACTACCTTCTCTGTATCTGCGAGAGAAAATTTCAAAAGTATTTCAAAATTACGTCTACAAATAACGTAAGAGAAAAGTAAACTTCTGAAATGCAAAGTGGACACAGCAGCTAACATCAGATTTCTGCTCTTATGCTCCAAGCATCCAAGACACCTGGTAACAGGTAACATCTGCCAAGCACTTCCCTCGTGCCCAACAGGCACTACACTGGGCACTGCAAGTGCACCATCGCATTCAACCATCACCGCGATTCTCGGAAGTGGGTGCTGGTAGGAATGACTTTTTATCGATTTGGAAATGGAGGCGCTCAGAAATTAAGTGATGTTCCTGAAACCGCACAGGCCGCCGGCGGTGCAGCAGGACTGGGCGCCAGCAGTGCGGCTTCAGCTGCACCCTCCCGACCAGACACCGTTAGCGCGTGCGACCCAGCAGCGCAGGCTGCTCGCTGTGGGGAAGCCTCTGGGCACGACTCACTGTCCGCCCAGCTGGCACACCTCACCCTCTCCTGCAGGTTCCGGCACCGCCTTCCTTTTCTTCCGCGCTGGAGTGCCTGGATCCGGAGGCTCTCCTTGAAGAAGAAGTGCCAACAGGTTAATTTTCCTCCTATTCTCAGCTTTAGTATTTGAGCATATTGTGGATGACAAATAAAACCTGGATTCCTCGGCTGACCAACTACTAGGAATAAGGAGAAGGCAACGATCCTCCCGCCCCGAGAACTCCTTCTGGTCCAGCTGGTGTGCGCGGAGCCGCCTCCCCACCGAAGCCTGGGGCCAGAGATCTGCTTTCCAGGCGTGGGTTCGGACGATCACAGGTTTTTTGTTTTTTTTTTTTTTTTGGTACGTGCCCCTAGCGGGAACCGAACCTGGACTCTCTGGTCCGCAGGTCGATGCTCCAACCGCTGAGCCAAACTGGCCAGGGCCGATTACAGGTTTTTAAAAAACTTATTAAGCTATTTTTTTTTTTTAATCTTCACCCGAAAACATTTTTTTCCATTTACCTTCAGATACAGTGGGAGGGAAGGAGAGAGGAAGAGAGAGAGAGAAAGAGAGGGGGGGGGAGAGAGAGAGAGAGAGAGAGAGAGAGAGAGGGAGAGAGAGAGAGGGAGGGAGGGAGAGACATCAACGTGAGAGATTCACATCGACTGGCTGCCTCTCGCATGACCGTGACCAGGGCCGGGAATGAACCGTAACCGAGGTACGTGCCCTTGGCTGGAATCGAACCCGCAACTCTTTGGTCCACGGGTCAACGCTCTAACCACTGAGCAACACCGGCCAGGGCTTGTTAAGCTATTTTAATTGAACAACAGAAAAAACAATTTTCTCACTGAAACACACCAGTCCACATCAACCACAGAATTCAGAGAGCAGCCATTCTGCGAGTCTGGAAACACTAGACCCTGACCGCGAGTTTACATTTTCACGCGACACAGTCATGAAATACGGAAGTGATACTCACGGTCTAGCTGTTGCCCGATCTTCTCTAATTGTTTACACAGTCGATCAAATATGGCTTTTTTCACACCAGATGTGGCTACCATTTTACTTTTATCCACCTTCAGCTTTAAAATCCTACAAAAGAATTTGATAAATTACCGTTCTTGAGACCAGTACAGTTGTTTTGCTTCAATGGGAAAGCACAATGGCCACTGCTGGATGGCAGACTCCATCAGTTACAGGAGGGAAGCCCTGCAGTGGGAACACGCGGCTCATAGGCACAGCTGCCACGGGCCCCGGGCTCCCGGAACACGACTTTCCCGTTGTCAGCCGTGTTGTGGGACGATATGAGACTGGTAACTTGGCCACTATTCCTAACGTTATTTATATGGAAAAACACGCCGCACTGACACAAATCAAGCTGGAAGGATTACTTGGGAATGAGAACTTCACTTGTGCAGGGTGCACCTTTCTGAACGTGAGCAGACACCTACTTGCACGCGGTGAGCAGCGCGGCGGTGGTGAAGAGCGGCCTGGATAAGTCGAGATCCTCTTGCTGTGTCTGTGGGAGACTGGACTCGTAGCTAAGGGACAGCAATGTGTGCAGAATTACTGGTCAGAAAATAGGATTTCAAAGGGACTGAAAATGTAAATCAGAACTTAAAAGCTATTTAAATGTAAGAGAGAGGCATTCTGACACTTTAACATCTTAGTTACTTTTTAACGCTGAAAAGTAACAGGACATTAGATAATTTTGCTTTATGTATCAGCACACATTTCCAGCAAAGGTCCTGTATGCCTCCTACCTTTGTAGCATCTGTGCGGCCAAGTTCACAGCCTCCATGCAGCTGAACTGGACAGCTAGGTCTCTTATTCCGATATTTGAGTTCAGGCCCAGTAAACACTCAAAAGATTTAAGACAGCTCTGGTACATCTTGTTGTTCAAACCAGAAAGTTTAGTTACGTAAGCCTTTGAAAGGAAAACACACAAATCGTTGCGTTTTATACATCAGTGCCTCAACTCTTCAAAATGAATTCTGTGGCAAGTCCCTCCACCCTCCCTCCACCCGAGGTTTAGCTTCGTCCAGTGAACACTAGTGATCACGTCAGGCATTGAGTGCTGCTCTGAGGCACCCACTTAGAAAGGCAGTCCTGTCCATGCAGACAGTTTACAAAACAAGTGTCACTACAGTCGAGCTGCACAAACACAGGAGACACAGCTACAGCCACCCATTTTCAACAAAGGTGCCAGTGTGCAATTCACTGGGGTAAGAAGGGAGTAGGGGGATGGGGACAGTGTGTGGAGGAGGGACAGGGACAGAAGGTGGAAACCAGGAGAGAAACAAAGGATCAATAACCAAGAACCACCAGCTCTGCCTGGAAGAGTCGTCACAATGGATGTAACAGCAAGGAAGGCCACGGCAGGCAAACAGGAGCCCGCCAGAAGAGCGTTCCAGGTGGAAAGAAGTTGGTGCATTCACAAAGCCTTAAGTCATTAAAGTGTACAGTCTGTCGAGGGAACGGTGTAGCTTGCGGTTAGCCTTCAAGAGAAGCTGGTGAGTGTGATGGTAGCGGCGAGCTAACCCGTTGGGAGCCAAAGGCACTTTTAACGCCACCATTTTATAAGTGTATCATTATGTGACAGGTAGTGCGTTAAGTGTGTTACACACAGGATACTGTTTAACCCTCACAATGATCCAGTGAGAAGGGTTCCTGCTCCCACTTTACAGATGAGGAAACTGGAGGCTCACAGAGCTAGTAACTGGTGGTGTTGAGATTTGGTCTCAACATATGACTTCCCGATCCCCAGCCTGTGCTCTCAACCCCTGCGATACTGAAGGAAACACACACACGGGTTTCCAAGAATGTGCGCTGGGAAGATTCCAGCGGCAGCATGGTAGGCGGCTTTGAGTAATGAAAGCTGTGGCCAGGGAAATTAGATAGTAAAGAGTAAAGAGAATGTTGCAAAACAACTTTTTTTCCTCCAACTCCACAGAATTGTTTCAAAGTTCACCTAGAATATTAAACATAACCAGGAAAGTTCTAAAACACACGAGTTTTCATGGGGTCTAGCCCAACCGAAAATTAAAATGTATGATAATTCAGACATTTAATGCGATCTGCTTACCCTGTCCAAGGGGCACCTCCTACAGGAAGCCGCCAGGTCTAGGCACATGACTGCGCGGCTGGTCTCTGTGGTGCGAGCAGACAGGCCAACACATTTCACCCGGGACAGTCGCAAGTACTCCTCCGCCTTCCTGGTTACAAGGGCAACACATTCACTAAAACGCCTTTCCAGAAGTATGTCCAACTTTGGTGGACAATGAGCACTGCCTAGTGGACTTGACTCTGAGCCTGACTCCTATGCAAATTTATGTGGGGCTGGGAATGAAACATTCGCTGAGGAGGACCGCCTTCTCGGGCTCCAAACACCACCATGCTCAAGTACTACTTTTAGGAAAAAGTAAGTTCTTCAATTCCTGCAAAAACAACCCTTTTTTCTTCCTTACATTCCTAGAACAAGCATGCACCATCAGAGAGGCTGCCAGGTTATACCAGGGTACCTTCTTTTTACCCCTTCCTCTAAATCAGTGGTTCTCAAACTTTAATATATGAGACAATCACGTCGGGGCTCCTGAAAACAGATCTGGGTCTCTTCCCCAGCGTCGCTCATCAGGAGGCATGGGGTGGGCCCCAAGAATCTGCTTTCCTAACAAGTGTCAAGATGACACTGATGCCGCTGGTGCAGGAACCACACCTGGAGAACCGCTGTTCTGGGTGATCATCGGGTCCAAGAGGTCTCACTTCAAATCCTTTAAGATGGGCTCCATCCCTTCCCTTCCCTCACCTGACAGCCCGGCCCGGCCCAGCCCTGCTGCTCATGCTTTAGCCACCTGACTTTACTTCTTTTTTTTTTTTTTTTGGTTACT